>CM060965.1:2036177-3456177 GCA_030765045.1 Tenodera sinensis | reverse complement strand
GTAACTGTAGCCATGGTAACACATTATTGAAGTTGTCGTCTTCTCTTTATGAATATCTGGTGGACTGACGCAATAATTAATGTAGGTACGTAATGTAGCTGGATAAAAGACAAGTAGCAACAGCCCAGCCCGCCTGGCTACGTCATCATGCTGGGGAACAAGTGGTCTCAGCGCTGCCAACCTCTGTACTCACATCATTTTCTCTACTCACTCTTGTACTAACCACTCTTATTGCTGTGTCTTCTTCGTCTTAGTTGACATAAACATTTGTACAAATTATCTTATATCTGGCTATAGCCGGACAATTGAAAATATACACTTCATTTGTCATAAAAATATCCTAAATATATGGTATTTTAATAAAACTCGTTAGACCCATTTTCAAGAAAAACAAAATTTTCGAAACATTTTCTATGTAAAGGGTAGTTTAGGATGCAGCAATTTTCTAACATTTTACCACAAATACACAATTTTCTTTTCGTCGTTAACAAAGTCGACAGTCTTTTGGGCAACTTACACTTTTTACTTGTTATAACCTTGTTCAGCCCTTTTAGTGTCTTTCTTCACTTCCTCTGTCTTTCACGCACTAATTACGACAATGTGATCACTTGCGACGCTCGTTGAATCTTCTTACGAACACGACACACACGCACAGCTGTCTTGCACTCACTGGCACACTGTAACTCTCCAAAGTCTCTCCTCTAGATGACGTCATACTATGCTTGGGATACGTCACACAGACTTCTACACACACACGCACCGGAATTGACTTGGCTAGAAGTCTCGCGCACCCATTTTATTTCAGCCGTGTCGATTGTTAAGTCATGCGACGCAGGCCGATCGCTGGCAAAGTTTACGAAGTAGCTTGGCCCCATGCGTTCTTTGTTGAGGGCCGAGCCCTACGTCACATCTCCTATACGTCGAGGTGCTAAGTCCCCCCTCTAAACCTTGCCATGGTCGACTAACTTGATAGACAATTTCAACCCACGAAATGTTCAACTTTTCTACCTTTCTTTGGTATTGTACATAAAACGTACTTTTCGCATACTTTATCTGGAGTCCTGGAGAACGGTGCGAGTCAAGAAGGCGACCATTTTGGCAAAGCAACAACTAATTATCCTTGTCCATACTCCAGTGTGCAATTCGGTTACATCCATCGCCCTAACTTTCTTGCTGTTATCTTGCATTATCACAAGTAATATCATAATATTTGTGATCTAACCTATAAATTCTGAAATAGAGTGAGAATCAGACCGCCGAAATATATTTATATGGACTATTTCATGAATTTAAATATTATATGTGACCAGAACATGTTAAATTATATAAAAATAACCTATATTGTTGTTGTTGTTGTTGGGGGTTTTTGGACGCACTATCACACTCCTGGCAGGAGTAATCGATGTCTGCGTCGAATCGAAATATGTAGGAGAACTGAGAAAAACGTTGCATCACTAAAGGAGGATCGGAGCACAGATCATAGTTTCATTTTGCAGTTAACGAGATGGCGAAGTAGTAGCCGTGGCAAATCGGTATCCGCACTATATACCAGGGAGGAAATATTCCATGGGCCATTTCCATAACGCTTGGCTAGTCTGCTGATAAATTGCGTAACTGGGAGTGCGTGTGAGGGGCAATTAAGAAAGATGTGGTTGATATCACCGTAGGCACCACAATCACAATTTGGAGAGGCTCTTTGGCGGATTTTAAATAGGTAGGCCGGTGTAACGGCGACTCCTAATCGGAGTTTTGAGATCAATGAGATTGCAGCTCTACTGAGAGTGGATTTCTTAAACCATGGGTAGCACTCCGTTAGGGGAGGTGCGTCGGGATAGTTAGAGAGGTGTGAAACCACGTGGTTATATGTAAGCCGTGCAGCATCTCTCCAAGGGAGGGTTATCGGTTCTATCGGTGCGGGGAGATGAGCCGCCTCTCTAGCCAGGCGGTCTGCGGTTTCGTTGCCCGAAATATTTGCATGTCCCGGGACCCACAAGAATTGAATTGTATTGCTGCGGTTAAAGTGATTTGAGATTTCTAGTCGACACATCACCTCCCACCAATCCATCCCCGGATGCATACTGGGTGAGCTGATGCTTCGGAGGGCACTCAAAGAGTCTGAACAAAACAGGATCGTGGAGTTGGAAATTCCAAGAGTAGATCGTAGAGCTTGGTAGAGGGCATAAATCTCAGCAAAATAATTGCAGAACCCCGCAGGGAGAGAAACTCGTGCCGACGTTAGTGTTGTCCAATTTATGAACGCCGCTCCCGCACCTGTTGTGGTAACGGAGCCGTCGGTATATAGGTGGAAAAATGGTTGAGTCATGGATGCCTTGTGTTGGGACATGAAGTGGTGGAACCGTTGTGGAGTACACGGGTCCCCGCGATGCAGATCGGCAGTCAGAAGAGTCGCCTGTGGTTGGTGGACTAAGTAGTCCACTAAGTATATCGGTAGCCTGGGGAAACTGGGCATGCCCTCTAATTCTTGGCATTTCCGAAATACTATTAAGTAAACCAATGGATGGCGTGTGGAAGCAACTACTTGGTAAAGTGGTAAGCGTGTACTTAACAGGAGTTTCGCATACAATGGCGTTTCTCGATATTGAAATAGTTTGGCTATAAATCGGACAGCAAGAACCACCTGCCTATGCAGAAGAGGCTGCATTCCCAGCTCCTTGAAAACCTTATTCATAGAAGGTTTGCCCCCTACCCCAAGTATGGCTTTGCCAATGCGGTATAGGACCGAGTCTATTTTCCTCTGCCACACCTTAGGAAGATGAGTAATGACTATCAAGCCGTAGTCTAATTTTGCCTGACATAAAGATAAGAAGATGTTGTATAGACTCTGGGGGTGTGCTCCCCAGCTACGGCCTTGCAAGTAGCGGAACAGGGTACTAGAAGCCAAGAGGGATGAGTGCAGGTGTATCGCCTGCGATTTCCAACTCAGGTTATGGTCCAGGTGTAACCCAAGAAATTTGACGGATCGAGCTAAAGGCAGCGGATTTTCCCCTATGGTCATATTAGCATGTAGCAGAGGTGGACCGCGTTTAAAGAAAATCGATACGCACTTGTCAGGGTGAACCGTCAGGCCAAGGTCTTTGAGCTTGCCAAGAAGGAGGTCTAAATCGTCCTGAAGGGTGGTCGGAGAGTGACTCACAGTATGTAGAGGGGTTTGGGAATATAAGACTAAGTCGTCGGCATATAAAAGTAGTTGGCTATGCTTAAATGGTAATGTACTTAATGTGTGAATGTAAAGGATAAAAAGGAGAGGACTGAGGGACGTGCCCTGGGGGAGACCTTGGGAACAAAAACGTGGGGATTGTAACGTATAGCGAGGATGAAGGTAAATGCAGCGATTTGACAGGAGGTTGATAAAAAGTGTAAGTAGGGAAGATGGGAAGGCAAAGTGACGTAATCCTTGGATTAATGGGCCAACAGACACAGAATCATAGGCATGTAATATGTCTAAAAAGTGTAAGTTGTACCAGATTATGCGTAGTAGAGAAACTCTTACGAAAGCCATACTGTCCCTTTGGCCACAGACCAACGCGTTCAAGGTAGAAGGATAGCCGCGAGACCAATATTTGCTCTAACAGCTTGCGCAGTACGGAGGCGAGCACTATCGGTCTATAGTGTGCTGCTTCGTCGCCCGACTTGCCCGGTTTGAGGATAGGGGTCACATAAAATGTGTTCCAACCTCCGGGAATCGTTCCTGTGGTCAGGATGTGCGAATAGCATTCTGTAAGTAGGTGTAGAAGTTTGCATGGAAAATGACGAATCATGTCATAGGAAATACCGTCTGGACCCGGCGTGGAAGAGTGGTTGTGTCGTTGGAGAACCATTTTTAGTTCCTCGATCGTCACTGCGGAAATCAACTCTCGTCTCCCAGGAATACACTCCACACAACTGTCAGTTGTGACCTCCACCTCCGGTTTCTCGGCTGCGTAATCTGGGGTTACGGAGCATAAAAATTCCTGTTGTAGCTCAGGGTTATATTCTATGGGAGACATTGGTCCCCGAACACGCGACGTGAACCATCGAAGTTTACGCCATATCTCACAGGATGAGACGTGGGGTGCGAGGTTAGAACAGTAATTCCTCCATCCGAGGCGCTTCGCCTGTTGTAGAATCCGTCGAGTTTGGGCATATTGTCGTTGCGTGGCCAAGTAGAGGGATCTGGTAGGAGATTCTTTGTACTGTCGCAGGGCCTGGCGCCGTTTAGCTACTGCCGCAGAGCACTCCGGTGTCCACCACGGAGGCTTCGCAGTTCGTGTCAAGGCATACTGACGAGATTTGGGGTAGTATTTAGGGAGGGTAGTGTTTAGCGTGGCATCCAATAGGTCGAGGGGATTAGAGGCTAGTTGTGTGGAAGTGATTTGAAGAAAGGCACTATCCAGGTCCTGCGTGAATTGGTTCCAGTCTTGTATTTGCGGGCGTATTGGGATATGGCGAAGGCGTTGAGCCGGACCAAGCGGAGAAATTTGCAGTAGTATGGGCCTGTGGTCACTGCCGAGGCTGTCAAGATCCACCTTCCAAGTAGATTGTGGCCAGAGTGAGTCAGAGATAAACGTAAGATCGGGAGACGTCGGACGTTGGGGAGGTGGCCCATAGCGCGTAGGGTCATCGGTATTCAGAAGCAGGAGACGGGAAGAAGCCAAGAAGTGTAGCATCCGGTGCGTGTGTGCACCGTCCCGTATCTGCTGTGGTGTGAGTCCGAGGTTAAAGTCGCCACATATGAGGGTTGGTAGATGGGGTTTAAGCAAAACGTGGGAGTTCCAAAAGGTTTGCGATATATGGTGTGCCGGAGCATTGTAAACCGTGAGGATCTGCAGTTGAGGAAGTTGTAACAGCACTGCTTGAAATTGTTCATCAAAACTAGATATTTTCTGGACGGAAAGAATAGTAAGGGAGGGATGAAGTAGGAGGAGTAGACCTCCCCCCTCCCGGTTACGATCGTGCCTAATAATCCGGTGAGGAGTCCAGCGAAATGTGTGGTGTGGCGCTAGCCAGGATTCTGAAATAAGTACCAAATCAACATATTTATTAGCCAGGTACTGTTGGAGTTCCGCCCGTTTAGAGCGGATGCTACGTGCGTTCCACTGGAGTATAGATAGTGGCTTGTCCATGGGGCAATTAGGAGGCATACTGAAGCGTCTGTGCCTGGATCAGGCCCGCGAGAATACGCCCTGCCTGTTCGACCCAGTTCGACGCTTCTGATTCCACTAAGAGACGTAGATCTTCGAGTTGTCGGCGAAATGCGAAACTGTCTACTAGTTGTGTTACAACGTGAGGTTTGTTGGCGGGAGCCTCCGCTTGGGATGTGAATGAGCTCAAAGGAGCACTCGGGGTTTGAGAAGCATATACAGGTTGAGAGGGGCCTGCCTGAGGTAGGCGACCAGAGGAGTGGGGGAATGCGCGCTTCGGAGGCGGCTCTTGAGCCAGGCGAACACGTTTGGAAGTGCTAAAGTATGGCGAGGTTTTTTCGGCGACAGGGGGCGGGGGGCACCGGTCCTTCCTCCAGCCAGACGTTTCTGTTTAGTCAACGTTAGAGTCTGGGGTGTCGGCGTTGTCTCCCCGGGGTCGTTCTGTACGTGGAGCATTTTCTCGCACTTTATCGGCAAACGAGGAAGACCCCCTAAGCATCGCCAGAGCTTCGTAGCGCGTGACCCGGAGCTCGGCGACACGTTTCAGGACTGCTTCCTCTCTAAGGCGGATAAGGCAAGTTTTTGCATTTGCCGGATGTGCAAGCTTGCAGTGTACACATCGTAGGTTATTTGATGTGCAAGATGAGGTGGTATGTGATTCGGCACACTTAAAGCATACTGTATTGCTACGACAAGCTTTAGCCGAATGTCCATATTTGGCACAGTTGTAACACTGCATCACGCGGCTGATATAAGGGGTAATTTTAAAAGAGCTGTAATATAGTCGGAAAGAACGAGGAAGGGTTTGACTTCGGAAAGTAATGACACAAGTCTGTGTAGGGTGGCATACAGTTTCACCCTGCGGGGTTACTTCTTTGCGCTTGAATCGGTAAACATGGTGAATGGGGGTATTAGATTCTGTATTTCCAAATTCCATGATCTCCTGCTCAGTAATGTCAGTGTCCACATTTCTTATAATACCCTTCGTCTCAATGTAATGTTGAGGAATGAAAGAGCGCATATTATTCTCAGAGTCGAAACCGGATAGCAAAAATGCATTCGCCTCGGAATACTTTTCAAAATAAATTTCAAATCGATTTGTTCCAGCTTTTTGTAATTTAGAGATATGATATTTCGCATATTTTTCAAAGAGAAGTTTACCGAGCTTCAATGGGTGTAGAGAAGCTACATCACCCTTACTACTTGTAATGACTACTAAAAATGGAGCTAAATCATTAAACGAATATAAGAGTTTTTCCTTAACGGGAGTCGGGAGGCTAGCAGTAGTTTCCGAAACCGGCAAAACCGGAACTTCGGCTTCAGCCATTTCTTTGTCCGAGTCCGGGAACGATAGCTCGTCCATCGGCCGGCGAGTAGTACGGGATCCCTCCCGGCACCGAGGAACACTTAAATGTCGGCACCTGACCGTATCAATATATTTAAATTATTAAAGAAGACAAGATGAAACGACAAGATCAAAAGTACGTGCACTGTAAATAAAATGCACTTTGTATGGGAGCACAATCCTGTGACTTGAAACACAAGCACACGAGCACTGCACTACGAACACGTGCACCAGGTTTCTATATATTATTCCAATATCTTCGTTTCCTCTGTATAACACCAACTTGACCACAGATTGCACAGTTAACTTGCTTTCCCTTGAAAATCACAATTTGTGACAGAACCTTATCTAAATACTTTTGAAGACCTCAAATGTTGCTTAGCGATATAACCTATATTAATTTCAATTAAAGCACTTCGATATATTCCGCACTACCAACGGAGGAAAACGAAACTCAAGAATTACATGCATGTTGGTCGTCTCTTACTATAACGAAAAACCGCTTTATAACTTCAAATAAATCTCATTTTGGACGCTTTACTCTGGAAAGATACATTAATTATCATTAAAAGAACAATTGTTAAAAACGCGGAGTGCTATAATCGACTGTTTTGTGTATGTGCGATTGATAGTATACAGTTGGCGACACTGACTAAGCAAAAGAATACGGTGATTTAATGCCTCTATGCTTTACTTTTGTGTTTAACCAACTGAAACAGTAATTTTAAGGACTAAATGCCTGAAGCAGATTCAGCATCGACACTGTGTGTATGTTCCTGTAAATAGTAAAAGAAGGAGTCAGGTATTTTTGATGTTTTAGTTTAGCCGTTAGCTAACGAGTGCGTAAACGAGTCGTGTTGCCATTTTCACAAAACGCCATCTGAAAACTCAAGGTAAAGTATGCAAGAATATTGATAGAATTTGGCGACAGAAGTCAGGAAATGTAGGTGTTCTTTTCGATGAAACAAACTATTTCAAAGAACATACATGAGTAGAATTGAAGCAATATGGAGAATGCCTGCTTGGCGAGGGGTCCAGGTTCGATTTGCAGCTTCTGGGTGCAAATTTTCCTCTAACCAAACTTATTCCCTAACCTTCCAAGAGTCCGAAAATATGAATATCTCAATGCCTGTGTGCGTACGTGTCTATGTGTGCATATTGAGGACGCTGTTAATAATAGCTTGAGCATCTGTTTCTCAGGTGGGGCACCTCAGTCACCAAATTTGGGGCAGGAGGAGCCCCGTAAATCGATGTAGCCATATCGGCTGCAGAGCCAGTCACCGGGTCCCGACTGTCTGACGGTCGGTCGGTCGGGCGGTCGGCTGCGAGCTCAAATATTTCACTTTCACCCCCCTCTTCCCCCACCACCCCCCCCCCCCACCTCACATTTTACACAAAGTATATGGTTGTAAACACAACATAAAATCACTCACATGACTTTCTCTACTCTTGTACTAACCATTCTTACAAACTCTTATTCCTATATCTTCTTCATGTTAGTTGAGATAAACATTTGTACAAATTATCTTATTGCTTATTTCCTTGTAGGTGCAAGGGCAATATGGGAATACAGTAGTCTTTGTACGATAGTGAAATCTTTTAAAGCTTTGATTTCCCGTTCCATTTGACGAAAGTTTGTTTTCCGAAACTGACACAAATAATAAGGAATATCTCCGAAATGGTTCACTCTACAAAATATATATTGAGACATAAATTGTGTGTTTTAGCAAGATCTACAAGATTTAGTGTATCTCTTACGGTTTACTAGTTATTTAAAAGTCATATTGAATAAACAGGAGTATATAGGCTATAGCCAGAAAATTCAAAATATACATTTCATTTTTATAAAAATATCTCAAACACATGACATTAATTTTAATCATAATTTTTAGAGTCATTTTCGAGAAAATAAAAAGGGTAGTTTAGGGTGGGGCTATTTTCTTCAAAATCTTTTTGTTGCATCCTTGAAAGATGTTAAACTTAAATAGCAAGTTTTGGTTTTTGCGTGTACGAGAGTGGCGCCCAGCGGGAGAGAGGGAAATATCCCAACAAGGTATGGCAGGGACTTGTGAAAACTCACAAACAATAGCAAATCAGCAGCAACAATTGCGCATTAGCAGTGATAATTTCTGATTCACAAGCGATAATCTCATTTCGACAAGATTTACTGATGCTCGATAGTGATTGGTTCAAGTTGACACGCAGTGTGCCTAGCCAGGTGGGCGAAGGTAACGTCCTGGGTTCGATCTTCTGCTCCATCGCATGCCGCGAATTTCACTTCACTTTGTGTCGGTGTTGCATGGCAGGGGAAAAGTATTCTCTCTGTCCTCTGGATTGAGAGAGTTTCAGGCCCCTCAGAGGGATGTGTAAACCTAAGAGTCGGTTGTACAAGAACGTGAATAGTAATAATAATAATAATAATAATAATAATAATAATAATAATAATAATAATAATATTATTATTATTAATATTAATAATAATATTAATAACAATAATAAACATCGAATTTCTGATGGTCTACTCTACAGGGACACTTATAGGGCGTACTTTCAGACATCTCCCTATCTGCAGCAGTTTGATAGGGGACACGCTACCACCCCTCCCCTCCCTTCCAGTTGAGGGAGGTGGCTATATATTTCCGTAATTAGTCAAGGAGTTGACAACGCCACCATAGCTGTGCTCTATTGGTTCGATACAGAACACAAGAAAATGAAAGCATGGCCGTACAAACGGTAAGGAATAAGATGTCAGTTAATCACAGATTTACTCTTCAACATTAGAGCGACAAACTAGAGAGTACGGCAGAATAGGGCAAGCCGATGCACTCTTTGTGTTAATCACAATGGGTGTGCGCTCCAACATTTGATTTCAATACTAAAGCTGTGATTAACTGTAAACAATGAGAATTTGTGTGGTTGTTTCTTGCATTAATATTGTGTGCCTTACTAAGATAAATGCAATACTAATTTGCATTGTTGATTTTACGTAAATACTTAAACTGGGTGGGAGACAGTAATCTGTGACATTAACTCGTCTAGTGCTTAAACGAAGCACTGCAGGAAAAAACTTTCCTTAACAAAAAGTGTTTAAAATAATGTTATCTATCAGCTCGCAAAGTTTGTCGGTCTAATTTTGGGACATGAAACTTTTGCTTGAATGTCTTTGAGCCCTTATATCGCATGATCAACTATCGCAGTCTGTGAAGAGAGCGGTTTATTGTGCAGTAGGTAGGTACGTACTCTTGTATCGGGAATTTGGTAACTATCTCACATTTCCTGCAACACAAACTGATTACAATAGTAGGTAGGTTAAGGGAAGGCTGGAACAGACCCAAATGCGCAAGATGGCCGCCATGCGTAATCTAAGGATTACTAGGTGAGATGGTACTAGAAGCAGGTATTATAGGTGTTCTAGTGATAATGGGATCAATATCTAAGACAAATAGCAGGGACACACACGTGTTTATGTACGTTTGTAATAGATGAGTATTTTGTTCGCTATATCTAATGTATACATCCTAACGCAAGAGCTTTCTAATTTGATCCAATATATTACCCACAACATAATGACACCTCGCCCCCCTCATCGCTGCGCTAACCTAACTTAGCCCAGCTCCTACTCTTCTTACTCAGTCTTTCATAATTTAACATAACCTAAGCCTCATACTACTACTCGGGAACCTAACCTAGCATTACTTAACCTAAGAGGAGCTTAAACCTTCCTATTTATTAAGATATTTTAACCTTACCTAAGCCCCATACTTCTACTCGTCTAACCTAACCTAACCTAAGCCTCATACTACTACTCGGGTAACCTAACCTAGCATTACTTAACCTAAGAGGAGCTTAAACCTTCCTATTTATTAAGATATTTTAACCTTACCTAAGCCCCATACTTCTACTCGTCTAACCTAACCTAACCTAACCTAACCTAACCTAAGCCTCATACTACTACTCGGGAACCTAACCTAGCATTACTTAACCTAAGAGGAGCTTAAACCTTCCTATTTATTAAGATATTTTAACCTTACCTAAGCCCCATACTTCTACTCGTCTAACCTAACCTAACCTAACCTAAGCCTCATACTACTACTCGGGTAACCTAACCTAGCATTACTTAACCTAAGAGGAGCTTAAACCTTCCTATTTATTAAGATATTTTAACCTTACCTAAGCCCCATACTTCTACTCGTCTAACCTAACCTAATCTAACCTGGCCTAGCCTAACCTAAGGTAGATCCTCCTATTATTATTTATTCTATTCTAATAACATGATACGTTTCTAGACATTCATTCTGTCCTCTTATCATCTATCCTATTCCCTCCTTTGATTCTCTATTCTATCCTGCCATACGCTGTCCTGATCTCCCTCCAGGAATTTCATAAACATTTTGATACTATTTTGAGTCCTCTGATAGATCTTTTTAAGCACTTTTAGTATATTCAGGCTGCTTTTACAACATATTTAAGAACTTTTCAGACTATTTTGAAGATAATACAGGTTATTTGATTGATTTTTCAGAGGTTTCATGGTATTTTGACGTTGTTTATAGACCGTTAACAGATATTTTAGTTGCTTTAGGCTGTGCAGGACGCTTTTACAAATTATTTTACACAACGGCCAGGCAATTTTGAGTGATTTAGACGCCATATTATATATTTGCAGGGTGTTTTGAGGTCCGTTTGGACTCGCTGGTAGATATTTCAGCCTGTTTCCAGATATTCTGAAGACTTTTACGTACAGTTTAAAGATTTTTCAGAGTATTTTAGACGAATTTTACGTTATTTAAGGCAATCTGAGAGTTATTCTGGACGCCCATGTCTATTATTGTGTGCTTTAAACACTTTGAAGGGTAATGGAAGATAATTTTCTCGATATCAGGGATACTGAACCGACTATTTCAAGGTTGTTAGACCAGTTAATTATCGTTTCAGCCATTTTAGAGACATTTTAAGCACTATAGGGGTATTTTAGACTTTGTCACCAACATTTTGCATGGTTTTTCAGAATCCTTTGAAACACTTTTATAGGCGTTAGACGCTTTTAATGGTATTTTTCGAGCGCTAATTAAGACATTTTAGCTCCTTCACAGGTATTTTGAGGATTTTCAGGGCATCTTAGACTCGTGAGAAGCATTTTTTTTTCGCCAGTTTGAAGATGTTTTAAGACACTCTAGTAGGCATTTTTAACGCTGCTAGAATTATTTTAATTGATTTAAGAACATTTTACTAAGTTTTCTTTAGTAATAGCTGTGTTTTATAGTAGTTGAAGAGCAGTCTAACCTATCCAGTCATTTATTACATTTCTCGCATTATTATTTTGATTACATTTCACTAATAACCTAACTCGGCAACAATCATCATCATTATCATAATAATAATCATCATTATCAACTACTCTATCTTATAGTCCAACTAAGCTAACCTAACCTAACCTGACCTAATGAGGAAATAGGGATGTTAAAGGCAAGCAATGAAATAAAAAAAGAATAATAGCAATGAGATAATTTTATTCAACTTATAGAGATACATACACTAGCATTAACATTTAGAAAACAAGTATACACTGCTGAAAGACGATAGCGCCCTCCTCAGTTCTTCTTCTTATTATTCGCATTATCATTCTTCTCTCTTGGTTAGATGTGCCATTGGCACACGAAGTTCATAGTTCAACAATCTTCAATTTTTTCTACAGACAAGCTTTAAGTATCCATGTCTAGGCACTATTCTCGACACTGTAATGTCCATACGCATACGTCGATATTCCATCCCCTTCAATCACTCTCTTGTCATCGTGAGGTGATAAGGCTATTTTATTAGCTTCAACCGTAGAAATATTATGATGTCCGGATAGGATTAAATTCATCGGAGTTCTAACAATTTTCAAAGTTTTAAGGCACTCTACATAGCTATTGAAGTTGATGTATTGCTTAATGGCGCTACGTTTTATACCTTTAACTTTTTTTATCACAGAACCATCAATATCGATAGCATACATTTTAGGCCTGAGACCTACAAAACGATGAATGATTTTTCCAGAGGCTTCATCTTTAAACTTTCCCAACACTTTTTTGTTGTGTGTAGAATGACATACATGGTTTGCAGGGTAATCAGATGTATCCAGATGTTCAAGCATACGTAATTTATCCTGATATATATCTTTAGTAGACACTCGATGGACGAAAGAATCCGTATCCATATACAAGAGTTTAAGATTTTCAGCTCCATAATATGGAAGTAACACATCGTATTGATACGAATACATTAGAGTCTTGGAGATGTCTAGTACACTCATACCAATATATATGGGCTTGTTGAACACTATTTTACGAGAAGCCATATGTACAGCCGCAAGATTAGGTCCATATATGGTTCGATCAATGAATATAGGTTTAGCTATGAGTTTTTCTAACGTTTTGCTGTTTGTCACAAGCCGTATATCCATACGATTACGAATATTTTCCATAGTTTTTCCAAACATAGCATTATTGAATAGTTTATAAAGGTCCTTCTCAAAATCATTTCTAGCTTGTTGTCGTAGTCGGTTATTAAACTCGACGTAAGGTTTTAGCCAACACGATTGATGGAACTGAAGTGCTCGATGAATCTTTGTTAATAGTAGACCATGACCAAGAGCTTGTTTCAAGGCCATGTAGTGTACCACATACTTCTTTCGGCATCCAAGATGAGCAATTAACTTCTCTGAAGACGTCTCACGCGGTTTCAGACTCTCAGGCAGGAAGGGCAAATCATTATGAAGATCGTGGAGCTCGACAGGATATTCGACATCAACTTCTAAGATGTATCCAAGGGGGTCATCTTCCTTCAATAAATCCAGGTCTAGATGATCAGGAGAAACCCACTTAAAACCTCCATAAGGAAGGGCCTTACACATTGCCCAACCGTATTGGTTATTGGCGTCTTCGTATGTAATAAACTGAGAGGGTTTCCGAGAGTCATACTGTGCCATATAGATATTATTCGCCTCAGCATAGCGATGAGAAACCTGGCATAAGCCTCCTCTTATACCAGATTCAACCATGAGCAGCTGATCGTAGTCCAGCAGCAATTGCAGCTCAATTCCAGTGTACAGCAGCATAGCATCCCATGTAAGCCCTGGAGAAGTAAAATAATGTGCAGGATCTACTTTATGAGTTTTCAGAGTCTGGTCCCTGAATGTTTCAAAGACATCTGCGAGGAGCAGAACATCAGAGATTAAGTAAATATCGCTGTACTCGCCCAAATTTCTTACATTGAACTGATTCCATACATTTGTAGCATGCTCGTAGTCATCGTCGGTAATTTCTTCTTCGTTTAATTTATTGTAGAATGCTTTCCTTGGAGGCAGATGAGTATCATTCAAAACGTCCCACGATGTGAGGTAATCATAGGGGAACACTCCCTTACGTGTCATCAAGCCAATCTTCTCTTCACCGAAGTACTTCTCTGTTTCGGGATACGTAGTTAGGGTTTTCACTAACTTGTCCAAGCTTGTACTCAGGAAACGGAAGGTATCCACAAATCTGAGTTTAATATCTCCAACATATTTTGAGAATGAGATATAGCTTTCTTCAGAGTTTGGTATTACCTCCACTCTTTCGCTTGTGCATCCTAACTCCTTAACAATAAAATGAGAGTCATATCCGCTCAGATTATGGACGAAAACAGGAATATAATTAGGTGTTTTACAGGCCAGGTTACATTTATTGTGTAAAGATGCTCTTTACGCCCCGGATACATGATCGTGATCGCGAACCTTCCAATTATCTTCTGTAAATTCACGCCCGCACAGGTAGCATATTGTAGAAGCATCGAACGATTCTTGTTCTTCAGCTGTAAGTTTAAGAGGCTTAGCAGATTTATATGTCACCAATTTTCTTCGCAAGGGAAGTTAGATACTCTAGGAACTTCTCAGCAGCATCATGACCTCGATACACGTAGGGATGTGTAGGAAGATCGGTTTCTACTTTGTCAACGCTGGATGATGGTTTGACGTAAACAGCAAAGCTCATTGGAAAATGACTTTGATAGGGTGTTGTATAGGAGGTTTCAGGATTAGAGGCCCAGGTATGGTAAGGTGTGAGAATGCTCTCAAAATCAGCGTATATAACATAAGGAAGTTTCAACATTCTTTCCACGTTTTTGAATCTGACGATAGATTTTTCTTTTGTAGGCATAACGCATCTAGCAATAGCATGTTGCATGCACATTTCTCTATGCTCCTCCAATTTTTTCATTCCACTTGGCCCATGTTGATCATCAAAATGACTGAAACATCTTTTACATACATATATTTGCCCATGATGTTTAGTTTTCTGGCCGCGAATAAGCTTCTCAAAATCCTTTATGTATACATAGTGATGCTTGCCAGCTGAATCACTCAACAGAAGAAGATCGCGATGATCAGATAATTCTTCATTGACTACCTTTACAGGAAACACTTCATGTTTTTCATCCAGTCCAAACACATTTATGGACATATTGTTGAGCTTTTCAAATTTAGCGACTTCGCCCAAGCTCGTAGGAAACGAACGCATGAGAAATTGTATTTTTCTTGGTGATCCTTGTACTTGCCGACGCGATGAGCATTCTTATCAACGAATTTTGCAAGAACCGCATATATAAAGCACTTCTCGTCACTATAATTCTGTGGGTTTATGCAGGCTTTTCTCGCTTCCACAGATGCAGGTAGAGGAATATAGCTGCTCCCTCGAAGGACATTGTACTTGTTAATTCGGAGTCGAACTCCATCAACTGCTAGCAAGGCCCAGTTGCTTCCTTTAAGTTGACATTCTTCCATTTCAGCGCAAATCTTCTTAAATTCTGTTTCCAAGAGGGTGTCCATATCAGTTTCTAAAAACACAGGTTGGTTACGTGTTTTAAATGTTCTGTCACACGTCTCTCCATGAACATTCACAAATTGACAGTCGACCATGATGTTAATTTTCACACTTTTATGTATCGACAGTTCTTTCTTTATAGCTTGAATTATGCGATGTTTTGACTCCTCCAGATAAGTTTTCATATCCTTGAAGGTATCACAGCGAATATAATATGATTTAAGACGCCTTTCAAATGATGTTTCATATTCGGTCATATCACACCCATCCGTCATTGTCAAAAGTTGATGCTTGCTAGGCTCAGACTTGATTTTCTTGCGAGATATAGTTTTTTCACATCTTTCTTCATGTACGTCTCTTCTATGCTCAGTATCGCAAACATTACCACAATGTTTACACCTGTAGACTCGACCGCATACTAACTCATGTC
The DNA here is from genome assembly GCA_030765045.1 of Tenodera sinensis. Taxonomy (NCBI): domain Eukaryota; kingdom Metazoa; phylum Arthropoda; class Insecta; order Mantodea; family Mantidae; genus Tenodera; species Tenodera sinensis. The sequence goes on along the minus strand of CM060965.1, from coordinate 3,440,421 downwards.
TCTTCTTATCATAGTTGCGTAGAAAACGCTTATCACATTTGCTGCAGCTATAATCTGGTATAGCATTCAGAGACGATTCCACCACTCGTCCACTCCACATCTTTATAATATGTAGTGGCAACACTTGTAAATTACATATATCAATAAATGCTTATAGCGCACTACGCTAGTTCACCTTGATAACTTATCAAAGCTATTGAAACGACAATCTCACTAAGAGAAACTCGTCTACTCAACTCGAAGCAAAACCACACAATGAAAGTTCAAGATAGATCTAGGTATATTTATTCCACTAGCACGTGCCTTATAAACTACTATGCGATTCAAGATTAAGTTTGTATCTTAAAATAGTTGTATCAGTAAACTACTCCAGTCAATTGCCAGTTCAACATTAACATGCATTTCCCCTAATTTTTAAACTTTAAACAAGGTAAATTATAAATCAACCATTGTATTTATACAAATAAATGTTTATAATTTTATATACTTTAATGCCAAACACAAACATACTCACACCCTCACACACACTCTCCCACACACACACATACACACACCCCAACCCACACATACATGCACAAGCACACATACACACATGCACGCAAACACACACATGCATACACATACACGCATACCCACACACATACATGCACACATACGCACACAGACATACATGCACATACACACCAGCAAACACGCACACATACATATGCACAAACACATACACACACTCTCCCACACACATACACACAAAAACATACACACACCCCAACCCACACACACATACACACTCTCTCCCACACACATACACACAAAAACATACACACACCCCAACTCACACACACACACACACAGCCACACACACACACTCTCCCACACACATACACACAAAAACATACACACACCCCAACCCACACACACACATACACACGCCCGTAAACACACACATACATGCACAAACACATACACACACTCTCCCACACACATACACACAAAAAAAACATACACACACCCCAACCCACACACACATACACACACTCTCCCACACACACACACACACACACACTCCCACACACATACACACAAAAACATACACACACCCTACCCACACACACACACATACATACGCCCGTAAACACACACATACATGCACATACACATACACGCACACTCACACATGCACAAACACATACACACACTCTCCCACACACACATACACACACTCTCCCACACACATACACACAAAAACATACACACACCCCTACCCACACACACATACACACGCCCGTAAACACACACATACATGCACAAACACATACACACACTCTCCCACACACATACACACAAAAAACATACACACACCCAACCCACGCACACATACACACACTCTCCCACACACACACACACACAAAAACATACACACACCCTACCCACACACACATACACACGCCCGTAAACACACACATACATGCACAAACACATACACACACTCTCCCACACACATACACACAAAAAACATACACACACCCAACCCACGCACACATACACACACTCTCCCACACACACACACACACTCCCACACACATACACACAAAAACATACACACACCCTACCCACACACACACATACATACGCCCGTAAACACACACATACATGCACAAACACATACACACACTCTCCCACACACATACACACAAAAAACATACCCACACCCCAACCCACACACACATACACACATGCACACACGCACACATCCGAAAACACACACGCAAACACCCACATTCACATAAGCACAAATATGCATAGCACACACACATACACACATGCACACAAACACACACACATACACATACACGCACACTCACACATGCACAAACACATACACACACTCTCCCACGCACACACACATACACACAAACACATCCGCAAACACACACACATTCACATACGCATAAAGATGCATAGCACACACACATACACACATGCACGCAAACACACACGCGCATGTACATACACGCACGCTCACACGCACACTCATACACATACATGCACACACGCAAACACGCACACATGCAAACACACACACACGCATAAAGATGCATAACACACACATACACAGACACACACGCACGCACACACACACGCAAACACACTCAGGCACACACACGCACAAAGATGTATAGCACACCCACAGACACATACACACCCACACCCGCAAACACGCACACACATGCCCGTAAACACACACACACACACACACATACACATACACAAACTTGCACGCACACACATACACGCACACATGCACACATGGACCTTTTTTCTAAAAATACTTTTTAGGGATTCAGGGGGTCTCAAAACATATATTTCGGGTGAAATCTCGACATCGATTTTTTGGGTGGAATACAATACTTTCCCTACTTACAATTCGTAATAGAGAAATCGTTTGTCTCATATAAACGTCTTTATTAGAAAGAACATGAAAAGTTTCGAGAACACAAAAATGCATTTTAAATTCTCACAAGTATATAAATTAATTCAATAATACTTTTTCCATACGTTTATCACAGTCAGTTTGAGCAATATTAACACGATAAGTTTTACCACGTACAGGATTCGTTCTGCAAACCTACGGACAAAGTAAAACACATCGTAATAACTCATACATAGAGAAAACGGGGTTCTTTCCACACTCCAAGAAGTTATTTGGCGTAAGAGTAAACTCATTTAAAGATGTGTTCCTTAACCCACTCTAGTACATATAAAGAAGGTTGAAAGATGACTGTTGAGGGGTTGAGTTAGGCTAAAAATAATTTGTTTCTTTCTCAGGTCTAGAACTTTCCGAATAATCTTCATATCACTACTTGCATTTCCAAACCGAACCGGAAAGAATTGAAAGGCGGTTGTTACCAAAGGTCTTGAAATTCTGCGTCTTTAAGATGACATCAAAATTGAAGTGCTCATAAGGCGCTGCTGTCAAGAAATATTTTAATTTTTGTGTTATTTCATCCTTTGAGATTTCTAAAGGCTATTTTAAATTACTGGAGAATTAGGCACGTAATAGTATCATATTTTTGTGTTTATGACAAACTGTGAATGTTTTGCTTTGATTTTGAGACTTTAAGCATGGCCACAAAACTAGCCCAAATACCTATATTGTGTATTTGTGTGGCGCATGCGCGAAAATAAGCGAGAACATATTGAGGAGCAGGGAGGAGTAAGTGAATTCACCGGCCGGCCAACAGAGACCGTTAGTGAAAATGACGGACAAGCAGGACCTTCTAGATTAACGGACCTGACACTGCCATCTAAGTTGTACAAAAATGGCGTCGGCTGGTGGGATTTATTTCTGAGGTGTTTCCACACGCTGTTTTTCGTATTATTTTCTATGTCTTCGAGTTATTGTTTCTTATAATAATTCCTATGTAAGTTTGTCTTCATATCAGCAAAGCGAGTGTTTCAAAAGTTTTATTTGGGCAGTATAGGAACAGGAATAAATGTAATAACGTTTTGACTGTGCCGTGTGCTATCCACGTGTTCATGTTTATTGTGTTCCATCTAGGACTATGGCTACATTAGCCGTATAGTGTGGTTAATTTATCTGTTTGCAAGTACAATTTGTGTCACGATTACAGTGGTGAGAGGTTGTTGAAGAAAAACTGTTCCAGTAGTGTATATTAATGTTGCCATACTACAACCTAACCTCAAACACGACAATGCACCGTAACTGTTGCATTCCCGGATGCAAATTAAAAATCAGAAACTTTCAGTTAAAACAAAAGGTAAATTACAACATAAAGCTTCTAAATTCAGTATTTAATTACAATAAATTGCAGCGTTATGTGTATTAGTTGCCGGTGTGTATATAACATGGTGAATAGTGTGAATAGTGAAAGACAATAATTTCGAGTGAATTCAATTAGTGGCATCTGCAACACCAACAGTTTGTTTCATGTAAGTAGTATGCTGCTCATATTTGTACATTATCTTTTGTCTTTGTAATTTAAATGTGTAGCTGTAGTTTAGAAGAAATGTGTTATGTTGCTGCATGTAAAACTGTAGACTATAGCAAAGTTTGGTAAATATTTACAAAATCGTCCGCTCGAGAAAACGAATGAAACATAGTGCAATGGATGCAGTTTTTATTGCTGATTACGATCTTGTAAGTTTTATTGTGCGCTCAAGCTTCGTGTTTTATTTATGAGAAAATTTCGTACGGTCGATGAAGTGGTTTTATTTCGCTTATGCGGCGGATATTTAGCTAATAAATGTGCATAAACGAGTGTAATATATGCTACAATGATTGATTAATGCATTTACGTTGAAATGATTGCATAAACACTACCCAAATTGTAAATATTTCGATAACACAGGACCCTGTCACCCCACTCATATGCAAAACTAACCTAACCTAAGCTAACACAATGTTGCTTTACAATACTGATTTAAGATTACGTATTTCATGTATTTCATTTACAGTGCTGTTTTACGGTTATTATTTTTAATATTTCATCTGCTTTTGTGGATTCCCCCTGTAAAATAAAGTGTCCTGAAGTGCTGAGTAATATGTTGTTGCAAACTGAGTAATCAAGTTCTCAGTAATAGTAAAAGCAAAATTTCACCCTAAAGGTTTTGAATTCAGTAGGTAGCTTTAGGTCATTCTAAATAGCAGCATTTGTATATCAGCCATCCAGTATAGTATGTTTTGTGTAGGTATATAACATTCTGCACATTGTACAAATGTGAAAAACAGTGTAAACAATGATTAATAATTCTGAGTCAACTCACTGTCAACACTTCTGTTTTATTTAAGTAACATGCTGCTTGCAGTTTTGTCTATCTTCTTTGTAATTTGAGTGTGTAATGCAGTTACATAATGGCATGTAAACCTGTAGATTGCATGAATGATATTTGAGGTTATATATTTCATTGCCCATGGTTTATCGTTTAATATTAAATGTCATTCTTTTTTGTTTACTTGAGTTTATGTTTAAGACAGTGTTTTTGTGTTTAACACAGCCCATATTCACAAAATAGGCGTGTTATTACACCACATTTTTATTTTACTGCGTTGAAATCGTAGCCTGTAGACGAGTTGTTTACAAGTAGTTCCCACCACTTTGGCCGCCATCTTGAATTACAGTGTCAGGTCCAGGTCCTGGGACAAGCGATCTATTAACTTTGTCGTCCAAGAGATGGAAGTATAATCGACTTTAGAACCCAGCGAGCATTACAATATATTAATAGAATTAATATAGTACTGGACACAGATTATACTGGAATATCGCTTGAAGGAAACGGCGAAGCCAAATGTAAAATGTAAAGTTAATAACTACCGGCTATCTAATGCAATATAATCGAGAATAATACGAAGTTCATGCTTCAATTATTTCGCATCATAGTAAACGACTTTGAGCAACGTCTAATGCATTTCTAAATTTTAAAATACGGCAATTCCTAAATGAGTTAAATAAGATCTACGAATATCCTTAAATCGAAAAGTACAGAATTTAAAAGTCCACTAGTCTGCTACATATACTCTGTATTGCAGAATTGTGTTGGTTGCACTGGCATACCCTGCAATTTTGTTTAGTTAATGTTGGTAACACAGATTCGGTCCGTGCACGTTGACAAGTTATGGCACAGTACTAACCTAGTGTTATATTTGAGGTTATTTTGAAATACAGCAAGTAATAGTTTAATTGATCCTTGTAGTTCGCTAAAATTGAAGAAATATGGAAAGTTCAAAGATTGTTGATGTAATACAGAAAGAAATAATCAACCACAACTTGCAGATCAAAGCGTTAATACAGGATATTAACACTTGTCAGGGGCCGCTTGAGTTCCTTAATGAACTGAATACTGAAGGCAGACACAAGCTTTCTAAACTAAGGAAATTAATAGAACAGTTAGAATCATCTGGCAGAGAGATAGAAAAAGAAAGTGAGAGAGTAGCGATAATGAAGGAAGCTGAAAGTTACAGGCAGCAGCTAACGAAGTATGTATGTAGTTGGTAAATTAAATCACTTAATTATAATGAAGATTGAGAGTTTACTGCTATTTCGTATTTGTCACCTGTTTCAGCACATTGGGTGCATTTCGCAAGGCTAACATCAGGAGCATGCTGGCAATAGAGAAAGCAAACAAAGAAGAACTGTTCGACGAAGCATCTGATGAAAAAAAGCTCAGACACAGGTATGTACAATACATGGAAAGTTAGTTCTGTTAACTGCTTAGAAGTTACAAGTGTTGCATGAAATTAAACCACAATTACATGTTGACTTCTGGGGATGGATAATCCCCACGCTTAGTAAGTCCTCCGGTGAGCTGCCCCTCCGTACATCCCTTCCAGTCATTCTGCACACGCTCAGCATCTACTTTAACATGATATATGGTGTATTGCCTATCACAACTTGACGAGAGGTGCCCAGTTACTGTGACATCTGCTAGTGGCGTCGTCATTATTAAAAACACTCTGAAAGTACTCTGTTATTTTACTCACTTTTTTACCATTAGTATTTTAAGACTAAGTGGGAAACAAAACAACATTTACTTTAGCGCTGGTAACTGATTCCAAACAACATTTAAGAATAGGTGCTAAACAATGTCCTTAGAGAGTTTTTGGGTTGGTTTTTTTTTAAGGAAAAGCTGACTCGCTGGAGTAAATGTCAGTCACTCGCTAGCATAGCAAAGACAAATGATCATCTCAAGGCAATGGATTTGAACTTCTCTGGAGTTTATTTCTTAGGAATCCAAGATATTTGCAATTTACGATAACATAGCTTCCGCAGCGTTATATTAGAGTCAGTTCTGTTTCTTTGCTGAGTGTTCAGATCTGGTTTTTTTTTTTTTTTTTTTTTTTTGCAGATTTATTCTAACCAAATTCACTTGTATTTCTTTGTTGTTAAGGGTATTTCTGCATCAGTAGATAATTGTTATTGAAATTTACATCCTGCCCACAATTGTACAGCTTGTCCAGATCGTAGTGACACTCGAGATGGGAGTGGAGTGGTGTAGAACAAGCGAGTGATGTCAGAAATCAGGCAGTCACACACACAAGCGGTGTACGTTTACGTATTATAAGCTCATTGTGTAGATATCACAGCGAGAGTGAGGCAAGCGATACACTGATCCCCATGTGGGCACGCCTCTTCTATTGCACATCTATGCTTCAGGAGTGGGGGAGTGTCACGACAATCTGTAACAAGTAAACGATTAGCTCAGAATGTTATTCTTTATAAAAACAATTCTAAAATCTCATTTTGTGAAATACGAAAGAAATGTATTTCACCTGAATCATGAGTCCATTTCACTTGAAATAGTCAGCGTAAAACCAACAATATTACTACCAATATTTATTTTTCTATCAGTGTGTATCTTCTTGTTTTTTTACACAGCTTTATGTGCATTGAAATTAATATTTTCTCACAAGCATAAAAAAAAAACAAAGTTATTTGATAAAATGATTACCTAGGCTTCCACAGCCTTTGTCCATCACTTCTTTCTTGGTTTCCGGTAAAGGCAGTGTCTTGGTGACTTTTTTAAGAAATTTAAAAAATTAAAAATTATGCCGACATTTTGCCACAAACTATGTTCAGCTTCTTCAATGGGCAAAATGTCGGCATACTTTTTAATTATATTTTTTTTTATTTCTTAGAAAAGATCAACAAGGCGCATGCCATACCAGAAACCAATACAAACCAATACAGAATTAAACAGTGTTAGTTCGGGTATACTGAACGGGATGTCAAACAAGGGCTTCTCTGAGTGTTTTGAAAAGTGGGTAGAACGTTGGAACCAATGTGTAATGTAAGAAGGAGATTATTTTGAAAGCTTGTAATTAAATTTTAATAAAAGGAAATCATGGCGTCCAGAAAAAATTTTTTTTCCCATTAGTTTTTGTTCCACCCTCGTACTCAAGCTGAACGTTTTTTTTATATAATATGTATCCACTTTCAGGCAACAGCGAGATAAGGAAGGGTTAGTGAAAATGTCATCAGATGTTACAGAACAGCTGCTGTCAATAAGCCGTAACCTCTCGGACACTGTAACGAGAAGTGCAGAAACGCTCACAACTTTAGGTGAGTTTTAATCACATAGTCTCAACAATGAAGACTATTAAACCATTTGTAATGAAATTTACCTTCAAATGTAAGGGTCAAGTGATACGTAAACACAAATGTTTTACAATAATTATTTTTACTTTCTCTTATTAAATTTGATATGGAGATTTTACTTGAAATACTCAGAAATAAAAGATCAGTTAAATTCCAAAATTAGTATTCAGGTATAGCATCTTCCAAGAGTGTAATAATAAAATTTTCAAGAAAATTTCCACCAGATATAGGTACTCTTCTATATGGAAAAAGTTTCCTTATCTTTTATTTTCTTAAAAAGATAAGAGTTTTAATTAAAGTGTCATATGTCTTAGTATATAGATGGAAGAATTAAAATATATATCTTGTGTTTTTGTGAACTTTCCTTAATTTTATTGAATTTTTTATAAATTTGTAAGATTGGAACACATAATTGTGTTGAAGTTTTCTTGTAGCTTTAACAGTTTTCAAAATATTCTAAGTTGCAAATTTGAAACTTTCCTAAGCATTGTCATATAAGCATGAAAGTTTGTGATTCCTGCTTCCATCATAAGAGTTTCTTACCTTGAAGAAACATTTGAAAGTTGTTTCTGCATGTTTAAAAACCTTCTTAGTTAATTGAAAACAATTTCTAGGTGAAAATGCATCATAACAGAGTAGATAAATGAATAGTGTAATGACTATGAGTACATACCTAGCTGTCATTGGCTGAAAGAGTTGTGCGAATATATCACAGTAATGTAAAACTGATGATGAAGTGTTTAAAACAGTGCAGTGTGTTAATAAACCTAGTTAAAATCTAGGTCGACATTAAAAACACATTCTGCTCCAAGTTGTTATTTAAAACAGGACTAGTTTCAGAGAGCGTCCTCTTCATAAGTCATTCATTGTTCCTCTCGACCAAACAGCCGAATGATGGCGATGACTCTCTCTGAAACTAGTCCTGTTTTAAATAACAACTTGGAGCAGAATGTTTTTAAATGTGAACATAGTTCTTAACTAAGTTTATATCTCGACAAACGTATACTCTGTTTATTTGCATATAGTAAGCAGCAGAAGTACCTACAGTCTACCCAACATTTTGATGCTTAAATTAAATTATTTTCTTGTTTAACGACGCTGTCAATTGCCAGGATCACATCAGCGTCGCCGGTGTGCCGGAATTTTGTCCCGCCGGAGTTCTTTTACATGCCAGTAAATCTACTGACATGGAGCTGTCGTTTTTAAGCACACTTAAAAACCATCGGCCTGGGCCGGGTTTGAACCCGCGACCTTGGGATCCGTAAGCCAGCGTCTAACCACATTTTGATGCTGAGATCTTGCTAAAAATACATAATTTGAGTTAATTAAGGAAATATTGAAACTATTAACAGTGAAGCAATAAATCTAAAATATGAACAAATTAGAAACTAAAAGCTTCACTTATCTTAGTAATATTGCTAGATTTTCCACAGCTGACATGTTTCAAGTTGACTCCAACTTATTTTCAAAGCTATACAAACAAGTTACCATAGTTACTGATGCTCATTTTAAAACTGTGTCATCAATCTCTGAAAACAAAAACCTATAAATACAATCTATTAGTGGTATTTCAAAATTCATAACATGGTTCTTGTTTTTTAAAATAAATATCTTTTCCCAAACCATTAAATCTATAGGTCCACTTAATTGTTTTAATAATTTAACTTCTGGATTTATTTCATGATTAAATGACCAAAAATGATGTGCCACAGCTGATTTATCAGTTTGTTTATATTTAATATTTCTAAAATGCTCCTTCATTCTGGTTTCTAAATGACGTTTAGTTTTGCACTTATCAATTTAGCTGTTTGGATTCTGATAGTGTTTATATTGGTAAAACTTACATTCTTGGTGCCTCTTTAGGAAACTATCCATCACTCGCCGTAGTTCACATTGAGAAATGCTGGCAATTTCCTGGCAGATATTTTGCTTTAATTCTTCCAGAGTGTGTGGTTTGTCTTTATGCTTAAGTTACCCCAGAAACAGAAATTGCAGGTCACCTAGAAATCTTTCTGCAAATCACACTTTCACTTGGCAAGCTGAGTTAACTCATACGAATCATGAATAAATACACGCTGTGGAGTAGAAAACAAATGCCAAGCCATAATGCACTTTGTGACTAAGTACAGCACAAAATAATAAAGTGCACTGGTAATAACTCAACCAGACGATAGTGCATCAGCTCAATACTGCACTTTCAGAGCAGAGAAAAAGTCAGTTGCATTCCAGGTGTGCAGTGGAATAACACCATGCAGTGGTTCGGATGTTTTTGCATCTCGGTATTTTAAATGGCACTAAAATGTTCATGTCTTTTCTAATAGATTAGTAATAAACCAGTTGAATGCTTGCTAACACACTGGACAGATCAGTATGGAAACTAGGAAAGGCTTTGGGTAAGGAAATGTAAGGGGTGCAGTGTAACAGCAGACTGCTGATTGGCAGGGAAACTTCAAGCACCTAGCTGTCAGAATGGAATAGTTGCTTTAATTGAACTGTAATGAAAATTTATCTTAGCGAGCTAAAGTAGATAGATGAATAAGCTTTTGTTAGTATAGTTTCTAAAAGAGTGAGCAGAGAATGTCATGTGAATGCAACACATCAGATGTATCTCTTTTACCACATTTAACTCATATTTATCATATAATTGTGAAGATGAAAGTGGTGTTTGTTTTTTGCAGCGAATTCTTCAAGCAACGTACAGAGCACGCAAGATGAGCTGTTGACAACGGGGAGTGTTATAAGCCAATCAGGAAAGCTGTTAGCTAAGTACGGTCGCAGGGAGTTCACAGACAAAGTACTATTGCTATTTGCTTTTGCATTTTTTCTAGCTTGTGTGTTGTACATAGTGCAGAAGAGATTGTTTTAGTGTTCAAACAAATTGTGAAGTATATTTGGTTCCTTTTTGTGCAACATGAACTGGCTGATGTAAATAACCAAAGATGCATTGCGGACACGAATAGAGATTCCATACTTAATGCTGTTTATGAATGTCAATACCATTTTGCATTAAGATGATGCTTAAGTGTTATACTGTTATGTCATTGTAAATGGCCCCTAACTATGTCATCGCAGAGATTTTGCTGCTGCACAGCTGTCTTTGTGATGGAGGATATACTTGCCCAACAAGTTCATTAAATACTCAGACTTTAAGAGTCAGAATTTTTGGACACATTTGCTTCGCTTATTGTGTAATGCAACAGAAATTTTGCTTCCATCACCAGCGAGATCCTCCTTCCAGACATCTGTACACAATTCATCATGCCATCTACCAGGCACCAGAAGTAAGAAGACAGTCGACCTAATCTGATGTTGGAAGTGAAATCTTCTGGAACTTGCTGTTGTTTATGGATGCACTATCACACTCCGGGCAGGAGCAATCGATGTCTGTGTCGAATTGCAGTAGAGTAGGAGAAATAAAAGAAGTGATGAATCACAAAAGGAAGATCAGAGCACAGATCACAGTTTCATTTTACAAGAATTGACGAGATGGCGAAGTAGCAGCCTGGGCAAATGGGTATCAGCACTATAAACCAGAGAGGATATGTTCCATGGGCCAATACCAACGTTGGGCTAGTAAGTTGCGGAACAGAAAGTATATGTAAGGGGCAATGGTTGATATCGCCGTAGGCACCACAATCACAGCTTGGGGAGGATCTTTGGCAGATTTTAAATAAGTAGGCTGGTGTAACGGCAATGCCACGTCGGATCTTTGAGATCAAAGAGATTGCAGCTCTACTGAAACCATGAAGATCGCTTTGTGGGGGAAGGTAGGTCGGAAAAGTTAGAAAGATGAGAAATCACATGATCAGATATAAATCATGTAGTATCTCTCCAAAGGAGGGTGACAGTTCCCCTCGCCAGGCGGTCAGCAGTTTTGTTGCATGTCCCGGAACCCTTAAGAATTTAATAGTATTGCATTGGTTAAGGTGTTTGGAGATTTCTAAACGACACAGCCCCTCCCACCAGTCCGCCTCTGGAGCTGATGCTTCAAAGGTCACCCAAAGAGTCTGAACAGGATCGTGGAATTGGAAATACAAAGAATAGATCACAGAGCAGAGAGATGTTTGTGTGGTCTAGTTTATAAATGCAGCATCCACACCTGTGGGGGTAACAGATCCATCGGTAAATAGGTGGAAAAAGGGTTGAGTCACCGATGCCGAATGTTGGGTCAGGAAATAGCGGAACCTTTGTGTTCTAAACGGGTCCCCGCGATGTAGTCAAGAGTCGCCTGTGGTTGACGGACGGAGTAGTCCACTTGCTGTTAAATAACAGAGTAAGTGAAGCAAATGTGTCCCAAAATTATGACTTCTAATGTTTAAGCGCTTATCTTGCATTCACTGTTTTTTGACAATCATAAAAATACACTGCAATTTATTGTTTAGGTGTTATTTGTAGGAATCAGAGTCAAAAACACCAACAATATGTAGAAATAACAATGCATTTTAGTGCCTATGGATTATGGTGATTATTTTCCTGCTTAGTGGGTGCTTCCCCCTTCTTCCCCCGGACTCGTTTAGTCAGGTGAATAAGTTCTAATAGCATTGGTTGACAAGAAAGCATGTTTGAATCATGGCAGGTCAGTGAGCAGGGTTACCACATTATTTTATGGCAGGGGAAGACAACTTCGGGCCGTGTGATGTATTTAAACGAAGAGCCACCTTGTACGTTCGTGTGACGTCAGGCGAGAGCGGTGTATTGCTATGCTGCATAGATCAGCGGCGCTACTTGCACGAAACTGAATGAATATGAAAATGTTATTTGGGGATGTTTACAACTTGCCCGGACTGTTTAGAGAGAACCCTCTTCAACCTAGTCTGGGGGTTTTTATTTGTTGTTTGAGGGATCTTAACAGCGTTAGTGCAAATTTTGTTTTTATTTTGTGCTTTTGTTGACGTTGTGTACTGGTTTTGTGTTTGTGTTTAGTTCCCCGTGTTTCACACCAGTTTGAGATCAGGCTTCAAGATATAGAAACATTGTCAATTACATTTCAGATCTTTGCGACCCCGTATTCATTGGATGTTAACAATGTTTCTAGCAGCTAGCAAATTGAATTGATAAATTTACAGTGTGACGATTTGCTGAAGGACAGCTATAAACACGAGGAAGACTTGGCTGATTTTTATAAGAATGTTCCTCAAACCAGATTTCTGAGGTTATATCACCTTGTTGCACGGATATTATGTATGTTTGGTTCCATGTATGTGTGCGAACAATTCTTTTCGGTTATGAACCTTTCTAAGTCAAAATCCCGAAGCTTATTGTCAGATCACAATCTAACATGCAGTCTTCGGTTACAAATGTGTCGTACATTACACCCTAACATTGACAAACTAGTTAAAGAAAAGCGAAACGTCAAATGTCGGAAAATGTCCACTTAATTTTTCTGTATAGCTCTCCTCCAGCTCAGACAAAATAGTTATAATTTCTGTTCTATTAACATTATAACATGACTATTTACATAAACTAGAATTCATATATATATGGCATAAAGCTGAAATGTAATTATTTATAATCTGTGACTGTTCCGTAATTGAAACAGTCAGCATTAAAATTGCGATGTTGCGCACGCCTTTCCTTTTCCACGCTGTGACGTCACACGTGTAACTGGCCGTAGTTGAGGGCATGTGAGCTGAGAGAGCTGACATCACAGCAGCGATACCTGTCTTCCCCTGTTTTACGGAAATGTAGCACATTATCAACTGATACAAAAATAATGTATTGTTTAAGAGGTAGAACTGGAACTTAAAAATTCAATGCCACAACTGGGATTTGAAGCATAGACCCTCGCTTGCCGGGCGGATGCTCTAACCACTAAGCTATTGTGACAAACTGCCAGAATGGCATTAAATTCTCAAGCCAGTTCGTATTTCTCCTGGTAAACCACAAAGGCAGTCTCACATCAGAGACAATTACCCCAATGGTGACTTACTATTGCAAGTACTTTATATCCCAGGATTAAATAACCTTCACATGGTAATTATTATTTATTTATGCCAATAAACTTACTGTTGGGATATAAAGTACTTGCAATAGTAAGTCACCATTGGGGTAATTGTCTCTGATGTGAGACTGCCTTTGTGGTTTACCAGGAGAAATACGAACTGGCTTGAGAATTTAATGCCATTCTGGCAGTTTGTCACAATAGCTTAGTGGTTAGAGCATCCGCCCGGCAAGCGAGGGTCTATGCTTCAAATCCCAGTTGTGGCATTGAATTTTTAAGTTCCAGTTCTACCTCTTAAACAATACATTATTTTTGTATCAGTTGATAATGTGCTACATTTCCGTAAAACAGGGGAAGACAGGTATCGCTGCTGTGATGTCAGCTCTCTCAGCTCACATGCCCTCAACTACGGCCAGTTACACGTGTGACGTCACAGCGTGGAAAAGGAAAGGCGTGCGCAACATCGCAATTTTAATGCTGACTGTTTCAATTACGGAACAGTCACAGATTATAAATAATTACATTTCAGCTTTATGCCATGTATATATGAATTCTAGTTTATGTAAATAGTCATGTTATAATGTTAATAGAACAGAAATTATAACTATTTTGTCTGAGCTGGAGGAGAGCTATACAGAAAAATTAAGTGGACATTTTCCGACATTTGACGTTTCGCTTTTCTTTAACTAGTTTGTCAATGTTAGGGTGTAATGTACGACACATTTGTAACCGAAGACTGCATGTTAGATTGTGATCTGACAATAAGCTTCGGGATTTTGACTTAGAAAGGTTCATAACCGAAAAGAATTGTTCGCACACATACGTGGAACCAAACATACATAATATCCGTGCAACAAGGTGATATAACCTCAGAAATCTGGTTTGAGGAACATTCTTATAAAAATCAGCCAAGTCTTCCTCGTGTTTATAGCTGTCCTTCAGCAAATCGTCACACTGTAAATTTATCAATTCAATTTGCTAGCTGCTAGAAACATTGTTAACATCCAATGAATACGGGGTCGCAAAGATCTGAAATGTAATTGACAATGTTTCTATATCTTGAAGCCTGATCTCAAACTGGTGTGAAACACGGGGAACTAAACACAAACACAAAACCAGTACACAACGTCAACAAAAGCACAAAATAAAAACAAAATTTGCACTAACGCTGTTAAGATCCCTCAAACAACAAATAAAAACCCCCAGACTAGGTTGAAGAGGGTTCTCTCTAAACAGTCCGGGCAAGTTGTAAACATCCCCAAATAACATTTTCATATTCATTCAGTTTCGTGCAAGTAGCGCCGCTGATCTATGCAGCATAGCAATACACCGCTCTCGCCTGACGTCACACGAACGTACAAGGTGGCTCTTCGTTTAAATACATCACACGGCCCGAAGTTGTCTTCCCCTGCCATAAAATAATGTGGTAACCCTGCTCACTGACCTGCCATGATTCAAACATGCTTTCTTGTCAACCAATGCTATTAGAACTTATTCACCTGACTAAACGAGTCCGGGGGAAGAAGGGGGAAGCACCCACTAAGCAGGAAAATAATCACCATAATCCATAGGCACTAAAATGCATTGTTATTTCTACATATTGTTGGTGTTTTTGACTCTGATTCCTACAAATAACACCTAAACAATAAATTGCAGTGTATTTTTATGATTGTCAAAAAACAGTGAATGCAAGATAAGCGCTTAAACATTAGAAGTCATAATTTTGGGACACATTTGCTTCACTTACTCTGTTATTTAACAGCAAGTGGACTACTCCGTCCGTCAACCACAGGCGACTCTTGACTACATCGCGGGGACCCGTTTAGAACACAAAGGTTCCGCTATTTCCTGACCCAACATTCGGCATCGGTGACTCAACCCTTTTTCCACCTATTTACCGATGGATCTGTTACCCCCACAGGTGTGGATGCTGCATTTATAAACTAGACCACACAAACATCTCTCTGCTCTGTGATCTATTCTTTGTATTTCCAATTCCACGATCCTGTTCAGACTCTTTGGGTGACCTTTGAAGCATCAGCTCCAGAGGCGGACTGGTGGGAGGGGCTGTGTCGTTTAGAAATCTCCAAACACCTTAACCAATGCAATACTATTAAACCGTAGTAGGTGCTGGCAGTGTGGCATTAGCATAACTTTTATTTTCCCTTCTCCTCTGTTTTCAACTATGTAACAGCATAATTTGGTCGGGCTTGAATATGCTTAGACTCATTCTTATTTCCTTTACCATAGATACACTAGTTGCTGAAAGTTAGCACAGCCAGTCTTAAATAATTTTTCTTTTGCATAATGATTACACCGTGTATTTTTATTCTATAAAGAAAACAGAAAGCTTGACAATAATGCAATGAAATGCAGTACACAAATTTGTTAAAATGGCTGCTACAGCGGGACTTTTGGTTCCACGTCAACATAAATTGGAGTATGAATAGAGAAAGTAACAGGTTCCACTCGCCTGTCAGAGTTATCGTTTTCAAGAAAATAGAGATGTGGTTATTTATAACTGTATAAGGTTGTTTGTTTATCGTTACGTTCCAGTCACTAAGAACACATGGGAACACAGCAAAGCTATGGCAGAGTAGTTGTCAAACTTTTTGTTTTAGGGAGAAATTCCCAGCTGGAAATCAACTAAACCACTTTTAACATGCTCTATTCGTTACTTATCTTCCCTGTAGACAGCAGAGCTTTTCTGGTTGCTTTGTGGGGTGGGTTTGCCCTTATGATAGTAAAACAGCATAAGATGTCAAATTTTCCTTATTGCTTTCTGTAGTTTGTAAACACAAGTTGACGCTGCTCCATCCAACGTCAGTCACATTGACCTGCTTAGGCAACTATGATAACTTGAGTGTATGGAGGGTTCAGGGTTTTCAGACACTGTAGATGGAACTTGCGAGCAAAACAAACCAACAACCTGATATGTCGTCATATTCCCTCCCCCTGAAATGTTTGTGGTAACTGCCATGAAACAGAGGAAAGGTTAAACGGATCACAAAAAAATGACATTTTGTACATGTTTAATATTTATTGATGCTTGTACATTTGAGATCTGAAACATAAATAATGACAAACATCTTTTTTTAACAGAATTACAAAACTTCCCAGGAACACAACAAATGTTTGGCTAATACTAAGCTGGAAATAACATCTTGTTCAACAATACACTTCCATTAAATACTGGTTATGACACTGTAACATCTATCGAGCCAACACAGTGTAAATATTATGAGTAAGTCGATGCACATGACCGACACCAGTCCTAGAGAATACGTTACATCTAACACATGTAGGTACACAATTAGACTTTGGATTATCCGACCAGATATTTCACTTCCTCACACAGGCTTCTAGCTTATGTAACTACTTATGTTGTAGCATTAGCTATTTTCAAATTATTGGTTGTTACATCTTTAACTTTTCCCAGGTGATGTGGTTCTCCAAACTAGGCACATCCATAGAGTGCATTGTTTCCTAAGCAATGGAATAGAGAGATCTTATACTACTCTTGTCTTGCCACAATCATAACACAGTTAAAACCAACAAACTTTTAACTATTTGAGCAATGAATTGCAATTAACACTGCCAAGTGATGCAATAATGTACTTTTAAGTCAACAGAACTATCTCTACTTCACATATCTGAACTTTTTTACTTTCTCTGCTGGTAAGTAGGGGAAGTATTGTATTCCACCCAAAAATTCGATGTCGAAATTTCACCGGAAATACATGTTTCGAGGCCCCCTGAATCCAAAAAAAGCATTTTTAGAAAAAGGTCCGTGTGTATGTCAGTCTGTCAGTCTGTGGACAGCATAACTCAAAAACGAAAAGTCAGTTAAAAAACAAAGTTGGTATTTAAGTTTAATGTCTTTCAAGAATGCGACACGAAGATTTTGAAGAAAATAGCCCCACCCTAAACTACCCTTTACATGGAAAATTTTTTGAAAATTTTGATTTTCTTGAAAATGGCTCTAACGATTTTGATTAAAATGTCATATGTTTGAGATATTTTTATGACAATGAAATGTATATCTTCAATTTTCTGGCTATAGCCCCTGTAGTCGTATTTACTCTGGACATAACTGGTAAACCATTAGAGATAGACCAAATTATACTGTACAAAAAATGTAGATCTTGCTAAAATACACAATTTATGTCTCAATAAATTTTCTTGTAGGATGAACCATTTCAGAGATATTCCTTGTTATGTGTGTGAGTTTCAGAAAACTTAGAACTTTCGTGAAATGGATCATCGTTCATTTTTTTTATATGTTAAGTGTGCAAAGAGCACCTACAAGGAACTTTATAACTCATATGTGAGACAAAATCTTGAATATGCATCGATTTTTGGAATCTTGAGACGATAAAGCATGTCAATACAGTAGAAAAAGTACAATCTAAATTTTTAAAATACATGCTATGTAAAATAAATGGATATTACCCTACTTGCACAAATTATGAAACCCTTTTAGAAATAATTAAATTTTAAACTCTAAATTGTAGAAGAGGTATTTTGGGATTAATATTTCTGTATAAAGTATTACATTCTGTTATTGGTGATATTAATATTACAACAAATATTTTATGTAGCCAATGAAATAAGCAGAATCAAAACACTTTTCTTCACCTCCATAGCAAATACAGAAATTTATAAAAATTCACCATTACACAGAATTATATATTTATATAACAAACTTCATTATTTCAATGTAGATATTTTCAAAATGTCTAAACTCAATTAAAAAGTGCCATAACTACTAACTACTTATTTGTAGATGAGTAAATTAGTAAAATTGGTAGAATATTACTGTAATTAGAAATAGTAATACAATTACTTGCCATGCCAACTTCACTTTTATTTTTTATTTTATAATTGTTGTTTTCTAGTGCCTTGCATCTGGCAATGAAGCCATTAGCATTCGTGCTTTCCAATACTTTTGAACTGTAGTTTCTTCTAATCTTAATGCTTCACAGGTCTTCAAGTGTTCTTCATTCATTTCTGCTGGATCGTTACACAGGACACATATTGGTGAGTATTTTATAATTGTTCTATTCCTTATTTTTCTCTTTCTGTATTACTTGATATTTTTCTTGTATATAAGTATTACTGTATGTAAACATATCTATGATGAACGTTGTAATTGGGCTTGTAAGCCTGTTATGTTGGTAAGGATAAATAAAATAAATGAACATCCACACCATTAGGGTTCCAGCCAGCCAACAAACTCTTGATGATGCCTTCAAGTAAAGGCAAAATACAGAGTATTCAGTCAACTAAAAGTGAATCATTTTCTAATACAATTTTTAATGTCTTCAAACTTTTGCATCAGAAAAGCACAAAATAATGTATATATTCTAAAATAAGAACAAATTAGAAACTAAAAACTTCACTTATCTTAGTATGTTGATATCCTTTTTCTATTTTACTGACCCAGGGGTTTCAAGCTATATCCAGCTCATTCTCAAAGTCATATAAACAAAATCGTTGCCAAGCTACAATCTTTTATTTTTGTGAAAAACAATTATACATATTCAATTTTTTATTTACCAATCTCTGAAAACAAAAATTTAAAAATACAATCCATAGAGGGCAATTCAAAGTTCATGACATGGTTCCTGTTTTTTAAAATAAAAATTTTTTCCCAAACCATTAAATCTATCGGATTACTTAACTGTTTTAATAATTTAACCTCTGAATTAATTTCATGATTAAATGACCAAAAATGATCTGCCACAGCTGATTTATCAGTTTGTTTATATTTAATATTTCTAAAATGTTCTTTTATTCTGGTTTCTAGATGACGTTTAGTTTTACCAATATAAACTTTATCACAATCTAAACAGCTAAATTGATAAATGCCAGATTTTTTATAATTTGGTATTTTATCTTTTTTTGAAAAATTAAGTAAATTTTGTATATTAAATTTATTTTGAGGGACCAAATTTATTCCATATTCTTTAAAAATCCTTGTAAATTTTTTATTAGCCCATGGATGGTAAGTAAACTTTTTAAAAATATAATTATCTTTTATTTTTTTAAGGGTTGAAACTTCTTTGACAGCTTTTTGATATTTAAATTCCCCTATCCTTTTATGTATAAAATCTGTATTAAAACCATTAATTACTGCAGTGTTAATAATATGTTTATATTCTATGTCAAATTCATCTTTATTAAGGGGTATATTTATTAATCTATAAATTAAACTATTAAAAACAGCAAATTTATGTGCAAAAGGATTAAAACTTTTATATTTTATGTAATTATCAATGTGAGTAGATTTTCTGTAAATATCAAATTTCAATTTATTTTTATGTCTTTTAATTTTTAAGTCCAAAAATGAAAGGAATCCATTATTCTCAGTTTCCAAAGTGAATTGTATAGCTTTATCTTGTAAATTTAAAAGTTTTAAAGCATCATTTATCTGTTTATTAGGGACAACAGCAAAAATATCATCCACATATCTATACCATATTTTAAAAATTAAAGGGAATGATTTTGTAATTTGAGTTTAAAAAAAACTCATGAAAAGATTAGCAAGAAATGGCGAAAGTGGACTACCCATTGCCAAGCCAGAAGTTTGTTGAAAAAAATTACCATTAAAACTAAAGAAATTTTGATCTAAACAAAGATTTGTAAGTTTTACAAAATCATCTACTAAGTCTTTATCTAATTCTAAAGAATTTAACCATTTTTTTAAAAAAATCAAAAGCTTTTTTCTAGGAATGCTAGGAAATAAAGAAACTACATCAAAAGAAACTAATTTATCATTTTCAGATAATTTTAGGTTATTAATCTTTTTTACTAGTTCAAAAGAATTTTTAATACTTAAGCTCTCAAATGTTTCAAAATTACTAAATTTTTTGGTTAACCATTTAGCTAAATTATATGTAGGTGAATTAATTGAATTTATTATGGGTCTCATTTTATTTCCTGGTTTATGTATTTTTGGAAGTGCATATAACCTGGGTAAAACAGGATTATTGACTTTTAAAATACTTTTTTCTTTTTTAGGTATCATTTTTAATTCATTGAGAGTTTTATTAAAAGTTAAAATACATAATTTTAAAGGATCATTATCAATTTTTAAATAATCTTTACTTTCAAGCAAAAGTTCTACTCTATTAATATAATCAGCTTGATCTAAAATTACAATTTTGTTGCCTTTGTCGGCTTTAGTATAAATTACATCCTTTTCTTTCAATGATTTAATAACCTGATTATTATAATTACTTTTAGGATGATTTTTATTTATATCTTTCAAAATTTTAGTGCATCTCACTTTAATCAAAGATTTATTAATGTCATTTAAATCTTGACTGGCAATTTCAATATCTGCAACAAAATCATCTATGTTTTTTGAAAAACTTACACAAGTTTTCATACCTTTGTTTAGAAAATTTATTTCTTTCTCGTTAAAGTTACAATTTGATAAATTAATTACATTATTTTTTCGATTATTTGGTTCATTTATATTCAATTTCTGTTGTTTTTGGCACAATCTATTTAAATTTAAATATAAAAATATAAAAGTTTTAATCCTTTTGCACATAAATTTGCTGTTTTTAATAGTTTAATTTATAGATTAATAAATATACCCCTTAATAAAGATGAATTTGACATAGAATATAAACATATTATTAACACTGCAGTAATTAATGGTTTTAATACAGATTTTATACATAAAAGGATAGGGGAATTTAAATATCAAAAAGCTGTCAAAGAAGTTTCAACCCTTAAAAAAATAAAAGATAATTATATTTTTAAAAAGTTTACTTACCATCCATGGGCTAATAAAAAATTTACAAGGATTTTTAAAGAATATGGAATAAATTTGGTCCCTCAAAATAAATTTAATATACAAAATTTACTTAATTTTTCAAAAAAAGATAAAATACCAAATTATAAAAAATCTGGCATTTATCAATTTAGCTGTTTAGATTGTGATAAAGTTTATATTGGTAAAACTAAACGTCATCTAGAAACCAGAATAAAAGAACATTTTAGAAATATTAAATATAAACAAACTGATAAATCAGCTGTGGCAGATCATTTTTGGTCATTTAATCATGAAATTAATTCAGAGGTTAAATTATTAAAACAGTTAAGTAATCCGATAGATTTAATGGTTTGGGAAAAAATTTTTATTTTAAAAAACAGGAACCATGTCATGAACTTTGAATTGCCCTCTATGGATTGTATTTTTAAATTTTTGTTTTCAGAGATTGGTAAATAAAAAATTGAATATGTATAATTGTTTTTCACAAAAATAAAAGATTGTAGCTTGGCAACGATTTTGTTTATATGACTTTGAGAATGAGCTGGATATAGCTTGAAACCCCTGGGTCAGTAAAATAGAAAAAGGATATCAACATACTAAGATAAGTGAAGTTTTTAGTTTCTAATTTGTTCTTATTTTAGAATCTTGTTGCTTCACTGTTAATAGCTTCAATTTTTACTTAATTTAATGTATATATGTTTGAGAGGTAGAACTGGAACTTAAAAATTCAATGCCACAACTTGGATTTGAACCACAGACCTTCCACTTACCGGGCGGCTGCTCTGCCACTGAGCTATTGTGACAAACTGCCAGAATGGCATTAAATTCTCAGACCAGTCTCTGATGTGAGACTGCCTTTGTGGTTTACCGGGAGAAATACGAACTGGTTTGAGAATTTGATGCCATTCTGGCAGTTTGTCACAATAGCTCAGAGGTAGAGCAGCCACCCGGTAAGCGGAAGGTCTGTGGTTCAAATCCCAGTTGTAGCATTGAATTTTTAAGTTCCAGTTCTACCTCTCAAGCTTTGCCCACACACGGCTTGTGTGTTTAAAAACACCAACAATAAGTTTGTTGGCATAAATAAATAATGTATATATGTATTTATACTGTCATGGCATATTCTCCTCCTACATCGAAGCCTCTGCCCTTTACAAGAAGCTAATACTGAAATTATGTATTTATTACTGTAGACCGTTATCACTTTTATGTGGTATGCTTACTGTCACAGTTACAATTATGTGATATTATAACCTAAGTTTATCTAAATTTTTATCATAAAATATAAGTTATGACACACAAGTAGTCAAGCTTCATTTCTGTCGAATAATCAAAAATCCAACCGTACCTTTACTATTGTTAATTCCTTTTTAAAAAAGAATTTGCAAACAAAGCAAAATTTTCTTTACTTTAGTGTTTACATATAAATGCCACTGTCACATTATATCATCTTGTGCACACTGACGCACACCTGCACTCTGGAATGTTGGAAATATTATAAACACCTAAACAACAAATAATTTAGGAGGTAAAACCGTGATGAGGTATACGAGCATTAGGACATACATAGCTGTACTTACAGCTTAGCTAGTGTATCTGCAAAGTTAAACTAGAGTTACTTAAACATACAGCTTATGACATATGAAGAATAATCGCTAACAAGAACATTTTAATAATACATTCTTTTACACTGAAACAGAATTAAACAGATAAATGCTATATTTTTTTCTGAGAAGGGGGGGGGGGGATAGAAAAACACCAATATCCTCTAATGTAAATGCTTTCTTGCGCCCGCCGTGATTTGTGTATAACGTGTTGTATGACTGCAAAATGAAACTCACATCGAGAATGAATTTACCGAGATGGTCCAAGTACTGCAGCTGCAATTTTGTGCTTGTGTATGTGTATTACATTCGCTTGCAGCAAAACAATATTCCTGTTAATGTGTTAAATATATTACTGAGAACTCCCTCCCCATTCAGCAAGCCTCAATAGATTTAAGATTTTTTGAAAGATTGGCTTTAAATAATGTTTTCAATTGAATAAATAATTTTTTAATCCAGTAAAATGTAACAAAGGAAATTTTGAAGCTAATGACACAAATTTTGGGCTGTCCTATTTTATATTTTTATTGCTTTAGTTTAAATGCTGGATTGTATAATTTTTATGGTATCAATTGTTAAAGCCATTTTTAGAAAACAAAAATTAACACATTTTTTTCCTTAAAAAGGGTATTGGGGGACACAGAAAGTTTTTTGAAAACTTTTGTGTCACATTTTTGGAAAATGCTGAATTTAAATAGCAAGTTTGGTATTTCACAACGTTTTTGTTTTTGATTTATACTCTGCAAATGCACACACCTTTTTTCTAAAGAGGCTTTTTGAATAAGAGGATCTCAAAACATATTTGTAGTGAAATCTCAATATCAAATTTTTGGGTAGAATATGGTCCACCTAGTAAGTATATAATAAAAAAAGCAAAGCAACGAGCTATACATTAGAGGAAAAACTTGCATCAGAAAACATGAACCACACTTAATGAATTTGAACACTCCAGAAGCTTTCAATCCCGTCTTCAAGATCATGAGACACATCCAGTTGTAATAGAAATTGCTCTGGAAGTCTTTAAGTTGTCAGATAATCTATGTACAAGCAAAATTAGTAAAGCAAGAAAAAGTGTGCAAACTTTGTTACTTAAGTTACTGATTTACATGTGCTTGCTTCATGATTCTACATTGAAACATATAATGTTAGGCCAATATTCACGTCCTGTCCCACCAAGAGTGAGAACCCAGGGCTTACTGCTAAACATGAAACTATGTTTATTCTATGATACAACATTTACCTGCAGTGTCTCTCTCATCTTATGTACATGTTAAGACTGAAGTATGCAAGAATTAGAATAGTTGGTGTCATTATAGACAAATGCAGTCATTTCCTGACAGAATGAGGCAATGCCGTTCATGTTAACAGACATACTTCTCATCTCATTGTAGGGAAGTATGTATGCTCTATTTCATGAACTATGCCTTCATTTAAAATGTTAAAATAAACTTTAAGAAAATAAAATTTAACTATGTACAGTCATATATGTTTAATATATTACAATTCACAGCTAGCATTGGATACCTCACGAACTATGAAGTTCATTTTAAATGTTAAAATTATATTTTACAGAAGAAGATATAAGGTATTTATTTTCAAAATTGGCCAAGTTCATATCTTATAGAATTCACATTTTAATTTAATTTCAATTTAAAGTAATTTCAATTTTGTAGTAGATATTCACATTGAATGCAGTTCAAAGAGCAAAGTTCATTCATACAGTATACTGTGTGTCTCAAAACTTTTTTCAGGATTTTCCCATAAACTGGGGAGAGTTTTGAAAATAGATGCCTCATAAAATTGTGCTATATACAGAGGTACCTATATGTAACCATGTATTTAGATGTCCCTGGGACTTGCGCACTTTTTGCAACTACTTCTACCTAAGAGCACACTTGCAGCAGGTCGTGACTTGGTAAAACATACAAGAGAATATATACATACATGCTGAATATGTTACAAAGTACTGCCCGATGAACTATACAGTTCACGTAAAATGAAACATAAAATATTTAAGATAATATACAACACTGTTATTTACAGGATATATATTACATATTTCTGTGAGGTTAATCTAATATATACATATAGTCCCTATTCATGTCATAGAGACATGATTGAAGGACTTCTATTATTCCTTATATAATTGATGCTGTTTAAACGTTTGTAGAAAATGTGAACATAAAGGTATACAAAATAATATACAACACAGTTATTTACATTATTTATATATATGTCATATAATAGAAATTGCTAGCTAGGTCCACCAATATATAATTATACTAGTCTCTTCTCATGTATGAGGTTTTCAGAAAGAGTGATTGAAATGGTTGTAGTATCGTGTGCCAGGGAACATTTTCCACACTGGACACAGTGCAGCAGACCGACTCACTCACTGACCGACTCACTCACTGACTGACTGACTCACTCACTCTCTGACTGGCTGACTCACTCACTGATTGACTCACCAACTCACTCACTGACTGGCTGACTCACTGACTGACTGACTCACTCACTGACTAACTGACTGGCTGACTCATTCACTGGCTGACTCATTCACTGGCTGACTCACTGACTGGCTGACTCATTCACTGGCTGACTCACTGACTGGCTGACTTATTCACTGACTGACTCACTGACTGGCTGACTTATTCACTGGCTGACTCACTCACTGACTCTCTCACTCTGACTGACACTCACTGACTGACTCATCCTCTGACTCACTCACTCTGACTGACACTCACTGACTAGCTGACTCACTCACTGACTGACTCATTCTCTGACTGACACTCACTGACTATCTGACTCACTCACTGACTCACTCTGACACTCACTGACTAGCTGACTCACTCACTCTGACTGACACTCACTGACTAGCTGACTCACTCACTAACTGACTGACTGAATCATTGACTCACTGACTGACTGCCTTAGCTAGCAGCAGAGAGAGGGAGCAGGAGGAAGAGAACTTCAGTCCCCAATGGCTGAGGATGAGGTTGAATTATCTTGAAATCATTTCCAGTTTGTTCAACATTTTAAAGTGAAAGTGAGTGAAAAAACAGTGACTCAAAAAAATCTAATTGAACTACAATTCTGCTGGTAGTCTGCTGGCTGGGTCACTGACACGTCCTTGAATGGGGTAGCTAACAGTATATCACACATGCAGGATGCTGGTGTAAGCACAACTGCTGACAATGTGTTCTGTTGAGGAATGAGTGTTTTTCACAATGGTAAGTTTACAGAAAATGTGAAACGTAAATTTCCTGATTCCACTATTCCAAATTGTGACACGTACTTGATTTGATAATGAAATTCCTTGAAACCAGGACAGTTCATGATGCACCAAGAAGTGGCAGGCCTACAATTTTAACAATAGAAAAACTGGATATAATGTTGTGTAGTCCTACGAAATTAACATGGAAATTAGCACAAGATATCGGAGCACATAAGGCTGTAAGAAGAAGACTGAAACTGGACCCCTGTGAAATTTCAGTGATACATGACTTAAAAGAAAGTGAGTATGAACAGGGACTGGTATATTATGAGTGGTTCCACAGATTTGATGTTTTAAACAAAACTTTCTTACAGACACTGCATGGTTTCACCTACCAAGGTATATAAATTCTCAAAATTCACAGGTTTAGTGTTCAACAAATCCCTATGCAGTGAGAGAGAACATTTTGTATCCAGAGAAAATTACAATGTAGGTTGCCATATCTAGAATGCATATAATACAACCAATCTTTTATGAGACATCTGTGAAGTCAGACGTTTTACTGCTGTGAGATTATTTATTTCCAGCAGGACAATACTATGGATATACATCAAACCAATTGCTTGGACTTTTAGCAGAGGTTTTCTTTTGGTTTTTGTTTGTTTTTTGCAAAAAATTATCACTAAAGTACTTTGGCCAGTGTGGTCCCCTGATTTAACACCACTGGGTTATTTGTGTCGGGGTGCAGTATATGCAGTTAAGATGAATATAACGACGTGCAGTCTATTACACAAGAAACATTAGTGAAAGTGTTTGCAAATAAATGAAGAGATTTGAGCTGTGCCTTCAAGAACCAGGAATAGTAGCACTTGTAGCATCTGTTCTGATTGTGGTGAGTCTGGTTGTAAATGGTATTTTCTAATGGCTGCTTGACGGCCGATTGCTAGCGTATATACACTCTGTCCAATGCTGAGAGGGTCCCTAGGACACTCTAAAAGCCTTTTATCTGAGACAGACATGAAGTCTGCAATTTATGGAAAACGTGAACAAATAACATACAAGACTGTTATTTACTGTACATATAGTCAGTCCCTTGTCACATCGTAGAGACATGACTGAAGGGCTTTACATTTCCTTAACCTTATGCATGTTGATGAACTGTGCAGCTCATGTAGAATGTGAACATAAATATACAAGACTGTTATTTACATGCTATCTATTGTACATTTAGACATTTCTGCAGAGGTTAACTTAATATATACATAGAGTCCCTCCTCATGTCATAGAGACAGTAATTGAAGGGATTCTTTTATGCCATGTTTGTTGATGAACATACCGTTCATGGAAAATGTCAACACAAAGTACACAAAATAATATACAACACTTATTTATCTATATATATATATACATGTCATATAATAGAAATTGCTAGTCAGATTGACCAAATTACTGTGTTCATTTTTAAATGTCCCTGTGTATGGTTAGCTAAGGAATGCATTGTCTATCAGCATTGACAGCTGTATCGGTAATCGCTGTTAGAGTAGGTACCTATTTGTTTACTTAAAGCTGCTCTGTAGCGACTGTTTGCATCCTTGTTGAGAGCTTTGAGCACAGTGTATGTAATAATGCAGGGGTATGTCAGTACGATACATTGATTACTTTCTCAACAGATAACCTGGAATTCCAAGAGACACCACAACGAATCCTTAAGATAAATGTTAAAAGGTACTTATCTTTTTTTACGCTGCTTCTTTATGCTGTGACATACACTTTGCATTTTGTTGTTGTTGTTGTTGTGCTCTTTCTGTGATAGATGTGTGAAACTTAACGAGGAACCAAGGCAGTGCACTAATATGTGGGCACATGTCTGTCAGAAAGTGTTCCATAAATGGCAGAAGGAACTATTGTTGCATGCTTCATGTAAAGGTTAGTACATTCACGTAGATGCTCTCTACTTGGTGATACTTGCTGAAACTAAAGGTGACGATGTTACACATGACTGTCAAAGTAACAATTAAAAATGAACACTCACGATATCAATGTACATAGTTTCTTCTCATGTGTGACATTTTCACAGACAACACTTGCATACTAGCTTTTGCCTTGCATGAACTGACCAGTTCATGGAAAATGTGAACATAAAATATACAAAATAATACACAACAATTATTTACATTGTATACATGTCGTACATTAGAAACTGCTAGTAGATATATACATGTAGTTCCTTCACATGTCTGATGTTTTCAGACTGTTTGGAACGGTCAAACTGTGTTAGCTATCCTGTGGCACATGAACTGTGCACTTCATGTAGAATGTGAACATAAAATATAAAAAATAAAGTATAACACTTTTATTTACATGGTATATATTACATATTTCTGGTGAGGTTAACATAATATATACACATAGTCCCTTCCCATGCCATAGAGACATGATTCAAGGGGTTCTATTACTTGTTTTAATATGCTGGCAATGAACTGTGCAGTTCATAGAAAATGTAAACATAAGATATACAAACAAACAACACTTATGTACATAGGACCTTGCATGGGTTTGATCTCACAAGCACCAGTCTACACAGTTATCATTGTAACACTGTATATTCAGCTGGAAAAGTTATTTTAAGTATGAGTTAGCTCAACGCATTTGTTCAGCAACTTCCTGCTGAAGTGTCACCTTCATAAGCACAAATTTGTGTTATTATAAATAAATTTGAAGCTACTAGCCCAGTGCTTAATAAAAAACATACACACACTTGAACAGTTTTAAGATGACGAGCTAGATGATATTGTCACCAAATATATCACTCGCAAAATTAGCACAAGAAGCAAAGCAGGGGTTTTGGTTTGTTCTGCCCACAGAAGTATCTGTAGCTCACCTCTGTAGTGTGTCTGTCTGTCTCACATCCAAGAGACCGTGACTTCCAATCTTGCTTAGGGTCACTTACCTGGCTAACAGGTTTTTCTGAGGTTTTTCCTTATCCTCAAAAGACGAATGTGTGGTAACCTTAAGCTCTATGGATCTCTGACTCATTTGAGCATCATTTCACCCATTTCATTCATATATCATCCAATATGACATTACTTTGGAGAATGGTGATATACAAAAAAGGAAATAGATTTAACAGTGTGTGATTTTTACTTGTGCGGTAACAAAAAGAAAAATGTATCAAACAAATCCGCACAGATTGGAGGAACATTACAACACTGGCAGAACTAGCTCGCTTGTGTCGGCTTGTATGTGGTTACCAGATACAATGCAGGATGACTGTAGCAGCATCATTCGTAAGGTAAGGGTTCATACAGCCACCTATGCAGCACTTATCTCTGTCACTGAGGACGTGGGTTTGATCCCCCACTGTGAAGTCTGGAGTGGGGACTACTCAGCCTCGTTAGGCCCCTGAGGGGCCGTACTCCATGGTGTTATGTTTATAAGCAGTGCAGCTGTGTGCCGGCCGTAGTGCAGGACACAAACACCATGCAATATGGTCTTAGTTTGTATGACAGAACTGTGCAGTTCAAGTTGAATGTGAACATAAAATGTATAAAATAGTATATACCTACAAACATTTATTTACATGGCATCTATTGTATATATATTACACATTTGTGGTGAAGTTAACATAATATATACATATAGTTCCTTCTCATGTCATAGAGACATGATTGAAGGAGTTCTATTATTTTACCTCAAATGCTTAGACCTGAACTCTGTAGTTCATGGAAAATGTGAACATAAAATATACAAAATAATATTCAACACGTATGTATGTATGTATGTATGTATGTATGTATGTATGTATGTATGTATGTATGTATGTATGTATGTATGTATGTATGTATGTATGTATGTATGTATGTATGTATGTATGTATGTATGTATGTATGTATGTATGTATGTATGTATGTATGTATGTATGTATGTATGTATGTATGTATGTATGTATGTATGTATGTATGTATGTATGTATGTATGTATGTATGTATGTATGTATGTATGTATGTATGTATGTATGTATGTATGTATGTATGTATGTATGTATGTATGTATGTATGTATGTATGTATGTATGTATGTATGTATGTATGTATGTATGTATGTATGTATGTATGTATGTATGTATGTATGTATGTATGTATGTATGTATGTATGTATGTATGTATGTATGTATGTATGTATGTATGTATGTATGTATGTATGTATGTATGTATGTATGTATGTATGTATGTATGTATGTATGTATGTATGTATGTATGTATGTATGTATGTATGTATGTATGTATGTATGTATGTATGTATGTATGTATGTATGTATGTATGTATGTATGTATGTATGTATGTATGTATGTATGTATGTATGTATGTATGTATGTATGTATGTATGTATGTATGTATGTATGTATGTATGTATGTATGTATGTATGTATGTATGTATGTATGTATGTATGTATGTATGTATGTATGTATGTATGTATGTATGTATGTATGTATGTATGTATGTATGTATGTATGTATGTATGTATGTATGTATGTATGTATGTATGTATGTATGTATGTATGTATGTATGTATGTATGTATGTATGTATGTATGTATGTATGTATGTATGTATGTATGTATGTATGTATGTATGTATGTATGTATGTATGTATGTATGTATGTATGTATGTATGTATGTATGTATGTATGTATGTATGTATGTATGTATGTATGTATGTATGTATGTATGTATGTATGTATGTATGTATGTATGTATGTATGTATGTATGTATGTATGTATGTATGTATGTATGTATGTATGTATGTATGTATGTATGTATGTATGTATGTATGTATGTATGTATGTATGTATGTATGTATGTATGTATGTATGTATGTATGTATGTATGTATGTATGTATGTATGTATGTATGTATGTATGTATGTATGTATGTATGTATGTATGTATGTATGTATGTATGTATGTATGTATGTATGTATGTATGTATGTATGTATGTATGTATGTATGTATGTATGTATGTATGTATGTATGTATGTATGTATGTATGTATGTATGTATGTATGTATGTATGTATGTATGTATGTATGTATGTATGTATGTATGTATGTATGTATGTATGTATGTATGTATGTATGTATGTATGTATTTTTTTTTTTTTTTTATTTTTATTTATTAATTATTATCTGCATGCCCCGTTACCTTGGTAGCATTACATGCATTCTTTACATTATGCTAATACAGTTTTGCACAATTTTACATTGATAATGTATGTATGTATGTATGTATGTATGTATGTATTTTTTATTTTTTATTTTTATTTATTAATTATTATCTGCATGCCCCGTCACCTTGGTAGCATTACATGCATTCTTTACATTATGCTAATACAGTTTTGCACAATTTTACATTGATATTTACAAGTTGTTTTACACTATATAGATACTTAACGTTAACAATGTATGTATGTATGTATGTATGTATGTATGTATGTATGTATGTATGTATGTATGTATGTATGTATGTATGTATGTATGTATGTATGTATGTATGTATGTATGTATGTATGTATGTATGTATGTATGTATGTATGTATGTATGTATGTATGTATGTATGTATGTATGTATGTATGTATGTATGTATGTATGTATGTATGTATGTATGTATGTATGTATGTATGTATGTATGTATGTATGTATGTATGTATGTATGTATGTATGTATGTATGTATGTATGTATGTATGTATGTATGTATGTATGTATGTATGTATGTATGTATGTATGTATGTATGTATGTATGTATGTATGTATGTATGTATGTATGTATGTATGTATGTATGTATGTATGTATGTATGTATGTATGTATGTATGTATGTATGTATGTATGTATGTATGTATGTATGTATGTATGTATGTATGTATGTATGTATGTATGTATGTATGTATGTATGTATGTATGTATGTATGTATGTATGTATGTATGTATGTATGTATGTATGTATGTATGTATGTATGTATGTATGTACGTACGTACGTACGTACGTACGTACGTACGTACGTATGTATGTATGTATGTATGTATGTATGTATGTATGTATTTTTTTTTTTTTTTTATTTTTATTTATTAATTTATTATCTGCATGCCCCGTTACCTTGGTAGCATTACATGCATTCTTTACATTATGCTAATACAGTTTTGCACAATTTTACATTGATAATGTATGTATGTATGTATGTATGTATGTATGTATTTTTTATTTTTTATTTTTATTTATTAATTATTATCTGCATGCCCCGTCACCTTGGTAGCATTACATGCATTCTTTACATTATGCTAATACAGTTTTGCACAATTTTACATTGATATTTACAAGTTGTTTTACACTATATAGATACTTAACGTTAACAATGTATGTATGTATGTATGTATGTATGTATGTATGTATGTATGTATGTATGTATGTATGTATGTATGTATGTATGTATGTATGTATGTATGTATGTATGTATGTATGTATGTATGTATGTATGTATGTATGTATGTATGTATGTATGTATGTATGTATGTATGTATGTATGTATGTATGTATGTATGTATGTATGTATGTATGTATGTATGTATGTATGTATGTATGTATGTATGTATGTATGTATGTATGTATGTATGTATGTATGTATGTATGTATGTATGTATGTATGTATGTATGTATGTATGTATGTATGTATGTATGTATGTATGTATGTATGTATGTATGTATGTATGTATGTATGTATGTATGTATGTATGTATGTATGTATGTATGTATGTATGTATGTATGTATGTATGTATGTATGTATGTATGTATGTATGTATGTATGTATGTATGTATGTATGTATGTATGTATGTATGTATGTATGTATGTATGTATGTATGTATGTATGTATGTATGTATGTATGTATGTATGTATGTATGTATGTATGTATGTATGTATGTATGTATGTATGTATGTATGTATGTATGTATGTATGTATGTATGTATGTATGTATGTATGTATGTATGTATGTATGTATGTATGTATGTATGTATGTATGTATGTATGTATGTATGTATGTATGTATGTATGTATGTATGTATGTATGTATGTATGTATGTATGTATGTATGTATGTATGTATGTATGTATGTATGTATGTATGTATGTATGTATGTATGTATGTATGTATGTATGTATGTATGTATGTATGTATGTATGTATGTATGTATGTATGTATGTATGTATGTATGTATGTATGTATGTATGTATGTATGTATGTATGTATGTATGTATGTATGTATGTATGTATGTATGTATGTATGTATGTATGTATGTATGTATGTATGTATGTATGTATGTATGTATGTATGTATGTATGTATGTATGTATGTATGTATGTATGTATGTATGTATGTATGTATGTATGTATGTATGTATGTATGTATGTATGTATGTATGTATGTATGTATGTATGTATGTATGTATGTATGTATGTATGTATGTATGTATGTATGTATGTATGTATGTATGTATGTATGTATGTATGTATGTATGTATGTATGTATGTATGTATGTATGTATGTATGTATGTATGTATGTATGTATGTATGTATGTATGTATGTATGTATGTATGTATGTATGTATGTATGTATGTATGTATGTATGTATGTATGTATGTATGTATGTATGTATGTATGTATGTATGTATGTATGTATGTATGTATGTATGTATGTATGTATGTATGTATGTATGTATGTATGTATGTATGTATGTATGTATGTATGTATGTATGTATGTATGTATGTATGTATGTATGTATGTATGTATGTATGTATGTATGTATGTATGTATGTATGTATGTATGTATGTATGTATGTATGTATGTATGTATGTATGTATGTATGTATGTATGTATGTATGTATGTATGTATGTATGTATGTATGTATGTATGTATGTATGTATGTATGTATGTATGTATGTATGTATGTATGTATGTATGTATGTATGTATGTATGTATGTATGTATGTATGTATGTATGTATGTATGTATGTATGTATGTATGTATGTATGTATGTATGTATGTATGTATGTATGTATGTATGTATGTATGTATGTATGTATGTATGTATGTATGTATGTATGTATGTATGTATGTATGTATGTATGTATGTATGTATGTATGTATGTATGTATGTATGTATGTATGTATGTATGTATGTATGTATGTATGTATGTATGTATGTATGTATGTATGTATGTATGTATGTATGTATGTATGTATGTATGTATGTATGTATGTATGTATGTATGTATGTATGTATGTATGTATGTATGTATGTATGTATGTATGTATGTATGTATGTATGTATGTATGTATGTATGTATGTATGTATGTATGTATGTATGTATGTATGTATGTATGTATGTATGTATGTATGTATGTATGTATGTATGTATGTATGTATGTATGTATGTATGTATGTATGTATGTATGTATGTATGTATGTATGTATGTATGTATGTATGTATGTATGTATGTATGTATGTATGTATGTATGTATGTATGTATGTATGTATGTATGTATGTATGTATGTATGTATGTATGTATGTATGTATGTATGTATGTATGTATGTATGTATGTATGTATGTATGTATGTATGTATGTATGTATGTATGTATGTATGTATGTATGTATGTATGTATGTATGTATGTATGTATGTATGTATGTATGTATGTATGTATGTATGTATGTATGTATGTATGTATGTATGTATGTATGTATGTATGTATGTATGTATGTATGTATGTATGTATGTATGTATGTATGTATGTATGTATGTATGTATGTATGTATGTATGTATGTATGTATGTATGTATGTATGTATGTATGTATGTATGTATGTATGTATGTATGTATGTATGTATGTATGTATGTATGTATGTATGTATGTATGTATGTATGTATGTATGTATGTATGTATGTATGTATGTATGTATGTATGTATGTATGTATGTATGTATGTATGTATGTATGTATGTATGTATGTATGTATGTATGTATGTATGTATGTATGTATGTATGTATGTATGTATGTATGTATGTATGTATGTATGTATGTATGTATGTATGTATGTATGTATGTATGTATGTATGTATGTATGTATGTATGTATGTATGTATGTATGTATGTATGTATGTATGTATGTATGTATGTATATTGTGTAGAATTGCTAGTCAAGTTAACAAATATATACGTCCATAAAGGTGATCATGACATGTCTGAGGTCTGTAGACAGTGAATGAAACAGTACAGCTATGAGGCTGATGAACTGCGCCATTCATGTAAAATTGAAACATAAAATGTACAAAATAATACACAATGCTTTTATTTACATGGTATATATTACATATTTCCGGTGAGGTTAACGTAATATGTATATACATATAGTCCCTTCTCATGACTCAAGAGACATGATTGAAGGGATTCTTTTGTTTTTCCTACGATCTCGGCAATGAACTTTGTAGTTCATGGAAAACATGAACATAAAATATGTAGAATAATATATAACACTTATGTATATTGTATAGATATCATACACTAGAAATTGCTAGTCAAGTTAACAAATATATAAATACAATGTGTACATAAGTTTGTTCACATATATGAGGTTTTCACAGTGAACTTCAAACAGTTTTAGTCCAGTATATGAGACTGATGCGCTCTTTTGCTCATGTAAAATGCGAACATAAAAGATAAAAAATAATACACAACACTTTTATTTACATGGTATATATTACATATTTCTGGTGGGGTTACATATATACATAGAGTCCCTTCTCATGCCATAGAGACAATGATTGAAGGAATTCTTTTATTTTGCTCCATATCGTGGCGATGAACTGAGCAGTTCATGGAAAGTTGAACGTAAAATATACAAATACACACGTTATACAGGCTGTCCCGAAATTAGACTTTGGGAGCTGATAGATGACATTATTCTAAACACTTTTTGTTAAGGAAAGTTTTTTTGCTGCGGTGCTTCGTTTAAGTGCTAGACGAGTTAATGTCATAGATTACTGTCTCCCACCCAGTTTAAGTATTTACGGCAAAATCAACAAAGCAAATTAGTATTGCATTTATCTTAGTAAGGCAGTCAGTCTTAATCCAAGAAACAAACACAGAACACAAAAACAAAACACAAACATCTCATTGTTTACAGTTAGTCACAACTCTACTATTCAAAGTAAGTGCTGGAACACATGCCCATTACGATTAACACACAGGGTGCATCGGTGTGCCCTATTCTGCCATACTCTCGCAAAGACACCAGCCATTTCTCTGGTTTAAAAGTTTGTTGTCTAATTTTGAATAGTAAAGCTGTGATTAACTGTAAACAATTAGATGTTTGTGTTTCGTTTATGTGTTCTGTGTTTGTTTATTGGATTAAGATTGTGTGCCTTATTTAGATAAGTGCAATACTAATTTGCACTGTTGATTTTGTTATAAATACTTAAACTGGGTGGGAGGCAGTAATCTGTAACATTAACTCGTCTAGCGCTTTAACGAAGTACCGCAGCAAAAAACTTCCATTAGCAAAAAGTGTTTAAAATAATACCATCTATCAGCTCCCAAAGTTTGTCGATCTAACTTTAGGACATCCTGTATATTAGAAATTGCAAGTCAAGTTAACAAATATATAAATACAGTACAGTACCTATATATGTAAATATACTTTGTTACATATCTGAGGTTTACACAAACAGTGATTGAAATTTTGGTCTGCATCTGTTTTGAATGTGAGATGAACTGTGCAGTTCATGTAGAATGTGAAAATAAAATATACATGTATACTTTATACATTACAAATTTCTGATCAGATTAATACATATAGTTCTTACGGATATTTCAGGTTTACATAGGCAGTGGCTCAAGGCTTATTATTATTAATTATTTATCATTGTTATCGTTATTATCATCGTCATTATCATTATCATTGTTTTTATTTATATTATTATTCATTGCTTCCTGCAGAAATGGACAACTGGAGATGCTCTACGAGAATATCCAGGAAAGATTAGAAATTTGCATATAAAAGAAATTATGTAGACCCAATACTTAATTTTTAGATTTTATCAATAAGAAGGAACTTAAATGGTATGGAAATGTTAGGAGAATGGAAGATCAAAGACTTCCAAAGCTAATTGTGGATTGGTAACCGCAGAGAACACAGGAACCTATGTACCAGACAGAGTGAACACTTGGAAGTGTTGAGAGTGAGGAAGAGGATGATATGAAATGCAGGTGAAATGGTTAATTGGTGAAATGAGGACGGAGGAAAGCAGAGAATGTGGAGTAAGCCCACCCAGATGCTGCTTTATCCAGTAGTAATACCACATGCAGATCTCTGGGATCGAACCCAAGCCACCTAAGTAGTAGGCACCTCCCAGCGTATACCAGACATAGAAATGTCAATAAAAAGATCCTTTTATCATGGTCAAAGTTTTATACATAACCTACCAAAGAACAAAAACTGTTGCTTCAAAGTCAGTTTAAAAGTACACTAATGCAAAATTGTTTAAATAGAAAAGCTGTTTTATAATAATGATGTAAATATATTTTCTAATTTGGAGAAGCCTGAAAATGATGATGTGATGCTACTATGCATAGACATGCATAATATGATATAAAATCATACATACATATGCAGTTAACATAACTTTTGACATCTCAATTTCTGCTATGCATATACAGTTGCTTGCCTAAAAACTGCCTTTAATTTGCATTGTATCAATGCGATCATCTGTTGATGCTCACTTTTTACTTTTCAATATACCTACTTTTACAAGTTTTAAAAATTAGTTTTGTAATTTATTCCTTTGCCAATGTTCTTCAGAAATAAAAAAGAATGTATGCTTACTTTTGTTGCTTCGACTGTTTACCTTAGAGTGTGATCTTCTCTCTTCCTTTCTTTGCTAATGGCATTTTATGTATTATTCAACTATTATAATAAAGAGAATGCATATCTACCTTCAGTGGCGTGCATTCAACCCCAGCTACCCCAGTGCTGCTGGGGTAACTGATTTATTCACAAGTTCGAAATTAAAATAGTTTCTTCATATCTCAATCAAATACGCACATGGAACTTGAACATTACAGTACTTAAGGTTCAAACTCCCGCCCCGCCATTAGCCAGCTGTTGCTCTTGGCGACTGGGCTTGTTCCAAAGGAATACTTACAATACCAGCTAGCCTATGAGAGCTGTATTGACGCATGCGTATTCTGTATAGAGCCCTAGCTAGCGTAGCCATGGCACCATTTCTTGAAAATGTGAACTTTAAAAGTCATTTGTATTATATACGCAATTCTTTAGTAGCCAGTTTGTGACCGAGAAGCATTAAAACTCTTATTGGAGTAAATATAACTTAATTATACATATTTACTTAAGGATAAATTATATGATAAATAAACACAGTTATTCCATGTGTGCAGTTGTACATTTGTTGAAAAGAAAAACGTTAAAAGTTATTTGTATTATATACATCATTTAGTGTTACCATGATGCTGAAGGGCATTAAAACTCTTATCGGAGTAATTATTAATAACTAAACATATTTAATTAAGAGTATATTTATTTACTAATATGTATATACATTCCTCTCACAATTTGGTAGACATAGTACACAAAAAAGTGTAGCCTTTACTCGCTCAGTTTAATGTCTTGAATCTGAGCACTGTTTGGTTTGCGTAGCTGTTGTTTATATTAGGAGACTGGCAGAATACTGAGAGAAATATTGGAATAGAGTTCCAGAAACAAGTGATGACATGCAAAATGAAAACTTAGATCATATAGGGTCATTAATTTTATTATAATGTATTCATAGGCTCTTCACTGTGTGAGAGAATCAGAGTTTCCGGGGAAATGGTGCAGGCAGAGGCACATTAAATTCACACAGATAGCATATCTCTCATGTTAGGTACACAGTTTTATGGTGAATAAACATTGTGAACGTGGATATAAAAATAAGACTGTGGGATAAAAGCGGTGAAGTAAAATACCAAATATTACTGTTATAATTTACATTTCAAATGTTTTATTTAGCATATTGATTGAGATAAGAATCACAATTTCTAAGCTCTCTGCTGTTACCTTTCTTGATGACTCAACAAACTTGAAGTTTGGGTTTTCATCAAATGTGGTGTTGAAAAGATCTTTTTCCATGCAAATAATGCTGTTGGATCCTAAACACTTTTTAATAAATGAATTTCCTGTTCTACATCATGCTTCTCCTTCCAAAAATAGTACACCACTGTACATTTATCTATTTCTCTGTTTCTGATGTTCCTAAAATGTTCCTTATAGCTAATTTTCAGATTTCTGTTAGTGTCTCCATTACAGAAGCTGTCAGTCTTAGCAACTTTTGTCAGTAGGTTTTCTGTCTATGTTATGTGATTTAAGAAGATTTTGTACACTGAATTTGTTCTGAGATGCTACAGTAATCTTGTATTAATGGAATATTTTAGAAAAGGTGTGTAGCTCCTTTTAAAAATCATAGGGTCGCAGGTTCCTGCTACCTCATGACATTGATTCTCCCCTGAGTAGGATTTAAATATAAGACACACATTGACAGTGACAGCTGAGTGAAATCAGCTATATAAATTCCTTGTATGCACTTCTACTGCTGGTGGAGGGAA
This sequence comes from Tenodera sinensis, assembly GCA_030765045.1. Taxonomy (NCBI): domain Eukaryota; kingdom Metazoa; phylum Arthropoda; class Insecta; order Mantodea; family Mantidae; genus Tenodera; species Tenodera sinensis. The sequence continues at coordinate 3,400,041 of CM060965.1, read as the reverse complement.
GTTGTTGCATCTCTCTTGTTTTTTGAATTTATCAATTTTCTTATTGACTAATTCTGCGTTGAAACCAACAGTCGACACATGTTGACGATGTTAGAAAAACCTAACAAAATTGTTTACAGGTAAATATTAGCAATAAATGGAGCATTAAGTATTAGTTCGACTCAAATTATATTCATTTTGTGCTTTTTTGTATTGTATAAAGAATACTGGATTAGATATTTGATATTACAACCCAAGCACTGCTTAAGAACAAATCAAATAGAAATAAAAACAGATGGTGCAGGAAGATGACTATGCAACGAAGGCTATCTGTATGTTACAATGACACAGCAGTTTCATGATCCACAAAGTCACATTCCACCAAAGCTCAAGAGCAACAAAAATAGTTGTTAAAGGCTGCAAGTGAACCAATGAAGTTACAGTAATTGCTCTGATATGACCAAGTTAAAGTGACATTAAAACAATAAAATAAAAAATTGCTTGGTGTAGATGCTACATCTTTACATGGGTGCTTTTTATGCATACAGATTGTGAGGGAAATATTTCCTATATTTAGCCCTGAAAAAATATAAGAGCAAACACTTATGCTTTATACATTATACCTATTATTCCTTATGTACCTGCATCATCTCTGCAGATGACTCATTAAATATTCTTTGTATTACATATGTAGTACACTGATTGGACTTACTCTATGGCTCCACTAAATTGGAGTAGATATTAGTAACTATACATATTTAATTACAGAATAAATTAAACGGTAAATATATACATTTGTTATTTCTTATGTGTTTCTTGATAGACACAAGTTCTGGATTTGTTAATACTAGGTGCCTTCCCCTCATTTTGTCTGCAGTTGTAATACTACACAAAAAGAGAGGTTAGCATTTATTTTCTCGTATATCTGCACTAAGTATATAACATTGTGTCTGTAGCTTACCTAAGCTGCTGTCTCATGCACACACATACATACCTATGTACACACACACACACACATACGTACCTAATAGCTAGGGAGCGGATTTTGCCCTATTTGTTATTTTATTCCTTTGTTCAGAAGTTATAAGCTACAATTATAAGCCAAAATTCTTAGTTTTATAGCACCTATAAATGCCTATTTCACACATTTGTGCCTATTCTGCTTATAATGCCTAAAAATGCCTTTTTAGCCAATTTATCCTGTTTGTAATTTGTGACAACAGCTTTTGCATTTGTTAGTTTTAACGTGAAATTTTTGGGGAAGAAATAATTCTTACTAATGCACATTGTATACACAAAAGGGGTTTAGCAGGTAATATATCTGCTTTGCTTCATAGGAGCATCACAGTACGCTAATGACTTTGAAAAATCTTAGAATTCGCTCTAGGTTAAGGGACCCTGGCACTGAATTTTGAACTTTCTATATTTTTATAGGTATGAAATCAATACTTTGCACACTTAAGGGTGTTTATGTCATAAACTATCACACAAAGTTTCAGTTCAATTTCATTTATAGTTTTGAGAGAATTAATTATTCAATTTATTCACAGTGTGAAAATATCTTAGTATTCAAAGTATTCCAGCCGTCTCAAAAACTAAAATATCATAACAGTTTTATTATTTTATAAACTCTAATTGCCTAACAAACACCGTCAGTCTCTGGCAGGAAGAAAAAATATTTACTTTTAAAGTAAATAATTTCTTTGCTTTGATGGACAGTTAAAATATTTTTTAAAACTTTTTTGTGCATTTAATTTTTTTTAAAACTAAACAAATTTTCAGATGTTGAAACCAGAGACTGAGATTGAAGCCACATAAATATAGTACATGCTGGAACAATTCTAGGAGCATAGCACAATATTTAATGTGGCTGGAGCACATAGTGTATTAAAAAATGTAATGTTGATAAAAACCAATTTTTCTAGACATGTAGCATCATGATCATGAGTCAGATTACCTGTTTGACCTAAACTCATTATGGATTTTATATTGAATACATAGTAACAGCTCACTGGTGAGACAGAATATATGGTTAGACCCCGAAAAGAAAGCATTTATGTAAATATTTGTTGTAAATATAGTTTATTTTTCATATTGACAAGGATTTGTTGACTACTGAAAATGTATTGCATTGTCTTAATTGTTAAAAAAGAAGTAATTGTTTAAAAATGTCATAAATGTTAAGTTATATGTTCAAATTTAATATGTATAAATATAAGAACCATATATATTTAATGTTAAAAGTGTAGGGAGGATAGATAAAGATCGCTTCCCTAACATTACAGGAACTGTTTAGTGTGTAGGAGGGTTTCAAAGTGTACTTTGTGGGAGAATGAGCGCATACACGTATGAATACAAAAGCATTATGTAAAAAGGCGCCAACTTTTTTCTTAGCAGAGTCTTGGAGTTCAGAGAGGAAAGACACATTTTGTGACACGTGTAGATATGGACGCTAAAACCGGTCTAAAATAACTGATAACGTGAAAAGACTATCAAAGAAAAATATTCAGGTGCAACGAAAGTTCATTTAAATGTAGCGAGTGTAATATTTGAAAAAAAAAGTGCAAATAAAAGTGATATAGTAAAGTTACATCCTGTGTTCGTATGAGTGAAGGTTTGGGGAACATTTATATGTATAAACCTAAAAATCGTCAATTTGAATAATTTTTTGGTCATTATTCAGTGCCAGGGTCACTTAAGTAAGCTAAGATAAGTTACATGATGTTTTAATGAATTGAGGAATGATACTACATGTTGTTTATGTGGGGAATGGAAAGTCCATTCTCTACGCGGTGTTTCAAGTGCGTACATCACATCAGTTTCTTATGTAAATATGCCAGCAGAAGTGCACAAGTCAGGCAGCAAAAGAAAAGCTGAAACATGTGCTTCAAAGAAATTGTGGTTGGGAAACCATATCAACCATTAATGATATTTTAGAAGATAGTTTAGTAACTGTGGTACATAACCTTCAGCCACAACAAATAGCACATTTTAAATGTTGTCTAATTGAATCCGCCCCTTCTAATATTTCTACTAATAACACTACGCTTGTTGTGCCATGGTTTTCACGTCATAGGTAGGTATATTTACATGTATTCATTTTAAAAAGAAGTACAGATAGATGAAAAAATAATTTAAATCTCATAGTATCATTGCAGAAACTTAATATTTTTATCAGTGGCAGCTCGTGTGCTTCATTTAATGAACCATAAATATCTTTAAATAATTTGCACAAGATTATAGAATTTGAGATGGCAACCCTGAATGTTTGAGCATGTGCATTATACTATACAAGAAAAGTGCATTTCTCAGGAGTATACAGAGAGGTTGGTGTCCATGTATGTATACCAGGGTTGCCAATCCGTACGATAATTATGGGGGCACACAATATTTTGAATGTTTGTACTCGTGGTTGTCAACTCGTATGATAATTATGGCAGTGTACAATAATTACATATAGCGACAGTACTTTTGCCCTCATGGCCTGTCTCCACCCCTCTAATGCAACCATTTCATATCCTACTAAGCATACTACCCTTTATCCTTTTGTTGCCAGTGTGTCCAGATCTGGTAATCTCAATGAACAAGGCACTGTTCAGAAAGCTGATGATCAATGGAGAAAACTTGTGACATTCCATGTGAAATAAAGAACATGCTCGAACCTGTCAGTTCCTGGAGTGCTGTTAAACACGTCACCTTGGTGGAAATACTGATCTCAAAGAACTGGTGGAGTTTGCATTATCAGTGATTTCATTGCCCCACAGAAACACTTCTTGTGAAAGAGTTTTTTCCAAACTAGGTTTAATAAAAACCAAAATTAGAAACAGATTCGCGCTAGATACGGTAAATGGACTTATTCGGTTGTCTCAGCTTATGAAAGAATGTAGTAGGACCAAAACTCTGCAAGTCACTGAGAAGATGTTAAAGTTTATCTCAACAATAAATTTGTATAATGCTGCAACAGTTGAGGAAGATGAACTTTCAGATGAACAGTGCGAGAAACATAAGTACTAAAGTAGTAATACTGATTGAGGTCATCAATCTTGTAAGTGGATACCATAAACATCAACACTTACATTTTCATAAGTGTTATGCTGATACATTTATTGTCGTAGCATTTGGTTTATGATGTACAACAATTTTGAATCCAAATCTATAATTTTGAGTGACTGGTACGATAATTTTACTTTTAAACATTGGCAACCCTGATGTACACCAAGGCACAAGCAGCTGGGCAAGGGGATGAAAGCGGACCTTCAGCAAGGACATGCACAATCTCTGCACTTTGCTATGAGCCTGTTCTCCCTTCTGAAGCATTCCTAATCAACTTGTCGTGAGGCCATCAGTTGTTTGCTCTTTTCCACTAATGGCTGAAGGAAACTAAACTCTTTCACTGCAAGGTCAATTCAGACAAAATAACATTTTGTTTTAAAAGAGCAAACATGAATCATTAATGAGGGAATTGTTGAATGGATTTCATCTATAAGTAGAGATTCGTACAGTGAAAGAACTAAAGCTATGGACAATGAAGCAATATAAATCAACACATATGTATCTTTGGTAGTTGTGAATTATTTCCAATAACTAGGCCAGTTTCACGAGTCAATCATTTGCATCTTCAGTTTATTATTGTCATTGTTACAGATGCTACGTCACACATTTTTTTTCCTATTGTATTACCAACTACTGAGAGCAAAACAAATTTTTTGACAGGATCAATCAGCGGTATTTCAAAATTCATTGTATAATTCTTCTTCTTCAAAATTGTATCTTTCACAAACCATTAAATCTATGAGTCCATTTAATTGTTTTAATAATTTAAGCCCTGGATTTATTTCATGATTAAATGAACAAAAATGATCTGCTACAGATGATTTATCAGCCTGTTTAACTTCATCTTTCTAAAATGTTCTTTTATTCTGGTTTCTAGATGACATTAGTTTTGTTAATGTAAACCTTTCATGAATCAGTTACATTGATAAATGCCAGATTTTTTATAATTTAAAATTTTATCCTTTTTGGAAAAACTTAGCAAATTTGTTATATTATACTTATTTTGAGGAAACAAAATTATTCCATGTTCTTTAAAAATGTTTATAAATTTTTTTATCAACCAAAGGATGGTAGGTAAATTTTTTAAAATGACAATCATCTTTTATTCTTTTATTGTCTTTTAATACTCAAATTTTTCTACATTTCTATATATAAGATGTGTATTAATTAGTGGAGTGTTGATAATGTGTTTATATTCTCTGCTAAATTCTTCCTTATTAAGGGCTATATTTATTACATTATAAATTAAACTATTAAAAACAGTGAATTTAAAATGTTTATTTTTTATGTAATTATCAGTATGAGTTGATTTTCTATAAATGCCAAAATTCACTTTCTTGTCATGTTTTGTTATGTTTAAATCTAGAAATGGAAAACAACCATTATTTTCAATTTCCATTGTGAATTTTAGTGCTTTATCTTATAAATTTAAAAGTTTTAAAGCATAATTTAAATGTTTACCAGGAACAATAGTGAAATTATCATTTACATATTTATATCAGGTTTTAAAAATTAAAGGAAATGTGTTACTGAAGATGCGAGTGATTGACTTATGAAACTGGTTCAGTTATTGGAAATAATTCACAACTACCAAAGATAAGTGAAATGGAGGCTCTAAATAGAGAGGTTAGTGTTTATTGTTATTGTTGCTTTTAATACACCTTAAAGACGACCCCCCCCCCCCCTCCCCCAAGACCAAAAGGAAAAACAATGATGCTGGAAACAGTGATGTTTAAATATGCTGCTTCATTCTAAATATTTATATTACTTTTGTAAGAAGTTTCCAAACACGGTTATGTAGCAAAACTGTTAAAGTATGAAATGTATGACAAACAGAAGGTGAATTATTTATTTTAGTAAATGTGTAGTATGAAGTGAATATAATACCATTACATAAAACTATAGTCCATACGATACTAAATGTCTGGCAAAGGATGACATTATTTCTAATATTATCCCGAAAAAATATAAGAAAATTAGGCTTGATACTTTGACGATTTTAAGTTGCTATTTTGTACCCCTTTGCTACCTGTTCCCTGGCAAAGCCATGATGTAGCCCCATCATTCCTACCTGTGTTGGGGCTTGCGTTGGCAAACTATCAGCTTTTATAAAATAAGGAAGGTCTTGCTGTCGCTACTGTATTACTTTTGGCTGTATTTTCAACAAAAATGGAAGGGTCATTTTACTTCTTTTCTTGGGGGTGCTGATCTATTTTGCAGTGCAGTTTGATAAAAAGTTGTGTTCCACTAACTAAAATGTGCACGAGTCGCCACTGATTTTTACCTTTGTATAACCTACACTAAAGTACTGCATCTGTGAAATATAAACCCACAACTTCTTTTTGAGTAACTTAAAATTTTACCACTTAGGCACAATGAAACATAAATGAAACTTGCTGTATTTTAAATATGTTAGGTCAAATTTATTTTAAGATATTTTGATATACTAATATCAAATATCCTCTTGTATCAAACAGTTGTATATCCATGCTACGAGGGTATTCCCAAAACTAAGGTCTCCAAAGCGCTGGGATTGCAGGGAAACTGCTTACATGGATGTTGGCCATACTGCTTCTTTCCTTCCCCCTCCACTCTCTGTAGACACCATCACACATCTGCTGGGGCTCTGAGTCTTGGCTTGGCAGCCAGTTGTAATGGAGCTCCTGTTAGCGACTACCACCAGATGCAAAGTTTGTGCAGTTATTTGGTTTTTGAGTGCAAAAGGGGTTAAGCCAATTTAAATTCGACAGTTGGTGGAAGTGTATGGAGAGTCTTGTATGGATATCAAAAATGTCCGCAAGTGGTGCAGAGAGTTTGCAGATGGTCACACGGAAATTCACGAGGAAAGAAGCAAGAGACTGTCAATTCCAGACGAAACAATTACAAAGATTGAACAAATTGTGCTTCAAGATGGGCACATCACTCTTGATGAGCTCTGCATTGTTCTTCCTGAGATTTCTCGAAGCACCATTCACAGGACTTTGACTGAAGAGTTGAAATTTTTGGAAGGTGTGTGCCAGATGGGTCTCAAGATGCTGACAGAATATCACAAAAGGCAATGCGCTGAAAGTTCCTGCCAATTTCTTCAACGCTGTTCTGACGAAAAGGACAACCTTTTGGATTGAATAGTCACAGGTGATGAAACTTGGGCTTTCCACTTCACACCCGAGACAAAGCAACAATATTGTGAGTGGCAGCATTCTGGTTCACCCAAGCCACGAAAGTTCAAAAGAACACAGTCTGTCAGTAAAGTCATGGCAACTGTGTTTTAGGATTGAAAGGGGATATTGTTGGTTGACTTTATGGATACTGGGACAGCAATCAATGTCAACAGGTATTGTCAAACATTAAGAAAACTCAGACGAGCAATTCAAAACCGAAGAAGAGGAATGTTCAGCAAAGGCATCAGCCTTCTCCATGATTATGCTCACTCCCACACTGCCTGTCAAACTGTGGATCTCCTGCAACAGTTTGGATGGGATATCACCACCCACACACCCTATGTTCTGGACTTAGTACCTAGTGACTACCACTTGTTTCCCAAATTAAAAGAACACTTGGCTGGAAGGCGCTTTAGTGACGACGATGAGGTGAAAGATGAGGTACAATGCTTCTTCAAGAGCATGGCGGTGGAGTGGTGTAACATGGGCATACAAAAACTGCCACAGCATTTACAAAAATGCATTGATTGAAATGGCAATTATGTGGAAAAATAGAAAAATGTTTAAGCTTAAAATCTATGTACCATTTGTTGTCAATAAACGTTTATTTAAATTTAAAAAAAAAAATTGGAGACCTTAGTTTTTGGATTACCCTCATAAAATTGAATTTTGAACTAAAAGAAGTTTGGTACATGGACATTGTTTAATTCTAAATAATGCACTAGAAATACATTTGAAAAATATGTAGTTTTTTTGGCATTATAACAGTTTGTGAATTGCTTCACAGAGAGACACAGAGATTGTGTCTTTACTGATTACATTACTGTTATATAAAACCAGTATTATGTACAATTTAGAATGTCCTGTTGCCTAACAAGTTATGTTAGTTGTTTACTTATTTCTAAACTGTAATGGTTCAAGTTTTAAAAATTAACATTATATATTATACAGAAGAATATATAACACTGTTATGTACAGGCATAGTTACTTAATATATTACAAGCTGCTAATACATACACACATCCATTATAACGTCTCTCCTCTACAGAGATTACGTTAAATTATAGAGTGGGCTCGTGTCTTTATCACTTGAGAGATGAACTGTGCAGTTCATGTAAGAATATTAACATAAAATATACAAAATAATACCTACACATGAACATATATTACAACCAATGTCAGCAATTGCACATTTCTTTTTATCTCAATACATATTTTGAAAAAAATTTTAGTTTCTTCATCTTTAAGTTTTATGTTTTCATTCAAAGGGAAAGAGAAAGTATTTTCTTTCCTTTTAAGACATTATTTTAGAAAACGAACATCTTTGCTTTAACTGTTGCGTTAGTGCATCATCATTATATTTGTATTTTTAAAGGATGTTTAAACAATGGTATTTTATATCAAGATAGTTTGCATAATGTGAAAAAGGTGGATGCTATACTTAAAATAATTATTCAACTTACAAAAATTATTTCTCCAAAACATTCAGTTTTATTTGTATTTTGAAGTAAAACACAAAAGCTCATGATGAAGAAAATAGCAGGCAAAAGCTCATATATGGGAGCACAATAATTGTGGTACAGTTGACAGTAAAATAGTGTTTGGAATTATTGGGTGTGTTCAAAATTATAAATCTATAATACTGTTCAAGTTTCAGAAAAGTGAATACTGAATTTTTGTAATTTTGAATTTATAGAATCGGCATCCAACTGAATCTATCACAGCTGAAAGACATTAAGTGAAATTTTGAAGAAAGAAAAAAAAAAAAAAAGGAATTGATTATTTAAGGTTCATGAAACAACATAGAAAACATGAATTCACACAACACTGTTGTTGCAGATAATGTTAACAGAGGAAAGTATACATATATGAGTGCTACAATGTTATCGCATATTGGCCAAGTTGTGCTTATGTTGCATGGTTTCATATTAACATGGGTGTTTGTGCCCATGTTGCCTGAGGGGGAAAGAAACAATGTAATATAACAAAACATTAACGCCATGGCACAAGAGTCCATCCAGGCCAAGGCCTACTGGCCAACACCTGTGTCCCCCACCGCAGGCATTATGAATGGGGTGCAGTACTGGAGGTGGGAGGTAGTCAGTGCCCCAGTCCCTTCTGGCCAGTTATGCTGTGTTCTCAACCAAATCAAACAAACATTACTAAAGAAAAACTTGAGTCACTACAGTTGAATTAAAACAACTAGTCCATTCTGACAGCTAGTGCAGACAGAGTGAACACTTCCACCAATCAGTTGTTCGCTGTTACGCTGCATTCCTCATGTTTCCTCACCATAAAGCTGTTTTGAATCCTTCCTTAGTTGACATACTGATCTGTCAGGTCACGTGCATTTCCAAAATATTTGCAAATGGTAGTAGTTTGTTATTTATCTATTAGAAAATGATATGATTTAACATTTTGCAGCATTTAAATATATGTTTTGTAGTTATTTTGTGAAGTGTTTGTAGCTGGCACACAGCTCAGTGTATGTGCATTGCAATCAGGCAATAGCTGTCAGAATGGACTAGTTGTTTTAATGGAACTGTAAAACATCTTACCATGCCCTCTGAAAAGATATACACAGACAAAGTAAAGCTTAAAAAATCACATGACATTGCAGAGATAGCAAAGTGTATACCCCAGGATTCTGTGCTCTTTTGTAAGAACATTTTCAAATGGCCAGAGCTACCTATCTAATGTAATAAACTAATATGCCACAAGGTATTTTCCCCTCATTTTTATGTTAGTTCATGCAGTTTAAGTGGTATTTAGATCAAATTGATAACACATTTTGTAACTTATGCTCTTATTTTCAACAAACTTAGATTTTACAAATAAGTATGATGAAAGTAACACAAGTATTGTGCTCTTCAAATTCTGAAGCAACCTGTTGCAATTGGTGGCATAAGAAGACCCACTCATTCCCCAGTTACATCAGCCTCTGTACGTTTAACAATGTAATAACATTTTTGTACACAATCACATTTTGAGTATATGTACAGTGTTTGTAACTTCAGTCCAACGGTTGAGCTCCAAAGGACAGTAACACCATCCAATGGAGCAAATATTAATGAATATACAGTTTAACTCTAAAATAAATTAAATAATGAATAGCTATATTTATTATTTATATACATCATTATACCTAATTATATAATTACATCCTCATCCGATCGCCCTGTAGTGTATTATTTATTAAGTAACATGAAGTAAAGGTATTCATACATACATCATTCATGAGTAATTCCTAACTTCTTATAACACTATTCAAGGAGAGATATTTGCATTTTTTGTTTTTACACCAGCAGAATATGTACATACTCTTGCTCAGAGTTCAACATTTATTGCTTACCTCAAAGACAGTTCAGTTTTTGCAACAACTAAAATAAATGTTTATTCACATCAATTCTCTTTAATCACTAATATATTTACATTGTAACTGGGGCCAAATATATCTTTGGTTTTTGCTGCACATACATGTTTCCTCTGTAAAAGGATTCATGTAGAAAAACCTGCAAATGATAAATAATATGTAAGTACATATAAAGTATTCATCTAAGTAATGATTAAAATAATATTTATTTTAAAAATTCAGAGCTTAAGAGGTAGAACTGGAACTTAAAAGTTCAATGCCACAACTGGGATTTGAACCACAGACCTTCCACTTACCGGGCGGCTGCTCTACCACTAAGCTATTGTGACAAACTGCCAGAATGGCATTAAATTCTCAAACCAGTCTCTGATGTGAGACTGCCTTTGTGGTTTACCAGGAGAAATACGAACTGGTTTGAGAATTTAATGCCATTCTGGCAGTTTGTCACAATAGCTCAGTGGTAGAGCAGCCGCCCGGTAAGTGGAAGGTCTGTGGTTCAAATCCCAGTTGTGGCATTGAATTTTTAAGTTCCAGTTCTACCTCTCAAACTTTGCCCACACACGGCTTGTGTGTTTAAAAACACCAACAGTAAGTTTGTTAGCATAAATAAATAATAATTCAGAGCTTAAGGTTTATTGGACAATGATTGATATACAGAGTGCTCTAAAATTCCCCTTATAAACTTGTAGGAGTTGTAGAGGGGAGTGAGTAGATAGTATTTTGACTTGGAATCCATGCCTGGAAATATAGCATATCTGTGACACAGAAAGTTTGCTTGGTAGGTCATGGTCGAGGGTGTTTATGTAGGATCCTCTCCAACCTGGTTCGAGCATCATTCATCTGTCTTTGAGTGTTACCAATGATTCGGACAAAGATAGTCCAAAAGTACAGTCACCACAATAACTGGATTTGAATCCATTGAACCTTTTCCTCTTGGTTTAACAGACTCCTGTAGAGACAGAAGGAGATCTGGTGGCAGGTACTCTGCAGGACAGAGTGCAGACATGCCAGGTGTTATACAACATCTGTATTATGTAGAATATGTGCACCGAAGTTGGTGAACCTTACTTGTAGTGGATCAGAATGCTAACCATCCTTTCAAAAGGACAAAAACAGTTTAACTGTAAACAACAGTGTTTGCAAAAAATGATTGTTTCTTTTTGGTTTCTTTGGTTATTGATGAGTTGAATTGTAAAACAAGTGATATACTGGGTCACGCCTAATAAATTACTTGAAAAAGTGGTCACATTAAAAACATGTTTTACAAATGGTTGTAGCCATTGTTACATTTCCGGAACATGGATTCCAATTCAAAATATTATCTACTTAAGTCCTAGAAGTTTGTAAGGGGAATTTTAGAGCATCCTGTATAATCCAGAGAGTTGCAACTATATGAAACAGGGAACCAGTTATTGTGAAGACTGCCTGAGTATACAAAGGAAAATCAAGAGAAATCTACAAATCACAATAAAAAATGCCTAAGAAATTTAAACAAATAGGCAAGTCTGCAGAGCTTGATAGTTTTGGTCAACAGAACACATATTAAATAGGAAATAAACTTTTAAAACAGGTTAAAACATCAACAGAATTTACAGTATGTACAGTAATGAATTTTGAAATTTAGCTGGTAGATGACAACGAAGTTCTCCACTAGAGAGTGAGGTGGCAGCACAAGCGACTGTTTCAAGGTAACTGTACTTTCATGGGTTAAAATACACACTTTTAATATAATTTACAAAATGAGACAGCCAATTATGTCTTTAGTTTTTGCTATACTTACAATAATCTTTTTTCAAAGCAGATCTTGTGAAAGAATAAGTATTTTAGATATTGCATAAACTAATATTTTTCTTTCTTAATAATATTTACAATTATCCATTATCTTTTAAAAATTGAGAGATTAAATATGAAAACAGCATTACCAGTATGACAATCACTTTGAAATACATAAATATCTACATACTATTATTTACGTAAGAATTCTTTGCCAACTAGCGCATTGCTCTATTTAAGAGCAACATAATACGAAAACATAAGTGATAAATAACTTAAATACGTACTGTAAATGCTACATTCATATTAATTGCCCCATAAAGACTGTTTCTTCCTATGCTTAGCATAGAAAGACATGTTTACTTATTTATAATTTATACAGTGATTTAATTTATGTACAATTTTGTTAGTACAACTTCGTGAGTAGCATACACCATCAAAGAGGTTGGCAATTGTTTCTCTGTACATAAAGATAATAATAATAATAATAATTACATAATCCCACATTTATTCTACACTTCATCTCAGTTTAACATTTATTTATTCCTCAGAAATACTTAATCTTTTGATGTAGAAATAAATGTTGAATTGAGTTCCCAGTCACACACATTTAATATTACATTATTTACAATACACTCCATACACATTACCTTTCTGCTCCATTTATACTAATCTTTGTGAATGGTAAATAATTTGAAAATTGCATCATCCTTACGGAAACTAATATCTTCCGTTCTTTGTAATAATCAGAATAATCCATAGCCATTTAATATACAGGAGTTTAAACTTAATATGATTAAAATGGTAATGTTCATTTTGAAATTGTTTTAGGCATATGTTGAGCATAAATGCATTACAAGAGTAGATGTAACTAACTACCTATTTTATTTTTTCATAATCATATCCTTGAAATACCACTTTAGTTTAAATATGTGATAAAATGCTGGAAATAATTGTGTGTTTTGAGTATCCATTGCAGGCAAACATAATTTCAAACTTTACAACTGAACACGGATAGTGTTGCATTTCAGGTGCATTCTGGGTGTAGTATCAAAGAAGAAGATGTAGAAACTATGTAATTAATTTATGTACCAATGAATTATATAATAGGAGGAGAGAGTTGGTTTGAGGAGATGGCAAATCTATTAAAAGAAATGGGCATGAGCGATATCTGCAATTGTCTATTAGAAAAAAAATTGATGGGGATTTTGGAAAGAAATGAGACTAAGGATGGAAGACATAGAGAAACAAAAGATACAGGCTTGTTTAGAAGATACAGCTTCTTTCACTGTTAAAATAGTTAAAAGAAATTGGGAGAGAGAGAAATATGTAGACATATGCAATCAATCTGGAAAAAATAACTGCTTGAGGAAATCTATAATGTATGAAAAATTGGAAATTATTTCCTATTGTCTAATGAAATGTAAAAAGGTTGAAAAATAGACATGATATATGGAACAAAAGAATGGGATAATTTAAAAAAAGAAACAGCAGCAACTAAAATGCTTGTGAGCCCATGGACAGAAACAATTAAAATAGTGAGGAAGATAAGGAAATAATGAAGCTATTAACAGTGAAGCAACAGAATCTAAAATAAGAACAAATTAGAAACTAAAAGCTTCACTTATCTTAGTAATATTGCAAGTTCTTTTGCAGCTAACACATTTCAAGTTGACTCCAACTCATTCTCAAAGCTATACAAACAAGTTACCATAGCTACTGATGCTCATTTTAAAACTCTGTCATCAATCTCTGAAAACAAAAACCTATAAATACATTCTATTGGAAGTATTTGAGAATGAGTTGAAGTCAACGTGAAATGTGTTAGCTGCAAAAGATCTTGCAATATGACTAAGAGAAGTGAAGCTTTTAGTATCTAATTTGTTCTTATTTTAGATTTTAGTGAGGAGAATTTTATTAAATGTGGGAGGTAAGTGGGCAAAGAGCCTGAGAAAGGAGCAAAACACATCCAAGAGGTCATGAGTTCGAATCTTGCTTAGGATGAGTTATCTAGATGAGGTATTTTCAAAGGTTTTCCCTTATTCTGAACAGATGGATGTATGATAGCCTTAAGCTTTATAAACCTTGGGCTCCTTTAAGCATCATTTCACCAATTTTGTTCATTCATCATCCAATGTGAAATTACATTGGAGGATTTAATAGGAAAAAATAAATTTTAATAGGCTATGAGCTATTATGCTTGCTACTCAGAAACATATATTTAGTTTAATATATGAGATCTATAGAAACAATAAAAAGGGTAATAATAATTATTTATATATTACACTGTGTTTATTTCTTTGATGAACTTTGTAATTCATGTAAAACAGTAACATTAAATATACAGCCCTGCTATGTAGGATAAAGGATAAGTATAGTGAAAAAGTTTACAAACACTTTTCTTACGTGTTTCATAGATATTTAGAAAGAGGAGACTTTGTAGTTGAATGAGAAGGGGTAGATCAATCGCAACAGAAGCTGCGTCTACATTATTATCTTAGTATTTACTTCTCAAGGCAATTCTTTTATACACTTGCCAATTTCCTGCAATTTTTACTGTTACCTTTCCTGCATCAGCAGATGATTTTGTGGTGACATGAAATTTACAATGCATAAAACGTAGCACTGTAAATGTACAAAGATTTCTTGCAAAGTAAATGAGAACTTCATATTCTGGGAATCCTTGAAGACCTGATGGTACTGCTTCGTTCTGCCACACTTGATGAACTTCTTGCTGGTACCACAACAAACACCGCTTCCTAGGCTATATACAGATTTATAATGTACACATTATAACATGAACTATAAACAAAAGAGGGTCAGCTGTTGTGAGAGAGTTGACTTTACAATCCACATCTTGCATTACTTAATGTACACACATTCATTACTGGTTACTAGAGGTCACTAGTGGTGCAGTCGAATTACTACAGCCCAGTAAAGGGGCACCATGATTGTAATGAAGGATAGACACACAGATAAGAACATTGTACCTATATGAAACACCACTGCACATTCAGTTTGCAATCTTAAGTTAAAATATAATGCAATAAAATTGAATTTAATGCTTTGTCCTGTTCATGGTGAAAATCTGGTCACAAAGCTTAAAAATACCTCCTTTGCCATTAAGTTGTAAAAAGACCTCTGTTCACATAAAAGTTTACAAATACATACATTATATTACAATTTATCATTCATGCCTACCATTGGGTATGTACAAACAGCTGATAATGTTAATATCTAACGCTACGTTTTTATGGTATTTGCTTGGTTCATTTCCTTCTCTGAAGACAGGTCATAAAAGAATGTACAATAACCCTATATATAGATGTATATAATTACTACCTGTATTACAGTTTATTAGGTTAACACATATGTATATTGTAGAACATCCCTGGTTATGCCTCAGGCAATAAACAAAGTGTTTATTTTACAACATCATTTGCTGCACCAGAAACTTTGCAGTTTGAGTAAAACATTAACATAAAATATATAAAACAATACATAACACTATTATGTACAGTCACAATTATTATGTTACAGTCAGTAGTAATACATGTTTTATGTTGGACACAATTAAAAGGAAAACACGTATCCCAAATAAAGTGCTTCTTGCCTCAAGTTAATTTCCTTGCCCTTTTCTTCAAACAGAGCAAGTTTTATTTATTTTACTATTTTTTCCTTTTTTACTTATTTTGCAAGGAGGGATAGTGTTTGAAAAAAGGTAGTTTTATAAGAAATCTCATCTTGCGGTATGAATCTTATATATTTAAACAAGCAATTCTTGTATATATATATAAATGTATTCGGCGCAACTTGGAAACAGCTCTAATGATTTCGATCAAATTTTGTATTCAGATAAGGTTTTGCTTTTTAGATTTATCTATATAGGTGTCATTCCTGAAAAAAAATGTGATTTTACGTGTAACAGTCATAATTACTCTAAACCTTATTTTGGCCATCTGTTAATAGGCCAATTTCAACAAACAAGCCAGGATATTAAAGGTCTCGTCAAGAGCTTTCAGAAAACCTAAAGAAAGTTGACTTATCTGTCTTAATCTATGCATAACAGTCACAATTACTCTAAACCTTATTTTGGCCATAATTTCTCTGTTTATCAATCGATTTCAGCAAACAAGCTAGCGTTTTAAAGTCCTCTTCCAGGGCTATCAGAATACAGTAAGAAAGTTGACCTAGCTATATTAGTTTATGTGTTACAGCACGTCCCATCTATATGTTTGAAATAGAAATACAACGTATTACATTTTATGGCTGAAATGATGGTGCTTATGAAATATTTATATGTATCTCTATATATCTTGTATCTCGGAAATGACTTAACAATTGGGACAAACATTTTTATTTGGTTAACATATCGCTTTTCAAGATTATCCCAATAAGTACCTTCTCCCAAAAGCAAGATTTCACAAAAAGGGGGGAAAATGCTGACTGTTTATTTTAACCAATTAAAAATATTTGGTTTTTTATTAACAATACTGTCAATTGCCAGGATCATATCAGCACCACTGGTGTGCCAGAATTTTGTCCCACAGGAGTTCTTTTACATGCCAGTAAATCTACTAACATGGAGCTGTCACTTTTAAGCAGACTTCAATACTGTCTGTCTTAGCAGTGTTTGAACCCATGACCTTGGGATCAGTAGGCCAGTGCCAAACAAACTGATCCATCCAGACCAGCTCTTTAACCCATGATGTTTATTTATGGCAATCTAACAAAACATTTGTCATAACTTAAAAGTAAAAGCATTTAGGCTACAAACATTTACATCTTATTTGTGCTGTGAAGTAAAATGCAAATAAAACAGTTGATTAAGACAGTAAGAGGGCTTAAATGACTTAGTTGTCAATGGGCCCTTAAACTACACTCATTTAAGGCAAGAAGCACAATATTGAAGTACCTACTTCTAAATTCAGCTACTTTTGTATCCCAACAGTAACAACATGGGGCAGCATCCCCAAACTATTTAAATAACTTCAAGAGGTGACAATTACAAAGAGAAGTGAAAATAAAAAGGTTAGTTTTCTTAAAATTGTAAGTTACACAAGCAGATTAACACAGAGGTAAAATGTTATATGATTTATCAAGAAACTCTTTTTTTTTTCAGGTTATGTTATACAAAAATGACAGAATAAATCAAAATGGACAAATGTTTATTTAACATCATATTAATTGGATTTAATCATTAACTCAAAGTTACTTGTTAGTACCCCATGAATGATCACCAGCTGCAGGTTTTTGCATCAATGGATATGCTAAAATATTCTAAGTCTAGTATATAACACAATATATTTTGGTACTTACTGTTGATGATTGGTGATTCATCTACTTGCATGCAGATCACTGGTACAGAGAGGGAAGGGCGTATTTGCTCTCAAGCAACAAGATCACAACATCATACTGTGACAGTGGCATAACTTAACATAGATAACAATAGCTTTAAAAATATTTCCTTCTATAATCTTCACTCTGAATAACAACTCATTAATTTCAAAATAGCTAAAGCTATACTTTCAATTTCATAATTATGTTCTATCACTAACAGTATTGTCCATCTTTTGTTGGGAAATGTCTATATTGAGTTTGGAAGAGTGTGGTTCTTCTTCTGGATTCAGTCCATTGTAATTCTGCAAAAAAAAAAAAAAAAACCCACAAATTACAGGATAATATCCTCTTTTTTATTCTTTCTTTAAGTAAAGTTAATCAAGTTATACACCCTGTATACATACACACAGGTGAGTCATGTAAAGTTATTACTGCAAATATTTGTATCTCTAAACGAGAATAGCAATGAAAAGTGACTTTCACGGCCATGAAGGTAGGTAGGGGAGGGATTCATTAAGGTAGATGATATTGAACACTCAAAAAATAAGCAAATGTGACTTTCAACGTAGAAATTTTGGCAAAACAAAAAGAAATTTGGAAATCAGACTAAAGGGCACAAGAAAAACACAAAACTAAAACAAACAAAAGTCTGCTGTGTCACACCATTTTTGGAAGAAAACCACAACATTGGCCATAGTATAAAATAGTTAAAATCACTTACTTTATCAATTGAACATTTGGAGAAAGATATACATAATCACAAACAGTAATACCTATTCATAGTGAGAACCATCGACCACTGCAAAACAGCCATCAACTGCAGACTCAAACTTTTCATTGTTGGCAAATCTTTTACCACCAAGCCATTTATTCAAGTTTGGAAACATAAAATAATCAGAGGGGGATAAATCTGGTGAATAAGGTGCATGAGGAAGCACTTCAAACTTTAACTCACTGATTTTGGTCATGGCGATAATGGATGTGTGAACTGGTGCATTGTGTTGATGAAACAAAACTTCCTTTTTCACTAACTGTGGCTATTTTTGCTTGATTTCATCACTCAAATGCTGCAACAAGTTTGCATAATACTCGCTATTGATTGCTTTTCCTTTTTGGAAATAATGAAAATTAACCCACATGCATTTCCAAAAACTGACGTAATGACCCTACATGCAGATGGAACTGTGTCTGCCTTCTTTTCAGCTGATCCTCCCCTTTTAATCTACTGTTTTGACTGTTTCTTTATCTTGGGTGTGAAGTGATGGACCCATGTTTCATACATGGTTATGAGTTCATGTAAAAACCATCCTTTTTTACAGCAAAACATCACTAAACGCTCATGATGCTGTTTCTGGGCAAACGTACCACCCATCTTGCACTTAGCTTTCTCATGTTCAAATTATGTGATGTGCAGCACCTTTTCAAATACCTGTAATGTCTGCTAGCTCATGAACTTCCAGTCAATGGTCATCCAATACCATTTTGTGGATTGTTTTTACAATTTATGGCATGGTCACCTCATGTTGGCAGCTTAGACAGCCTGCCACCCAATATTTCACTGTTTAAATGAAGTAGCAGAGTAGAATCAATCTCAGCTTTAATATTACTTGGACTAAGATCTTTCAAATGAGAGTATTGTATCACATAACATGACCAGTTTTATCCATGTTTACAAATTCGCTGATGGCTGTCAAACAAATGCATACTAAACAATGAAGCATTGTCAAACTTCAAACTTTAGCTGTACAAGGTTGGTACTTTCCATAGTCATTTGTTCGAAAGAATAACCACTATCTATACATCAGGTTGGGTACTTCAGGGACAGCCCTCGTACAATCCAAGAAATTATATCGTGAAGTTGGTGTTTCAGGTACAACTAAAGAGGTAAACATTTATTTATTTATTTATTTATTTATTTATTTATTTATTCATTCATTCATTCATTCATTCATTTATTTATTTATTTATTCTTGTTGTTGAATGGAAACTGTGATATTTCCACTAAATTCATAATGCAAAAATAATATTTTGAGCATCTTTTCTGTATTGTAATGCATCAATCATGTTGCAATTAACTGCATTGTGAAGTTCTCACTTGGCACTAATAACATGGATGAACGATGGAATGTGCGTCTGATGTGTCTTTCATTGTATTTCAGGTGTCAACTTTGTATTACAATTTCTTTCAATGCAATTGACCAATTGTGATGCAACAATGCCATTCTTAATGTTATGTTCTTTGCTATCGATTGTGCCAAAAATAATAAAGGATTTCATATTACAGAAAGCTTTAAGTTTGCTTACATTTTTGCATGGTCTGTATCATCTACTTCAATGTGCCTTATTCCAGTAAAAATTTCTTTTCAATTCCAATTTTTGTTTCAGAGATATTTGTGGTGCTGGTTTAGGTGACTCTCTGCACGTATATACCTACAGCAAGTTATGGGTGATTGAGGACAGTGTAATGAACAACATTACACCAATATTTGCTTCTAATTTTACTTATTAAGAGTAATGTGTTTTCAGGTTGGTTAAGGTATGGCACAGAAGGCATAATGGTCTCATGATAAAGAATGGTGTACTGGAACTGACTTACATTGTATATATGACAGGTGTTCATTTTATGGTGCAGTCATGACCATGCATGAAACATCAGGTAATAAACTTTGTGAATGGTTTGAGGGAAAATTGTTATACGAACAAAACAATAAAAAAACAACTAACATACCAAAGTGGATACATACTGGGGTACCAATTATTAAAATATCTGCATTTATACCCGTAATAGGCTTTCTATACACCATGGACCAATCGGACCACTCCAAGTGAGGATCGGCATGCTCTCTGGCAGAGTTACGCTTAAAGGACTGGCAAGTCATGGCTATGGAACACTAACTACTGTACTAACTTGCATTAGACTTACCTGAATCATAACAGATGTTGAAATTGATGACCTTCAACATGAACACATTCCCTATATCTCCAAAAGCTATTCTGGTATACTCGGAAAAGTTCATGTTGACTGATTGCCTGTATTTCTCTCATGATATTGTCCCTCAATTCTTGTAGCATGTGCGGATTTGATACGAATACTTTATTCTTTAAAATTCCCCATAAATAAAAATCAATAAGATGTTTAGCACAAGTCATTAACATTTCTAGGATGTCAGCATTTGTGGCAGCAAAACTTCTGAAACTTAAAAGTTGATGCTTTACAACCACAAGATCCTGTAAGTAGGGTTAATTACTGCAATTTGTTTTAGCAGTCCGTTCATAATGTGTTCCCACCTTTAATGTTCTTCACTGATGAAGCATGCTTTTATCTTCAAGGTCGCATTTCTACTCAGAACAATTGATACTGGCTACAAAAAATCACCATATTATTCATGAAGTTCCTCAGCACGCGTAGAACTATCAGTCTCATGTTTACACGTTTATGTAAATATTTCTTTTTCACAACTAAGAAGAAATGAAAGATTGTGTGGCTGGTTTCAGCAGGATTTAGCTGTAGCACACGCTGCTGCAAATTCTATGTATGAATTGGGAAATGTGTATGGTGACAGAATAATTAGTCAAGGATTGTGGCCACCTCATTCCCCTTACCTATCTCCATGCAAATTTTATTTATGGGGAACGTTAAAGAAGAATAAAGTGTATGCATCAAATACATTCATGTTCAAAAAAAAAAAAAAAACTGAAGGACAATATAAGGAGAGAAATACAGGCAATCAGTCAGCATGAACTTTTGTGAGTAAACCAGAATTGTTTTCGGAAATATACGGAATGTGTTCACGTTGAAGGTCATCAATTTCAACATATGTATGTCATGATTAAGATAAGTCTAAAGCAAGTTAGTACAGTAGTTAGTGTTCCATACCCATGACTTGTTGACCCTTTACGTCTAACTCTAGCAGAGAGCATGCAGGTCCTCGCCCAGTGCAGTGCCACTGTGGAGTGGTCCCGTTGGTCTGAAAATGCAGGTGTATATATATAATATTTCATGAAAACTCTAGTCATATTCGGAATATGTGTCATTTAATGGCTGTTTCAAGCATTTAAACTTAAAAAAATATATTTAAATTTAATGTGAAGTGCTTCAAATCTCAGTTTGCTATGGCCTTTTTATTCAAGTTCTTAATATTGTATACATATTCTATAATAGACGAGTAGAGATGAAATTTATTAAAGCAGGAATAGATGGTTTTCAGATGAAGAAACTTAAGCCAATGACAATACAAGCCTACAAAAGACAGTAAATACAGGTCCACTTACCATTAATCCCTTGTAGTAACGGCAGGCAACATTAGCACATGCAAACATGTCAGCGAGCTGTGTAGCCAGCACCACAAGGCACACCAACCCCTTTGTGAGTCATACACAACTGGTCCATTTAACCAAGATCCACACTGCACCACACCAATTATACAATGAATATTAACATAAGTTATGGCACACTAAACTCAACCCATATGCCATCTTTATTCTCTCTGTTCTTGAAGCCACACCTTAGAGTGGCCAAGACAAGAGACAATTAGAATGGTGATCTTAAATTCAAAGTTAAATTCATCTGAAATTATCTTGAAACTTAAAACATTGCACAGTGCCCTCAAAAACTGTGTAAACTGGCAAAGTTTAATGTTGTTTCTTAATCTTAACCAATGAAACCATTCCAAATAGTACGTATGTTATTTGCCACTGATTACACTAGCCAAGAGTGAAAATGTAACTGGGATGAATTAAATGTTTTTTAACCATATTGACCTTGCTGATAAAGAAAACCACAGCCAAAAACTCAAATTGGTTCTCGTTTCCAAGTTAAAGAAGTGTGTTTAATTATATTCAATTATAATGTATTTTATTAACATTCATTGTCAATCCCTTGCCTTATAGGTGTGGAAGTCCCATTTATGGTAGACAATGATGAAGTTTCAAGCAACAATAGCTATGTGTATTTTGTTGCGATTTTTAGTCCAGGCTTGTAGCACAAGGGGAAGAGGAAGGCAGGAGTGGAACATGTGCATACGAGTTTCCGTCTATTACAAGCTGTGTTCTGTTCGTGTGCTGGAAGAAGGAAAGAAAGATCGGCCTCAGCAAACCAGGATCTGATGAAGTGATTGTAATGAAATATACATAGGAAAAACCAAAAGAAATTTAGAAATTAGATCCAAGGAACACGTTAGAAACATTAAGAGTAAACAATTAGAAAAATCAGCGGTTGCATTTCACTTTTGGACAAAAAATCATGACATAAAGCTAGAACCGAAACTTCTCAAACACATAACTGGAAAACAAGAACTGTCCACATGGGAACAAATCTTTATTTTAAAAAATAGAAACCGAGTATTTAATTTCGACATTCCTCCGAGAGACATTTTCAGTAAGTTCATCGAACCGCCACCAGAAGAAACACCAGAAGAAGCATCACCATCTGCACCATCAAGCACCATGGAAACCCAGTTATTGTCCGGTTGATAATGGAGGAAAGTTACCTTCGAAACGCGTCCCGGAAAAATATGTTGTAAGTGTTGTTTAGTGTTATTAATTAACTCACCTTTTAAATTAAATTAATTACAACAACACTGTTTTCAAACTTCTACGAAAGAAAGATAATCTGATGAAGTGCTTGTCAAATCCTGCTCTTCATATAAAATTGGGCCTAATGAAAAACTTTGTTAAGATGATGGACAAAACTGGGAAGCATTTCTCTATTTGCCAAGAAATTTCCATGTCTTAGTGATGCAAAAATAAAAGAGCGGATTTTTCATGGGTTCTCAGATGCATGAACTACAAAGATGGGCATTTCAACACTATCCTGCAAGGTGATGAAAAGTTATTTTGGGTTGCCTTTGTTCAAATGTCAACAAACTTTCTAGGAAATAAGGGAGCAGAAAATTATAAGAATCTTGTGGCAAATCATCTATACTGCTACAATAAACTGGGGTACCTGTCCTTAAAGCTACATTTCTGATTTCCCCACTTGGACTTCTTCCCTGACAATTGTGCAAGGCAAACACTTCCATCAGCAAATTTTGGATGTGGAAATGAGATACCAGGGAAAGTGGACAATCAGGGAATCACCAGCAGAAAACTACAAATACCAGGCAAAGCAGCTGCATCTTCAGTGATCTTCCTCCGACGGAGGAAAATACATGCATAAGCTTATATAGGCAAGAAACTTCAAGAAGAGAGCTAATATTGCATTTTCACTAACACTTTCATTATCAGCACACCCAAAAACATAAAGCTTAGCTACTTTCATGCCAATTACAGAAACAAAATAAAATTTTGTTGACCAGTGTGTTTCTGTTGTCATTTATCTGTAGGAATGCTGTAGTAAGCAGAGGAAGTATAGTAATTTACCAGAAATACATGTTTTGATGCCCCTTGTGTCCAAAAGAACTATTTTTACTTTCTCTACTAGTAAGTAGAGGAAGTTTTGTATTCCATCCAAAAATTCAATGTTGAAATGTCACCACAAATATATTTTTTGAGGCCCCCTGAATTTAAAAACAAGCATTTTTAGAAGAAGGTCCATGTATGTGTCTGTCTCTCTGTCTGTCCGTCCGTCTGTCCGCCCGCCCGCCCGCCTGTCTGTCAGTCTGTCAGTCTGTGGACAGCATAACTCAAAAACAAAAAGTAGGTTAAAAACCAAAGTTGGTATTTAATTTTAATGTCTTTCAAGGATGCGACACGAAGATTTTGAAGAAAATAGGCCCACCCTAAACTGCTCTTTAGATGGAAAATTTTTTGAACATTTTTATTTCCTTGAAAATAGCTATAACGATTTTGATTAAAATGTCATATGTTTAAGATTTTTTATGACAAATAAAATGTTGTTGTTGTTGTTTTCTAGTGCCTTGCATCTGGCAATGAAGCCATTAGCATTCATGCTTTCCAATACTTTTGAACTGTAGTTCCTTCTGATCTTAATGCTTCACAGGTCTTCAAGTGGCCTTCACAAATGAAATGTATATTTTGAATTTTCTGGCTATAGCCCCTGTAGCTGTGTTTACTCTGGACGACTTTTGCATAACTGGTAAACCGTTAGAGATAGAGCAAATCATGAGAAACAAAAAATGTAGATCTTGCTAAAATACACAATTTATGTCTGAATAAATTGTCTTGTAGGGTGAACCATTTTGGAGATATTCCTTGTTATGTGTGTGAGTTTTGGAAAACTTAAAACTTTTGTGAAATGGAACATTGTTGTTCATTTTTTTATATGTTAAGTGTGCAAAGAGAATGGAATCTCTAAGCTTTAAAAGATTTGACTATCGCACAAAGCCTACTGTATTCCCATATTCCCCTTGAACCTACAAGGAAATAATCAATAAGATAATCTGTATGAATGTTTATCCTAACAAGAAGATATAGGAGTAAGAGTTTGTTAAGAATGGTTATTGCAAGAGTGGAGAAAGTCATGTGAGTGCAACACATTAGATTGTTTTTTTTTCCTTTGCCTTGAGTCAAAACTGTTTTCAAGGACTGGCTTTATTGCATAAGCACGGAGGATCCAGGTTCGAATCCCAGTACTAGCACAGGGATTTTTCCCCTAATGGGAGGTCTGGCACGGGGTGCACTCAGCCTCGTTAGGTCCCAGAGGAGCCAATTGAGGAACTTCTTGATGGAGAAGTAGCAGTCCTAGGTCGAAAATGCCACATAACTGGCCAGGAGGGCTCGGGATGCTGACCACGTACCACCCTCCAGTACTGCACCCCACCAATGATAACTGTAGTAGGTAGAAGTGGGGGACACAGCGGTTGGGTGGCAAGCATTGGCCCTTTATGGGCTGTTGCACTAGGGTTTAGTTTTTTAGGCTTTATTGCGTAGAATAAATTGAAATATGCTGTAAGATTTAAAGCTTTCACAGCGCACGTTATTTATTACAGTTTCACATTCTTCTTGATGTCTTGAATTTTGGAAAGAAAGCTCTCCTGAGTCTTTAGTGTATGTGTAAAATTTCTCTTGTGCCATGTATTGAATGGGAGTCTGATCAACTTTTTGTGTTGAGTAAGAGCTGCTTTTTCTATTTCATATTCAATGGGACATTGGTTGGTTAGTATTTCCATAGCTGCTATTGGTGTGGTTTTGATAGCACCTGTAATTAATCTCAGACTTTGGTTTTGAAAGATTTGAATCTTTTTTGTATTTGCTGTTACAAGGACTTCGCTGCAGTAAGTAAATAATGGCTTTATATATACATTGTATGCTGTGTTAAGAGTTGCTTTGGAACATCCCCACTTCATTCCTGATAGACGTTTTAACAGTGAAAGGCGCCTCTCTGCTCTTTGTATTACATTTTCTATTTGTTTGGTCCATGTAAGTTTGGTATCAAATGTAACTCCTAAATACTTTGCTTCCTTTGTTTCTGGTAATTGTTGACCCTCAAAATTTAGTTTATTTTTAGTGGTTTTTTTATTAGTGAAAAGATTTGGTTGTTTGATTTTGTTGTATTAACAGTCATTAAATTTTCTTTGGTCCACCTTTGTAGGTTGGTTAAGGATTGTTGCATGCTTTTTTTCTAGTTCTGTACTTTTGCTTTTTGGTTTTGAAGTCCACATTACTAAGTCATCAGCAAATAGTGCACACTTCACACTTGATTCTTGTATTTGTTGTGGCAGATCATTAATAAATATATTAAAAAGTGTTGTGCTGAGCACTGCACCTTGTGGTAAGCC
This sequence comes from Tenodera sinensis, assembly GCA_030765045.1. NCBI lineage: Eukaryota > Metazoa > Arthropoda > Insecta > Mantodea > Mantidae > Tenodera > Tenodera sinensis. Next base: position 3,373,684 of record CM060965.1, on the reverse strand, counting down.
ACGGTGTACTTGTTTGTATTTAGATATATTTCTTCCATATCTGGTTGCAATAAAGCGTTGTGTTAGGAAATGACATAGCCATGAAGACATTGGACCTTGTATCCCTATTTTTTTACTTTGTTTAGTAGTTTTGTTCTGCATATAGAATCATATGCACTTTGGAAATCAATAAAAACTGATAAATTATCTTCTTTTCTCTTGAAGGAGTCTTTGATTTCTTGACTGAGAAGTAAGACTTGTTCATTTGTAGAGTGGAACTCTCTGAATCCAGCTGGACATGGGGATATTAAATTTTGTGATTCTAGAAACCAATTTAACCTATTTGACACCATTCTTTCCATCACTTTTGCTATTATGCTAGTAAGAGCTATTGGTCTATAATTTTTTATTTCTGATGCTGTTTTGTCTTTCTTCAAGAGTGGGACAATTATTGCCTTTTGCCATTCAGCAAGTACAGTGGTTTTCCGGGATAGATTGTAGAGTTTCAGTAGTTGTTTTGCTGTTTTTCCAAGGTTTTTTATGAACTCTGGATGTATGTGATCTGGTCCAGGAGACTTTTTGGTTTTTAGATTATTTATTTTAATGTTCAGTTCTTGCATATTAAAATTTTGAAAAAAGATATTGCACTGAGTGTTAAGATGACATTCTCTTTCTTGTTTCAAATCTTTCTTAAATTCTTTACGTTCCTTTTTATTATTTCTTGTTACTTTATGTGAATTAGCATAATATTTATTGAATGTTTCAGCTATCACTGCATCATTTACTAATATTTTATTGTTGTGTATGATAGGTGTGCTGTTGTTTTCATTCCTGTCCTTGACATTTTTTATGAACTTATGGGCAAAAATTTATGTTCCAGTTCAGTTTTATATTTGCTCCAATCTGCTTTTTTGAAGTTCCAATACAGATTCGTGAGACCTTGACTGTTATTTGTATTCTCTAGTTTTATACCAGTCTCTTCAAAAATTATATGTATAGAATTTCAGAGGGCTGTCCAATGACTAAGGGGCTGGGACCCAAGTTCATCGACAGCCTGCTCTAGTATTCAATAAATTCTTATTCTTAGTAGCTCTAAGAAAGCAACAACACTTCCTGAATAACCCACCCAACATTCTGTATGACAATGCAAGGAGCTGTGACTGATTTGTTCAATTGCTGCGGCTGGAAAGTGTTTTACAGATACTGTCTCATAAGTAATGTCATTTTTAAAAGAAAAACAATTATTTGAAATGTGTTCTGACAAGCATTAACTAATCTTCAAAGGATTGACCATTATTCCATGGTCTTGAGCCATCTTTCGGCAAGGTTTATTATCCCAAGATGGTACCAGTCTCTGGTTTTTGATGCGAAGAATTTGGTGAGACCCACTTGCACTGCTTCAATGTTGTCAAAATTTCTTCCACATAGAAAATGCGCCATGGATAGAGAAAGATGATAATCTGATGGTGCAAGGTCAGGGTTGTATGCTGGGTGTGGTAGCATTTCGATTTCTCCCAATTCCTGAATTTTTTCCATGTTTGTTCATGCAGTATGGGGACAAGCATTGTCCTGTTGCAATAGAATTCTATTTCAGTTAACTAATGCTGGGTATCCCCATCTTTAAATTTCATGAACTCATTCCAGTTGTTGAGAATAAAGATCTGCATCAATCGCATGGCCATTTGGTACAAACTCCCAGTAAATCACGCCTTCAAAATTCCACCAGTCATGCAACATTACTTTGGGACCAAAGCAATTTCTTTTTAACGATGACTTTGGCAGGTTGATGGGGATCAAGCCACTGTTTTGAGGCATCAGGGTTTTGGTAACATACCCATTTTCATCACAAGCGACAATTCTCCTGACAAATCTATCATCCATGGGATTACGGATAAGCTGGTGACAGATATCCACTCTACGTTGAGCCTGTTGAGGTGTCAGTTCATGAGGCTCAGATCTACAGCTTCTGTATGATTTTCCAAGTGTCTTCTGAAAGCCTACATGGGATTACGGATAAGCTGACATCAGATATCCACTCTACGTTGAGTCAGTTCATCAGGCACAGATCTACAGCTTCTGTGTGATTTTCCAAGTATCTTCTGAAAGCCTACATGGGATTACGGATAAGCTGACATCAGATATCCACTCTACGTTGAGTCAGTTCATCAGGCACAGATCTACAGCTTCTGTATGATTTTCCAAGTATCTTCTGAAAGTCTACATGGGATTATGGATAAGCTGACATCAGATATGCACACTACGTTGAGCCTGTTGAGGTGTCAGTTCATGAGGCACAGATCTACAGCCTCTGTATGATTTTCCAAGTGTCTTCTGAAAGCCTACATGGGATTACGGATAAGCTGACATCAGATATGCACTCTACGTTGAGCCTGTTGAGGTGTCAGTTCATGAGGTACAGATCTACAGCCTCTGTATGATTTTCCAAGTGTCTTCTGAAAGCCTACATGGGATTACGGATAAGCTGACATCAGATATGCACTCTACGTTGAGCCTGTTGAGGTGTCAGTTCATGAGGCACAGATCTACAGCTTCTGTGTGATTTTCCAAGTGTCTTCTGAAAGCCTACATGGGATTACGGATAAGCTGACATCAGATATCCACTCTACGTTGAGTCAGTTGAGGTGTCAGTTCACGAGGCACAGATCTACAGCTTCTGTGTGATTTTCCAAGTGTCTTCTGAAAGCCTACATGGGATTATGGATAAGCTGATAACAGATATCCACTCTACGTTGAGCCTGTTGAGGTGTCAGTTCATGAGGCACAGATCTACAGCTTCTGTGTGATTTTCCAAGTGTCTTCTGAAAGCCTACATGGGATTATGGATAAGCTGATGACAGATATCCACTCTACGTTGAGCCTGTTGAGGTGTCAGTTCATGAGGTACAGATCTACAGCTTCTGTGTGATTTTCCAAGTGTCTTCTGAAAGCCTACATGGGATTATGGATAAGCTGACATCAGATATCCACACTACGTTGAGCCTGTTGAGGTGTCAGTTCATGAGGCACAGATCTACAGCTTCTGTGTGATTTTCCAAGTGTCTTCTGAAAGCCTACATGGGATTATGGATAAGCTGACATCAGATATCCACTCTACGTTGAGTCAGTTCATCAGGCACAGATCTACAGCCTCTGTATGATTTTCCAAGTGTCTTCTGAAAGCCTACATGGGATTATGGATAAGCTGATGACAGATATCCACACTACGTTGAGCCTGTTGAGGTGTCAGTTCACGAGGCACAGATCTACAGCTTCTGTGTGATTTTCCAAGTGTCTTCTGAAAGCCTACATGGGATTACGGATAAGCTGACATCAGATATCCACTCTACGTTGAGTCAGTTGAGGTGTCAGTTCATGAGGTACAGATCTACAGCTTCTGTGTGATTTTCCAAGTATCTTCTGAAAGCCTACATGGGATTACGGATAAGCTGACATCAGATATCCACTCTACGTTGAGCCTGTTGAGGTGTCAGTTCATGAGGTACAGATCTACAGCTTCTGTGTGATTTTCCAAGTATCTTCTGAAAGCCTACATGGGATTACGGATAAGCTGACATCAGATATCCACTCTACGTTGAGCCTGTTGAGGTGTCAGTTCATGAGGTACAGATCTACAGCTTCTGTGTGATTTTCTAAGTGTCTTCTGAAAGCCTACATGGGATTATGGATAAGCTGACATCAGATATCCACTCTACGTTGAGCCTGTTGAGGTCTCAGTTCATGAGGTACAGATCTACAGCTTCTGTATGATTTTCCAAGTATCTTAATGTGACAATGTATGGTATCTTTTGTTGCACCAAGTTCTTCTGAAAGCCTATGGATACTTTTTTGTGGATTTTCTAGCAAAACTTGGTGGTATCCTCAATATTCCATACTTTAGGTCTTCCCGAACATGGTAAATCTTTAGTGTTTTCATCTCCATTGTTGAAACGCTGGAACCATCATTGTGCCACACACTCACTAATGACACCTTTTCCTTCCATTTCACATATTCTTTGAGTTGCGGCAGTGGCTTTATTTTATTTTTATTTATTTAAATCAAATTAATACATATTTGAATATGACAGACATTCAGCCCAGGCTCTTAGCCTGTCATATCCACCCAACAAAACTTCTTATCATACATTTTGCTTCTCTATTGCTATTTAACACTTTATAACTAACAAAATTTTTAATTCTGTTCTCTTTGTACAGACCAATTCCATTTTTTCTTAACTCTACTTAAAAATTGACCTAAGTTCCTGACCTCCTTTCTAAAAATCCTCTTAAATGCTGTTATCCTATCTCCCTTCTCCCTTTTTTGCCCCAGAAATTCTTTCCTCTATACGTCTGTTCCTTGGCACTCAAAGACTATGTGCTCCAGGTCTTCCTTCCCCTGGCAAATAGGACCCAGACTCAAGGATACCCTTTCTTAGTCCTCTCAACCTCCAAACACCAGTTCTAGTCTTGTTTCCAGTAGTGCTTTAGAAAGACTCTAAGTTTAAACTTTGTTATCTCCATTTTTTGATTTTTATTAACAACTGAAGACTGATACATGCTCACAATGTTCGCAACACTGGCCATGGCATCCTGTAAATAACATCACCAAACCAAAGAAACCCAATAAATTTTCCAAAACAGCAAAATCAAAAAACTGACATTACTTATGAGACAACCTAATAGAACACATCTTATTCTCCAGATCTAAGCCTCTCCAACTATGATCTCATCCCCAAACTGAAAGAAGCACTTTGTGGGACCCGCTTGTGCAGAGTTGATGACGTTCTCCAGGCAACCTACCACTCCCTTCGCAACATCCAGGGATTAGGCAGTGCCAACACCTTCCATATCACTGAATGTGTGTCATACACAATGGTGGTAATTACATTGAAGGCCTGTAAAACTTAAAACATTGTATGTATGCTGTGTATCCAAATAAAAAATAGTTTCCACTGTTAAATAATCAACCCATGTATATAACTACATAAAGTAGTGGTGGTTGTGCTGGCAGCAGTTACTTAAGTAGACTGCACCCAGATTTTAACCCTTAGTGGTCGTATGCACTGGTAAAAGTTTTCGCCAGCTGGTCATAAGGGATTCCTAAGGGAAAGATGCATGCAATAAGGACCTACACTGGAAACTCATCAGTTAACATTTCCTCACCAGATGGCACAATCAGACAGATGTACTGATTTATTGTACTAGTTGGTGCTGCCCTCTGAACCAAATATTGGCAGTCGACATTCAGCCAGTAAGGTAAGCTAAGCTATATGGATTGAAAAATTGTAAAATATAGTGTTGAGTTCAGCTTTGCAAAATACTTATGTTTACAATATTGTATTGTTGGCTCCATATTTATACTGATGGATCATTGATATCAAACCAAGATGGAGCAGGTGCTGGAGTCACTTGTCACCTCTTTTCCTATTACAAATCTTTAAGTTATGGAACTACAAACTTTGATGGAGAAATTGAAGCAATTCGAATGGCCCTACAAAATCTTTTGTACAGTATTTCACATTTTCAGCAAGCAGTTATTCTCTCAGATTCCAGGGCAGCAATTATAGCAATTACTTCCAAGTTGTCACCAAAAAACCAAACAATTATAGAATGTTGGAAAATGCTTAGCCATCTAACAGCACTTCAAAAACACCTAGTCTTCCAATGGATACCAACTCACTGTGGACTGAGTGGTAATGAGAAAGCTGATTTTCTTGCAAAAAAGGGTACCAGCGGTGTACAAAAATCTATAGTTAATCTACCATTTTATGCAGGTAAAAGATTAGTCAACTCTGAATTCAAAAAAATTATTGAAAAATATTACTATGAAAAATCAAAGAATAAAAGATGGGAACTACCAAACATTCAAACAGTAATTCCTGAGTATCCTCGAAAAACAGCAGTTGCAACCTTCAGGTTGATTACAGGACATGATTGTCTGGCAAAACATTTGAACAGAATTGGGATATATTCTTCACCACTCTGTCCTCTATGTGATCTGCAAGAGGAAATGGATCGAGACCACCTTCAAATATGCCCGGCCACTTCTAGTGCCCCATCCATCAGTGAAAAATATTGGAGAGCAAGAGGATTAATGACTTCATTGTCAGAAATCCAGCATTAGCTAACAACAACAATATTGTATTGTGAATTTTGAGATTTTATCCCATTTCAGAATGTGTTGATCTAATGAATGAACAGTTGTATCAAAATTGTAAGGTGACACTTTTGATTTTGTTGTATACAAGCTCCAATTAATGATTATTATACTAAGATGGAATGTTTTTTAAAAATTTTTATTTTCTTCAAAATGGCTCTAATGATTTTGATTAAAATGTTGTATGTTTACATGACAAATTAAATGTATATCTTGAATTTGATCTATTGTATATCCTCTTCATTCTGGTGGAGTTTTGTATAACTGGTATATGTTAAGCAATAGACAAAAGACGTAGATCTCAAACACAGAATTTATTTTAAATAACTTTCTTTTTGTGACACTAGCCATTTCTGAGATGTCCATTATTAATGATTAGACTTGTTCAATACTTTGTCATTCTTTCAGTTGTTTCTTGCAAAGTACAGGTTTCTAAGGTCAGCCTTTAGCATCCAGTTTTTAAACATTTGACTATCACCATTTCCTTTGCTTATATTATGAAATATATCATGTAGCATTTCTGCAAAGGAATATCTCAATTAAAATTAAATAGGAAAAATAAGGTTTCATAAGAATAGCTTATATACCCACTGATAAATCATGTAGGGTAGAGAAAGTCATGTGAATGTAATGTATCATTTTTTTTTTCATAAGACGGAGACAAAAATTGTGCTTTTAATAAGCAATCAGCTTCATTGGTGGAACTGTCCATGTTTCTAAAATTATTAAAAAACAGCACTGAAACAGAATCAGCAGCTTAAAGTAAACCAACACTGCTGGATCAGCAATGACAGAAATGGAATGTTTGTGTTACTCCACCAAGATTCTAGCAGGTACCCTGTCTGTAGATATGGAACCTCATAAAATCTTTCAAGTATTTCTGGCAGAAGAATTTATGCTGCTCATGTACAAAGAGCACCAAAGAAAATCTTTGGCAAATTTAATGTCATTTTCTGGGGAGTTTTGAGACATGAGTTTGAATATTAACCTGGGTGTTCATCAAATTTTCCCCTTAGATTTAACCCCTTCAAGGCATGTCCTGTACTAGCTGATAAGGTATGGTTACCAATCATAAGAGGCCTGTATGACAAACAGAATTCATTTACTCTATGTCTTTCTCTTTTAGCCAATATGATCCACAGCTTAAACATATACAGCATTACAAACAAACAAGTCTGATGGCATTTGGTTCTTTGATCAGCTGATTTCGAAAAAATAAATGGTTTTTTAACCAACTTGGATGCGTAATTCCACAAGAATGTATGAAGATACATGTAAGATGCATAGAGTAAATTATTTCTGACATAGCTTCAGTAGTAATTATGCGACATCACACAGGGTTTCAAAATAATTAATCACTTAAAAGATGTGAAGGAATACTCCAAGCAGCTTTTTCACATGTGCAGTAAGTCAACAATGTTGCATTGAGGTTGGTCAGGGAATTGAGCTGGTTTGTGGATGTAAACAGATCGGGCGCTTTTGTTTTCGCTTTAATGGTGAGACAGAATATTAGAAGACCCCAAAAGAAAATCGTTTATGTGAATATTTGTTAAAAGTGTAATTTGTTTTTTGATATTGGTATGAGTTGGTTAAATGGCGAAAACGTATTAATAATGTTCATTGTTACGAACAACTAAGTTTGCCCAAAGACGTCATAAATCTTTCCATATTTGATTTTAATATATATGTATAAATATTAAAATTATATGTGTTCCATAATAAAAGTAGGGGAGGATGGTTAGGGGTCGCTTCCCTAACAAGAAAGAACTATTTGATGGACGCATACGCGAATGTATACGAAAAAGGCGGTGTCGCGTGAGGTGACGCCATAAACTGACCACTCGCGTGTGTGTAATCAAGGTTAAAGGACATATTTAGGTAGTGTGAACATAGAATTTTCACCAGACTTTCATCAAGCATTAGTTCCACTAAATGAAAAAGTGGAAACGTTTTAAATTATTTAGAATGGTGCTAAGAGGAATTATTTAATGTAAAATATCGATAAAGTGTTAATAAAATAATACATTGTGGTGAGGAAACATCGTGTGATTTTTCATTCCATCCGTTACCACACCCTGAGATCACAAAGATCTCAATAGCTCAAAGACACAGCGTCATTAATAACTACAAAAACCGCACCAATGGTTTAGTAGTTAATACTGTGATTGGCCTACACTCGCACAGTAAACACAGAAGGACAAGGCAGGGTATTTGTTTGTGTTCTCAAGAAGCACCGTTACTGTGTTTGTTTATGTACTGAGCTACGGAAAGTGATACCCACACAATCTGCAGTGTTGCCAGCTTGTTTTCGATAAAACTAAAATATCTGCATAGGAAATGATCAGAGACAAAAATGTAAGATACAAAATGTGTTCCAAATATCGAGATCTATCACTTGTTTAAATTAATGTAATGACTTCTCTTCCACCCGGAATGTAATCCTTGTTGTGGTTATTGGTGTAACTGCTTACCAGGAGGAATGACACACCCAGTGAAATGGCCATGGCTTCACATAATGACAAATAGTGTGACATAGACACGAGGTGCAGTTAGATTTTCTTTTGCGCTCTTTGTACAACAAATTGGAATCTTTTCTCTAAACAAGCTAATATTTAGAGGGAAAAACCATATAACTCATACTTAATGAGACTTTCAGCTTGGTCAACCATCACAGCGTCTACTCAACTTTAATGCCACATCACGAGACTGCCTAAATATGCAACATCACAGATTTGTGTAACAGCAGCTGGAGTTGGGATATGCTGCAGTGAAAAACATTTTCATGATAATACTAATTAACAATGTAATGATTTGGTTAATACTGTCCTTACTTATTTGTTTATAAATCCACTTATTTTCTGTTATTTAGGTAGTCTCTCCTCACTAACATGTTCATTGATCAAAGTTTATGCCATTTCTTAATGTAGCAATTGGCAAGCACAGTAGAAACCCGAAATAACACAGTTATTGGGGGATGATTCCATGGTACATTGAAATGTGAGCTTAGAAGTGACAAAAGCTGATCCCACGGAGGTGGTAGGAAAAATTCATGGAATAACAAATTATAGTACATTGTAAAGTATGTAATATACTGTAAAGTACACCACTTTTAAATGCTAGGCGTATATTCCAGTCTTGCAACTGATCTTAATTTATACACTACATACAATTACATTGTACCCATTTACACTAACCATATTTTGTATTGTCTTAAAGAATTCAGTAAGTTCTTTTGGTGGCATACTTCACATTTTTTTCTCCGGGTATTGTTTGATTATAGCAAACTCGTTTTGCTTCTCTACGCATAGAATCATGTTATTTATGGTACTTATCACTTCACTAACATGCAGAATATCTTCTTCTGTGTGCATGTCTCATTAGGTACTTCAGGAATTCTTAGCAATGCAGTGGCCAAGGTCAATGCTAGGAGTGGCAAAAAGTACATTCCAGTACTACTCTTTAAAGAAAATTTTAAACTCAACTATCAAAAATAAAAAATAAATAAAAATGACAAAATATTTTCAGGGCACGTACTTTCCCTCGCACTAAATACGAATCTGCGCTATTTTGAACTGCACTATTTTGGGCTTCTACTGTACTATCCTTGTCATTCATGAAATGATCAACAGCTTATAGATGTTTTGGTAAGGTTATGTTGTATACTCATAAAGAAAGTTTGATACGAGTTTAATATTTATTGATGCATGTACATTTATTGCACTAGAAGATGTGAAACAAAAGTAAATGACAATAAACATCTTCTTTGACAGAATTACAAAAGGTTTCAGGAACACAACAAATGTTCATTTTAACTACACATCAAAACTGGAAGAAACATCTCTTCAACATGCTTGTCCATTAAATACTGGTTATGACATTATAACATCTATATAGCCAACACAGGTGTAGGGCGACGTAAACATTGTCTAGTTGACATCTAGCATGTGTACACAAGCCCAACTATTGATATTCACAACAATATAGACTTTGGATTATCCAATGTTTGGCTACTAAACTTCCAGTTCCAGTTTTCACATTGTGAACAGATCTGAAACAGGCCTATAGATTTCATAACTATTCAGTTCCAATATGAGAATATTTGAGAAAAACAATAAAATTTTGTTGTCACATACTTTTATCAGAATATCAAAGCCAACGATTCAGTCTTTGTTTGCATGTTTCATTTGACATTGTTCTTTTTACAACTCAATGGTTTTCTTGACATAATGATTTGTGAACAAATAGGTAAATAACCTGTGACTATGTCCCTTATTACTTGCAAGTGAATATTTAACAAATTGGAATGTAAGAACTAAGTTTATTTCAATAGCTGAGATTTTCATAATATTATTATTTATACGTTTATAGCTGCTTATATTCTCAAGCTGCTGAAATAATGCAAACCTTTGTTGTCATGGGGTTCTGGCAACAACCGAATTTTCACCAAAAAAGCATGAAAAATTTTCAACCACTTTTCTGTTCTGATATTTCTAACCATGATTACATGGTTAGAAATCAAATCATGTAACCATGATTTTTGGGTTGATTTTTTTGACTAAAATACACATTTATTTCAGAACATGTTGACTAAGATGGTTTTAAACAAATTTTACTGCATTCTAAACACGAAGGAAAGAAACCTTATTGAAATTTAATTACCTAAATTATTGACTCAAAATTATTCATTCATTTAAAAGTGCCTTCAGTTGTTTATGAGACAGAAATACCTAAAGATACAAAAGTTGAGGTTAGAAATACTGGAACACACTAAATGCAATCCGGTACAAAGCTGATTCTGCTTTAAAATATTCAAAGCCATGGCTGACTTTTAAGACTTAACTTCAGGATTCCAACCATGAAACTTATGCTTTGATACAAGCACTTCATGCAGATCTAAGATTTGAGAAGATACTGATACACACTATGTATTTATTTTAATTTTTTGTGAAATAATGTTATCCCTAGATATAGAATGATTTAGAAAATATTAATTGAAGGGAAAATCAGTGGTACTTTTTCAGTAGTTCTAATATGTTTTGGATTTCTAAACAGGACATGCAAATTTTGAGTATTAGTTTTCTGGAAAAAAGTGGTTTATTCAGGTTCCTGAATTCTTTATGGCAGAAGAGAGGTCTAGTGCTACAGAAAAGAGTTGTAATTATGTATTGACTCGTGTGATATTAACAGAAAACTTAGGAAGAAAAGAAAAATAGTTTATTATGGTTAACACCTTTTAAACAAAAGTTGCTTTAATGTAAAGTGAGCATTATAACAATTACATTTTGTCAGTGACATCACAGTGCAAGTAGTCAACTATAAATTCAATAGCTGTTTAAACTTTGATACAAAAAAAATCAAACAAAACCAGGATGAACAAGATATGGAATATTACTACAAGTTAAGTATTTCTTTAAAAATTTAACATTGCTCTTGTGAGTACATGTGTCTGAAACATTTTTTTTAAATGATAATACATGCTTTGTTTTTACATTGTTGAACTGTATTCTCAATTCTATATATGCAACTTTGTTATTAAAAATCTGTAGTTAATATGCTATACATTTCTGTCTGATCTTTTCTTTCTAATAAATGTTTGAAGCAAGCAGCATTGACTACCAAATATAATGCCTTTGGTACAATAATTCCATTGGAAATCAAGCATAAGGCTACTTTTTGCTGCTGTATTTACTTTCTATAAATAGCAGCAGAGAAAATTCAAAATGAAAGTAAATTAATCAAAATAGCAATAAGTAAATGAAAATATCCATCTACAGAATCAAGGATAACTCCTGTGTACTGAGCCTAGTTGTCAACAAGCCCTTTAACTCCACTCCTATATACATGTCCAACAAACGTAGTATTTAAGGCAATGTGTCAGCGAAATTTGGTGAAAATGTTGATTTTTACTTTTTGCATTTTTTATTATGCTTATACTTTGTACTTTAACAGCACACTTTAGTTTTCTCAATATCAGCCATTTTTAAAGCTTCAGGAGGGTATTCAAATGTGCTAGTGCGGGTGAGTGTTCATCACTAAAGCTTGTTGCTACAGCTTTGAAATGCATTTTTCATTTTCACTGGCTCTGATTTTGGTCTCTTGCAGGGAATTTTGCTTCAGAAAGGTTGTAAGTTGGCTGTGCTGAAATGAATTCGATATTCGAGCTAAACTGCCACGAATCTAACATGTTTTGCTTCCAAACAGAGAAATGCAGTCAGTATTCTGTAATTCTATAATCTTGCCAGGTTATTTCAGTGCTCCAGTTATATATTAGACATTGTTTAGGTAGTTAATAGGTTTCAAGTTATTTGTTAGTCTATAGTAGAGCCGTGCCAAGCAGATATTTTATGAATTTTATGTATAAATTTGCGAAAGTGCGTTATATAGAGGTTAACTAAGAACAACAAAGTTCTAAATTTTGTGAACAATGCGAAGGTGAAAGGAAAGATTTCATATTAAGAAACAACCAAGCAAGCTTAAAATTCTCAAAATTGCTACTGAAGCCAAGAAGAAAGCAACAGAGAGTATCACATATGGTGCTGGGGAATTTTAAGTTGATTGGATTTAGGTAAAGAACAAAGACATACTGTTAAACTTTAAAATTCATTTATCTCAGTTCTTTTTTTTTCAGCGTTTTTCACTATTCAAAATGCTTCTTGGACACTAGTTTATAACTTGTTAGTGAAATTTTCAGGAGACCTTCAGATATTAAGGTATTAAAATTTGTTGTGCGCTAGTTAAAAAATATTAAATAATTGAAGTGAAATTAAATATTTTTCATAACTCATAGTGAAAAAATTGAAAATATTGATAAATAGTATACAAAACATTTTTTTTTCTCTTAAACTAATTAAATCTAAGCAATTTTGGTATGGTAATTTCTTTATATTTGTACGCTGAACTCAAATTAAAAATTTTGGAGGGATACAATAAAGTGTAGGGTCCAAGGTCATTTCATATGAGTGTATCAAAAAGTGATTTATTATTAATAAATATATTAATAATTTAAAAATGGTTAGACATATTACATTGAAATTTTGAGTATACTATTTACTTTATGTTCTGAGTGTGTGGAAAAAAATTGAAAGCAATCAGACGAAAACTGTGGATCTTTATTTTCACCGATAAACTGCCTTAAGCAATATTGGGTTGAGCAATATTCCATACTATTTGTTTACCCTGTACATTCAAACTGTGAGAAACGCAAATAGAAAGACACAGACTGCTAAAATTGTCTCAACAGAATAGAAATGGGATTAATATTGACAAATTTTTAATTCTATTCCTCTCATTGAAAATAAACACCAAACTCTTCCGTTACAAAGGCACCACATAATGCACATAATTACTTATGTTCCAAGCGGAGGCCTTTGCCCCCTTTACAAGAGTTTACTACTGAAATTACTTATTCATCAATGTAGGCCATAATTACTCTTTCATTTAATGTGCTTACTATTACAACCAGAAATATGTGACATTGTAACTAAGTTTCACTAAATTTTCTATTTTATATTACATCACACAAGTAGCCAAATCTCATCTTTGTCGGATAATCAAAAATCTAATCTTGCTTATATTTTCATTATTGTTGATTCTTCTTTAATAAAAATAAAAAGAATTTTGCAAATGAAACAAAAGTTTCCTTTCCTTTACTTTAGTGCTTACATAAATGCCACTGTCACGTTACATCATCTTTCACACACAGATACACTCTCTGGAATGCTGAAACATCACAGATTGGGGAGAACATGGGAATCATGTTGTGCGTGCGTTGTACATATTTAACTAGCATATCTGCAAAGTTAAACTAGGATTACTAACCAAATGTGCATCTCATAACTGATCTCTGACATGCATTTTAAGTTCATTCTGTTACCTCAAAGTTAATCAGATAAATCACTTATTCTTCCTGGAGAAACAAACAAGGAAAGATGACACATGCCTTATACCTTAACTTTATCGTCAGAAAAGGCATAGTTAGTAGTCTAAGTAAAATGCATGGATATTAACATAACATAACTAAATGGAGAAAGAACAAACAATTTCTGTATTGAACATTCCACAGCTGGGGTTATAACACTGCGCTTCACTTACATACGATACATTTACTTCACTGTATGCAACTTCTAACATATTTGGACACAGGTCTTTAAGTAGTAACAAATAATACAAATAAAACTAATATTAACTCATGTTTTAAAAAATGCTTGGACAGGTCATATTAAATATTTTGAAAGAAACATTTTATAAAATAAAAAAACACTTTTAGCCATTATTGTGCAGGGCAACACTGACAAAAATTCTAAATGCACACATATATTTTTTTTTCTTGTGTTTAATCACATGAATAATTTTATTTGTTTCATACAAGTGCTATAGGGGCAGTTTCATTGTTGACTTGAACAATTTTCTCCAAAATTTACATAGCTACTCGAGGAAATGAAATTCTAGTTGTTAAAAATGTTCCCTTAACTACCAAAATTTTGTATGAGACAAATGAAAATGTTAATGTGACTAAATAACATAACTATCATGCAAAAAAAGAAAAAGATATATATGTTGCTATTTAAAATGTTTTAGATAATGTCACAGTCTATATAAAGGTGGCTGAAAATGTTGCTTCATTTATATAACGTTTTCTTGTTAGAATATTGAATTTTACATCTCCATGCTTTTCTTAAGTAATAATTGAACCATTTGGTACTAATGTAACCACTGCAAGTTATTTCAAATGGAATTACCTATTTCTTATGAATAATAAAACACTATGTAAAATGATAAATACATACAATATACAATACAACTTTTAAGTTTTACTAATAAACATTAAGTTTAAATTAAATTTTAGTGATTTACCAAAGTATACAGTATTTTAATCCTTTTGGCTAACCATCCAAGTATTTTTTCTGCAATTTTAACAAAATGTAGGAAGTTTGGTGGGTCACATCCCACTATGGTGTACTTCTACAAAAGTTGACACATACTGTCTATTAGTATTGTTACTGTTGGGTTTGCATATGTAAAGCACAAGAACTTGAGTACCTACAGTTGGCAATAAAATGTTACTTGCATGTCCAGGACTTGAGATTAGGTACCTCATATGAATCCCTAATATTATTACAATTAATGAACAGTTATTAAAGTGGAGCATTTCATATTTATCAGTGATGTGCTTTGGGAATTTGCTTGAGTCAGCTGACTGCATTATCACAGCTCACACAAGTGACCTAGTTGACAAGCCCTTAAACTCCACTCCTAAATAAGAGTAATTAAAGCTCATTATGATGGAAGAGAAACTTTAAAATAAATAGGCAAGTAATTTTTGAAAATAAGAGTTTATAAATAAGGATATAAACCATTTCTAAAAGCTGTAAGAGGCCATTCTCAACAAAAATTAAGCATTAATATAATTATATAAAACTTTTTCTTAAAGTTAGTACAATATATTATCATTCACAACACAAATGGAAGCATAAACAGCAGACAATCACAAGAATGTGAAACAACTTGTTTTGCTGTGATTTTGATAGATATCCCTCCCAATGATTGCTGGCCTGCAATCTTACACAGTGATTCAACATATGGCAACAGAAAATCTGAATCACTCTCTGATTGACTGTTTGTTTTATGTGGTACATAAACAGAAAACTTGGAGTTTGCAAAGCTCTATGTTTGCACATGTTATAATTTTACAGCCATATTTATGTCAATATCAGCCAATGTGAATGCTTGCAGTAACATACCCTAGCAAACAAACTTCGTGTTTATTAATTTAGAAGTTGGAAACAGTAAAGTCAAAGAATTACTAGAAAGCTTATTGAGTCGGGTGGTGACATTACTTTAATTACTGAAATTTCAATTTGGAACATATGTACCTATGTTTATGCTATAAATTTATGGCCATATTACCTTGTCAGCCAATGCCTGCATGATGTAGGGGTAACATGCTAGCCTCTAGTTCCCGAGATTGCAAGTTCAAACCTGGCAGAGGATGATGGGATTTTTCAGGCATGGAAGTGAAGTCAAGCTGGTGGCCATGTCATAGATTTGCAGCATGTAAAATAACCTCAAATCTGATGAAGAGGCCTCTGAGCAAAATTAAGTGGTCTTTCCTACCCAATATAGAATGGAATGCTGAAAACCATAGCAATTAAGGAACACTGGGAGTGAAGTTTGAAAGTTCCATATTTCTTTATAGATTTTTTTTAAAATTGTCACTGTGTTTGTAGTTATGATAATAGGATGTACACCAAATTTCATTAAAATTGGATAATTTGTTGATATATAAATTATTTTATGAATTTAATTATGCTATTAAGGCACATTTTCAAAATGTGATACATGCGTGCTGACTCCTCAAAATTGGTTTATATTGGCAGAACTGGTAGGTACTCTAAAACATGTAAACAATTGTATAAAAAGATACTTCAAATACATTTGCTGGTTATGCTGTACATATTTTTTTAATAAAAAAATTCAATCTTAAAAATTATTGATTTTTTCATACAAAAAATATGTTTTTGGAATTCATGTTAATGAGAACATCAACATTGAATCATAGAATTATTTAGCTGCTATTTATGTATACTTTTGGAAATTTTCATTGAATTTGAAGCGAAATTCAGTTGCAATCTACATCTGGAATATGCAGAAATGTTGTTGTTGTTTTCTAGTGCCTTGCATCTGGCAATGAAGCCATTAGCATTCGTGCTTTCCAATATTTTTGAACTGTAGTTTCTTCTGATCTTAATGCTTCACAGGTCTTCAAGTGGTATTCGTTCATTTCTGCTGGATCGTTACACAGGACACATATCGGTGAAGCTGAGATATCTATTCTGTAGAGATGACTTGCTAAGTAGTCGTGATTTGTCATTAGTCGGAAGGCTGCAACCGCTGTTTTCCTTGGTCTCTGGGGGATTATATCTGGGTTGGAAAGTAGTGTAATCCATTTTTTATCTTTGGCATTTGTTTCTATTTCTTGTAGGTATGAATGAGAAAATTTTTTAATGATCAAGTGTTTTATTGAGGAATATGAGAAATTGAATTTGGACTTTTGTTTTATTGTTGTGCAGAAATGTAGTTTTGAGAAAAATAGCCTTTTGTATAGGAGCATGCCGTGTACATTAAGGGAAGAGCACTGGATCATAATGACCACATGGAGTGGGGGATATGAAAAATGTTAGCTGATTCAGATACACAGGAGTTCCAGGAACATTTTAATGCAAAAAAAAAAAAAAAAAAAAAAACATTTTTGACTTTTTGATCAATTTTGATGAAAATTTCACTCCCAGTGTCCCGCAATTAAAGAGCGCCCATAAATAAAACTCTTCAATTTTTTTCCTATGTGTATGTTACAAATTTACCACAATGTTTATGTCAATGTCAGCCAATGTGAACATTACAGTAAGATACCATGCTTATATTATAAGTTTATGGCCATGTTTATATTGTCAGCCAATGTGAAATAATATATCTATACCACTATGTTTATGTCAGTGCCAGCCAATGTGCAGCAAGTTACCATGAAACAAACTTCTGTGTTTTTGTTGTGCTTATATCTAAGTGTAGTTGTAAAATATTAAATTGGGTTTTTATTTATGGACGCTCTTAACCGCTATGATTCTCAGCATGCCATCATACACTGGGTGAAAAAGAATGCTTAATTTTGCTCAGAGGTTCTGTTACATGCCTTAAAGCTAGGACATGGTACCACTGGCTTTACTTTCCCTCTAAAAGAATCATGCTAAAGAATTTAATGCCCAGAAAAATCCATCACAGGGTTTGAACTCAGGAACCAGAGGTTGGTATGTTACTCCTATGCTATACTACAAAGAACAACAAGTTTAGTTGTGAATGACCCCTACAACAGTCTTTGTCTGAAGCATAAGTGCCTAATGATTTGTATGTATTGTTGAGCAGGTAGAAAAAGTGAGGTTATTGTAACACAGCAGAGTTTAAACCTCCAATTTTGTGATATAAATTTCATTATGTAGCATTTTATGATTGTGTAAGTATTAAAGACATTTAGATTAATAATTTAAGCTTTTCTGACTGTCAACTATTATCGCCACAGTTTATTGCCAACTGCAACACTTCTATCACTACATTACATCAGTCTCTTTGTGTCTAATAACTCAATAACAGTTCTGTACAGAATCACATTGTGTATAAAGTGATTCATTATTATATATACACAGTGGTTTTGACTAGACTGCACTCTGTGGCTCCGAAGGGCATTAATACCCTTATTGGAGTGAAAATTTATAACTACACATCTTCAATTACAAAATAAATTAAGTAATAAATAACTACACTTATTCTTTATGTACAACTTAATCACCTAATAACATCTTTCATAGTGTTTGTGATGATATTATCCAAAATGAACTTGCTTGTTCACACACACACACAGAATATAACCATAATATTTCTATGTCTAGGTATACAAACAGCTACGCAACTCAAATACATAGGGTGGCTACAAAGTTTTGAGTTATGGAATTTAATACAAATGTTGGAAATTAAGAGGAATGAGGGGATATGTTATCCCAAGAATCTGTCCCATCTGTGGGAATAAGAAGATGAAATTCATATTCCCTTCCAATGTAATACCACAAATGATTGGAGGGAAAGCTTAGCAAGTATGAACTGAGGAATAAAGAAATTATATTCTGAAAGATTTCTGAACATCCAAAGTAGGTACCTAAATTAGGACAGTGTTTGTGGAGCATAAGGATGAAATATAAATGGTCAGTTGAAAGCTGTGTAGCAAAGAACTTTTAGATGGGAGAGACTATATGCAAAATAATTTGGTCTTGGTATACTAAGTTATGGTTCTAGCCAACTAAGGCCAGACCATAACAATGTATGTACCCAACACCATTAATGAAATCTTATTTGCGAACTAGAGAACTTGTTTTACATTTGTCATTATTCAGTACTCAAACGTTCATTTCCTGGAACAGATGAACACTCCATATTTTTGCAATTGTATAGCCAAACTCTCAAAATGGGCCACATCTCAGTGCTGACCATTACACTGGGCCCTAGTCCATTCAGTACTGTATGAGGAGGAGCACCATCTTGCATGTAACACAGCCACTTCTCTCTCACATCCACAAAGAAGAATCATGTTTCATTAGTGTTAAAAATTCATTGAAAACACAACAAATAGTAAGGCAAATATGCAAGTATGTCTGGCTCAGTGGATTTTCAATAAATGGGTTGTTACAAAGCCTAAAAAGTGAAAAAGAAATGTGCAGAACTGAAGTAAAATGAAGAAAAAGGTTTTGCGAAATACTGGAGAACACTGTTTCAGTATTTGGAAAAGTTATTCCTGATAAAATCTTGGTAAATATAGAACTGATTGAGGAAAGGCTTGGCAAAAGGAAACCTGTTACATACAAGACCCATCTGTTGGTCAGAACAAGAAGAATTGCATAATGGGGCTATGGCTATATATGCTTAATTGTGGATTGTTTGAGGAAATTTGAAGAGAAATTTCTTATACCAGGTCACACTTTTCTTCCGTGTGATGTTGGTATTGAAGTCACTAAAAAAATTAAAAGAAAAACCAAAGTGGTTTATAAATCTGGACAGGATGTGATCTAATTAGGAAAAGCTGAGTGAAGAAACTCTTTACTGGTATTGAAATGGGGACTGAAAGTTTTAAAGACCTCACAAACTTAGATAAAATGTTCATTAACTGAAATGTCACTTACCTACTTGTTGGAAGATTAAGACATGTTGCAAGGACATATTGTCCTTGTAAATGCTGTAATCATCAAACAAGGTAGTTAATGTCACAAAAGCAGTTGATATTAATTTCACTTATATCTCTGAAGTTGAGTAGGATATTTCCTCACTGAGTAAAGCTGAGTTGTAAGCCATTATTGAAGAGGGGAATTATATGCCAAAAATTGCCAAAAATCACATTTTTAATTTCTTAGGCAGTCATATTAATTAGAATATCCTTTTCAATTTTGTATATAGGTTTTAACATTGTAGGTACAAGACTTGTATTTTTAAAATGGTACTGCATCTTCCAGTTTTCACTGCAAATTCTGTAGCACTTTGTAGAAAGAAAATCATAACTCCTATACAACTTGCAGCAGGTCAACTGTGAAAGAACCGAGTGGATGAAGAGAGAGAGGAAATTTGGAGTATGTAATGAACCTTCCCAGCATTTGCCTAATAACTCAGGAAAACCCCCATAAAAACCAATGGGTCAGGAAGCTCGAGTACTGGAATCAAATCCATGACTTTTGAGTTCAGGCCTTAGACATTACCCCCGAGGCATCCCCCTTGGTTGCAACAGCAGTAACTGTTAGACAATCCTAGTCTCCAAAAGCTCAGTTGCTTTTCATTTCTTTACTTTACCAGAAGCCCAAAATAAAATAGCAAGTTTTTCTACACTTTATAACCACCCTAGAAGATACACATATATAGGCATTTCATACATTAAGCATTGTCCAAGTTATCAAAATATGCATAAATAGATATATTTAATTACAACATAAATTAATATAATAAATAACTACACTTATTCTTTATGTACATATGCACCATAATATGGTTAAAGCCTTCCTCTGACATTGTGATGACAGAACCCCACAAAGAGAGAGGTTAGAATTTTTGCTGATGTCTTCAAACACTAAGCAAGTTATATACAACTATGTTTATGTACATGTATCACATATTTCTCTCTCTCTCTCTCTCTCACACACACACACACACACACACACACACACACACACACACACACTCTCTCTCTCTCTCTCTCACATACACACACTCACAAGCAAACACCTTAAACTCTACTCTACTGCAGGAATGAGTCATTTATTTTTCCTTGAGAGACAAACTCTGCAAGTGATAATGTACCAAATAATATATAATACAGATATATGCATACTGAATATACTACATATAAAATACAAGACAAGTTAAGTCATTAGTATATCCCTACATCTATGGAGACAATGAATGACTTGATCATATTATACATGTAGGCCTTTCTAATGAAAGATGAACTGTGTGGTTCATGTATTAACATTAACGTAATATACAGAAGTACACATAACACTATATTTACATAACTGTGTAACAGTCACTGTCAGCAATACAACACTGTACTTACTATTTCTGTATCTCAGCAAATGTAATTTCCATCTCATTTTGAGTGGAGCATAGACTAAACAAAAATAGTTTGAAACACAAACCCAAATTTTGATCTGAAGTTTATATATTTTTATTTCTGACAGATGATTTGGTTCCCAATGTTAAAATCATTATATGCATCAAACATTTGCTGCAATATTATCTTGATATTGTCCAATAAATAATAAATGGACTAGCTATATTTAATATAACTTTAAAATCATAGACTCTATAGAAAAACAATTAAAATAAAAATGAAAAGGCACAAAGAGACATAAATAATGTATTTAGTGCCGTATTTATAATTTTATTGGGTCTGTTGTTACATTTATGTAATCTCTTAAAAAGGAAAGCCAGTGAATAATAGATATTTAAATTACTGCAGCATTTTTACACAAACTCAATATTTTTCTTTCTTTGTATTTGGAAAATAATTTTTGACAGCAGTGCCCCTGGTGAAATCAGATATAAATAATTGGTAGGATACCAATCTGCAGAATGGAAATAATTGGTATGTATTTAAGTTGGGTATGGCAAAAAGTAACTAAGTTTATTCCAGATTTCTTTTTTCAGCATTTACAATCTTACAGCTCTGTGAAAGAGGACAAAAATGTGTATGATACCAAATGAATCTGTTGGAGAGTAGCCAGTGAAACAAGTGACTTCAGTTTCTTTAGAAAGAAAGATTATGCTGGATAATTAAGTACATACATTTTCTACCTACTTTCTTCACCCAAGTTTTGAATGTAAACGAAATCTCAAGAGATAAATGGTACTTCATTTACTTTCATATCCAGTAGACTAAAAGTAAAATGTTGAGTTTTCTGTCCGTTTAGTATTAAGTTATTAGCAGCAAAGCAGTTCTTTGCACTATTAAAATGATTTTGTCCTTAAAGTCTTGACTGATTATGATCTGAATGTGATGTTATTTAAGTTGTGTCATCAGCAAACATAACAAGATCTTGTGGTAGATATGGCAAGTTATTAATTAACCAAATGAAAAGACCTAAGATAGACCTGTGAGGGACTGATTCTATTTGTTTTAACAATAAGAGCCCTTCCAGATGCAAAGCAACAGTTAAATTAGTCTGTGCTTGCAAGGGAAGTTTGTGTAAACAATATAGTATTAATAGTGATCAAAAAATGTACAGTAGCATAAACGAAGAACTGGATGCAGTAAAAGGGATGCCAACAAGGTTGTTAAGGCAGTGATCATGGACGTTGTAAAGGGATGGCAAGGGGGGCCTTGGCCTCCCCTTGGAAATTAAGAAATTTAATGTGTAGTAAATTACTATTAGACTACTGTTTTAATTTTGATGTAAAGAACAATTTTTATTTAGCAAAATTAATATGGTTATTCACAGCAAATACTACAACTTTTGATAACAGAATAATGAATTAATATTGTCTGATTGCAAACTTCCAACATGCAGCCCCCCCCCCCCCCTCCCTCAAAAAAAAAAGTCTGCCGACACTACAGCCATAAAAATCCCAGTTGGGACTGAGATATATCTCAGGTTTTCCTTGGCCTTTCCCAACTGTCAAATATTGGGGAGATACCCTAAACTTATGCCTGGAACCTTTTTTCCAAATTTCCTTTACTACTTTGAAATTTTGTATCACTAGTGTCACACGCTATGTTGTTGTATCAAATAACAGCAGGCGTTAAATGTTATTACAAAAATGTGAAAAGGCCAAAACATTGCAGAAATGTACAAGAATCATACTGTTCCAGAAACAGAGAGGGTTGTCAGCTTTATAGTAGATTTAAATGGAATTACTGTCGTCCTTTCACAGGAAGTTTAAGCTAAAATGTGAAGCAAGTGTAGTTTTCACCCATGTTGATCTGGGGCTATGAGAAAATGAAACAATTCTGTACCCAATGGAACAAAATGGGTGTGATGATAGTTGTGCATATTACCAAACTCAAACTCTCCAACCAATTATTTGCATTAGTTCCCACAAGGCTCAAGAATGAAACAGTGTTTCTATTCTGACATATGACAAACATTATATAAAATGGAAATACATAAATGCATTAAGACAGACAAGACTACAAACTACTTTTAATGGGCTTCATTACTCAGTATGCTAGCATGTTAGATGCTAAGCATCTATAAGGTAAAAAACAAGAAAAATCAAAACAAAAGATATCCCCTTCTTCCCCCCAAACACTTACTCTGACTCTCTCACTCATTTCCATCAGTATTCATAAAGGCTTGTTCCCTCAGTGACATTGCTGTTGTCACTGTTACTGTTCATATGATCAGCTCACAAAGTTGCAGTGGGAAAATGGATTTGTTGACAGAAAAACAGACATAAAAATGCTTCCTTTTCTACTTGTACAGTCATGGATAAGAGCTGCAACATCACAGTTACTTTGTATCAATGGTTACAAATAATGTTTAACACATTGACCCTTAATTTGAGATTACAGTGAAGCACTTAACAATTAATATAATTATATTTCAAAGTAAAACTATTATGCACAATTATTATTAGAGCCTAGATGTTGTACCATTTATAACAATTAAATTAGGCAGGCAAAGAAGCCAATAAAATTACAAGTAAAAAGGCATAGTGAATTTAAAAACGGTATTATGATGTTTAAACTATCATAGTCATAATAAATTTAATAGCCAAAGTTGGGCTTAAAAACCATATAAATTATACATGTTATTGTTATACATTACCACAAGGTATTACTGTAAATATTTTTGTGTAGACTCTACCATCATCAACTGATGATTTATACAAATCCAATGAAAACCGTGACTGCTAATTGTGGCAATATTGTTGGAAATAAGTTTATTTTCTTTTCATTTCTCTTTGAAGCAAGGGCAGATTTGTGCTTTGTTTTAACAGTTGTTGATTGATAAAATACTCTACATAATAAAACTGTTTCATCAGCCAAAAATACCTGGGTACCCAATTCACGCATAACTGTGAAGATTACTTTTTAATGGTTGAAAGAATTTAGGCACTATTACTAAATAATATGTCAGCTTTCATGTTACAGTAACAACCAGACTATTTGTCATAATGTTTTCACTGAAGTACCTCTACATAACGTTGCTTTATTACTACTTTGTAAAAATGTATTCTGCTAACATCTGAGCTCCAATTAGTATTTATGCATGTGAAATAATTCCAATAGCTCAATAACTACTTTGTAAAAATGTATTCTGCTAACATCTGAGCTCCAATTAGTATTTATGCATGTGAAATAATTCCAATAGCTCAATAAACATAATAAATAGGTATTTAGAGACTAATAACTTCACTTATCTTTTGTAAGTTGTGAATGTTTCAATTCAATAGACCAGTTTCATAAGTGAGTCATGCACATCTTCAGTGTCATATCATTGCTATGGATGCTAGGTGATGGATTTTTTCCTATTGTATTACCAACTACTGAAAGTAAAACAGATTTGATAGAATCAATTGCCAGTATTTAAAAATTCATTACACGATCCTCATTCTTCAAAATTAATAATTTCACCCAAACCATTAAATCTATGGGTCAATTTGATTGTTTTAATAATTTAACCTCTGGATTTATTTCATGATTAAATGAGCAAAAATGATCTACTACAGCTGATTTATCAACTTGTTTATACTTAACATTTTGTAAAACATTTTTAATCTGGGTTTCCAAACACATTTAGTCTTACCAGTGTATTACAGTATAGCATGACACAATACAAACAGCTAATTTGATTTTTTTATAATTTGAAATTTTATGTTTTTTAGAAAAACTTAGCAAATTCTTTGTATTATATTTATTGAGGAACCAACATTATTCCATGTTCATTAAACATTTTTGAAAATTTTTTTACTAGCCCAAGGATGGTAAGTAAATTTTTTAAAATTACAATCGTCTATTATTTTCTTGAGGGTATAAAACATATTAGTCTCTAAATATTTATTATATTTGTTGATTTATATTGCTTCATTTTCAGTAGTTTGTTTTTTTATTAATTTCCAATGAAACTTAAAGTATTGCAAGTATTTAAGCATACCCAAAACAACAGGGTATCCTGCTAAGTTGAAATGCATTCGATAATTTGATTTCTTTATGTAGAGGGATGCAATGCAGCCAAAATTCATCAATGAATGAGCGATGTGAACATGAAACTTCCCGAGTGACAGCAAAGTTTGGCAATGAGACAGGAACTTTGAAGCAGGATATAGAGATGTTTTTGATGCAAGTGATGAGGGTAGAAAGCAAATGTCAAACAATGATGTAGTTCACCGAGTGAATCAGGTGGTTTGAGAAAATCACTGATTCACAGTTTCTGTGTTGAGCTCTGTGTACCATAACGACCAAAGTGACTGAAAGCAAGGGGACTGCCTTCTGTGATGAGGCAATTGGAAAGTTGGTATCATGCTATGAAAATATTTACAACAGCATGGTGACTATGCACATAACTAGCATGTAGCTGTAGCAAAATGTTGCAAATAAAATATTTCTGATTTTCACTGTTACTTTGGTTTCATAACCATTGTACCACTGCGAGAACAAGCCTTACAGTGCTACTTACATCTACTGTGCTGAGGCTTAGATTTAATGGCAGTTTCACTCCCACACAATTCATCAATAATGTGTATATTACAATATCATGCAACAAATAACTACACTGATTCTTTATGTACATTTTCAGATTTCTTGGCCTGAGTTGGCATCTCTCTTGTTTGTGACATGGTCACCCAAAGAGAGAGCCGTGACATATATACATCTACCCCTAATACCTACCCCTAATATCTACCCCTAATACCTACCCCCAAATAGAATGTAGAGCTCACACTAGTTCAACATTTATGCTTCTGTGCAACCACTGTGAGCCTTAAGTACAAATAAATGTTGGGTCAGAGTACCCTTTTCCAGTTTCCTCTCTCACTCTCTTCCTCTCTCTTTCTCTCTCTGTCTCTCTCTCTCTTTCTCTCTCTGAATCTCTCTCTCTCTCTTTCTCATGCACACATATATGTATGTTTAATATTTTATTATTTACAATAATTGAACTTACAACGTTGTATAATCTGTATAACTATCTACTTATTTTATGCATTTTACCCAGACTTTGTAGAATGCTAATTCTAGCATTCTTGCACAAACACACCCACACACACACACATATATGTATTGAGAGTGTGAACCCGAGCATCTTTGGTTTGTTGCTGCAATCACATGAATCCTTTTCAAAAGGAATGTCATGAAGGAAAACTTGTATATAATAAATAATTTAAATACTGCAGTATAACTCAGCATTTTTCTTTGTTAGTAATAATTACAATACTGTACATTTTAAAAAATGAAGAGCTTAAGGACTGACACACAATTACAACTACAACATATTGATAGTTATTTTGAGATCATAATAGCTATGTAAATAAGTTACAAACCAACACAGTATATCACACTGCTGGCTGCGGAGAAGCTAATAATCATATCAGTGGTTCTTAGCTCATTATGAAGGTAACATGCCTTCAAAACGGTAATGAAGTTGTAGAATGATTTATTGCAACATATAAGTAAATACCTTACACAGCTATATGTAACTAAATACTTATTTTCAGTTCAGTATGTGAGTATTGGCACTTATTTCAAATCAACCATAATTTCAAACATTAAATCAGGTGTACGTATCAAAGTTTACAAGGCTTCCTTCCTGCTATGGCCTCTTTCATAAAAACACTGCACGGGAGAAGATTTTAAACAATGCTAAATTTGTTATTATTTCAGAAGAATAACATATCATTGCTAATACCTGGGTAGAACAGTGTGTAATGCCAGGTCTTCAAACATATTTGGATTCCTGTTGGCATTTTTACTCAAAGAGTCTTTCTCTCAAGATGCATGTGTTCATCAGAAGGCTCAAACATATTTGCATTCCTGATGATATTCATGGCCATCGCAAAGGGAAGCACAAAGGAGGGGGGAGGGGCATGGCTCCCCCCATGTGCAGTCAATTACTGACTATTACACTATTGTTTTAATTTTGATGTAAGGAACAATTTTTATTTAGCAGAAATTAATTTGGTTATGTGCAACAAATATTGTAACTTATGATAACAGAATAATGAATTATTATTGTTTAATTGCAAACTTCCAACATGCGGCCCCTGCCCATGATGATATTCTTACTCAAAGAGTCTTTCTGTGGTCGGTCACATGCAGGATCCATGGTTCACCAGAGGCCCTGGAATGTCACAAGTTCAAAGACATTTGGATTTCTGTTGACATTGTTAGGTTTTATGTATGACCACATAATATTATCTGAAATTTTATTGAAGTAGCAAAAATAGCGGTGTGCCGTGGCCAGCTGGTTAGACTGCTTGACTCTCACCAAAGTGACCCGGGTTCGATCCCAGGTATCTACATGTGGAATGTGTGGGGTGGGTTCTCCAGTTTCCCTCGCCATCATTCCACCAATTGCTCCATCATCATCCTTTACCAGCATTTCATATCATCCACTTCCTTGCTCTCACACCAGGCTTTGGGCTGATCACTCATCCTGGTTACGAAGACTGCATATACTGGCCGGGAGGGCTCGGGGCTCTACCACGTCCCACTCTCCACTAGCACTGGGCGGTAGGCAAAGGCCACACTCATAGAGCTGTAATGCCACAGGACACGACAGCAAAAATAGCAATTTTTGAACCAAGTATCCTTAGAATTAACAATAATAAATAACATCTATGAATATTGGTGCTTTATGAAAAAGGCCATTGCTTTACTGTTACTAACCTAAAAGCAATAGAGTAGAGAAATTTGTGAGGGAAATGTTTTATTTTCTTCAAGAAATATGATTGAAATAAGATTACCATTAGTGGCCAGGTAATAATAAATAAAATAGGCTTGTTAAATGTTTAATAGCATGTTGATGCAGTTACCCCATCAAACAGCAAACAGTAGTGTGATAAAGCAGGTAGTAAATACGAGTAATTGCACTTACTACTCCTGGTTAGTGTGGTTTGCACACAAGTACACATATAACTATCAGTTTACAGCAGTCCCTGTGAGTATCTACATAGGTAGACCATACAATATTCACATTTATTAGAATTTAATAACTGATACAAGGAAACACTTATTTGTCTTTTGGTAGATGAACTGTACAATATATGTTGTATCTCTTTAGCTAGCCCAGTATATGCTACATATAGTACTTAATGTTATTAATGCTGTCTTGCTCTTTGGTCGCTGAACTGGACAAGTTCATACGAAAAATCTAACATAAAGTACAAAAATAATATATAATACTATGTACAATTTTACATATTTAATATACTTCAAATTGCTGAACAGATTTATAGCTTAAATTTCTCTTAAAACATTTTTTATCTACAGAGATGATAAGGAATCACAGTCTGTGTGTGTTCTTCACTTGACAAGTAACTACTACTAAAACTCTAAATATTTCTAAAGCAGTTGATTAGCTGTGTTGAGTGCTCTTACAAACCACAAACATAGTTAAAACAAGTGTATGTTACGTCATCAAAAGTCAAGGAAAACTATTTAAATAAGATGACATCACAAGTGATATTTTCTAAGACTTTACTGAATGAAATGTTTAATAAACAGGACTAATAAAATTAAAATGACAGGTATTTTATAAAATATTATTTAATTGAATTTATTGCGCATCAGTGTTCTACTCAGGATTGCCAACCCATACGATAATTATAATGTTTGTACTCACGGTCGCCAACCTGTACAATAATTATGGGGGTGTACGATAATTTCGATACCGGCAATATATCATTTTCACTGGCTTGTCACGCCAGCAAAATGAAATTAATTACAAATAGCAACAGCACTTTTGCCCTCATGGCCTGTCTCCACCCCTCTAAGGCAACCATTCCATATCCTACTAATCCTTCTACCCTTTATCCTCTTGTTGCCAGTGTGTCCAGATCTGGTAATCTCAATGAAGAAGGTACTGTTCAGTAAAATTGATGATCATTGGAGAAAAGTCGGAATATGTGATATTCCGTGTGAAATAAAGAACATGCCCGAACCTGGCTGTTTCTGGAGTGCTATTAAACACATGTCACCTTGGTGGAAATACTGATTTCAAAGAACTGGTGGAGTCTGCATTATCAATGATTTCGTTGCCCCACAGAAATACTTCTTGTGAAAGAGTTTCTTCCAAACTAGGTTTAATAAAAACCAAAATTAGAAACAGATTGGTGCTAGATATGGTAAATGGACTTATTCGGTCGTCTCAGCTTATGAAAGAATGTGTAGGTCTGGAAAACTGCAAGCCGCCAAGAAGATGTTAAAGTTTATCTCAATAACAAATTTGTATAATGCTGCAACAGTTGAGGAAGATGATGAACTTTCAGATGAACAGTGCCAGAAACATAAGTACTAAAGTAGTAATACTGATTGAAGTCATCAATCTTGTAAGTGGATACCATAAACATCAATACTACAAGTATTACATTTTCATAAGTGTTACACTGATACAATTATTGTTGTAGCATTTGGTTTATGATGTACGATAATTTTGAATCCATATCTATAATTTTGAGTGGCCGGTACGATAATTTTACTTTTAAACATTGACAACCCTGGTCCTACTGTAGCGTAGCCATCTACGCACTTAATAAGAGATAATCCAGCCTATGTCCACATGTCAGGTTTCTGTGTTCAATGCTCACAAACTATCTGTAGTAATATCTTGAAAATGTATCCACATATTATAAAAATATGTAACTTCATAGTGAATCTATTTTGATTTCATGCAAAATGTTTTAAAGAAACATTTTGACTGGCAAAACATTTGTTCAAATTTTGGAAATTTCACTCTGTGTTTTCCAAAGTGACTGCTACAGCACATAAAACTCAGGTTCACTCTAATATCAGTCATGTGTAAAGATACCCTCAGTTGAAAAGCTTTTCAGGAAGTTGTACTTAGCTCTAAAAATATTAAAAATTGAATAAGGAAAAGGACAAAAAATAGAAAAAAAATAGCATTGTAGAAGATCAAAAGTAGTAAAATAGGTTCAGTATGATATTAAATGCTTGTATCTAAATAAAATTTCTAGCTAAATACAATAGTCTTGTGAAAAATGAATTTAGAAGTTAAAACAACAGGCATAATCTGTACAATCTATCCTCAAGCAAATTGTCTTCATTCCTTAAGTTTCTATATCAGAAAGTACTGCAAAACAGTGTGACAATCTCATTTCACCAAGATTTCGTGACAGTTGATCATGTACCAGTATCAAATACCTAAATTACATATGAGAGCTATCTAACTATGCCACTGGGTTTTATAGCAGTACAATTGGTGATAAAGTTAACCTTTAATTCTGTCAATTGGATCCACAAAGCGCCTGAAACTTACAAGCTCAATTTGTTTGTGGCTTTACATCAACAGTATGAGCCTTGTCTTGCAACAATGGACCTAATTATCATGGTGAGTAATGTGTTTCATATATGCAACAAAATTTAAATGTGTTACACTCACAATTTACGGTTGATTTTCAAAATACAAGCACAATGTTGTTTTCGTATCTGTAGAATCTAAATTTCTAGATATTACAACTTTTCAAGGGATATATTTACTTTTAGTATAGGAATAAATTCCTCCCTGTGGGTCTTGAATTACTTCACAACTTAGAAAACATCTCCAATAGATTTTTGTTCAATTAACTTGTTTTTTAAATGCTTTTAAAAGTCTGGGGGTGCATTTCATAAGCATACTTGTGCTAATTTGTATATTGCAATACTTGTACATTAAAAATATAAAAGTATTTTTCCTCAGCTGGGAAAACTGTAAATATGTGTAGTAGCAACACACATGGACATATCAAGTGATGAATTGTTTATGGAAACTACTTTTAGCAGATGAGACAACACTCTTACTGCTTCAATTATGAATCAAGATTTTGAGGTTGTGTTTCACAGATCACTATTCACATCATCTTGTTGTTGACTGTCAACATTGGATAATTTTTTGGTTTAGGAACTCCACCTTCTGTGTATTTGGTAGAGAACATAGAAAAGCACCAGAATACATATTGTAAGTAAAAATATACATATTATTAGTAGTAATAATCAATATTATAGTTACAATACACGAGGTATGAATAATATACATAGAATTAATGTTAATAAAAGAACAAGTGAATCTGATCCATATATCAGTGGTGTCAAACTATATAACAAATTGCCACATACTATTAAAGCTAAGCAAGGAGAAAGTTTTAAAAAAGAGCTAAGGAAATATCTTATAGGAAAATGTTTATACTGTATAGAGGAATTGTAAATATGCTGTATATGACTCTACTTAGTGGTATTTCATAGAATATGATTATGTTAAGTCTTATTTTGTAATTTTTGTTTTGTTGTATTTGTAGTTTGACGATGCTCGAAACAATTTGTATAATTGTCTATGGGCTAATAAACATTATTAATACATGTCTGTATTTGTGTGTGTCTCCGTGTGAGTGTGTGTGTTTATGTTTGTATGTGTAATGTCTGTTGCATGTGTTATGTATGCATGTGTGTGTTTTATATACATGTATGTGTTGTGTGTGTTATGTGTATATTATATGTGTTTTGTGTGTGCTATGTGTGTGTTATGTATGTGTTGTGTGTGTTATGTGTGTATGTAAGTGTATTATTTGTGTATGTGTTGTGTGTGTATGTTGTGTGTGTTATGTGTGCATGTATGTATATATGTGTTTTGTGTGTATGTGTTGTGTGTGTTATGTGTGTATGTTGTGTTTGTTATGTGTGCATGTATATATGTGTTTTGTGTGTATGTGTTGTGTGTGTTATGTGTGTTATGTGTGTATGTAAGTGTATAATTTGTGTATGTGTTGTGTGTGTATGTTGTGTGTGTTATGTGTGCATCTATATATGTGTTTTGTGTGTATGTTGTGTGTGTTATGTGTGCATGTATATATGTGTTTTGTGTGTATGTGTTGTGTTTGTTATGTGTGTATGTTGTGTGTGTTTTGTGTGTATGTGTTGTGTGCATGTATATATCTATGTGTTTTGTGTGTATGTGTTGTGTTTGTTATGTGTGTATGTTGTGTGTGTTATGTGTGTTATGTGTGTATGTAAGTGTATAATTTGTGTATGTGTTGTGTGTGTATGTTGTGTGTGTTATGTGTGCATCTATATATGTGTTTTGTGTGTATGTTGTGTGTGTTATGTGTGCATCTATATATGTGTTTTGTGTGTATGTTGTGTGTGTTATGTGTGCATGTATATATGTGTTTTGTGTGTATGTGTTGTGTTTGTTATGTGTGTATGTTGTGTGTGTTTTGTGTGTATGTTATGTGTGCATGTATATATCTATGTGTTTTGTGTGTATGTGTTGTGTGTGTTATGTGTGTATGTTGTGTGTGTTATGTGTGCATGTATATATGTGTTTTGTGTGTATGTGTTGTGTTTGTTATGTGTGTATGTTGTGTGTGTTATGTGTGCATGTATATATGTCTTTTGTATGAATGTTGTGTGTGTTATGTGTGCATGTATATATGTGTTTTGTGTGTATGTGTTGTGTGTGTTATGTGTGCATGTATATATGTGTTTTGTGTGTATGTGTTGTGTGTGTTATGTGTGTATGTTGTGTGTGTATGTTATGTGTGCATGTATATATGTGTTTTGTGTGTGTTATGTGTGTATGTTGTGTGTGTTTTGCGTGTATGTTGTGTATGTTATGTGTGCATGTATATATGTCTTTTGTGTGAATGTTGTGTGTGTTATGTGTGCATGTATATATGTGTTTTGTGTGTATGTGTTGTGTGTGTTATGTGTGTATGTTGTGTGTGTATGTTATGTGTGCATGTATATATGTGTTTTGTGTGTGTTATGTGTGTATGTTGTGTGTGTTTTGTG
Source organism: Tenodera sinensis (assembly GCA_030765045.1). Classification (NCBI taxonomy): domain Eukaryota; kingdom Metazoa; phylum Arthropoda; class Insecta; order Mantodea; family Mantidae; genus Tenodera; species Tenodera sinensis. The sequence continues at coordinate 3,340,532 of CM060965.1, read as the reverse complement.
TGTATGTTGTGTATGTTATGTGTGCATGTATATATGTCTTTTGTGTGAATGTTGTGTGTGTTATGTGTGCATGTATATATGTGTTTTGTGTGTATGTGTTGTGTGTGTTATGTGTGCATGTATATATGTGTTTTATGTGTATGTTATGTGTGTTGTGTGTATGTTGTGTGTGTTATGTGTGCATGTATATATGTGTTTTGTGTGTATGTGTTGTGTGTGTTATGTGTGCATGTATATATGTGTTTTGTGTGTATGTTATGTGTGTGTTGTGTGTATGTTGTGTGTGTTATGTGTGCATGTATATATGTGTTTTGTGTGTATGTTTTGTGTGTTATGTGTGTTATGTGTGCATGTATATATGTGCTTTGTGTGTATGTGTTGTGTGTGTATGTTGTGTGTGTTATGTGTGCATGAATATGTGTATTGTGTGTATGTGTTGTGTGTGTTATGTGTGTATGTTGTGTGTGTTATGTGTGCATGTATATATGTGTTTTGTGTGTATGTGTTGTGTGTGTATGTTGTGTGTTATGTGTGCATGAATATATGTGTTTTGTGTGTATGTGTTGTGTGTGTTATGTGTGCATGTATATATGTGTTTTGTATGTATGTTATGTGTCTGTTGTGTGTATGTTGTGTGTGCATGCATATATGTGTTTTGTGTGTATGTGTTGTGTGTGTATGTTGTGTGTGTTATGTGTGCATGAATATATGTGTTTTGTGTGTATGTGTTGTGTGTTATGTGTGTATGTTGTGTGTTATGTGTGAATGTGTATATGTGTTTTGTGTGTATGTTGTGCGTGTGTTATGTGTGCATGTATATATGTGTTTTGTGTGTATGTTTGTGTGTGTTGTGTATGTTATGTGTGTATGTTGTGTTTGTTATGTGTGTTGTGTGTATGTGTTTTGCGTGTGTGAGGGCATTTGTGTGCATGTTATGTGTGTATTTTTCTATTTTTATTTATTAATACTGCATGCTCCATTGCATTATAACTCTACATACCATTCTTGAACAAATTACACAATGTTCAATTAAGCATTTTGGGTTAAGATTTATATTTTTCAAAATCTATCTTGTTTATGAAGTTCAGAAATTCTTTTAGTTAGTACACTAGATCATTAGAGGTTTTTCGCCACTGTCCACCTCTTCATCTAATGCTTTGTATTAGGACAGGTTTGTGTATGTGTGTGCATACGTATGCATGTACATGTACCTCGGTGTCAGTGTGTGTCTTTTCATTTAGTTTATTAACATGTTCCATTACATGACAATACTACATGTTTACCATATAGAAGTTTTATAATATTCCGTAGGTACCTACTTCTTGGAAATACACAATCTTATTGCTTCACTTATGTATTGAAATTTTGAGGTTGTGTTTCACTGATTATTGTCTGCAGCATCAGCTTGTTGTTGACTGCCAACTTTGGATCATTTTTTGATGTAGGAACTTCTGGAGAACTTGAACATGAACTTGAGTCATGTTGGTTTCAGAGAAGTCAAAGTTCATGATGTTTTTGTTGAACCCGTGCATGTGTTGAGGCTGAAAAGTTTTAGTAACTTAATTTCTCTGCTGATCTCTTAGTCTCTGTCCCATAAATGTGCTGATATGGCTCATTATCTGGATGTTAATTGAAAATGTAATGGAAATGTTGTTTGATATGAGTTTTCAGATTTCTGTTAATTTTCCTAATGTAGATATACCTTGTTACAATCCAATTAGTCAATCTTGTATGTGCCGGATCAGTTTTCTTCTGAGGAATATTGTCTTCATAATTTAACCAGGGCGTTTGTTGGAAAATGAAAAGTACCAGTACTCAACTAACTCTTTAAATCTTTGCAGGTTGACTTGAGGGGATGTCCTGCAGTCACTTTTTTATGACAGGAGATTCCTTTTCCTTGTCACATCCCATGTGAGAGCTAGAATGTCACAAATATTTCTAAAGGATCAAATACAGAAGGACGAGATCCACTTGAATCAATGAGTTTATCTAAAACTTTTGGGAAAGTATTCTTTGGTTCTTTGGAGATAGATGGTATAGAACTATAGATCACATAGATAGTTTTCTAAGAATATGCGATATAAGTATTCTATGGAATAATTCACAGTAAGCACTTATCTGTGGTCACAGCAATGATGGACATGAAACTTGTTTATGTTGCACCTCTATAACTTTGTCTGCTATTGCTGATGCATCGTTTCGTGATGGACAGATGGGACATTATTTGCCAAAGTGGTCACCAATAATTGTTAATTCAGTATGCGACAAAAATAAATCTTTCTTCAGTATTATTGTTTTCCCTTCATTAGATATTATAATATTACTCTCTGATCAGTAAATTATGAGAATTTTATTGAAACAAGTCACTGAGTACCAGTTAAACTGGCCCAACTAAAGGCCTGAGTTTAACTTATTGAAAATCCTAATACTGAATAGTTGAGTGGTGCCAATGACATGTGGTCATTGGAGATGTTCCAGAACTTGTTCATTATCCAAGTTGTGATAGTACTTAAGACTTACAACTAGGAAGTGAGGTTGGGAATAAATAGCTTCTAAAACATGTTTTCCTTATTAAAAAAGTGAAGTTATCTCAGAAATAGATTCAATAACACCGGCCTGCGAAGATTTTGCGGCATACAATATTTTACATCATAATGATCAATTTGGATGCTCTCATTTCGAAAATAATAATAGTTTTTGTGTAACACGTACAGATTTTGAACAGTTCTGATTCAACTCAAAATTGAAAGTTTGGTACGCTAGTGCCAACATCACTGTATATTACACCTATAGCATGGTTCATTAAAACATAAAAACATGCTAAACCATATGACGTTATACTGTACCAAAGTCTGTCTGTATTTACAGGTAATGTTGAATCTATCTCATAAACATTTATTACATAATATCCACATAAATAGTAACCTATCTTGGAATCTGCAGTACAGTTTTAAACTGTTTTGGACACTTTTTTCCAGTTTTGGACAAAAGTAGTTCTTGTTTCCAATATCTTGTTCAGAAATTTCCAATGTTGTCTGAATCAAAAGCGAAAGAAGGCATTTTTAACGGGCCACAAATTTGCAAACTAGTGAAAGATGTTCATTTTAGAAATATCATAACAGACAGAGGTTCAAGCTAGGGACTCATTCAGTGAAGTTATAAACAACTTTTTGGGTAATGTTAGAGATGTACAATATGAACACCTTGTTAAAATGACGCTTGAAAAGTTAAATGCACTTGGATGCAATATGAGCTTAACATTACATCTTCTGCATTCGTCAGGACCACAAACGCAAGTCAACTCAGCGTTCATTTTCAGCAAAGTGGAGGAACCGTTACCAGAAGAAACATCAGAAGAAGCATTGCCATCCGCGCCATGAAACACCATGGAAACCCAGTTATTGTCTGATTGATAATGGAGGAAAGTTAACCTTCAAAACGCGTTCCGGAAAATTATGTTTAGTGTTATTAATTGACTCACCTTTTAAATTAAATCATAATGTATGTTTGAAATTTTCTAGTTCAGTGTACACTGTTGCATCTATGGAATTGAGATTATTTCTTTGTTTGAATGATTTCATGAATTTTAAATTATACTTAAAAACAAGAAAGAAACTCTAATATTACATATTTCCTTTCTGCATAGTAAGAAAATGGTATGTGGTATGACAAAATGGAAAGCAGATTTGAATTCGGCATACCAAAATTAGGTTTAAAGAGCTAATAAACCCCATACTGCAGAAAAAAAGTTGAAATTCGCAGCCGGTGTAATTAATTAAATTATTAGTGCACATCACTGTCATGAAGTCCAACATACAAAATGTTAATTGTAAGTAAAATGTGTTAGCTTCCTTGAGGTATATGGAGTATTTGTTCTGTTCAAGTTGATATTCAGTTTTTTCCAAGAGAAGGTTTACTAGTCTGTGGTCATACTAATGAACGCTGCTGCACTTGGCTTTTATACTCTGAAGCTGTTTACTTTATGTAATTATATGTGTGTGTATCTTTCCAGAGAGATTTGCTATGTCTGATAATTTAGAGATTCATAAAAGTTATCATGCTGTCTTTTTCTCTTTCAATGGTGAAAGTATCTAAGTATTTAGAAGTTTTGGAGAGTAGTTATTGATCTTGGCTGAAATAATCAAATCTAGAAGTTAATTGAAAATAAAGTACTACAGAGAACAAAAATCTGAATTTGGCAGTAATTATGGTGCATATTTTTCTGTTTGTTTTTAATCAACTTTATACTATACAGATCAAGGCATTTAAAAATAAAGTTAAAAAATTGCTCTTAAAATATATGTTTTATTCAGTTGATGAATTCATGAATACTCAATTTTGATTACCCTTTGTACTAAATCACTTGCTAATTTAGAATTATAATTTAGGTAAATAAGTTACCCATCTTAACTAATTTGTTAAAATATTGCTGCTGTGAACTGTTTGTTTTGTGGGTCCTGTTCATCTGGGAGTTGCACTTCGGCTCAAGAGGAAGATTGACAACAACTCCAAGACCAAGACTGTATTCGACATCACCTGTATTTACTTCTCTATCACCTCAACTGTAAATATAATGCACATAGAATCAATTTAACATGTTTAAATGCTACTGTATACCTGACTGAGGTTTTTTCTGAGTTTCCGTCAGTCCTTAAGGCAAATGCTGGGTATCTGTGTTTCACCTCGGTGCAGCTTTGTATTTTCTTAACCTTTGAATATTTGTAAATATGATAATGTCTGTCTTAACAATCTCGACGAAGCCTATACTCTGTATGAATTTTCTTGGTGAATAAATCTGAATATGATCTATTCTTATTTAAAGTCAATTAAATGAAGGTAAATCCTGAGAAATAGTCAAACATAAGTTTTGTGAATATTGTCAATAGCAAATTGGGAATGAAAAACATCAATACATGCACTGTTTTTTATACTAACTGCAATGTAAAGGATAATAACTTTAAGTGGTATTGTTTAGTTTTACATTGTTGAGGAAACACGAGTAATACCAAAACAAGCATTCAGTGTTAAAACTACATTCCTCTTGTCAAAATCAATTTTAACTAAAAATATCAAATGTTTGGAGTTAAAACAAATAAAGCTGCTCATTAAGCTAATTACAACTGCTACGTCTAACTCATTGCAATGACTTGCACTAGCTTTTTGCTTGTTACAACTATTCTACAGTATTTGAGGTCCTAATAAACGTTCATGTAAATATAAACATGATATGCAAGAACACTATGTACACACACATATGTATATACAAATTCTCTTATGTACATTACTTCCCTCTGGTTCACGCATTTAGGCGACACTTATCTCTTTGAGAGATGAGCTCTGCTCAAGATAAACTTTAACATAACAAAACAAATAAGATACTTCTACCTACCTATATACATATACACATGCTTTGTTATGAATTATAGACACCATAATTTTATTTCTTTTAGGTTCATCATTTATGGAAGCAATTACTTATCTCTCTTTGAGAGATGAGCTTTGCTCAAGATAAACTTTAACATAATAAAACAAACAAAATGTAATATTTCTACCTATGTACAGGTACACACATACTTATATACTACAGTGTTAGTTGCCATTGAGGACAACAGGATGAGAAGGAGCAAGTTTCTGGTCCATTCTCATAATCCTGATGCTGTTACAAATTAAAGGAACTAAATTTTATCCTGGATCAACAATGGAACAGTTTGCCAAGATGCAAGAAACCTTCGCCAATGAAATAGAACAAACCAAAAGCCTAGAAAATAGAATAGAGTAGAAAATTGACGGCAAGCAGGAAGAAATGAAATCAATAACAGGAAATATATTTATTTGTGAAATAACAATTTATCAAAGACTTAGATATTGAAATCAGCGATGCAGAATTTGTGATCAACTTAATGAATTAGATGCAAACAGAACATTGATAATATTCTGGTGGAATTTTGGAAAGTTTGTGCTAAAGATGATACCAGGAGATAACTATTGATTAAAATTGTTTAACAATATATATATAATTCTCTTTCCATGTTAGGAGTAGTCTTTAGTGGAATTCTACCAATAGACTGCAGAAGTGGGTCAAGAAGGAGAAGAAAATATCAAAGTTTCAAGCAGGATTGAGGGCAAAGAGAACAACTTCAAACAATATTAATTGCTGTTTAAGAGAACTTAGTAACAAAACAAAACAAAGCCATAGAGAAAACAAATAGCTCACCATAATAACACATTTAGGAGATTCTCTTACTAACCAAGAGCAAAATATCTTGACTTGCACAAACACATCCTAGATAATAGACTTGCTAAATTCCGTCAGATAACATATCTGGACTATGGATTATAAAAAATCTACATAAGACAAATAAAAAGAAGTCTGAAAACCCAGACCAAAGAACATGTCTTCAGAAGCATTGAAGACCTGAATTGGGTCTTGGTTACGGTTTTCATTTTAAAATCCAAATGCTCTTCTTTGTTTTAATTTGCAAATTAACCCTCCATTGGGCGCAGTATATCTGAGAGATACCTCTCGCCCTTTTTTCATCATGAATGCATTTTCACTGATGTGAGAAACAAATACACTAAGGAATTGACTATAAACTTTCCATATTCACGGAAAGAATTTTTTGAGATTGCAAAATGTGATACAAAATTATTTAAAAAAGCAAAATCTGAAAATAAATACCAAGGATAAAAGTGCTCATGACAAAAATGAGTCTCAAAAATTTTACTTTGGCATTTAGTTGTATCTGAAAAAAACTCGTAAACAAAATGTGACAACCCTGAATACCATATTAGTTCCATGAGATCCAGAACAAACTAGGCGTACTAGGCGCACTGGGCAAGTGGAGCCTTATGTACCTTGAGGAGATTTGTTCAACTGTATAACCCTTTTGTCACAGAACCACACAAAGTGTGGTAGAGACATTGAAATAAAGCTACTGTTGCTATGTACAGACACTTATTACAATTACTTTACAAATTCACGTCTATACTACCTATAATGTTCTTCATAGCACCTCTGATCTATAGAAATAATGTCTAATCATGAATTACTGAAGCTTCTCGAGTGATGAACTATCAAGTTCATGTATAAGGTTTAACATAATCACAATAAATAAAAATACAAATATCTATATGCTACTGTTTGTACAGGCACACTTACTTACAGAAGCTGATACATACTTTAATGTATGTAAAAGCATTCCAAAACTATTTGCTTCGTGGGGACAAGCACAGAGGAATATTATTTCCTGCTAGGTATATACAGCACAAACATCTCAGGTATGCCTGTGTTTGGCAACTGCACTTTGCAGCTCATGTATCAACTTCAACATAAAATACCTAAAAGTATTACTATGTACAGGAATATATACATTACTAATTGCTAAACTGTGATCTAATTGGCAAACATTGTAACACAAGAAGTACACTGCCCACACATGACTAGTGTGTTTAAAAACACCAGCAGTAAGCTTGTTGGCATAAATAAATAATAAGAAAGAAGTTTCTTTGATAAAAATCCATTAGGAATTGGAAAAACATTTTATTATAGATTACCAGTTGCAATTAAACAAGAAATAGGTGCTTTATTCAATAAACTGAAAAACTATTTATGTAATTGTGACTTTCATGATATAGATGCATATTTGTAAAGATACATTTAATTGTAAAGAGAAAGTATAAACTTTTTAATTGTCATTATTTGTATGCAGGCATATTCTGTTAATTATATGATTTAAATATAAGCTGACAATGCGTAAGACTATTTGTAATAGTCTATTGGATACAGTAAAAACTGACTTGAATTGAAACATTTGTGTTTTTATCACAATGACATGGTTCATACTAAAATCTAAAATAAGTACAAATTAGAAACTAAAAGCTCTACTTATCTTAGTAACATTGCAAGATTTTCCACAGTTGACATGTTTCAAGTTGTATCCAACTTATTTTCAAAGCTATACAAACAAATTACCATAGTTACTGATGCTCATTTTAAAACTCCATTTGTCACCAATCTCTGAAAACAAAAACCTATAAATACAATCTATTGGTGGTATTTCAAAATTCATTACATGGTAATTATTATTTATTTATGCCAACAAACTTACTGTTGGTGTTTTTAAACACACAAGCCGTGTGTGGGCAAAGTTTGAGAGGTAGAACTGGAACTTAAAAATTCAATGCCACAACTGGGATTTGAACCACAGACCTTCCGCTTACCAGGCGGTTGCTCTAACTGGTTTGAGAATGGTTAGAGCAGCCGCCTGGTAAGCGGAAGGTCTGTGGTTCAAATCCCAGTTGTGGCATTGAATTTTTAAGTTCCAGTTCTACCTCTCATCCATTACATGGTTCCTGTTATTTAAAATAAATATTTTTTCCCAACCATTAAATCTATAGATCCATTTAATTGTTTTGATAATATAACTTCTGGATTAATTTCATGATTAAATGACTGCTTTTTCATACAAGCAAAAATGTAAACATTGAAGCAATGACACAGTCTGTAAAAGCCAAGTAACATGATTTTGTACATGTATAATAACTATGTAAGTGTCAATGCACTAGAAGTATTATCTTCATCTCGTACTTAACAGCAAAACATGAAACCTATACATGTTTTGCATGTTTTTTATGCATTTAATTGTAAATGCTTTTGACATGTTCTATGTTCAAGGTCTGACTGACCATCATTGAACCTACAGAACGCAATCTAATCTAATCTAATCTGACCAAAAATGATCTGCCATAGCTGATTTATCAATTTGTTTATATTTAATATTTCTAATATACTCTTTTATTCTGGTTTCTAAATGACGTTTAGTTTTACCAATATAAACCTTATCACAATCCAAACAGCTAAATTGATAAATGCCAGATTTTTTATAATTTGGAATTTTATCCTTTTTAGAAAAATTTAGTAAATTTTGTATATTAAATTTATTTTGAGGGACCAAATTTATTCCATACTCTTTAAATTTTTTTGTAAATTTTTCATTGGCCCACGGATGGTAAGTAAACTTTTTAAAAATACAATTATCTTTTATTTTTTTGAGTGTAGAAATCTCTTTAACAGTCTTTTGATACTTAAATTTTTCTATCTTTTTATGTATAGAATCTGTATTAAAACCATTAATTACTGCAGCGTTAATATTCTGTGTCAAATTCTTCCTTATTAAGGGGTATGTTTATTAACCTATAAATCAAACTATTGAAAACAGCAAATTTATGTGCAAAAGGATTAAAATGTTTATTTTTTATGTAATTATCAGTGTGAGTAGATTTTCTATAAATACCAAATTCAATTTATTGTTATGTTTTTTAATTTTTAAGTGTAGGAATGGAAGGCATCCATTATTTTCTGTTTCCAAAGTGAATTGTGTGGCTTTATCCTGCAAATTTAAAAGTTTTAAAGCATCATTTATCTGTTTTTCAGGGACAACAGCAAAAATGTCATCCAAATATCTATACCATATTTTACAAATTAGAGGGAATGATTTTATAATTTGAATTTCAAAAAAGCTCATGAAAAGATTAGCAAGAAATGGCGTAAGTGAACTACCTATTGCCAAGCCAGAAGTTTGTTGAAAAAAATTACCATTAAAACTAAAGAAATCTTGATCCAAATAAGATGTGTAAGTTTTATAAAATCATCTATTAATTCTTTGTGCAATTCTAAAGAATTTAACAATTTTTTAAAAAAATCAAAAGCTTTTTTCCAGGAATACTAGGAAATAAAGCAGTTACACCAAAACAAATGAGTTTACCATTATCAGACAATACTAGATGACTAATCTTTTCTACTAATTGAAAAGAATTTTTCATACAAACTTTCAAACTGATCAAAGGTACTGAACTTTTCATTTAACCATTTTGCTAAATTATATGTAGGTGAATTTATGAAATTTATAATTTGTCTCATTTTATTTCCATGTTTGTGAATTTAAAGTGAGCATCAGTAACTATGGTAACTTGTTTGTATAGCTTTGAAAATAAGTTGGATTACAACTTGAAACATGTCAGTTGTGAAACATCTTATTACTAAGATAAGTGAAGCTTTTAGTTTCTAATTTGTTATTTTAGATTCTGTTGCTTCACTGTTAATAGCTTCAATATTTCCTTATTGGTTCACACTATCTTACATTTAGAATATTTTGCTTAATTTTATTGCTGCTCAGCACCTTCCTTTGTTGTGTGTGTAGTATTAATGAAAATACAAAAACCTTTTTTTCTATATGTATTTGCAAATACAGAAAATAATTAGTAGTAGTCCTTGTCTTACAGAGTTGTGTCTTTCCAAACAGATCACCCAATGCAGTTTAGCATCTCCTAGAACATGTCAGTGACTTTGGAGAACGTAAACCTAACCTAACCTAACCTAATATATACAACCATATTGCAGATTGTTACCTATGTATAGTTAAGTCTACTTAGAACAACATTGTCCATCCTTATGGAATATTGATAAACTATTTACATATAATTATGATAATATACATACACCGTACTGCTATGTACAGACATACATAAATACCTATATGATTTTATCATTAAACTGTGTGCTATGCTTTATCATGTTCTAATATATTAGCTATGTTGTTAACATTTAATATGTACCTATATACTATGTACAGTTTGATATATTACATGCTCCTTATTAATACCTCAGGTGTACAGAGATAGCAATAAGTGAGCGTAAAAGAGTGAGTGGCTATTTTTAGCAGATGAACTATTCAGTTCAGGCAAAATGTCAACTTAAAATAAATAAAAGAATATATAATACTTATATGTACAGGTACACATCATCAGCAACAACAATATTACACAGATACTCCAAATTAAGTGCTTTTTACCTCTGATTAACTTATTTTTTATTCGTTTAAGATTTTGTCTTGTGTACATTTGTACACAATGCCTTGGTTTCTTATGAACCCCTATTGAAGTATGAGGTGTCTGTTAGGTTGATTTATATGCCAATAGTTTCAAATTACAGTAAAACCCTGATAACTCGACTCTCCATAACTTGACAAATTTTTTTATTTTAATTGTTTTTAATGTTAAACTCATTGTAATGATTTTTATAACCCACTATGTAGTATAAATAGTATAGGTAAATTTTAATTAGTGCGCTTTACAACCTACTGCATTCTCGCTCAGAATAACAAATTGTTTCACTAATTCTTTACTATTCATTCCAACATTTTGATGAAATTATTCTTTTGACTTCTTTGCTGCCATATCAGTGCTATTGAGATTTGTGTTTTCAAATTCTAAAATGCCAACTATGCTTATGTATTGGAAAAAAAGTCTGCAATCATAACTTTTAATGCTTCCAAATTTCCACTTATCTTACAATAGTTCTCAAAGCATAAAAGTGATGATTGCTTTTGATCACATTTTTCAAAACACACTTTTAGGATTTACTAAAACAGCTGATTAAAACAATAAGAGGCAAAAAGCACAATATTAAAGTACCTACTCCTAGATTCATCTATTTATAGCATCTACGTTACACTAGATTGTTGTATATCCCAACAGTAACAACATGGGGCAGCATCCCCAGACTCTTTGAATAACTTCAAGAAGTTGCAGATTACAAAGAGAAGTAAGAAATATATTAATTTTCTAATCTATTCAGAAAACTGTCAAGTAAAATTCTGACCTTATGCAGATTTTATGAAGAAACTCTTTTTTTGGTTATGTTATGCAGAAATGGCAGGACAAATCAAAATGTACAATATAAATGTTTATTTAATATTACATTAATTTCTTATTCATGGACTCAAGTTGCTAGCACCTCATGAATGATTATCAGTTGCAGCTGTTAGCATCAACAGATGTGCTACAAAATTCTGAGTTAAATTCTCTTAGTATACCTACATAAACTAATATATTTTGATTGATGATGACAACATCTATTTGCATGCAGGTCACTGGTACAGAGAGGGAAGGGCGTATTTGCTCTCAAGCAACAAGATCACGACATCATACTGTGACAGTGGCAATGCATTCCAATAACTTAACATGGATAACAATAGCTTTAAAAATATTTCCTTCTATAATCTTCACTCTGAATAACAACTTATTAATTCCAAAATAGCTAAAGCTATACTTTTAATTCCGTAATAATGTTCTATCACTAACAGTATTGTCCATCTTTTGTTGGGGAATCTGTGTAAATTGAGTTTGGAAGATTTATTGAAGAATGTGGTTCTTCTTCTGGATTCAGTCCATTGTGGCTCTGCAAAAATAACACACCACAAATTACAAATATGTAATTTCTCTTAAGTGATCACTGGGGCAATATTCTCCTCATTTCACTCTTTCCTTAAGTGAACCTGAAAATTATAAAATGATGAAATATGACTCTTGCTGAGTGAAAATAAATTCTGAGAGTCTTTCTGATTCACAATGGGTGCTTGACATACGTAAGTTAGGACTTTTAAATAGAATGTGCATCTCTTTATAGTTTGGTTTCCCACTTCCTTTTATTGAAATTCTTAGTATTCAGTGTATGCTTAAAAATGTCTTTCTGGGTGTAAATGTGACATTTTATACTTCCTCTAACCACAGAATCTGTGTTGATGTTACTTCCAATGCTGGTCTGTTTCTTCTGTTTCTTGTTGTTTTTTGCAGTAAGCTCGCTGGTCACACCTGCCACTGCACTCAGCTTAGAGCCAGTCTCTTTGTGTTTCAATAAAGCACATTGGAAATGTTCCAAGAGGACCTGGTGCAATAGATGACCAACACTGCTTCCTTTCACTGTTAATGACACAGATATTCTTCTTTTGGGCTCATTATCTGCAATTCAATTTACTTTCTTCCTTTGTGGAGACATCTATGGGATGTATGTATTCAACTCACTTCATCATGCAGTATAATGTAGGTACATTGATACAAGATATGTCAACACATACAGTCAAATGTTATTATCATTATAATATACAGTATGTTTACTACAAAACTTGGCCAACAGGCACATGGCCTGACTCCCAGACACGTACTGCACGACTGGCTGGTAGTTGGATGGCCCACCTCCCGGTCACACATGCTTGCACATGAAATCAAATCTCAAATTACATTAACAATTACCACAATGAACACAAAACATGCCTAATGTTGGAAATGCCATCCATCTGCAACAATGCATCTATGGCATCTTCTAAGGAAATTTTCATTCGCCACATTAGTTCATCTTCCATTATAATGTTAATTTCTCCCTGATATAATATTTTGTTTTAATTTTATCTTGTGTAAGGTGCCTAAGAGATTTTCAAAGTGACCGTTCTAACCATTCTCCGATTTTCTCTAATTTCTCTTGCATATGTTGACTTCTATTCACCATTCTTCCTATCTCTGCATAGGTTTTCCCTTCTGTGTGCAAATTTATTATAATTTGTCGCCCTTCAACAGTGATTTCCTTTGCTTTACAGCCCATGTTTGCCCTTGGTAGGAAGAAGTTGGGTAAGCCAGAGATTTTGAACACCTATTCCTTCACCATACATGGAAGAAAGCAATTAACCATGATAAGAATACTAAGCATACTGTTTACCATTCGCTTTCCTTGTGCGTAGTGCATTTACGAATACTTTTGTCTAATGGGGAAAGGTAGTTGCATCAATAAACCACTCACAGTCCTTTAATGTAAAGAGATACTGTCCTGTGCAGTCAGGATATGATAATAGAGCAAATATTAGGCAATGTATTGCAATCATCCAATTATGGCCACTATGTCAGTTTAAAAATGTGTAGCCATTTGCAGCATTTGCTTACAGTTTTCCGAATACTTCTGCCTGCTTCTGTAGGCGGCACCATGGCCGAGCGGTTAGCGCACTCGCCTACCACTTAGGCGGCCCGGGTTCAATCCCAGGGACCCGCATGTGGTATTCGTGGTGGACAAAGCGGCGTCAGGGCAGGTTTTCTCCGGGTACTCCGGTTTCCCCCACCATCTCATTCCACCGGTGCTCCATCTTCATTCCATGTATCATCAGTGTCACCACCTGTGGTGCCGTAGTAGTAAAAGCGGGCGTTAAACACTACAAACAACAAACAATGTCTGCTTCTGTATGTGCTTGCTCCATCTTGTAGGGAAGTTGTAAGACAACTTGAAACTGTGTGTGTGTTCTGAGAAGAGAGACCATTTGTTTGCTTGTAAATAAATTCAGGGAGACAGAATCAATTCATGATAGGAAAACAGTATGTGTTTATGAAACAGAAATTAGACCAAATCGGAGAATGGTTAAAAGTGACCTCAAAAATCTCTTAGGCACCTTGCAGAATTAAAACAAGATATCAGGAGAGAAATTAACATTATAATGAAAGGTGAACTAATGCAGTGAATGAAAATTTCCTTACAAGATGCTGTAGATGTATTTTTTGCTGATGGATCCCATTTCTAACATCTGCTGTGATTAGGTATGTTTTGTGTTTATTGTGGTAGTTGTTAATGTGATTTGAGATGCAAGCATGTGTGACCAGCAGATGGGCCATGCAACTTTCAGCCAGTCGTGCAGTACGTGTCTTGGAGAAGACCGTGCACCTGCTGGCCAAGTCTTTTAGTAAACGTATTGTACAAAGTGCATAAGCATTAATTTTGTCAGTTCATATGTGCTATTTGGCTAATTTATAACTTATATAAGATAACAATATGTAAATGACACATAATTATACTGTAATATAAACTTACAGACTAGACAAATAGATATTTGTTATTGTTTGGATTTTGCTCCTGCACAAAAGCCTTCTGTTTTGATTTAAACGTACGATACCTTTCTTTAGCTTTTATTGAATTTGGAAGGGGATAATACAGGGTGTTATCAAGGTAGGGAACATTCACACACAAGTATTTTAGCACAGTGAACCTTGGGTCGGAAATGCATGTTATAGGTGTACAGAGTAAAACCGCATGGTAAATTGTGGAACACACATTGTTGTTTATTGATTCTAAGAAAAATGGAAGGTATTACATGTTATTTTACAGCAATTGTTGAAAATGGCGACAATTGACCTGGATGTGCGTGTTACCTCAGACTGACGAACACTTAAAAAGCATAAGCTGGATGCTCCCTGATTTCCGCAGCCGCTACAAGCTCTGCTTCTGTGTTCACAGAAGTCTCTACAGAAGAGACATCATATGTGCCCGCAAAAATTACTGTAATGAACAACATTTTGTTGTTCAACAATGTACCATATGTTTTTACTCTGTAGACCCGTAACATGCATTTCCAACCCAAGGTTCATTGTGTTAAAATACTTGTGTGGATAGTCCCTACCACGACACTAATTTTGGTAACACTATGTATACAGTAGAAGGATGGAAAATCAAATTAACCTTGTGTTGGTCGTTGGAGGCCTAAGAAAGCCCAAGTATACCGGGTGGAAGGGAAGTCATTATGTTAATTTAAACCTCTGATAGATCTAGGTATTTGGAACACATATTGTATCTTACATTTTTGTTTCTGACCATTTCCTACAGAGATATTTTAGTTTTCTTAAAAAAAAGCTGGCAACACTGCAGATTTTTAGGGTGTCACTTTCTCTAGCTCAGTTCATAAACAAACACAGTAACGGTGCTTCTTGAGAACACAAACACATACCCTGCCTTGTCCTTCTGTATTTACTGTGTGAGTAGGCCAATCACAAGCGTTAGCTCTCAAAACATTAAGCAAAAGCGAAAGTGCCAGACCTGTTTACATCCACAAGCCAAGTCAATTCCCTGACCAACCTCAACGCAACGTTATCGACTTATTGCATGTGTGAAAAAGCTGCTTGGAGTATTCTTTCACGTCTTTTAAGTGATTAATTATTTCGAAACCCTGTGTGATGTCCCATAATTACTACCAAAGCTATGTCAGGAAAAAGTTACTCTGCACATCTTACAAGTTACAAACTATTATCTTTGTACATTGTTGTGGAATTATGCACCCAATTTGGATCAAGAGCTATTTATTTTTTCAAAATTGGCTGATCAAAGAACAAAATGCTATCAGACCTTTTTTTTTGTAACCCTTCTATGAAGCATATATTAGAAGGAATGTAACGACTTCCCTTCTACTCTGTATTTAAATTATATAGTTTTCCAATGAATGCACCTATGACATTGCCTTACTAGGACATCTAACATTACACCTTATAGCTCATTTATTGCTGCAGCAACCTTATCTGTTTGTTTGTTTGTTTGGCTGCAAGTGTCACACAGTTCAACCAGTCTCCTCATTACTTATTGCTGACATTTATTAGTTGTGCAATATTGTTTTGCCATTGCAAGTAGCTGTTACTACTTCATCATGAACATGATCTAGAAAATCCCAAGGATTTGAAGAAGTGCATTATTTACTTTAAAAGACTGAAGTGTAATATTAGCGCTTCACTAACTGCTATGGATCACTTGTGTTTGCTCTGACTTTGTGCAACAGTGACTTAAATGTAATGTTAACACTACACTAACCACTTACAGCACAAATAAAGTGTGATTGGTAGTAACTGGAGTTCTCATTTGTTACATTATTATATTTTAATTAAAATTGCTAGGGTATTTGTGAGATAATAAAGCATATCAAAACATTTTCCATGTAAAAGATAGTTTGAGGTGGGTTTGTGTTGCCTACTTGGAAGAAGTTAAGCTTAAATACCAAAGTTTGGTATTTATTAGACTTTTCATTTTTGACTTGTGCTGTTCACAAACAGATACACATCCTGTACATACATATAGACCTTTATCTAAAAATTATGTTTCATATTTTTGTTTTGTTGTTTGTTTTTATTTTTTTTTAATGGGTGGGGGTAGGGGGGAGTTTATCGAGACTAAGAACATATATTTACAGTAAAATCTCTGAATAACATTTTTGTGTGGTACTCTACTTATTATAGTTAAGTAGGAAAGTAAAAGAACAATAGTAACTTAGCACTTTCACATGAATTTCTCTATGCACCCTTCCATAAATTATTGTTCCAAAAGTTTATTCTTCATATTAAATGCTTCACATATTTGATTGTATGTAAAAGGGGATACAATGTTGACATTGAAGCAGCAGTCACTATATTATGAAAGTCTATCTTCCTGCAGGTTCACAAGTAAAACAAATTTGCTTTGTTTCACTCACATTACTTTCTCTACTCGCTCTTGTACAAACTATTCTTACAAACACTTATTCTTCTATTTACATCATGTTAACTGGGATAAACATTTGTAGAAATAGTTTTATTACATATTTCTTTTTACATTCAGAGAGATCCAAATGCATGTGAACCACTACGTGGTGTTTTTCCACTGCAAATACAGAAACACGATAGCAACAGCTGATATACACAAGGTCATGAGCATCACTTGTTTTTCTCTGCTCTGCTCACAAGCAGTATTGAGTTGACACGATATCATGCAGTTGCACTATTGCCAGTGTGCTTTATTATTTAGTCCTGTACTTAGTCACAAAGTATATTATGGCTCAGCATTTGTTTTCTACTCCAGAGTGTGTATTTATTATGATTTTTTTGAGTCAACAGTTGACACCTGTACATACGTGAATACAATTTTGTGCCCTTTTTTAGAGAATTAACCAATAGGGAGCATGATTTTGCCTTTTTTCAACAAGACCCTGCAACAGCTCATACAGCTAATCTTTTAATGAGAACAATTGAAGGTTCTAAAGTAAGAACAAATTAGAAACTAAAAACTTCACTTATCTTAGTAATGTTGCAAGTTCTTTTTGTACAAACTGACTCGAGTTTCACGTTGTCTCCAACTCATTTCTCATTCATTCTCAAAGAATGAGTTGGACACAACTTGAAACTCGAGTCAGTTTGTGCAGAAAGAACTTGCAACATTACTAAGATAAGTGAAGTTTTTAATTTTTAATTTGTTCTTACTTTAGAATCTTGTTGCTTCACTGTTAATAGCTTCAATTTCCCTTATTTAACAATTGAAGGTGTTTCAGGACAGAATTATTAATAGAAATTTGTGGACCCCTCAGTCCCCTGACCTAACCCTCTGCAATTTCTATTGCTGGGGTAACTTAAAGCATAAAGTGTGCAAGACAAACCTACACACTCTGGAAAAATTAATATAATAAAAATATCCATCAGGAAATTGCAGGCATTTCTCAACATGAACTACGGCAAGTAATGGATAATTTCCTAAAGAGGTGCCAAAAATGTATGGACAACTACAGTGGCCAGTTTCAGCATCTGCTATGATCATATTGGTAAGTAAAGCCTTTAAAAGTAGTTTTAAAAATGCTGTATAGTTTTATCTATGCTGTTCTATGACAGCGGCAGTGGGTGAGGAGCACGGAGGACCCATACAGGCAAAACACAGTGCAGCCAGTTCACAGTCTTTTGGATCACCCGTTACAACACAAATATGAGAATACGGTAGGCTTTAAGTGACTGTCAAATGCTTTAGGAGCAGGTTACTATGTGATGGCTTTGAAACTACGTTCTCTGTGTTGGTCTGGGTAGCTCAGTTGTTTAGGCACTGGCCTACTGATTCCAGGGTCATGGGTTCAAATCTCCCCAGACAATGGTGTTTAAGTGTGCTTAAAAGCAGCAGACCCATATAAGTATATGTACTGGGTTTTTAAAGAACTCCTGCAGGATGAAATTTTGGCACATCAGCTGCACTGATACGATCCTGACAGTTAACAGCATCATTAACAACAAAATATTTTCTTTTTATTCTCTTTTCATGACCAAGAAAGAAAACAATAACAACTTCTCATTTGAAAAAGGAAATTCAAACCAATAACTAGGAACATCTCAGAAATTGTTAGCTCAAAAAAAAGAGTATTTGAGACAAATTGTGTGCCTTAAGGAATTACATGTTTTATGTGATAAGACTTTGTCTATCTCTTAGGGTTTATCAGTTATACAAAAGTCATCCAGAACCAAGAGGACTTCAGACACTGTTCCAAGAAAATTCAAAATATACATTTCATTTGTCATTAAAATATCTTAAACATATGGTAATTTAATAAAAGTTGTTTTTGATAAAATCAAAATTTTGAAAAATGTTCTATGTAAAGATTAGTTTAGACACCGAATTTGTTATATAACTAACTTCTTATTTTTGGATTATGCTGTTGCAGAGACACACAAACACACACACATGCACACAAACACACACAGGCACACATATAAGGACCTTTTTTCTAAAAATACTTAGTTTTTGCACTCAGGGAATCTCAAAACATATATTTGTAGTGAAAGCTCAGTATCAAATTTTTGTTTGGAATAAAATACTTGCTCTACTTACTTTATGTACCTATGTATATATTAGCAAAAGTAAAACTGAGTAGTGCCTTAACAACTGAAACAAGCAAAAGTATTAGAAAATTCACGTCAATAACAAAACATATCTCAAACTGTTAATGCTGCAAAAAATGTGTTTCATATAGATTTTGTGTATGAAGGACATGTAATTTTTTTATGTAGCAGGTAAGCTCTTGTCTATCTTTATGGTTTACTAGTTATATAAAATTATGGAAAATTCATTCAGACTGAAGGTGTCTCCACTATCTATTTGCACAAAATTCAAGATACACACTTTCTTTGACATTAAAATATCTTAAACAAGTACTATTTGAGTCAAAATCATTATAACCATTTTTTAAAAAAACAAGAAGAACTAAAATTTGTCCATTTAAAGGATAGTTTGCTGTGAGTGATTTCTTGAAAACTTTTATCTCACCTTTAGAAGTTTCTGAATTTATATATCAATTTCAGTATTTTACACACTTTTCATTTTTGGATTATGCACATAATGAAAGAACAAAAAACCGGCTGCATGGTGTTTTGCCTGTCTGCATTCTCTGCCGCTAACATAGAAAAGCACGGATAAAATCATACAACATTTTTAAAGCTACTTTTAAAGACTTTATTTACCAAGTTAACCATTTAAATCAGGAATTATTTTGCTACTTATGCCATTCATCCTCTAATTTGAAACCGGTTTGCATTAGGCGGTCTGGGTCATCTTCAGCCAACTGACTTGAATAACCATGATCATTAAGGTGACACGTAGTGCACTGGCCATACACTCAAAGCCTAAGATTGTGGGTTCGAGTCTCAACAACCACAGTCAAATGTGCCTCTGGTAAAGGATGGGGAGGGCCCATGTAAAGTAATCAGTGTGATGGCACGTGTGGATGATGATGGAGTATCATTTGAATGTGGTTGCATGGATTGTGCTTCTTTTCTTTAAAAAAAAAAAAAAAGTACAATATAAATTGTAAAAAAAAAAATAATTTTGTACAATCCAGAACATCTCAAGTACATATTATGTTTAATTAGTGACAGACAGTATAACAAGAGTATAGCAGAAAAAACGTCAAAAGCATTACAAATAGGAAAAAATGCCAATGTCCATTATAATGGATGCCGTGATTGAAAGGGTTAATGAAAGAAGATGCTGAAACTGACCACCGTCGTTGTCCATATGTTTCTGGCACCTCTTTAGGATAGAAATTGCAGGGTATTAGGTCAGGCGACCAAGGGGACCACAAATCTCTACTAAGAACTCTGTCCTGAAACACACTTTCAATCATTCTCGTCGAAAGATTGGCCGTGTGAGCTGTTACAGTGTCTTGTTGAAAAAATGGCAAAATAAGGCTCCCTGTCAGTTAATTTTCTAAGAAAAGGGGCATCAACTGTTGACTATAACTCAGAACCTAATATTGTTCATAAAGTACACCTTCATGATGAAAAAATTGGTGTAAGGTGCACCATTAGCAGAGAAAGGTTTCTCAGAGCTCCAATAAGTGATTTCTATCTCTGGTGGTAGCTTAAAACATAAAGTGTACAAGACATACTCACTCACTCACTCACTCCGGAAGAATTAAAACAAAGTATGTACCAAGAAATTGCCAGCATTTCTCAACGTGAAGTACGGCGAGTGATGGACAGTTTCCTAAAGAGGTACCAAAATTGTATGGACAACAATGGTGGCCAGTTTCAGCATCTCCTTTCATAAAGCTGGTAAAAGAGGTTTTAAAATTTTTGTATGGTTTCATCTGTAATTTGCTATGATAGTGGCAGACAGCAATAAGCGCTGAGGATGCAGATGGACAAAACACAGTGCAGCTGGTTTGTTTGTTCTCCCTTTGCTTGCATACTCCCTTTTTCTCTATTACATTATTTTGGTTTCAAGGGACTTTGAAACGATATTGCTATTGCAAATTTTAGGTGGAATATGATATTTTCTCAGGTAAGGGAGGGAGAGAGGGAGGGAGGGAGGGAGGGAGGGAGGGAGGGAGTAAAACTGGATGCAGTTGGTGTCTCACTTTTCAAAACTACATATATGTAGAAACAATTTATCATAAAGAAAATACTGTTGGCCCAAAAAGTACAGAAAATGATAATTTTTTAAAATCAGTATTTACTTTAAAGCACATCTTATATAAATGGATTAATAATGCAAACAAAAAATATGTAAAATAACAAAAAAGGTATATTTAAAAATTTCAGGTCATGGCCTGCTTTTGTATCTCAGGCCTTCTTTGCTCTTATTGAACAAGCTTAAAAGTAACCAAGAATTTATCTAGTGCTTTATATTCCAGAGAACTCCTATGCTTATTTCAGCATTTGGGTCTTATTTAGTAGAGAAATTAAATTCTAAACACCTAACATACACCAAATGAGAGGGGAAAGATGGCACGCACCTTTGATTGAGGATATTAACTTGAGGAATCGCTGTCAGAATCGGCGGCAGGAGCAGCAGGGGGTTCTGGCTTCTCCTCTATTGTTGTGTTGGTCTCCGGAGTTTTGCTCAGCGTTGCTGCTATGTATGCTCCGGGCCCTTCACCCTGTGTATGTTCAATTCCAACCCTGCAAAGTCAATTACACTATATAAATTTCATTCTTTCTGGCATTGCAATAGTAT
This sequence comes from Tenodera sinensis, assembly GCA_030765045.1. Classification (NCBI taxonomy): domain Eukaryota; kingdom Metazoa; phylum Arthropoda; class Insecta; order Mantodea; family Mantidae; genus Tenodera; species Tenodera sinensis. The sequence goes on along the minus strand of CM060965.1, from coordinate 3,318,661 downwards.
TTTTCCCATCTTTTTGTTTTTATTTGATGTTTCATTGATTCTTTAGTGTATTTATAATGTAGATGGATATATTTTTCTAAGTATTTGATAGTACAATTTGCATTTTGATCATATCTAATCTGGTTCAGTAGAATCCTAATAACTCTTCTTAATGTGGACTAAGTGTGTTTAGTTACTGAAATGTCAAGTTTCACAGAATAAAGTGTCTGTTATTCACAGCTCATAACATAACACTGCAAATTACATAAATACATTTTCTAACACACAATATAGGAAACAAAAGTGTAACAGATTCAAAAATTTATTACATATTAATATGTCCCCCTTTGAATAGCCAGAAGCTTTCAAGGCTGGAGTTCAGAATTAAAGCTAGAGATTTCTTCTGAGCTTAAAAACTGTGGTCTGCTGGAGTTTAGAGGTCCAGAATTTTGTCCACACCTGTGGTGGACATCATCGGTAGCATGGTCTGAGTCTTCTCGGCGAAGGTTCAGTTACTTATAGGAACTGAACTGTCCACAGGTGTGGACAAAATGTCTGGGACTCTAAATCCAGCAGATGACAACTTTTAAGCATAGAAGAAATCTCTAGCTTTAATTATGTTCCCCTTTGTCCAGTCTCTTTAACACATCCAGTTTAATTTCAATTGTCATGTTAACTTGTCTTTTATTCTGTTCAACATTTTCACTGGCACAAACAACTCAATACTAACAGGCACAATACAGTAAGGCTGAAATCTTGGAAGCTACATTGTAACCAGACTCATTAAATGAAAGTTAAGCTTACCACGTACACATGTATTTTTAGATCTAGCAAATGATCTTCCTTGAATGTTTGCGAGTGACATCATACAAATTGATGATGTAGGTAATATCTCTGTTTACTTCCTTGAAATAAATAAGACACGGCTGTTTATGTGAAATGGCAGTATGCTTAATCATGCATGACCCACAATGTTTATGCATTACATGAAAGTCGGAGAGATAACCTGATATGTCTATGGTCTTATAAATACAAAAGTGAACTTGATCATAAACCACTGCGCAATTTGTCACGTACCTCCAAACCTTCCACACAAGTGTTTGTGGTGTGTATCCATGTTATTATTATATTATATATTTATATTACTATATTATTATTTACATTATTATTTATTTATACCAACAAACTTAGTGTTGGTGTTTTTAAACACACTAGCCGTGTGTGGGCAATGTTTGAGGGGTAGAACTAGAACTTAAAAATTCAATACCCCAGCTGGGATTTTAACCACAGACCCTCTGCTTACCAGGCAGATAAGCTACTGTGACAACTTGCCAGATTGTCTCTGATGTGAGACTGCCTTTGCGGTTTACTGGGAGAAACATGAACTGGTTTGAGAATTCAATGTCAATGTGGCAGGTTTGTCACAGTAGCTTAATGGTTCAATTCCCAGCTGTGGCATTGAATTTTTAAGTTCCAGTTCCACTTCTCAAACTTTTATATGTTCTGACTAGATGTTGAAGGTCAATACGTAGTCAGCCCATTTGTTACTGTGAGGCAGATTGCAATAGGTTGTATACGTACACTAATTCAAACTTAACTATACTGTTCATACTGTGTGGTAGATAATAGAAATCATTACAGTCAAGCTTAACAATAAAAAATCTGATGTGTTACACTCACATGACTTTCTCTACTCTTGTACTAACCATTCTAATAAACTTATTCCTATATCTCGATGTTAGTTGAGATAAACATTCCTACAAATTATCTTATTGCTTATTTCCTTGTAGGTGCAAGGAGAATATTAGAATACAATAAGCTTAGTGCGATAGTCAAATCTTTTTGACCTTTGAGATTCCGTTCTCTTTGCATGATTAACATATAAAATAAATGAACAACGTTGTTGCACTTCGCTAAAGTTCTAGTTTTCTGAAACTCACGCACATAACAAGGAATATCTCTGAAATGGTTCACACTACAAGAAAATTTATTGAGAGATAAAATGTGTATTTTAGCAAGATATACATTTTTTGTACAGCAAGATTTGGTCTATCTCTAACGGTTTACCAGTTATGCAAAAGTCGTCCAGAGTAAATATGACTACAGGGGCTATAGCCAGAAAATTCAAGATATACATTTCATTTGTCATAAAAATATCTCAAACATATGGCATTTAAATCAAAACCGTTAGAGCCATTTTCAAGAAAATCAAAATTTTTGACAAATTTTCCATGTAAAGGGTTGTTTAGGGTGCGGCTATTTTCTTCAAAATCTTCGTGTCGCATCCTTGAATGACAATAAACTTAAATACGAACTTTGGTTTTTAATGGACTTTTCATTTTTGTTATGCTGTCCACAGACTGACACATAGACACACACACGGACCTTTTTCTAAAAATGCTTTTTTTGGATTCAGGGGGTCTCAAAACATATATTGCCGGTGAAATCTCGACATCGAATTTTTGGGTGGAATACAATACTTTCCCTACTTACCAGTAGAGAAAGTAAAAAGGTTGTCAAGTTACATGGAATGTGGAGTTATCAGGATTTTACTGAACTGCAAATAAAAGTTTTCTTTTTCATATATCAGGCCAGTCAATGATAACTGATTATTCTGACACACACAGTGTGCAGGTAAATTTTGTAAGGTAGAATCAGAAATGAAATATTCAATGCCATTGCCAGAATTTGAACCCTGGATCTTCCACTCTGTGTGCAGCTGCCCTTAACCACTGAGATACCATGGCAACATGTAGGCACAGTGTTAAATTCTTCAGTTGATTCACGTTTTCCCAGTGGACCATAAGGGAACCTAGTTTTTAAGACTTGTACCCCAATGGTGACTTACAATGTTAAGTAAATAAATACCAAGTTTTTATTTAATAGTTTTTATACTTGGGATATATTCTTCACCACTCTGTCCTCTATGTGATCTGCAAGAGGAAGTGGACCGAGACCACCTTCAAATATGCCCGGCCACTTCTAGTGTCCTTCCCATCCATCAGTGTAAAATGTTGGAGAACAAGAGGATTAATGACTTCATTGTCATAAATTCAGCATTAGCTAACAACAACATATAATAGGTCTGTGGTTCAAATCCCAGTCAATCAATCAATCAAAATTGGAATTTGGGTTTGGTAGAACCAAAACCCAGGCAGTTTAGGGTTTTACCCTCTTCAGCCTAGTATTTTAAATTTTTGTCTTGTTACGTGAGAGATCCTTCAGCGTGTACACATGGCAGATTTGTAGTTAATAAGATGTGTAAATATGCATCTTGTTCCTTATTTAATGTATATGTACTTATATATTTTTTGTTGTTGTTTATATATTTTTATTATTTTTATTTCTATTTTTTTATTATATTTTTTTTTATTTTTTTTTGTTGGTGTTTTTTTTTTTTTTTTTTTTTTGTATTTTTTTTTTTTTTTTTTTTGTATTTTGCATATTTACACATTTACAATGTTAAGTGTGTTTGTTAAGGCCCGGGTCCCACAACATGCCGCCGTCTCTGCTTCTGCCCTCAGACGTTTTGTTTGGTGCATGTTTTTTATTATTTGTTAGCTCAGCCTTGCATTTTTAAATTATTTGTGGTTTTTGTTCTCTTGTTTCGGGGGGTGATGAGTATTAGATGTTTACTAATGCTTGAAGGTATTGTTCTGCTTATTGTTTCTGTTGCTCTTGGTGTTTGTCGTAAATTTTGATTAAGGTTAGTAGTGGTGGATTTTCTTCTTGTTGTTCAGGAGGGAGTTTTCTCATGGTTTGGGCTGTTCTTATTAATATTCTTCTGTAGAGTCTGGTATGAGCATTGTGTATATAATTCAGCATCAGATTTGCAATGTGTTTGTCTATTGGCATTGTCCTTGCATACTCATGAATTAATGTGTTTTTATAATTGGGGAAGAGTTTGTTGGCAGTTCGTAGGCATCTACGCTCAAACACTTGAATCCTTGCCATGGTTGTTTTTGATATAAGTGGCATCAGGGCCACTGCTCCATATGTTAGACAGGGACGGATTAGCGCTTAGTATAATTGCGTCAGTATATGTGTACTAAGTCCTGTTTTGTTGAGCCTGGCGAGGAACGTGAGCGTGGAATGTATTGCTCTTGTTTTATTAAGGAGGGTTTTGTAATGTGATCCTACTGTAACTTTTGTGTTGATTTCTATGCCGAGATATTTGATTGATTTTGCACATGGGATTATGGATTTATTGAATTTGAGTGTGAGGTTGTTATGCAGGAATTTTCTTTTCTTTCTGATGAGTATGGCTTGTGTCTTCTCTGTATTAATCGATATGCGCCATTTTTTGGTCCAATCAAGGTATTTTTTAAGCTGTAGTTCTAGTTGATGTTTGGCCTGGAGTGTACGGGGGCTTGTGCACCAGTACGTGGTGTCATCAGCGTACTGGGCAAGTTGGATGTTGGGGTGAATTGGCTGTGGTGTGTCTGCTGTGTATATGATATACAGGAGACCTGATATGGCGCTCCCTTGAGGTGTTCCTGCTTGTAGCGTAATGGATCTGGATATGTTGTTTTCGATCTTTATGTTTGCTGTTCTGTCTGACAAAAAGCTGGCAATCCATCTTGTTATTCTTGGATGTATTTTGTAATCTGTAAGTTTATATAAGAGACCATTGATCCAGCATTTGTCAAAGGCTGATTTGACATCCAGAAACGCTGCAACTGTTGCAAATCCTATATTGTAGCTGTTTTTAAATTCCGACATCACTCGAACAAGTTGGTCTTGGATGGTAATTTTCAAATCCCAGCTGTGGCATTGAATTTTTAAGTTCCAGTTCTACCTCTCAAACATATAATAGTTTCCATATATCAGGCCAATCATGATAATTTAAGCTGTGCTGGCATGTTGCCATGGTAGCTCAGTGGTCAAAAGCAGCCACACATAGAGCGAAAGATCCCTGGTTCAAAACCTGGCTAATCCTAGTGAATTTTTATTTCGTCCACTGATGTCGATTGAGAAATTACAGGTAATGTTTGTCTAAAATCTCTTGCGAGCAATATCAATGCATTCCCAAAAAAGCTGTTTTCTTGTGGTCGCAGGTATGTTACTGATGCAAGAAATAGATAAAAACAATCTTTGAAGTAGGTTGTACATTGTGTCAAAATTTGAGCTAAATCGATGCATAACCTTTTGGGTTTTTGAAGGATACACAAACCAACATAACATTTATATATATAGATTGATTTAATAATTATTCATTTCCTGATGATGGCTATGGAGTTTAATATGGTCGAAACCTTGAACAATTTTATAGATATTACACGGCTGATAACCCAAGAAGCTTTAATTAACAATGTTCGCTGTGAAAACCTTAAGTCTTAATGTTAACAAAAATACGAAAGATTAAGAACTTAATTCACAAACGTTAAATATCTTGTGATAAATATGCCAGATATTTTATAAAACTATTATATTATTTATTAAAATGAAAAAAGTTTTTAGAAAAATTGCTGTTAACATCAGTTAATGATAAATACAGTATGGCAAATGAGCAAACAAAGAGACACACACTACCTGTATTCGTGTCGGGCTAGGTATCGTACATATTTTTCAGGAGGATCATCCTTAGCCCCATTGGTAACGGAGACGGACCTGACTGTGGTGTGCGACACCTGAGTGGCTGGCATAGTAAACTCCACGTAGCAATATTCGGCAAGTTGCTCAGGGATCTGGTCATATGAAGTGAGGCCAAAGCGACACACAAATGAATGTGTCGTGTATGCCCCTAGAAACAAACATCAATTAGTAATGCTATCTTATATGATTTAGTAAACAGAGTTTATTTATATGAAATATTAGAACATTTTGGCACCCCTTTGAGTTAATGCAACTAATTAGAATGACTTTGGAAAATACAATATGTAAAGGTGTTTATCGCAAGCCTCAAAGTAGTAAAAGGCTTAAGGCAGTTTATCAGTGAAAATTAAAAAGTCCACAGTTTTGTTCTGATTGCTTTCAGTTTCTTTCTAACCACTGAGAAAATAAATTAAATAGTATACACAAAATTTCAAAGTCATATGTCAAACCATTTTTAAATTATTAATATATTTATTAATAATAAATCACTTATTGATATACTTATATGAAATGACCCTTGGACCCTACAGTTTATTGTATCCCTCCTAAATTTTTAATTTGAGTTTGGTGTACAAATATAAAGAAATTGTCATACCAAAATTGCTTAGATCTAATTGTTTAAGAGAAAAAATGTTATGTATACTATTTATCAATACTTTCAATTTTTTCAGTATGAGTTATGAAAAATATTTAATTTCACCTCAATTATTTAATATTCTTTAACAAGCACGCAACAAATTTTAATACCTTGATCTCTGAATGTCTCCTGAAAATTTCAAAGTTATAAACTAGGAGCATTTTGAATAGTGAAAAATGCTGAAAAAAAGAATTGAGAAAAATGAATTTTAAAGTTTAACAGTATTGTCTTTGTTCTTTACCTAAATCCAATCAACTTAAAATTCCCCAGCACCATATGTGGGACTCTCTGTTGCTTTCTTCTTGGCCTCAGTAGCATTTTTTGAGAATTTTAAGCTTGCTTGGTTGTTTCTTAATATCAAATCTTTCCTTTCACCTTCGCATTGTTCACAAAATTTAGAAATTTGTTGTTCTTAGCTAATCTCTACACAATGCACTACCTAAACAATGTCTAATATATAACTGGAGCACTGAAATAACCTGGTAAGATTATAGAATTACAGAACACTGACTGTATTTCTCTGTTTGGAAGTAAAACATGTCAGATTCGTGGCAGTTTAGCTTGAATTGAATTCATTTCTGCACAGTCAACTTACAACCTTTCTGAAGCAAAATTCCCTGCAAGAGACCAAAATCTGAGCCAGTGAAAACGAAAAATGCATTTCCAATCTGTAGCGACGAGGTTTAGTGAGGAACACTCACCCGCACTAGGACATTTAAATGCCCTCCGGAAGCTTTAAAAATGGCTATTATTGAGAAAACTAAAGTGTGCCATTAGAGTACAAAGTAATAGGTAATAAAAAATGCAAAAAGTAAATATCAACATTTTCACCAAATTTCACTGATACATTGCCTTAAGGCAAGGGTATACCCTATTAGCATTATTGTTCCATGTTGTATTGGAGAAAGTAGTAAGAAATATCACAATTAATCCAAAGAGAACAATTTACAATATGACAAGGCAATATATAGCAGATGCAGATGATGTATAGATGATCAGTGAGTGCAATTGAAGAGTCACAATGTAACTGAAAGAAACAAAAACAAAAGCAGGGTTAAAGATAAATGTAATAATAACAAAATATATGAGGATTAATGGAAAGGGAATGGCACCAAGAAACGCTAAAATTGATGGGAGAGAAGTTGAAGGAGTTGACAATTTTAAATATTTAGGGGCCTTAATAACAGCAAAGAATGAGATAGGAGAGGAAATAAAATCTGGAATAGCTGCAGGAAATAGATGCTTTTATGGATTACAGCATATTTTAGACCAAAAGCAATAAGTAAGAAAGTAAAGATAAGAATTGGTAAAACCAGTAGTAAGTTATGGAAATGAATTTGGACTATTACTCAAGGAGATGCTCTGAGATTGAATACTTAGGAAAGGAAGATGTTGCACAAAATATATGGACCACTTGTACAAAACAATAAATGGAGAGTAAGAACAAATGATGGGTTAAGAATGCTTTATAAACATCTGGAGTTAGTCATGGGTATTAAGAGAAAGAAATTGGAATAGACAGAACATATTATAAGGTTGAATAAAGATAGATTGGTGATAAAGATTTTTAAAGGAAAAATAGATGGAATAAGAAAAAAGGGACAACCAAGAACAAGGTGAGTCGATGAAGCAGAAGAAGATTTGACAGGACTTAAAGTCAAGGGATGGAGAAGAAAAGCAGAAGATAGAAATGATTGGATTGCAGTTATGAAGGAGGCTAAGGTCCTCGAAGGACTGTGACACCCATAAGTAAGTAATGCTCCGTAACTTCTGGAAATAACATAGCTGAAGGAAATTATAAACACATCAAAATTATTTTTTAAATGTTTCAATATAAATAAGAATAAATATTCTTCATTTGATATATTGAAGTAACTGGATACTTTATAAGCTAGAATCAGAAATGAAAAATTCAATGGCATAGCAGGGATTTGAACCACACATCTTGTGCCCTATGTGTGACTGCTCTTAACCACTCAGCTACCATGGCCAGCATAGCGTTCAATTCCTCATCTGATTCATATTTTCCCAGTAGACCACAAGGCCTGGGCAAGAATTTCTGCAATTGCTGTTGCTTCATCATGGTTGAGCCCATAGACATATGATTCAAATTCATAAAAAAATATGCAAAGTTCATGAAGGTGCACCACTTTGGCATCTACTGCCATGCTACTTCACAGCACATGCTGTGTCGGCAAGCGGGCAAAGACGTTTAAGGTCAGACTCCCTCATGCAACTGTTTTGTGTATGTGACTCCTGCCAACAATCGAGGCAGCAGAAATAAAAGAGACTCTTCTAGTGCCTTCGAGAAGGACTGGCTGCATCATTTCCAGTGCATGTGCATATATAAGTCAAGAATGGTCCTGTAACATCATGCCCAGAGAATGAGTTTTAGAGTTGAGTTATGGATATGAGTTAGTCAATGTGTCAATAAGTGTGAGACAGCTGTGCATGTGTGGTACATGGCATGCTTCGTAAGAAGATTCAACAAGCACGGCAAGTGACTGTAATGTTGTAATTAGTGCATGAGATACAGAAGAATTGAAGGACACTAAAAGAACTCAAGATTATGAGAAGTAAAAATTGTGAGTTGTGATAGCCCAAAAGACTACACTGTGTTAACAATGAGAAGAAAACTGTGTATTTGTGATAAAATTTAAGAAGATAATAAAGTGAACAGAAAAGAAACTGGGTTAGATTTTGTGCTTTTGTTACACTAGTGCCAGGAAGTGGGATTCCTCGAATTGCCATTTTGTTACATTGTTGTCGGAAGTACATTGGGAGCATGGAGGCAATGTTGGAAAAATTATTGGCCCGAATGGAGAAGCAAGAGTCAGAAATGAAGTTTGGCATGCAGAAGATGGAGACAAAAATGGAGACTATGAAGGAAGAGAGGAAGACAGAAATGAAGATGGAAATAAATAACGTAAACTTTAAAATAGAAGAAATGAAATCCAGGATGGACAAGATGGAAAGTGAAATGACAAGAGTGAATTGCACCATAGAGAAGATCAAGATGAAGATGGAGAGTGTGTAGAAATGTCCAAGATGAAGATGGAGCTATTGGCAAAGATTGGCGGAGAACTGGTCGGCATGAAAGAAGATGGTAAGAACTAGGCGGGAAGGTGGGATACCTCTGGACATCACAAGTGTCAAGGAACTGAATGCCAGGGGTGGACTTGGAGGGAGCACCTAGTGACAGTTGTGCCTGTCTCTTAGAACAGAGTATATGACAGGACAAAAACAATGAGCCAGCTCGGGAACGTCGTCAAGAATCCCCATGAGCTGTGTTTTGGGGATGTAGCCAATTAGGGCATGTCGTGGAGGACTACCAGCTGGGAAGCCTACAAGCAAGCAAGGTATAAGTAAGAACCGATCTGGCATGGGACATGGAGGAACCGTTGGAGCCATCCATTCAGGTGATGCTAACTACTGTGAACAAAAGAATGGAAAACGGCATCATCGTGGACAGGGGGATACAGAGATGAGGGGACACACGTAATTCTACCGGATGTGGTGGAGGATACGTCAACGAGGAAACTGGATCGACCCTACGAGATAGTAGCGGCATCGGATGACACCTTGCCCGTGGAGGAGGCCTGGCTGGAGTTGACCTTGGGGCAGAGCGTAATGGGTCTGTGGGTGCTCCTCGCGAAGGTGACTGAGGTGATATGGAACTGAATGTCCTCAAGAGCCACGTCGGCAGAAGGGTCCTGCGAGTCAGACAAGACGAGATGAAACTCCGGAGTCCCGGCGGCAGGACTCGCCAGGAGCAATGTGGCTGAGGTGATATTGGAACTGAATGTCCTCAAGAGTCACGTCGGCAGAAGGATCCTGCGAGTCAGACAAGACGAGATAAAGCTCCGGAGTCCCAGCGGCAGTGCTCGCCAGGAGCAATGTGGCTGAGAAAGTGCGTCGGTCGTTTGCACGTTGAGCGCAGGATGGCGCGTCAACAACCTGAGCGAAAGTCAAGAGGAGGAAGACCCATCACAACCGAGTCCCAGGGTGGCAGACATCGCCCTACCCGGATCAAAGGGCGCAAAGGACCGTGCCACCCAGAGAAGCGATACGAGGTGGTACATCGGGATCGTCTGGCTAACTACGACGGTGCTAGTCGGGAGCAATGTGACGCCAGGCTCTGCGTACAACACAGGACAGATGGGGCCAAGTTACTTCACAGTACATGCCGTGCCGGTGAGCGGGAAAAGACGTTCAAGGTCAGGCTGCTTCGCACAGCTGCTGTGTGTACGTGACTGTCAACAATCGGGGCGGCAGAAACAAAAGGGGCTTTTTCCAGCGCCTTCGAGAAGGATCTGCCAACGTCATTTCCGGTGCGTGTGTAGAAGTCGAGAAAGGTCCGTGTGACATCTTCCCCAGAATATTACAGAAGGAATATTGATGTGCAGAATGTTGGACAATTTCAATAAAAAGGATTATAAAAAATAAACAGCTGTTTTCATGCCAGCCTAGGTATCAGTCTCAGCTGATTACATGCTGTGTGCCGTATTGCTACTAATGACATATCTTATATATTTAAACAAGCAATTCTTGTATATATGTTGTTAGCTAATGCTGGATTTCTGACAATGAAGTCATTAATCCTCTTGCTCTGCAATATTTTTCACTATATATTATATTCTGTGCAACCTGGAAACGGCTCTAACGATTTCCATCAAATTTTGTATTCAGACACGGTTTTGCTTTTTAAGTTTATCTGTATAGGTGACATTCCTAAAAAAACGTGATTTGACGCGTAACAGTCACAATTACTCTAAACCTTATTGTGGCCTTAATTTCTCTGTTGATGGCCAATTTCAACAAACAAGTCAGGACGTTAAAGGTTTCGTCACGGAAACAGCTCCAACAGTTAAAATGAAAATTTATATTTACTTAACTTTTTGCTTTTCAGGTTTATCTAAATAAGTATCTTCCCCCCTCCCCCCCCCCCCACCCCGAAAAAAAAAAAAAGGAACGGGAAAGAAAAGCCGAGCGAAGCTCAGCCACCTAGGTGTTCTGTGTCAGCCACCCAGGTACTAAAGTGAAATACGTAAATACGTGAGCTTTGGTAGTTGTGATTACAGTTTTTAAGGGTACTGCATTTGTTAAAACAAATAAAAGTTATTTTACTTGAGCTTTAATAATATGCAGCAACCTTGAAAACTCACTACAGAAGCTCACGTATTAAACTTGGCGCGTCATTAAAAATATAGCATAGGATATATCAGCTGAGACTAGGCAGGTATGAAAAATTCAGCTGTATGAGCTACCGGCAAAGCGAGAATTTGGGAGCGCGATTTTTCGTAGTTTGGTTTCACCGCCACCCCAACGCGAGGTGCTAGTAGTTAAGTGGTAGTCGTTCTATGGTGGTAGTTATCGTGTGAACATAGGAGTTGCACACTTAACGTTAGGTAAAGACCATAAAGACAGTCCCAGTCAGCCGAATAATCGACGGAGAAAGCTGAACCGATGGAGTGTGTGAGTAACACAACTATAATGTGGAGTGTTGGCAAACCGAATGAAAACACTGATCATACTTGCCGTGCTTCAGCTTTCGTCATTTTTCTTATATATTCTGTGATTTTACCCAACCAATGAGATTGGCTCTCTACGTCTAAAATAATGATCGCTGTTTTCATTCGGAGTACGTAGATGGTAGATGTTCTCTGGATACTGAGTTTGGTGAGTTTTGGCGGCAAATACAGAAGGAGGTTATAACATTTTGCAATAAACAGTCTTACACTTATTTATACGTGTTTCCTATTAGCAAAAAGTGAGTTGTCAAATAGCATGTACTATATGCGGAGTTATAGTCCTCATTACTTTTCTATGGAAGATATTCTTGTTACAAATGAACGTCTTCCTTGCAAATTTGCTGTTCCTGCTTTACGCCTAGGTTTTTTGAATCAAGCCTCAGATAGTGAAGATATTGCAGCAGGAACGAAGTTAGAGCTTCCCTTTTGGCTTGCTCAACCACTCAGCGTACAGAGGCGTGCTGTTGTTTCTGTTGAAATACCGAAGATATACAGAGAATTTTACAGGGAGATCCTGAAGGCAGATGCCAAGGTGGTGGACCTTCATAAACTTTGCATATTTTTTTATGAATTTGGGTCGTATATCTGTGGGCTCAACCATAATGAAGCAACTGCAATTGCAGAAATTCTTGCCCAGGTCTTTAAGGAGCGTTTTCGGCTGGTAATGGATTGGGCATTTAATGCTGGAACTGACGTGACAGTGGCACTCTGTATGGACTTCCTTGAAATGATGTTGTTCAAGGAGGGTAATGAAGCTCAGAAGCAATTGAACGAGTGGATGACTAAAGGTGCAGGCTTAATAAAAACAGCAGATATGGTTATCAGCTATAAGAAACGGAAGTACACTGCCCTTGAACGATTGTGATTCTGCTTTGCAGCATTTTACCCATGTATGTAAGACAGTAGCCTGTGCATAAACATTAAGTTTCTCTCATGTGTTGAAGTGTAATTATGAGTGAAAGAAGAATGTAATAAAAGTGCTGAAATTTAGAGTTGTTGAAAATATGTGTTCTGAGGTTCTCTAGGAGAGACACCCCACAGATCACTCCATAGCATTAATTGCTTACAATTGTATATCACCAATGCAATATTCCCCTGTGGTGTACGGGAAATGTGAATCAGATGAGAAATTTAAGGTTATGATAGTAGCTCATTGGCTAAGAGTAGTCGCACATAGAGCAGAAGATCTGTGGTTCAAATCTGGGCTATAGCATTGACTTTCATTTCTGATTTTGGTAGATTTTACCTTATAAAGTTTACCTACACACAGTTTCTGCATTTTAGAAATATCATTGACCTAATTTTTGGGAACTGGATACTATCTAACTAGGAGACTGTTAATTACTAAAACAAAGATATTTGACTGCTTCCGTGGTTAAGTAATCAGCATTTTGCCTTCCCAAACCAGAGTTCCCAAGTACGATTACAGGTCTGGGTGGAAAGGGAGAATTTTGTATTTAGGTAACTAGAATCGTACCTATTTTACTCTGCAGAGTCTCAAAGTGTGAGAGGGAATGTGAGAATTTCTTGCTAAAACTAATAAAAATTGTTTAAAAAAGCCATATTTCAATTAGTAATAATTCTGTAAGCTATTTCTCATATTAGAACCTCTAATATGAGCAAAAAATTTAGAGGAGATTATAGGTACCAAAAAAAGAAGAAAAAGGGAAGGTAATATAGATCATGATTTAAAAGCTTTGAAAAACAATGTTTGGGAAATGGCACAATTCTCTCAAAGTAATTCTTTTAAAATACTGATTTAAATCCAAAAAAAGTATTCACAGAGAATATGACAAGAAGAACAGGTCAAAATTTATACAAAATTAAAAAGAAATCTGATGTTACACACACATGACTTTCTCTACTCGTGCACTAACCATTCTTACAAACTCTTATTCCTATATCTTCTTTGTGTTAGTTGAGATAAACATTTGTACAAATTATCTTATTGCGTATTTCCTTGTAGGTACAAGGGGAATATGGGAATACAGTAGACTGAGCGATAGTCAAATGTTTTAAAGCTTTCAAATTTCATTCTCTTTGCACAGTTAACATATAAAAAATTGAATATCAATGTTCCATTTGACAGAATTATAAGTTCTCCAAAACTCACAAAATAACAAGGCATATCTCCGACATGGTTCACTCATAAAAAATTTTATTTAGACATAAATTGTGTATTTTAGCAAGATATATACATTTTTTGCATAGTAAGATTTTGTCTATCTCTAACGGTTTACCAGTTATACAAAAGTCATCCAGAGTAAATACGACTACATAGGCTAAAGTCTGAAAATTCAAGATATACATTTCATTTGTCATAAAAGTATCTCAAACACAATGTCATTTTAATCAAAATCGTTAGACATTTTCAAGAAAATAAAAATTTTCCATGTAAAGGGTGGAGGAATTTTCTTCAAAATGTTCATGTTGCATCCTTGAAGGACATTAAACTTAAATACCAAATTTGGTTTTTAACCGACTTTTCATTTTTGAGTTGTGCTGTCCACGGACTGACAAACAGACAGACCTTTTTCTAAAAATGCTTCTTTTGGATTCAGAGGGCCTCAAAACATTTATTTCTGGTGAAACCTAGACATCAAATTTTTGGGTGGAATACAATACTTCCTCTACTATACTGTACGTAGTAGAGAAAGTAACAAGACTTCTACAAATACAGTTAATTCTGTAAAGAAACAAACCAGTGTTGATGCTTTTAATTGTTTCAGTATAAATCAGAAAATCTAGAATTTGTTTATAGTAAACATTCATAAAACTTTCTTTGTGACTGACTGAATTACAAATGGTATTTGTTTCTTTACTGCTTATCTAAGGTAAAGGAAGTATTTCAATTGAACCAGAAATTTGACGCTTAAATTTATTTCAAATAGGCTTTGGGAAATGCTAAATTGTGTACGTAAGAACACCTCAGACAACTCTATACAGGATTATCACAAAAGTACACAACTTTGAAGTCCTGTGAAACAAAAGCTAAATGTGATATTAACATAAAATTTGCAGTGTTATGTTGGGAAACTCTGCATTGGCAGTGATTTAGTTGGTAATTACATTAGGTTACATGAAGGGACACATAAGAAAAGCCACACTAAGTGCCAATACAGATATGTTACATTGGTTTTGGGATGAACTAGATTATCGTCTTAATGTGTGTCGTGTGGTGAAGGAATCACACTTGTGAGTTCACAAATTGAAGTTGAAGATTTCCTCTACACTCAGTGCAAACTGATTTGATTATATCATTAATAGTTATGTATTTATAACAATCTGAAATTGTCTCCAAATGTGTCAAATCTGTCTTCAATTTGAAAGTGAATCTATATGAATTATACATTTGTGATTGAAATGGCAGTTTTATGTTGCCTTTTTCTGCCTTTTTAAATATTGTAGGTAGCAGCAAGATGCTGAAATTTAGTGTTCCTTTATGCATTAAATTACAAAGTTGCATTAATAGTGTTGGATCCAACGCGTTTTGTACTGATGGTAAAGTACTCATATACAAAATATGCGAGCAGTCAGTGAACTGCGAAAAGAAGCATTCCAGCTCCTGATAATCGATCTATGACATATTTTCAGAGGATGATCATTAATGTTACATTAATTCCACGGTGTAACTAATAGAATGAAATATTGTGTATTTTATACCACATATCGGCACAATCAAACACAAAAATTGCTCTTTCCCTACTGGGAAGAAGATTTCTTTGCTTCCAACAGTAATTGCAACATCGAGTCAAAAATCTGAGTTTACATTCAACTTACATACATATGTAAAGCTTTCCTTAGCGCCACAATCCCTTTGTGGAAATTACAGAATCCTACACCATCACAGTTTTTTGAGAAGTACACTAACCAATCTGTACCTAGTGAGTCAAGTTTGCGAAAATGTTGCTTAACTGAATGTTACGATGCCACAATGAAAATAATTAAAGATAAAATGAAAAATAAGATTTGTTTTAGTATTTATAATGCCTTTTTTTCATACTTATTTTAGCTGCTAACAACTGTGGTCATGTGGAGTTAGTGCTGTTATTGCAAGGTTTTAGAGCCATTTGTGTTTGACTCTCGAATGAGTGAACCTCTAGAAGAAGAACTGTGCCAGATGTATTTTGTTATGCCACTATGTTGTAGAAGAAAGTGAAATAAATATTACTGTGGGTTGCGTTTAAATACATAAACTTCACTAAAACCACATATTTGCCTCATATAGCAACAGAAACAATTTTCGCTTAATATAATAGTCAAAAAGAAAGCTAAAAGGGCTGTCAAATCTAGTATTGGAAAATTATATATGTAAATAATTTATAGCAATGGAATATAAGGCGTAAAAATGCTAAAGATGATTATCTCAAAACATTTCCATTAGAGACAGATTTCCATTTAACGAAGGCAGGCCTAGGCTGTTAACAAAATTAAACAATGAACATACAGAAATGGAAAGAATGAGATAAGAAAATGTACGCACGGTGTTCAATTGTGTGTATTTAGATTTTTCTGCTGCAATACACATGTGTAATAACATCAGTGTCACTCTATTCAGCATAAAGTTTGTTACAAAGTATCTCGTGTTTCCCAATTTTTTTTCACAATGAAAAACATATTTATTGACATCTAATAATACATTTTTGGAAAGCTTAGACTTTTTCCTATTTTTCGACATAGTCACCATTCTGATCAATGCATTTTTGCATGTGGTGTATCATCTTTTGTTTGCCTGCATTATACAACTCTCCTGCTGTGTCTCGAAGATAGCTTAGAAGAGTTTCTTTCAGCTCCTCTCCGGTTCTGAAAAGTGCCCCATGCAGGTGTTTCTTCAAGTCAGGGAAGAGATGGTAGTCACTTGGGGCTAGGTCTGGGCTGTAAGGAGGGTGTGTGACAGTATCTCACCTAAATTTGTTGATGAGATTGGTTGTCACATGGGCAATGTGCGAACGAGCGTTGTCCTGATGGAAATGCACTCCCTTCGTGAGCATGCCTCCAGCCACCTTGGTATGCCCTAAATGATCGGTGAAAAGTTTGTGAATGTAGGTCTTGCTGACATCAGGGATCATCTCGCAGGTCTCCCAAACCGCCACCATTCGATCTTTCAGCATTGCTTCTTCCACTTTCACAATCGTTTCGTCTGAAACTGATGGCCGTCCAGAACGCTGGTTATCCTGGATGTGTGTACGTCCGTCTTTGAATTCTCTGCACCATTTGCACATGTGTTGTATGCTCATACACTGCTCACAGTGCACTTCACACAGTTGGGAATAATTGTCCACCAGTGCAGTCTTTTTGCACACAAAAAACGCATTACAAAGCGTAATTTGCACCTGGCTGGAGAAGTGAGTGGAAGCTCCGTTTCTAATAGCTGCCGAGCGAAGGCTGAGCGTCGCAGACAGCTTGCAGGGCGGGGAACTGGGAGAACCAAGCTACAGGCCAGTGTTGCTGGATCTCCTGTAACAGTTTTCCCCACAACTGCAGAAATTTGGGAACCTTATCTTATGGACAACTCTTGTATTTCTGCAATATAGACTCTGATTTTTTGCCCTAACACTAACGAACCATTCCCACACTATTTTGTTAGTGTCCTGGGTTTCAGCTTTCTTAAGCTTTCTCTTTATTTTTCCATTAGCACAATTTTTCCACTGCTTTAGAATTTCCATTTTCTTCTTTAGAATTTCATAAACTTGAATTTTGCCTTAAATGAGCATCTTCATTATCTGCTTTACACTCAATTTATGTAGCATAATCACTTTCACTCTGGTGTTAAGATCTAGTACAGCTTTTGTTTTGGAAGCCACAACGAGTACAGCTGAATGAAACCATCACCATTGAGTTTAGAGCTCTGTATTCTAAACTGCCTAACAGGTCATTAGAGCAGGAATTGGAAAGGAAAGAGAGAAAAATAAAAGACAATGGGCCATGGGTGTTAACTATGCAGTGAAGGATAACTGACAGGTTTCTCAGTATTCGGACCGTCATCAGCACACCCTGCTCCCAGACTGGTCAGATGCAGCAGCATGGTTGTTTCAACTTAAACATGATATACGTACAGCAGACAATGCAGACCTTGACTGGATGCCTAAAACTTTTCTAAGCTCTGTATTCTGAAACTCTAAATTTTCCCATAAGTGGCATACTTTGATTTCCATTGTTCACATAAGACAGTTTCTGTTGAATAAAGGGAATTTAGCATGTTTGTGACCCCTAAATCACAGGACCATGAAATATTTCTGCTCAAGACAGATTTCTACTTAAAGGATCCATTGAAGGGATGTTTTACTGTCTTACGATTTATTTTATTCTTCTTCAATCAAAACTTTTTGCAGGTGTTAAAAATGTGGTGTCCCAGGCTCCAACCATCAGGCTAGTTTATTGTTACTGAGACAATGTTTTTACTTGTATGGGATTGTGTGTTTGTAAATATACCTTTTCTTTGTCAACTTTCTCTGGTTCTAACGGTAGAGTCAATGATAAGTAAATGGCTCTGTATCACTCATCACCGAGACTAGCAGAGTACTACGGTCACCCCACTGAGGTTGCTTCACACAGCTTTGGACTAAACGTCTGGAAGGAGAGTTTTCACTACACCACGGCTCACAAGCCCAGATAATCATTTTGTATTTTATGACACTGGCCGTGAAAGCTTATACAATTTGATGAATGATAACTCTTGTTTTGTTGCCTTCTGGAATTGCAATCATGTCAATTTGTCTTATACCAGAGTCATTGAAAGAATAAAAAATTATGAAAGTAGTTTCATGTACATGAATATCTGCTTATTATATTCTTGAAAGATGTTCCACAGAGAAATTTCTGTGGTATTTATATATCTGACTTTTTCTTTACGAGTTATACTGAAGAAGAGTATGTTTCAGTTGACCTTATTTCATGTATTATGGTGAAATCCAAAAAATGAGAAAAGGAAGGACATACTTTTCGTTTGTTGCAGATATGACTAGCAAAGCATTACAACTGTGATAATAAATACCTTGTCCTTCTTTTGGAAGGCGGGCCATCCTCCAAACAATGGCTCTGTGCTGATGCTCATATTTTGCCTGTCCTGAGGTGACCTCAATGAGCGACTGCTCAAGGGTCTCCACAGTTCCCAAGAGACGCTCAATACCCTTTACTTTTCCTGTCCTGTAAATGGATAATAGAATGGTTAGATCCAAATCTCTACAATGCTAACCTGCTCATACACTGCATTATTTCTGCTGTCAAAGTATGTTGAGTTAGGATTTACATGAACTTCCAAATGCTTTATGTTTAACATGGGTTCAAAACAGAACATTTAATGCAACTTTTCCAGCATTTAAAGTTTGTGAGGAGGTTACTGAAATCAGAAATAAAATATTTGTTGATATTACCTTTTCATTTCTATAAATATCTGGATAGTTTTGCTATATTGTGAATATTGTCACGTTGGCCGAATGCAAAGGAGAATAAAGGTCAGCTATTTCACACCACTTTGCTGCTACACAAAACACGACAATGGGCAGCTGAGAACAAATGCCATCCACACAGTTCTAAAAGTTGTCAAAGTAGCAAGTTCTATTTATGGTACAAGTCAAGAAACTTTGATTTCCAGAAAAATTGCTGCTAATTGAGAGACTATATAAGCGAGCCAGTATGAACAGTTTATCATCAGAGTTGAGTTGTGCGGTATTCGCAAAGTCTGTAATTTCACTTTATTTCTTCTAAAACTGAACCACAATTTGTAACCTTGCAACTCACGGGTGTTCTGCTCTATCATAGCCTTGACATAAACATATCTTTTATTTTTTTAATTAGAAGATATTCATTATTTGACTTTTTTATTATCAGATAGGAATTTGATCTTTGTTTCTATGTTTACCTTTACATAGTTTGATTTGTTCCATGTCTTGCTGAGAAAATGAAAGACCATTTGATTTTGCGGAGGATGAATCTGAGTTGGTTTTAGACTTCTCAACTGTTCACACAAACAAGCAATTCTGACAATTGTCTAAAACTCGCTCAACATTCTCGCTAACTAAAACTCACCCTGACTGGCTAAACATTAAACTGACTAAAATAAGAATAAATAAAAACTAAAAGCTTCACTTATCTTAGAAATATTGCAAGATTTTCCACAGTTGACATGCTTCAAGTTGTATCCAACTTATTTTCAAAGCTATACAAACAAGTTACCATAGTTACTGATGCTCATTTTAAAACTTCATGTCATCAATCTCTGAAAAAAACCTATAAATACAATTTATTGGTGGTATTTCAAATTTCATTACATGGTCCCTGTTATTTAAAATAAATATCTTTTTCCAACCATTAAGTCTGTAGGTCCATTTAATTGTTTTGATAATTTAACCTCAATTAATTTCTTGAAAATGACCAAAAGTGATTTGCCATAGCCGATTGATCAATTTGTTTATATTTAATATTTCTAAAATGCTCTTTTATTCTGGTTTCTAAATGACATTTAGTTTTACTAATATAAACCCTGTCACAATCCAAACAGCTAAATTGATAAATGCCAGATTTTTTATACTTTGGAATTTTATCCTTTTTAGAAAAATTTAGTAAATTTTGTATATTAAATTTATTTTGAGGGACCAAATTTATTCCATGTTCTTTAAAATTTTTTATTGGCTCACGGATGGTAAGTAAACTTTTTATAAATACAATAATCTTTTATTTTTTGAGGGTAGAAATCTCTTTAATAGTCTTTTGATACTTAAATTTTTTCTATCTTTTTATGTATAAAATCTGTATTAAAACCATTAATGACTGCAGTGTTAATATGTTTATATTCTGTGTCAAATTCTTCCTTATTAAGGGGTATATTTATTAACCTATAAATCAAACTATTGAAAACAGCAAATTTATGTGCAAAAGGATTAAAATTTTTATTTTGTATGTAATTATCAGTGTGAGTAGATTTTCTATAAATACCAAATTCAATTTATTGTTATGTTTTTTAATTTTTAAGTGTAGGAATGGAAGGCATCCATTATTTTCTGTTTCCAAAGTGAATTGTATGGCTTTACCCAGAAAATTTAGATTTAAAGTATCATTTATCTGTTTTTCAGGAACAACAGCAAAAATGTCATCCATATATCTATACTATATTTTAAAAACTAGAGGGAATGATTTTGTAATTTGAATTTCAGAAAAGATTAGCAAGAAATGGTGAAAGTGGACTACCCATTGCCAAGCCAGAAGTTTGTTGAAAAAAATTACCATTAACACTAAAGAAATTTTGATCCAAAGTCAGAACCGAAACTCCTCAAACACATAACCGGAAAACAAGAGCTGTCCACAAGGGAACAAATTTTCATTTTAAAAAATAGAAACCGAGTATTTCATTTTGACATTCCCCAGAAAGATATTTTCAGCAAGTTCCTTGAACCGTCACCAGAGGAAACTTCAGAACAAGCATCTGCACCATGGAAATCCAGTCATTTTCTGATTGATAATGGAGGAAAGTTAACCTCCAAAACGCTTTCTGGAAAATTATAAATGTAACTGTTGTTTAGTGTTATTAATTGACTCACCTTTTAAATTAAATATTATAACAACACTGTTTTCAAACTTCTAAGAAAGGAGGATAAAGATTTGTAAGTTTTACAAAATCATCTATTAATTCATGTAATTCTAAAGAATTTAACCATTTTTTTAAAAAAAATCAAAAGCTTTTTTCTTGGAATACTAGGAAATAAAGTGGTTACTTCAAAAGAAACGAGTATCATTATCGGACAATACTATATTGCTAATCTTTTCTACTAATTCAAAAGAATTTTTAATACTTAAACTTCCAAACTGATCAAAGGTACTGAATTTTTTACTTAACTATTTTGTTAAATTATATGTAGGTGAATTTAAACAATTTATAATTGTCTCATTTTATTTCCTGGTTTGTGAATTTTGGGAAGTGCATACAATCTGGGTAAAACTGGATTATTAACTTTTAAAATACTTTTTTCTTTGCTAGGTATAATTTTCACTTCGTTAAGAATTTTATTAAAAGTTGAAATGCATGATTTTAATGGATCATTATGTATTCTTAAGTGATCTTCACTTTGAAGTAGAAGTTCTACTCAATCAGATTGATCTAAAATTACAATTTTATTGCCTTTATCAGCTTTATTATAAATTACGTCCTTCTCATTCAATGATTTAATAATCTGATTATTATGATTACTTTTAGGGTTATTTTTATTAATTTCATTAGTTTTAATGAGCATCAGTAGCTATGGTAACTTATTCGAATAGCTTTGAGAATAAGTTGGAGTTAACCTGAAACATGTCAGCTGTAAAACATCTTGCAATATTACTAAGATAAGTGTTTAGTTTGTAATTTGTTCTTATTTTAGATTCTGTTGCTTCACTGTTAATAGCTTCATTATTTCCTTATTTAACTAAACTGACTGTCCAAGCCAACTTGCCAACATAGCCGAGAATTAGGCACCGGCGATTTCTCTGGGAAAGTAAACTTTTCTCAAAGTTTCTCATAACAAGCCCGGCATTTGAAGCTTCTTAAACTGTCTGGAATTAACATTTGTTCTAGCCCGCTCATTGTTGCCTTGTCTACTGGCCGGCATAATGGTGTGAGATACACTACATTTCCATGAGGAACTCAAATCTATTTGAGTACTCATTGCAGATTGAATACAGATGGAAATGCAAATTCAGATTGAACTGAATCCTTGGATCCAATCCTCTTAGAAATGGGATTGGATCAAAATTGTGTTGCATGGAAACAACTACCGGATTCAAATGGATTTGAAGCCACCAAAGGTGCTAACTTGTACTGCACCTGTAACATGGTGCACACTCGTCATTTTGTTTTCTTAGCAAAAATGATGTAATAAAACACAAAGTCACTTTTATTGTTTCTATAATCTCACAATATATTCTTAGAAAAAACACTGACTACTCTTAAGAC
The DNA here is from genome assembly GCA_030765045.1 of Tenodera sinensis. Taxonomy (NCBI): domain Eukaryota; kingdom Metazoa; phylum Arthropoda; class Insecta; order Mantodea; family Mantidae; genus Tenodera; species Tenodera sinensis. The sequence continues at coordinate 3,295,992 of CM060965.1, read as the reverse complement.
CTACTTAAAATGTGCAGGAAACACATTTTTCAGAGGTTTGCCAACATAAAAGCTTAAATTTATGCTTGAGCCTTGCGTATCCAAATAGATCTCATTTCAGATTGAAGTCAACATGGAAACATGGATCGTATTGAGAAAAGGATTGGACTCATGGATTTCATTCCCCATAGAAACTTAGTGATAGTGGACTTTGGTTCTCCTTTGCCTATGTATTCTAAATCACAATAACATAATGCAGCATTGTTATAACAAACTGTGAGCAAACATCAAAGCATAAAGTGAGAGAAAAGATAGAAACCTTTAATGGAAGGCGGTTACTGTTGAGTGGAAGAATATCTAAATCAGTTTCCACAGTAATGCCTTGTAATTTCACATTACTTTGTAAATACTCATGTATTGTTATTTTGTATTTTCACTTAATTCTATGTTTTGAGTTCAAATATTTTAGACTTAGAATGACTTTCTTTATCTGTAATTTTCTTAATCATAAGCCTATATCTTGTGTAAGATTCAAATAGTGAATAAAGGCTGATATGATATGAAAGATTACAAGGAAGTAAATGAAATTAAATTGCTGTTTGAAATTTAAAAAGCCACTCAAGTAAGCAATCTTGTTTTTCATATTGTCCCCAAAATTACCTTCTTATAAATCCTCACTTCATTACAGATGTACATTTCTCAAGCGCACGTGTACACAAAATAGTCTCACCTTCTGTGTGCTGATTTGACGGAACCGTAACGGAAATGCTTCTCTACACGAAACAGATATATCCAACACTCAGGAATAGGAAAGCGAACCATGATGTCCTCACAGGGAATCTGCCCCAGTTTTCTACTGGAGAAGCCAGGAACTAAAATATCAGCTTTCAGCTCAATCTAAAAATATTGAAAACAATCTTAAATAACAGTGCAAATTTAAATTAATGAACTTTTTAAGAAAATGTGCACCTTTTGCTACAATATGTTTCACTTTCAACATAATTTGTTAAAACAAGCTATTGAGAGTTATAACATAATAAACATTTTATAAAACAATAATTTCAACCCAAAAGCACATCACTATGCACTTTTCCATAGTTTAATTCACAGATTGATGAATATCCCACTAACAGGTAGAGAATACAATGAAGATTTTCTTCATTTGCCATGAGGATGCAATAATTCAGAGATGGTCTAAACCATGTAGTTGATGACACTAATATTGGATATGACTGTCTAGGATCCTGGGCTGAAGGTCTCGTTACATTCACAGACATAGATTAGCATAAATAAACTACTGTAGTCAAGCATACTAAAGGTGTACATTTGAGCGAACCTTGTTTCCAGTGATGCACATGACAGTCTTGAGCTGCAGAGGCAATTCTCGGTTCTTAGGAGGTCTCACTCTAAAACGCATGAGTTCTATATAGCAAGCATCGGGCGGCTTGAACCTGAAACAAAGTAACGCTGTGTCATGTCTGTACAGCTGTAATGATATACCATATACCGGCTGTGATGTACTCACTTGATAACTCTGGTGCGTTCGTACTCGTCTTGCTGCACACAGCTGTGAAACTCCACAAGCTCCAGCCTTATCCACTCTTCCGTTATGACTGGAATAATGTCATGTCTACCAACCACCTCCTTACCTTGTCTCCACAGATCATTCACTCCCAGCTCAATATCTGGCATTCCTGCATACAAGAAAGTAAAGTGATGCATTAGTAAGTTGGTGGGCTCTTCTACTAGCCGACTTCAGTTAATCATCTCTGTTTAAATGAATGCATCTATGAGAATTGAAAGAAAAAAAAATTTCTTTTGATTGCTTTGTACGAGGGCTATTTTTTTCTTTCAAGGTTCAATAGGTCTGTAAACCAACGGCTAAGTGAAAATCAGTTAAAGCTTTGTGCACATGTGTTGTGCACTGTCTCTACTATGTCTGTTGACTGTGTCACATAATACTTTGAGTGTGCAGTGAGCACATATACATGTCCACAGCAACAGTGTATCCTGCCAAACGTGAAGTGAATGCTCTAATTCATTTTCTTTATGCATAGGACTGCATTGCAGCTGAAATTCATCAACAAATGAATAACGTTCACAGTGAAACTTTCGTGAGGTACAGCAAAATGCAGCAGTGGTGCAGGAACTTTGAAGCACGATGCATGGACGTTCATGATGCAAGCAGTTAGGGAAGAAAACAAGTGTCAACTGATGATTTTGTTCAGCAAGTGGATCAGGCAACTCGAGAAAATTGTCGGTTCACGATTTCTGTGTTAATTGCTTCATTTTCCAACATTTGCAAGTCAGTTCTCTGAGGATGTCTGCAGACCAGTGTAAAGAAATGGCTGAAGGTATAGGTGTTTGCCTTCTATGAAAAAGGGATTGGAAAGTTGGTACCACCCTATGAAAACTGTCTAAATCGGAGCAACAAATGTGTAGATAAGTAGCACGTAGGTGTAGCTCTATGTTGCAAATAAAATAATTTTAACTTTTACCATACTTTTGGTTTCACAAATTATATTATCGGATTCTGAAAAAAAATAGCCCTCGTATTTTTGTACCATATAATCAAACATAAAACATATATCACACATGACATTTTAAGATACTATTTTAAGATAGTGTGGTGCCAGCTCCACATGAAAGGAGGCTCAAGATGAGCAACCTCACACCACTACATTGCTAGGCAGCACCCAACAAGCAGTACCAGAACAAAGGAGGCTCAAGGTAAGGTAGCTTACACCACTATACTGCTAGGCAACACCCAACAACAAGCACATCAGAACAAAGTAGGCTCAAGGTAAGGTAGCTCACACCACTAAACTCCTAGGCAACACCCAACAAGCAGGATCAGAGCAAAGGAGGTTCAAGGTAAGGTAGCTCACACCACTACACTGCTAGGCAACACCCAACAAGCAGGACCAGAACAAAGGAGGCTCAAGGTAAGGTAGCTCACACCACTACACTACTAGGCAACACCCAACAAGCAGGACCAGAACAAAGTAGGCTCAAGGTAAGGTAGCTCACACCACTACACTGCTAGGCAACACCCAACAACAAGCAGGACCAGAACAAAATAGGCTCAAGGTAAGGTAGCTCGCACCACTACACTGCTAGGCAACACCCAACAACAAGCAGGACCAGAACAAAGTAGGCTCAAGGTAAGGTAGCTCACACCACTACACTGCTAGGCAACACCCAACAACAAGCAGGACCAGAACAAAGGAGGCTCAAGGTAAGGTAGCTAACACCACTACACTGCTAGGCAACACCCAACAACAAGCAGATCAGAACAAAGTAGGCTCAAGGTAAGATAGCTCACACCACTAAACTCCTAGGCAACACCCAACAAGCAGGATCAGAGCAAAGGAGGGTCAAGGTAAGGTAGCTCACACCACTACACTGCTAGGCAACACCCAACAACAAGCAGATCAGAACAAAGTAGGCTCAAGGTAAGATAGCTCACACCATTAAACTCCTAGGCAACACCCAACAAGCAGGATCAGAGCAAAGGAGGGTCAAGGTAAGGTAGCTCACACCACTACACTGCTAGGCAGCACCCAACAAGCAGGATCAGAGCAAAGGAGGGTCAAGGTAAGGTAGCTCACACCACTACACTGCTAGGCAACACCCAACAACAAGCAGGACCAGAACAAAGTAGGCTCAAGGTAAGGTAGCTCACACCACTACACTGCTAGGCAACACCCAACAAGCAGGACCAGAACAAAGTAGGCTCAAGGTAAGGTAGCTCACACCACTACACTGCTAGGCAACACCCAACAACAAGCAGGACCAGAACAAAGTAGGCTCAAGGTAAGGTAGCTCACACCACTACACTGCTAGGCAACACCCAACAACAAGCAGGACCAGAACAAAGTAGGCTCAAGGTAAGCTAGCTCACACCACTACACTGCTAGGTAGCACCCAACAACAAGCAGGACCAGAACAAAGGAGACTCAAGGTAAGGTAGCTCACACCACTACACTGCTAGGCAACACCCAACAACAAGCAGGACCAGAACAAAGTAGGCTCAAGGTAAGGTAGCTCACACCACTACACTGCTAGGCAACACCCAACAACAAGCAGGACCAGAACAAAGTAGGCTCAAGGTAAGGTAGCTCACACCCCTACACTGCTAGGCAACACCCAACAACAAGCAGGATCAGAACAAAGTAGGCTCAAGGTAAGGTAGCTCACACCACTACACTGCTAGGTAGCACCCAACAACAAGCAGGACCAGAACAAAGTAGGCTCAAGGTAAGGTAGCTCACACCACTACACTGCTAGGCAACACCCAACAACAAGCAGGACCAGAACAAAATAGGCTCAAGGTAAGCTAGCTCACACCACTACACTGCTAGGTAGCACCCAACAACAAGCAGGACCAGAACAAAGGAGACTCAAGGTAAGGTAGCTCACACCACTACACTGCTAGGCAACACCCAACAAGCAGGACCAGAACAAAGTAGGCTCAAGGTAAGGTAGCTCACACCACTACACTGCTAGGCAACACCCAACAACAAGCAGGACCAGAACAAAGTAGGCTCAAGGTAAGGTAGCTCACACCACTACACTGCTAGGCAACCCCAACAAGCAGGACTAGAACAAAGGGGACTCAGGTGAGCAACCTTATACCACTGCATTGCTTGGAATAAAGGCTGACTTCAGACAGTTGGAAAAGCTTGGAATGCTGGGCTCTTACAAGAAACTTGGAGATAGGTACATGGGTTTCCAAAAATTGCTGCTCTACCATTCTTGGCTATATGAGCGTGTTGGCGGAGATAGAGAAGTCAGTGTAGAGGCACTTTCTATTGATTATTATTTATTTATGCCAACAAACTTAATGCTGGAGTTTTTAAACACAGAAGCTGTGTCTGAGCAATGTTTAAGAGGTGGAATCAGGACTTAAAAATTCAATGCCATAGCTGGGATTTGAACCACGGATCTTCTGCTCTAACCATTAAGCTACCATGGCCAACTTGCCAGTATGACATTAATCAGTTGGGGAATTTAATGTCATACTGGCAGGTTGCCCATGGTAGCTTAGTGGTTAGAGCAGCCGCTCAATAAGCAGAAGATCCATGGTTCAAATCCCAGCTATAGCATTGAATTTTTCAGTCCTGATTCCACCGCTTAAACTTTTAGTGAGTTTATCATCAGTCAGTTTTAAGAGTGAGTTGTAGACAGTTGAGAAGTGTTTTGTGTCAAAGTTACGATAGGACAGAACAGTTTAGAGTTGCAAGGTCATGAATTGTGGTTCAATTTTAAGGGTAATAAAGTGACAAAATGTAACTAGAGTTGTCATTTGCCACAATATTAATTTTTTTATTTGTAATTAGTAGAGCTCGGATTTTTAGGTAAATACATACGAGGAGGTGTCAAAAACTAACCAGAATTATTTTTTGCATTTTGAACGCATGAGATGGGTGTTGGTAGTACCAGAGAGGTCTGACCTTGAGTGATGAAATGGCATACACTTCATTGGCCTAGAGGTGCTCAGTTGGAGGGTAGCTGAAGTGTGAGGCTGTGTTTACTATACCCAACATGGATCTCAAGTTGCAGCAGCATGCATCAATTAGATTTTGTGTTCTTGACAAAACTGCATCACAAACATTGGAAATGTTGTAGCAAGCCTACAAAGAGCAAGCAATGGGGAAAACTCAAGTGTCTGAATGATATAAACATTTCGGGAGGGTAAAACTGACCTTGAGGATGCTCCAAGTCCCGGAAGACAGTCAACTTTGAAAACAGAGATCAGTGTCACCACAATTTTTGTCATGTTGCGGGAAGACCGTTGTTTATCGTTAACAAAGATTGCTGAGATTATGAATATATCCTACAGATCAGCTGAAGGCATTGTACGAAATGTTCTGCGGTATAGAAAAGTTGCAGCAAAGTGGATGCCTTGTGTGATCAGTGATGAACAGAAGGCTCACCGTGTGATGGTGTGTCAACAATGGAAGGGAAGGCTTCAGTGAGAAACAGATTTTTTTAGACAAAGTCATCACATGCGACAAATCCTGGTTTCATCATTTTGGCCCAGAGACAAAGCAAGAAAGTGCCCAGAGGAAACATCCTTCAAGTCCAAGACCCAAAAAGGCAATAGTTCAACGAAAAATGATGCATCTTGTGTTTTTCAATAAGCAATGCATTGTTTACGATCATGTGGTGGATAAGCACCGTACTGTTACTACGAATTACTATTGTGAGGTACTGAAGGGGCTATTAAGGAGGAAAATTGCAACAAAATGACCAAATCTTGCTCAAACGGGATGGATCCTTCATCAGGATAATGCCTCTGCTCATCGCGCCATCAATACTCAGGAAACAATAACTGAATTAGGCATTGAGGTGATGCCACATCCACCTTATTCACCGGACCTAGCCCTGTGTGACTTCCACCTATTTTCTGCAGTAAAAAAAGAGCTTTGGGGTCATCATTTTCAGAGTGATTGAGAGCTAAACAATAAAATTTCGGGTGTACTCAACAGACTGTCCAAAAGGGGCTTCAGGGAGCTTTTTGAACGTTGGACTGAACGCTGGAATCGTATTGTGTCCGAGGGAGAATACTTTGAAGGTGTGTAATGGAATTTGAATAAGAACAATCTATCTATATATCTATCTCTATCTCTTATGGTTTAAGAGTTATTCAAAAGGCATTCAGGGTAAACAGGACTGCATGGGCTGTAGCCAGAAAATGAAAAATATTCATTTCATTTGTCATCAAAATATCTTAAATATGCCATTTTAATTAAAATCGTTAGAGCCATCTTCAAGAAAAGCAACATTTTAAAAATATTTTCCATGTAAAGGTTAGTTTAGGGTGGAGGAATTTTCTTCAAAAATCTTTGTGTTGCATCCTTGAAAGACATTAAACTTAAATACCAACTTTGGTTTTTAACCGACTTTTCGTTTTTGAGTTATGCTGTCCACAGACTGACTGACAGACAGACACACCACAACCCCACCCACACAGACCTTTTTCTAAAAATCTGATGTGCTACACTCACATGCCTTTCTTTACTCTTGTACTAACCATTCTAACAAACTCTTATTCCTATATCTCCATAAGATAAACATTCGTACAAATTATCATATTGCTTATTTCCTTGTAGGTGCAAGGGGAATATTAGAATACAGTAGGCTTTGAGCGATACTCAAATCTTTTTAAGCTTTTAGATTCCGTTCTGTTTGCACGCTTAACATACAAAAAAATGAACAACCTTGTTGCATTTCGCTAAAGTTCTAAGTTTTCCGAAACTCACACACATAACAAGGAATATCTCCGAAATGGTTCACCCTACAAGAAAATTTATTGAGACATAAATTGTGTATTTTAGCAAGATCTACATTTTTTGTATAGTATGATTTGGTCTATCTCTAACGGTTTACCAGTTATACAAAGTCGTCCAGAGTAAATACGACTACAGGGGCTATAGCCAGAAAATTCAACATATACATTTCATTTGTCATAAAAATATCTCAAACATATGACATTTTAATCAAAATCGTTAGAGCCATTTTCAAGAAAATCAAAATGTTCGAAAAATTTTCCATGTAAAGGGTAGTTTAGGGTGAAGCTATTTTCTTCAAAATCTTTGTGTCGCATCCTTGAAAGACACTAAACTTAAATACCAACTTTGGTTTTTAACCAACTTTTCATTTTTGAGTTATGCTGTCCACAGACTGACACACAGACCTTTTTCTAAAAATGCTTTTTTTGATTTCAGGGGGCCCCAAAACATATTTCCGGTGAAATCCCGACATCGAATTTTTGGGTGGAATATAATACTATACGTAGTAGAGAAAGTAAAAAGAAAATGCAAGGAAGTGTTAAAAAATAATAGTGGATTTAACATAGTCTGTAAAATTTCAAATGTGTTGGATGGCAATATGAAGACATTGTTATGAGTGTCACTGACATTCAATGTTATAATTATGTTAGACCTACTTCTTGTGATGTGGAAAAATCATTTTTGAAATTCAAGACATTTCTTTGTGACAATAGTCAATCTTTTGGGATGGAACATTTGAGGAAGCATGTGGTCGTATACTGTAACTCTACAGAATTTGATAGTCCCTCCCAAGAATAATGTCTGCTAAGTACTACATGAGTTTGTTATTTCGGCCATTCAGATCTTAAAAATATTTTGTTTGTTTTAGCACATATTTTTTATTATTTATTTATGCCAACAAACTTACTGTTGGTGTTTTTAAACACACAAGCCGTGTGTGGGCAAAGTTTGAGAGGTATAATTACCATCTGAAGGTTATTTAATCCTGGGATATAAAGTACTTACAATAGTAAGTCACCATTGGGGTAATTTGTCTCTGATGTGAGACAGCCTTTGTGGTTTACCAGGAGAAATGCGAACTGGTTTGAGAATTTAATGCCATTCTGGCAGTTTGTTACAATAGCTCAATGGTTAGAGCAGCCGCCTGATAAGCGGAAGGTCTGTGGCTCAAATCCCAGTTGTGGCATTGAATTTTTAAGTTCCAGTTCTACCTCTCAAACATATTTTTTACTTTTTAGCACATAAAAAATAAATATTTTCCACGTTTTTAGCATCTAAAACTCTGAGCCCTAGTAATTAGTAATCACTTTTTGATATAGTAATGTAAAATACTCCTTGAACCCTATGAATTATATGATTCCCAAACTTTTAATCAGAGCTTAGTATACTAATACAAAGATATTGTACAAGCATTTCCTAATTTTAATTAGTTAAGAGGAAAGACATTCTTGTTCACATGTTATTGAAGTTTTATCAGCTTTAATTTGGACTGTGAAAGTGTAATTGTTACCTTACCTAATAGAGGCTTAAAGGAGCCAGTTTTGACAATTCCCTAAGTATAGTCCCATCCTGCACAAGTCTCGCATGTGCTTTGATCTGTTGAACCTGTCACTGTGAGGGTATGTTATCAATATCACTGCAAAGCTGTGAATAGCATACTCAGAGCTATTGATGAGAGAGTAGAACAACTTACCTGCCAGAAAGCCAAGGAAAAAGAGACGCACTCTTGCTATTTGTTTGTCAATATGGCCGTATTTGTCCTGCTCTACATAGAGTTCATCTACAACAGTAATCTGCACCTCTTCTGTCTTGTAGTTGAGAGCTCTGTCTCTGTGTACTGAGAGTCTGAAGAGAGCTTCCTCAACACATACACTGAACTGTTTCATGTCCTCATAAGTTTGAGAACCAATCTTGAACAACTGTGATATCTGAAACAATTCCAACATGTACAAGTTACAGACAAACTCCTTTCATGTGAGGATGAACACATATCCAGAAATGATTTATTCCCATCTCCACCTCTTGAACTTACAAGTCTCTTCAAAATGTATAAAGTACAAGATATTCTACGTATTTTTGTTTGGAGAGCATCATTGTTACCATCATAGTAACAACTTCATACCAGAATAGTCAGATTATATTTTTTGTGTAGTAAGATTTTGTCTATTTCTTACGTTTACCAGTTTTGCAAAGGTCATTCAGACTGAAAAGTACCTCAGAGGATATTCTCAGAAACTTGGTGATATACATTTCATTTGTCAGGATAGTATCTTAAACCTTAATTTAATCATAGTCATCAGAACTATTTTTGGGAATGTTTTCATTATGAAAAAATCTGATGTGTTGCACTCACATGACTTTCTCTACTCTTGTACTAACCGTTCTTACAAATTCTTATTCCTATATCTTCTTCGTGTTAGTTGAGATAAACATTTGTACAAATTAATTTATTGCTTCTTTCCTTGTAGGTGCAAGGAGAATATTAGAATACAATAGGCTTTGTGTGATAGTCAAATCTTTTAAAGCTCTGAGATTCTGTTCTCTTTGTACACTTAAAATATAAAAAAATGAACAACGATGTTCCGTTTCACGAAAGTTTTAAAGTTTTCCAAAACTCACACACATAACAGAAAATATCTCCCCGAAATGGTTCACCCTACAAGAACATTTATTCAGACATAAATTGTGTATTTTAGCAAGATCTACATTTTTTGTATAGTATGATTTAGTCTATCTCTAATGGTTTACCAGTTATGCAAAAGTCGTCCAGAGTAAATACGACTACAGGAGCTATAGCCAGAAAATTCAAGATATACATTTCATTTGTCATCAAAATATCTCAAACATATGACATTTTAATCAAAATCGTTAGAGCCATTTTCAAGAAAATCAAAATTTTCGAAAAATTTTCTATGGAAATGGTAGCTTAGGGTGCAACAATTTTCTTAAAGATTTCTTAATTGAAAGATATTAGACTTAAATACCAACTTTGGTTTTTAACCGATTTTTCGTTTTTGAGTTATGCTGTCCACAGACTGACAAACGCACACACACACACACACACACACACACACACACACACAAACCTTTTTCTAAAAATGCTTTCTTTGAATTCAGGGGGCCTCAGAACATATGTTTCCTGTGAAATCTCGACATCAATGTTTTGGGTGGAATACAATACTTCCTCTGCTATACGTAGTAGAGAAAGTAAAGATTCAATACCATAGTCGAGACTTGAACCACAAATCTTTGGTTATATATGCAGCTGCACTACCATGGTAACATGTTAGCATGGTAATTATTATTTATTTATGCCAACAAACTTACTGTTGGTGTTTTTAGACACACAAGCCGTGTGTGGGCAAAGTTCTAGTTCTACCTCTCATGTTAGCATGGGCTTAAATTTTCCAACTGATTCTCCTTTTCCCAGTAGATCGGTGATGCAGTCCTCACAACTGGGAGCTGCTACTTCTCAATCAAGTAGCTCCTCACTTGGCCCCTCAGGGAACTAATGAGGCTGAGTGCACCCCAAATCAGGTCTCACAACAGGAGAAAATTCCATACATGGGTTTGAATTCTCAAACCAGTTCGTATTTTTCCTGGTAAACTTCTATGTCATTCTGGCAGGTTGTCATGGTAGCTTAATGGTTAGAGCACCTGCTTGGTAAGTGGAGGGTCTGTGGTTCAAATCCCAGCTGTGGCATTGAATTTTTAAGTTCCAGTTCTACCTCTCAAACATTGTCCACACACGGCTAGTGTGTTTAAAAACACCAACACTAAGTTTGTTGGCATAAATAAATAATAAAGGATTTTATTAACTTGTGTGCTATACCTCTAATGGCTAAATTATGTAACTGAGTTAATAGTTTGTGTCCACACAGTCAAAAGCTTTTATGAGATCTAATAGAACAGCAGCAGTATATGTATCTGATTCAATGTTTGCAATAACATTTCAACAAGGTCTGATAAGGTGCTGGTAGTGTATTTATTACTCACAATGCCATTTGGTTACTGAGACAAACCAAATACTAAAGCCAAGGTTTGTAAATGTTTGAGCTGATGACATACCTGAGGAGCATGCTCCACGGGAAGTCCAAGTTTCCTGAGGTCACTACCAAACTCTTTGCATCCTTGATAGTCACCTTCGATGGCATACTTGGCAAATTGACTCAATTTGTTGGTGATGCGCTCTGCCTTAGTAACCTGGCCTGGCCTTACTCCTGGCCTTTCTTTGTAGAATACATACTGCAGTTTCACAGTGAAGATCTTGCCATATTGGTCAAACTGCTGTGCTCCTGTCAACAACAGTGTGTGTATTACCATTCTCATAGTACATTGAGTAAAGTGTATGAAATGTGATAAATAGGGTATTTCTAGAATTGTCTTAGGCTTACTAGATCTTCACCTAATAAGGTTACTTTAATGTAATTAGGGAGACTGGGTTGTAAAAGCAAGCTACTGGAAAAAGTAATGAAATAATGGTTTAGAATTTGGAAACTAGAGGAAGATAACATCATCAAACTCTGTTTAACTGCACCAGAAAGGTTTAAGGGGAAAGAAACTTAGACAAAATCCAAAATAACATATAACTGGTCAGAAAGGGGAACATTACTGGAAGAAGATAAAATTAAGAATTGAGGATATTGAAAGTACGAATATCTTTACCACAGAAATGCACAGGATGGTGCAGCCCTGTCTGTCATAGATGTCACCATTGAAAACTTTACTGCTTCGCTATGTATGGCCAAAAGAAATGCACATTCTCCGAGGTGGAGCAGCTAATTGCATGGAGACAATGCATTTTCCCAGCCTTTAAAATTATCTACTCTTGCTGCACAATTTTCTAGAAAATGAGCGCTTCTATGTCCAAGTAAAGCACTCCTCCCAGGAGAGAGTGATGTGGGCTGGTGTCCCTTACAGGGCAATCATGTTGCCCTTTTTGTACATTCTTTTCACGAATGAACACCAGATGCAAGGTCATCCTGTATGCTGATGACACGGCAATACACAAGCACCAGAGAAATCCTTGTATTGGCAATGTTATATAAACCACTTCCTCTCATGGCTCCAATTAATCCTAACAAATGCCAGTTGGTTCATTTTTCAAAGTGGCATCACACTTTGGCAATAATCTAACAGTTGGTGGTCAAATATTGCACTGTGCTCTGCAAATTAAATACCTAGGCATCACTATGGACTGCACAATATGGTGGTGCACCCACCTAAAAAATACAGGCAAAGGCAAACAATGACTAAAGTTATGTGTCCTCATCTTCTGCAGCAAACAGCTGCAACTATAATCCAAATTAATCCTACATAAATCCTTTATATTTACAGACCTGTAAACCAATGACAAGTGTGGTCCTCCAGGCATTCTGGGGATTGTGAGAGAGCGATGTGACCGTCAAATCATAAAAATACACTGCTCTCTAAAAAGCAGTGCTAATTAAGTGCACATTAATCAGCAAGTCGTGCCATGTCTAAAACATTTTAATTCTAGCATTTTTCTGTGTTTTGGCTCGCCTTTGCCAATGTTGGCGATCACAGAGTTTTGATGAGTTTTAATGCGTCCCCAAGCAGCGGAGGCTATTTTTATTATTGCCTCTGGGATGGATGGGAGTTGGGTTTCCAAGTGCAGGGTTTGGTTAGAGGTGCAGAGGGGAAGAGGCTGTGGACTTGTTAGCTAACGCTGGATTTCTGACAATGAAGTCATTAATCCTCTTGCTCTCCAATACTTTTCACTGATGGATGGGGCGCTAGAAGTGGCCGGGCATATTTGAAGGTGGTCTCGATCCATTTCCTCTTGCAGATCACATAGAGGACAGAGTGGTGAAGAATATATCCCAATTCTGTTCAAATGTTTTACCAGACAATCATGTCCTGTAATCAACCTGAAGGTTGCAACTGCTGTTTTCCGAGGATACTCAGAAATTACTGTTTGAATGTTTGGTAGTTCCCATCTTTTATTTTTCATAGTAATAGTTTGCAATAAGTTTTTTGAATTTAGAGTTGACTAATCTTTTAAGAAAATCAGCTTTGTCATTACCACTCAGTCCACAGTGAGCTGGTATCCATTGGAAGACTAGGTGTTTTTGAAGTGCTGTTAGATGGGTAAGGATTTTCCAACATTCTATAATTGTTTGGTTTTTTGGTGACAACTTGGAAGTAATTGCTGCCCTGGAATCTGAGAGAATAACTGCTTGATGAAAATGTGAAATTCTATACAAAAGATTTTGTAGGGCCATTCGAATTGCTTCAATTTCTCCATCAAAGTTTGTAGTTCCATAACTTAAAGATTTGTAATAGGAAAAGAGGTGACATGTGACTCCAGCACCCACTCCATCTCGGTTTGATATCAATGATCCATCAGTATAAATATGGAGCCATTCATGTTCTGGAAATCTAGTATGGATTGTCTCTAATGCCAATAATTTTAGAACACTAGTTGGAGTATCACTTTTCTTAACTTCTGTCAGGGGTAAATAATATGTGATGTCTAATGTTTGTGTCAGATTGACTTTAGATATGAAGTTTTCCTTTGAATTAGGAAGGTATACATTCTTCTTGATGTCTTGAATTTTGGGAAGAAATCTCTCTGTCCTGAGTCTTTGGTGTATATTGTGACATGGCTTCTCCATGTCATTAAGACTCTTTGATTTTCAAGCAGGTTGCCATGGAGACAGTTTTGATGGTGTGAGAGTTTGGAAAGATTAAGAGACAGAAACTAGTAGTGTGGCTGTACTTGAAGCTTGAGAAAATAAAAAAGAGTTGTTAAATTTGTTACATTTGGTGTCAGGAAGTGGGATGGAGGGAGATTCGGAAACCAGGATGATGGCAATGATGAAAGAATTATTTGCCAAAATGGAAACGAGAAACGACAACCTCGCTGCCGAGCTGAAAGAGATGAAGACGGAGCTATCGGCGAAAATTGACGAGCAACTGGCTGGCGTGACGGAAGGCGTGGAAGAACTCGGCGAAAAGGTGGAAGACCTCTGCCAGCACGTGGACGTCGTGGAGGACGACGGGGAACGTCTTGGCGCCCTGGTAGTAAGAGTTGACGAGAGCGTCAAAGTACTGGATGCCAGGGGCAGACGGAATAGCGCGGAGCCGGGGAGGGAGCACCTAGTGGCCGAGGCGACAGTTGCGCCCGTTTCGGACGATCAGCAGGGAAGCGCACAAGCAAACGAGCAACACGCGAGAACCGACTTGGCGTGTGACATGGGGGAACCGTCGGGGCCATCCAATCACCTGACGCATAGTGCCGTGAACGGAAGAATGGTGGACATCATCGTGGACGGCAGGATACAGGAGAGGCCGTGCCGAGCACGAGTGAACACGAGTGCAGCGGTGGACGCGACTCGCGCGGATGTGGTGGGGTTTGTTGCCGGACCCATCGGAAGCAAGGTGGCTGCGAAGGTGCGCCAGAGAGGTCGGCGGACATGGTACCCAGTGAGCCGTTTCAAAGTGCGCAGGATGGCCCGTCAACACACCAGGAAGAAGGGCAACTGGACGAGGGACCGTCAAGACCGGCGGTACTGTTGCAGAATTTCGAAGCAGGATGGCATACATCGTCCTACCTGGACCAAGGGACACTATCCAACAGCGATACCTAGGATCGTGCCCCCTGGAGAGCGAGGTCCTACTGGCCCTCAAGGTTTACAAGGATTCCCTGGCCCTCAGGGTCTGGTAGGCTTGCCTGGAATGAAGGGTGAACGTGGATTCCCAGGAATGAAAGGTGAACAGGGCAATCCAGGACCTCCAGGACAAGCTGGTGCACCAGGACCTGAAGGACCTAAGGGTGACTCAGGCTCTCAAGGACAACATGGAGCTCCAGGACAACCTGGTCCACAGGGCCCTCCAGGAGACAGAGGACTTCCAGGATTACCCGGCCCAACAGGACCTGCTGGCCTCAGAGGTCAGAGAGGTGCACAAGGTGAGACAGGTCCACCAGGGAAGCCAGGCAGTGAAGGACCTCCAGGACCACAAGGTATTGCAGGACCTCTAGGACCACCGGGACCAATTGGAGAACAGGGACCAGAGGGAGCACCAGGTAAAGCAGGAACACCTGGTATTGCAGGAAGACCGGGAGATAAGGGACCTGTAGGACCTTCAGGACCTCCGGGAACTCCAGGGGCACCAGGTCTTCCAGGGCCACCTGGTCCAAATGGACCTCCAGGACCAGCAGGAGAACGGGGTCTTCGAGGAGAAACTGGACCACAGGGTGTAGAAGGGCCACAGGGAGCTAGAGGAAAGCCAGGACCTCCAGGGCCAGAGGGAGGTAAGGGTGATAGAGGAGAAGAAGGTCCAAAGGGTGCAAAAGGACACCGTGGTCTCATTGGTCTACAAGGGTTACCTGGACCTCAGGGACCTCCAGGAGACAAAGGCATGACTGGACCTCCAGGATTGTCGGGAAAAGATGGTGAACCTGGAACTAAAGGTATGCCTGGAAGAGATGGAAACCCAGGACCTCAAGGTATACCAGGACCACCAGGCCCTCGTGGACCACCAGGAGAAGAGGTTCGATGGGTTAATCCACCGGGGCGCAAGGGAGATGCCGCAGTGATAGTGCTGGTCGGGACGACCAGCTCTGAGGAGGGAGCAGTGTGACATGGCTTCTCCATGTCATTAAGACTCTTTGATTTTCAAGCAGGTTGCCATGGAGACAGTTTTGATGGTGTGAGAGTTTGGAAAGATTAAGAGACAGAAACTAGTAGTGTGGCTGTACTTGAAGCTTGAGAAAATAAAAAAGAGTTGTTAAATTTGTTACAATATGTATTAAAGAAAGTAAAAAAAATGCATATGGCAATTATTGTGATCCCTTAAAATGCATTTATTAGGTACGTTAACAAGAAATGAATCAAAAAAAAAAAAAGGTGCTACAAGCATGATATGTCACAGGGTCTGATAGAATGTGATATACCATAACACGAGGGGAGATAGCGTGGTGTAGGATGACAGAAATATCTTGAGAAAATTGTGCAAATACCTCCACCATTTTGGGCTTGAATCTACTGTAAGTTGTAACTGGAAACTGGGAGTTTCAACATGAAACAATGTTACCAACTGTAGCATTTTTACAATTTGAGCATTAGTAATCTCAAATTTCTTTGTTCGGCACTCATCACCAAATTATACAGGGTGACTCACCTAAAAGTTGCAGCACAAATATCTCTGAAACAAAAATAAAAAAACAATAGAACAACAGAAAACAGCTTTCATGATTGTATAAGTAGGGAACGTACTCATAAAAGTAGATGTTATAGACAATTTAAAAATTGAAGCATATAAATCTGTGACTGTTTTATTGCAAATCCTTTATTATTTTTAATTCAATTGATAACATGAAAAATAAGATTAAAAATGACATTTGTTATAATGCTATGGGTTAGTTATAACTCAAGAAACTGTATTGAATTTGGAACTTGAGATAATTGTGATGGAAACATTGTGTTATTTCCAGTACAATTGGTAACATGAAAATAACAATAATGTTAACAACAGATTTTGTCACATGGTGATCAAGTGCAATGTGAAGTTGATACTTGAGCCTCAGAGTGTGCAACTGCTGTGGTTTCATTTATCTCAGCCATTAAATTCACATTACACATTACAGTTTATCTGTTTGTAATTGATCTATGTGATGCAATAAATGCATTCTTAATCCTACTTTTACTGTTATCAATTGCATCAAAAATAATCCTGGGTTTCCATTTAAAAAGACATTGCTTACATTTTTCAATGGGCTTATATACAGGTGTAAATAAATAACACCGCAAAAATTTTTCTGGTAATAGAGGGTTCATAGACAATCAATTTGAGATAGGAAACCAACATGGGAAAAACTAAGATAATGCATAATAGTATTCTGAAGAACAGTTGCAATATAACACTGAAAGTGAACAACAATAGTGTGGAAGAAGTGAGAACACAGACATTTTTAGGTGTTATTGTAGATCATAACATATTGAGCACATCTGCAATAAAATCAGTAAGTCTGTATATCTGCTGAGATATTTCAGCAAATATAAGAACCACAATGTTTTAAAACTTATCTATTAAGGATGTATCTACCCACATTTAATTTATGCTGTTGAAATATGGGGGGCTGCTGCAAAAACACTTATGAATAGGCTACTTCTCTATCAAAAGAAAAGTGTTCAAATTATGTTTAATTTAAAAACTAGGGAATCTTGCAGAGAGACATTTATTAACAAAAGAATGCTCACCATTTACTCTCTGTATGTATATAAAGTAATAATGTTAGTAATAGATAAGTACCAACCAATAAAAAAATAATCAAATACATGAATATAACATAAGAAGCAGCATGAACTATCATAGATGTAATGTAAATAAAAGTGTGACTATGAAGGATGTACTCTATCGAGGTATAAAGTTATTTAATAAACTGCCATGTGATATTAAACCAATTGCAGAAGTGTCAAAACGACAATTTGGTATAAAATTGAAGGTATTTCTAATAAACAGATGCTTGTATAATTTGGATGAGTTGTAAATGTTTGTATTATAAATGTATTTATGTAAAGTAAGAACAAATTAGAAACTAAAAACTTCACTTATCTTAGTAATATTGCAAGTTCTTGGTGCAAAGCTGACTAATGTTTCGAGTTGACTCCAGCTCATTTATGTAACCTGATATATCCAACAACATATATATGTTCTATAAGGATGAGTAAATAAATAAAAAAAAAAATAAATTGTCTACAACGTCAAGTTAAGTTATATGTATTCAAAATAATTAGAGATTGTGACCAATAAATCATAATCGGAAAGAAATATATCAATATTATCCACTGGAATCGAAATAGTGCTTATTAGTAACTTAGTAAAGCCTGTCTTCTATCTCTGAAGAAGCACTTCTAAATTGCAATGTTACCATAAAATGCTTAAATTGGAGACTTCATATGTGTTTGCATGCCACTGCAATGGATAATAGGGTGTGGCAAATGGCTACAGAAATGTAGGGCAGTTCTAAAACGTGTGCTTTGGCTGCACAGTTATGCTGACTGACTGTGGACCCCATGAAACCGAGAAATTGAGTTCAAATCCGAAGAGGGGATAAACATTTGTTTTTCTCCTTTCTTTTCCATTTTGAGAGAAATGTTGTCCGTTTGGTTTCAAATAGTAAAATACAATCATCATATGCAATGTACAAGTATTGTTTACTTTTGCTTCTTCTCACAACTGATGACTTAGGCTGGAGGGTTATGTATTGTCATTTGTCTGAAGCTGACTGTAGGCTATTTGCCCATGTCGATAACAGACATTTTCTTGCCAACAGTTGACCTGCTGTAAACAGTTCACAAAGCGTTGAATCAAGTAATAGCACAAATTACTACAACTCCCCAAAAGAGACGCTGAATACCTATCTGTTAGCATGACAAATATCTAATACTGCCAATAGGTGACCTTAATAACCCTAGAAGACACTAACACCAGCATTGGTGACTGTTTCCTACTTGAGTCACCAACGTCTCATTTCCTATTTCCTTCAGCACACAATAACGTTGTGTTAGGCTTTAACCATCTCATTTAACTGAAAATTAAATTCTCAGTGTGTAACTACTATTTAGGTCCTGCAAGTGTAAATAATAGTTAAACAAACTTGAAACAAAAGGTTTAAAGATTTGTTGAACAAAAAATTACAGTGACACAAATGTTTTGTGTAAATCAAATTAGATTAAGCATGAAGAAGGAAAGAAAAAAGAAGATAAATAGTATGGGGTTATGAGTATTTGAACCTGCACTTTTAATACGTGTGTGCCTTCGCGTCCGGGCACCATAACCATTATGCTAAATAGACAGGCTATGAAATTCGTCCACTTGTTTACTCATCATGCGTTATTAGCTGCAGTGGTCTTGATCAGTGGCGTGCATACCCTCAAACAATTTTAAGGCACCGTTCTGTAATGTGTAATCCTAGACCATAGGTTTCCTACCTCAAATTGATTGCCAATGAACCGTCTATCACCAGTAATATTTGTGCGGTGTTATTCATTTATACTCTGTACATCTACTTTAAAGAGCCTATTGCCTAACTTCATGCTTGTGAAAGTTGTTTTTCAGTTCTTATTTTTGTTTCAGAGATATTTTATCAGTAGTTTTAGGTGACTCACCTGTGGATATATTAATGGATTGCTTAATTTTGAGAAAACTTGACTCAAGCCTTCACCAAATGAAGTGAACTGTTACCTATATCTGACACAGAGTAGCAGGCCTGTAGAGGGAGTTCCTGGAAGGGATCTTTATCTTCTTTGGTGTTGAACAGTTGCAGAACAGGATTGTCTCCTTGATAAACAAGATGCACAAACACCTTCTTCCAGAACCTGCACAATCACAATTAACCATCTGTTAGAAATGGAGTGCTTAGGATCAATACAGATTGATCTTGTAAAGAATGTAATGACATTCATGCACCAGAATATTTATGACTACACCTCTGATCACTACATAAATATTATACTATTTAACGGGCATATGACTTAAGTCACCTGCAGCAGATACCATGTTTCTTCTCTTAAAAAGGAAAATCATAATTAATGGAAAAAGATATAACCAAAGTTATTTATATTTTATCCCTAACATTTCAGTGTATGGATTGCCTCGCTTAATTAATTTTCAACTTTCACATTTTTATTCCTCTAACACTTATCTACCTATGTAGGTAGATGTATGTATTGTTACTGTGGTCACAAAGCTGGTTATGATGGCATGGGATGGGATTGGCGCTCATCAGCCTGGCCTTCTACCTGCCAGACCAGGTTGGCTGGTACCTGTGATGGACAATCTGACTAACAATGGCCATTGTATGTAGTATTGGGACTCAAGAGAATTCTGTTTAGTGGCTTCCAGAAGTTTCATCTTTGAGAAAGCTCTGCCTTGGACCAGGTACTATATAAGGAGATTCGCTCATGCCCAGAAAACAGTTAAAAGTGAGTGGTTAGCAACTGTGAATCATGCCAAGTGCAGTTCAGTGTGAGTTTTGATATAGCAGTAACAGTTCAGATGAGACTCGCTGGATCAGTTGTTTGTGCAACAGTGTCTTAAGTGTAACGTTAGTGCTGCCCTAACTGACTAGAAAGTGTGATTAGCAGTAATTGGTGTTCTCATTTGTCACAATATTGTAAGGTCCCACAAAATTCACCATGAGATCTCACTGGAACTATACATTTTGAGCGCAATGAACCTAAAAAGGTATTTTAAGAATCAGATTCATATGTCTCTTTGTGAAAAGCATAAATAAAAAATCTAATGTGCTGCATTCACATATCTTTCTCCACTCACTAAAATATTCTTCTAAAGCTTATTATTCCATCTACTATTTGTTAAGTGAGGTAACCTTTCATTATGTATTTACACGTTCATTGTATGTTTAAGGAGGACACAGTGGCTAAAATGACAGTCAGATTTTCAAACGGCAGATCACTAAGTGATAGCCCTCTCCTTATGCAGGAATTACACCCCCTAGGACTTAGAAGCCAGTGCCTGGGGTCATACCCCTGTTGAGGAGCAGAGGAACCTATGGACCAGACAGAGTGAAGACTTGGAAGTGAGTGATCAGCCAAGCACTTGGTATGAGAGTAAGGAAGACAAGGATATGAAATACAGGCAAAATCGATCAGGAATGAGTGGCAGGGAAAGCCAGAGAACCCGGAGAAAACCTGCTCAGACGCTGAGAAACTGGCCCATTAACAGAGAAATTATGGCCAAAATAAGGTTTCGAATAATTGTCACTGTTACGTGTTTTTAAGCGACCTTACGTTTCAATTTCAACAAACAAGTTGGGATATCAAAGGTCTTGTCAAGAGCTTTCAGAAAGCCTAAAGAAAGTTGACTTAGCTGTCTTAGTCTGCACGTAACAGTCACAAGTAGTCTAAAACCTTATTTTGGCTATAATTTCTCTATTATGTGCCAATTTCAACAAACAAGTCAGGATATTAAATGTCTCATCAAGAGCTTTCAGAAAACCTAAAGAAAGTTGACTTAGCTATCTTCTGGTTTGAGAATTCAATGCCATTCTGGCAGATTGTTACAGTAGCTTAATGGCCAGAGCAGCTGCCTGGTAAGCCGAAGGTCTGTGGTTCAAGTCCCAGCTGTGGAATTGAATTTTTCAGTTCTGGTTCTACCTCTCAAACATTGCCCACACACGGCTTGTGTGTTTAAAAACACCAACAGTAAGTTTGTTGGCATAAATAAATAATAATTAGCTATCTCAGTCTATGCGTAACAGTCACAATTAGTCTAAACCTTATTTCAGCCATAATTTCTCTGTTAATCGATTTCAGCAAACTAGTGTTTTAAAGTCCTCTTCCAGGGCTATCAGAATATAGTAAGAAAGTTTACCTAGCTATATTAGTTTATGTGTTACAGCTCATCCTGTCTATATGTTTGAAATACAAATACGATGTATTACATTCATACTATTATCTCAGCACCTCATCAGATACATCTCAGCTTGGAGCATCCTTCGTAACCTTATTTCTTTCTCTTTCCACACTTGAAAACTTATCTGAGGGAACAAAGATTCACAAATGCTGATAGTAAATGTGTCAAGAGCACTACCACTTGTTTTGCAAAATAGCATCCAATCACTTCACACATGCTGGCAGATGTGTGTTATTGTGAAAGGGAATTATTTTAAAGGAAATGTTATGCAATTTGCATCATGATAATCAATTCTGAGAACTTTTTGAACCTAAGATTATTTAATAAATTGAAAAATATATTGATATTTATAAACACATTCCACTCCTACTTACTTGCTTCATTGTGCTTGATTCCAAAAGTTGATAGTTGCCAAAACTTATATTTGGACCAGGAATGAGTGAATCTAGGCTGATGATGGAAATAACAGTCTTTGAAACATGTTCCAATAAGTTCTGGTGCAAAAAGTGAACTTAAGGTAATATATCAATGTTTCCATATAAATGTCAAAATAACCACTGTGTTTTCCCTAAAAAGGATTTATAAATGAAATTTAGTACTTATCCAACATGCACACACTTCAATATCAGTTTTTGAGTGGAATATAAAACTTCCTCTATTTAACATGGTGAAAGTAAACAAAATGAGCTACACAAAATTGAACCCATGGGATTTTGAATGAAGTACCTTTGACCAGTAATTTTCTTTTTGTTTGGCTGGCGAAGGTGCATTTCCCAACCATCACCCTGGTAGTTTAGTCGAGGGAATTCCTCTAGCGGCTGAGACACATCCTCGTCAAAGAGTGGAGTGGGTGGCGTTTCTTGCGAATCTGTCCTTTGCATTCCCTCAGGCACCTCAGCCCCTGCAATCAAGGATACAGTATATTTCACTCATATATCAACATGATACAGTTATCCAATACATGGTCCTTTTCGGGCTGTGTGTATACGTGTTGTTTCTTCACCTTAGCCTGGGTGCCGGTGCTAGACAACAGAAAACTGAAGCCCCAGAGCATCAACAGAACCAATCATGTGGCAGTTCCCACAGCCACATAATAGTGATTGGTGTACGAACAACCAATTGGAGATGAGAGGTGGTGCTTCTTACCTACATGCAAGTCGGGCATTCCATCAACTGCCCTCTAGTTGTTAACCAGCCAGGAGTCACTCTCTGAAGATGCCCAACATCAGATGGGCGAAACATCAGATAATTCATAGACTGGACCATGGCCTACAAGCCCGAAAATGACCATCTATTGGATTAACGTTGGCTGTGAAAGCCTAAGCATGTATATGATAGAGTTAAGTTGAGCTGCAGGTGCAATACGTTACCTTGTGGGAGGGCAGGCTCTTCTGCAGTAGCAGCAATGGCAGTAGCTGCAAGCTCGGTTCCCTTGTCGAAGGGGTTGAAGCGTGGACTGGAGTCAGAGAAAGCATTATTCTGTACAGGACTCTTGGGTGGGGGTGCTAGCGTTGGAACTGGCCCCCCTCCTATCTGCTGCTCTAGTTGTGCTTCTCCTTCTTTAGGCCTGTTACAGATTCATGTATATTAAATATTAGAAACTTATTCTGCATTAGAAGGGAACATAGTGGTTCCCAAAAGATCTACATTTATATACACATGCATGTTGTGAAATCTCAAAAAATCACTCAACTGATCTTGAATACTTTCCAACAGCATGGAAGCATGCCAATATTATAATGATACAGAAGCCCAACAAAATTCGCAATGATCCATCAAGCTACAGGCCAATTAGCCTTCTACCACTGTTCTCCAAAATATTTGAGCGCTTGTTATTGCCCAGACTTTTGACACTTCTTGGGCCATTACTGCCCATTACACAATTTGGATTTAGAAAACTCCACTCCTGCCCACAACAACTTCACAGAATTATCAATGAAATAATGGACACCTATGAAAACAAGCAGATCTGTTTAGGCATATTTTTAGACACTGAGAAGGCGTTTGACAAAGTATGGCATGATGGTCTTTTATAAAAAATTAAGTATCATCTCCCAGATACATATTACTGAATAATTCAATCATATCTCTACAAACGCACTTATTCTGTAGTTTACGAAGATGTACAGTCCCACGTAAGACCTATTAATGCAGGAGTTCCTCAGGGAAGCATCCTGGGATCCTTTCTATATATAGTCTATACACATGATTTGCCCAAATCTGACGATCTATGTATTGCCCAATTTGCAGACGATATCGCTATTATGTGCAGAGGAGACACTGGTGAAGAAGTTACAGCACATATACAAGACTACCTATATAAAATAGAATCATGGAATAAACAATGAAAAACTGTAATAAATCCAAGAAAATCATATGTCGTCACCTTCACCTATCTCAGAAAAGAACATACTTATCCTTTATTCCTAAACAACACTGCCATACCACAAGCAAACGAAGTAAGATACCTTGGTCTTATTCTTGACACATGTTTAACATGGAAGAAACACATTGATCACATTCTACAAAAACTAAGAGACAGGCTTCGACAGTTAAAACCGTTGCTGCATCAAAACTCAACCCTTTCCATTTCTAACAAGAGACTCATATACAATATGATTATCAAACCAATTTGGCAATATGCATGCTCCTTATGGGGTTCTGCCTCTAATTCTCAAATTAAGCGTATCCAGACATTCCAGAACCGGGTGTTAAGGATAATCACCAGCCCACCCTGGTACATAAGAAATGAAAATCTCCACTTAGATCTAAATTTACCTAAAGTAACCACAATTCTCCACTCTTCCTATAGAAATCTGTATACAACATTAGCAAATCACCCGAATGTCTTGATGAAACAAATACCACAAAACGTGCCACCAGAACAACCACAGTGCCGTCTCAAGAGGAAAAGACATACAGATCTATTGATTGATTGATTGAGGAACATCAATGGATGTAACCCTCAGAACATGCTTCATGACAATACTAGATTAACCTATGTAGCACAATTGTAGTACTATGTACAAAAATTATGCATTAATAAAGAAACAAAAACTGATCTTGATAATCCTTTGATCATTGAAAATCCCTATTCTGACAAACATGGCCTTTAAAATGCCTCCTAATTTCAGTTCATAAATCACTAAAGACTAAAACAGATTTACAAAGCCTGTGTATTATACATGGACTATAAAAGAATATACTTGCAAAGGAGGCTTTGACTGTTCATTAAGAATCCATAGAATAGAAAATAGCTAATAGATGTTGTTACTTCATAGAAAATGCATTTAACATAAGAACAAATGCCATAGATGTTTCATTCCAAGCAATAAAGTAGGATAGAGCAAACCTAAAGAGAATCAGATCTGTTTACAACAATGTCATGTGCTAAAATATTTTAATAATCCTCATGTAAGAATGTGGCTTTATTTTCTTTGTACATTGTAATCAACCTTGTTAACAGGATATGCTAAATCTTAGATATTTAAATGAGCAATTCTAGTATATAAATATATTCTGCACAACTTGGAAACAGCTCTAACCATTTCGATCAAATTTTATATTCACACAGGGCTTTGCTTATTAAGTTTATCTATATAGGTGTCATTCCTGAAAAAACGCAATTTTATGTGTAACACTTGCAATTACTCTAAACCTTATTCTGTTAATGGGCCAATTTCAACAAACAAGCCAGGATATTAAAGGTCTCATCAAGAGCTTTCAGAAAACCTAAAGAAAGTTGACTTAGCTATCTTGGTCTATGTGTAACAGTCACAATTATTCAAAATCTTATTTTGGCCATAATTTCTCTGTTAATGGGCCAATTTCAACAAATAAGACAGAACATTAAAGGTCTCATGACAGAAATGGCTCCAACAATTAGGATGAAAATTTACATTTAGTCAACATTTTGCTTTTAAAGTTTATCTAAAGAAGTATCTTCTCCCCAAAAAAAACCATGACTAAAAAAGGAAAAGAACAGAAAAGCCGAGCGAAGCTCTTTCACATAGGTGATTTAAGTGATGCTCAGACAAGACCAGAGTGCGTAGAGCTTAGAGTTAACTGACATTTCTCCTTTCAGGAAAACAGAAAACTCATTTTCTGTTTTGTAAACATGTTTTGATTTTTCTGACATTAATAAACTCTCAGCATTCTTAGCTTTGTTCAAAATGTCAAGCAGAATAAAATCCATATTTTTAATAGTTTCATCATTACTTTCCATTTTCCTCTATAAGTGTTGAAACAAATGAAACAGCATCTGCTTAGCAATCATATTATGTTATACATCTATGATATATTATCATTTTTTCATTTAGCAAATTTATTTATTATTTTTATATAGGATGTAACAAAAAGGTAAAGAAAACATTTCTTGCATATAGAGGACAAAAAATGTTACATTTACATAGGTCCGAAAATTGTTTATTTCCATGGTCGAGCTCTTTTTCTACAACTCTGAGTATACGGTGAGATACATAATACAGCGTGTGGCCATAACCCCACAACAGAACAGTTGTTTAATTTACAGCAGTAAACATTCGCTATTACATTTAGTTAAACCCAGTGGAGGTGACGTGGTCATTGTCCTACAGTACAATACTGTCTTGTTGCAAGATACTCTTATTAGCGTTACAACAAGACATGTACTTCATGCACAATGGAGCTCCTTCTCATTTCAGTCTTTCTGTCTGTCAAATTCTGAATAGCAGGTTTTCTGGTAGATGGATAGGAAGAGGTGGACCAATTCCATGGCCTCCAAGTTTGCCTTACTCAAATCCACTAGCTTTTTATTTGTAGGGACATTTGAAATCTCTGTTTATGCAACTTCAGTTCCATATTAGAGACTCTTCGAGCTCGTATTGTGGAAGGCTACCAGAAAATACTTAATTCTCCAGGACAACTCAGCCCATTAGAGCGGGTTGATGGACGCAATTGGAGCAAATGGAGGCAGTTTTGAACATGTGCTGTAGCTTCCTGCTTCCCTATGGCACTCTCATCGAGTATTCTTTACATGGGGTTCAGCTATAGAAAAAGGAATTTCTGGATGTATGTTTATATAACATTTTTTATCCTCTATCAGCAAGAAATGTTTTCCCAAGTTTTTGACGTACTTTTTTGTTACATCCTGTATATTTTAATGCTAAAATTGCATAAAACGTTGTATGTAACATGTGTATAATCTTTTCACTGTGACACTTCTAAAATTTTTTGCATTCTCTTTTGCTCACACACTAAACATATACTCATGTCACAATCAGTTAGATTATGCACTTTACATAAATAACTATTTAGGCAGCATGGGCAAAGGTCAGCTGATGAGAAAGATAAGAAACCAGGAACAATTGCAGTGGAAGAAATGATGAATGGGCAAAAGATTCAGAGCAGAGAAGATAGACTGTAGAAACAAAGATGAAAGAGAAGGAAGTTTTGCAGTGGCATATCTATAAAAAGCAACTTACTTGATGAATATAGAGAAGTCGGGGCCCTCATCTGATTCTCCTGAATCTTGTTTGCTGAATCGTGCCGGTGTGCCCTGTGGTGCTGGAGGTGGCTCTGTCATTGTAAGGAAGGCATCAAAACTCTCATCTGCACCAAAACCTGTCGCCTTGTCATCTTCTTTTGTCTCTCCCATTGGGGTACTTCCCCACACTGAAATAGGTACCAATTTAATTTTGTGTCAGATGTTTGCTTTATTGGCCAATAAATCTAGCACCTTCTGGAACTTAGTGGTACATTGCAGAGTCTTCTGTAATACTACATTAGGTTGTCTAATAAGTAATGTCAGTTTTGATTTTCCTGTTTTGGAAAATTTATTGGGTTTCTTTGGTTTGGCAATGCTATTTACAGGATGCCATGGCTAGTGTTGCTTACAGTCTTCAGTTATTAATAAACAATCACAAAATGGAGACAACAAAGTTTAAACTTAGAGTCCTTCTAAAGCACTACTGGAAACAAGATTATAAAGCCACTGCCGCAGCTCAAAGAATACGTGAAGTGGAAGGAAAAGGTGTCATTAGTGAGTGTGTGACACAATGATGGTTCCAAAGCAACAATGGAGACGAAAACACTAAAGATTTGCCACATTCAGGAAGACCTAAAGTATGAAGTATTGATGATATATGCCAAGTTTTGTGAGAAAATCCACAAAAAAGTACCCATAGGCTTTCAGAAGAACATGGTGCATCAAAAGATACCATACATCGTCACATTAAGACACTTGGAAAATCACACAGAAGCTGTAGATCTGTACCTCATGAACTGACACCTCAACAGGCTCAATGTAGAATGGATATCTGTCACCAGCTTATCCGTAATCCCATGTAGGCTTTAGGAAGACACTTGGAATATTACACAGAAGCTGTAGATCTGTACCTCATGAACTGACACCTCAACAGGCTCAACGTAGAATGGATATCTGTCACCAGCTTATCCGTAATCCCATGTAGGCTTTAGGAAGACACTTGGAAAATCACACAGAAGCTGTAGATCATAGAAACCTCCTAGAATCTAATGGAACATTTTATAACCTCCTGAAACTTTAAGGGACATTACAGTGTTTTGAGACATTACAGAAACTATCACAAAGTTCACAGAACATTCCAGAACTTTCCAAATTATCCAATCTATGGAAGATACATGAAGAATAACTGAATCCTCATATCATATTCTACAGACATTTTCTTGTTCTCAGAACTGAAATAATACACGATGTCTTTTATCAACATTAAGTTCAAATTAATAGGTTTTAATCAGACAGTGTAGCTCTATTTATCAGTAGAAAAGAGAAATGGGAAACTGTTAGTGATTCAAAACTTAAGCACATACACCAAGTATTTGGGTAATTCTTTCACAATTTAATAGTTAATTTTTTCCTGATGATAGGTCCTATGATTTGGATGATTAAGTGTGGAAGCCTAACATCTACTGATTTTCTTCTAAATTTTATAACTATTAATATTGTTGAAGTTGTTTGGCTTTTTCAAAAGGATATGCTTGGAGTTTCACAAAATATCAGTTTTAAGGGGAAGCATCAGTAAAATTGGGCAAAAATTATGAAAAATCTGATTTTCATTTTTTGGCTTAAAATTATGTCTGTACCATGCACTTTAGAATCTACCATTGCTTACACTGCATGACAATTTAAAACGCTGTTACATCATGATTTAAATACCCCTGTGCTGTGGGCGTGGCTCCTGAAATGCATTCCATTACCCCGTTGTAGCAAAATCACGTATGATTTTGAAGCTTAAATCAGGTAGTTGCTGGTGGACATAAGCAGAGACATCTTGTGGGATTTTCTGCAAACACACATCCGGGTAAAACAGTTCTAAAGTGTGGTGAAATGTTCGTCTATGTGTTAACCACATGGTTGTTTTTCTCCCTGAATTTTATACAAGAATTTTTGTTTCTAAAAACAAAATTGCAGTTTGCAGTGCCTTGAGCTGTTATTGTATTCAATATGGGTTGTGAAGCTGCTCTCTGTGTAAAGGAAAAAGTCATAGCTAGTAAAGTAAGTCCAATCAGTAAAAGAATGTTAAAGATGAGTGAAGATTAAAGCACAGCGCACTAAGTATGTACATTAAATACAATCAAATCAGCAAGGAAACAATTAAGAGCAGCAAAACATAAAGAAGAAGAAGAAGCTAAACACTCAACTGAAGGGTCTGCATGTGCTCTAGGGGAATATGTGCCA
Organism: Tenodera sinensis; assembly: GCA_030765045.1. Lineage (NCBI taxonomy): Eukaryota > Metazoa > Arthropoda > Insecta > Mantodea > Mantidae > Tenodera > Tenodera sinensis. The sequence goes on along the minus strand of CM060965.1, from coordinate 3,266,613 downwards.
CTCCTCATACACTTAAAGCTTTAAAGTCATTTTTCTTCCATTTCTTTCTACACTTTCTGATCTTCAAAATACTTCTTCTAGTGCAATTCTTTATAGATAACTTTGAAATTTTTCATACCATTGTTAGATAGGTGCTTCATAAAACTTGATATTTTAAATGCTCTAGATAGAGCAGTTTATTTGTTATTGAATTTTAATTTTGAAAATTATTAATAACTTGAAGAAAAATGGTCATTGATGTAGTCAATTTTTCCTCCAAAACTGTTTGATATAGTTAAATAAAAATACCAGCTTTTTTAGACATAATCAAAAGAACATATAGCCGAGTTTACTTTATATTTAAGAATTAATATTTTATATGAAGCATGTCCTATGTTACACTAAAATTGCTGCAAAAAACCCAATAAATATTTTTCTTTGAAAAAATTATCTTAACCCTTTCAGTCCCAAATTATTTTGCTACTTATGCTGTTCTTCCTCTAATTCAAAACCAGTTTAGATTAGGCGGTCTGGGACACCTTCAGCCTGCTGGCTTGAGTAGCCATGATCGTTAAGGCAACACATAGTGCACTATCCATGCACTCAAAGCCTGAGGTCGTGAGTTCGAGTCTCAGCAACCGCAGTCAAATGTGCCTGTGTTAAAGGACGGAGAGGGCCCACGTAAAATAATCGGTGTGATGGCATGCGTGGATGATGGCGGGGTATCATTTGACTGCGGTTGCATGGATTTTGCTTCTTTTCTTATAAAAAAAACCACAACAATGTTGTTGTTTTCTAGTGCCTTGCATCTGGCAATGAAGCCATTAGCATTCGTGCTTTCCAATACTTTTGAACTGTAGTTTCTTCTGATCTTCAAGTGGTCTTCGTTCATTTCTGCTGGATCGTAACACAGGACACATATTGGTGAGGCTGAGATACCTATTCTGTAGAGATGACTTGCTAAGCAGTCGTGATTTGTCAATAGTCAGAAGGCTGCAACCGCTGTTTTCCTTGGTCTCTGGGAGATTATATCTGGGTTGGAAAGTAGTGTAATCCATTTTTTATCTTTGGCATTTGTTTCTATTTCTTGTAGGTATGAATGAGAAAATTTTTTAATGATCAAGCGTTTTATTGAGAAATATGAGAAATTGAAATTAGACTTTTGTTTTATTGTTGTGCCTTTCTTTGCAAGTGAGTCTGCAGCTTCGTTCCCCATGACTCCACAGTGTGCTGGAATCCATTGGAGATGAACAGTCTTATTAACTTTTTGGAGTTGTGTTAATATTTTGTAGCATTCTGTAATTTTTGTCAGTGGATCTAAATACCACCTATTTAGTCCTCCTGGCTAGGTCCGATGGACCCGTTGACCAATGATAGGTGTGGTCCCCCTTGCAAAATGGGGGCTTAAGTCGGGTGATGTAACTGCCACATTGTAAAACTGGTGCCCGTTGAGAAAACAGTTACATGAAAGCCACATACATGAGTATGAGTCCTAAAGATAAACATTCCGGAGTTAAAACTGTCTCCCAATGGGATCTCCGGGTGGGGACATCTTTAGGCAAATTTCATCAAAACACTACAATGTAAATTGTAAAAAAATAATTTTCTACAATTAAGAACATATCAAATACATATATTTAATTGGTAACAAACAATATAACAAGAATATAGCAGAAAAAATCGTTAAAAGTATTACAAAGGGCAAAAAAGCCTATGTTTCTTATAATACACACCGGGACTGAAAGGGTTAAATAGAAAAGTGAAATTTAGTAGATCTACTAGATATGATTTGGCACACATGCATACAAATTTTCACATCACTGTGATAAAAATTGTGGATTTTAGTCATTTTCACATATTGACATTAAAAGTATAAATGGAACTTAACAGTTTCGAAAATTACTTAAACTTTGAAAAATCTTGCTTATTTTCTGTTTTCCTATTATGCATGAAAATTGAAAGCTTTTGTGTTCATTTAGGTGAAAAAATGTAGTAATTACATATTTTCCTTGAATTTCAATTAATATTAATGGTATTTTAGGTTTATGTAAATAAAACTGTAAGCAAAACTTCTCCAATAATTTTCAGTTTTGAATAAAGAAGTGAGGCGGCACTGTGGCTGAGTAGTTAGACCACTCTCCCACCACCTAGGCAGGCCAGGCTCGATCCCAGGGACCTGCATGTGATATTCGTGGAGGACGAAGCGGCGTCTGGGAAGGTTGTCTCTGGTTTCCCCCCGCCATTCATTCCACCATTTGCTCCATTATCACCTTTCCAATCATCAATTTTGCCTGCATTTCATATCATCCTCTTCCTCATTATCATATCTGGTGCTTGACTGACCACCCACTTCCAGGTGTTCACTGTGTCCGGTCCATAGGTTCCTGTGTTCCCTGACAAACGTCTGACTCTAGACACTGACTTGTAAGTCCTACATAAGGGGAGGGTAATCACTTCCTCACTCTCATACTGACCACTTCACTCTGTCTGGTACATAGGTTCCTGTGTTCCCTGACAGATGTCTGACTCTAGACACTGACTTGTAAGTCCTACATAAGGGAAGGGTAATCACTTATTCACTCTCGTACTGACCACTTCACTCTGTCTGGTACATAGGTTCCTGTGTTCCCTGACAGACGTCTGACTCTAGACACTGGCTTGTAAGTCCTACATAAGGGGAGGGCAATCACTTCCTCACTCTCATACGTGCAGGTGTTCACCCTGTGTGGTACATAGGTTCCTGTGTTCCCTGACAGACGTCTGACTCTAGTCACTGACTTGTAAGTCCTACATAAGGGGAGGGTAATCACTTCCTCACTCTCATACTGACCACTTCACTCTGTCTGGTACATAGGTTCCTGTGTTCCCTGACAGACCTCTGACTCTAGACACTGACTTGTAAGTCCTACATAAGGGCAGGGTAATCACTTCCTCACTCTCATACTGACCACTTCACTCTGTCTGGTACATAGGTTCCTGTGTTCCCTGACAGATGTCTGACTCTAGACACTGTCTTGTAAGTCCTACATAAGGGGAGGGTAATCATTTCCTCACTCTCATACGTGCAGGTGTTCACTCTGTGTGGTACATAGGTTCCTGTGTTCCCTGACAGACTTCTGACTCTAGGCACTGACTTGTAAGTCCTACATAAGGGGAGGGTAATCACTTCCTCACTCTCATTCTGACCACTTCACTCTGTCTGGTACATAGGTTCCTATGTTCCCTGACAGACGTCCAACTCTAGACACTGACTTGTAAGTCCTACATAAGGGGAGGGTAATCACTTCCTCACTCTCATACTGATCACTTCACTCTGTCTGGTACATAAGTTCCTGTGTTCCCTGACAGACGTCTGACTCTAGACACTGGCTTGTAAGTCCTACATAAGGGGAGGGTAATCACTTCCTCACTCTCATACTGACCACTTCACTCTGTCTGGTACATAGGTTCCTGTGTTCCCTGACAGACGTCTGACTCTAGACACTGACTTGTAAGTCCTACATAAGGGGAGGGTAATCACTTCCTCACTCTCATACTGACCACTTCACTCTGTCTGGTACATAGGTTTCTGTGTTCCCTGACAGACGTCTGACTCTAGACACTGACTTGTAAGTCCTACATAAGGGGAGGGTAATCACTTCCTCACTCTCATACTGACCACTTCACTCTGTCTGGTACATAGGTTTCTGTGTTCCCCGACAGACGTCTGACTCTAGACACTGTCTTGTAAGTCCTACATAAGGGGAGGGTAATCACTTGCTCACTCTCATACTGACTACTTCACTCTGTCTGGTACATAGGTTTCTGTGTTCCCCGACAGACGTCTGACTCTAGACACTGTCTTGTAAGTCCTACATAAGGGGAGGGTAATCACTTCCTCACTCTCATACTGACCACTTCACTCTGTCTGGTACATAGGTTTCTGTGTTCCCTGACAGACATCTGACTCTAGACACTGTCTTGTAAGTCCTACATAAGGGGAGGGTAATCACTTCCCCACTCTCATACTGACCACTTCACTCTGTCTGGTACATAGGTTTCTGTGTTCCCCGACAGACGTCTGACTCTAGACACTGTCTTGTAAGTCCTACATAAGGGGAGGGTAATCACTTCCTCACTCTCATACTGACTACTTCACTCTGTCTGGTACATAGGTTTCTGTGTTCCCCGACAGACGTCTGACTCTAGACACTGTCTTGTAAGTCCTACATAAGGGGAGGGTAATCACTTCCTCACTCTCATACTGACCACTTCACTCTGTCTGGTACATAGGTTTCTGTGTTCCCCGACAGACGTCTGACTCTAGACACTGTCTTGTAAGTCCTACATAAGGGGAGGGTAATCACTTCCTCACTCTCATACTGACCACTTCACTCTGTCTGGTACATAGGTTCCTGTGTTCCCTATAGTGAAGCTGCAGGTTTTACTTGTAGGAAGAGTGCAGGAGTTTACTTGTAACATGTTTATTCTAAGGAGCAGAGATAAATGAAAATGTTTCTGAGCTGTGCCATACTCACCATCAGTGCCTGTGTGGTCCACTGCTGCTGCTGCTGCTGCTCCTGCTCCTGCGGAAGAGGCAAAAGGATCAAAAGGATCCCCCTCAACTACACGAATCTCCTGAGCCTCATCTTTTGCAGCATTTTCAAACTTGGCTGCAAAGGCATCAAAGTCATCCCCTCCAGCTGGCTTGCTTGTTGGGTCAGGGGCCTCGCTGGCTTCCATCATGGCTGGGAAACTCTCAGATGCAAACACATCGGTCGGCTGTTGGGATTCTGATGTGAAGTCCATAGCCGTGATAGGCGAGGATGATAGAAGGTTCACCTCCTTGGACTCAGCCACAGCGTCACCACTTCCCACACCAAAGTCATCTCCCAGTAGCAAGTCTGTTGTAGTTGTGGTCGTCTGTGGAGCTACTTCTGTTGGTTGACTTGAGTCAAACAGACCTGCATGACAAAATAAACAGTTGAACATGCTACTTCCAAAAATTATACAAAAATCCCGACTTAAGCAATGAATAGGAGCATAGCCATATATTCATTTCAGAGGCAGATAATAATATAAAACTTTTATTTTTCTAAATTTTTGTATTACTTAAAAAATTAGAAACTCTAACTGCAATTTTGAAAATTTGTAACTTTTTCTACTGCTTATCTTAAGGAAAAATTTCACTGTTAATACTTCACAAAAATATGTCACTTTTTAATCAATAATACAAAGAAAACCACCTTTAGAAAAAGTCATATACGTATGCATGAACAGCATAACTCAATTGTCAAATCACAGATAAATACCAAACTTGGTGTGTACGTTCATATCTTCCAGAGATGCAATACAAATATTTGAAGAAAATATCCCCTCTCCAAACTACCTTTTTCCCAAAAATGGCTTTAAAGATATTTATTAATTTATTTATTATCATGTATTTAATATGTTTATATGAAAAATAAAATGTATATCTTAAATTTTTAGGGGAATAGTTTGTGAAGTCCTCTTAATTTGAAATTAGTTTGGTATAATCAGTAAACTGTAAGAGATATATGAAAACCTACTGTTCAAAAAGCAGCCTTTAAACCACAGTTTATTTAAAATATTCATAACTAGGACTTGGATTTTGTGTAATATCAAATTAGTATTAGTATTTTATTGGAGTACTAAATTGCTACAATTTACTCACTGCCCTGTGGTACTGACCCAGGCCACTGGTTCAAGGACACGCTGCTATAGTTGGTTTACAAACATATGACAATATTTATAACAAAGTTTTCTGAATCAAGTATTGCTCCTTCCGTCTTTTTACAGTCCATATAATTTGTTTTTGACCTTATTTAAAAACTGACCTAAGTTTTTGTTTAAACTCTTACTTAAGCTAATTCTCCTGTTCATCTTTGTCAGTGCACATTCTTTCCTCCACATCTCAGTTTCCTTATAATCATAAACTACATATATGTTGTACATCCCCTTTTCCTCCACACAATGGACACTCACCCTCTCCATGTCCCTGCTCTTGGCCATTCGTCATTCCTCGTGTTATCTGTATACTTCTCTCTTTCCCAACTATCTTTTATTGGTACATAGAAAACAAGGAGTGACCTCTCCGCTAATTGGCTAAACAGTTTTTTAATCTCCATGTCTCCAAATCTTTTACTAATTCCTTTCCAGAAACCTTTGTAATTAGTTTCTCTCCTTCTCCAAATATCACCCATACCATTATTTTCAAAATTATTTCATACATTACTTGCCCATCCTGTTTTTGGTAAGCTTACTTCTTGGAGTAATATCAAATTAAGGTATATGTAGATAAATATGTAACCAAAATTGGTCAATATATAAATAAATAATGAAGCATTTATATGTAATATCCAAAATTTTATTTTTTTGCTACAAATTAGAAGTTTACAAGTAGATTAGTTAAATCTCTGTATTAATTCTTAATTAGTTGTCTTCTGTTACAAAGTACTGAATTACAAGTGTCTCGCTTTGAAGCATTTAAATCTCGTTAGAACAGAGTGCAGAATGAATTATAATAGACTTTTCCAAATGTTCTGTTGTCTTGTTCAGTTTTGTGTCTGACAGTATGTTATTATAAATAGAGAAAGATTGCCCAACTTTGCAAGAAGTGAATGGTGCATATTTATACAGAGGGATTATACTAGGAATAAGTACCTGGGTGACCAAGCTTTGCTCGGCATTCCCCACTCCTTTGTGAAATCTTGTTTTTTGGAAGAAGATACTTATTGAAATAAACTAGAAAATCAAAACATGAACTAAATAAAAATTATTAAGTCATTTCCGAGATACAAGAGATAGAGATACACATAAATATTTCATAAGCACCATTATATCAGCCGTAAAATGTAATACGTTGTATTTCTATTTCAAACATATGGACGGGACAAGCTGTAACACAAACTAATATAGCTAGGTCAACTTTTTTACTGTATTCTGATATCCCTGGAAGAGGACTTTAAAATGTTAGCTCGTTTGCTAAAATCGATTAACAAAGAAATTATGGCCAAAATAAAGTTTTGACTAATTGTGACTGTTATGCATAGACTAAAATAGCTAAGTCAACTTTCTTTAGGTTTTCTGAAAGCCTTGACGAGACTTTCAATATCCTGGCTTGTTTGTTGAAATTGGCCAATTAACAGAGGAATTATGGCCAAAATAAGGTTTAGAGTAATTGTAACTGTTATGTGTAACATTGTGCTTTTTCAGGAATGACACCTATATAGATAAACTTAATAAGCAAAACCCTGTCTGAATACAAAGTTTGATCAAAATCATTAGAGCCGTTTCCAAGTTGCGCAGAATATATATATACAAGAATTGCTCATTTAAATATATAAGATATCTCACCATTAAAGATGCGAGACAAAATAACAAGATTTAAATAGCCAGGGTTTTTATTCAGCACAAATTGTAGTTTCCACCCACTTCCTGGCACAGCAATGAACTTGTGAACTGCATTTCCCCATTATTCCCATGGCTTATTTGGGAGCCACCTGAAGTAACTTGCAATATATGAAACTGAACCGATGAATGCTGGCAAGGATTCAGGAGAAGAGTTCTCCATCACTGAAGTGCTTACTGTAGAGAATCACAAGTTGTCCACCTTGTACTGGCTCTGGAGGTAGGTGCCACTTGTAGCGTTGTATCCAATCAGAATATTTCAATGTATTTACTTCTGGGAATTTATATTTAACTATCTCTGCCACTTCTTACAATGCATGTAACATGCACCAAGTTTAGATAAAATACATAGATGACTTACACACTTTCAAAATGTATAGGACTGCATCTCTGTATATCAACAGGTCCCTGGCTTCTTTTACGCAATCTGGCCATCATTCCTTAAGTGCATCATCAATGAATCTAGCAATTGTTGAACTATTTGTTCCATGGTTTAGATGCATCCTCAGGTTCCATCTTGCCCACAATTAGATTAGCATTGAAATGGCTTACAGCATCCGTTGTTTCATTAGAAGAAATTCATGTAGGTGATTTACCAATTACAACCCTGTTTTTTTATGTCAACATAACAAGAATCCAAGTAATTCTTCTTGAGAGCGGACGCATAAAAAAATGTTGTGGTTACAATATCTCCGTAAAAAATGTTTAAATTGAGGTAGCTGAAGTTTGTTCCCTGCAACCAATGCCAAGAACAGTTCTTTGTGAAATTCTGTTTAAAGAACAGGTAGATTTGGAATTGCAATTCCCTCTCTTCCACATTGCAATACAAAAATAAGTAGAAAGATGTTTTAGTCAGTTGAACATTGTAAAAGCCAAAGCTCCCATTCTGGCAGATGTATGTTAGAAATACTCTCAGGATTTTACAAAATACTTGTCACTCATTGGAAATACCACAAAATGCAAGGCATAAAATTGGTACAATATATGAGGGTTGTTCAATATATAATGCCCCACATTTGTTTAAAGATCCATTAATATATATAGACAAATGTTGTTGTAGGTGCTTTACGTTTGATATTTCTTCCGTGCTCCAGTTGAGTTTCAAACCATTCCAGCAAATGGCAGAGCCATAGTACAACGTCAGAATGGTGTCTACACCCGACTCATGTTACAAGCAGCGTGCTGTTATTGAATTCTTGTGTGCAGTAAAAGAAACCGAGGTGAACATCCATAAACGTTTGTGTGCAGTGTATGGCAGTGCTGCAGTTGATAGGAGTACTGTTGAGCGGGTAAAGAAAGTTAAAGCCTCAGGAAATGCAGAAACAGAGCTCCATGATCAGCCACGCTCGGGACGTCCTGACTGCTCCAGACATGCTGAATCGTGCGGATGCCATTATTCGTGCCGACCCATGCATCACAACTCGACAATTGGCTCTACAGTTGTTGGTCAGCATTGGAAGTGCATCTGCAATGATCAAGGCTCTCGGATATTTGAAGACATGTTCACGATGGGCTCCACGAATGCTCACAGCAGACCACAAGATTCAAAGAAAGGCCATTTCATCTGAATTGTTGGAGCGTTGTGAGTCCAACAGAGAGGCCTTTCTGTCTCGGATTGTTATGGAGGACAAAAGCTGGGTGCACCACTTTGCGCCAGAAACAAAAAGGCAGTCCATGGAGTGGCGTCATCTTCATTCACCACAAAAGAAGAAATTCAAGACAACCCCCTCTGCCAGAAAAGTCATGGTGCCAGTCTTGTGGGATTGTGATGGCGTCATTCTTGTAGATGTGATGCCAAGAGGGTCAACCGTTAATTCAGAGGCATACATGAAGACTCTTGACTAAGCTCAAGAAACATTTCCGACATGTTCGATTTGACAAGAATCCAGCAGAAATCTTACTCCAACACGACAATGCACGCCCACATACAAGTTTGAGAACCCAGGAACACATCGCCAAATTGGGTTGGACATCATTGCCTCATCGACCCTACAGTCCAGACCTGGCCTTCTTGGACTTGCATCTGTTTGGGCCACTTAAAGATTCTCTACGGGGACACACTTTGACGATGAAAGAGTGTTATTCATGCAGTGACAACATGGCTACACCTACAGGACAAGAACTTCTACCAGCAGTGAATACATGCTCTACCACAATGTTGGCATAAGGCCACAGAACGTGATGGAGACTACATAGAACATGGACAAGACATATTGAGGTATATTGTCACAAAATTCTGACTCTTAACAATAAATATGTTCAGAGAAAAACAAATGTGGGGCATTATATATTGAAGAACTCTCTTAAGTGTACACATGGCCCTGTGAAACCTTCAACATCACTTTTTGTGGAGATGCTTGAGGAATAGCTGCAAGATGAGCTATTTTTCCTGCGGGTATGGAAGTGGAATTTTAAAATTATTAAATATTGTACAAATACCTTTCTAATTAATGATAGTATTTACTTTGATTTAGCAACTTTTCATTTAAGATTTGGTTACTTTTGGCTAACTGTGATTTTTTAATCACTAGTGTGCACAAACATGCACATAGCACGTTCCTGCAGCTCACCTTCTTCTGGTGGGCAGACCCTTTGGACCCCACCTCCATGATGTGGGGTAGCATATCTGCCTCTAGCGTTTCCTTACCTATCCTTAGAAGATCAGCCCTACGGACCTCAGGCTCATTCAACCATCATTTCATTCTTTTACCATCTGATATTACATAAATTCAAGTATAGAAAAAAAAAATGTGGTCTTACACTCACATGACTCTCTCTACTCTTGTACTAACCATTCTTACAAACTCTTATTCCTGTATCTTCTTCGTGTTAGTTGAGATAAGCATTTGTACAAATTATCTTATTGCTTATTTCCTTGTAGGTACAAGGGCAATATGGGAATACAGTAGACTCTGAGTGATAGTCAAATCATTTGAACTTTTAAAATTCCCTTCTCTTTGCACGGCTAACACATAAAAAATATGAATAATGATCTTCCATTTCTGGAAAGTATAACTATTACTAAACTCGCACAAATAACAAGGAATATCTCCAAAATGGTTCACTCCACAGAAAAGTTCATGTGGACATAAATTGTATGTTTTAAGATCTACATGTTTATATAGTAAGATTTGGTCTATCTCTTATGGTTTACCAGTCATGCAGAGTAAATATGACTACATGGGCTATAGCCAGAAAATTAAAAATATAAATTTCATTTGCCATTTCATTTGCATATGTTACCTCTAACATATGGAATTTTAATCAAAATTATTAGAGCCATTTTCAAGAAAACCAACATTTTAAAAAAATGTTCCATCTAAAGGCTAGTTTAGGGTGGAGGAATTTTCTTAAAAATCTTCATGTCACATCCTTAAAAGACATTAAACTGAAACACCAATTTTGGTTTTTAACGGGCTTTTTGTTTTTGAGTTATGCCACCCACAGACTGACACACACACACACACAGACCTTTTTCTAAAATTCTGATGAGTCAATTTTTTTTTTTTTTTTTTTTTTTTTGAGGATATCAATTTTTTATTATTAAGTCATTAAGTAAATACACAATTTACAATAGACTTCGTCACTTACGGCTAAAAATTTCAAATCATATATTATTCTTGTCCAGCTCTTCAAATTCATGCATATCATATACAGGATTTTCTACTAGCCATGTATAAACTCTATTCTTAAATGCTTGAAGACTTAGGTTACATATTCTGTTCGGCAGTGCATTAAAAAGCTTTATACCTATCAGTTTATGACATTTACTCGTCTTGCTTAGTCTATGATATGGCATATCCAATTTGTGTATGTTTCTTGTATTGTAATTATGTATTTCTTTCCGTACACTGTGATTACGCATATTTTCTTTTACATATATTAGTACATCATATATATATATAAATTTATAATCGTAGGAATCTTTTGTTTTACAAAGAGTATTTTACAATGATCCATTGCTTAGCATCACATAGAATTCTAACTACCTTTTTTTGAATCCTTAGTACTTCTAATACACGTGAATTGCTGCCCCATAAAATCAACCCATACCTGAATATACTCTGAAAGAAAGAAAAATAAGCTGCCCTTAGGAAATCCCTTGATACAGCTTTTTTTTAAACTCGCTATTAAAAATACTACTTGGGATAATTTGCTGCATACAACATCTATATGCGCATTCCATGACAATTGATTATCTAAGATTATGCCCAGTAATTTGACTTCAGTTGTGGTCTCATTATGAACTCTAGGAGTCTTTAGTGTAAAGAGTATGTTTTGAGATTTTGCTTCGTTCATATAAAAACCGTTATTTTTAAACCAACATTGTGCTTGCTCCATTGTGTTATGTGCTAACTGTGATAATATATTATATGTGTTGGACTAACATGACTTTCTCTACTCTTGTAGTAACCATTCTTACAAACTCTTATTCCTATATCTTCTTCCTGTTAGTTGAGATAAACATTTGTACAATTTATCTTATGGCTTATTTCCTTGTAGGTAGAAGGGGAATATGGGAATACAGTACACTTTGTGTGATAGTCAAATCTTTTAAAGCTCTGAGATCCCATACTCTTTGCATGCTTAACATATAAAAAAATGAACAACGATGTTCCCTTTCACGAAAGTTCTAAGTTTTAGGAAACTGACACAAATGACAAGGAATAAGTCTGAAATGGTTCACTCTACAAAACAATTTATTCAGACATCAATTGTGTGTTTTGATTTTGTCTATCTCATACAGTTTACCAGTTATTCAAAAGTCATCCAGAGTAAACAGGACTATATAGGCTATAGCCAGAAAATTCAAAATATACATCTCATTTGTCATACAAATATCTTAAACGTATGACATTTTAATTAAAATCGTTAGAGCCATTTTCAAGAAAATCAAATTTTTTAAAATATTTTCCATATTAAGGGTAGTTTAGGGTCGGGCTATTTTCTTCAAAATCTTTGTGTTGCATCCTTGAAAGACATTAAACTTAAATACCAATTTTGGTTTTTAATGGACTTTTCGTTTTTGAGTCATGCTGCCCACAGACTGACAGACACACACACACAGACCTTTTTCTAAAAATCCTTTTTTGGATTCAGGGGACCTCAAAACATATATTTCTGGTAAAATCTCAACATTGAATTTTTTAAGTAGAATACAATGCTTCCTCTACTTACTATACGAAGCAGAGAAAGTAAAAATACTGATGTGACACTTTCACATGACTTTCTCTTCTCATTCTTTACAAAGTATTCTTACAAGAGCCTATTCTTCTGTCTATTATTTATACAGAAACTCTTTGTTACAAAATTCCACATTTCATTGCAGGAAGAAGAAGAATACAGGAGGCTAAAGTGATAGTCAAATGTTTTCAAAGTCACTTGCTGTGCGAATGCCTTGAAATTCTATTCTCTTTATATAAACATGAAAAAGAAAGAAAGGCAAAACAAAACCATGATGTGTTACATTCATGTGACTTTCTCTTCCCATTCTTCAACAAACTATTGTTAAAAAAGCTTGCACTTCTACTTCAAGTTAATCAGGATAAACATTTATAGAAATAGTTTTATTATATATTTGTCTATAGCTACAATAGGAATGGAAGAATAGATTAGGCTTGGATACTCCATTCTGTTTGCATGGACAGGACTTCTTATTTGAGAAAAGCAGAAGTATTGGAAAATTGAAACCGATAACAAGGAATATCTCAAATGCTTATCTTCACAAAAAACTTTATTTCACATAAATTGTGCTCTTCAACAAGCTATCTCTTATGATTTACCAATTATGTAAAAGTCATCCAGAACGAAGAGGACTTCAGATAATTCAGTATATGCATTTCATTTGTCATGAAAATATCTTAAAAATATTGAAAGTTTTGAAAAAAATGTTCCATGCAAAAGGTAGTTTGGGATGGGAGGCATTTCTTGAAGATTTTTGTATTGCAGCCTTGGAAAATTGCATCCAAGCAAGTATTTAAGTAACTTTTCGTTTTTGAGTTATGCTATTCAGACACACAGACCTTTTTCTAAAAATGTTTTTTGTTTTCTTCAGGGACCTCAAAGCATGTATTTCTGGTGAAATCTTGTTAGCATACAATTTTTGGATGAAATGCAATCCTTACACTACCTACTAGGTAAGTGGTAGAGAATGTAAAAGCTTGGTTTGAATATGCCACATTCACAGTCATATGTCTGCTGACATTGACAGCAACCACTTCTACAGTGAAGTTTGTAGTTGATCTTGATATTCCAACACTTTAATCAGTTTCTATAGTAATACATACTTTATAAAAAGGTTCAGACTATTGCAAATGATGCTAAGTTCTACCCTAGAATTACCATTAACTTGACAAGTATAAAAAAGGGGTTGTATGAGTGAACTTGAAACTGAGGTATTTGAACTTCAATTTTGAATCATTTAAGTGGGATCAGGTGCCATTGTATCGTAGTGATTTAAAAAGCCAACAACTATGGAAACGAGAGTTTGTAAACTGGTGCTCTTTACCATAAAAAGGGATTAAGGAATACACACACCCCAGCAAACAACTGAATTCGGCATCACCATGGACTCTCTTTAAGCGAGTGGCAAGAAGCATTAAAAATGACTGCAAATGTGTCTGCTGCATGTACTGTTCCGGGCAGATCTCAGGATGGAAACCTCTGTCATAGATGTGGCAGAGAGAAGGAAACATTGGCCCACATCCTGGGTTCCTGTCCCCATGGTGAGGTACTCAGAAACTCACGTCAGCATCAGATCAGGCCACTCATCACCAAAGAACTGCATGAAAAGAACTTTAAGGTGTACGAAGAGGTCCACAGTTTATCCACAACAGGCAGCACACGTCGGATCGACATTATAGCGTACCAAGAAGACAGCAAAAAGGGATTTATTATTGATCCAACCATAAGGTTCGAGTACCATCAGAGTCAACCTATGGAAGTCCATCTGGAAAAACAAACTATCTATGCACCTACCATACTCTTTTACAAAAATAAATACCAGCTGGATGACATTGAAATTATTGGTCTCATGGTAGATGCCCGAGGCTCAATTCCAGCTCTTTTTGTGAACTTCTGGAAAGAATTTAAACTTCCAACTACCAGCATAAGGAAAATAGTTAACTATAGTATACTATACGTGGCTCTGTAAACATCCTTGGATCAAAACTTATTTGAACTGTAAAACATCAAACAGGATTTTTTTTTTTTTTTTTTAAGAATCTGTATTCAAAAGTTTTTAATTCCATAAAACCATATTACTATTAATTCTATCACCATATTATGACTACACTGTTAAACCTAAACTCTGTCTAATGACTTAGTAACTTTGTTATTTGTCTTTTTGTTTACTTTGTCAAATTTGGCAACCCACAAATATGGGAAGTTCTTGATTTGTTTCAATAAAATATATAAATAGTTAAAAATAAATAAATGCTATAGCTCTCTACCTGTGAAGGGCCTAGGCCTACAAGCCTGACTGATGAGCTCATACCTGCTTATGCAGAGGTGAGCAATCATCCAACTGACATGGGGGGGTGACATGGTCAGCATCATGCATCCCCCAGGCACAAAGATGGCTCACGAGGCCAAGAACATTGCCTATCACTCATACTGAGTGGGCACCAGTGCTATATCCAGACTTAAAATCCATATCTTCATAGTGTGAACTGAACCCAGGAGCACTCCATAGTCAGGAACACAGTGTGTGGTGCAGGATGACCCAGGCCAATGACTTGCCTGGTTTCCATATCATATTGACATATCCAGCTTTCATCACTTCTGATAATGGTAAACGTGTTTTTGGACCTTCCTCAACAAATGTTTCTATTATTTCCTGGTACCATTGCACACATGCTCATTTGGAAGAAGGTGAGGGATCCAACGATTCCAGAGCTTCCTCGTGTGAAGTTTTTCTTTAAGGATTGCTCTCACTACTGTTTATCCAATATTGAGGGCTTGTTGAACCCGATGTGTGCAGTGATTTACTTCCTGCAACATACACTCTGCTTGCATTGTGTTTTAATCCATTGTTTCTGAAACTGGTCTTCATCTTTGAGAGAATACCTTCTTCTTCTTCTTCTAAGTTCTGCAAACCATTGATAAATGATGGATTGCAAAGAGCAAAATCCCCAAATGCACAATACAGTCTTTCAAGGCATTCTCTGTCCCCTAAACTAACTTTAAAGTCATAGACAATGACTGATGAATGGTTGAAAGAATTAATTACAGCAAAGAGGGCCAGTTTCACAAATTTTGTAGAACATATGGACTATAGGAAAGATGGGAATAAAATATACAAATTCCTTAATAAAACAAAATTATCAAAAAATACAACTGAACCATTAAAACATAATAACAAAAGCTTAACTACAGATAGGGAAATAGCAGAATCCCTTAACAAGTTTTATGCTCAGTCACAAAGAATACCCCAAGCGTATAAAAAACAAGATAAGGCTATCCAAAAAACTATCAGAGAAACTAATAAGCCAAAAGGTATACGAAATGATATTTTTATTCAGGATTTTAATGAAACAGAACTGGATTTAGCAATAGAACAATTACAGAACAAAAAATCTCCTGGACCTGACAAGATCCACCCAGAGTTTATTAAACACCTTGGCAGGAAAGGAAAAGAAATCCTACTAAACTATATAACACGTGTTGGAGAATGACTGTACCTTCTGACTGGAAAAAAGCCATTATCATCCCGATTTTAAAGAAAAACAAACCTTCAAACAATATTAATAGTTTCAGGCCAATATCTTTGACCAGTGTTATTGCAAAAGTGATGGAAAGAACGGTGGCATCTAGACTTAACTGGTTCCTAGAATATTACAACTTAATTAATAGTTCACAGACCGGCTTCAGACAGAATCATAGTACAAGTGAAAATGTACTCCTACTAAGCTAAGACATCAAGGAAGCTTTCAATAGAAAGGAGGATACCTTAGCAGTATTCATTGATTTTAAATCAGCATATGACTCAGTCTGGAGAAACAAATTAGTTGAGAAGTTGCAATCAATAGGTGTGAAAAGTAACATGCTTAAGTGGATAACTCAGTTTATTTCACAAAGATTTTGTGCCACAAAATATAATACATACATTTCCAAATATAAACAAACACACCGAGGACCTCCACAAGGTGCTGTTCTGAGCACAACACTCTTTAACATATATATAAATGACCTTCCATCAATAATAAAAACTTTAGAAACCAAAATTGCTTTATTTGCTGACGATGTAGTCATTTGGACTTCAGGCTCTCCAAAAAAACCTGAATTAATTAAAGACAGAATAGAAACAGCCCTAAACAAAGTACATGAATGGAGCTCCAAAAACCTCATGACTATCAATGTGGAAAAAACAAATTATGAATTATTTACACTAAAATACAAACCAGTTAATATTAACATAAATTATAATGGTAAACCACTCAAAGCAGTTGATGATGCCAAATACTTAGGCATCACTTTCGACAGAAAGCTAAGTTGGAAAAAACATATAACAAACATCTCAGAAAAGGTTGAAAAGAAACTGCAAATCCTGAAAAGGTTAGCTGGTGCTAAATGGGGCTGCTCAAGGAGAGTCCTTAACACAACATACAAAATGTATGTTAAACCAAACCTCTTGTACTGTTCTGAAGCTTTAATAACAGCAGCAAATGCTAACATCAATAAACTTGAACAAATACAAAATCAGGCTCTTCGCCTAATCACTGGAGCAGTTAAATCCACACTTATTGATGCCATGCTTGCCTTAACACGGACCCCATCAATAACAACAAAAATAGAAGAACAAGCATTGCTCCAACACAAGAAAATGTTACGACTGCCAAACTCTAAATGGACAGAAGAGAACCTCCCCCCTTCAATCCTTAAAACTCGTAGTAGTTTCCTAGAAAAGGTAACACAAATTAAATCCAAATTGAACATTCCTAACACCAGAGAAAATCTACTTATAAGAGAAAATCCATTGGAATTATTGCAGCCTACCTTCAATTTGGAATTAATAGAGGAAATAAGTAAATCAGACACACCAAAAGAAATACAAAAACTTCTAGCTCTGGAAACAATCAATACTAGGTATCCCACAGAAGAATGGCTGCACATATATACTGATGGATCCTCCAAGGAAAACCTTACTGGAGCTGGAGTTACGTGTTCACATTTTTCCTTTTATCATTCTGTTGGCAGAGACACAACAAATTATGATGGAGAAATAGAGGCTATACACATTGCTCTCCGACAATTATTAAATCTTCCCTTAAATAAATTTAACTAGGCAGTAATTCTTTCAGATTCTAAAGCTGCAATTCAGGGAATATGTTCAAATACTACAAAGAAGTCAACAAAAATTAGAGAATGCTACAAAATGTTAACACAACTCCAAAAAGTTAATAAGACTGTTCATCTCCAATGGATTCCAGCACACTGTGGAGTCATGGGGAACGAAGCTGCAGACTCACTTGCAAAGAAAGGCACAACAATAAAACAAAAGTCTAAATTCAATTTCTCATATTCCTCAATAAAACGCTTGATCATTATACAATTTTCTCATTCATACCTACAAGAAATAGAAAATGGATTACACTACTTTCCAACCCAGATTTAATCCCCCAGAGACCAAGGAAAACAGTGGTTGCAGCCTTCAGACTACTGACAAATCACGACTGCTTAGCAAGTCATCTGTACAGAATAGGCATCTCAGCCTCACCAATGTGTCCTGTGTAACGATCCAGCAGAAATGAACGAAGACCACTTGAAGACCTGTGAAGCATTAAGATCAGAAGAAACTACAGTTCAAAAGTATTGGAAAGCACGAATGCTAATGGCTTCATTGCCAGATGCAAGGCACTAGAAAACAACAACAATGATAGCAAGGTGGTGCCACGGCTGAGCAATTAGACTTTGCCTATCACCAAGGCAGCTCAGGTTCAATCCCAGGGGACCTGCATGTGGTATCGTAGCATCTGGGTCCTCCAGTTTCCTCCACCACTCATTCAACCATTTACCTTTCCAGTCATCCATTTTGCCTGCATTTCATATTATCCTCTTCCTCATTCTCATATGTGGTACTTGGCTGACCACCCACTTGCAGGTGTCCATAGGTTCACCTGCTCCTCAGCAGGCATCTGACACTAGGTACATAAGGGGAGGGGAATCAGGTAAAGAAGAAGAAGAGTACAGGAATGCTGTACTAGCATCTGGATGTACGCACACAGAAGTGCTGACCAGCACAATACTGGAGCATGCCCAGACTTGCACACACAACTTCAATCTAAAGCTAGGAAGAACTTCTTTGGGTTACCACAATACACTGTTGCCCATTCTCAAAACTTTCCAAGTGACGCTTACATCTCCTTTTTCTCCAGAACAAATGTCTATTTTTCAAAGTTCTAAGGCTTTCACGGCCGGTGTCAATACTAGATGCAATATTAACCGGGCTTGTGGGCCGTGGTCTATTGGGTTCCTTCTTCTTCCCAAACGTTTCGTCTGCGACTACGGCAGACATCTTCAATGGCGGCGAGGTCGAAGTTTCCTAGTGGAGATCTCAGCACCGACTCGCCGCCACTGCCGTAGTCGCAGACGAAACGTTTGGGAAGAAGAAGGAACCCAATAGACCACGGCCCACAAGCCCGGTTAATATTGCATCTAGTAAATGTCTATTTATTTCATTCAAAGTGAGAGAAGTCAGCTTACCCAGAGTGCTTCTGGAACTTAAGTAGAATATTACCTCTTCACAGACATGCTAAAAATAAGACATAACTTACTCCCTTTAGACCATATTGTAGAGGATGTTTTGTGTTATTCGTATAAGGTAATAACTTGCATTTGACCATCTTTCACTTATTTCCATTTGTGCATGCACCTGTAAATTATTCCTTGATTTCTATTGGTCATGTCAATGTAAGGCCTGAATACTACTAAAACATCTTAGATCCAAGAAATGATTGTGATGTGACTGATTTCACCATTCACTGCAGTAATTGTAGACAGAAAGATTTTGAAGAATTGAGTGAAACATGCAGAGACTAATAATTGAATAGTTCTCCATGGAGTTGTGCAGGATCCCATGCATTTAGTTTGCTTGTAGCCTACTTACCGAGGATATCAGTGTTGGTCTGTGGAGCAGGTGCTGGTGGTTGTGTGGTGATATCACTACTGAAGATGTCCATGATGTCCTGCTGTTGCTCTGGAGGCGGCTGTGCTGCTGGTGGGGGTTGTGGTCTAGGAGGAGGTGCCGGCCGTGGTGGTGGAGGTTTTGGTGGAACACTTGTCAACTCCGTTGTTGGCTCGCTGACCTCAGTAGGCTCACCTATCAGATCGCTTCCCAGGAGATCTGAGAATGGCACGTCAGGTGTAGGACTGGGCGAGTGCAGATCCCTAATGGGCGTGGGGCTGGGTGTTCTCGTCATCTGTAGCCTGTCCAATAGATGCGACGAGGTAGCCTCCATTGCCCCCGTTACACTAAGGATGAGATCCTTAGTTTCTTTGGAAGGAGGCACTGGTCTTGGAGGAGGTGGTCTTCTGGGTACCCCAATACCACTCTTTGGGGTACTGGTCCTGGACAGATCATCGTCAGCCATCGACACCATGGTGGTTGATGCCTCTACATTACTGAATATATCAGATGTTTCTTTGCAGAAATCTGAGGCATCTCCCGATGCGTCAACTCCGTCAAGAAGGTCGAAGCCAGCTCCTGAAACTCTCCTTATAGGATCTACCTTCTCAAGCTCTGGAGCAGGTGCTGTTGATGTGATACTTCCAAAGAAGTCATCAGTAGCCTGGTTACTGACGACGGTAGTCTCAGTTGTAGAGAATATATTGAAGCCAGCAGAACTTGTTGTGGTTTGTTCTATACCACTTCCACCGAAAAAGTCAACACCAGTGGTCGTTGTGGTGGTAGTAGTGGTATCCATTCCACTACCAAAGTCATCTGCAGCAAATGCAAAAGGATTGGTAGACGTCGTCCCAGAAAAGGGCGATGTTGTGGAGGCATCTTCTCCTAGGGAACTAAGAAATGGATTTTGCTCTGACGCCGACGACACAGGTATATTGAAATCACTGTTGCTGAGGAAAGGATTAGAGTTCATGTTACAATTAGCTGTTGTGTCACCTCCATAGTCATCCATCAAAAAGGGGTTGCCCCCCTTTCCACTCGTCTCGAAATCCATTCTAACCTATCAGCTCAGATTCTAGGGCTCTGAGTTCAGCCTTGCCAGGTGCAATGTCATTCGCAATTGACGTGTCAAATGGATCTATCTCAGGTTGTTCTTCCTGCTCCTCCTCAATGTGGGGGATGGGAGTCAAGGCTTTATCTGCTACCTGGGCACAGGTAGGGAGGTTAAGAAGATCCGGGGTCTCCAAAGGCACCTCTTCTTCTTCCTCACCTCTGGGGTTGAAGTCTGGGTCGGTGTAACTCCGTTTCAGAGAGGTATTGATCAGTTCTGATTCCAGCACCTTTAGTTCTGCCTTACCAGGCAGGATGTTGTTGGCTATGCTGGTATCAAATGGATCCACGTAGTCTATATCGTCAAGTTTTCTACTCTCCACAGCCGGTGTCAGAGGTTTCACAGGAACTGCAGCTGCGTCCTCTACCACTAACAAGTCTATGTTAGGTGCAGGATTCTGCTTTTCTTCCGGCTTTTCAACAGGTGTAACCTCAGTAACTGTACGGATGGGCAGAAAGGTGGGTGGTTGTCGCCGTTGTTGTCTGTCTCCTGTGAGATCCGAGAACCGACGGCCTATGTTAGCTGCCTGGATGTTATTGGTTGATACCTGTTGGGGCTGTGTGGGTTCTGGCTCCCCGTCTCTGGGGTTGAAGTCAGGATCAGAAATACTGTGTTTCAAGCCAACTAGCTCACTTTCTATCAGTTTCAACTCCGCCTTGCCTGGCAGAATGTTCTCTGCAAAACTAGTGTCAAACGGATCTACGTCCGAGCTGCCATCACCCTCGTCTTTTGTTTGTGGCGTCACAAAGAGGTCAGCAGGTTTAACGTCTACATGGTAGGGTGTCAGAGGCTTGCGTATTGTAGTAGCTTGCTCGTCTTCACCTACAGCTAGAAGGTCTGGCCGGGAGGAAGGTGTTGGCAGATCAAATGCTACTGTCTTGGTAACGCCCACAACTGTTGTTTCTGTAGGGTTGTTGACGATCAACAAGTCAGGCCTCACAGGAAGAGGCTGTTGCTGTTGCTCCTTCTCCTCAGCTCGGGGATCAAAGTCGGGGTCACTGAGGGTTCTGATAAGACCCTGGGATTCCTCTAGCTCACTTCCAAGTAGTTCCTTTTCGAGGAACTTAAGTTCTGCTTTACCTGGAGCCGCAAGGACCTCTACAACTGAGGTGTCAAATGGGTCTACGTCCTGTTGGAGGTTCTCGTCAACGTTATTGACTTCTTCCTGAGGTGCAGCTGGCTGGATGGGGTCGTGTCCAAGCTTGGAGAGGTCTGTGGTACTCCCACCGAGGAGGTCTCTGTGCCCAAGAGTAAGTGATCGTAGACCTGTGTCTTCTTCCTCACCTTGCTCCTGACCCGCTGGATCAGTTATGTGGATACTGACAGTGGATTGAACGGTTTGATGTTTGCACTCTTCGGCTCGTGGGTTGAAGTCTGAATCAGAGTCACTTCTAGACAATATCCGCGCTTCGTTCACGACCTCTAAGTCGCCAAGGATTTCGTTTTCGATTAATTTGAGCTCTGCCTTGCCAGGGAGAATATTCTCTGCGAAACTTGTATCGAAGGGGTCTATTTGAAGATCCTCTGCAAGAGCTAGGATAGCTAGATCGTCTTGTGGTTGTGTTTGAGCCTTTTCTTGTTCTTGTACTTCTTCCTCAAAGTTTGTCCAGCTCTGATCAGTAGTCCTGGTGGAAGATAGTACTATGTCTACGTCAGGAGAAATGGGAAATTGATGTCCCGGTTTTACAGGTACAGAGAACTCAAGTGTGTCTGGAGGTTGCGGTCCTACATTGAAAGGATCACACGGCTCCTCCTGGGGTTCTCCAAGGACAACAGCTGCAGCAGTAGTGTCAAAGGGGTCTGCTCCCTCCTCTGAAACTGGTACAGGAGATGGTGGAGGTGGGACAGGTTTCTTAGCTACAGATTCCGCTGCTAGAGCGGCGAACTCGTCCTCTAGATCGTCTTCGTTTTCTACAGCTTTCTCTGTGGTTGTCTCCTCTTGTAGAGGTGCTACTATGTCTGCTACAGCCGAAGGTTTGCTGATATCCTGACTAGTGGTATCAGGAGTGGATGCTATTAAATCAAACTCGGCAACCAAATGCTTGAGGTCAACGTCTTCCTCCTTCTCTTCTTGCGGAGCTGATGCTTCAGTTAGTGCTGGTCCACTGCTACCACCAAGAAGATCCTCGAGAGGAGTGACAACAGGGATGTCTAGTGCAGGTTCCTCGTCTAGAAGGCTCCTGGGTTGTTCTGGTGCTGTGGGAGTGATTCCCTCTAAATCAACATCATCTTGCTCACCAGGAGGAAGTGCAGTACCATCTTCATCAAAACTGCCCAACAAGAGGTCTACATTTCGAGGTCGTCGACGTACAGAGCGATGCTTCTTCCCCGGAGATGCAACTGCTTCTGGTGGTACCTTATCAACCTGCAGACACAAGAATGTTATCAATTTATTTGGTACAATTCTCTTAACCATCCTGTCAAGAACTTCCAACAAAATGAAGGGGTATATTTAATTTATCAGGAAAATATATGCCAAAATAATCTTAAAGAAAATATCAAAAAGTACACATTTGTAATGAATAATAAATACAGGTGTTTAAAAAAGTATCTGATATTGAAACAGGAATTGGGATTGGGCAAACCTAGAATAAATGTTCCTAACTCAACAGGTTATCTGTTTCCAGACATATGTTTATAGGATCATGTAGTCCAGTTTTGACCAATCCCAACTCCTGTTGCAATATCAGACACTTTTTTAAACACCTGGTAAATGCAATTCATAACTTCCCATGTTTTTTGCCATTTTATATGAATATGGATTTATGGTTGCCAAGTTTTCGGTATTATACAGGAATATATTTGAAGTTTTGAGGTACTGTCCTTTTTTAACAGCATATGGGGACTTTTTTCTGTATTTAAACAACTCATGCCTACCATGATTAGAATTTCCTATTCACAGTAGCATTTACCAATACTGCATCACATGACTTTTTCTACATACTCTATGACCGCCTCGGTAGTGCAATGGTTAGCATGTCTGCCTCACGTTCAAGGTGTTGCGAGTTCGAGTCTTGCTTAATGTAAGTTAGCCGGGTTCCAAGGTTTTCCCATATCCTGAGAAGACAAATGTTGGGTAACTTAAAGCTCCATGGACCTCGGGCTCATTTGAGCATCATTTCACCCATTTCATTCATTCACTGTCCAATATGACATTACATTGGAGGACGTTAATAAAAAAAAAATTACTCTACTCTTGTACTAACCATTCTTATAAACTCTTATTCCTATATCTTCTTTGTGTTAGTTGAGATAAACATTTGTACAAATTATCTTATTGCTTATTTCCTTATAGGTACAAGGGGAATATGGTAATACAGTAGACTTTGAGCAATAGTTAAATCTTTTAAAGCTTTGAGATTCCATTTTCTTTGCATGGTTAACATATAAAGAAAAGCACAACAATGTTGCATTTGACGAAAGTTTAAGTTTTCCGAAAATGACACAAATAATCACTGACACATCTCCGAAATGGTCCACTCTACAAAAAATTTATTTGGACATAATTGTTTTAGTGAGATCTATATTTTTTGTAGAGGATTAACAACTTCATTGTCAGAAATCCAGCATTCGCTAACAACATTTTGTGAAGATATACTATTCTCTCAGATTCCAGGGCGGCAATCATAGCAATTACTTCCAAGTTGTCACCAAAAAACCAAACAATTATAGAATGTGTTGTTGTTGTTTGCTAATGCTCTGGATTTTGGACTTCATCCATTCTCCGTCTGGCATCCCAATAATAAGATGTTAATTCCATGTGAAGACCTCCTTCTATTTTGGTATATTACTAAGTGTTCTTTGTCCATAATTGAATTTGGATGTTCACAGAGGGTGCACTGAGGGGTATTATATATATTTATCTTATGAAGGTGTGCAGCTAGACCAGGGGAAGCCAACTTTGGGTCGTGTGATGTATTTAAACAAAGAGCCAGCTTGTACGTTCGCGTGACGTCAGGTGAGAGCGGTGTGTTGCTATGCTGCCTAGATCAGCGGCGTTACTTGCACGAAACTGAATGAATATGAAAAATGTTAGTTGGGCATGTTTACAACTTGCCCAGGCTGTTTAGGGAGAACCCTCTTCAGCCTAGTCTGAGGGTGAGACAATCCGGTTGATAATGGAGGAAAGTTAACCTTCGAAACGCGTCCCGGAAGAATATGTTGTGAGTGTTGTTCAGTGTTATTAATTAACTCACCTTTTAAATTAAATTAATTACAACAACACTGTTTTCAAACTTCTATGAAAGGAAGATAGATTGAATAGTTTACAATGTAGATATAACAGCTCCAGCATTTCCATTTTTCTCCATGAGAGAATGTAAATATGTAACCATTCTTGTTCTGGGTATCTATTGTGTATGATTGTTTCCAGGAGCAATTTCAAGTACAACATTTTTCAATATAATGATAAATGACCTTCCATCCAAAGTAAATGAAATACAAAACATACAGTGTGCTCTATATGCAGACGGTCTAGTAATTTGGACATCAGAACCACACAAGAAACATTCAGATATAAACAAACAAATGAATGTGGCACTCCAAAAATTATCATTATGGTGTCAAAATAATGAAATGAAAATAAACGAAACTAAAACTAAATAGAAATGTTTACACTATGCCATTCACTACAACCACTTTCCTTAGTTCTTAATAAAGAAAAAATAAAGCAAACAAAAGACTACAAATACTTAGGAGTCACCTTAGACTCGAAGTTAACTTGGAAAACCCATATACAAACAATTACAGAATAAGCACAACAAAGGTTAACCATATTGAAAAGATTAGCAGGCAGTAAATGGGGATGCTCAAAAAGTAGCTTAAACACAACATACAAGACATATATAAAACCAGTACTGCAATGCGGAGGAGAAGCCCTGATAACAGCTACCAAACCTAAACTAAATGAAATTGAGAAGGTGCAAAATCAAGCTCTGAGAATAAATACAGGAGGAGCTAAAACTACACCAAACACTGCAATGCAAATAACCACAGAAAATTCATCCATATATAGGAAAGAGAAAAGCAAGCACTAACTTTATATGAAAAACTACAGAGACTCCCTTCTAACACCTACTGGAATAGACTAAAAATAAATACAAAAAACCTCAAAACTCAAGAAAATTAATTAAAAAAATAAATAACATACAGAAGAAATATAATATGTAAAAAAATAATAACACTGAAAAAATACCACTCCCAACATTCTATATAAATGTTCTTAATTTCATTCTGAACTGTAGTAAATTTAAAATGTGCCAATAGAAGCTTCTGAAATTTATATATATAAAAATCTAGCATTAGCTAACAACATATAGGTTGTTGTTAGCTAATGCTGGATTTCTAACAATGAAGTCATTAATCCTCCTGCTCTCCAATATTTTTCACTGATGGATGGGGCACTAGAAGTGGCCGGGCATATTTGAAGGTGGTCTCGATCCATTTCCTCTTGCAGATCACATAGAGGACAGAGTGGTGAAGAATATATCCCAATTCTGTTCAAATGTTTTGCCAGACAATCATGTCCTGTAATCAACCTGAAGGTTGCAACTGCTGTTTTTCGAGAATACTCAGGAATTACTGTTTGAATGTTTGGTAGTTCCCATCTTTTGTTTTTTTATTTTTCATAGTAATATTTTGCAATCATTTTTTTTAATTCAGAGTTGACTAATGTTTTAGCTGCACAAAATGGTAGGTACATTAACAATAGATTTCTGTACATTGCCAGTACCCTTTTTTGCAAGAAAATCAGCTTTCTCATTACCACTCAGTCCACAGTATCCATTGGAAGACTAGGTGTTTTTGAAGTGCGGTTAGATGGGTAAGGATTTTCCAACATTCTATAATTGTTTGTTTTTTGGTGACAACTTGGAAGTAATTGCTATAATTGCCACCCTGGAATCTGAGAGAATAACTGCTTGATAAAAATGTGAAATTCTGTACAAAAGATTTTGTAGGGCCATTCAAATTGCTTCAATTTCTCCATCAAAGTTTGTAGTTCCATAACTTAAAGATTTGTAATAGGAAAAGAGGTGACGCGTGATTCCAGCCCCTGCTCCATCTCCAACTCACATTCAAGTGTTTTATAGTTTGAATCTCAGGGTGGGTTAGTGAAACTTTTTTTCCAGAGTTTTCTCTTGCTCTCATTGATTAATGTTGGGCTCATTTGAGCATCATTTTAGTTGTTCATCATCTGATCAATTAAAATAAATTGATATTATAAGAACAGTAAAGCATTATTTGATAGAAACAAATTAGAAGGCTCACAATATGAACCACCCTTTATTTTATATTGATATTAATCAATTTTTAAATATCTTGACAAATTTCATTTAAACTTTATATATATAGTAATGAAATTTCTATTCCATTTCAGAATTGTGTTTGAGTTATTTAATTGTTATAAATGAAGTGAGATATTAATAGGTCCTCTGCAGTGTTGAACATTCTGAAAACTGTTCTCAGAAGGAAATGCTGGTTAGCCATTGGTTTCATCAAGAGTGTCATTTTGTTTCTCATCACTGCTTTTGTTTATTTAATCTGAAATGCTTGAAATATGTAACCCACAATTAAGTGAGGTTAAAGTACAAGTTGTAGGAAAGTTTTGTGATATTTTGTTTTTAATAAAGGAATGCACAGGGAGGAGAAGTAAGGATATTTAGAGGGAGAGTTCGCTTGTTATTTCTAAGCTTTGTAGTTTAAAAGTTTGAGATACTGTTACCTAAACATGTTGGTAGCTGATATTATAATTTGAAATGATGGTACCAACCATGGTAGTAATGTTTAGAATTTGCTTATAGATTTTTTATAATATTAGTAAGGTACTAGCACAGACATTTTTAAGATAGTAAATTGTAATTTGTAAAATTCTTCTAATAAAATTCAAGTAAAATTAGCCAATGGTTTCCTATTAATAAAAATAAAATAGCTCACCTGGGAGTAGTGTGTCTGGTTCACATTCAAGAGGTCCCAAGTTCAAATGTCAGTTAGGATGAAATACCTAGATATAGTTTCACTGAGGTTTTCACTTATCCTGAGAACATGAATGTAAATCTAACTTCTAGGCAACACACATGCATTTGAGCACCAGTTACCTTCCAATATGATCTACCCGGTTAAAGGACACAAAACTTCAAACATGAGGAAAAGCAAATAAAATTCATGTCTGGAAGGATTCATTTGTGGTGTTTTCCATCTTACAGAAAACCTGTTTCATATAAATGACATTGCTAGACCAATTTTCCTTATGGTTTGGAATGAAAGCACAAGACAATATTTACCTTCTCTAGTTTTCCAGTGAGTACGTCGACAGCGCACCCTAGACTGACAAGTTTCTTCTTCTTTTTGCCACTCTCGTCTTCAGGTTCGTGGATTACCTTGTCTGCAATAGAGGTGTCAAAAGGATCAAAGTCTTGTTCCTCTTCTGTGGGACTGTCGGGAATGTAGGCAAGTTTTACTTCACCACTGGTGATAACATCTACATAAGAAGTGTCAAAGATGTCCTCATCGACAGGAATATCGTCCTCGTCTTCCTCCTCTTCTTGGTCTTCTTCAACCTCAACAGCTGTTGCTGCTTCCTCTGCAACTGAAAGTACATCTTATACTGGTGATATGAGTTAGGACTTATTATACAGAGAGATCCAAATACATGTGAACCGCTACGCTGTGTTTTTCCACTGCAAATGCAGAAATACGATAACAGCAGCTGATATGCACAATAATTTTTTCTCACAATCAGTATTGAGTTGGCGAAATATTGTGCAGCTGTATTATTACCGTGCGCTTTATTATTTAGTTCTGTACTTAGTCACAAAGTGTATTATTAACAGTATTTGTTTTCTATTGCACAGTGTGTATTTATTATGATTTTTTTGAGTCAACAGTTGTCACCCGTAAATACGTGAATACAATTTTGCACCCTTTTTCTAGAGAATTAACCGACAGGGAGCATGATTTTGCCTTTTTTAACAAGATTCTGCAACAGATCATACAGCCAATCTATCAATGAGAACAACTGAAAGTGTGTTTCAGGACAGAATTATTACTAGAGATTTGTGCCCCTAGGTCCCCCAACCTAATCCCCTGCGATTTCTATCTCTGGGGTAACTTAAAGCATAAAGTGTACAAGACAAACCCACACACTGTGGGAGAATTAAAACAAAATATCCGTCAGGAAATTGCCAGCATTTCTCAACATGAACTATGGTGAGTGATGGATAATTTTCTAAAGAGGTGCCAAAATATATGGACGAGTAGCCAGTTTCAGCATCTGCTATAATTATATTGGTAAGTGAAACCTAACTGAGAGGGACGGACATCTACATCAACAGGGATTTAACTTATAAGCAAAGAGAAATACTGAGAAGATTAATAGAACAAAGAAGATTGGCACATAAGCAAGGAAAAGTGGCATACATTAGAAATTTGCAGCTATGGATCAATGGAAAAATGACAGAAGGGACATCAGAGTGAAAAAATCATGAGGTGGACTAAAAGAAGACAATGAGCCAGGAAAACAAAATTGAACACAAAGAGCTTAGATCAACAGAATACAACACCAACTGAGGAGGTGAACGATCAGGAAATGCAAACTCTTCAAAATGTACCGGCAACATGTGTGTTGTGCAATACAGCACGGGTGGGAGAAACGACATTGAGTGAAGCTCCAGCTGAGATAGGAAGTGATGGGAAGGAGGAGGAGGAGAAGAAGAAGAAGAAGGAAGAAGAAAAGCTTGAAGGGAGTGAATTAATAAGTGAGTTTATTAGGGTATGGAATAGCAAGTGCAAGGGGGCAATTCCAAAGAAAATTAGAAAAAATACGAGCGAAAAAGATGACATAGCAGTGGATGGTAGCTATCATGTGAGGAAAGACGAGCAAACAAGCAACAGGTACACCTCGTCGTGTGACGAGACAGAGCAAATGGTTTTGAAGCTGTTAGTTAGGAGTTAAAGGAGGGAAGCTAGGTTAAGTCAGTTGAACTACGTGTTCGTAAAAGTGAAACCAAGGAACTGTAGTGAAATAGGTACAGAGGGAGTTAAAAATAGGGGGATTTAATACAAATAGAAATGAAAGAGAAAGAGTATAAATAAAGAACATATAAATGCAATTGTTGAAATAATATGAGAATGTTTTAAACACGTCCAGTGATAAATGCAATTGTACGTGTTGCAAAGAGCTGTCCAAGATAAAAGGGCTAGGGCCCAAATCAAGGATAGCTCAAATGTATAAGATTAGAACAAAATAAATATCAACAAAATATCAACAAGTAAAACCTTTAAAAGCAGTTTTAAAAATGCTGCATGGCTTTATCTGCACTGTTCTATGACAGCGGCAGTCGGCAACAAGTGCAGAGGACCCATACAGACAAAACACAGTGCAGCCGGTTCATTCTTTTGGATCACCCATTACAATGAACATTAAGAAAAATATTATGAAAAGTGTGTGAAATATAGTGAACAAGTATAGCATATCAAAACTTAATTACATGATTCAGGAAACGTATGACAATTTATCTGACATATAACCACTAGATTAGCATTAAAGAAAAACGATTTGATGTGTTGCATTTACATACTTTTTCTAATCACTTTTCTAAAAACTATTCTGCAAAAGCGTACTTGTTAATTAAGATAAACATTCAATATACATTTTGTTGTATTCTTCTTTCAAAGAACAATACTTAGAAACATTGTGTGACCTTTGAAGGAGGATGAAAGCACAAGGAGATTCATACTAACCAGGACCTGAATGATCAATGAATGGCCTGGATATTGTTAGACTTCTAAAGTCTCAAAGACTAAGATGGCTGGGCCATCTTATAAGAATGGATAGTAACAGACTCCCAAAGAAAATGTGGAAGGGAAGACCTTACTCGAGAAGAAGAAGGGGACGCCCTAGAACTAGATGGATTACAGATGGTGTGGAGGAGGATCTGATGGCCTCGAGGATCTACAGATGTTTGGAGACATCTAGTAGCAGAGGTCAAGGCTCACACCAAGCTGTAGTGCCCAATGAAGAAGGGTATGTTTCATTGTAGGTATAAGAAGTAGGCAAAGTGATAGTCAGATTTTAAAATAATGGTCACTAAGGGATGCCTTTGAAACTCCATTCGTTTACATGACCACAAGAAAAAGCCAATAGAAACTTAAGAAACGTGGAGGGGGACTTTGGCACTGTAGCTCATGTGGTCTTTTGTACCAAAGTGAGAGGAGACAGGGGGCAAGGTCCCTATGATTTATGTTCTAAAGCTCTCCAGCAGCACAATCAGCTTGCACACCCTGTAGGGAGGCTCAAAAACTTTAGACCAATGTTCTGCAACTTTCTTATGTGCTCAGGTACATTCAAGTCATGCATAAGGAGGTGCAGACACCTTCACAACCACTGTTAGAGCAAGTACCCTTGTTCTGAGAGGAAAAAGGGAAGCCACTAGTTAAGAACGTAAGGAATACAGCTTTAGGTGTGCAAAAACATAGTTCATGGGTGTGTTCTGGGAAGATATTTGCAAGGAAGTCATCAGAATAAAAATTTGCTCACGAAGGGTGCCAGAAAAATATATCATGGGTGTCACATTGGACAGTGCTGCTATAGACCTTTCCGCTGGGACATGGAGGTTTACCAGAGCATCCTCTTTCCCTGCTATGCAACACCAACGTTTGCAACTCTGAAATGGCTTAGTAGATGAAGCATGAAGTGAAATGGAGGGAAATTCAGGGAATTATTATCCTTTCCAGGTTTGCCTAATGACTCAGGGAAACCCCAAAAAAAGCTATGGTTCTGGAAGATCGATTGTGGGAATCAAACCCACGACCTCCTGAATGTGAGTCGACAGAGTTCCTGAGTTCCATTTTGTGGTGGGGAGAGCTTCCTAGTTAGAATTAGCCCCTGCCCTCCACCGAATCTGAAAGTATGAATGTAGAAGTGAATGTGAGCATGTTTCATGGCAAAAGTGAGAAAGGTCTTTACAGACAATGAGTTACTAACACTATAAATTTCTAAAGTGATAGCTCCCATTATAACCATAGAGTTAATAGGGACTATATACATGAAACAGAAAAAAATATGGGAGGCTAAATGAAATGATTGAAATAAACAGTAGCCTAAGCCACTAGCATTAAAAATAAACATATAAGTGATAACTAGTGATGACAAAGGGCTTTACCTGGCTCTGCACCCAATAGCTCGTCTACTGTTGCTTCAGCATGTTCCTCAGAGTCGTCTTCTAGTTCTTCAGGAGGTGGTGCATCAATACCCAAGGACCCCTCTTCAAAACCCACCCAGCGCTTGCCTTTTTTCTTCTTCTCTACCTCAGGTTTAGGTTGTTCGCCCTTGCCTGGTTCCTCTGCTGGAGTGCCGGGTGGTTTCCTGCATGTCATAAACAGAATGTGCTTTGCATAATCTCATAGAAAAACAACTAGTAATCTGGAAAACTTGATTATTCTGTTTTTAATATTTATGTATTGCATGAGATGAAACAAAAAGAGTCATGAGACTCGAAGAAATGAAAACCCCAGGCTTCGTGTCATAATTAATAAGAAATGTTTAACGGAAAGGTTAACTAATGAAGACCAGTTAAGGTATTTGGGATTCCTTTACTTCATACCAAATAACAAACACTTGCTCTTGAAAGTTGAGGTCTGTCAAAATAGCTTGTGGTCATCAGAAGGTGCTGATTGATCAATTTTTTTTTTTTTTTTTGAATTAACGTCCTCCAACATTGTGTTATATTGGACGAATGAATGAAATGAAATGGGTGAAATGATGCTCAAATGAGCCCGAGGTCCATGGAGCTTTAAGTTACCCGACATTAGTCTTCTCAGGGTAGGGAAAACCTCGGAAAAAAACCTTACCCGGATAACTTACCCTAAGTGAGATTCGAACTCGCGACCTCTTGAACGTGAGGCAGACACACTAACCATCACGCTACTGAGGCGGGCGGCTGATTGATCAAGGGAATGTTAGTAACTTGATTAAAACATCATCAGCTGGCCATTTGGTGCTTAGCAGAATGAATAAGACTTCAAATGGTGTAATAAAATTGCAACCACAAGGGATTGGCAAGAAGATACGTCATACAGTTGATAAAACATGGGCTCTTCAGGGCTCCCTGGCAACTGGCAAACTCAGTGCTTACATGCAGGTGTTGCAGCTAAATACTGTTTGTCTACAACATGGGAACATAGACAAATTCATAAAATGAACATGTTGAGATGAATATTCACATGGTATTCTCTTTTATCAGTGTGATGAAAGCATTGTTTTAATGAGTATAATACATGACATCCATCTTATTCAACTAAAGTAGCTTCAAGCTAATAAAGGAAAAATTGAACTTAATAACCATGAAGCAACAGAATCTACATTAAGAACAAATTAGAAACTAAAAGTTCCACTTATGTTAGTAATATTGCAAGGTGGTATAATGCTGACTAGAAAGTTGCATCCAACTTATTCTCAAAGCTATCCAAACAAGTTACCATAGTTACCGATGCTCAACTTAAAAGCTCTATTTGTCACCAATCTCTGAAAACAAAAATTTATAAATACATTGGTGGTATTTCAAAATTCATAACATGGTTCTTGTTTTTTAAAATGAATATCTTTTCCCAAACCATTAAATCTATAGGTCCATTTAATTGTTTTGATAGTTTAACCTCTGGATTAATTTCATGATTAAATGACCAAAAATTATTTGCCACGGCTGATTTATCAATTTGTTTATATTTAATATGGCACAGGGTGCACTCAGCCTCGTTAGGTCCCGGGGGGACCAATTGAGGAGCTACTTGATGGAGAAGTAGCGGCCCCAGGTTTACAAGACCGCATAACTGGCCGGGAGGGCTCGGGGCACTGACCACGTCCCACCCTCCAGTACTGCACCTCATCAATGATGCCTGTAGTGGGCAGAGGTGGGGGAGGCAGCGGCTGGGCGGTAGGCCTTGGCCCTTCGTGGGCTGTCGCGCCGGGGTTTAGTTTAGTTTTTTATATTTAATATTTCTAAAATGTTCTTTTATTCTGGTTTCTAAATTATGTTTAGTTTTACCAATATAAACCCTATCACAATCCAAACAGCTAAATTGATAAATGCCAAATTTTTTATAATTTGGAATTTTATCCCTTTTAGAAAAATTTAGTAAATTTTGTATATTAAATTTATTTTGAGCAACTGAAGTTATTCCATATTCTTTAAATATTTTTGTACATTTTTTATTAGCACACGGATGGTAAGTAAACTTTTTAAAAATACAATTATCTTTAATTTTCTTGAGGGTATGAGCCTCTTTTACAGCCTTTTGATATGTAAGTTCTCCTACCTTTTTATGCATAAAATCCGTATTAGAACCATTAATTACTGCAAATTGTAACTAGTTATTACTAAGATAAGTGGAGCTTTTAGATGTGATCTGCAAGAGGAAATGGATCGAGACCACCTTCAAATATGCCCGGCCACTTCTATGCCCCATCCATCAGTGAAAAATATTGGCGAGCAAGAGGATTAATGACTTCATTGTCAGAAATCCTGCATTAGCTAACAATAACAACAGCTTTTAGATTCTAGACTAAACTCCTAGTGTAACAGCCCATGAAGGGCCAAGACTTGCCGCCCAGTCGCTGCGTCCCCCACCTCTACCCACTACAGGCGCCATTAGTGAGCTGCAGTACTGGAGGGTGGGACGTGGCCAGCACCCCGAGTCAGTTTTGCGGCCTTCTCGACCTGGGACCACTACTTCTCAATCAAGCAGCTCCTCAGTGGTCCCCCCAGGACCTACCGAGGATGAGTGCACCCCGTGCCCAGTGGGGTTAAAATCCCCATGCTGGTACCGGGGATCGAAACCGGGTCCTCCACGCCAGAGGCAAGCGCGCTACCAACTGCACCACGGAGACCGTCGATTCTAATTTGTTCTTAATTTAGCTTCAAGTGCCTCTTGATAACTCACTTCTGAAAGTAATTATCAATTTGAACAATTTAGATGCCTCTGTGTCTTCTTGGTGTCAGTGAACATCTTGAACTATCTCTACTTGTGTCTAGTGACTCACCTTTGGAAGAAGCTGGTTGATTTGATACGATCTAGGTCTCCCTGTGTCTTCTTGGTGACAGTGAACATCTTGAACTATCTCTACTTGTGTCTAGTGACTCACCTTTGGAAGAAGCTGGTTGATTTGATACGATCTAGGTCCCCCTGTGTCTTCTTGGTGACAGTGAACATCTTGAACTATCTCTACTTGTGTCTAGTGACTCACCTTTGGAAGAAGCTGGTTGATTTGATACGATCTAGGTCCCCCTGTGTCTTCTTGGTGACAGTGAACATCTTGAACTATCTCTACTTGTGTCTAGTGACTCACCTTTGGAAGAAGCTGGTTGATTTGATATGATCTAGGTCTCCCTGTGTCTTCTTGGTGACAGTGAACATCTTGAACTATCTCTACTTGTGTCTACTGACTCACCTTTGGAAGAAGCTGGTTGATTTGATACGATCTAGGTCCCCCTGTGTCTTCTTGGTGACAGTGAACATCTTGAACTATCTCTACTTGTGTCTACTGACTCACCTTTGGAAGAAGCTGGTTGATTTGATACGATCTAGGTCCCCCTGTGTCTTCTTGGTGACAGTGAACATCTTGAACTATCTCTACTTGTGTCTACTGACTCACCTTTGGAAGAAGCTGGTTGATTTGATACGATCTAGGTCTCCCTGTGTCTTCTTGGTGACAGTGAACATCTTGAACTATCTCTACTTGTGTCTACTGACTCACCTTTGGAAGAAGCTGGTTGATTTGATACGATCTAGGTCCCCCTGTGTCTTCTTGGTGACAGTGAACATCTTGAACTATCTCTACTTGTGTCTACTGACTCACCTTTGGAAGAAGCTGGTTGATTTGATACGATCTAGGTCCCCCTGTGTCTTCTTGGTGACAGTGAACATCTTGAACTATCTCTACTTGTGTCTACTGACTCACCTTTGGAAGAAGCTGGTTGATTTGATACGATCTAGGTCTCCCTGTGTCTTCTTGGTGACAGTGAACACCTTGAACTATCTCTACTTGTGTCTAGTGACTCACCTTTGGAAGAAGCTGGTTGATTTGATACGATCTAGGTCCCCCTGTGTCTTCTTGGTGACAGTGAACATCTTGAACTATCTTTACTTGTGTCTAGTGACTTACCTTTGGAAGAAGCTGGTTGATTTGATACGATCTAGGTCCCCCTGTGTCTTCTTGGTGACAGTGAACATCTTGAACTATCTCTACTTGTGTCTACTGACTCACCTTTGGAAGAAGCTGGTTGATTTGATACGATCTAGGTCTCCCTGTGTCTTCTTGGTGACAGTGAACATCTTGAACTATCTCTACTTGTGTCTACTGACTCACCTTTGGAAGAAGCTGGTTGATTTGATACGATCTAGGTCCCCCTGTGTCTTCTTGGTGACAGTGAACATCTTGAACTATCTCTACTTGTGTCTAGTGACTCACCTTTGGAAGAAGCTGGTTGATTTGATACGATCTAGGTCCCCCTGTGTCTTCTTGGTGACAGTGAACATCTTGAACTATCTCTACTTGTGTCTAGTGACTCACCTTTGGAAGAAGCTGGTTGATTTGATACGATCTAGGTCCCCCTGTGTCTTCTTGGTGACAGTGAACATCTTGAACTATCTCTACTTGTGTCTAGTGACTCACCTTTGGAAGAAGCTGGTTGATTTGATACGATCTAGGTCCCCCTGTGTCTTCTTGAGGACAGTGAACACCTTGAACTATCTCTACTTGTGTCTAGTGACTCAGCTTTGGAAGAAGCTGGTTGATTTGATACGATCTAGGTCCCCCTGTGTCTTCTTGAGGACAGTGAACATCTTGAACTATCTCTACTTGTGTCTAGTGACTCACCTTTGGAAGAAGCTGGTTGATTTGATACGATCTAGGTCTCCCTGTGTCTTCTTGGTGACAGTGAACATCTTGAACTATCTCTACTTGTGTCTAGTGACTCACCTTTGGAAGAAGCTGGTTGATTTGATACGATCTAGGTCCCCCTGTGTCTTCTTGGTGACAGTGAACATCTTGAACTATCTTTACTTGTGTCTAGTGACTCACCTTTGGAAGAAGCTGGTTGATTTGATACGATCTAGGTCCCCCTGTGTCTTCTTGGTGACAGTGAACATCTTGAACTATCTCTACTTGTGTCTAGTGACTCACCTTTGGAAGAAGCTGGTTGATTTGATACGATCTAGGTCCCCCTGTGTCTTCTTGGTGACAGTGAACATCTTGAACTATCTTTACTTGTGTCTAGTGACTCACCTTTGGAAGAAGCTGGTTGATTTGATACGATCTAGGTCCCCCTGTGTCTTCTTGGTGACAGTGAACATCTTGAACTATCTTTACTTGTGTCTAGTGACTCACCTTTGGAAGAAGCTGGTTGATTTGATACGATCTAGGTCCCCCTGTGTCTTCTTGAGGACAGTGAACATCTTGAACTATCTCTACTTGTGTCTACTGACTCACCTTTGGAAGAAGCTGGTTGATTTGATACGATCTAGGTCTCCCTGTGTCTTCTTGAGGACAGTGAACACCTTGAACTATCTTTACTTGTGTCTACTGACTCACCTTTGGAAGAAGCTGGTTGATTTGATACGATCTAGGTCTCCCTGTGTCTTCTTGGTGACAGTGAACATCTTGAACTATCTGTACTTGTGTCTAGTGACTCACCTTTGGAAGAAGCTGGTTGATTTGATACGATCTAGCTCCCCCTGTGTCATCTTGGTGACAGTGAACATCTTGAACTATCTCTACTTGTGTCTAGTGACTCACCTTTGGAAGAAGCTGGTTGATTTGATACGATCTAGGTCTCCCTGTGTCTTCTTGGTGACAGTGAACATCTTGAACTATCTCTACTTGTGTCTAGTGACTCACCTTTGGAAGAAGCTGGTTGATTTGATACGATCTAGGTCTCCCTGTGTCTTCTTGGTGACAGTGAACATCTTGAACTATCTCTACTTGTGTCTAGTGACTCACCTTTGGAAGAAGCTGGTTGATTTGATACGATCTAGGTCCCCCTGTGTCTTCTTGAGGACGCTGTCGACGCCCGCAGTGAGCGCCTTGAACTGTTTCCACTCGTCGTTGTCTAGTCCTGAGGAAGCCTCGCCTTCTTGCTGCTGTTCCCCCGCGCTCTCCTTCTGTTGGCGATACTTCTCTAATTCTGCGCTGTCAAATAAGTCGTCGTCTTCTCCCTTTTTGTGCTTCTTGTTCTTCTTCTTCTTCTTGAGGCCCTTAGTTATCTTGTGCATATTCCACTATCCGCTCCTCTGGTGCCCTGCAACAACCACCAGCACCACATCTTTAACTAATTCCTCACTAGCTACACAATACCGCACACAATCAAGTTTTATTTCTAAGATACAGCGATTTCAAGTCTGATAGTTGTAATAGTTTTAGGATAATAGAACGTCGAACAATTCCGGAAAATGTCTTAAATGTTAACCCTGTGCGAGTGTACAGCATTTAAAGATTTACTTTCAAAATGTGAAACTTTCTTTGCATAGCATTTGCGGCAGCAAGGAATAACATATCCCCATGCAATAGCCCTTCGCGGGCGAAGGCTCACCGCCCGGCTGCTGCGAGAGTGACATTATTTTGTTCTACCTCCTCATATAGCAGGTATAATATCGCATTCCACTAAAAATAGCGTATCGAGATCTCAATAGAAAGGGATGTTTTGAGGTCCCGTGAATTAAGCATTACAGTGGAATCCCGATAGCTCGATCTAATGTGGACTGAGAGGTTGTCCAGTTACTCAAATGTCGAGTTTTACAGAATGTGGGGTCTGTTATTCAGAACTCATAACATAACACTGCAAATTACATAAATATACCTATTCTAGTACAATATAGGAAACAAAAGTATAACATTCCAAATATTACGTATTAATATGTTACCCTTTGTCCTAACACAACCAATTTAATTTCCATTGTCATGTTAACTTGTGTTTTCTTCTTGTTTGACATTTTCATTGGCACAAACACAACTTGCTGCAACTCTAACAGTAAGCCCGAAATCTTGGAAGATGGCACAAATATGTAACTAGCAGTTTAGCTTACCACACACACAGGTATTTTGTACCTACGCGTGGCGATTGATCTTGTTGAATGTGCACGAGTGGCATCATGCAAATTGATGATGTGGGTAATGTCTCTGTTTACTTCCTTGAAATACAGAAGACACTGCTGATAATGTGAGATGGTACCGTAGGTACTTAATCATGCACGGTCCGTGGAAGTCGGAAACATAACCTGATACTCTAATGGTCTTATAAATACAAAAGTGAACTCGATCATAAACCACTGTACAATTGTAACGTCTAAAAATACCTCTGTACTGGTTAAAGCAGTAAAGCTCCAAACCTTCCCAGCATGCGTGTCCACATTATAGTGGCAAGCTTTGGTTTCGTTACAATGTTGTGGCAGTTGCTTATGTATGTTCTGACTAGATATCGAAGGTCACTGTGAGCGAGATTGCGGCAGCTTGTAGACCCAGGTACAGTAATTAAAATTTACCTACTTTAGTATAATAGATAACAGAAATTATTACAGTCAAGTTTAACAATAAAATTAAATAATGGAAGAGGTTGTCGAGTTACATGGAATGCCCAGTCATTAAGAGTCGAGTTATCGGGTTTCTACTGTATGAAAACGTTTGCGTGCGTGTGTATGTGAACAGGGTAGCTCAAAACGAAAAGTTTGATAAATGTCAAACTATTTAAATATTCATGCGACAGTATTTTAAGAAAATCCTCTAACTCAAATTAGCATTTACAATATTTTCCTTAAAAATGACACAAGTTGGATGAAATGACCGTATGTTTAAGATACAATCCAGAGTATCGCAGGTCAGTAGTCTTCATTACCTATGCCACCAATGAACACTGGCAGAGACAGCCTAATCGTCACTCTCAGCCCTTGTGCAATATGGTTAATGGTTTCGGCGCGCCGTGGCCGTGATTGATAGGGACTTAATGACCAATAATAATAAATTCCACTAATTCAGTGGCAACAGAAACATTAACATCTGCACACTGTGAATGTGTAAGTTAATTATTATGTTCATTTACTTGTTTTCTCTTTCTGCTGCATTCCCCAAATGCATTCCAACCAGTCCACAAATGCATGGACTGAGATTTCCTATTCACTTCTTCCACCACTGTGGAGGGACTTAAACATCACACTGTATTTATATGGAAAATAAATTGTAGATCTTGAAACTTAGGGAATTTCCTATGAGGACCTCTTCCTTCTAAATGAATGTTATACTTTTGCATAAATGGTAAACTATTAGAGGTCAATAAAAATGTATTTTGGAAAAAAAATATTCAAATCTCGTTAAACACGCAATTTTGCTCAATAAAATTCTTTGTGGCGTTAATCATTTCTGAAATATCCATTATTATTGGTTTGAACCACTCAATGCTGCGTCATATTTTAAGTGTTGTATTCATTCGGGTTAGACAGTTCGCGTATTACCTAGGTAGCCCGGGTTCGATCCCAGGGACCCGTATGTGGTATTCGTGATAGACGAAACGGCATCTGTACGGGTTTTCTTCGGTTTCTCCTGCCACTCATTCCACCAATTGCTCCATTATCACCTTTCCAATCATCGATTTCGCCTGCATTTCATATCATTCTCTTTCTCACTCTCATACTTGCAGGTGTTCACTGTCTGGTAAATAGGTTCTTGTGTTCCCTCACAGACGTCTGACCCTAGACACTGACTTGTAAGTCCTACATAAGGGGAGGGTAATCACTTCCTCACTCTCACACTGACCACTTCACTCTGTCTGGTACATAGGTTCCTGTGTTCTCTGACAGATGTCTGACCCTAGACACTGACTTGTAAGTCCTACATAAGGGGAGGGTAATCACTTCCTCACTCTCATACTGACCACTTCACTCTGTTCGGTACATAGGTTCCTGTGTTCCCCGACAGACGTCTGACTCTAGACACTGACTTGTAAGTCCTACATAAGGGGAGGGTAATCACTTCCTCACTCTCACACTGACCACTTCACTCTGTCTGGTACATAGGTTCCTGTGTTCCCTGACAGACGTCTGACTCTAGACAGTGACTTGTAAGTCCTACATAAGGGGAGGGTAATCACTTCCTCACTCTCATACTGACCACTTCACTCTGTCTGGTACATAGGTTCCTGTGTTCCCTGACAGACGTCTGACCCTAGACACTGACTTGTAAGTCCTACATAAGGGGAGGGTAATCACTTCCTCACTCTCACACTGACCACTTCACTCTGTCTGGTACATAGGTTCCTGTGTTCCCTGACAGACGTCTGACTCTAGACAGTGACTTGTAAGTCCTACATAAGGGGAGGGTAATCACTTCCTCACTCTCATACTGACCACTTCACTCTGTCTGGTACATAGGTTCCTGTGTTCCCTGACAGACGTCTGACCCTAGACACTGACTTGTAAGTCCTACATAAGGGGAGGGTAATCACTTCCTCACTCTCACACTGACCACTTCACTCTGTCTGGTACATAGGTTCCTGTGTTCCCTGACAGACGTCTGACTCTAGACAGTGACTTGTAAGTCCTACATAAGGGGAGGGTAATCACTTCCTCACTCTCATACTGACCACTTCACTCTGTCTGGTACATAGGTTCCTGTGTTCCCTGACAGACGTCTGACCCTAGACACTGACTTGTAAGTCCTACATAAGGGGAGGGTAATCACTTCCTCACTCTCACACTGACCACTTCACTCTGTCTGGTACATAGGTTCCTGTGTTCCCTGACAGACGTCTGACTCTAGACAGTGACTTGTAAGTCCTACATAAGGGGAGGGTAATCACTTCCTCACTCTCATACTGACCACTTCACTCTGTCTGGTACATAGGTTCCTGTGTTCCCTGACAGACGTCTGACCCTAGACACTGACTTGTAAGTCCTACATAAGGGGAGGGTAATCACTTCCTCACTCTCACACTGACCACTTCACTCTGTCTGGTACATAGGTTCCTGTGTTCCCTGACAGACGTCTGACTCTAGACAGTGACTTGTAAGTCCTACATAAGGGGAGGGTAATCACTTCCTCACTCTCATACTGACCACTTCACTCTGTCTGGTACATAGGCTCCTGTGTTCCCTGACAGACGTCTGACTCTAGACACTGTCTTGTAAGTCCTACATAAGGGGAGGGTAATCACTTCCTCACTCTCATACTGACCACTTCACTCTGTCTGGTACATAGGTTCCTGTGTTCCCTGACAGACTTCTGACTCTAGACACTGGCTTGTAAGTCCTACATAAGGGGAGGGAAAGCACTTCCTCACTCTCATACTGACCACTTCACTCTGTCTGGTACATAGGTTCCTGTGTTCCCTGACAGACTTCTGACTCTAGACACTGACTTGTAAGTCCTACATAAGGGGAGGGTAATCACTTCCTCACTCTCATACTGACCACTTCACTCTGTCTGGTACATAGGTTCCTGTGTTCCCTGACAGACGTCTGACTCTAGACACTGTCTTGTAAGTCCTACATAAGGGGAGGGTAATCACTTCCTCACTCTGATACTGACCACTTCACTCTGTCTGGTACATAGGTTCCTGTGTTCCCTGACAGACGTCTGACTCTAGACACTGTCTTGTAAGTCCTACATAAGGGGAGGGTAATCACTTCCTCACTCTCATACTGACCACTTCACTCTGTCTGGTACATAGGCTCCTGTGTTCCCTGACAGACGTCTGACTCTAGACACTGGCTTGTAAGTCCTGCATAAGGGGAGGGTAATCACTTCCTTACTCTCATACTGACCACTTCACTCTGTCTGGTACATAGGTTCCTGTGTTCCCTGACAGACGTCTGACTCTAGACACTGGCTTGTAAGTCCTGCATAAGGGGAGGGTAATCACTTCCTTACTCTCACACTGACCTCTTCACTCTGTCTGGTACATAGGTTCCTGTGTTCTCTGACAGACGTCTGACTCTAGACACTGGCTTGTAAGTCCTACATAAGGGGAGGGCAATCACTTCCTCACTCTCATACTGACCACTTCACTCTGTCTGGTACATAGGTTCCTGTGTTCCCTGACAGACGTCTGACTCTAGACACTCGCTTGTAAGTCCTGCATAAGGGGAGGGTAATCACTTCCTTACTCTCACACTGACCTCTTCACTCTGTCTGGTACATAGGTTCCTGTGTTCCCTGACAGACGTCTGACTCTAGACACTGGCTTGTAAGTCCTGCATAAGGGGAGGGTAATCACTTCCTCACTCTCATACTGACCACTTCACTCTGTCTGGTACATAGGTTCCTGTGTTCCCTGACAGACGTCTGACTCTAGACACTGGCTTGTAAGTCCTGCATAAGGGGAGGGTAATCACTTCCTCACTCTCATACTGACCACTTCACTCTGTCTGGTACATAGGTTCCTGTGTTCCCTGACAGACGTCTGACTCTAGACACTGGCTTGTAAGTCCTGCATAAGGGGAGGGTAATCACTTCCTCACTCTCATACTGACCACTTCACTCTGTCTGGTACATAGGTTCCTGTGTTCCCTGACAGACGTCTGACTCTAGACACTGACTTGTAAGTCCTACATAAGGGGAGAGTAATCACTCCCTCACTCTCATACTGACCACTTCACTCTGTCTGGTACATAGGTTCCTGTGTTCCCTGACAGACGTCTGACTCTAGACACTGACTTGTAAGTCCTACATAAGGGGAGGGTAATCACTTCCTCACTCTCATACTGACCACTTCACTCTGTCTGGTGCATAGGTTCCTGTGTTCCCTGACAGACGTCTGACTCTAGACACTGACTTGTAAGTCCTACATAAGGGGAGGGTAATCACTTCCTCACTCTCATACTGACCACTTCACTCTGTCTGGTACATAGGTTCCTGTGTTCCCTGACAGACGCCTGACTCTAGACACTGACTTGTAAGTCCTACATAAGGGTAGGGTAATCACTTCCTCACTCTCATACTTGCAGGTGTTCACTCTGGTACATAGGTTCCTGTGTTCCCTGACAGACGTCTTACTCTAGACACTGACTTGTAAGTCCTACATAAGGAGAGGGTAATCACTTCCTCACTCTCATACTGACCACTTCACTCTGTCTGGTACATAGGTTCCTGTGTTCCCTGACAGACGTCTGACTCTAGACACTGGCTTGTAAGTCCTGCATAAGGGGAGGGTAATCACTTCCTCACTCTCATACTGACCACTTCACTCTGTCTGGTACATAGGTTCCTGTGTTCCCTGACAGACGTCTGACTCTAGACACTGACTTGTAAGTCCTACATAAGGGGAAAAAAATTATTTTGTTATTTATCGACGCTGTCAAGTGCCAGGATCACATCAGCGTCGCCAGTGTGCTGGAATTTCGTCCCGCAGTTCTTTTACATGCCAGTAAATCTACTGACATAGAGCTGTCGTTTTTAAGCACACTTAAAAACCATTGGCCTGGGCCGATTTTGAACCCGTGACCTTGGGATCAGTAGGCCAGCGTCTAACCAACTGAGCCACCCAGACCGACACATAAGGGGAGGGTAATTAGGTAAAGAAAAGAAAAGGAGAAAAACATTGCATTTCACTTAAATCCGATCACTAATTGCAATTGACACGTCACAGCCGAGGTTCCTTGCGGGACGCTTTCTGCAACGCTTGCAATAGATGGTTGTCATTCTGTTTTGCAGAGCATGTGTAGCAAGCAGTCCGTTTTCCTGACGGCGGCGGCGGTGGTGATTTAACCAGGCCTATGACTATTTTAAACGCTCAGTCATATTATGCTTCGTAGGATAATTTAGAATAACAGTGAGTTATTAAGAAGACTGATTATTCGTGGAA
Organism: Tenodera sinensis; assembly: GCA_030765045.1. Lineage (NCBI taxonomy): Eukaryota > Metazoa > Arthropoda > Insecta > Mantodea > Mantidae > Tenodera > Tenodera sinensis. The sequence goes on along the minus strand of CM060965.1, from coordinate 3,222,149 downwards.
ATACAATAATTTTATTCTGAGTGCGAACCACTAATTACGTCAAATAAATGAAAAGGTTGCTAAAACAAACAACCGTTTATACAGCAGTAAACGATTACCTAAGATGCCAAATATCATAACAAAAACAGCATGAAACAGTGGAATAAACTGAACTTGACTCCTATTGGAATAAGATACACTATAGGTAAACATTCGTCATATTTACAAGGTGATGTCCAGAAGTCAGGAAAATATAAATTCTTCAAATGCCATGAGCATACTGAGTCATAGCCGTGACTTCACTAGGAAGTATCGAATGTTTATTCCCAAACAAACCGTATCAGTGAACGAAAATAAAATGTAGCGTCGTACGAGCCCTAACTGTCTAGGATTAGAATAAACAGTGGCTAGAGAAATTCATGTGAATGTAACAAATCGCGTTAAGAAGGGTTTTTCTGTGAGGCTCTGAAAGGATTTAAACTTCCTTCGCTGCCACTTTGAATACATGGGCGTCGCGAAGGGGGTGCAAGGAGGAGCCGCGGCCCCCCCTTGGAAAATAACAAATGTAATGTGCAATCAATTACTGTCAGACTATTGCTTTAATTTTGAGGTAAAGTACACTTCTTATTTAGCATAAATTAACATGCTTATCCGTAACAAATACTATAACTCAATTTTTACAGTTTTTGGCTACAGAATAATGAATTAATTGCAAACTTCTAACATGCGGCCCCTCCCTGAAAAAGTCTGCCGACGCTCATGTTTGAATATAACAATCCGTCAACGTTTGGCAAGTAATTACCAATTCTACAATAAAGCAATTCGTTTCACTCTCATGTTACGGAAAGTAACATGTTTTCTATAGCTTGGGAGCATTATTTATTTCAACAACTTAGACCAAATAACGCCATGATTGCCAGGTGTTAAAAAGATGTTTGGCGTAGAAACAATTCAGCCTGGATGCTCCTCCCTCCTCTTACTCTATGGAGTATAGATCGATTTGTTGCGTGAACAGTTGACTGTTATCTAAGCTCCTATTTCTACTTGTGAAAGAAAGTGTTTCCCTTGGTAATGTGCAGACATCAGCTGATCTGTGACGTAGGAAGTGTATTGTAGTTTGAAATCCGTGTACTCGGATATGAATCATTGCATCCCAGTTCTGCCTGCCGGCCGCTTATTAGATTACCATGACGTCATCACCGCTAGAGCATCGATTCGCCACGCTATCGATTGAACCCCAGGGCGCAGGCGCACGTTGGATCGCACTATTTGAGCAGGAGGGAGTGTGGTCACCTGCCTGCATCTTCATTATCATATGAACTTACCGAAATGTGGGCACGTTCGTGCGGCGCAGCAATCTTCAAGTGTTCGCAGTGTTACTGCTAATTCATAGATGTTACACGACAAGGGAAACATCCTTGGATCAAAATAGCGGACAAAATAAACACATTAATTATTTTATTTAATTAAAATTATTACATTCACATGACTTTAATATACCCACTATCATTTGTTTTATATACTCTTATACATTATCCTTACGTACAAAGGTTTATTTTCTATCTAGTTCATGTTAATCGAAGTAAACCTTTGCAGAAAGGGTTATATTACAGTTTAGTTGAAAATAAGGAGGAAGAGGAAACCAAATCGATAGTGAAGATGTTTATACCGTTATGTTTGTACCGTTATATGCCAGCTTACAATTTTATTATAATACTCTTTACATGCATGGGCGTCGGTAGACTTTTCTTCACGGGAGGGCCGCATGTTTAAAGTTTGCAATCAAATAATATTAACCCATTATTCTGTTTCCAAAAACTGTAAAAGATATGTTACATTATTTGTTGCAGATAAGTGTATTAATTTGTGCTAAACAAAAACTGTTCTTTATATCAACATTTAAACAATAGTCTAATTGTACTTGACTGCACATTAAATGCATTACTTTCCAGGAGGGGGCCCTCCCTTGCCCCCCTTCGCGACGTCCATGTTTACATGGCATCGCGAGAAACAACTGCATAGCCACAGCTTTTTGTAAAAGTCACAAATGTGTTGAAAAATTCAAACCAATAGGTAATAATAATAATAATAATAATAATAATAATAATAATAATAATAATAATAATAATAATAATAATAATAATAATAATAATAATAATCATCATCATCATCATCATCATCATCATAATCATCATCATAATAGTAATAATAATCATCATCATAATAGTAATAATAATCATAATAATAGTAATAGTCATCATCATCATCATCATCATCATCATCATAATAATAGATATCTGGGAAATGGCTGATGTCAATCAAATGCTAATTTGAAATAAATTGTCTTATAAGGAGTTTTATTTAGAAAGATGGTTTTGTAGGTTGTTCTCAGAAAATTCTTAATATACATTTTATTTGTCATGTAAGCATGTTAAATATAATATGGTACCTTGATCAGATACGTTAGAGCCATCTTTTAGAAAATAAAAAACATCGAAAAATTATCCGTTTAAAAGGTAGTTAGGGGTGAGTTAGTGATTAGGATTTAAGGGCGCGTCGACAGCTAGGTCATTAGAGCCCCCAAAAGATAGTTTGGTGTGTGGAGAATTTCTTGAAAATTTTCGTGTCCCACCTTGGGAAAATACTGAACTTGAATACGAAGTTTGCAGTTTTTCCAAAATTTCGTTTTTGAGCTTTTTTATTTAACTTTATTGTACAATATGATGTAGTTTACGGTTGCACTAATAAAAATATAAAACCGATTCCAAAGAATTGCTGTACTTGTATTAGGGATGCAGTTCAGCAATTCTTCTTCTCTAAAGGAGAATAGTTAATACAGTTATGCAATAAGCAGAAAAACATAACACTATAGTATTTTATAAACTCAGAATATTTGTGTGACGTTTTCTCTTCAGCCTGCGGGACATGTGGGGAACCCCGTACTTACGGTAATGAGCTCTGTAAGGACTAGAGTGAAAACTCAACTGAACGCAGTTTTTGTGTGTGTGTGTGTGTGTGTGTGTGTGTGTGTGTGTGTGTGTGTGTGTGTGTGTGTGTGTGTGTGTGTGTGTGTGTGTTTTTTTTTCTTCCCAATAACACTCTTTATTGAAATTAGGCAGCATGCCCCATTACAAAGTAATATTACATGCATTAATTTCACTCAATTGTTTTGTGCTTTGCTTGATCACTTTAATATTCCACAGTTTTAGTAATTGTTACTGATGCTTGATAAACTCGTATCTTCTCTTTTTTCACTGTATAGTTCATTTCTCACAGTTCTAGTGCGATGCAGAATTCTTTGAAAGCCTTCAAATGCTTTGTTACTAATTGATGTGTAGTGACTGGCCAGCTGCCTCCATTCTTCTTAATATCTTCTTTCAGCTTTATTCGTTGTGTTTGTGTTTCTTGACATTCATAAATTATATGTTGTACCTACTGTTTGTTGTCCTTTATTACCAGTGGCGGCTCGCAGTCAAAATTTTAGGGTAGGCAAAGTGTAACAGTAACAACAACAATAGTAATAACAATAATAATAATAATAATAATAATAATAATAATAATACCCAATAATAAACCCCGTTTATCTGAAATAAAGGGGGCGAAGTCATTGCGGATAACGCAAACAATATATTGTCTGGTTGTTTAATAAGAGCAGAGTGAATGAGTGTGACTTTACGGACGAATTACCGCCAATACTAAAATCACGAGTGTCGGCAGACTTTTTTCCAGGGGGGGGGGGGGACATGTTGGAAATTTGCAATCATATAATATTAAATCATTATTTTACTGTCAAAATTTATAGTATTTGTTGCAGATAACCGTATTAATTTGTGCTAAACAAAAATTGTTCTTTACATCAAAATTAAAATAATAGTTTAAAAGTCAGTAACTGACTGCACATTAAGTTCACCAACTTCCAAGGGGGGGGGGGCGGCTGTGGCCCCCCTTGCCCCCGTTTCGCGACGCCCATGACTAAAATAGATTAAGAAATTGAAAAATTGTCTGACTGCAGCTTTGTGTTAAATAGCTAAAACACTCCTCTTTTCATTGTCAGTGCGCCGCGAAAGCGAAATTTGTAATAGTTCACTAATTAAGTCGGTCATACTGGTATTACACAGAGATAACGACAGATTCAGATCTCTGAGATCTTCGTTCGTAGAGTATGGCTGTTCGGAAAATGTCGCATAAATTCGGGTTTGGGCAGGCAAGTGATCGGACTGCTGGCAGACGCGTCTACGCATGCTCGGAGTGCATATACAGACCGAATGTTTCTTTATCCCTGTTCAAGGGCCTCGTACTGAGGAAATGGGGCCGGGCAGGCAGAGGTTAAGCTAGCCTGCTCTCCACTACCCAGGTTCCACGCGTATCATTTCTGCCGCGCGTTTCAAACACGCAGCGCAGTTTTGATGAATCGGAATTGAGATTAAAGGATTTGACCATGCGCTGGTCATTATAACCGAGAAAACTTTTCTTGAACTGCAATTTAGGGGAAAATGACGGTTCAAATGATGAAATGCAGAATCATAGTTAAACATTATTTGTTGATGTATTACGATAGGGTAGGCAATGCCTACCCTGCCTACCCTGAGGAGCCGCGCCTGTTTATTACAGGGACATGTGGGGTCATCTATTATTTTGAATTTGTGCAGGTATGACTTGGTCTTTCCGTGTCCTGTTATTAATGCTGTAAAGCAGGGGGCAATTGGTAGTTTTAATTTCAGTCTTTCTTTGACGGAGGGAAAAAACGACTTTGTTATAGGCCCTTTTGTAGTTTGGTCCCACCTATTCTGCCACTGTTGTACTATTCTTTCATTAATTTGTGATATAATGGTAGATTTAGGTATCTTGTCATAAATAATTTGAGTTCCATCGTCTTGTGCTGCTTGCTTTGCTATTTTGTCTGCCAGCTCGTTTCCTGGAATTCCTACATGTGCTTTAACCCAATTGAATTGAATTTTCCATTGTTTCTGACTTAATGTTTTGACTGTTTCATGTATTTCTGTAGCTATGGAATGACGCTTTCTATTATTATTTAGAAGTGCCAGAGTTACTTGACTGTCGGTGTGAACTGTCACAGATCTTTCTTCTATTGATACAGTGTGTTTTTCAATTTCTTTTAGAGCTTGAAGAATAGCTATCTGCTCGGCCTGGTTATTTGAGCAGTTCTCGTGTAACTTGTATTTTAATGACCTGATTACATCTTCATTCTTGAATATTACTGCTCCTGCTCCAATTTTATCTTGCATTTTGCTGCCGTCAGTGTAGATCTCAAAGTGTGTTATTTCATCTGCATTTGCTTTTAGCTTGATTTTAATTTTATTTGCAGGGTGTTGCCATTTACTTAGCCCCACTGGTGAATCATAGTTCCCTTGTCTTTTATTGCCTTGTACACGTCCGCTTTTCCTTCGATGTGTGTGTGTGTGTGTGTGTGTGTGTGTGTGTGTGTGTGTGTATGTGCGCGCGCGTGCGTGCGTGCGTGTGTGTGTGTGTGTGTGTGTGTAATGACAGCAAGTTGCAGCTGTTGGTGTTGAAACAATTACGCTCATTCCTTGTCTTTTATTCGAGATGGCCAATCTTGTCATTCATTGTTGAATGTGTTCACTCAAAACTAAAAAGTGGACTTAGTTCCTTTCAGCTCATCGTTTCCGAGGTTGGCTACCCTGGCAGTAGTAGATACTCTATGGTGATGTTTCACTGTTGTGATGAATTGGGAGATGACATGATGGCAGTCAGGGGGCCTATGTAACTGAATCTAATATTCGTTCTCTCGCTTTTATCGCAATTCAGTGCAGGATTGCCAAACTGCGTTCAACGAGTTCACCAGTAGCCATAAAGTTCATGAACACTGAACATGTTAAGGAAATGTACAGTATAGTGCACGTGTACAAAAACATTACACTTGAATAATGAATGTCGTTGTGGGTGACTTAGTTGGTTAGACGCTGACCTACTGATCTCAAGGTCGCGGGTTCAAATCTGGCCCAGATCGATGGTTTTTAAGTGTACTTAAAAACGACAGCTCCATGTCAGTAGATTTACCGCATGTAAAAGAACTCCCATGGGACAAAATTCCGGCACATCGGCGACGCTGATGTGATCATGGCAATTAGCGTCGTTAAGCATCAAAATTATTATTCAAATTCATATTTTTATTTTCTCTACGACGTACATATGGTAGGGGAGGTATCACTGTATTCCAACCAATTGTTTATAGGTCAATCACCTCGGTATTCGTTACAACGTGAACTTCTCAACGATGAACGTGCATTAACCTAGGAAAGTGCAACTGTACCATGTGCTACAACATTTATTTATTTTGTCCGACACAACTTCACAAGTTTCTAACATACAATATGGCAGCTCATTTTGAAATTCTCTTAAAAATTGCTATGTACGTGTTCACTGCACTGTCTATATCAGACTAAAAACACACGTGGATTTTTCTGTCTCTCCCTTACTGTGCCCTCGCAAAGCCAGCTGAAAGACCATAATCAATAAGAGTAGGTACCTAGATGTTTTCCTCCTATCTGCTGATTGTGTTCCACTATCTCGTCACGATAGGCATGACATAATATTGTTCCGATATTACCTAATGCACCAAGACGAAGTGGGCTGTTTATATGCTTGTTATTTACACTGTTTATTAATGCATTAAGATGTCTAAGCTCTCTCACTACCGCTCTACCACCACATATCAATTTATCCAAATAACGCCAAAGATCTACTTGAAAACGGTCCCTTTAATCGATCATGTACATAATTCGCCATGTTGCTTACTTCAGACGTGCGGAAATTCCCGGACGTGCTTATATTTTAACCATTTGTCCGGCCTTCGGAAGGGAGATTTTTGAAAAGTCTAATGTCCTACATTTTCAGAAACAAATACTGATCGTTACAAAATGAACTGGCAAAATAAAAAACGAATAATTGGTTACTAGCCGCAACTGCAACTTGCTATGGCAATATAGCTGTACTGGCTACAGTGAAAGGGTACCTATAGGTACTCGTGTATAGCAACATTGAACGAGCGATTGGTAACGCCGCATTTTCACTCCAAGACAAGCAGTTGGTGTTCTGTGGAAGCAAACCAAAGCGATGCTTTACTATCACTCTTCCATTTGCATTTTAGTTATCGAAGAATAAGGAAGTGGAAAGTAAACAGTTAATTCACAATGCTCTTGTTACAAGCCAAAACGAAAATACAAATTCAATGAAGCATTGTCGTTAAAGTACAGAGTTTCGTGTTTGGAGGCAGGAAAAAGGGAACATGTTCCTGCACACAACTCTAACGTTGGCAAAGTGTTTTCACTAATAAGAGCACAGTGGACAGATGAAAGGAACATTACCTATTGATTCGGTCAAAATATTGCTTTAATGAAGTATAATTTTAAAAACTTCAGCTGTGTGGAATTTCTTGATAATATTTCAAACACAGTAGATGTTTTGCACATGATTAGTTCTGAGAAGTATCACTCACTCTATGATCACATTTAACACTATATGTCTCAGGATATCAAGAAAATATAAATGTATGTATATATACCTAAGCGTTGAAATTACAACTTTGCATTAGTTTTGCATTGACCGATAATGCCCTACATTTTTTTTACTATTATGTGCAACATTTCCATAAAATAATCTGGTAACCCTATCATATGTAGCTTTAAAAAAAAAAGAAAAGAAACAAAGAGAAAGAAACAGAGAAGAAGAAAGAGAGAGAGCAAGAAAGAAAGAAGACAGTGATTTATTTGTGGGTTTAAGTGCGCTCAACTTCGAGGGCATCTGAAAGAGACAAAGAAAGAGAGGAGAGAGAGAAAGAAAGAGAGGAGAGAGGGAAAGAGAAGAGAGAAAGAAAGAGAGGAGAGAAAGAAAGAAATAGAGGAGAGAATATTTCTAGATCCGCACCTGCCTAACATCCCTTTAGTCTTATAAATACAAAAGTGAAATCGTTCATAAACCACTGCCCAACTATCGGCCATTCACCACGTCTAAAAATACCTCTGTACGTTTGACGGGCTACCTAGTTTGTTACTAGTAAATCCCATTGTAAAGTGTAATCTCAGCCGTAGCTGCCATGTTTCCCAAGTATCAACCTCCAGGGAAATACATTCTTCTTTGGAAGAAATATTAAATTACCGTGGATTATGTGAACTGAGTTCAGATTAATAAATATACCACAAAAAGGTGTATGATTTAGCCCAACTTTCATATGTAATGATAAAGTGTGTTGTCTATTGTGAAGAGTAAATTTTGGGGAGCAATATCACGTTGCATTGCCAGGCTCACACCATTGTGAATTGGCTATTACTGTACTATTACAATCAAACATCCATACATGCAAGTTGCAAGCCAACTCGGTCAGACATTCGTCTTCTCAGGATAAGGGAAAACCTTGAATAAAACCTTTATCTGGATAACTCACCCTAACCGAGATTCAAACTTGGGTCCTCTTGAATGTGAGGTAGACATTCTACCACTGAGAAGCAATTTCTAAAGGATTTTAATTATTTCTTCATGCCTCACTGGTTTAACTAAGACGCTAATTTCAGTTCTGATCAATTTAGGATGGTGAATATTATTATTTGTGCCAGTTTGTGGCAATGTTACTCTATCCATAAGTGTTGAAATGATTGAGGATGTCGGCGATGTCAGCTGGACGTCTTTACAAGTACATTATTTACTGCTAGGGATATATTATTTGCAATGGCAGGTCTAGAGCTGTGAGTTTCAGTTTTTATCATATACCATATTGTTTTATTCTTCTTTAAACAGTTATCAGTCTGCACATCAAAGTAGTGTTTTTTTACAAGCTGCTATTATGTAAAATAGCCCATGTATGTTGCATAAACAACACATTCTAAAGTAATCTATAAAACAAATAATAATTTAAAAACTGAGAAATTAAATGTGAACATTATACATTTCAGTATGCACAAATTTAAAAATTCTCCTTTCCTCACTAACTCACTCATATTATATTTTTACCCAAGAATAAATTAAAACATTAAGTAAAAAGTGTTTCAGAACACTATTGAATTCTTTAGACCTGGTAACAACCTCTTGCAATAAAAAGGAAAAAGAAGAATTATAAACTTTAAAGCACTCCATCAGATGATACGCTTTGGAAGGTATAAATATGCAACATTGAATTGAATTTGGAATGTTACTAAATCTAAAAGGAATAAATTGTGTATTTAAAAATTATCTACATTTTTTTTGTAGGAAGTTTATACAAAATTCAATCAGTATGAAGACTTTATAGACTATTCTCAGAAAATGCAGATATAAATTTAATTTGTTGCACTATTATCTCAAATATGTTCTAATCGAAGATCAGTTTTGAGAAAGTGAAGAATAACGAAAAATGTTCGTAAAGGGTAGTTTTGGATGGGAATATTTTCTTGAAAGTCTTTGTTTTCAATGCTTAAGCTCAAGTGAGAAGTTCAATATTTACCCAACATTTCATCGTTGAGTTGAATTCTCTTTTTCAAGCACTTTCGTGGACCCAAAAATGTTAAAGATAAATCTGTGGCTTTATAGCCCTTCTGGGCTTTGGCAACCAATCCTGCTGATGACATTTCCTGTAAAATGTTTGTGTCAAATTGAATGGTGGAATACAATACTTTCTCTATCCATTATATGTAATAGAAAACTAAGAATTAGTAATGGAAATTAGTGAAAGCTTTGCCAGCATTGTGTGGGTGGTCTTTAACAATTTCATGAAACAAGAGGCATGTGTATATATCCCATGTATACACAAGTCAACTTCACTGTCTTTGTCAATATAGAAACTGCTTTACGGGATGAAGTTGCAAGTTAACTTGGAAAATTTCACCACAGATAAATTAATAGCATTCAAACAATTCTTATCGTTATTTTAAGATTTGTAATCTCTCAAGCATAATCTGACCCAACTGGATATTATATTGCATGAAAAAAAGGGAGAAAAAAGAAAATGATTGTGTATGTATATTCGTTGTATTAAAACGTAACTGCCTTTTGTTTCTTTTTGCTGTGTGAAGTGCAACAACTATTTAGGAGTAACAACATCTATTTTGTTCTACACCATGATATTCTCAAGCATGTTCTTTTATATCTCCAATACATTAATATTTAAGAACAAAGGCTTTGTAAATTCTTTTTAATCTTTAAGTAACTTATGAAATTAAATTAGAAAGTGCTTTAGAGCTCCAGGTTGGTCAGAAAAAAATTAGGTTTTTCAATGGTGAAAGAATTGTCAAAATTGATTGAGTGGTTTTTGAGATTACCCAAGATTCTCTTGTTATAATATTGCTATAGGTTTATATTAACAGGCATGAAGCAACTTATGTGTAATCATGACTGAAATACTAGAGCAGACACAAAATTTAATGGCAGGTGGCGGGAGGAGCTGTTCAGCTCAATATCCAATCAGAGGCTTGCCATGCCTTGCTGTACTGTAGATTAAACACACTGTAAAGCCAGTGATATAAATATCATTTGCACCCCAAAATTTATTTGGTACACAAGAAAAAAAATTCTGATCATTAAATTTTGTGTTTGCTATACTTTAATTTCTTTGTAGATATGTATATGCAGCTTGTTAATATTTTCTATTTCATTTTATTCCAAAATATAGTCAGATTTTGTGATCAAAATATTCCTCTATTTAAGAGAAATAGGGAATGAAATATACAAATGTTGCTCAAATGAATTGATAGGTTCCCTACATTAGTCTTAAAATTGGAAAAACCCATGGAAAAACCTTGTATATAATTCACCCAACTAATTGTGGGAATCCATGTTGGAACGTACAAGTCCTATTTCCCTATCAGAGGGAGGATGATGAAAGCAGAGCTGTGGGTTCAACAAAGTGTATCACATAATATGTGTGTGTGCTGGATAGAATTGCTTTAATATAGGTACCTTCCCTGCCTCTGCTGGGAATGGCAGGTAACTATGTGATAGACAGTGTTGCTATGGCACCAGACAGACACTGGCTTCTCGCTTAGCAACCGCCTGCAGGGTTAATCTCATCACAAAAATCAATTGAAAATACTTCATTTGCACTTGCGTGCACTATTTTGTCAGTATGAATATATATTTCTAAATGCAGTTTTTGACCAATGAGCCTCTTCAAAGCAGATGATTGCATCTGACACTGTATTATCAGTTACAGACACTTCTGTGGCTTTGCATATTATCAGAATTATTAACTATATAAACAAGCCCTGGAAAAGTTTGCAAACATATATGATTAAGATTTACCTGTTGATAGATTTCACATGATTTAACTTAGTTTTCAGCTTCTTGTATGCTTTATTTTTTTTTTTTTATTTGTATGGTTAAGGTTATATTTGAGATTTTGACTTGAGAAACAATTGATGTTTTTAACTGGACCATAGATTTTTAATATTGACTTTATGCGCTTTTGCTACGAAAAATGACTACGTTTTGAGTCTGTGGAGAATAGGGAATGATTCTAAATAAAGACAAATTGTGCCTCCTTAGCTGGGAATCAAGTTGGATACTGAGAAGCCAGGATTCTGAGTTACCTAATTGACCATATAGGTAGTCGTCCACTTTCATTTGTGATTAAATCAAGAACAATGTTTTACATTTAACTTTTTAAAACCCTACTACTCTTACACAAGCTATTTTTACATCTGCTTATTTTCCCATCTAGTACATTTGAGGTAGAAATGGTTTTATTAGACATTTCCTTATAGGTACCATGGAAATATGGGAATACAGATGGCTTAAGCAATAGCCAAAGGTCTTAAGAGCTGATTGCTATGTGATGGCTTTGAAATCCCACTCTCTTAGAATGACCAGAAGGAAAAAATGAACTACTTCTTCACTTTAGAAAAATATAAGTGTTTGAAAATCAAACCAATAATAAATACTATCTCAGAAACGGTTAACTCCACAAAAAATGTTATTTGACATAAATTGTGTGCCTTAATAAGATATGTTTTTTGTGTATTAAGATTTTGTCTTTGAAGCTACGCAAAAGTCACTCACAATAATACAGACTTCAGAAGTTCTTTCCAGAAAATTCAAGATATATATTTTGTTAGTCATATAAATATCTTAAACACACGACAATTAAAGCAAACTCATTAGCACCATTTTTGATAGAATCAACATTTTTGAAAAAGTTTTCCATGTAAGGGGAAGTTTAGGGTGAAGGGATGTACTAGAAAATCTGTGTTGCATCCTGGGAACATATTGAACCAAGTTTTCATTTTAAGTTCTGCTGTTCACAGGCACACAGAGATACATATACACATGCACGTGCGCACATACACATAAACCTTTGCCTAAAAAGGCCATTTTTCTGGGTTTTTTTTACACAGGAATCTGCTGATGCCCATGTTTTCATCACCATCATTTTCACTGTTATCATTGCAATACACAATGAATACCTTGTGCAAATTTTGAAATAAAAAAGATTTCCTATTGTCAGCCAACAAAGCCTTGTACTTCGTAAAGCTCCTTTCTACTTCAGCTGACACAAGAGGAACATATTTAAAATGAACAATATCATTTGAATCTAAATCTGAATGATTAAGAGGGAACTTCTAACCAACAAAATAAATGAAATGGAACACAGTGTATGATACCCTTCATTTTTTTCAAACACCTTTTCCATTTTCTTTGCACTTCTTTTCCTACTTTACCACAAACACCCTCTAATTTATTCACAGCTTTCTTCACTTGTTCTATCTGCTTCACTAGTTCTGTCAATCCAGGATCTCCATCTTGTCAAAATGGGAGATGGTGGCAAGGGAATGTCTGGAGCTAACAACTTAAATGCTGCAACATGTGAAGGGGCTTTCAAAAATACCTTTTTGACACACCCGATAAATTTGTCAACGTCACTGAATTTACTACGCCTGGACCATCTTTTTCTGAAGTTTCCACAATGACATTTGCAATATATTTTCCCATAGAGTTTGGTTTCATCAATTGATACCCAAACTTTTTTATTTACAAGCTATTGTCTGATTTGTTGTATTGTTTTTTCGTAGCTTCAGCTGACAAAGTTCTTTCTTAATGTGGAAGAATCAGGAAGAGATTTGCCTGTGTATTTTTTCTAAGAATTCACGAAATTTTGGATGGTTTAGTATACTTAAGGGAATATCAGCACAAAGGAAAGCTGTACAGAGTTCTTCACAGAATGGTGAATAAGACTGGCGGGATTCCCCTAGGAGTATTTGCTGTAGTGTTTCTTCATTTTCAATCCGTTGCACTCCATGTTTGTGTTTATCTGTTGTCACATGCTGCTGAACGTTAAATGACTTCTCTGCAGTTACTGTTACATTGCACAGTTTACAATACAGTATTTTACCATCACTTGAAAAAACTTTCTCACCATATTGAGACACAACCCTTTTTAGTTTTACTTGAACATTGTGCTTCACTTTAGGCATTTTTCTGAACTGTACTGCACACGCTGATGACTTCAATAAGACTGAATAACACAATGAGTGAATTGGACACTTGTCTGCAGTCCAGGGTCCAGAATGACTTAATCAGCTACCTGCTCATAGAGTAACAATAGCTTACACTAACTCACTGATGCATAAGGGTGAAGTCCATATTGTGAATTCAAAGGAAACGGAATGAAAGTAGATACTTGCCATTTTCCAGGAAACAAAATAAGCTGTGCAATTCTGAGAAATGTAACACAGAAGAAATAAATTGCATGAGAAAGTTCTTTTCTTCTTGCAAAAGTGAAAATATGACCATTTGCTTAATAAAATATGCTCTATCAGAGAGAAATGGCCATATATGCAAAAATATGACTTAACAAATTAGGTTAATTCACTTCGCTGTTTCATAAGAAGCATTTATATGTGTTTAAGGAGCATGTCAGTCCTACCAAAAAATATATGCCCTATCATAAAAATCCTAGCTCTAGTGATAACAATGATAATACCATTGATGAAAATTATGATGACAATGATGATAGTGATTTTTTTTTTTAATTAATGTCCTCCAATGTAATGTCATATCGGACGGTGAGTGACTGAAATGGGTGAAATGATGCTCAAATGAGCCCAAGGTCCATAGAGCTTTAAGTTACCCTACATTCGTCTTCTCAGGATAAGGGAAAACATTGGAAAAAACCTTACCCAGATAATTTGCCCTAAGCAAGATTCGAACTTGCGACCTCTTGAATGTGAGGCAGACATGCTAACCATCATGCTACCGAGGTGGGCTGATGATAGTGATGATGTTGATAATGGTGATCAGAATGATGAATGTGATAACAACGGTGGTGATGGTGATGATGAAGATGACGACGATGGTGATGATGATGAAGACAATGATGATTCTTTTTTCATAGTAATAACCTCTTTGATATAACATATTGGATTATGAATGAAATAAGTGAAATGATGCACGAACGAGCCCATGGTCCACCGATGTCCACAGTTACCCGACATTCATGTTCTCGGGATAAGGTAGAATCTCTGAAAAGATCTTATCCAGATAGCTCACCCTAAGATTTGAACTCAGGACCTCTTAATATGAGAAAGACATGCTACTTCTACATCAAAGAGGCAGGCTAATGATGATTGCAATGATATTGATGATGGTTGACATTGATGATAATGATGCCAATGATGGTTTTATTGATGGTGGTGAACATGATAATTATGATGCTGATCAAGGTGATTATGACGATGATGAATGTGGTGATGACAATAATTATGATAAAATTGAAAAATCTGATGTGTTGCACTCACATGACTTTCTCTACTCTTGTACTAACCATTCTTACAAACTCTTATTCCTCTATCTTCTTCGTGTTAGTTGAGGTAGACATTTGTACAAATTATCTTATTATTTCCTTGTGTACAAGGGGAATATTAGAATACAGTAGGCTTTGAGCGAGTCAGATCTTTTAAAGCTTTGAGATTCCGTTCTCTTTGCATGGTTAAGATATTAAAAAGTGAACCACGATCTTGGACTTGACAGAAGTTTAAGTTTTCCAAGACTCACACAAATAACAAGGAATATCTCCGAAATGGTTCACTCTAGAAAAAATTTATTTGTACATAAATTGTGTGTTTTAGCTAGATCTACGTTTTTTGTATAGTAAGATTTTCTCTATCTCTTACGGTTTACGAGTTATTCAAAAGTCATCCAGAGTAAACAAGACTACATAGGTTATAGCCATAAAATTCAAGATATACATTTTATTTGTCATACAAATATCTTAAATACATGGCATTTTAATCAAAATCGTTAGAGCCATTTTTAAGAACATCAAAATTTTCAAACATTTTCCATGTAAAGGGTAGTTTAGAGTGGGACTGTTTTCTTCAAAATCTTCATGTCTTATCCTTGAAAGACATTAAACTTAAAAAGCAACTTTGGTTTTTCACTGACTTTTCATTTTTGAGTTATGCTGTCCACAGACTGACAGATAGATAGACACACGCATGCACACACACACACAAACACACACACACACAGACCTTTTTCTAAAAATGCTTTTTTTTTTTTGATTCAGGGATCTCAAAACATATATTTCTGGTGAAATCTTGACACCAAATTTTTGGGTGTAGTACAGTACTTCCTCTACTTACCAATAGAGAAAGTAAAAATGAGTTTATTCATGGGCTCTCTTTAACTGCTATGGTTCTCAGTGTCCCATTCTATATCGGGTGTGAAAGACCACTTAATTTTGTTCAGAGGCTCTGACCTGAACCACTTCTCGTATCAACAACTTCTGCTTTGTACTACTCGTAGCCTGCTTATACATGTCACATGAAATCAAATCATATGATGAGTTGCTCTTGCATAAGTTAGTAATGGTATTTAATCACACGACAAGCTTTAGTTAATGTATTCAAGATGTTCTCGGGCTTCGAGCCAGGTGTAGTGATGAAGAGCCATCGACGTTTCGGGAGTGTACATCTCTCTACATCGATGGCTCTTCATCACTACACATGGCTCGAAGCCCGAGAACATCTTGAATATGTTTGTTGCCAGGAAAGCTTCAAATCATATTTTAGTTAATGTGTTTCTTTTTCTGCTTTTGTTATTTTCATGTTATACTAACATAAAATGCAAGTATTTGTAGGTATTTTACATTATAAATATATTAATTATAATAAAAAGTGCAATCGATGTTACTCAGCATCCACACATTCCATCACACCAGTTATTTTATATGCACCCTCCCCATCCTTTATCACAGACATTTTACCTAAGTCACTGAGATTCGAATCCATGATGTTCTGCTTTGAATGGATGGCCAGTTCATTTGTGTCACCTTAACAATAGAAACTATTCTAATCACTTCCATTATAGGTATCTGCAACTGGGGTATATATGCTGGTTTAGGAATTAGAAGAAGAGTGGCATATGTTGGCAGAATAATAGTTATTACAGTATTTAAATTAATCTTGTGGAGATTCTGAGTAGTATTTGTTTTATGCGGGTGGATTACCAACCATATGCACAACCTCCAACCTGAAGAACCTGAAGGACCTGAGTCCTCTTCTCCTAGATGATTGCCTTCCTGGGCTGTCGAACCTCATCTATCTGTTGTGGAATGCTATTGGTTCCCCTCTTCTCTAACCAATTGGTAGCAAAGCTCACTCAATTAGTCGTCTGAGTCATTGGGTACTAGGCCCCTCTGCCTCAATATATTCTATAATTATAAACCACAAGGAAGAAGCATAGGTCGACCAAGAAGACGATGGCATGACCAGTTTAATTAACATGTGGAGCGGAACAGGCCATATAGCCTAAACTCTATTGCTCATGATGATGGCAGTAGATAAATAAGACACCAATGGGCTACTAAATACTCTAGCAGAAATAGTGAAAGAAATGGATCAAATGATGCACAAATAAACAGAGTAGCTCTCAACATTTGTCATCAAATATGAAAAAGTCATGGAAAAACTTTGTAATTCACCCCAACCAAGTTTGGAAATCCATTGGAAGGCACAAGCCTTATCTCCCTATTATGAGATGAGAAAGGAAGGATAATGACAACAGAGCTGTGGGTTCAGCTGGTATGTGCCCATTGGAGAGTATTGATATCTGTGCTGAAGTTCCAGGAAACACTACACAAGATGGAATGTGATATACCTGACCACCCTACCTCTGCTGGGATTGGCAGGTGACCGACCATGTGGGAGGCAGCGTTGCTATGGCACCAGAGAGATCCAGGCTCTCACTTAGCAACCGCTGGCAGAGCTATTCTCGTCACACAAATCAATGGAAAATACTTGATCTGCGCTTGTGTCTACCATTTGTGAATCTAAATATATATTTCTATTTGCAGTTTTTGGCCAATGACCTGTTCAAAGCAAATGGATGCTTTAGACACTGTATCATCAGTTACAATTTTCTGCGGCCTTGCACATTGTGGACAGTTTTGATAAACTATAAAAAAACATTTGCCAGTTGGTAGGGTTCACATGGTTTCTTGTATGCTTTCTTTTTGTGTTTATGGCATCCTTTACATAAGTTCTACAGTTATGTTTGGTATTTTGACCTGACAAATAACTCTTAATGTGTTTAATTTGATGAACCATAGATTTTTAATATTGATTGTATGCCCCATACTGTAAAAAGTGCTCACATTTCCGGTCAAGTAAAGAAAAATTAGACCTCGTTAAATAGGATTGAACGTAGGACTCTGAGTTAAAGTGCCAGACTTCTGAACTTATTGATCATTCAGTAGTCCACTTTTATCTGCCACTTAAATCAAGCAAGATAATTTACTAGTAATTGGTAAAAACCTACTTCTGTACTGACTATGGAGTTATAGTTATATTGCCCAAATAGAATTTTAAGTCTGGAAGGATTTTGTAAACTTTATTAAGAAAATTATATTTGGAGCATGGATAATACTGTTAGCATACCATAGTAATGCTAAGTGGTAATTTATGGCTTTGATAAGTTTCAACATAACTTTTACAAAGTTTGCAGATGGGATCCTTACACTTAAAGGAGAAGAAAGTTCAAATAAACATATCTCCCAAAATGTTGTGTTTTCACATTATTAATCTATAAATTTATTAATGAAAGTTTAAGTTCAGTGACTTTCCATGTCCAAACCAACAACTTCATTTCATACAAGACATGACTGTAACTTATTGTATCTTATGTAGATGGTGATGGGTTGCCATAATTACTTGTTTATATTTGTCATTTGTTTACATGTAGTGAGTTAACTGAATGTGTACCTCTTTAACATTCCCGTTGTGTACATGCTACTCTGTTGGGGACTGTTTGGCAGGGTGCGATGGGTGCAACGGGTGCGATGGGTGCGACGGGTGCAGGTGTGTGTAGGTGCAAGAGAACATTTTGTGCATCTGATATGAGTTTATGTGTTGAAAACATCCTAACAAGTTGACAATGCTAAAAAATAGATTGTGTCACATTAAAATTCTTCTATTAATAACACCTTGAACTTCAATAAATTGAAAATGAAGGATTTTGGTACACATATTTACGTGAACTCTTTTTCTTGTTTCATTGTGGGGAACTTGCTCCCAAGCTTTGTAAATATATCTTTGGATTATTGTATATGAGTAGTGTCATAGCAAAACTAGCCAACTCCTAAAGAATTTATAATTTTCTGTAATAGTTCAGTATTATGTATATGGGATTTATCTATCATCTTATGATCAGCTTTCAAATCATACTTTCTGGCGAGGGGGATAAACTTAAGTTTGTGTTGCATTCATAGTAATAACAGCCATACATAATACTAGTAGTAGTGGTGGCAGCAGCGATAACGATAGTGGTAGTGAGTGTGTGAGTGTGTCGGTTTTAAGGACCCCGAATTCATAGTTGTACTAGCAGTGCTGCAGTTTTTACCTGAGAAGCTGTCATTACTTTCTGTAACTTTTTGCTTTCTTGTCACAAATTTATCCACTCTGATGAACAATAGAACAGTGAGTTGCAAGCTGCGCTCGTCATTGCTGCAATTGTGACCCTGAATGCCAACCCAAGTAATGAAACTGACAATGGTTTATTGTTAAGTTCACTTGCGATATAATACTTTTGCTTACTCACAATTCACGCTCATATCTGTTTTCAACAAAACTGTCCCATGTCTTCTTGTATTACTTTCACTAATGGTAAGTAGGGGAAGTATTCTATTTCACCCAAAAATTCGATATCAAGATTTCACCGGAAATATATGCTTTGAGACCACCTGAATCCAAAAAAGGCATTTTTAGAAAAAGGTCTCTGTGTGTGTGTGTGTGTGTCTGTGTGTGTGTCTGTGTGTGTGTGCGCGTGTGTGTGTGTGTGCGCGTGTGTGTGCGTGCGTGTGTGTGTGTGTGAGTCTATGGACAACATAACTCAAAAACGAAAAGTCGGTTAAAAAGTAAAGTTGGTATTTAAGTTTAATGTCTTTCAAGGATGCGACACAAAGATTTTGAAGAAAAAAGCCCCACCCTAAACTACCCTTTACATGGAAAATGTTTCAAAAATTTTGATTTTCTTGAAAATGGCTCTAATGATTTTGGTTAAAATGTCATATGTTTGAGATATTTTGATGATAAATGAAATGTATATTTTGAATTTTCTGGCTATAGCCCCTGTAGTCGTATTTACTCTGGATGACTTTGGAATAACTTTTAAACTGTAAGAGATAGACAAAATCTTACTATACAAAAAATGTAGATCTAGCTAAAACACAATTTATGTCGGAATAATTTTTTTTTGTAGAGTGAACCATTTCGGAGATATTCCTTGTTATTTGTGTCAGTTTTGGAAAAATTAAAAATTCCATGAAATGGAACATCGTTGTTCATTTTTGTATATGTTAAGCATGTGAAGAGAACGGGATCCCAAAGCTTTAAAAGATTTGACTATCACACAAAGCCTGCTGTATTCCCATATTCCCCTTGTACCTACAAGGAAATAAGCAATAAGATAATTTGTACAAATGTTTATCTCAACTAACACGAAGAAGATATAAAATAAGAATGGTTAGTACAAGAGTAGAGAAAGTCATATGAGTGCAACACATCGGATTTTTTCAGAATACATAGACCATTGTTTGACAAAATATGCAATGAAGCAAATGGTACGTAATAACACAATTGAATAATTCTGATAGAAAAGTGTTGAAAGACGATGAAGAACAATTTAACACTATGGCAGATAAAATGAGGGCTATATTGCTTTAGTTATTTTGATGTCTCGAGTGCGAAAATTGCACATTCAATGCCTTGACACCCCAATTTCTCGTGAAACAATGAGTAGGGAGAGGTTGAAACTGATTTCCCCTTTCTTTCACACACAACAGCAGCATTAGGAAAACTGTATTGGTGTCTTTATGTTTTTTAATATTGTGCATACAAATTTTCAGCAAAAGACACTTAATGGTTGATTTTAAATTATTTGTAGGCATTAAGCTGCTACCACCCTTACAGCTAGGGGATTTAAATCTGATTTGTTGGTTACTTGTGAGACAGAATATTGATCAATAGAAAATCGTTCATGTAAATATTTTTGTAAGAGTGTGTAAATTTCTAATTCTTTTAATTTGGGTGTATCAGGGACTTATTTTTCAATATCCAAGATAGCCAATGTTTTCTTGTCACTTCGTGTTCAACCAATGAGAACTGTTGCGCGGATGAATACATAAGAATGGCGGTGTTGCGTCATACCGACGCCAGGAACTAGATTCATTAGCGTCTGTATGCTCATGATGATCAGACGTGTGTTTGGTAGTGTGTGAACATGGAACTTTCACCAAACTTTTATCCTGTGTAAAGTCTTTGAATAATTAATATGGTGCTAAAAGTGTAAATTAACGAATAAATATGTTGTAATAAAGGAACGTTGACTTATGCATTCCATTCTGTAACCACAACCCTGTAGATAAGAGTCGCGTCTGCTATCAAACTATTACATCATTCAGTGGTTACAGAATGGAATGCATAAGTCAACGTTCCTTTATCACAACATATTTATTCGTTAATTTACACTTTTAGCACCATATTAATTATTCAAAGACTTTACACAGGATAAAAGTTTGGTGAAAGTTCCATGTTCACACACTACCAAACACACGTCTGATCATCATGAGCATACAGACGCTAATGAATCTAGTTCCTGGCGTCGGTATGACGCAACACCGCCATTCTTATGTATTAATCCGCGCAACAGTTCTCATTGGTTGAACACGAAGTGACAAGAAAACATTGGCTATCTTGGATATTGAAAAATAAGTCCCTGATACATCCAAATTAAAAGAATTAGAAATTTACACACTCTTACAAAAATATTTACATGAACGATTTTCTATTGATCAATATTCTGTCTCACTTGCCAAGCCATTTAAATATGATGTGATTGGGTTAATGAGATGCAAATATTTTCTGTAGATTTTGTCTGCTTAAAGTTTACCAATTTCACGCAAGTCATTCAGAACAAGGAAGACTTCACAGGCTGTTCCCAAAAAAATTGAGATATACATTTCTCTGTGAAGCAAATACTGTAAACATATGGTATTATCATCAAAATCATTACAGCCAATTTTGAGAAAATAAAAAATAAGGAAAATTTTCCACATCAAGGGTAGTTTGGGGTGGGGAGATTTTCTTAAAAATCTTTGTGTTACATCCTTGAAAGATGCTGAACATAAATACCCAATTATTTTACATGTAATTATTGTGCATTTATTGCAATGAATATTTTAGGCTTTCTAAATTTCATGTCATTGCAAATTGTTATGCTTTGCTGTTCGAGAAACAGGTTTCAGTTTCAGAAAGTTTGCAAGCATGCAACAGAATTATTTGTATTTCATTTGAGACTTGTGTAACTATAATAACTGAAGGAATTGCATTTCAAGTTAGAGAGTATGGGTCTTTTAGAAGTTGCTTCAACCTCTCAGCAGAATAGGGCAAACATGCAAACAATATTGTACATTATTCTGAATTTTGCTTTTACATATAATATGTTTACTATTTTAATCTCTATTCATATAAAGAGAGAACATTCGATGTTGTATGTATATAACACAACTCAGAAATCACTGAATCCATTTTCATTAGTTTTTTTGCCATTGAAAAGCAATGTACTTTTCAATGGCTGTAGGTCATGCACTCACATGACTTTCTCTACTTTTGTACTAACCATTCTTACAAACTCTTATACTTCTATCTTCTTCGTGTTAGTTGAGATAAATATTTATTCAAATTAGGTAAAAGGGGAATATTAGAATACAGTAGGCTTTGTGCGATAGTCAAATGTTTTAAAGCTTTGAGATCCCATTCTCTTTGCACACTTAATATATAAAATAATGAACAACGATGTTCCATTTCACTAAAGTTTTAAGTTTTCCAAAACTCATTCAAATAACAAGGAATATCTCTGAAATGTTTCACTCTATAGAAGAAAAATTATTTGGACATAAATTATGTGTTTTAGCAAGATCGACATTTTTGCATAGTAAGATTTGGTCTATCTCTCACGGTTTACCAGTTATGCAAAAGTCATACAGAGTAAACAGGACTACATGGGCTATAGCCAGAAAATTCAAAATATACATTTCATTACATATACATATCTTAAACATATGGCATTTTAATCAAAATTGTTAGCTATTTTCAAGAAAATCAAAATTTTCGAAAAATGTTCCATGTAGTAGTATAGGGTAGTATAGGGTGGTGCTATTTTCTTCAAAATCTTCGTTCCGCATCCTTGAAAGACATTATACTTAAATACCAACTTTGGTTTTTAACCGACTTTTCGTTTTCGAGTTATGCTGTCCACAGACTGACAGACACACACACACACACACACCTTTTTCTAAAAATGCTTCTTTTTGTATTCAGGGGGTCTCAAAACATATTTCTGGTGAAATCTTGACATTGAATTTTTGGGTGGAATACAATACTTCCTTCTACTTACCAGTAGAGAAAGTAAACATGAAATTGAGTGTTATTTATGGATGCTCTTGAACTATTATGGTTCTGAGCGTCCCACTCCATATTGGGTATTAAAGACCATTTAATTTTGCTCAGAGACCTCTTTGGCAGGCTTGAGGTTGTTTTACATGCCATAAATCTACAACATGGGACCACTGGCTTTACTTCCCTTCCAAAGGAAGCCATGCTGAGGATTTTAATACCCAAAAAAATCCATTACGTTCTGTTGGGTTTGAACCCACAACCTCAGGAACTAGAGGCTAGCATGTGACCCCTTGACCACAGAAGAGGATGGCTATAAGAAAGACTAACTCCACTTTATAAATCACTAAAACGGATTTTCAGTGCCAGTATATTTGAATACAAGTATGCTTGAGTTATAAAAGGACAAACATACATTTAACGATGACCATCCTTTTGTTAAAAATGCCATGAAGCAAAAAGTAGTTGTTACTCCACAGGAAATGCACCTAAAAAATTATGTTCACACTCGCATGACTTTCTCTACTCTTGTGCAAACTATTCTTTCAAACACTTATTCCTCTAATTCATGTTAATCAAGGTAAACATTTTCAGAAATTGTCTTATTGATAATTTCCAGGTTAGTGCAAGAGGAATAGGGGAATACAGTAAGCTGTAAGTGATAGTCAAATCTTTAAGAGCTGGTTGCCATGTGATGGCTTTGAATTTCCGTTCTTTTTGCATGGCCAAGAAATAAAGAACCAAATAAAAACTTCCTAACTTCCCTGACTGAGATTTATTCCAGGTTTTTCTCAGTCCTCATAACTAGAACTGGCTGATACTGGGGAGGTACTCCCTAAAGTTAAGCCTGTGCTCCATTTGTGATGCAGTATGTGTGATAAGGACTATTACACTATATACTTTAAAGGTGCATTTCTTCTTACAAATTCACCTGCGACTGAATGAAGGCTAAACCGATGAATTCTTTACAACACAACCAAAGATAGCAACAGTATTTAGACAAGTACAAGGAATTTCAACCTGTGGCCATGGAAATGACAATGTAACTTTAAAATGTTTCTAATACTAAGGTTGTAGAATAGCCATGATCTCCAAAAATGGATGCAACAGGATTCCTATAAGAGGATTTCTCTCAACATTCAAAATGAATGGCATTTTGCATCACATCTTACTTTGGAAACTGATTGTAGATGTTATTGAAGCTGCAAAATATTTGTATATAACAAGAGATGAAGCTGTAGATGTGTTAACAAGAGAAGAGTTCAGTATTTGTGTCATCGGATTCTGACTCAATGTTAACTAAAGTAGGTTGCATCATCACTGTTTTTGTTTAACAGTTGAATTCTGTATTTCAATATAAGCACTTGCCCCACCCCTAAGTCAGTGCCTGTGAATCTTATGTAAGAAAGTTTGTTGTTTTCTACTGTATACTATGAATTGAGTTTATTATCTATATATATTAAATAATTATAAAAATAGAGATGAGCTTGTATCCAGTATAAGTTAAAAAATTATTTAAATAAAAAATTGTTAATATACTACATTGTTTAAAATGCACTAAAAAGAATAAGCTGATATCTGTCCACTAGAGAGGTTATGTTTTCTCGACTGAAGTTCCAGGAAATGCTACACAAGATGGAACGGATACACCTGCCCACCTCACCTCTGCAGGGAATGGCAGGTAACCGACCATGTGGGAGGCAGCGTTGCTATGGCACCAGCTTCTCACTTAGCAACCACATCAGCAAATCAATTTGAGAATATCTGCATAACATGTTGTCAATGTGTAGATGAAGATCTGAATATATATGTACTTGTAAATGTGGTATTTGACCAGTAAACTCTCTCAAAGCAAAAGTTGCCAGTTCACCAGATACAGACAGTTCTGTGCCTTTGAGCTTCATAAAGACAATTTTGACAAAGTTTGTTAATGTTTACCGACTACCTGACTAATTTCATTTGTTTCCTATCATATTTTTAATTTCCCTACTACTTGTAGTAAGCAGAGCAAGTATTGCATTCCACCCAAAAATGTTATATGTAAATGTCACTGGAAATACATATTTTGAGGTCCCCTCATTCAAAAAGGAGCATTTTTAGGAAAAGGTCTGTCTACATGTACCATATATCTGATAAACATAACTAAAAAAATCTAATGTGTTGCACTCACATGATTTTCTCTACTCTTGTACCTACTAACCATTCTTACAAACTCTTATTCTCGTATCTCGTATCTTCTTTGTGTTAATTGAGATAAACATTTGCAGAAATTGTCTGCAAATAAGTTGTATAAGTTCTCCAAAACTTATACAAATTACAAGGAATATACCCAAAAAGGTTCTCTCCAGTAACCAGTAAATGTAATGACATGGGACTGTCACTTTCAAGTTTGCCTAAGGACCAACAGTCTTGATGATGGTGGTGATATTAAGGATAATCATCGTCCATGATCATTTACCATGTTAAAGGCTGTTAAACTTAGAAAGCAACTTTTTCCTATTAAGGATTTCTTTAACTGGACTTTTAAATTAGATTTGCCTCTATTTTTAATTTCTACAGGTAACTTGTTATGTACTTAATTGAAGACTATGAATGGCATAGAGCAGAAGTTGTTAGGGTATTGGTGGAAATGAGAGAGGAACAGTTACCCTCTCACCCCACCACTTCTCCTACCAGCAACTTCTGCATTGTACCACTCGTAGCCTGCAATATAATATACATAGCTTATACACATTACATGAAATCTGTAACCCACGCAATCATATGATGACCTGTACTTGCATAAGTTAGTAATAGAATTTAAATCACATGACAATCTTAGGTAGTTTCCCTTTCCTCTTTTTATTTGGTTATTTTCATGTTATACTGGCCTCTAACAATAGAATAAGCTATTTTTAGCTATTTTACATCATAATTATATTAATTTCTTGTAATACTACTATAGTGTTTTTTTATTTAGAACAAAAAGCAAAATGCATGCTAGACAAATATAACCGGCAGCATCCACATGTCATCACACCAGTTATTTATTGTGGATCCTCCCCATCCTTTATCACAGACACATTTTATGGAGTAGATGGGATTCAAACTCACAAAGCAGTGTTGGAATTAGAAGAAGAGTGGCATATGTCAACAAAATAATAGCTATTAGGGTATTTAAATAAGACACTAATGAGTTAATAAATACTCTAGCAGAAATGGTGAATGAACTGGGTGAAGTGATACACGAATAAACAAAGAAGTTCTCAACACTTCTCTTCATATATGACAAACCTTTGGAAGAACCTTATAATTCTCACCAACCAAGTTTGGGAATACATGTTGAAAGACAGAGTCCTTATCGTGAAGTTGGGCAGAGAGAGAGAGGATAATGACAACAGAGCTGAGGGTTCAGCTGGTGTGTCTCCATTGGAGAGTATTGATATCTGTGCTAAAGTTCCAGGAAATGTTATGCAGAACTGAAGGTGATATACCTTCCCTACCTCTGCTCGGAATGGCAGGTGACCGACCATGTGGGAGGCAGCGTTGCTATGGCACCAGCTTCTCGCTTAGCAACTGCCGGCAGGGTTAATCTCATCAAAAAAATCAATTGAATATACTCGATCTGCACTTGCGTGTACTGTTTGGTCAATGTGAATATGTATTTCTAAACGTAATCTTTGGTCAATGAACCTCTTCAAAACAAATGATTGTTCTCAACATTGTATCATCAGTTACAGATATTTCCGCTGTTTTGCATACCCTTTGGGCAGTTTTAGCAAATTCTAAAAGCACAGGATACAAGATTCTGTCACATGACTTCACATGGTTCTGTCTAGTTTCACAGCACTTTTTGCAGTATATTCAGAAAAGAGGTCAGAAAGTAACATTTGTATACTGGCCAATGTCCTAAAAGTGAAACCTGTTAACTTTCCATTGTGACTGCATAAAATGCTCAGTACAGTAAATTTACAAAAATTCCATGTAATATAAATAGAAATTCTTTTTTATAAGCATCCTTGAATAACTAGCAGTACTGCTTCTTTCTGTCAGACATGCTGAAGTTTTCCAGGTAGGTACCACAGCCAACATGGCATATGGTAATTTGGCATTTAAATTCAGTATATTCCAAGGATATGACATAATTGTACAAGAAGTGCCTCCCACCGCTAAATATGGTTTACATGAAACTTTTCTTGTATTTTTTATTTTCTTATAAATGACTCAAGTGATTTTGATTAAAATACTAAATATTGAAGATATTTTCATGATCAATGAAATGTCTATCTTGAATTTTCTGGTAATGGCCTGTGCAGTTTTCTTAATTTGGAAGGAGTTTTGTATAGTCTGTAGCTGATAAACATTAAGTGATAGACGTAAACATGCTACATAAAGCATGTAGATCTCTGTAAGACAGCAATTTAATTCAAATGGCTTATTTTTTGTAGCATAAGCCATTTCCAAGATATCCTTTATTAATGGTTCAAATTGTTCAATACTTTGTGATTTTTTTTTTTAATATTCGTTTATGTCATTAAGCTTATACAAAGTGATATAAACAGTGAAACTTTCTAAATCATGTTTAGAAGTATTTGAATCCTCCTATAGACACTTTGTTCTACTTAACTTGCTTTTTATCCGGTTGCAATTCAATGACCATCGTCTTCATTATCATTGGTTTCTTGGCTACTGTTGCAATGAAGACGGTGGTCCTCAAAATGCATCCAGATGAAAAATAAGAGAAACAAAGTGTCTATATTCAATTGAATTCAATTAGTTTATTTCATCAATAATGACATATACATGTTGTCAGATATTGTCAAAAATATGTTACAAAGTATATATGCTATTTACAATCACAGTTCATCCAGCCTGTACATATTAGAAAATTCTTTAGTTCCCTTTTAAATAGTTTCTGTTTTGTTGCTTTTACAGAATTTGGTATATGTTGACTTGAATACTTCTACAATCGTTCATTTATTTGTTGGGATAGCATGGAAAAATTATGGAATTTTAAGGTCAGCACGTAACCTCCAGTTCTTAAACATTTGGTTATTTCTGGTCTATTTGCATCTATAACAAAATGTATAATGTAGCTATATTTGTAAAATTTATCCAAATAAAAATAAAGTAGATAGAAGAATAATCTGTTATTACAATATTTTCTATACTCATTAATAAAAGATAGAGGGTAGAGAAATTCATGTGAAAGTAACACAATATTTTTATCAATGATAGTGTCTCGGACTAACATGGATAATCAATGCCGGGAAAGCTTCAAATCACAAATATTTTTATCATGAGTTTGTAATGTTGAAGAAGAGAAGTAAGTATCAAGATATCTGACCCCTACATGATATACATGCCCATCCTACCTCTGCTGGTGACCGACCATGTGTTGCTATGGCTCCAGCTTCTCGCTTAGCAACCACTGCCAGGCGTATATTGACAAATCAATTAGAAAATATCTCATTATATTGTGTAGGTGAAGATATGAATATATACTTGTAAATGTGGTATTTGGGCAATAAGCTCTGTCAAAACAAAAGTTAACCAGTCACATTCATTCACAAGTTACAGACAATTCTGTACTTTAAAAATAGTGCATTCTCTGCCACTCTATGAAGAGTGACAATGGAAGAGAGCAAAAGCAATTAGACGAATACAGGGAGTTTCAATTGGTGAACAAGCAAATGACAACGTAACTTTGAAAGCGTGCTGGTACATGAATGAGGGAATAGTTGCAATCTTGAAAAATCTGATGTCGCACTCACATGACTTTCTCTACTCTTGTGCTAACCATTCTTACAAATTCTTATTCCTATATCTTCTTCATGTTAGTTGAGATAAACATTTGTACAAATTATCTTATTGCTTATTTCCTTGTATGTACAAGGGGGATATTAGAATACAGTAGACTTTGTGCAATAGTCAAATCTTTTAAAGCTTTGAGATTCTGTTCTCTTTGCACACTTAACATATAAACGATGTTCCATTTCACGAAAGTTTTAAGTTTTCTGAAACTCACACACATAACAAGGAATATCTCAGAAATGGTTCAACCTACAAGAAAATTTATTTAGAATAAATTGTGTATTTTAGCAAGACCTACATTTTCTGTATAGTATGATTTGGTGTATCTCTAACGGTTTACCAGTTATGCAAAAGTTGTCCAGAGTAAATATGACTACAGGGGCTATAGTCAGAAAATTCAAGATACACATTTCATTTGTCATAAAAATATTTCAAGCATATGACATTTTAATCAAAATCGTTAGAGCCATTTTCAAGAAAATCAAAATTTTTGAAAAATTTCCCATGTAAAGGATAGTTTAGGGTGGGGCTATTTTCTTCAAAATCTTCGTGTCGCATCTTTGAAAGACATTAAATTTAAATGCCAACTTTGCTTTTTAACCTACTTCTTGTTTTTGAGTTATGTTGTCCACAGACTTACAGACACACACACATGCACAGACCTTTTTCTAAAAATGCTAATTTTGGATTCAGGGGGTCTCAAAACATATATTTCTGGTGAAATGTCAACATCAAATTTTTGGGTGGAATACAATACTTCCCCTACTTACCAGTAGAGAAAGTAAAATTGGATGCAGCAACTTTCTAGAAGAGGATTATTCACAACATACAAAATGAATGACATTTTCATCATACCTCACTTTGAAAACTGACTGGAGGTATTATTAAAGATGCAAAATATTGTTCTATAGAAGGAGATGAAACTATGGATGCATGAGCAAAACAATTCAGTATTTGTTCCTCTGATTCTAACTTGATGCTAACTGAAACCACAGTTGCACTAATCATTGCTTTTGTTTAACAGTTGAATTCTGCTTTTGAATAGAATTTCCCTATTTAAAACATTTTCATTTCTGTTTAATGAGAAATGTCCAGGCCCCTTCTCTTTAAATGCTATGGTTCTCAATATCCCCATATCTATAGTTGGCTACTTAATTTTGCTCAGAGGCCTTTTGATCAGTCTTGAGGTTCACTTACATGTGCCATAAATGTACGACATGAGAACAGCAGCTTTAATTTACTTGTGAAGGAACCCATGTTAAGGATTTTTCACACCCTAAAACATCCATCAGCCTCCACAGGACTTGAACTCACAACCTTGGGAACTAGAAGGTAGTATATTGGCTGACCTTGTAAGTTAGGGGACAAAAGTGCCTCGCTGTGCTCCTAAGTCATTGCTTATGTAGCCTTGTGTAAGGAAGTTTGCAGCATTCCTCTATAAAGTCTGACTTGAGTTCATTACCAGTATAACATATTAAATAATTATACAGAATGCAACAAAAAAGTATGTCAAAACTTTGTGAAAACATTTCTAGAGGATAAAAAAATTTATATGAATATGTCTGAAAATTGTTTATTTTCATGGTAGAGTTCTTTCTCTACAACTCTGCTTATATGGTGAGATGTGTAATATGTAGCTGTCCTGTGGCCATAACCCCACAACAGAACAGTTGCTAATTGCACAGTAGTAAACGTTCACTTTTACATCTAGTTAAATCAGGTGGAGGTGATGTAGTTATTGTGCTACAGTCTTGTTGCAAGATACTCCATTACCAATAAGACAAGACATGTACTTCATGCATGATGGAGCTCCTCCTCATTTCATTCTTTCTGTCTGTGGAGTTCTGAATAGCAGGTTTCCTGGTAGATGGATAGGAAGAGGTGGACCAATTCCGTAGCCTCCGCATTCACCTGACTTAAACCTGCTAATTTTTATTTATGAGAACATTTGAAATCTCTTGTTTATACAACTCCAGTTACAGATTAGAGATTATTCATGCTCGTATTGTGGAAGGCTGCCAGACAATACAAAATTCTCCAGGCCTAATTCAGCGCATTAGGGAGTCCATGCAACGGTGGGTTAACTGATGCATTGGAGCTAATGAAGACCATTTTGAACATGTGCTGTGATTTCCTAATTCCCCATAGTTCTCTCATCGACTATTCTTGTATGGGATTCAGCTGTAGAAAAAGTGATATAAGAAGGAAATAATCATTATTTATTCATGCCAACAAACTTACTGTTGGTGTTTTTAAACACACAAGCCGTGTGTAGGTAAAGTTTGAGAGGTAGAACTGGAACTTAAAAATTCAATGCCACAACTGGGATTTGAACCACAGAGCTTCCGCTTACCGGGCGGATGCTCTACCACTGAGCTATTGTGACAAACTGCCAGAATGGCATTAAATTCTCAAACCAGTTCGTATTTCTCCTGGTAAACCACAAAGGCAGTCTCACATCAGAGACAAATTACCCCAATGGTGACTTACTATTGTAAGTACTTTATATCAATTTCTGGACCTATGTTCATATAACATTTTTTTATCCTCTGTCTGCAAGAAACATTTTAACAAATTTTTGACATATCTTTTGTTGCACCTGTATAAATAGAAGGTAAGTTGTGCCAGGGATAAGTTGAAAATTATTTAATTTAAAAATAAATTTAATATACCACATTTTTAAAATGGACTAAAAAGTATAAGATTGTATCAGTCCACTGGTATCTGTGCTGAAGTTCCAGGAAACAGTAGGCAGAACTGAATGTGATATACCTTCCCTACCTCTGCTGGGAATGGCAGGTGACCGACCATGTGGGAGGCAGCGTTGCTATGGCACCAGACAGATCCGGGTTCTCGCTTAGCAACCGCTAGCAGAGCTATTCTCATCACACAAATCAATGGAAAATACTTGATTGAGCATGCGTGTACCATTTGTTATTGTGAATATGTATTTCTAAACGCAGTTTTTGACCAATGAGCCTCTTGAAAGCAAATGTTTGTATTGAACATTATCATCAGTTACACATACTTTGCAAATGATTAGTACAGTTTTGACAAACTATAAAATCAATCTTTGGAAAAGATTATAAAAGTATGTGATCAACATTTGTATGCTGATAGGCTTAGAGCTTCCCCTTTAACTTTTAAGGTTATATTTGGGGTTTTGTCTCAAGAAACAACTCTTTATGCTAATTATTATTTATTTATGCCAACAAACTTACTGTTGGTGTTTTTAAACACACAAGCTGTGTGTGGGCAAAGTTTGAGAGTTGTGGCATTGAATTTTTAAGTTCCAGTTCTACCTCTCAAACTCTTTATGCTTTTAACTTGATCAACCATAGACTTTTAATGTTGATTTTATGAACTTTTACTATGAAAAATCTCATTTCCAGCCTAGGGAGTGATTCTAAATATAGAAATTCCCCCTCCTTAGCTGAAAATCAGACCTACAACCTGTGGCTAGAGAGGCCAGAATTCTAAACTAATTGATCATTGAGACAGTCCATTTTCACTTGTCACTTAAATCAAGCAACATCATTAACATTTAATTGATAAAAATCTACTACTCATGTAGAATCTATTCTTATATCTGCTTATATTTGGGCTTGAATTTTGGGTGGAATGAAGTATTTCCTCTACATACTTTAAGTACATATATAGAAAGAAACTAGAAAATAAATAGTCAGTTGAGGTTAGAAGATGCACTGTGCAACATTGGATAAATCAGTTAGTGTATAGTAACACTATGAACACTGCAATACTGTCTTAGGTCTCACAATTCTGTTAAAGAGCAATGATGAATAACCTTACTTACAGAAGCATGTGAAGAAGCACAAATTATTTCCTTATACACCTTGCATCTTAGAGAAAGAAGCCTAGCTCAGTCTACAATGAAGTATTTTCAGCTCTGTTAATGTTTAGAAAGCTATGTGAGTTTGTTCATTGGACAGTGTTCTGCATTGAACAGAAAATTATATTCCAGTAAATAATAAATGACTTCAAACTTCTGTTGTATACTTACACGCATAAGGTATAGATTCCAAAATTCACAGAGCTGATATCTCCATGGATTAGCTTAAATCAATGTAGAATAAAACATTTGTATGACTCACGATATGGTGAATGGTGGTGATGGCAATGATGATAGTGATAGTGATGGTGGTGTTGGTGATAATGGTGATGGTAAAATACATATTTTGCTTACTAGCGATTATGAATTGCCAGGATCATAGCAACACTGCTGGCCTGGTGAAATTTCATCCCACAAGAGTTCTTTTACATATCAGTAAATCTCCCCATTTAGGAGTGTCACTTTTAAGTGTGCTTAAGAACTATCAACCTTAATGATGGTGATGGTGAAAATGATCATCATCTACCAGGTTAGAGGAAGTTAAACTTAGAAAGCAACGTTTTTCTACTAAGAATTTCTTTAACTGGGCTTTAAAATTGGATTTAGCTCTGTTTTTCATTTCTACAGGTAACTTGTTCTGTATCAGGCATATACTGGGTTAAGGGCCATGAATGGTATAAAGTGCAAGAAGTTGTTGTTAGGACATTGGTGGAAATGAGAGGGGAACAGTTACCCTCTCACTCCCACTACTTCTATTACCAACAACTTCTTCTGCTTTGTACCACTCATAGTCTACAATTCAATATAGCGTATACATGTCACATGAAATCTGCTTTAACCCATTCAACCGTGTGATGAGCTTGTACTTGCATAAGTTGGTAATGGCATTTAAATCACATGACAATCTGAGTAGTTTAGGTAGTTTCTTTGTTGGCAGTGCTGTGGCCGAGTGGTTAGAACATTCACCTACCACCTAGGCAGTCTGGGTTCGATCCCAGGGACTTGTATGTGGTGTTCGTGCTGGACAAAGCAGTGTCAGGATAGGTTTTCTCCAGGTTCTCTGGTTACCCCACAACTCATACCACCAACTGCTCCATAATCACCTTTCCATTCATCAATTTCACCTACATTTTATATCATCCTCTTCCTCACTACCATACCTGGTGCTGGACTGACCACTTGCTTCCAGGTCTTCACTCTGTCTGATACACAGGTTCCTGTGCTCCCTGACAGGCGTCTGACTCTAGACACTGACTTGTAAGTCCTACATAAGGGGAGGGTAATCACTTCCTCACTCTCATACTGACCACTTCACTCTGTCTGCTACATAGGTTCCTGTGTTCCCTGACAGACGTCTGACTCTAGACACTGACTTGTAAGTCCTACATAAGGGGAGGGTAATCACTTCCTCACTCTCATACTTGCAGGTGTTCACTCTGTCTGGTACATAGGTTCCTGTGCTCCCTGACAGACGTCTGACCCTAGACACTGACTTGTAATTCCTACATAAGGGGAGGGTAATCACTTCCTCACTCTCATACTGACCACTTCACTCTGTCTGGTACATAGGTTCCTGTGTTCCCTGACAGACGTCTGACTCTAGACACTGGATTGTAAGTCCTACATAAGGGGAGGGTAATCACTTCCTCACTCTCATACTGACCACTTCACTCTGTCTGGTACATAGGTTCCTGTGTTCCCTGACAGGCATCTGACTCTAGACACTGTCTTGTAAGTCCTACATAAGGGGAGGGTAATCACTTCCTCACTCTCATACTGACCACTTCACTCTGTCTGCTACATAGGTTCCTGTGTTCCCTGACAGACGTCTGACTCTAGACACTGACTTGTAAGTCCTACATAAGGGGAGGGTAATCACTTCCTCACTCTCATACTTGCAGGTGTTCACTCTGTCTGGTACATAGGTTCCTGTGCTCCCTGACAGACGTCTGACCCTAGACACTGACTTGTAATTCCTACATAAGGGGAGGGTAATCACTTCCTCACTCTCATACTGACCACTTCACTATGTCTGGTACATAGGTTCCTGTGTTCCCTGACAGACGTCTGACTCTAGACACTGGATTGTAAGTCCTACATAAGGGGAGGGTAATCACTTCCTCACTCTCATACTGACCACTTCACTCTGTCTGGTACATAGGTTCCTGTGTTCCCTGACAGACATCTGACTCTAGACACTGGCTTGTAAGTCCTACATAAGGGGAGGGCAATCGGGTAAAGAAAGAAATCTGTGATACAGGAGTACCAGCTTTAAGGCCCTTCTGAAGGAAGCCCTACTAAGGATTTTTAAGCAGGGTTAGAAACTTGTGACCTTGGGAACCAAAGGCTAGCATGTTGCCTGACTTCATAAGTTAGGGAGGCAAAAGTGCTTTGCCCCTCTTAATTCAATGTCTATGTAACTTTATGTAAGAAAGTTAGCTTCATTGCTCTCATAATATGACTTAAGTTGGTTCATTACCAGTAGGTATATACTAAATAATTATATAAATAGAGAGACAATTTTATCCAACATATATTATTTAAATAAAAAACATTTTTTAAATACCACAGTTTTAAAATGGACTAAGAAGTTTAACCCAGCATCTGTCCATTGGAGAGTATTGATATCTGTGCTGAAGTTCCAGGAAATGCTACACAAGATGGAGTGTGATATACCTGCCTCACCTCTACTGGGAATGGCAGGTGACCGACCATGTGGGAAGCAGCGTTGCTATGGCACCCAGACAGATCCGGGTTCTCGCTTAGCAACCGCTGGGAGAGCTATTCTCGTCTCACAAATCAATGGAAAATACTTGATCTGCGCTTGCGTGGACCGTTTTATCAATGTGAATATCTATTTCTAAATACAATTTTTGACCAATGAGCCTTTTCAAAGCAAATGGTTGTTTCTGACATTGTATCACAAGTTACAGATACTTCTGTTGCTTTGCATATGTTTTGGGCACTTTGACAAATTATAAAAGCAAATATTACTGGATTCTATCACATGACATTACATGCTTCTTGGTTTAGTTTTATAGCACTTTCTGCAGTATATTCTGAACAGAGGTGAGAAAATAACTCGTGCATACTGGCCAATGTCCTGAAAGTTAACCCTGTTAAACTTTCCGTTGTACTGCAAAACACATCACATGACATCACATGGTTTTGGCGCAGCTTTGCAGCACTTTCTGCAGTATATTCTGAAAAGACATCAGAAGGAACACTTGCATACTGGCCAATGTTCTGAAAGTGCAATCTGTTAAATTTTTGGTTGCACAGTAAAGTAATAATTTTGTGATTGAATGAAATTTAGAATGCATGAAATGCTGAGCACAGTGAATGCACAAAAATTCCATGTAATTCCATTTTATAAGAACTTTCAATAAAAATGAAGTAAATATGAAAAGTAGCTTTCATAAGAATAGTTTGTAAATCTACTAATAGATTAGATTGGATTGCGTTCAGCAAGTTCACAAGTAGCCATGGAGGCTGGTGAATATTAAACATGTCAATAAATACAAGAAATAGCACTGTAACAACTACAACAGGGACTGCAAACTTCAACTAAGCCCTGCTTGGACAATAGCCATCAAGCACATCCACAACAGCAACTACAGTTATTCCGGACCAAGTACTGACCCTCAAGAAAACACTGTGGCCAGTGACAAAAATAGCCCAAAACAGCAGGCCCAATCACAAATCGTCAGCCGCTCATTGGCCAGGGAAACGCAACCCCCTCTCACCTAACATTGTATATATATATAAATATGGGGAGCGCAATATTGGCAAAGGTGAGCCGAAGCATCGGAAACACGCTAGAATTAAGATGTTTTAGACGTCGTTCGGCTCACCGACTGGTGTGCGTCCACACAAAGAAGGGCCCTAGGCCGCACACACGCTACCTCAGAGGCCTGCATCCCAGGGAACCAGTCAGGAGCTGCAACCTGGTCCGCACAGGAAAACTGCGGACAAAACTGTACATAGTAAAGTGTATATAGTGTAGTGTGTGTAAATATGTATATACGAGTGTGTGTGTGTGTGTGTGTGTGTGTGTGCGTGTGATGGGACATATGTGTGGTATGCCCAGGAGTGAGTGCGTGTATATATCCGTGTATATAAATTTAAAAAACTATCAAAAACTGACAAGAAAAACTGAGAATACTCCAAAAAACTGTTCTCGGTGGGCTAAGGCTGCCCACTGTATGGGTTTTTTAAAAGATAAAGCAAACTTGAATTCATTGTAAATACTGTAAAAATTATAATTAATGTTAATTTTGGCCTGTAAGCCGGGCCCCTCTGTACCGGCACCAGGCAAATGCTTCTTTAATAAAATAAGTTGAAGTTGAAGTTGAAGCTAATGGTCTTTTTTCATTCTGATGAAAGCCATGGACTCTACAATGGCCGAAAGCTTAATGTTTTGAATCCTCACACGGCTGATAACCCATGAAGCCTTAATTAATAACACGCTCCGTGAAAGCTTTAAATCTTACATTAGAAAATAAATGGTCAGTTGAGGTTAGAAGATGCACTGTGCAAGATTGAATAAATCAGTTAGTGTATAGTAACACTATGAACACTGCAATGCTGTCTTAGGTCTCACAATTTTGTTAAGGAGCAATAATGTATAACCTTACAGAAGCATATGAAGAAGCACAAATTATTTCCTTATACACCTTGCATCTTAGAGAAAGAAACCTTGCTCAGTCTACAATGAAGTATTTTCATCTCTGTTAAAGTTTGGAAAGCTATGTGAGTTCGTTCATTGCACAGGTCCTGTATAGAACAGAAAGTTTATTCCAAAAAATAATAAATGACTTAAAGAAAAAATCTGATGTGTTGCACTCACATGACTTTCTCTACTCTTCTACCAACCATTTTTGCAAACTCTTATTCCTATATCTTCTTAGTGTTAGTTGAGATAAACATTTGTACAAATTATCTTATTGTTTATTTCCTTGTAGGTGCAAGAAGAATATGGGAATACAGTAGGCTTTGTGCGATAGTCATAGGCGTTCTCTTTGCAGGTTAACATATAACAAAATGAACAGCAATGTTCCATTTCATGAAAGTTTTGCCTTATAAAACTGACACAAAGTCTAATGTCTTGGTCCGTACATGTGTGTGTCAGCCTGTGGACAGCATAACTCAAAAACGAAAAGTCAGTTAAAAACCAAAGTTGATATTTAAGTTTAATATCTTTCAAGGATGCAACACAAAGATTTTGAAGAAAATAGCCCCACCCTAAACTACCCTTTACATGGAAAATTTTTATTTTCTTGAAAATGGATCTAATGATTTTGATTAAAATGCCATATGTTTGAGATATTTGTATGAAAAATGAAATGTATATCTTGAATTTTCTGGCTATAGCCCCTGTAGTCGTATTTACTCTGGACGACTTTTGCATAAGTGGTAAACCATTAGAGATAGATCAAATCATACTATACAAAAAATGTAGATCTTGCTAAAATACTCAATTTATGTCCAGATAAATTTTTTTGTAGAGTGAACCCTTTTGGAGTAATTCTTTGTTATGTGTGTGAGTTTCAGAAAACTTAAAAACTTTTGTGAAATGCAACATCATTGTTCATTTTTTATGTTAAGTGTGCAAAGAGAACGGAATCTCAGAGCTTTAAAAGATTTGACTCGCTCAAAGCCTACTGTATTCCCATATTCCCCTTGTACCTACAAGGAAATAAACAATAAGATAATTTGTACAAATGTTTATCTCAACTAACACGAAGAAGATATAGGAATAAGAGTTTGTAAGAATGGTTAGTACAAGAGTAGAGAAAGTCATGTGAGTGTAACACATCAGATTGTTTTTTTGTTACTATCATGTGATAATGGATTCTAACAATAAAGTACAGGTATTTAGCTATTTTACATCATAAATATATTAATATATCTTAATACTATAGTAGTGTTTTTAGAACAAAAAGCAAAATCAATGTTACTGCAGTCAAATGTAAATGTCAGTATCCACACATACTACCACACCAGTTACTTTATGTGGACCCTCCCCATCCTTTACCATAGGCACATTTTACTGCAGCCACTGGGATTGAAACTCATGACAGACTTTGAATGGATGGACAGTTCATTTATCTCACTGTAACAATAGCAGTTATTCTAATCACTTCCATTATAGGTTTTTATAATAGGGCTATATAAACTGGCTTAGGAATTAGAAGAAAAGTGGCATATGTTAGCAGAATAATAGCTATTAGAGTATTCAAGTAAGACACTAATGGATTAATAAATACTCCAGCAGAAATGAATGAAATGGATAAAGTGATGCTCAAACAAACAGAAAGGTTCCTAACGTTTGTCTTCAAATATGAAAAATCCATGGGAAAGCTTCATAATGCAAACCAACCAAGTTTGGAAGGCAGAAGCCCTTTCCCCATGTGATGAAGTTGGGCAGAGAGAGAAAGGGAGGATAATGACAACAGAGCTGTGGGTTCAGCTGGTATGTGCCCATTGGAGAGTATTGATATCTGTGCAGAAGTTGCAGGAAATCCTACACAGGATGGAGAGTGATATACCTGCCTCACCTCTGCTGGGAATGGCAGGTGACCGACCATGTGGGAAGCAGCGTTGCTATGGCATCAGACAGATCCGGGTTCTCGCTTAGCAACCACTGGCAGAGCTATTCTCGTCTCACAAATCAATGGAAAATACTTGATCTGCGCTTGTGTCTACCATTTTGTCAGTCTGAATATATATTTCTGGATACACTCTTTGATCAATGAGCCTCTTCAAAACAAATGATTGTTCTCAACATTGTATTACCAGTTACACATACTTCCATTGCTTTGCATATGTTTTGGCCAGTTTTAACAAATTATATAAGCACAGGTTACAAGATTCTATCACATGACATTACATGCTTCTTGGTTTAGTTTTATAGCACTTTCTGAACAGAGGTGAGAAGATAACTCCTGCATACTGGCCAATGTCCTGAAAGTGAACCCTGTTAAACTTTCCGTTGTACAGCAAAACAATAATTTTGTGATTCCCTGGAATTAAAAATGGATAAAATGCTCAGTATTCTAAATATACAAAAATTCTGTGTAATTCCATTTTATAAGAATCTTCAATAAAAGTGAAGTAGATTCAAAAACAAATTTTCATAAGAATAGTTTGTATACCCAACATAGGAGGTCATGTGAATGTAACACATGAGGTTCTGTGCTGTGTAATGTTGAAGAAGAGAAGTAAGTATCACGATATCTGGCCCCTACATGATATATTTGCCCATCCTACCTCTGCTGGTGACCGACTATGTGTTGCTATGGCTCCAGCTTCTCGCTTAGCAACCACTGCCAGGCGTATATTGACAAATCAATTAGAAAATATCTGATTTGTGTCTGCACATAACATGTTATTGTGTAGGTGAATATATGAATAAGTAGTTGTAAATATAGTATTTAGCAATAAGCTCTACCAAAGCAAAACTAACCAGTCACTTTACAGACAATTCTGTACTTTAAAAATAGCCCATCACTTCTTACAAATTCATCTGCCACTGACGTTCATGAGTACTTTATAATGACAATGGAAGACAATAACAGCATTTAGACGAATACAAGAAGTTTCAATCTGTGGCCACACAATTGACAAAATATCTTTAAAAACAGTTGCTATCTCTTTGTTGAGACAATAGACTTAATCTTGAAAACTGGATGCAATACAATTCATATAAGAGAATTTCTCTGCTTGTTGTTCTTCTTCTTTTCCTCCCCCTTATGCCCTTTTGAGTGTCAGGTTTCCTCGGTCGGTCATGATCCATTTCCTATATTTTATCCTATCCTTAGCTAGTTGTTCAGCTTCCCTCAAAGTCTTTCCCTTCTTATTCACTATTTTCTCCACATAAT
The DNA here is from genome assembly GCA_030765045.1 of Tenodera sinensis. Taxonomy (NCBI): domain Eukaryota; kingdom Metazoa; phylum Arthropoda; class Insecta; order Mantodea; family Mantidae; genus Tenodera; species Tenodera sinensis. The sequence continues at coordinate 3,181,752 of CM060965.1, read as the reverse complement.
CGCTCCATTCTATTCTTGGTTGCCCTCTTCCTCTTCTCCCTTGCCCTCTGACCTCCCATACCTGTTTCAGTTTCTTGCTCTCAACCATCCTATTTATGTGTCCAAATCATCTTAGCACAAACCATCTCTATATTTTTACTTTCTCTACTACGAGTAGTAAGTAGAGGAAGTGTTGCATTCCACCAAGAAATTTGATGTCAAGATTTCACTGGCAATATATTTTGAGACCCCTGAACCCAAAAAAAGCATTTTTATAAAATGGTCTGTGTGTGTTTGTGTGTCTGTCAGTCTGTGGACAGCATTATTTGAAAATGAAAAGTTGGTTAAAAACCAAAGTTGGTGTTTAAGTTTAATGTCTTTCAAGGATGCGACATGAGGATTTTGAAGAAAATTGCTCTACTCTAAACTACCTTTTACATGGAAGATTTTTCAAAAATTTTGATTTTCTTGAAAATGGCTCTAAAGATTTTGATTAAAATAACATATGTTTGTGATATTTTTATGCAAATGAAGTGTCTGAGTCTGAGTTATACTGGTCTCACATTCCAATTTCCTATTTTCACTCGTCTGGTTCTTCTTTTACATTGTTTAAGTATTTGGTTCATGTGTGTTATGATAAACAGTAATGGACTCAAGCTGTCCCCTTGTGTTACTCCTCTATTCGTTTCAGATTCTTCTGATTTGGCAGCTCCTATTTTTACTACCCCTGTCACTTTATTATACAGACACTTTATCTTCTGTAGCAGTGTCTCTGAAGTTCCCTTGTACTTTAGGGCTTTCCACAGTTGTTCTGTAGGTACTTGGTCAAAGGCTCATTTCAGGTCTAGAAAAGCCAGATTAAGCATTTTGTGTCAATAGGCAGTAACATCAGTGCAAAAACAAATATAAATGAATTCACTAAATTTTCAAATTACTCCAAAATAGATACAAGTATCTGCCTATACCCTACACGTAAGGCTGAGATTGTAAATATAATTAATAAATCAAAGTCTTAAAACTGTATAGGTGTCGATGGAATTCCAATGTCACTTCTAAAAACTTGTAGTGTTGAAATTGCTGATCCATTAGCTGACATAATAAACTCCTCCTTAGCAACTGGAATATTCCCTGATAACTTAAAAGTAGCTGTAGTAGTACCCATACATAAAAAAGGAAACAAAACCAATATTAACAATTATCGGCCAATATCTATCCTTCCTGCAATTTCCAAAATATTTGAAAGAATTCCCTATAACAGAATAATTAAGTTTCTAGAGAAGCATAATTTAATACCAACTGTCCAAAATGGATTTGTAAAAAAAATAAATCTACATGACTGAAATTGTCAATTGCATCGAAGAGACAGTAAGGTGTATTGACTCAAATTGCTTTCCAAGCAGTGTTCTTTTGGATTTAACTAAAGCTTTTGACTGTGTTGAAAAAACTAGCTTAATGAATAAATTAGAAATGCTTGGTATCAGGGGCTAGGTTATAATATCATAAGATCATGTATGACTAATAGGAGACAAATTGTAAAATTAAAAAATAAATCATCTGTATCAATATCCAGCTCGGACTCGTATAACACATGGAGTTCCTCAGGGTTTGATTCTCGGCCCCCTATTATTTGTGGTACATATGCATGACATAGATAACTATGCTTCTGATGGGATAAAGATTGTTCAGTTTGCTGATGATACAACCATCAGCGTGATACTGACATATTAACACTAGAAAGCCGTTTACATGATATTGTTAGTAACATTGTTCAATACTTTCATAATTTAAATTTAGGTGTTAACCCTAATAAATGTGAAATGATAAACTTTGGATTCAAAATTATAAATCATCCACTACAATTAAAAATTCATACAGAGGTAGTAAAAAGTGTGGACGAAACACAGTTGCTAGGGATTGTTTTAGACAATAAGCTCACTTATAGCTCACAAACCGACAAGATAGTAGCTAATGTTAGTAAAAATCTATATGTCCTGAGATGCCTAAGAAACTATTCCTATTTCTACTGTTAAAACTATTTACTTTGGGCTTAACCACTCCTTTTTGTCATATGGAATTCAACTATGGGGAAATACATCTAAACAAAATTTTCAAAGAATATTTTTATTACAAAAAAAAGCTATTAGATATTTAGGTGGTCTAAGGTATAACGAATCATGTAAAAGCACATTTATTCTGCTGAAAATCCTTACATTACCAAGCTTGTTCATCTATAGAACCATTTTATATTTAGTTCAATTTAAATTCCTAATGAAAAACATGTCAGATGTTCACACATATAATACCAGGAATAATCAATTACTAAATCTCCCCAGAACCAAATTACATTTATCAGAGAGGGTCCCTAGTTATATGGGAGCGAAGTTTTATAATGCTTTGCCTGAAAATCTAAAATCACATGAAAAATATAATACCTTTAAAAATAGGATACAAAATTATATAATAACCAAGGCTTTTTACAGTAGTGAAGAATACCTAAACTTATAGATCCTTCCTATGAAGTGTTTGATTATACTAATTGTACTTTTAACTTCTTATCAACTTATATTGTATATACTATGTAATCACTAAATTCTTTTCCATTTATGTATCTTCTGACATGGACCCTTATAGGGTACCTTTTTATATCATGTTACGCATTGACTTATGACATGGTTCAATTGTGTATTCTACTGTATGGAACTGAATAAATTAAAAAATAGTTCCCTCTCTGTACTCATCATTTTATCTTGTATTACTTCCTCAGCATGAGTATATGGCCCTGTGTCTGTTGTAGTGGCCTGAAGGCCTTTGTTTTTCCTCCATATTTCCCTCCTCAGTCTGTTTTCCAGTATTCTTGAATACAGTTTCATTACTACTGATGATAGACATATATATATATAGCTCTGTAATTTTCACATTTAACTCCAGATCCCTTTTTGTGTATGGGTATTAAAATGTTTCTCTCCCAAGTTTCCTCTTGTCTCCGTATCGGTCTAAATAATTCGGTCAGCCATTGTTTAACGTTTTCTCCTCCATGTTTAGTTAATTCTGGTGTTATGTCACCATCTCCTGCAGATTTCCCATTTCTCAGTCTTTGAATGGCATATTCTATTTCTGCTGCTGATATTTTGAACTCCTCTTTTTCATTTTCCTCCTCCTCTCTATTGTTATTTCTGTTGTGTGTTTCAACTACAGTTACGTCTTTTTCCAAAAATATATTTCCATAGTATTCTTTCCAGACTTTCAATATATCCTTTGTTCATCACATGTTAACCATTTGAGCATCACGATTATACCAACAACTTCTTCTACTTAGTACCTCTTGTAACATGCAACTCAATACAGCTTATATACATTACATGAACTCTGCTTTAACCAATTCACATTATATGATGAGCTATACTCATATAAGTTAAGAATGGCATTTAAATCATGTGACAGGCTTTAGTCAACTATTTCCTACTTGTTTTCATATAATACTAGTCTCTAACAATAAAATAAAGGTATTTGTAGCTTTATACATTCATTTATCTTAACACTACTATAATGTGTTCTGTCTCGAGCACAAAAAGCAAAATCCATGTAACTGCCATCACACCAATTATTTTATGTGGACCCTCCCCATCCTTTATCACAGGCACATTTCCTGCAGTTACTGGAGTTCAAACTCGTGAACTTCTACCTTAAATGGATGGCCAGTTCCTTTATCTCATCTGAACAATAGCTGCTATTCTAATCACTTTCATTATAGGTATCTGTGCCAGAAATATATAAACTGGTTTAGGAATTACAAGAAGAGTGGCCTATGTTAGCAGAATAAGAACTATCAGGGTATACTCAAGCAAAAATGGTGATGAAATGGTGCAAGAATAAACAGAGATTCCTAACATTTGTCTTCAAATATAAAAAGTACAACGGAAAACCTTATTATTCACACCAACCTAGTTTGGGAATCCATGTTAGAAGTCAGAAGCCCTATCCCCATATCACGAAGCAGAACAGAGAAAGGGAGGATTGGTATGTGCCCATTGGAGAGTATTGATATCTGTGCTGAAGTTCCAGGAAACACTACACAAGATGGAGAGTGATATACCTGCCTCACCTCTACTGGGAATGGCAGGTGACCGACCATGTGGGAGGCAGTGTTGCTATGGCACCAGACAGATCCGGGTTCTCGCTTAGCAACCGCTGGGAGAGCTATTCTCGTCTCACAAATCAATGGAAAATACTTGATCTGCGCTTGTGTGGACTGTTTTATCAATGTGAATATCTATTTCTAAATACAATTTTTGACCAATGAGCCTTTTCAAAGCAAATGGTTGTTTCTGACATTGTATCACAAGTTAGAGATACTTCTGTTGCTTTGCATATGTTTTGGGCACTTTGACAAATTAGAAAAGCAAAGATTACTGGATCTATCACATGACATCACATGCTTCTTGGCCCAGTTTTGCAGCACTTTCTGCAGTACATTCTGAACAGAGGTGAGAAAATAACTCCTGCATACTGGCCAATGTCCTGAAAGTTGACCCTGTTAAACTTTCCGTTGTACTGCAAAACACATCACCTGACATCACATGGTTCTTGGCCCAGTTTTGCAGCACTTTCTGCATTTATATACTGAAAAGACATCAGAAGTAACACTTGCACACTGGCCAATGTTCTGAAAGTGCAATCTGTTAAATTTTCGATTGCACAGCAAAATAATAATTTTGTGATTGAATGAAATTTAGAATGCATGAAATGCTGAGCACAGTGAATGCACAAAAATTCCATGTAATTCCATTTTGCAAGAACTTTCAATAAAAATGAAGTAAATATGAAAAGTAACTTTCATAAGAATAGTTTGTAAAGCTACAAATAGATTACATTGGATTGCGTTCAGCAAGTTCACAAGTAGCCATGGAGGCTGGTGAATATTAAACATGTCAATAAATACAAGAAATAGCACTGTAACAACTACAACAGGGACTGCAAACTTCAACTAAGCCCTGCTTGGACAATAGCCATCAAGCACATCCACAACAGCAACTACAGTTATTCCGGACCAAGTACTGACCCTCAAGAAAACACTGTGGCCAGTGACAAACATAGCCCAAAACAGCAGGCCCAATCACAAATCGTCACCCGCTCATTGGCCAGGGAAACGCAACCCCCTCTCACCTAACATTGTAGATATATATATATGGGAAGCGCAAAGCTAATGGTCTTTTTTCATTCTGATGAAAGCCATGGACTCTACAATGGCCGAAAGCTTAATGTTTTGAATCCTCACACGGCTGATAACCCATGAAGCCTTAATTAATAACGCGCTCCGTGAAAGCTTTAAATCTTACATTAGAAAATAAATGGTCAGTTGAGGTTAGAAGATGCACTGTGCAAGATTGAATAAATCAGTTAGTGTATAGTAACACTATGAACACTGCAATGCTGTCTTAGGTCTCACAATTTTGTTAAGGAGCAATGATGTATAACCTTACAGAAGCATATGAAGAAGCACAAATTATTTCCTTATTAATCTTGCATCTTAGAGAAAGAAACCTTGCTCAGTCTACAATGAAGTATTTTCATCTCTGTTAAAGTTTGGAAAGCTATGTGAGTTCGTTCATTGCACAGGTCCTGTATAGAACAGAAAGTTTATTCCAAAAAATAATAAATGACTTAAAGAAAAAATCTGATGTGTTGCACTCACATGACTTTCTCTACTCTTCTACCAACCATTTTTGCAAACTCTTATTCCTATATCTTCTTAGTGTTAGTTGAGATAAACATTTGTACAAATTATCTTATTGTTTATTTCCTTGTAGGTGCAAGAAGAATATGGGAATACAGTAGGCTTTGTGCGATAGTCATAGGCGTTCTCTTTGCAGGTTAACATATAACAAAATGAACAGCAATGTTCCATTTCATGAAAGTTTTGCCTTATAAAACTGACACAAAGTCTAATGTCTTGGTCCGTACATGTGTGTGTCAGCCTGTGGACAGCATAACTCAAAAATGAAAAGTCAGTTAAAAACCAAAGTTGATATTTAAGTTTAATATCTTTCAAGGATGCAACACAAAGATTTTGAAGAAAATAGCCCCACCCTAAACTACCCTTTACATGGAAAATTTTTATTTTCTTGAAAATGGATCTAATGATTTTGATTAAAATGCCATATGTTTGAGATATTTGTATGAAAAATGAAATGTATATCTTGAATTTTCTGGCTATAGCCCCTGTAGTCGTATTTACTCTGGACGACTTTTGCATAAGTGGTAAACCATTAGAGATAGATCAAGTCATACTATACAAAAAATGTAGATCTTGCTAAAATACTCAATTTATGTCCAGATAAATTTTTTTGTAGAGTGAACCCTTTTGGAGTAATTCTTTGTTATGTGTGTGAGTTTCAGAAAACTTAAAAACTTTTGTGAAATGCAACATCATTGTTCATTTTTTATGTTAAGTGTGCAAAGAGAACGGAATCTCAGAGCTTTAAAAGATTTGACTCGCTCAAAGCCTACTGTATTCCCATATTCCCCTTGTACCTACAAGGAAATAAACAATAAGATAATTTGTACAAATGTTTATCTCAACTAACACGAAGAAGATATAGGAATAAGAGTTTGTAAGAATGGTTAGTACAAGAGTAGAGAAAGTCATGTGAGTGTAACACATCAGATTGTTTTTTTGTTACTATCATGTGATAATGGATTCTAACAATAAAGTACAGGTATTTAGCTATTTTACATCATAAATATATTAATATATCTTAATACTATAGTAGTGTTTTTAGAACAAAAAGCAAAATCGATGTTACTGCAGTCAAATGTAAATGTCAGTATCCACACATACTACCACACCAGTTACTTTATGTGGACCCTCCCCATCCTTTACCATAGGCACATTTTACTGCAGCCACTGGGATTGAAACTCATGACAGACTTTGAATGGATGGACAGTTCATTTATCTCACTGTAACAATAGCAGTTATTCTAATCACTTCCATTATAGGTTTTTATAATAGGGCTATATAAACTGGCTTAGGAATTAGAAGAAAAGTGGCATATTATAGCAGAATAATAGCTATTAGAGTATTCAAGTAAGACACTAATGGATTAATAAATACTCCAGCAGAAATGAATGAAATGGATAAAGTGATGCTCAAACAAACAGAAAGGTTCCTAACGTTTGTCTTCAAATATGAAAAATCCATGGGAAAGCTTCATAATGCAAACCAACCAAGTTTGGAAGGCAGAAGCCCTTTCCCCATGTGATGAAGTTGGGCAGAGAGAGAAAGGGAGGATAATGACAACAGAGCTGTGGGTTCAGCTGGTATGTGCCCATTGGAGAGTATTGATATCTGTGCAGAAGTTGCAGGAAATCCTACACAGGATGGAGAGTGATATACCTGCCTCACCTCTGCTGGGAATGGCAGGTGACCGACCATGTGGGAAGCAGCGTTGCTATGGCATCAGACAGATCCGGGTTCTCGCTTAGCAACCACTGGCAGAGCTATTCTCGTCTCACAAATCAATGGAAAATACTTGATCTGCGCTTGTGTCTACCATTTTGTCAGTCTGAATATATATTTCTGGATACACTCTTTGATCAATGAGCCTCTTCAAAACAAATGATTGTTCTCAACATTGTATTACCAGTTACACATACTTCCATTGCTTTGCATATGTTTTGGCCAGTTTTAACAAATTATATAAGCACAGGTTACAAGATTCTATCACATGACATTACATGCTTCTTGGTTTAGTTTTATAGCACTTTCTGAACAGAGGTGAGAAGATAACTCCTGCATACTGGCCAATGTCCTGAAAGTGAACCCTGTTAAACTTTCCGTTGTACAGCAAAACAATAATTTTGTGATTCCCTGGAATTAAAAATGGATAAAATGCTCAGTATTCTAAATATACAAAAATTCTGTGTAATTCCATTTTATAAGAATCTTCAATAAAAGTGAAGTAGATTCAAAAACAAATTTTCATAAGAATAGTTTGTATACCCAACATAGGAGGTCATGTGAATGTAACACATGAGGTTCTGTGCTGTGTAATGTTGAAGAAGAGAAGTAAGTATCACGATATCTGGCCCCTACATGATATATTTGCCCATCCTACCTCTGCTGGTGACCGACTATGTGTTGCTATGGCTCCAGCTTCTCGCTTAGCAACCACTGCCAGGCGTATATTGACAAATCAATTAGAAAATATCTGATTTGTGTCTGCACATAACATGTTATTGTGTAGGTGAATATATGAATAAGTAGTTGTAAATATAGTATTTAGCAATAAGCTCTACCAAAGCAAAACTAACCAGTCACTTTACAGACAATTCTGTACTTTAAAAATAGCCCATCACTTCTTACAAATTCATCTGCCACTGACGTTCATGAGTACTTTATAATGACAATGGAAGACAATAACAGCATTTAGACGAATACAAGAAGTTTCAATCTGTGGCCACACAATTGACAAAATATCTTTAAAAACAGTTGCTATCTCTTTGTTGAGACAATAGACTTAATCTTGAAAACTGGATGCAATACAATTCATATAAGAGAATTTCTCTGCTTGTTGTTCTTCTTCTTTTCCTCCCCCTTATGCCCTTTTGAGTGTCAGGTTTCCTCGGTCGGTCATGATCCATTTCCTATATTTTATCCTATCCTTAGCTAGTTGTTCAGCTTCCCTCAAAGTCTTTCCCTTCTTATTCACTATTTTCTCCACATAATCGCTCCATTCTATTCTTGGTTGCCCTCTTCCTCTTCTCCCTTGCCCTCTGACCTCCCATACCTGTTTCAGTTTCTTGCTCTCAACCATCCTATTTATGTGTCCAAATCATCTTAGCACAAACCATCTCTATATTTTTACTTTCTCTACTACGAGTAGTAAGTAGAGGAAGTGTTGCATTCCACCAAGAAATTTGATGTCAAGATTTCACTGGCAATATATTTTGAGACCCCTGAATCCAAAAAAAAGCATTTTTATAAAATGGTCTGTGTGTGTTTGTGTGTCTGTCAGTCTGTGGACAGCATTATTTGAAAACGAAAAGTTGGTTAAAAACCAAAGTTGGTGTTTAAGTTTAATGTCTTTCAAGGATGCGACATGAGGATTTTGAAGAAAATTGCTCTACTCTAAACTACCTTTTACATGGAAGATTTTTCAAAAATTTTGATTTTCTTGAAAATGGCTCTAAAGATTTTGATTAAAATAACATATGTTTGTGACAGACCGGCTTCAGACAGAATCATAGTACAAGTGAAAATGTACTCCTACTAAGCCAAGACATCAAGGAAGCTTTCAATAGAAAGGAGGATACCTTGGCAGTATTCATTGATTTTAAATCAGCATATGACTCAGTCTGGAGAAATAAATTAGTTGAGAAGTTGCAATCAATAGGTGTGAAAAGTAACATGCTTAAGTGGATAACTCAGTTTATTTCACAAAGATTTTGTGCCACAAAATATAATACATACATTTCCAAATATAAACAAACACACCGAGGACTTCCACAAGGTGCTGTTCTGAGCACAACACTCTTTAACATATATATAAATGACCTTCCATCAATAATAAAAACTTTAGAAACCAAAATTGCTTTATTTGCTGACGATGTAGTCATTTGGACTTCAGGCTCTTCAAAATAACCCGAATTAATTAAAGACAGAATAGAAACAGCCCTAAACAAAGTACATGAATGGAGCTCCAAAAACCTCATGACTATCAATGTGGAAAAAACAAATTATGAATTATTTACACTAAAATACAAACCAGTTAATATTAGCATAAATTATAATGGTAAACCACTCAAAGCAGTTGATGATGCCAAATACTTAGGCATCACTTTCGACAGAAAGCTAAGTTGGAAAAAATATATAACAAACATCTCAGAAAAGGTTGAAAAGAAATTGCAAATCCTGAAAAGGTTAGCTGGTGCTAAATGGGGCTGCTCAAGGAGAGTCCTTAACACAACATACAAAATGTATATTAAACCAAACCTCTTGTACTGTTCTGAAGCTTTAATAACAGCAGCAAATGCTAACATCAATAAACTTGAACAAATACAAAATCAGGCTCTTCGCCTAATCACTGGAGCAGTTAAATCCACACCTATTGATGCCATGCTTGCCTTAACACGGACCCCATCAATAACAACAAAAATAGAAGAACAAGCATTGCTCCAACACGAGAAAATGTTACGACTGCCAAACTCTAAATGGACAGAAGAGAACCTCCCCCCTTCAATCCTTAAAACTCATAGTAGTTTCCTAGAAAAGGTAACACAGATTAAATCCAAATTGAACATTCCTAACACCAGAGAAAATCTACTTATTAGAGAAAATCCATTGGAATTATTGCAACCTACCTTCAATTTGGAATTAATAGAGGAAATAAGTAAATCAGACACACCAAAAGAAATACAAAAACTTCTAGCTCTGGAAACAATCAATACTAGGTATCCCACAGAAGAATGGCTGCACATATATACTGATGGATCCTCGAAGGAATACCTTACTGGAGCTGGAGTTACATGTTCACATTTTTCCTTTTATCATTCTGTTGGCAGAGACACAACAAATTATGATGGAGAAATAGAGGCTATATACATTGCTCTCCGACAATTATTAAATCTTCCCTTAAATAAATTTAACAAGGCAGTAATTCTTTCGGATTCTAAAGCTGCAATTCAGGGAATATGTTCAAATACTACAAAGAAGTCAACAAAAATTAGAGAATGCTACAAAATGTTAACACAACTCCAAAAAGTTAATAAGACTGTTCATCTCCAATGGATTCCAGCACACTGTGGAGTCATGGGGAACGAAGCTGCAGACTCACTTGCAAAGAAAGCCACAACAATAACACAAAAGTCTAAATTCAATTTCTCATATTCCTCAATAAAACGCTTGATCATTAAAAATTTTTGTCATTCATACCTACAAGAAATAGAAACAAATGCCAAAGATAAAAAATGGATTACACTACTTTCCAATCCAGATATAATCCCCCAGAGACCAAGGAAAACAGCTGTTGCAGCCTTCCGACTATTGACAAATCATGACTGCTTGGCAAGTCATCTCTACGGAATAGGTATCTCAGCCTCACCGATATGTGTCCTGTGTAACGATCCAGCAGAAATGAATGAAGAACACTTGAAGACCTGTGAAGCATTAAGATCAGAAGAAACTACAGTTCAAAAGTATTGGAAAGCACGAATGCTAATGGCTTCATTGCCAGATGCAAGGCACTAGAAAACAACAACAACAACATTCATTTATTTTAGCACTACTATAATGTGTTTTGTCTCGAGCACAAAAAGCAAAATCCATGTAACTGCCATCACACCAATTATTTTATGTGGACCCTCCCCATCCTTTATCACAGGCACATTTCCTGCAGTTACTGGAGTTCAAACTCGTGAACTTCTACCTTAAATGGATGGCCAGTTCCTTTATCTCATCTGAACAATAGCTGCTATTCTAATCACTTTCATTATAGGTATCTGTGCCAGAAATATATAAACTGGTTTAGGAATTACAAGAAGAGTGGCCTATGTTAGCAGAATAAGAACTATCAGGGTATACTCAAGCAAAAATGGTGATGAAATGGTGCAGGAATAAACAGAGATTCCTAACATTTGTCTTCAAATATAAAAAGTAGAACGGAAAACATAATTCACATCAACCAAGTTTGGGAATCCATGTTAGAAGTCAGAAGCCCTATCCCCATATCACAAAGCAGAACAGAGAAAGGGAGAATAATGACAACAGAGTTGTGGTTCAGCTGGTATGTGCCCATTGGACAGTATTGATATATGTGCTGAAGTTCCAGGAAACACTACACAAGATGGAGTGTGATATACCTGCCTCACCTCTGCTGGGAATGGCAGGTGACCGACCATGTGGGAAGCAGCGTTGCTATGGCATCAGACAGATCCGGGTTCTCGCTTAGCAACCGCTGGGAGAGCTATTGTCGCCACAGAAATCAATGAAAAATACTTGATCTGCGCTTGCGTGTGCCATTTTGTCAATGTGAATATATACTTCTAAATGCATTCTTCGACCAATGAGCCTCTGCAAACCAAATGGTTGTTTCTAACATTGTGTCACTGGTTACGGATACTAATATTGCTTTGCATATGTTTTGGACAGTTTTGACAAATTATATAAGCACAGGTTACAAGATTCTATCACATGACATTACATGCTTCTTGGTTTAGTTTTATAGCACTTCTTGCGGTATATTCTGAACAGAGGTGAGAAAGTAACTCCTGCATACTGGCCAATGTCCAGAGAGTGAAATCTTAAACTTTCCATTGTACAGCAAAACAATAATTTTGCCATTACATGAAATTAATGAATGCATGACAGTAAATATGCAAAAATTCTATGTGATTCAATTTTAAAGGAATCTTGAATAAAAAGTAAGTAGGAAGCTTTATAAGAATCGTTTGTATACCCACTAATAATAGAGGGTAGAGAAAGTCATGTGAATGTAATTCATGAGTTTGTGTGCTGTGTAATGTTGGAGAAGACAAGTATCGAAATATCTGGTACACAAGGGACTCGTGAGATGTGATATACCTTGAGCATCACTAACACAAATGTTTGGAAATGTTTACCTGACTTGTCTGGAATTGCAAGGAATGAGTTTTTACACTTTTAATGATTATTTAATTAATTTCATTTGTTTCCCACCATATTTTTACTTTCCCTGGTATTTACTTATAGTAAGCAGAGCAAATATTGCATTCCACCCAAACAATTTTACACATTTTGAGGTCCTCTGAATCCAAAAGCATTTTTTAAAAAAGTATGTGTATTGTGTATATGTGGGCATGCATATGTGTGTGCAATAAACATAACTGAAAAATGAAAATTTGTTTGAAATGCAAATTTTTATATAAGTTCAGCATCTTCCAAGGATACAACACAAAGATTTTCAGGCTTCTCTGATTCTACAACAACCTTTACACAGTAAACCTCTATTTATATTTTAATTTTTACAAGAATGGCTAACAGTTTTTATTAAAATCACATTAAGATATTTGCATAAAATATATATCTTGAATTTTTTAGGAATAATATATGAAGTTTTCTTCATTCTCTTCTTCAACTGTTGTATAATAATAATAATAATGATGATGATGATGATCACCATCATCTTCATCATCATCTTCATCATCATCATCATCAATACAGTAATTCCTGAGTATCCTTGAAAAACAGCAGTTGCAACCTTCAGGTTGATTACAGGACATGATTGTCTGGCAAAACATTTAAACAGAATTGGGATATATTCTTCACCACTCTGTCCTCTATGTGATCTGCAAGAGGAAATGGATCGAGACCACCTTCAAATATGCCCGGCCACTTCTAATGCCCTTCCCATCCATCAGTGAAAAATATTGGAGAGCAAGAGGATTAATGACTTCACTGTCAGAAATCCAGCATTAGCTAACAACAACATTTCATTTGTCACACAAATATCTTAAACATATCACATTTTAATCAAAATCGTTAGGGCCATTTTCAAGAAAATCAACATTTTTAAGATTTGTTTTGCAGTATTTTAAGCTACTACGTTTTTAGAAGTATGATTTGTGGGTTAGTTTTAGAGACTTTTTAGATTTTTTACGTTATTTTAAGCTATTTATTTTTTAGAAGTGAGACTTGACCTTTAGTTTTAGGGGCTTTTTTAGATTTTGTGGACTCTCTTTATGGTCTTTTAACTTTTTTACCCTGTCTATTAATTGTTTAGTATTTTAATCTTCCTTTGATTTTGCGGTTTTAAGCGTGTGAGTTGGTTTTAGACTTTGACCTCGGGCCCAGTCTACACGCACAACTAGGCATTATAAAGTTTAGTGTTCCATTCTCGCGCGTTACTCGTGTATCGTGGGTATGTGTTTACGAGCAATTTTTCAGTATGAGGAAACAACACTCTAGTGTTTATTCGTGGTAATAAGCTTTTGCCATGTTGAAAAATCGTAAACTTTCAAGTATGTCCGATAGATGGTGCTTACTGAGCGGGATGACTCAGGCGGCAGGTTGCGGGTTCGATTCCCGTGACCGCGCACACTGATGGTTTCCCAATGTCACTTAGACCAATGCTGGGTGCATTATTTCATACCACGGTTTCCTTTCCATCATTTCCTTATGTTCTTTGAGGCGTGTAGTGTTGGCAGTGCCGGGCAAATGGCAATTGCTGTTCTCGGCGCTACGTGGCGTTTGGCCGCTTAGTACGACACCATACCCGCGGTGTGCTGGCTGCTTGGTGGGGATGAAATCTCAGCACTGTCTCTGTGGCTTGTCTAGCTGCGGTTCCCTCATGTAGCCAGATCTGTGAGATGTTGCTTAGGATAAATGTAATCCTGGCACATGGAGTATCTCAAAAATGGATGCTAACGCGGCTGAAACTTTTTTTGCATACTATTTATATCTTAAGGATGTGATCAGTCCTGCGTTTTTCCTGCAGTAAATGTTTATCCGTCTTTTAAGATTTTCTTGTTATATACAATTATATAAAATAAAAGTAAGTTCACGGGATGTTCAGTGAAAGTTAAAGGCCTAAACTTTATTTTTCATTAAGAACATTAAAATTGCGACATTTTGATCAAAGTTGTTCGAGCCATTCTTGAGAAAATTAAAAATAAGTTTTTTTTTTTCCCCCCCATTTAAAGGGTAGCACTTAGCGGAAGAGATTTTCGTGTTGCATCTTTGGAGTTGTGCTGTTCATAGAAACACACATACAAAAACCTTTCATGCAAGCCTAGCATTAAAACGGCTTATTATGGCGGCAGAAATCTTGCACCTGGCACCAGTATCAGAAAATGAATGACGTAATTACCATGGCAACAAGACAACAATGACGTCATCAACTTCACATATTTTCCCCAATGTGCCTGAAATCGTCACTTTGGCAGACTAACGCATTTTTCGTTTCTCCATCCAAAAACTTATCGTATTCTCTTTCGTAAGCATGTAAACTCTAAACACTCTTGGCTTCGCTCAATACGTCAAAAGGAATATAATCTAGAATTTCAATAGTTTTATCTTAACATTACATTTTCCTGTATAAGTGTTGAAACAAATGAAACATCTGCTTAGCAGCCGTATTACGTCATACATCTCCGATTGTAGCTAACGAAAAAGACAGGCTGCGGCGCGATCGGAGTTACGTTAAATTAAATTATTTTGTTGTTTAATGGCGCTATCAATTGCCAGGATCACATCAGTGTCGCTGGTGTGCCGGAAATTTGTCCCGCAGAAGTTCTTTTACATGCCAGTAAATCTACTGACATGGAGCTGTCGTTTTAAAAACCATCGGTCTGGGCCGGATTTGAACCCGCGACCTTGGGATCAGAAGGCCAGCGTCTAACCAACTGACCGGACTAGGAGAATTACGTCACTGTCTTTTTCGTTAGTCACATCACTGATACATTGTAATTTTACATTTGTCAAATTTATAGGTTATGTCTGCGTATTTTAATGCTAAAATTGCATAAAACGTAAGTAAGACGCGTATAATCTTTTCATTGCGACACTCGTGACCTTCGTTTTCGCTCACGCGCTAAGTGTCACTATCAGTTACGTAAATAACTATTTTCTAAAAATGATTTTTTTTTATCCGTAGGCCTCAGAAGCTGTGAAACATGAGCGGGTGGTATGCATGTGCAGTTGAACGTGATGAGTGACGGGGCGCTGTAGTAGCAGTATACCTACAACCTGCCCACCCTACCTACCTACCTGAGCTGGGAATGGCAGCTGACCGACCATGTGGGAGCCAGTGTTGCTATGGCGTCAGACTGAAATAAACGGCTTCTCACGTAGCAACCGCTGCCAGATGCATTCGCAATACTCACCCGCAGACGCACATCAACAAATCAACTTCAAAATATTTGTTTTGCGCTTGGCAACCTATTAATTCAATAACTATTCTCTCCGTAAGTAATTCTGAATTAAACATGACTGTGTTTCACTGTTACACTTGGCAGGCACTCAAGTGAGTTTCAGCAAGAACCTTGCGGCACAAAAGGTCATGGGAGTATGCCCAGAGTCAGTATCAAAATTCTCGCTGTTCCTCTATGTTACTTACAGAGCCTTCGTTTGGACGCGTGGCCGACCTAACAGGAATTTTCTTGGCTTAGGGAGCACGCTGTTTGTCGGCGTGACATGAAAAAAGTAGCACCTCACTCTATCAGATACATATACACATAAAAGGTTAACCTGCTCTCTTAAATAGTTTTTAAGTTAGGGGTACACGAAGATATATAATCCAATGTGTTGCACTCACATGACTTTCTCTACTCTAATGCAAACTATTCTTACAAACGCCTATTCATCTACTTCGTTTTAATCGAAATAAACATTTGTATACATTATCTTATTGTTAATTTTCTTGTAGATACAAGGGATATATAGCAATACACCAGGGTTTAAGTGATTGCCAAACGTTTTAAAGCCGGTGTCTATGTGATGGCTTTGAAATTGCCTTCTCATTGCATAACTAAAATATAACCATGAATAACGGCTTCCCACTTGAGTAAAGTATAAGTATAGGAAAATTCAAACAAATAACAAAGAATATCTTGGAAGGGTTCACTCTAAAAATCCCGATATCGAATTTTTTATTGCAATGCAATACTTCCCCCACTTGTAAGGGGTACAGTTTAACGACGGCTCCCCAAAGCTTAACATCGAAGTACTGCCAACCTTAAAATGGGAATGACTAGTAACAAACTAGTCCTTAAAACCTACTTTACAAATCTTGTTTCGAACCAACAAATTCCAGGTTAAATATATCGTATTACATTTACTAATACGACTGGTTTTGGCAAACCGAAAATGAGGAAGGGCACTAAAGCAATACATTATACTTATATGCATATCTACACAAACATTTAAACCCAACAGTTTACCTACCTGCAAGATAAGACCAGTATCACCAACTTAACAACAATTATTAACACCAATTCGGCCGTATCTTTACGTGGGGTATCTACTAGGAACAGTTGCTGGTACTGATGTCACCAAAAGTAACCAGAGAGCACTATAATGGGCTGGCTTTTGGTGAATTCCAATAGCTCGTGTTCTTTATACTGTATGTAGTAGAGAAAGTAATAAAGGGAGGGAACTGAACAAAGGTATTATGTTCAACACAGAGAAGAGATTTAGATAAATATCTATACCTATTTCATTATGTGGAGTGCAAGATAATTATTGGCAGCGATTCTTGAAGGTGAAGAAACTGAAGTATTAAGAAAAAAATTAAGATTGGAGAAATAGGTTAACTTACCAATACATAAAACAGGTTGTTGCATTCACGTGATTTTCTCTATTCATTCTGTCATATACTATTCTTACAAAATGTTATTTTTCTACGAGACTAGATAAACTTTTTTATGCTTGTGTATCCTCTTTGTAGGCATAAGAAAAACACAGTGGCAAAAGCGATAGTCAGATCTTTACAAAGTCGGTCGCTATGTGATAGCTTTAAAATTCCATTCTCTTTACATGAACACGAAAAAATAACAGTGATTTGAAACTAAGAAAGATATAAGTATTTGAAAATTCCAACCAATAACAAAAAAGATACGTTTTTATTTTTTATTTATTTATTTATTTATTTTTTTTTTTTTTTTTTGTCGGAAGACTGTGTGTCTGTTACGCCTTATCAATTATACAAAGGTCATTCACAATGAAGAGAACTTCACTGATATTCCTAGAAAATTAAGATATATTTAAATTGTCGTGAAAATATATGAGATAACGTTTTAACCAAAATTGTTACAGATTTAAAAAAAATAACTTTTTTCCATGCAAAGAACAGTCTGGGGTGGAAAATGTTTGTTGCACATGTTGCTGTCCTATCCTTGGAAGACGCTGCACTTAAATATCAAAGTTGGTATTTAATCTAATATTCATTTACAGACATAAAGATCGATCGACCTTTTTCTAGAATTGTCTTTCTTTTATTCAAAGTGTCTCAAAACGTGTATTTTCAGTAAAATCTCGGTATGGAATTTTTGAATGGAATGCAATGCTTTCACTAAAGAAAAAAGTAGCATGTTTTGCACTCACATGACTTTCTCTACTCTTGCACAAACACTTACTCCTATATCCACTTCATATTAATACAAATAAACATGTGTAGAAATTAACAAGGAATATCTCCGAAATGGTTCACTTTACAAAAAAGATCGTTTTACAGAAACTGTGTTTTAACGGGATCTACATTTTTGTGCAGTAAGATTTGGTCTATCTCTTACGGTTTACCAGTTGTACAAAAGTCATCCAGAGTAAACAGTACTTCATGGCCCATAGCCAGAAAATTGAAGATATATATTTCATTTGTCATAAAAATATCTTAAACCTATGACATTTTAATCAAAATCATAGAGCCATTTTTTGAGAAAATAAAACATTTAAAAAATGTTTTATGTCTAGGGTATTTCAGGATGGAGAAATTCTCTTCAAAATCGTTGTGTCGCATCCTTAAAAGATGTGAAACTTAATAGCAGCTCTGGTTTTTAACCGGTTTTTTTATTTTTGAGTTATGCAGTTCTATTTGTTGCCGTGGTACCAAACAAGATAAGCAACTTGCAAGATGGACTTGAAAATGTGTAACCATATTTTTAACATTTTTAAAATTTATTTGCGAGCTCTATTCACTTATAAAATGATGATTATAACTTTTAAAATTGTGGAATATGACGTATGTTTAAATAATATTGATAAGGTAGTGAGTTTTTCTAAATATTAAGATCGTGTGGTCTAAAAGCTATATTTCGTGTTTTGTGACGATTCTATTAATACAATAATTACTAAATATGCACATTATTTCCATATTTTCAACAGTGACCACTGACAGCAGACGAACAGACATGTAATATTCACACATAAATAAATTTTAAATATTGTGTAAAGTTTTCAATTCATCAGATAATAAAACAAAGGAATTGCTACTAGGTTTTGAGGTTAGAAATTGTCTCCAGAAAAAATTCCAAAAATGGACTTCAACGTTTCTTTCATGTTCTTCATAGTCTCATTGTCTTTTCGCTATAGTTCACGGATTGCGTTAATTTTGGAGAATATTTCAACTCAGACTTTACATGAACTATCATCTGTCTCATAAAAAGTGAGATCTAAGTGTTTTCTTGTAAACGTTAACCGTCTTAGTTGAAAAACATAGAAAAAATCCATGTTCTCTACTTACCAAACTGAAGTTCTTGAAGAGACGTAACCATGTTTCCTGCTTCCAAACTCTTGCATCTAATTCTGACTGACACAGTGCTGATCAAGGAATGTCTGTGTCTTACATACATCAAGTTACTAAGTTACTACCTTACATTTACACCTAACATTTAGATATAAGTACGATAATCTGTTACATTTAGATATAAGTACGTTAATCTGTTACATTAAATATGCTAATGTTATGACATCAAGATTATACAGACAGTTATGAAGAATAATGCAGAAATGTAGGAGTAGATATAATAATATAAAGGTACTGGGGGGAAAGGGCCCACCGGCCCTCTCCCCCAGACACAGACTCCAGTGATCAACAACTGCTGTGTCCGAAGTTCTGCTTGACAATGAGCGTGTTCATCAGCTTGAGCGCTCGGTGTCAGCAAGCTTCGTGATTTATCGGAAACTATCGTATGCCCACGCGCCGCGGGAACCCCCTCTTCTGCAGCCCGTGGGTGGTTTCCATGGGGCAGTTCTTGGAATAGGAATCTGCCACCTCGAGCGGTTGCTAGGGATGACGAGGTAACTAGGCAGAGCTTTGCTATCTCTGTTCATCCGCTGCAACCAGCCAGCCCGTGGGTGCTTTCGATGGGACAGTTCTTGGAATAGGAATCTGCCACCTCGAGCGGTTGCTAGGGATGACGAGGTAACTAGGCAGAGCTTTGCTATCTCTGTTCATCCGCTGCCACCAGCCAGCCCGTGGGTGCTTTCGATGGGACAGTTCTTGGAAATGGAATCTACCATCTCGAGCGGTTGATAGGGATGGTGAACGAACCAAGGAGAGCTGTTGCATGGTTGGCGTGCTTCAATAGGACAGTTTTTCAAAAGGGAATGTGCCACATCTAGCTGTTTTCTAGAATGGCAAAGCAACCATGGAGAGCTCTGCCCATGTTTTACAGCCCTGTGCGATATTTTGATGGTACAGTTCTCGAAAAAGGAATGTGCCACCTCAAACTGATGCCAGAGATGATGAAACAGACGGGAGAGCTCTACCATAATTCATCTGTTGCAATCCTGTGGAATGTTTCGATTGGATTTTTCTGGGAAAAGGAGTGTGCCATCTTGAGCTCTTGCTAGGGATGGTGAAGTAGCAACAAGTTCCCTGTTATTTGTTGTAGTCCTGCACGGTGTATCATGTCACAGTTCTTGTAGAAGGAACCTCCCATCTCGAGTTCTTGCTAGGGATGGTGAAGTAACATCAAGATCCCTGTTATTTGTTACAGTCCTGCACGGTGTATCATGACACAGTTCTTGTAGAAGGAACCTCCCATCTCGAGTTCTTGCTAGTGATGGTGAAGTAGCAACAAGATCCCTGTTATTTGTTACAGACCTGCACGGTGTATGATGACACAGTTCTTGTAGAAGGAACCTGCCATCTCGAGTTCTTGCTAGGGATGGTGAAGTAACAACAAGATCCCTGTTATTTGTTACAGACCTGCACGGTGTATGATGACACAGTTCTTGTAGAAGGAACCTCCCATCTCGAGTTCTTGCTAGTGATGGTGAAGTAACATCAAGATCCCTGTTATTTGTTACAGACCTGCACGGTGTCTCATGACACAGTTCTTGTAGAAGGAACCTCCCATCTCGAGTTCTTGCTAGTGATGGTGAAGTAACATCATGATCCCTGTTATTTGTTGTAGTCCTGCACGGTGTCTCATGACACAGTTCTTGTAGAAGGAAACTACCATCTTGAGTTCTTGCTGGGGATGGTGAAGTAGCAACAAGTTCCCTGTTATTTGTTGTAGTCCTGCACGGTGTCTCATGACACAGTTCTTGTAGAAGGAACCTCCCATCTCGAGTTCTTGCTAGTGATGGTGAAGTAACATCAAGATCCCTGTTATTTGTTACAGTCCTGCACGGTGTATCATGACACAGTTCTTGTAGAAGGAACCTCCCATCTCGAGTTCTTGCTAGGGATGGTGAAGTAGCAACAAGATCCCTGTTATTTGTTGTAGTCCTGCACGGTGTCTCATGACACAGTTCTTGTAGAAGGAACCTCCCATCTCGAGTTCTTGCTAGGGATGGTGAAGTAACATCAAGATCCCTGTTATTTGTTACAGACCTGCACGGTGTATGATGACACAGTTCTTGTAGAAGGAACCTCCCATCTCGAGTTCTTGCTAGGGATGGTGAAGTAGCAACAAGATCCCTGTTATTTGTTGTAGTCCTGCACGGTGTCTCATGACACAGTTCTTGTAGAAGGAACCTCCCATCT
Source organism: Tenodera sinensis (assembly GCA_030765045.1). Lineage (NCBI taxonomy): Eukaryota > Metazoa > Arthropoda > Insecta > Mantodea > Mantidae > Tenodera > Tenodera sinensis. The sequence goes on along the minus strand of CM060965.1, from coordinate 3,160,311 downwards.
CGAGTTCTTGCTAGGGATGATGAAGTAGCAACAAGATCCCTGTTATTTGTTGTAGTCCTGCACGGTGTATCATGACACAGTTCTTGTAGAAGGAATCTCCCATCTCGAGTTCTTGCTAGGGATGGTGAAGTAGCAACAAGATCCCTGTTATTTGTTGTAGTCCTGCACGGTGTCTCATGACACAGTTCTTGTAGAAGGAACCTCCCATCTCGAGTTCTTGCTAGGGATGATGAAGTAGCATCAAGATCCCTGTTATTTGTTGTAGTACTGCACGGTGTCTCATGACACAGTTCTTGTAGAAGGAACCTCCCATCTCGAGTTCTTGCTAGTGATGGTGAAGTAACATCAAGATCCCTGTTATTTGTTACAGTCCTGCACGGTGTATCACGACACAGCTCTTGTGGAAGGAACCTGCCATCTTGATCTCTTGCTGGGGATGGTGGAGACTTCAAAGACGAAATTCACGACGCCGTAGGAATTACATCTCTTCTTCCTTAGCCGTGTAGTTTCAATGGGACAATTCTTGGTGAAGAAATCTGCTATTTTAAACGATTTCTATGATTAGTGAACCCTCTTGGACACTTCAAGAAAACACTTATTTGGCTAAGGCAAGAGCAGTGTTGCCGGGAGGTTTCGGGTTCAATTACTATCGCGTACTACGCAATCTGACAGATTTACCCGAATTCAATACCAGTAACCAATCACACAACAAAAGAAGCAAGTATAAGAGGGCGATTGCGCAAATAAGGCTATTCGTCTAAAGTTACTCAAGCAAATGATATCGGAAGGCATACTCAAAGTTCACCTTTCGATCAAAAAACATCCAAATGACACAGGAAGTCAACTACATAATTGGGTCATTTAGCAAGATAATCTGGCGAGAAATTAACAATATATCTGGTCAACATGATTTTTGTTTCATGAGTACCAATAGTTGTACTTAATGCAGTTTTTTATCGTGTTTTCAAATATGTATTTGAAATTTCTCTATCACCCATAGTTTTTTTATTTCAATTTTTTAAACAAAAGTTGTTTCGTCCATTGTCAGTTGTGAGATAGCAGTGTACCAGTAAACATAATTGTGAGTGTTTTGTGTCTGGATTATTGTATATTATATATTTACAAATTTATTTCTTTTAATTTACGATCTCATACGAGATTTAAAGTTATCCAAAAACCAGCCGGAAATGCTGGGTTCACGTCTAAAACGATGGAATCTTTTTCAAAAGAATACAAAGATATGTATTTATCGAAGTCGCCATTCTCAATTTAAAGACTATTTTTCTGAAGAAAATGGGTTAGTGTTTTCTAATGACATTTTGTCTCCTATGGAGACATTTGGAATTGAGCATAACCGAACATAATGGCGCTTGTTCATTGATTCCTCCAAAGCAGTGCTTCTGCCGAGGCTAGCGTGAGAGATAGGCTATGCTACGAGATTATCACGTGACCGCCTTGGTCCCTGGCTTGGTCTCAGCACGTGGTGGATGTTGTTTACAAGTGAGTGGTTTTGTCATAAATGACTTAATTTGTGCATTCACTGACACTACTTTAATTATCTCGCTTCGGTATATTGTAACATAATTTGTTTGATGCTTAATTTAATGATACAGTTATTGTGAGTGTATTTTCCGCGTGTGAATTTAGTGGTTCATAACGGTCACTTGCATTGTGTCAATAAACTAACATGTCACTGTGAAACAAACAAAATTCAAAACATGGCTAATACCGCGAATTTCGCTTCTCCTATGAGTTAGAAGTCGCCATTTTGCATTCTCTGTATCGGGAAAACGGCCATGTTTGCTGTAGTTACGTGATTATATAACTGTATAGGAAAACGCACTAAAGAGGGTGTGTGGGTTCCAGGCTGTGCCACAACACTCTAAGTTATTACTTCATTCTCTTTAATCTGAACAACGTACTTTAGCTTGTATTTTAAACAGTGAATCATGAGCATGTTAAGAACGCACGCTCAAGTGATTTGTTGTGATCAATATGTGATAATTAAACCACTAATTTATCTATCTTTGTCATCTATCTCGTTTGCTTTTATAATGGTTTCTATCATTTGTTGTGTAATGTTCCAATGGTTGTTGACTCTCTAGCACAATTTTCACAATGTATATTGCTTAATTACTTTAAAAGCGTTCTTCAATAAGTAATTATATATTAAATTAGTATGTTAAGCGGATTGTTAGAGAACGACGTGCATACATCATTGGAACTCGTGACAAATGATGTAAAATACTCACTTCAATACTGCACCTTACACATTGCACAAGGTATAATGTTGAAGTACACGTTTAATTACTTTTGCTCAATAAGTGCGCACTTTTAATGTAATATTAATGCTAAGCTGCACAAATACGTCCTAGAATCCTATCGTGGAACAAAATACCGGAAAGTCTAAAACGCGATCGCAGCGCTGCTTGAGGGATCCTGAGAACCTAAACCATCCAAAGATCAACAACACATAATAATTAAATAGAACATGTTCAATCGGGTCAGATTGTGAATCTAAACCATTCTTGAATCACGTTAATCACACACGCAAAAGTTCATAAAAATCGGTCCAGCTGTTTAGGAACAGTTGAGTCGCATACACACGGACAGAGGAAAGTTATGGAACTGCTTACCCTTTAATACGAGGTACATATATACAATACTGTGTCAATGGCAAAAGTCGGGCATTTCTTCTTAACCTATCTTCACATGCAGCGTAACGCCATCATTGCACTTCGCAATGTAACCCCAAAACATTTACGCACCTATAGTATGGTGGTACATTACAAAGCATGTTTTATAAGAGTCCGCCGCTTTAAGTAGCGGGTTGGAGCCTGGCGGGGATGAGCGTGGGGAATGTTGGAGCCTAGAGGCAAGTTCACGTCCAGACAGGATTGCACCTTTTTAAAGAAATGCCCTGGTGTTCCAGGAAAATGCTTTCGGCACGCCCGTTTGTCCCATATTTAACATCAAATTCAAATTTTAAAGTCGTTTAATCAACAAGAAATCAATAAAAGTGTATAACTAATCAAATAATTGGACACGAATTATCATTTACGCTTCAATCGTCTTATAAACATAGACGCAGGGCAAATAGAAAATTGGCAGCGATGAAGCGCAATTTATCGATGGATGCCATAGCGTAAATCGATTATCGAATAAGAAGCGACTGGCTCTAATAGCGGTTTCTTTTCTTGGACAAAGGCAGGAGTGCATAATACTCGGCTCCTAAGTGTTGTAAAGTACTTTTATTTCGTCATGCCAAAAGAACTTGTTCTAATAGAAGTGATTATTCTAAACAGTGGGATATTTTGCAAGAAAGGTGAAGTCTCGTGCAAACTGTGCGTTGTGTACCGCCCAGGGCGAGAAGGCGGACATTATCCACCATATTGAAACCCGGGAACACAAACTTCAACTTCCTTCTTCTTCTAAACAATAAGTAGTTATTTTTTTCAGAAAAGTTGAACCATATCTAGCTGTACATTATAATATGTATGTCCCGTTTTTACCTAAGTAGAGAAAATACTGTGTTCCATTAAAAAAATCGATACTGAGATTTTACCGCAAATACTTGTTTAAAGACACTAGCTCCAAAAATCATTTTTAGAAAAATGTGTGTATATGTGTGTTTATGCGCTGTCTTCGTCAGTCTGTGAGCAGCATTGTTCAAAAACGAAAATTGGTTAAATACCAAAGTTGGTATTTTAATCTCTGTCAAGGATGCGACACGAAGATTTTGAGCAAAATTGCTTCACCATGAACTAACCTTTACATGGAAAATTGTTCGATAATTTTGATTATCGCTCAAATTCTACTGTATTCCCAAATTCCCCTTGTACCTACAAGGAAATAAGCAATAAGATAATTTGTACAAATTTTTATCTTAACTAACATGAGGAAGATATAGGAGTAAGAGTTTGTAAGAATGGTTAGTACAAGAGTAGAGAAAGTCATGTGAGTGCAACACATCAGATTTTTTATTCCTTGGCCATGCAAAGACAACAGAATTGTAAAGTCATTACATAGCGACCAGCTTTAAAACTTTTGACTATCACTTAAAGCCTACTGTATTCCCCTTGTACCTACAAGAAAATTAGCGATACGTGTTTGTCAGAATAGTGAGCACAAAAGCAGAGAAAATCATGTGAGTCCAACACATCAGATTGTTTATTTTAAAATGCGGTAATTGCTCTAGTTATATCTATGTTACTCGTGCCTTCTCCGACTGCAAACTCAGAACGTAAGTGTCGGTGTTAACTATGATGTTAAAGGTTGAAGTTTCATAATTGCTGCACAGAATGCATTTGTCAAACAATGTTCCAGGTTGAGTGTTTACTCTGTGAATATTCACTTGCGTCACGCAACCTCAAGCAAAGTGTTGGAGAGCTGTTCGGCATTTTTAAAAGGATGATTGCGATTGTTTTTTGCAGTCATAGGATTGCACAAGCAAGAGAAGAACATAGTGCGATTCTGGTAACAGTCGAGGCTCGTGATTCTCCAACGGAGGAGGAACAAGATGAAGATGGTTCATTAGATAAGAGTCCAAGGTGAGAAAATGTCAAATAAAGTATTGTAAATTCAAGACCAGAAAGTAGGAGTGTAGTTTTTTACTGGCAGAGAGTATTGTTTGAAAATGTGAACACCTTTTGTACAGTGCGCATTGCTGTTAAGCGCGTAAAAGCCTATATGTAATAATTACCATTCATTAAACTACTTAAAGACGCACTACGTACAGACTACGAGCGGAATCAGACTAGGAATAAACAATTTTATTTACAGACGATCAGATCTTGCTGGCACAAACTAAAGATGAACTACAGAAGATGGCATATACATTGAACACAAAGGCAGAACAAAAACAGTGGCTTTAAGCGCATATACCCGTGCAAGGCGAACATTGACTCGATATAGTATGTGTCTGCCATATGGTTCCGCAATATGCACAAGTACAAATCAACATTTTGCAAAAACTACAAGCAGCAGAAGAGATGCCTAAGATCTATAGCAGGAGATACAAAACTGGAGAGAGCGTGAATCTCGGTTACACTGCGTTACCTGGATAAACTTTCCTCCTTGTTTTCCCTTATCCTGAAGGATGAATGTAGGGAATTTTAAGTTCTATGGACTGACTCCGGACTCATTTGAGTATCATTTCACCCATTTCATTCATCGTCGGATATGACCTAACCTGGTAAAGAGCATTAGAGCTTTAAAATCAATATAAACATTTGCGAAGAACTAAAAGTAGAACAACAATGTCGCACATCTGGTTACTGAAGACAGTGATTAGATACCTTAAGAGAAAAGGAAACCAGGATAGCTTCGCAATTTGGAACAGCATGCACAATCAGAGAAATTGGTAACTAGTGTTCAGCACACAAAAATACGTTAGTATTATATATGTACGTAGGTTATCTTCATTTTAACATCGCTACTAAATGAAAATCGCGGTTTATATCCGTGGAATTGTGGGAGTGACGTCACACCATTAATTGTCACGGCCTACTAGAAATACTGGCCCCGGTGCAAAAACTTGTTCATAGAAAGACACGCACGCACAACATAATTACGAAGATACTGTGAAAAAAATAAGTCTATAAATTGGGGAACGTAATGACAAAATTGGACTAATGGCCAAGAGACAATTGTTACCCAAAGAGTGAGTAGCACTAACAAGAAAGCTTACAGGACACGGGGGACCGAAGACAGATATCACATTACACAGCACCCAGACCCCAGACTGTCCCAGAGCAATACATACAGCAGACTGGATATTCGCAAGAAACATACTTAAAGGACGAGCAGCATTAGTGAAGCAATGTGCAGCTGCTGTTGAACTAAAGATCGGCATATAATCAAAGTAAGTATTTAATATCTCATGTTTAGAGAATAATACAGAGATCAATGGCATATCAAAGCAAAATAAACATATATTATGAACTGTAATGGAACAGTAAAAAATTTAAATGAAACACACGCACAGAGAGAGAGAGAGAGAGAGAGAGAGAGAGAGAGAGAAATAACCTTTTGTAAAAATTATTATTATTATTATTATTATTATTATTATTATTATTATTATTATTATTATTATTATTATTATTATTATTATCTATTCAGGGGGTCTCAAAACGTAAGTATATTTCAAGTGAAATCAGGTATCGATTTTTGGGTGGAACGCAACATTTTCAGGAAGTCATAAATATGATTGATTACCTTTGTGGTCGAGTGAAGAGCATTCTGACCTGTTTCTGAGATCCCAGGTTCGATTTCCGGCTGGAGTGGGACAATTTTATTAAACAAAATAATTTCCTACCCTCCTGGTGATTGGATATGTGAGTGTAGCTGGGTGTGTTTCAAAGGAATAAAGTGAAAATATAAGTAACACAAGGTTAGGTCAAATTCAGCTACATAAATTAAATAATAGGTATTCAGACTTGGTTTTTAAATGCTTTTATGTGTAAATATTCCCACTTAAACTGGAAATGCTGAGCTACCTCATGTTTACTCAGTAAGAAAACTGTTTTACTCTTGTTCCCAAACCAATAATAATAACTCCATTGCAGTCTATTTGAAAGGTTCAGTCAATGTTTAATCAAATTCGTCTTTTATTTACCTTGAGTGCAGATTTAGCTGAATCTCATTTCGGGCTTGAAAATGTTACTTTCCAGAAGTTACCTTTGAGATCAAAACACCCCCATCGGCTCGAACAAGGTATAATACGTCCTCAAATAAGGCAAAAAAAAAATGAAAAGTCAGTGCAATGTCGTAATAGAGGAAGACATGTTGGGTTATCAAAAACTGCTAAAATATACTACACCACTGAAAACTTGTAGCAAAGTGTATAAATATTAACACTTTTTGCACCAAATCGATGCCTTATTGACAATTTTTGTGCATTTTACTTATTTTAAAAGAGGAAAAAGGTAGTTAAGATGCAGTAAGCAATGGCCGCCATGATGAATTTTGTGTCCCACCTATAGAAGTGAAATAAGAAGTTAATACCTTTGTTTTTGAGGTTTTGAAGCTCTTGTTCCTTGATTGTGATGAGGCACAGCCCACTGGAAAGTTACTGAAACGCTAGTATATATGCTGGGTCACTCACTTCATACTCACGCTTGAAATTTGCTCTGCAATCGAATTATTCCGACATAAATATAGCATTACAACGTTTATATTCAGAAATCAACTGCGGAATGACGCAACAATGTATTGTGCATTGTTGCACGAATTTAAAGACGTATAATTTTGGTTGCAAGATTCGCTCGCCTACAGAAACGTCTCTGTGAACCGTGTAATGCATTTAGAGTGGATATTTAAGAATGTGTTTGGTGAGGTTTGTGAAAGGGAATACCTAAGTATTGAGCGCAATAATGGCAGAGCGCTACCAACGTGACGGGGCACTGATAGGTGGGTATTGATATTTGAGTGGGTGTACGACTAGCAGACCTGGACAAAGTGATGTACCTAGGTACAACATGAAGTGAACCAAGTACTTACGTGTGCGGCCTCATTGAAGTGGCCGAGGTGAAGGTAGACATTTTCCCGGAGCCGACAGCTTCATGAGGAGACCCACTTGTGCCAGGAGCAACCCGGAGGAAGATAAACCCTGCGTGGTCTGGCGGTTCTTGGCCGTACTACCTCGCTGGCTCGCTCGCTTATCGATTGTGCGCAAGCATGGGACTAGACAGCGATGACGTCATCTTAAGGTTTCGAATTTGTATTTACAAGCTGAGGGGAGGAATCACTCAAAGTCACCCTAAAAAATGCCTCTTAACTGCTCCAAGGAACGCGACGTTGCAGCACGGTCGGGAATAAGATCTTACACTCACATGACTTTCTCTCCTCTTGAACTAACCATTTTTACAAACTCTTATTCCTATATCTTCTTCATGTTAGTTGAGATAAATATTTGCAGAAATTATCTTATTACTTATTCTCTTGTAGGTACAAGGGGAATATCGCTTTGTGCGATAGTCAAATGTTTTAAATCTGGTCGCTATATGAAGGCTTTCCGTTCCCTTAGCACAGCCAGCAGATAAAAAATGAATAACGACCTTCAATTTGAGAAAAGTATAAGTAGGTATTTCAAAACTCACACAAGTAACAAGGAATATCTCCGAAATGGTTCACTCCACAAAATAAATGCATTTGGACCTTGTGTGTTATAAGCAGATTTACAGTTTTGTATAGTAAGATTCTGTCTATCTCTTACGGTTTACCAGTTATACAAAAGTTATACAGAGTAAACAGGACTGCAGGGGCTATAGCCAGAAAATTCAAAATATACATTTCATATGTTAGAAAAATATCTTAAACATATAGCATTTTACTCAAAATCATTAGTGTTGAGAAAATCAAAATTTTCGAAAATTTTTCCATGTAAAACGTAGTTTAGGATGAAGCAATTTTCTTCAAAATCTTCGTCTCATATCCTTTAAAGATATTAAACTTAAATACCAACTTTGGTTTTTAATCGACTTTTCGTTTTTGAGTTTGCTGTCCACAGACTGACAGACAGACACACACGGACCTTTTTCTAAAAATGCTTTTTTGGATTCAAGGGGCCTCACAACATATTTCGGAGTGAAATGTCGACATCGAAATTTGGGCTGATTAGAATACTTTCCCTACCTGCTATACGTAGTAGAGAAAGTAAAAAGAATATGTAGTCAGTGCAAAGAAACTGGGAAGTAAAACTTAGCTGTTAAATGTTCAAATATTAGAACGGGTAAAGCATTCTTCAACGATTCCCTAGCTCTTGTGGCCAGTGTTTTAGAGATAGATACTGCACCTGCTAGGGTTTCAATTTTCAGGGCATTGGCTCCAAAGTTGGCATTTCCTCGTCAACCTCGCGGTTGTTACTGTGCTAAGTATTTCAGTGATGTGAAAACAATAGCACACAGTTTAGATCCGGAAGATGCAGCTTGTATAAAGGGTGCTTCAATTCAGTTGATATAGATAATAAATCGCCGCTACCAGAACTGCAGGCCAAGAATACTTCATTCGTTTCAAATCCCGCCAAGAGCGGCCTCTCTGACAAGCTTTTTTTCTACCTTTTCCTCAGTCATAACCAGGGTAGGCATTTCAGTATCGCCCTCTTCAAGTTTAGTGCGTAGCCCACGAAATACCGGACAGTGACGATGTAAACAAAACTGCCCCTTATGCGCACGCATTCAAACGGCATATAGTCACGTACAAAGTAAACGTGCAGATATTGCAAGGTTACAGGGCAGTCATTACATTGTACATTGAGATAGGTACCTATGTAAAAGGCACAATAAGGAAGCATACATAGGCAGCCTCCTGTACTAATTTGTTACCTGTATGGCTGGCCTATGTTGACTTTCTTTGTTCTTCTTGCAATTAATTAATGGAGGAAAGAAATGTTTATTGTCTTTAAATACGAATAAGTATATTTAAATCTGTGACCATGGGCGAATTAAGTGATACTATTCGTGAAGTTTGAACTGCACTATGAACGTACTGCATAGTATTTGAACATTAATCGGGAGCATACATACTGGAGCAGCTGTGCGTAACACAGCTAGTGCCTGACCTTGTGGGACCGGAAAGGTACTCGCCCTAACTGACAAAATCCGGAGAGGTACCAACCCAGAACGCTGTGTTCCCAGATATCCCTTCAGTAATGTCCATCCCACCGCCCGCCTGTGGTACCATATGTAGTAGACTGGACATAAAATACCCAACAGATCTCATGTATGCATGTAAAACCACTTTAGGGATTTTTCCCCCTCAAATATACGAATCATACAGGGTGCTTAAATACTAAATCTAGTTATAAAATAGACATTTTAACAGAAATTCCTTTCATGCCTTTTTAAAATGAAATGAATTTAATTTCGCTTCAGATAGATTATCAGTAACCAACAATCAAGATATGAATATGCTCTTTAAGAATGTTTATTTATTCTTTTCTGTTTTACTTTATAGTCCGTTTTAACTTCCATAGATATTGTGGTATTTGGCTTTAGAAACATCTGACAGTAATACTAGTTAAATTGTAGGTTGTTTGGTACCTTTTGCTATAAAATACCCCTGCATTCACTCCCTTGGGCCTAGCAAAGAACAGTAAATGATTCTAGTTAAAGACAAATTCCCCGCGCCAACTGAGAATCGAACCCGGTACGTCTGAGTTGAGGAACCAGAGACAGTGTGGTTGTTTATTGCTCGGTGGTTCAGAGCAAAGTTTGAGACAGTTCCATCAAGTCGATAATACAGTATTTAACTGGTACACGAACCTTCTGGATGGACGTGGAGGAAGAAGTTGGTCAGAGAGAAGCGCGTGTCCGTGCGCATGCGCGTGCGTGTGACTGGCACCTTCACCTAACAGGCGTTTTATTTGATACGAACAAGGATACAGTTACTACTCAGAACGCACATCTTCGCTCCTGTAAAATAACGACACTGAAGCAACTAAAGAACCTTGATAAAGCAAATACCTACATTTGAAAGGTACTGTCATTGGTTTGAGCAGCTCGTTCAGGCCGCCCGCGTTGGTTCTTTAGATATTTTTATAAACATCATTTCATAACCTCTTCCCTTTGCCCTTCATGTTAGGGGACTTGGCTTCTTGCTGCAAACGAAGTGATGTAAAGGAGTTTCTCGAAGTACCAGGTTCTAAATGAAGGTCTTGGAGGTTAAGAAAGGAATTAATTATTTCATCTGTAATTATTAAAAGTAAATTTTAGGTCACATTTTCAGCATTTTGGATCATATTTTGGTAACGTAAATGAATGCATATTTAAAGAGTTTTTAGGTTACAAAAATCCGAGTCTTAGTTATTACACCGAATGTTTGAATACATTTTGAGAATGTGCCAAATCGAGCCACATGCTATAGAATGTCTATTTATTCATATAAATGGATTATTCTGTCACTATCAATGTGTGACCAGGAAAGATGCACATGAAATACGCGAGAGTGAAATCGGGCCAGTCTCAATGTCCGAATCAATTCATCATGCGTGGACGGCTTTGTTCTCTTTGCATGACCCAAGGATACCAACAAGGAAAATCGTATGAACGGTTTGGTCAACAAAAAGAAGGAAATTAAGAAAGGAAGGACGGAAGGGAGGAAGGAAGGAAGAAAGGAAGGAAGGAAAGAAGGAAGGGAGGAAAGAAGGAAGGGAGGAAGGAAGAAAGGAAGGAAAGAAAGAAGGAAGAAAGGAAGGAAAGAAGGAAGGACGGAAGGAAGGAAGAAAGGAAGGAAGGGAGGAAGGAAGGAAGAAAGGGAGGAAAGAAGGAAGGGAGGAAGGAAGAAAGGAAGGAAAGAAAGAAGGAAGAAAGGAAGGAAAGAAGGAAGGACGGAAGGAAGGGAGGAAGGAAGAAAGGAAGGAAAGAAAGAAGGAAGAAAGGAAGGAAAGAAGGAAGGACGGAAGGAAGGAAGAAAGGAAGGAAGGGAGGAAGGAAGGAAGGAAGAAAGGGAGGAAAGAAGGAAGGGAGGAAGGAAGAAAGGAAGGAAGGGAGGAAGGAAGAAAGGAAGGAAGGAAGGAAGAAAGGAAGGAAGGGAGGGAGGAAGGAAGGGAGGGAGGAAGGAAGGGAGGGAGGAAGGAAGGAAGAAAGAAAGGAAGGAAGAAAGGAAGGAAGGAAGAAAGGAGGGAAGAAAGGAAGGAAGAAAGGAAGGAAGGAAGAAAGGAAGGAAGAAAGGAAGGAAGAAAGGAAGGAAGGAAGAAAGGAAGGAAGAAAGGAAGGAAGGAAGGAAGGAAGGAAGAAAGGAAGGAAGAAAGGAAGGAAGAAAGGAAGGAAGAAAGGAAGAAAGGAAGGAAGAAAGGAAGGAAGAAAGGAAGGAAGGAAGGAAGAAAGGAAGGAAGAAAGGAAGGAAGGAAGAAAGGAAGGAAGAAAGGAAGGAAGAAAGGAAGGAAGAAAGGAAGAAAGGAAGGAAGAAAGGAAGGAAGGAAGGAAGAAAGGAAGGAAGGAAGAAAGGAAGGAAGAAAGGAAGGAAGAAAGGAAGGAAGAAAGGAAGGAAGAAAGGAAGGAAGAAAGGAAGGAAGGAAGAAAGGAAGGAAGGAAGGAAGAAAGGAAGGAAGGGAGGGAGGGAGGAAGGAAGGAAGGAAGAAAGGAAGGAAGAAAGGAAGGAAGAAAGGAAGGAAGAAAGGAAGGAAGAAAGGAAGGAAGAAAGGAAGGAAGAAAGGAAGGAAGGAAGGAAGAAAGGAAGGAAGGAAGAAAGGAAGGAAGGAAGAAAGGAAGGAAGGAAGGAAGAAAGGAAGGAAGAAAGGAAGGAAGGGAGGGAGGGAGGAAGGAAGGAAGGAAGGAAGGAAGAAATGAAGGAAGAAAGGAAGGAAGGAAGAAAGGAAGGAAGGGAGGAAGGAAGGGAGGGAGGAAGGAAGGAAGAAAGGAAGGAAGGAAGAAAGGAAGGAAGGAAGAAAGGAAGGAAGAAGGGAAGGAAGGAAGAAAGGAAGGAAGAAAGGAAGGAAGGAAGGGAGGGAGGAAGGAAGGAAGGAAGGGAGGAAGGAAGGAAGAAAATTTACAAATGTATTTCAACATATGACATCCTAAGTATTGAAAAACTATAAAGGTTCAGCCAGGAATATTTCGGGTAGAATGTAAAGATACGAACACGTTTTATTCTACACAAACCATGTACTTCATTGACGTGTGTTGTCCATTTTCAAGTTATACGCAAATATTGACAAAACACTCAAACATAACCTGCAAGACTTGAAGTATATGTCATACGTATGTTGGGTGTGGTCAGGCTTCACGGCAATAAGAAGGGAACGGGGGATGGATGGGTTAAACCTAGCTTTGTTCACCCCTCCCCCCCCCCCTCGACCCCACGCAGAGCAATTTTATGTTTAATTGAGGTGATGTAAAATATGTTTCTCCAGTAACATTCGGATGTTGAATGCTGCGACTACTTACTCTGGTAAGGTTTTAATCAGCAATGGCAGTATGATATTACATGACGTGCAGTTAAAGGGTTATGTGTGAGTTATGTTGCACATTTGGCAAGTACGGAAGTGGGTGCTGGGCGTTCCCTTTGCTCTTTTAGTCTCCATGTCAGTCAGTTCCATTGATCCCACAGACTCGTGGCAGCCGTGCGCCCACATATGGAAATGTAGGTCAGTACTGCAAGTGGAGCCGTGTACCAGTTACTGTAATCATGGGCGTCGCGTCGCGCAGGGGCAGGGCCCCCCACAAGGACGCCCAGCGCACCTCCCCTGCCAATTTAATGTCCAGTCAATTACTCACTATTAGAATATTGTTTTAATTTTGATTTCCTCCGGATACTCGTACAAAAGTGATAAATGATCGATTGTTTCATAGTACATGTGTTACAAATGAGCTCGCTAGTGACGATATTTACATTTCAATGGAAATAAGAAATTAACAACAGTATTGTTGCAACATGCGACTGAAAAGATGTCTGCCGATGCCCATGGTCGTATTATTACCAAGTGCACGTGGCTTGAAACTGCTTTGTCATTTCCTCGTACATTATTACGAGATATAGAGTAGTTATGGTTTCCATTTATAACTGCTTGCCACGCCGTACTGATATTATAATTTATTTTTATATTGTTATATATTTATTGATGCTAAGCTACATAAGATAAGTATGACCGGTGTTCAATTCCTTAATTCTAGTGTATATTTTGTTGTTTGATTATTTGCTATTCTTTACTTCGGTTAAACATTATGTAACCTTTTAATTTCTTTATAAAACATTCCAGTTACAGAAGTAGTTCTTCTATCTCAAGTATGTAATTTCTTATTGAAGTACTCTTTTGTCCAAATTTCAGTTCCTTTACATTTAAATATATAGGTAGGTGTTATATGTTGAAGGTGTCCATTTTCATCGCATATAGGACATTGCGTTTATAGGCATTTTAGTCTCCATATTCCTGTTGTGTCGCTAGGGATAAGTCGGGTCTCATTCCCGAGGTCGCGGGTTCAAAACCAGCGTACACTGATGGATCTTTCGGACGTAAAAGTTAATTTTATCAACTACGCCGTGCTGTGGCGGCAACTTCTCTGACAGTGGTGTACTGCGGTATTACATATAGCGCAGGCGTCATTGCCATGGAGTGTGAGTGAGTGGGGTTTAACGGCCCGAGGCCCTATTGCCATGGATGTGAGAAGCACCAGGCAAGTTCGAGGTGGGAAAATACGTATAGTAAGCTATTGTATTCCACACAAAACGTCATGTTGAGATTTTATCAGAAATATACGTTTTGAGGTCCCTTGACAGCCAACATGATTTCTATGTGTGTGTGCATGTGCGTGCACGCGCGTGTGTGTCTTTGTGTGTAACTTAAAAACAAAAATTCATAGGATCTGATACGGAAGGGAAGAAAAGTCGGTGATCCCGTGCCTGACAAAGAGGCCTCTCAACAAAATCAAGTGGTCTTCTGCTCTCGATATAGACTGGGACGCTGAGAACCATACCAGTTAAGAGCGTCCGTTATTTGTCATTTTGCCCTTTCCCAGGCTACATCACAGCCCGTAACAACTGCTCACTTCTTTACCAGGAAGGGAGGGAATGCATACTTGTTTATCGGTTCAGTGCACCAGCTAATGACAAATGGGGAAGAACCTAATATCTTATTTACTAACTTATGAAAGCGCTCTCAGCCGTGGCTGCTGAATTATTCCCCACAATGTATAATGTTAAGATTGCACAATATGTTGTATCTAACTTAATATGGCACTCGTGTCACTGTTAACAACACAAGGACCTTAATCATCACTATCCACTTCTTACATCACGTTCTCTTCACTTTCCTGCCGCTTATCAACGACACCTAGAGGACATACTTTATTCTGATCAAAAATACGTTGCCATAACCTCACTTATTTTAAGAAAGTTCACGCATGTGAATCTTGCCCTCTGCGCAAGCGCCTTCAATCGTGACGGCAACTATAGTTTACGTTATTAGTTTATTATGCCAACATGAGCCAATATGAATACATGCATTAACATAACATAACATTCTCGTTACATGATCAGGAGAAAAAACACGAAAATTCTAATTTGAGAAAAGCACAAATATTCGAAAATTGAAACAAAGTAACAAGGAATGTATCGGGATTGGTTAACTCTGTTTTAAAAGATCTACATTTTGAGTAGTAAGATTTTGTCTAGCTTTTACCAGCTTTATGCAAAAGGCGCACCTCACAAGACATGCCAAGAAAAGTCAATACATTTTATTTCTCACGAAAATGACCTAAACACATGGAATTTCGATTTAAATCCTTAGAGCAATGTTTGAGATAGATAATGAAAATTTTAGAAATAAATCCATCAATAGGATAGTTTGGCGTGGGCAAGTTTCTTTCAAAGTATCGCATCTTCTGAAGATGAACCTTTTTTTTTTGAGTTACATACAAAGACATGCGCATGCACAGGCAAGGACATTTTTTAGAAATATCTTTTAGGTATCAGGGGACCTCAAAACATATTTACGGTGAAATCTCGAAACGATGTATTGTCTACTGATATACTGTCTATTCTGTGATAACGCCTGCGCTATATGTAATCCCGCATTACACCACTGACGGAGAAGTTGCCGCCAGAGCACGGGGTAGTTGAATCAGCCGCTCTGCCTTGCGTTACAGTCAACCAGACGCTGCAGCACGGGGTTTCCAACCTTACCTTCCAGTACGTCGGATCGGATAGACACACCAATCTTTCTCTGCATCTTACTTAGGGGAAATATTCCATCACAGTTAGGTACAAGGGAAATATGGCAATACACTAGGCCTTCAGCGATAGTCAAATGTTTCAAAGCTTTCAGATCCCGTTCTCTTTGCACGACTAACATATAAAAAATGAACAGCGATGTTCCATTTCACTAAAGTATAAGTTCTCAATAACTCAAACAAATAACAAGGAATATCTCAGAAATGGTTCACTCTACAAAAAATTTAATTTCGACATAAATTGTGTATTTTAGCAAGATCTACATTCTTTGTACAGTAAGATTTGATCCATCTCTAACGGTTTACCAGTTATACAAAACACATCCAGAGTAAATACGACTACATGGGCTATAGCCAGAAAATTCAAGATATACATTTCATTTGTCATACAAATATCTGAAACATATGACATTTTAATCAATTTTGGAGTCATTTTCAAGAAAATCAAACTTTTTTAAAAGTTTTCCATGTAAAGGGTAGTTTAGGGTGGATGAATTTTCTTCAAAATCTTCGTGTCGTGTCCTTGAAAGATATTAAACTTAAATGCCAACTTTGGTGTTTAGCCGACTTTTCGTTTTTGAGTTATGTTGTTCACACACACACACACACACACACAGACCAGGGGGGTCTCAAAACATTGTCGGTGAAATCTCGACATTCAATTTTGTTAAGTAGTTAAGAAACGCAGTATACAGCTGACTCGACTGTACCCTCGGTATTAGCAGATGTGCCTCCTCGCAGTTCTGTTGCCATATGTCTACAGGGCGAATAGTAAATGACACACGTGATAGACTATTTCCTAACAATGTAATACTCGTATGTCAATGGCTGGCAACAAATACTGTGTTACATATACAGCCTCGCAGCATGGTTACATTGTATATGGAAGTAACGAAGTTGCAAATATTACACACTGGCCTATAGGTTCCCATCTTACATATGCATGTTATGACAGTTTCTTATATAATGAAGTTCAAAAAGCCATTTATTTTTCACCCTGCATTTCCCGTATGTTGAAGTTCATAGCTCCTTGACGGCGGCGCTGTGGCTGAGCAGTTAGACCCTTCGCCTACCGTCTAGGCGGCCCAGGTTTGATCCCAGTGACCCGCATGCGATGTTGGTAGTGGACGAAACGGCGTCTGGGCGGGTTTTCTTCGGTTTCCCCCACCACTGATTACAGCAATAGCTCCATCATCACCTTTCCCTTCATAGATTCCATATCATCGTCTTGCTCATTCTCATACCTGCTGCTTGGCTGACCAGCCGCTTCTGTCTGGAACATAGGTTCCTGTGCTCCCTGACAGACGTCTGACTCTAGGCATTGCCATGTAATTCCTAGCAGTTGTAAGTCGTACATAAGGGGAGGATAAACACATAAAGAAGAAGTTCCTTGAACACCTTTATTTAAAATTGTGAGATAACATTTTTATTTAGAAATGAGAGGACTAAACATGTTGTGGTGGGGGCTTCTTCTTAAAGGTGAACGTTCGCCAGAAGGAACGTATGCAGTCCAGGTTGTATGGAAGGTTATAGCTGAGAGACACGAACCCGGGACGCCGGCGACAAAAGCAGCAGCATGTGAGGATCTGCGCCAACAACTCCACCAGCACCACCAGCAGGATGGGGAGCACAAGTAGCACGAAGCGCAAGTTCTCGTAAAAGGCACACAGCGTATCTTCGCAGGCGCACGTGGTGTTGCCACAGCATGGCGTCGGCTCATCGATACCGCCCCTGTCAAACAAATACATCCATAAGACCAGGAGATGAAGATGAGAAATCTTCAGCTGTAATCTCCCTGTCACAACATGATGTAGACTCATCGATACCGCCCCTGTCAAACAAATACATCCATAAGACTAGGAGATGAAGATGAGAAATCTTCAGCTGTAATCTCCCTGTCACAACATGATGTAGACTCATCGATACCGCCCCTGTCAAACAAATACATCCATAAGACTAGGAGATGAAGATGAGAAATCTTCAGCTGTAATCTCCCTGTCACAACATGATGTAGACTCATCGATACCGCCCCTGTCAAACAAATACATCCATAAGACTAGGAGATGAAGATGAGAAATCTTCAACAGTAATCTCCCTGTCACAACATGATGTAGACTCATCGATACCACCCCTGTCAAACAAATACATCCATAAGACTAGGAGATGAAGATGAGAAATCTTCAACTATAATCTCCCTGTCACAACATGATATAGACTCATCGATACCGCCCCTGTCAAACAAATACATCCATAAGACTAGGAGATGAAGATGAGAAATCTTCAACAGTAATCTCCCTGTCACAACATGATGTAGACTCATCGATACCGTCCCTGTCAAACAAATACATCCATAAGACCAGGAGATGAAGATGAGAAATCTTCAGCTGTAATCGCCCTGTTACAGCATGGTGTAGACTCATCGATACCGCCCCTGTCAAACAAATACATCCATAAGACCAGGAGATGGAGATGAGATATCTTCAGCTGTAATCGCCCTGTTACAGCATGGTGTAGACTCATCGATACCGTCCCTGTCAAACAAATACATCCATAAGACCAGGAGATGGAGATGAGATATCTTCAGCTGTAATCGCCCTGTTACAGCATGGTGTAGACTCATCGATACCGCCCCTGTCAAACAAATACATCCATAAGACCAGGAGATGAAGATGAGATATCTTCAGCTGTAATCTCCCTGTCACAGCATGGTGTAGACTCATCGATACCGCCTCTATCAAACTAATACATCCATAAGACCAGGAGATGAAGATGAGATATCTTCAGCTGTAATCGCCCTGTTACAGCATGGTGTAGACTCATCGATACCGTCCCTGTCAAACAAATACATCCATAAGACCAGGAGATGGAGATGAGATATCTTCAGCTGTAATCGCCCTGTTACAGCATGGTGTAGACTCATCGATACCGCCCCTGTCAAACAAATACATCCATAAGACCAGGAGATGAAGATGAGATATCTTCAGCTGTAATCTCCCTGTCACAGCATGGTGTAGACTCATCGATACCGCCTCTATCAAACTAATACATCCATAAGACCAGGAGATGAAGATGAGATATCTTCAGCTGTAATCGCCCTGTTACAGCATGGTGTAGGGTCATCGATACCGTCCCTGTCAAACAAATACATCCATAAGACCAGGAGATGAAGATGAGATATCTTCAGCTGTAATCTCCCTGTCACAGCATGGTGTAGACTCATCGATACCGCCCCTGTCAAACTAATACATCCATAAGACCAGGAGATGAAGATGAGATATCTTCAGCTGTAATCGCCCTGTTACAGCATGGTGTAGGGTCATCGATACCGTCCCTGTCAAACAAATACATCCATAAGACCAGGAGATGAAGATGAGATATCTTCAGCTGTAATCTCCCTGTCACAGCATGGTGTAGACTCATCGATACCGCCCCTGTCAAACTAATACATCCATAAGACCAGGAGATGAAGATGAAATATCTTCAGCTGTAATCGCCCTGTTACAGCATGGTGTAGACTCATCGATACCGTCCCTGTCAAACAAATACATCCATAAGACCAGGAGATGAAGATGAGATATCTTCAGCTGTAATCTCCCTGTCACAGCATGGTGTAGACTCGTCGATACCGCCCCTGTCAAACTAATACATCCATAAGACCAGAAGATGAAGATGAGATATCTTCAGCTGTAATCGCCCTGTTACAGCATGGTGTAGACTCATCGATACCGCCCCTGTCAAACTAATACATCCATAAGACCAGGAGATGAAGATGAGATATCTTCAGCTGTAATCTCCCTGTCACAGCATGGTGTAGACTCATCGATACCGCCCCTGTCAAACTAATACATCCATAAGACCAGGAGATGAAGATGAGATATCTTCAGCTGTAATCGCCCTGTTACAGCATGGTGTAGGGTCATCGATACCGTCCCTGTCAAACAAATACATCCATAAGACCAGGAGATGAAGATGAGATATCTTCAGCTGTAATCGCCCTGTTACAGCATGGTGTAGGGTCATCGATACCGTCCCTGTCAAACAAATACATCCATAAGACCAGGAGATGAAGATGAGATATCTTCAGCTGTAATCTCCCTGTCACAGCATGGTGTAGACTCGTCGATACCGCCCCTGTCAAACTAATACATCCATAAGACCAGAAGATGAAGATGAGATATCTTCAGCTGTAATCGCCCTGTTACAGCATGGTGTAGACTCATCGATACCGCCCCTGTCAAACTAATACATCCATAAGACCAGGAGATGAAGATGAGATATCTTCAGCTGTAATCTCCCTGTCACAGCATGGTGTAGACTCATCGATACCGCCCCTGTCAAACTAATACATCCATAAGACCAGGAGATGAAGATGAGATATCTTCAGCTGTAATCGCCCTGTTACAGCATGGTGTAGGGTCATCGATACCGTCCCTGTCAAACAAATACATCCATAAGACCAGGAGATGAAGATGAGATATCTTCAGCTGTAATCGCCCTGTTACAGCATGGTGTAGGGTCATCGATACCGTCCCTGTCAAACAAATACATCCATAAGACCAGGAGATGAAGATGAGATATCTTCAGCTGTAATCTCCCTGTCACAGCATGGTGTAGACTCATCGATACCGCCCCTGTCAAACAAATACATCCATAAGACCAGGAGATGAAGATGGGATATCTTCAGCTGTAATCGCCCTGTTACAGCATGGTGTAGGGTCATTGATACCGCCCCTGTCAAACAAATAGATCCATAAGACCAGGAGATGAAGATGAGATATCTTCAGCTGTAATCTCCCTGTCACAGCATGGTGTAGACTCATCGATACCGCCCCTGTCAAACAAATACATCCATAAGACCAGGAGATGAAGATGGGATATCTTCAGCTGTAATCGCCCTGTTACAGCATGGTGTAGGGTCATCGATACCGCCCCTGTCAAACAAATACATCCATAAGACCAGGAGATGAAGATGAGATATCTTCAGCTGTAATCTTCCTGTCACAGCATGGTGTAGACTCATCGATACCGCCCCTGTCAAACAAATACATCCATAAGACCAGGAGATGAAGATGAGATATCTTCAGCTGTAATCTCCCTGTTACAGCATGGTGTAGGGTCATCGATACCGCCCCTGTCAAACTAATACATCCATAAGACCAGGAGATGAAGATGAGATATCTTCAGCTGTAATCTCCCTGTCACAGCATGGTGTAGACTCATCGATACCGCCCCTGTCAAACAAATACATCCATAAGACCAGGAGATGAAGATGGGATATCTTCAGCTGTAATCGCCCTGTTACAGCATGGTGTAGGGTCATGGATACCGCCCCTGTCAAACAAATACATCCATAAGACCAGGAGATGAAGATGAGATATCTTCAGCTGTAATCTTCCTGTCACAGCATGGTGTAGGGTCATCGATACCGCCCCTGTCAAACAAATAGATCCATAAGACCAGGAGATGAAGATGAGAAATCTTCAACAGTAATCTTCCTGTCACAGCATGGTGTAGGGTCATCGATACCGTCCCTGTCAAACAAATACATCCATAAGACCAGGAGATGAAGATGAGATATCTTCAGCTGTAATCTCCCTGTCACAGCATGGTGTAGACTCATCGATACCGCCCCTGTCAAACTAATACATCCATAAGACCAGGAGATGAAGATGAGATATCTTCAGCTGTAATCGCCCTGTTACAGCATGGTGTAGACTCATCGATACCGCCCCTGTCAAACAAATACATCCATAAGACCAGGAGATGAAGATGAGATATCTTCAGCTGTAATCTCCCTGTCACAGCATGGTATAGACTCATCGATACCGCCCCTGTCAAACTAATACATCCATAAGACCAGGAGATGAAGATGAGATATCTTCAGCTGTAATCGCCCTGTTACAGCATGGTGTAGACTCATCGATACCGCCCCTGTCAAACAAATACATCCATAAGTCCAGGAGATGAAGATGAGATATCTTCAGCTGTAATCTCCCTGTCACAGCATGGTGTAGACTCATCGATACCGCCCCTGTCAAACTAATACATCCATAAGACCAGGAGATGAAGATGAGATATCTTCAGCTGTAATCGCCCTGTTACAGCATGGTGTAGGGTCATCGATACCGTCCCTGTCAAACAAATAGATCCATAAGACCAGGAGATGAAGATGAGAAATCTTCAACTGTAGTTTATCTGTCGCAGCAGCCAGAAACATTTCTATATAAGTTATAGTCCTTCCATATTGGTTATTCATTAGTAAATAATTTACCTATGTTTAGCTATTCATTATAAATGTCTTGAATAGTTTTAAATTAATTAAATTGAGTTTAAGTACATACAACGATGTTATCTGCTCGAAACGTTTGAAAATATTTGTAATTGGGGAATCAGTGTTGAGGACTGGCGCGTATATAGACGTCGGGGCAGGAAGACCCACAAGTAGCAGGAGATGGGAATGGAATCCCACGAGAAATTACAATGATCTCCAAAGTGTCGTTGCAGAGAGGCAAGTGAATCCCCCAGGGTGTGCGTTGGTGCTCACTGCCCCCTTTCTATTACGTGTTGAACAACTTCAATCCTACATATATGCAAATCCAGTTAGTTGCTTAAACTTGCTCAAGTCAAGTTTAAGTGGTGTTCGTTGTGCACCTCGCTTTGACCACTCTAACACCACTAAGCTCTTGCGACGGCCCGTTCTGATCCTTTACTGCGCATGACTGCATGCCATACAATAAATGCATACTCCATTGTTATGGAAATGTAGAGAGCAAATTAACGATCACTTTACTGTCTTCGGTTTTCAACATACACGAGGATTGCTAGATATATATTGAAACAGCCAAATAGGAGTAGTCACAGAAACGTTTGTTTATCCTAGTTTCTCAAAGTATTCTCCCTGGCACTGTATGCAGCATTCCATACTCTAAAACCACTTCTGGAAGCAGCCACGTCACTGAGTTTCTGGCACTGCAGATAACTCCTCTTCGCATGCAGAAATTACTTCTTCACGGCTAGAAAATTGTTGAACTTGAGTTCGGTTCTTCACTATATGAACAGGAAGAAATCACATGCTGCTAGAGTGGGACTTTAGAGCGGATGAATCAATTGTTTTCTTTGGCGAAAACTGCATTGTTACATTGGCGGTGTGAGCTGATGCATTGTCATGATGCAACAATGTGCCTGTTACACGAATATGTTCATGAAGGAGGTTGAAACTAACACCTCAATGTCTTATAGGTTAGTCGTGGATCTTCCCTAATCATTGTTTCCACGACGGTGGAGTTTTTCTCAGTCACTTCTGTTACTGCTCTGTCACTCTTCTCTTGATCTTTAAGAGATTGCCGCCCCCTCTTAATTCTGAAAAGCAGCGGAACACAGAGACACGTGACGGAGAGTAGTCCCCAAAAGCCCTCTCAAACGCTCAAGTTACTGCGTTTTACTTATACCGCATTCGAAGTCGTACAAAATCATTTCACGAGAATGTTCTCGCTTGACAATACATGAAATACAAACTGAGCAAACATGAATATCGCAACAATGGGCTGCCTGATACCATTGCATTACCAACGAGTCAGCTATTTTGACAAAGCAACAATACTTTTCCCAGGGGTGACCAATCTTCCGTGTCTCTATACGGATTTAGTGACCCTCGTATAATCATAACTGCTCGCTCATGAAAACAGAATTGCATCCGTTCAAATACACCTGACACTAATGTACTCGTACTTGAAACAATTAATCAATACTCTGAAGACAAAGTTACGCAAAACATTTACACAAACTGTAGATTTTACTTAGCTCTGGGTACATTGTTTGTAAAGTATATACGGAGTCGCCGGGGCTGAACTGATAGCAGCTGTCGAGTTAAATCACGGGTAGCCTAACTCTTGTTGTTTAACAAGCTGCAATAACATCATGTGAAGGTTATCATATAGTACACAACACAACAACGTGTGTTTATTGTGTTAGGTTTTGCCTGAATTTGCACTGAAATTCCCTGGTGTCACATTTCCTAACAATACTACAATTTATACTTCGTTAGAAATATTTAAAGAAGAAGAAACTTTGATACCCAATAGTTCCAAGCAAGGAAAAATTAGATGAAATTGTACGTCGTAGAAAAAAAGGTCCAAGAATATTGGTGGCAATAAATAGATCACTCTCCAAATCTAAATCTATAATTATTACTGTTCTTATTATTATATATGGGGAAGTTAAAGATAAAGTTTAAGCAGCAATGTGCCAAGGCATTATTGGTGGTGAGTTGGCCGATGTTTCATGTTGTTGAGGTGTAAGGGTACGATATTGCCTTGCCTCGTTCACAGGGACGGGCCGGAGAGCCGCTAACCACTGGAACCGGCTCATGTAGCAGTGCCGAGGGAGCGGAGAGCTGTCAATCGCCTCTTTCAACACAAACTCTACAAAACAAAATCAAATGAAGAGGACTGCACAAATTATTTGCATAAAAGTCAAGATATACGTTTTATTCTTCAGGTTAGTATCTGAAACGTTATCAAAATGATTAGAACAGTTTTTGAGAGAGTAAAAAATGACGAAACGTTTTTATTCTATAGGGTAGTCTGGATTATTATTTTAAACTCTTGGTATTGCATTTTGAAAGGTAGTGCAAGAATTTCTATATGTTGGGGTGGAATACAGAACTTCCTCTACCTTCATAGAAAGTAAACACGAAAAGTCCATATTTAAGAGAGGAGTCTGTGCCAAATGACAGAAACCTCAAGAGCATGAGTCAAATAAATGTATTTATGCTGGAGCGTAGCTAAATATAGTAATTACTGCACTTTAATGGATCTCATTAAAGAAGAACTAGCGCGAATTTATTTAAAAAAATCTGATGTTTTGCACTCACATGACTTTCTCTACTCTTGTACTAACCATTCTTACAAACTCTTATTCCTATATCTTCTTCGTGTTACTTGAGATAAACATGTGTATAGATTATCTTATTGTTTATTTCCTTGTAGGTACAAGGGGAATATGGGAATACAGTAGCCTTTGAGCGATAGCCAAATCTTTTAAAGCTTTGAGATTCCGTTCTCTTTGCACGCTTAACATATAAAAAAATTAACAACGATGTTCCATTTCACCAAAGTTTTAAGTTTTCCGAAACTCACACAAATAACAAGGAATATCTCCGAAATGGTTCACCTTACAAAAAATTATTCAGACATAAATTATGTGTTTTAGTAAGACCTAAATTTTTTGTATAGTAAGATTTGGTCTATCTGTTATGGTTTACGAGTTTTCAAAAGTTATCCATAGTAAACAGGACTACATGCGCTATAGCCAGAAAATTCAAGATACACATTTCATTTGTCATACAAATATCTTAACTATATGACATTTTAATCAAAATCGTTAGAGCCATTTTCAAGAAAATCAGAATTTTCCATGTAAAGGGTAGTTTAGGGTGGGGCTATTTTCTACAAAATCTTCGTGTGGCATCCTTGAAAAACATTAAACTTAAATACTAACTTTGGTTTTTAACCTACATTTTGTTTTTGAGTTATGCTGACCACAGACATAACCCCTCCCTCACACATAGTCAGACCTTTCTCCTATTTAGGGGGGGGGGGGGGCCTCCAAACATATATTTCCGGTGAAATATCTAATTGTAGGGTCGAATCCAATACTTCCCCTACTTATACGTAATAATTATAATAAAGTAAAAATAGATCCTTATACTTTTATAATATTTATATAGTTGGCGAACTTTTGTTTAAAAGAATCTGTTGTCTTACATTCACATGACACTTTCTGGTTGGGAAGATAAAAAATAACGAATAGCTTTCATGTTTGCAGTGACGCCATATTTAATTTTGATCGTAGCCTGCCCTTTTATGCTAAAATGTAACTCTGCTATCACTTCCCTGTGGAAGTATTGCATTCCAGCGTCCGGACATACTCGCTTAAACGATACGTATGGCTAAAATGAGAAATTCTGGGCTAATGATATCTGCAGCATATATAAATGTTATGTTGGTTTGTGTACGCTTCAAGATGAGAAAAAGTTGTGCATCGATTTAGCTCAAATGTTGGCACGATAACAATCCGCTTCAAAGATAGTTTTTGTCTATTTGTTGCGTCAGTAATATGTATACCTGCGACCGCAACGGTCATCCAGTGAAAACCAAACTAATGTCTCGCAGAAAAACGAATTTGGGTCGTCGCACTCGCCATACAGAAGGATCGTTCACCAAATCGGAAGTAGAGGTTATGTTTTATATGAGCTTTCTTGTAATTATTTAACTGTTTCATTTAGCCGAGGTATTCTCACTACAGTTACTAGGCAGCTGCCAATAGATGAGACAAGATGAATATAATATAATTTCCTAATAATGTTTGTAATTTAGTAACATCGAAAGAAGAACTTATCCTAGAAGCATTTCCTAATATTCAAACTTATTCTAGGAATCACGACTGGATCAGTGAGCGAGCTGTACTTGCCGCGAAGAATAAAGATGTCTCTCAACTTAATAACTGTATACAATCCAGCATTCAAAGTGAGGAAATTATATATATTATAAATCAATAGACACGGTTGTGGAAGCAGATGAAGTAGTTAATTACCCATCAGAGTTTTTGAACTCTTGATCTGCCAGGAATACCACCACACATATTAACATTGAAAATAGGTGTGTCAATTATCATGTTGCATAACGTTAATGAGCCAAAACTGTGTAACAGCACGAGGATCGCAGTTAAGAACAACTTAGAGGAAGCAACGATATTAACTGACTGGGCCTTTAAAGGCGAACATGTCCTCATTCCTGATCCCGACCGATACACCATTTAAATTTAAAGGATTCAAATTCCCAATTCCATTGGCATTTGCAATCACAATCAATAAAACTCAAGGTCAATCTTTAGAATTGTGTGGTTTAGATTTAGGTGCGGATTGCTTCTCACGTGGACAACTGTACATTGCGTGTTCCCGTGTCGGCAAACCAGATAGCCTTTATATCTACGCAAACAATGGAAAAACAAGAACTCTTGTACACCCACAAGTACTGCAAAATTAAACTTTTCTGAAACGTATGCTTTCTTTTGTTCCTCGTATCTCATCCATAACGTGCCAGCGAGTTCGAATCTCGCTTAGGGTAAGTTATCCGGGTAAGGTTTTTTCCGAGGTTTTCCCTACCCTGAAAAGACGAATGTCGGGTAACTTAAAGCTCCATGGACCTCGGCTCATTTGAGTATCATTTCACCCGTTTCATTCGCTCACCGTCCGATATGACGCAATGTTGGAGGACGTTAATTTAAAAAAAAAAAAAAAAAAAAAAAAAAAAAAAAAAAAAAACATAACGTGCCACAGCAAAGCATGCCAGGGTACAGCTAGTGTATTATAACAGTGGGTATAATGAAGTATTTATCTGTGAGTGAGTGCCTGCGTGCACATGCAAGACAAAACAAGGCATGGTTTACCTGCTGTAGCGATGGAGTGTGCACATGCAAAAAGACAAAAGAAGGCATGGTTTACCTGCTGTAGCGATGGAGTGCGCCGAGTGCGTGCACATGCAAGAAGACAAAAGAAGGCATGGTTTACCTGCTGTAGCGATGGAGTGCGCCGAGTGCGTGCACATGCAAGAAGACAAAAGAAGGCATGGTTTACCTGCTGTAGCGATGGAGTGCGCCGAGTGCGTGCACATGCAAGAAGACAAAAGAAGGTATGGTTTACCTGCTGTAGCGATGGAGTGCGCCGAGTGCGTGCACATGCAAGAAGACAAAAGAAGGCATGGTTTACCTGCTGTAGCGATGGAGTGCGCCGAGTGCGTGCACATGCAAGAAGACAAAAGAAGGCATGGTTTACCTGCTGTAGCGATGGAGTGTGCACATGCAAAAAGACAAAAGAAGGCATGGTTTACCTGCTGTAGCGATGGAGTGCGCCGAGTGCGTGCACATGCAAGAAGACAAAAGAAGGCATGGTTTACCTGCTGTAGCGATGGAGTGCGCCGAGTGCGTGCACATGCAAGAAGACAAAAGAAGGCATGGTTTACCTGCTGTAGCGATGGAGTGTGCACATGCAAAAAGACAAAAGAAGGCATGGTTTACCTGCTGTAGCGATGGAGTGCGCCGAGTGCGTGCACATGCAAGAAGACAAAAGAAGGCATGGTTTACCTGCTGTAGCGATGGAGTGTGCACATGCAAAAAGACAAAAGAAGGCATGGTTTACCTGCTGTAGCGATGGAGTGCGCCGAGTGCGTGCACATGCAAGAAGACAAAAGAAGGCATGGTTTACCTGCTGTAGCGATGGAGTGCGCCGAGTGCGTGCACATGCAAGAAGACAAAAGAAGGCATGGTTTACCTGCTGTAGCGATGGAGTGCGCCGAGTGCGTGCACATGCAAGAAGACAAAAGAAGGCATGGTTTACCTGCTGTAGCGATGGAGTGCGCCGAGTGCGTGCACATGCAAGAAGACAAAAGAAGGCATGGTTTACCTGCTGTAGCGATGGGGTGCGCCGAGTGCGTGCACATGCAAGAAGACAAAAGAAGGTATGATTTACCTGCTGTAGCGATGGGGTGCGCCGAGTGCGTGCACATGCAAGACAAAAGAAGGCATGGTTTACCTGCTGTAGCGATGGAGTGTGCACATGCAAAAAGACAAAAGAAGGCATGGTTTACCTGCTGTAGCGATGGGGTGCGCCGAGTGCGTGCACATGCAAGAAGACAAAAGAAGGCATGGTTTACCTGCTGTAGCGATGGAGTGTGCACATGCAAAAAGACAAAAGAAGCACAAGAAGACAAAAGAAGGCATGGTTTACCTGCTGTAGCGATGGGGTGCGCCGAGTGCGTGCACATGCAAGAAGACAAAAGAAGGTATGGTTTACCTGCTGTAGCGATGGGGTGCGCCGAGTGCGTGCACATGCAAGAAGACAAAAGAAGGCATGGTTTACCTGCTGTAGCGATGGAGTGTGCACATGCAAAAAGACAAAAGAAGCACAAGAAGACAAAAGAAGGCATGGTTTACCTGCTGTAGCGATGGGGTGCGCCGAGTGCGTGCACATGCAAGAAGACAAAAGAAGGTATGGTTTACCTGCTGTAGCGATGGGGTGCGCCGAGTGCGTGCACATGCAAGAAGACAAAAGAAGGTATGGTTTACCTGCTATAGCGATGGGGTGCGCCGAGTGCGCGCACATGCAAGAAGACAAAAGAAGGTATGGTTTACCTGCTGTAGCGATGGGGTGCGCCGAGTGCGTGCACATGCAAGAAGACAAAAGAAGGTATGATTTACCTGCTATAGCGATGGGGTGCGCCGAGTGCGCGCACATGCAAGAAGACAAAAGAAGGTATGATTTACCTGCTGTAGCGATGGGGTGCGCCGATCGGTTTCAGCTCGTGCGACATCTGGGTTAGGAATGCCACCGACCGACTTTGTGACATTTGTCTTACACACACTTCCAGCCTGACCTTTCCATCCATGTCCATAAAACATGTCCCTCTTAAATCTTATAGAACTTGGAATGTTGCCAGGGAAACTCGGAGTAAATGACCACCATGTTCAAATGCATAGGTACCTATGTATACATAAATGTTTCGAAAAACATTTGAACATCCTTCCCGTCAATCCCAAAAATAACGAGGCTTCCACATCAAGTTATACATTAACTTCCTCCTAGATGGCATTTGGGACATTAAGTCGATCATTTATTTCATTTGAAAGGAGGTGTCGTTACGTGGTATGATGAACGCTTAGGAGAAAATGCCTTAGCGTCTTAGGAAGGAGTCGGCAAAACGGCCATCGCGATTGCAAGAATGGTTACGTCAGGAAAGGCAACCCGCCATGCACATTAGGCACGGTTCGAAGGAGGGAGTTTGAAAGCTGCAGTGGCGGTGTAAAGGAACTTCTCTGGTAGGACATATTGGACGAGTGGGTGAATGAGTAAATCAGGATGAGTGTGGGTGAGTGAGTGGGTGAGTGTGTGAGTGAGTAAATCAGGATGAGTGGGTGAGTGTGTGGGTGGATGAGTGTGTGGGTGAGTGAGTGGGTGAGTGTGTGGGTGATTGTGTGAGTGAGTGTGTGGGTGAGTGGGGGTGTGAGTGAGTAAACCAGGGTGAGTGAGTGGGTGTGGGTGAGTGGGTGTGTGAGTGAGTAAATCAGGATGAGTGGGTGAGTGATTGTGTGAGTGGGTGAGTGAGTGTGTGGGTGAGTGATTGTGTGAGTCAGTGTGTCTGTGTGAGTGAGTCTGTGGGTGAGTGAGTGTGTCTGTGTGTGAGTGAGTGTGTGTGAGTGTGTCTGTGGGTGAGTGAGTGTGTGTGGGTGTGTCTGTGTGTGAGTGAGTGTGTCTGTGTGTGAGTGAGTGTGTCTGTGTGTGAGTGGATGAGTGAGTGTGTGAGTGAGTAAATCAGGATGAGTGAGTGTGTGAGTGAGTGAGTAAATCAGGATGCGTGGATGAGTGAGTAAATCAGGATGAGTGGGTGAGTGAGTGGGTGAGTGAGTGTGTCTGTGTGTGAGTGAGTGTGTGGGTGAGTGATTGTGTGAGTGGGTGAGTAATTGTGTGAGTGAGTGTGTCTGTGTGAGTGGTTGGGTGAGTGAGTGTGTGAGTGAGTGTGTGAGTGTCTGTGTGTGAGTGTGTCTGTGGGTGAGTGAGTGTCTGTGTGTGAGTGAGTGTGAGTGGATGAGTGTGTGGGTGAGTGAGTGGATGAGTGTGTGAGTGAGCGTGTCTGTGTGAGTGTGTGGGTGAGTGAGAGAGTGTGTCTGTGTGAGTGTGTGGGTTAGTGAGAGAGTGTGTGGGTGAGTCAGATAGTGAGTGTGTGAGTGGATGAGTGAGTGTGTGGGTGAATGAGAGAGTGTGGGTGAGTGAGAGAGTGTGTAGGTGAGTGAGTGTGTGGTGAGTAAGGGGTGAGTGAGTGTGTGGGTGAGTGTGTGGTGAGTGTGTGGGTGAGTGAGTGTGTGGTGAGTGAGAGTGGGTGAGTGAGTGTGTGGTGAGTGAGTGTGTGGGTGAGTGAGAGAGTGTGTGGGTGAGTGAGAGCGTGTGTGGGTGAGTGAGATAGTGAGTGTGTGAGTGGATGAGTGAGTGTGTGGGTGAATGAGAGAGTGTGTGGGTGAGTGAGAGAGTGTGTGGGTGAGTGAGTGTGTGGTGAGTGAGTGTGTGGTGAGTGAGGGGTGAGTGAGTGTGTGGGTGAGTGAGTGTGTGGTGAGTGTGTGGGTGAGTGAGTGTGTGGTGAGTGAGGGGTGAGTGAGAGTGTGGGTGAGTGAGTGTGTGGTGAGTGAGGGGTGAGTGAGTGGGTGAGTGAGAGTGTGGGTGAGTGAGATAGTGAGTGTGTGGGTGAGTGAGTGTGTGGTGAGTGAGGGGTGAGTGAGTGTGTGGGTGAGTGAGTGTGTGGTGAGTAAGGGGTGAGTGAGTGTGTGGGTGAGTGAGTGTGTGGGTGAGTGAGTGTGTGGGTGAGTGAGGGGTGAGTGAGTGTGTGGGTGAGTGAGTGTGTGGGTGAGTGAGTGTGTGGGTGAGTGAGTGTGTGGTGAGTGAGAGTGTGGGTGAGTGAGTGTGTGGTGAGTGAGGGGTGAGTGAGTGTGTGGGTGAGTGAGTGTGTGGTGAGTGAGGGGTGAGTGAGTGTGTGGGTGAGTGAGTGTGTGGTGAGTGAGGGGTGAGTGAGTGTGTGGGTGAGTGAGTGTGTGGTGAGTGAGGGGTGAGTGAGTGTGTGGTGAGTGAGAGTGTGGGTGAGTGAGTGTGTGGTGAGTGAGGGGTGAGTGAGTGTGTGGGTGAGTGACTGTGTGGTGAGTGAGAGTGTGGCTGAGTGAGTGTGTGGTGAGTGAGGGGTGAGTGAGTGTGTGGGTGAGTGAGTGTGTGGGTGAGTGAGTGTGTGGTGAGTGAGGGGTGAGTGAGTGTGTGGGTGAGTGAGTGTGTGGTGAGTGAGAGTGTGGGTGAGTGAGTGTGTGGTGAGTGAGGGGTGAGTGAGTGTGTGGGTGAGTGAGTGTGTGGTGAGTGAGGGGTGAGTGAGTGTGTGGGTGGGTGAGTGAGTGTGTGGTGAGTGAGGGGTGAGTGAGTGTGTGGGTGAGTGCGTGTGTGGTGAGTGAGGGGTGAGTGAGTGTGTGGGTGAGTGAGTGTGTGGTGAGTGAGAGTGTGGGTGAGTGAGTGTGTGGTGAGTGTGTGGGTGAGTGAGTGAGGGGTGAGTGTGTGGGTGAGTGAGTGAGGGGTGAGTGTGTGGTGAGTGTGTGGGTGAGTGAGTGTGTGGGTGAGTGTGTGTGTGGTGAGTGAGGGGTGAGTGAGTGTGTGGGTGAGTGAGTGTGTGGTGAGTGAGGGGTGAGTGAGTGTGTGGGTGAGTGAGTGTGTGCTGAGTGAGTGTGTGTGTGGAGAGTGAGGGGTGAGTGAGTGTGTGGGTGAGTGCGTGTGTGGTGAGTGAGGGGTGAGTGTGTGGGTGAGTGAGTGTGTGGTGAGTGAGGGGTGAGTGAGTGTGTGGGTGAGTGTGTGTGTGGAGAGTGAGGGGTGAGTGAGTGTGTGGGTGAGTGTGTGTGGTGAGTGAGGGGTGAGTGAGTGTGTGGGTGAGTGAGTGTGTGGTGAGTGAAGGGTGAGTCAGTGTGTGGGTGAGTGAGTGTGTGGTGAGTGAGGGGTGAGTGAGTGTGTGGGTGAGTGAGTGTGTGGGTGAGTGAGTGTGTGGGTGAGTGTGTGTGGAGAGTGAGGGGTGAGTGAGTGTGTGGGTGAGTGCGTGTGTCGTGAGTGAGGGGTGCGTGAGTGTGTGGTGAGTGAGGGGTGAGTGAGTGTGTGGTGAGTGAGTGTGTGTGTGGAGAGTGAGGGGTGAGTGAGTGTGTGGGTGAGTGCGTGTGTGGTGAGTGAGGGGTGAGTGAGTGTGTGGGTGAGTGTGTGGTGAGTGAGGGGTGAGTGAGTGTGTGGGTGAGTGTGTGTGTGGAGAGTGAGGGGTGAGTGAGTGTGTGGGTGAGTGAGTGTGTGGTGAGTGAGAGTGTGGGTGAGTGAGTGTGTGGTGAGTGTGTGGGTGAGTGAGTGATGGGTGAGTGAGGGGTGAGTGTGTGGGTGAGTGCGTGAGGGGTGAGTGTGGGTGAGTGAGTGAGTGTGTGGTGAGTGAGGGTGTGGGTGAGTGAGTGTGTGGTGAGTGAGTGTGTGGTGAGTGAGTGTGTGGGTGAGTGAGGGGTGAGTGAGTGTGTGGGTGAGTGAGAGGGTGTGTGGGTGAATGAGAGAGTGTGTGGCTGAGTGAGTGTGTGGTGAGTGAGTGTGTGGGTGAGTGAGAGAGTGTGTGGGTGAGTGAGAGAGTGTGTGGGTGAGTGAGTGTGTGGTGAGTGAGGGGTGAGTGAGTGTGTGGGTGAGTGAGTGTGTGGAGAGTGAGGGGTGAGTGAGTGAGTGTGTGGTGAGTGAGGGGTGAGTGAGAGTGTGGGTGAGTGAGAGAGTGTGTGGGTGAGTGAGATAGTGTGTGGGTGAGTGAGATAGTGTGTAGGTGAGTGAGATAGTGTGTGGGTGAGTGAGATAGTGAGTGTGTGGGTGAATGAGAGAGTGTGTGGGTGAGTGAGTGTGTGGTGAATGAGGGGTGAGTGTGTGGGTGAGTGAGAGAGTGTGGGTGAGTGAGAGAGTGAGTGTGTGGGTGAATGAGAGAGTGTGTGGGTGAGTGAGAGAGTGAGTGTGTGGGTGAATGAGAGAGTGTGTGGGTGAATGAGTGAGTGTGTGGGTGAGTGAGTGTGTGGGTGAGTGAGTGTGTTGGTGAGTGAGAGAGTGTGTGGGTGAGTGAGAGAGTGAGTGTGTGGGTGAATGAGAGAGTGTGTGGGTGAGTGAGAGAGTGAGTGTGTGGGTGAATGAGAGAGTGTGTGGTGAGTGAGGGGTGAGTGAGTGTGTGGGTGAGTGTGTGGTGAGTGAGGGGTGAGTGAGTGTGTGGGTGAGTGTGTGTGTGGAGAGTGAGGGGTGAGTGAGTGTGTGGGTGAGTGCGTGTGTGGTGAGTGAGGGGTGAGTGAGTGTGTGGGTGAGTGAGTGTGTGGTGAGTGAGAGTGTGGGTGAGTGAGTGTGTGGGTGAGTGAGTGAGGGGTGAGTGTGTGGTGAGTGAGGGTGAGTGAGTGAGGGGTGAGTGAGTGTGTGGTGAGTGAGAGTGTGGGTGAGTGAGTGTGTGGTGAGTGAGGGGTGAGTGAGTGTGTGGGTGAGTGAGTGTGTGGTGAGTGAGGGGTGAGTGAGTGTGTGGGTGAGTGAGTGTGTGGTGAGTGAGAGTGTGGGTGAGTGAGTGTGTGGTGAGTGAGGGGTGAGTGAGTGTGTGGGTGAGTGAGTGTGTGGTGAGTGAGGGGTGAGTGAGTGTGTGGGTGAGTGAGTGTGTGGTGAGTGAGGGGTGAGTGAGTGTGTGGGTGAGTGCGTGTGTGGTGAGTGAGGGGTGAGTGAGTGTGTGGGTGAGTGAGTGTGTGGTGAGTGAGTGTGTGGTGAGTGAGTGAGTGTGTGGGTGATTGAGTGTGTGGGTGAGTGAGTGTGTGGTGAGTGAGTGTGTGGTGAGTGAGGGGTGAGTGAGTGTGTGGGTGAATGAGAGAGTGTGTGGGTGAGTGAGTGTGTGGTGAGTGAGGGGTGAGTGAGTGTTTGGGTGAGTGAGAGAGTGTGTGGGTGAGTGAGAGAGTGTGTGGGTGAGTGAGTGTGTGGTGAGTGAGGGGTGAGGGAGTGAGGGGTGAGTGAGTGTGTGGGTGATTGAGTGTGTGGAGAGTGAGGGGTGAGTGAGTGTGTGGGTGAGTGAGTGTGTGGAGAGTGAGGGGTGAGAGAGTGTGTGGGTGAGTGAGTGTGGTGAGTGAGGGGTGAGTGAGTGTGTGGGTGAGTGAGTGTGTGGTGAGTGAGGGGTGAGTGAGTGTGTGGGTGAGTGAGTGTGTGGAGAGTGAGGGGTGAGTGAGAGTGTGGGTGAGTGAGTGTGTGGGTGAGTGAGAGAGTGTGTGAGTGAGTGAGAGAGTGTGTGGGTGAGTGGATGAATGAGTGTGTGGGTGAATGAGAGAGTGTGTGGGTGAGTGAGATAGTGAGTGGATGAGTGAGTGTGTGGGTGAATGAGAGAGTGTGTGGGTGAATGAGAGTGTGTGGGTGAGTGAGTGTGTGGTGAGTGAGTGTGTGGTGAGTGAGGGGTGAGTGAGTGTGTGGGTGAGTGAGTGTGTGGAGAGTGAGGGGTGAGTGTGTGAGTGAGTGTGTGGTGAGTGTGAGTGGGTGAGTGAGATAGTGTGTGGTAGTGAGGGGTGAGTGTGTGAGTGAGTGTGTGAGTGGGTGAGTGAGAGAGTGTGTGGTCAGTGAAGGGTGAGTGTGTGAGTGAGTGTGTGGAGAGTGAGGGGTGAGTGTGTGGGTGAGTGAGTGTGTGGTGAGTGTGAGTGTGTGAGTGAGTGTGTGGTGAGTGTGTGAGTGGGTGAGTGAGTGTGTGGTCAGTGAGGGTTGAGTGTGTGGGTGAGTGAGTGTGTGGAGAGTGAGGGGTGAGTGTGTGAGTGAGTGTGTGGTAAGTGTGAGTGGGTGAGTGAGAGAGTGTGTGGTGAGTGAGGGGTGAGTGTGTGAGTGAGTGAGTGTGTGGTGAGTGTGAGTGGGTGAGAGAGAGTGTGTGGTGAGTGAGGGGTGAGTGTGTGAGTGAGTGAGTGTGTGGTGAGTGTGTGAGTGAGTGTGTGGTGAGTGGGTGAGTGAGAGAGTGTGTGGTGAGTGAGGGGTGAGTGTGTGAGTGAGTGTGTGGTGAGTGGGTGAGTGAGAAATTGTGTGAGGGAGTGTGTCTGTGAGTGAGTGTGTGAGTGAAAGAGTGTGTGGTGAGTTGTGTGAGTGTGTGTGTGGTGAGTGAGGGGTGAGTGGGTG
The DNA here is from genome assembly GCA_030765045.1 of Tenodera sinensis. Lineage (NCBI taxonomy): Eukaryota > Metazoa > Arthropoda > Insecta > Mantodea > Mantidae > Tenodera > Tenodera sinensis. The sequence goes on along the minus strand of CM060965.1, from coordinate 3,124,908 downwards.
TGTGGTGAGTGGGTGAGTGAGAGAGTGTGTGGTGAGTGAGGGGTGAGTGTGTGAGTGAGTGAGTGTGTGAGTGAGAGAGTGTGTGGTGAGTGAGGGGTGAGTGTGTGTGTGAGTGAGTGAGGGGTGAGTGTGTGTGGGTGAGTGTGTGTGTGGTGAGTGAGGGGTGAGTGTGTGTGTGAGAGAGTGTGTGGTGAGTGTGTGAGTGGGTGAGTGTGTGTGTGGTGAGTGAGGGGTGAGTGTCTGTGTGGTGAGTGGGTGAGTGAGAGAGTGTGTGGTGAGTGAGGGGTGAGTGTGTGTGTGGTGAGTGAGGGGTGAGTGTGTGTGTGGTGAGTGGGTGAGTGAGAGAGTGTGTGGTGAGTGAGGGGTGAGTGTGTGTGTGAGTGAGTGTGTGAGTGAGAGAGTGTGTGGTGAGTGAGGGGTGAGTGTGTGTGTGGTGAGTGAGAGAGAGTGTGGTGAGTGAGGGGTGAGTGTGTGAGTGAGTGAGTGTGTGGTGAGTGGGTGAGTGAGAGAGTGTGTGAGTGAGTGTGTCTGTGTGAGTGAGTGTGTGAGTGAGAGAGTGTGTGGTGAGGGTGTGAGTGGGTGAGTGAGAGAGTGTGTGGTGAGTGAGGGGAGAGTGTGTGAGTGAGTGAGTGTGTGAGTGTGTCTGTGTGTGAGTGAGTGTGTGGTGAGTGAGTGTGTGAGTGAGAGAGTGTGTGAGTGAGTGTGTGGTGAGTGTGAGTGGGTGAGTGAGAGAGTGTGTGGGTGAGTGAGAGAGTGTGTGGGTGAGTGAGTGTGTGGTGAGTGAGAGAGTGTGTCTGTGTGTGGGTGAGTGTGTGAGTGTGTCTGTGTGAGTGAGTGTGTGAGTGAGAGAGTGTGTGGTGAGTGTGTGAGTGGGTGAGTGAGAGAGTGTGTGGTGAGTGAGGGGTGAGTGTGTGAGTGAGTGTGTGGTGAGTGGGTGAGTGAGAGAGTGTGTGAGTGAGTGTGTCTGTGTGAGTGAGTGTGTGAGTGAGAGAGTGTGTGGTGAGTGGGTGAGTGAGAGAGTGTGTGGTGAGTGAGAGAGTGTGTGGCTGAGTGAGTGAGTGAGTGTGTGAGTGTGTCTGTGTGTGAGTGAGTGTGTGGTGAGTGAGTGTGTGGTGAGTGTATGAGTGGGTGAGTGAGAGAGTGTGTGAGTGAGTGTGTGGTGAGTGTGAGTGGGTGAGTGAGAGAGTGTGTGGGTGAGTGAGAGAGTGTGTGGTGAGTGTGAGTGGGTGAGTGAGAGAGTGTGTGGTGAGTGAGTGTGTGGTGAGTGAGTGTGTGGTGAGTGGGTGAGTGAGAGAGTGTGTGAGTGAGTGTGTGGTGAGTGTGAGTGGGTGAGTGAGAGAGTGTGTGGGTGAGTGAGAGAGTGTGTGGGTGAGTGAGTGTGTGGTGAGTGAGTGTGTGTGGTGAGTGTGTGAGTGGGTGAGTGAGAGAGTGTGTGGCTGAGTGAGTGAGTGTGTGAGTGTGTCTGTGTGTGAGTGAGTGTGTGGTGAGTGAGTGTGTGGTGAGTGTGTGAGTGGGTGAGTGAGAGAGTGTGTGAGTGAGTGTGTGGTGAGTGAGTGTGTGGTGAGTGAGTGTGAGTGAGAGAGTGTGTGAGAGAGTGTGTGGGTGAGTGAGTGTGTGGTGAGTGAGTGGGTGAGTGAGTGTGAGTGAGTGTGTGAGAGAGTGTGTGGGTGAGTGAGTGTGTGGTGAGTGAGTGTGTGAGAGAGTGTGTGGGTGAGTGAGTGAGTGTGAGAGAGTGTGTGAGAGAGTGTGTGGGTGAGTGAGTGTGTGGTGAGTGAGTGTGTGGTGAGTGAGTGTGTGGTGAGTGAGTGTGAGTGAGAGAGTGTGTGAGTGAGTGTGTGGTGAGTGAGTGTGTGGTGAGTGAGTGGGTGAGTGAGAGAGTGAGTGAGAGAGTGTGTGGGTGAGTGAGAGAGTGTGTGGGTGAGTGTGTGGTGAGTGTGAGTGGGTGAGTGAGAGAGTGTGTGGTGAGTGAGTGTGTGGTGAGTGAGTGTGTGGTGAGTGTGTGAGTGGGTGAGTGAGAGAGTGTGTGAGTGAGTGTGAGTGGGTGAGTGAGAGAGTGTGTGGGTGGGTGAGAGAGAGTGTGTGGGTGAGTGAGTGTGTGGTGAGTGAGAGAGTGTGTCTGTGTGTGGGTGAGTGTGTGAGTGAGAGAGTGTGTGAGTGTGTCTGTGTGTGAGTGAGTGTGTGGGTGAGTAAATCAGTATGAGTGTGTGGTGAGTGAGGGGTGAGTGTGTGTGAGTGTCTGTGTGTTAGTGAGTATGTGGATGAGTGAGTGAATGAGTGAGTTTTAGTGACCCCGCGACAACTAGATCATCTGGAGGATAAGGAAAAACCGTGGGAAAAAAAGCTTTATTTGTATAAGCTATCCTAACAGGGTTTCGAATTCCGGACCTCTTGAATGTGAGACAGAAACGCTACCCCGACATCATAGAGATGGCTAAACACTTCTTGTTTAATGTTAAGTCATGTGTGGCTAAAGATGCTTCGTGAATAGCAGAATCACTTACATACGTAATACCTACCCAAGTTGCGTGTACCTGAGACAGGCGAGGTCAGATCTAAGGCAACTCCGCTACTTAGTGCAAATCAATCGCTCGTCAACAGTTCATTCATTAGCCTTAAAACACAATTCTTCACGCAATCGAAAATCGCCGTTGAAAAGCACACTGAGTTTCTAACATATTGATTTGAAACTAAAGGTCAGAGGCCAAATGCCAAGCACGGTGGGGCAGATTTGATTTCTGCTCTATATTAAGCGGTCGGAGAGTGGTTAATACTCCTTAGGACCGCATCAAATTACAAACTGGCTCATGACGTCATGCGATTCTGGTTAAACGTGCTCGGTGATGCTCAAATAATATCACCAAATGTTCTTTTACGAGAGATCGACGGGAAAAAAATCCCACAATGGTAGAGTTGTGCAGTCTCCGTTGCAATTGCTGATAAAAGCAAACAATGAATCACATGCTAAGGAAGAGTGGCAGTCTGGTGAAACTGCCATCCTGGTTTAAACACACAAAACACTGTTGTGATGAGCTCTCATATAAGCCACCATAGAAATATGGCAAAAACACAAATAACGCTAGACAGCGCAATTATTCAAGGTCAAGATCAAACTAAATTCCTGGGGATAATTCAAACAGAAACAGAAGATCTAAAACGGGGGACACTAAGTGCGGGATGCTGCTACATTTTAAATACACTAAACAAAGTTTGAGAGGTAGAACTGGACCTTAAAAATTCAATGCCACAACTGGGATTTGAACCACAGACCTTCCAGTTCCAGTTCTACCTCTCAAACTTTGCCCACACACGGCTTGTGTGTTTAAAAACACCAACAGTAAGTTTGTTGGCATAAATAAATAATAATTACCACACTAAACAAATCTGATGTTACACTCACATGACTTTCTCTACTCTTGTGCTGTTCTTACAAACTCTTATACTTCTGTCTTCTTCGTGTTAGTTGAGATAAACATTTGTACAAATTATCTTATTGCTGATTTTCTTATAGGTACAAGGGGAATATTAGAATACAGTAGACTATGAGAGATAGTCAAATGTTTTAAAGCTTTGAAATTCTGTTCTCTTTACACGGCTAAGAGATACAAAATGAATAACCACCTTCCTTAAGAAAAATTCAAGTTCTGCAAAACTCACACAAATAATAAAAAATATCTCCGAAATGCTTCACTGCACAACAAAATGTGTTTTAACGAAATCTACATTTTTTTTTTTTTTTTTTTTTTTGTATATTGCGAAACGGCGTATGGGCGGGTTTTCTCTGGGTACTCCGGTTTCCCCCAATTACTCCATTATCACCTATCCATTTATCGATTTCGCAACATTATCTTCCTCACTCTCATACTTGCAGGTGTTCACTCTGTCTGGTACATAGGTTCCTGTGTTCCCTGACAGACGTCTGACTCTGAACACTGACTTGTAAGTCCTACATAAGGGGAGGGTAATCACTTCCTCACTCTCATACTGACCACTTCACTCTGTCTGGTACATAGGTTCCTGTGTTCCCTGACAGACGTCTGACTCTAGACACTGGCTTGTAAGTCCTACATAAGGGGAGGGTAATCACTTCATCACTCTCATACTGACCACTTCACTCTGTCTGGTACATAGGTTCCTGTGTTCCCTGACAGACGTCTGACTCTAGACACAGACTTGTAAGTCCTACATAAGGGGAGGGTAATCACTTCCTTACTCTCATACTGACCACTTCACTCTGTCTGGTACATAGGTTCCTGTGTTCCCTGACAGACGTCTGACTCTAGACACTGGCTTGTAAGTCCTACATAAGGGGAGGGTAATCACTTCCTCACTCTCATACTGACTGACCACTTCACTCTGTCTGGTACATAGGTTCCTGTGTTCCCTGACAGACGTCTGACTCTAGACACTGACTTGTAAGTCCTACATAACGGGAGGGCAATCACTTCCTCACTCTCATACTGACCACTTCACTCTGTCTGGTACATAGGTTCCTGTGTTCCCTGACAGACGTCTGGCTCTAGACACTGTCTTGTAAGTCCTACATAAGGGGAGGGTAATCACTTCCTCACTCTCATACTGACCACTTCACTCTGTCTGGTACATAGGTTCCTGTGTTCCCTGACAGACGTCTGACTCTAGACACTGACTTGTAAGTACTACATAAGGGGAGGGTAATCACTTCCTCACTCTCATACTGACCACTTCACTCTGTCTGGTACATAGGTTCCTGTGTTCCCTGACAGACGTCTGACTCTAGACACTGGCTTGTAAGTCCTACATCAGGGGAGGGTAATCACTTCCTCACTCTCATACTGACCACTTCACTCTGTCTGGTACATAGGTTCCTGTGTTCCTTGACAGACGTCTGACTCTAGACACTGACTTGTAAGTCCTACATAAGGGGAGGGTAATCACTTCCTCACTCTCATACTGACCACTTCACTCTGTCTGGTACATAGGTTCCTGTGTTCCCTGACAGACGTCTGACTCTAGACACTGGCTTGTAAGTCCTACATAAGGGGAGGGTAATCACTTCGTCACTCTCATACTGACCACTTCACTCTGTCTGGTACATAGGTTCCTGTGTTCCCTGACAGACGTCTGACTCTAGACACTGACTTGTAAGTCCTACATAAGGGGAGGGTAATCACTTCCTCACTCTCATACTGACCACTTCACTCTGTCTGGTACATAGGTTCCTGTGTTCCCTGACAGATGTCTGACTCTAGACACTGACTTGTAAGTCCTACATAAGGGGAGGGTAATCACTTCGTCACTCTCATACTGACCACTTCACTCTGTCTGGTACATAGGTTCCTGTGTTCCCTGACAGATGTCTGACTCTAGACACTGTCTTGTAAGTCCTACATAAGGGGAGGGTAATCACTTCCTCACTCTCATACTGACCACTTCACTCTGTCTGGTACATAGGTTCCTGTGTTCCCTGACAGATGTCTGACTCTAGACACTGTCTTGTAAGTCCTACATAAGGGGAGGGTAATCACTTCCTCACTCTCATACTGACCACTTCACTCTGTCTGGTACATAGGTTCCTGTGTTCCCTGACAGATGTCTGACTCTAGACACTGTCTTGTAAGTCCTACATAAGGGGAGGGTAATCACTTCCTCACTCTCATACTGACCACTTCACTCTGTCTGGTACATAGGTTCCTGTGTTCCCTGACAGATGTCTGACTCTAGACACTGTCTTGTAAGTCCTACATAAGGGGAGGGTAATCACTTCCTCACTCTCATACTGACCACTTCACTCTGTCTGGTACATAGGTTCCTGTGTTCCCTGACAGACGTCTGGCTCTAGACACTGACTTGTAAGTCCTACATAAGGGGAGGGTAATCACTTCCTCACTCTCATACTGACCACTTCACTCTGTCTGGTACATAGGTTCCTGTGTTCCCTGACAGACGTCTGACTCTAGACACTGTCTTGTAAGTCCTACATAAGGGGAGGGTAATCACTTCCTCACTCTCATACTGACCACTTCACTCTGTCTGGTACATAGGTTCCTGTGTTCCCTGACAGACATCTGACTCTAGACACTGTCTTGTAAGTCCTACAGAAGGGGAGGGTAATTAGGGAAAGAAAGAAAGAGAGAAGGAAGGATGTAAGGAAGGATGGGAGTGAGGGAGGAAGGAAGGATGGAAGGAAAGAAAGAAAGAATACTGACAGTAGGTTAAGGAGGTGAGAAATGCAAGGTCTCAATTCTGTGAAGCAGGGGATGTTTTGATTAATTAATAATGGACATCTGTTGTTGTTTGCTAATGCTCTGGATCTTGGACTTCATTCATTCTCCGCCTGGCATCCCAGTAATAAGATGTTAATTGCGTGTGAAGATCTCCTTCTATTTTTGGAGTTTCTTGGCTAATTAGTAAGTGTGTTTGTCCATAATTGAATTTGGATATTTAGAGATGGTGCACTGTGGGGTATTATATAGTAATATTCTGGAGTAATAGTGCCCCAATTGGATCTCTGTGTGCATGAGCGTTGGCAGACTTTTCTCCAGGGGGGGACCACATGTTGGAGGTTTGCAATCAGCTATTATTAATTCATCATTTTATTGTAAAAATTTATATTTGGTGCAGTTAACCGTATTGATTTGTGCTAAATAACAATTGTTCTAAATTAAAATAATAGTTTAATAGTCAGTAATTGATTGCACATTAAGTTCATCAACTTCCAAGAGGGGCCGTGGTCCCCCTTGCCCCCCGCTCGCAACGCCCATGTCTGCGTGGCAACAACCTTGGGTAAGGAACAAAAAACAATAAACATTTTGCAATGGAATGCTGGAGGCATGACACAACCAATGTAATAATGGACATTTAGGAGTCTACAAAGTTAAGTTCTATGGAGTAGAGGGCAAAATGTCTCAAATTTACACACACACAAATTTTCTGTTCGTTATAACTTTACTAATTACTTATACTCGTATATTATGATATTCATACAAAAGTAATTCTTTTATTCATATCACTCATAATACTGATATACTTTAGTAGAAATAATCTCAAATGTAGACATAGTTACATGAACATGGAAAAATAAAACACAACTGTTTGCAGTCAGCTTTTGTTATTAATTTACCAACTGGAAAAATATGAATTACATGGATGCTTTATAAATTTCATATGACATTTCAATAAATATTTCAAAATGGCTGCAGCTACAGAGAATGCTATTTGAATAAGCTCTTGGTTTTCTGTGCAGTAAACTTTTGTCTTTCTCGTATGATTCACTGATTATACAAAATTAATTCAGAACAAAGAACACTTTGTATTCTGTTTACAGAAAATTTAATGTATGCATTTTATTACTCATGTAAAACGTGAATCCAAATACAATGTGGAAGGAAAATAATGCAAAATGCTCCATGTAAAGTGTAGCTGGGCTTGTATACACAACAGGCAAGTGGTACAGAAAATAAAACACTGTATTTACGCAAATCTAATGCACACCTTTTTGACCAAATGTAGTACTTAAAATTGTGGTGCACTTTAGATTCACCAGTGCATTATATTCAAGTGCAAATTTGTTCAATAGAATGCCAGTAACTTCATGTGATTCTTTTGTTTATTACACAACAATGGATTGCTGGAGTTAACATGCATCCAGAAACACACGACCAGTTAGCCACTCATTTTTCATTTGTCTATTATCAAGTGTTTTAGTTACACTATGGAGGGCAAACAGAGAAGAACGTCTTATGATGCTTTTTTAAAGCATAAAATAATCCTTTATGCTGAAAAATGGTAACAGGAAGGCAGGAAGGACGTTGAATGTATCATGAGCAACGTTTGCTTGTGGCAAAACCAGAACTGGACATCATTTGCTGCTAAAGCTAGTAGGAAGAAATTTATGGGTCCTTGCAACGGAAGACATCCTGAGTTGAAGAAAGTGTTGGAATGTATGCATGAAATGATAGTAACACTGGCTGAAGTTCTTGGTATTGCAGAACAAGAGTTTAAGGCTAGCCGTGGATGGGTAGATTGTTGCATGCAGTGGATGCGTTTATTTCTAAGATGCCATACAACAATGTGCTAGAAGCTTCTTGCAGATCTTACTCTTTAGCAATGTGTCACCTAGCAATAGGGAACTTTCAAATCTATAATCTGATGGATATGTATACAATATATCCATTACTGTATTAAATAAATTTAAAGAAAATACCTATTATTTTCTGTCATTGATGTGGTTTACATTTGATACAAACCCTTTTTTTCATAACCTTAACTTTCAAATATGGGCTGTGTATTAGATTCGGTGGCACATTTGATTTGTGTAAATACAGTATGTTGGTGCTGAAAATGATGGCATTTTTTCAATCCCTGAGTAACATATTAAATTCAACATGTCAATTAATTACAGCATAAAACATATAAAACCATACTGATAAGTCCAGTAAATCTCAATAAAAGCGCAGAACATTTTGTTAAGCATCGTGATAAACATGATGCTTGAAATGATTTTGTGAACAACTGCAAACAAATGCAGCACACATTTCTCTGTTGAGTCTTCTTTAGTGATTGCTGCTACATTTTAACTGTGCAGTGATAAAGCACTTTTATTTAAAAGAATATGGACAACAGTTCAGATACAAGGGTAATTTGGAAAGTAAGGTCCAAATCACTGTAGCTCATAGAATCAACTCCCGGCATGCTTTGCACATAAAACAATGCCATTTGCATTGGTAGTGTTGCAGTATGCTGTTCACAGTGTTGGTTCAAAAGGTTTAATACAATTGATGGGGCCATCAACTGTGAAATACAGTCTGTGATTCAGTTTTTGACAGCAAGGAATGTTTCAGCAGCAAATATTCATTGATAGATCAGTGAAGTGTATGGCCCAGATGCAATGAGTGACAGCAAATGCATAAGTGGGTGAGAGCTTTCAAGGTCGGATGGGACAATGTCCATAATGAACCACAATCAGGCTGGCTATCAATGATCACAGATGATTTGGTCAATACCCTGGATAAAAAGATACATGAAGATGAGTAACTGACAATTTCCACTGGTTATCCTCATAGATGGCAGGCTTCTATGATGTCAGCACACAAAAGCTTTAGAATGTTATGGCAAATGTATAAATAAATATGACAACTATGTAGAAAAATAGCAGAAGATGTAAGCAGTTAAATAAAACTGCTGTTTTGCATATCTTCCTTTCATAGAAGTTTGAAAACAGTGTTGTTGTAATTAATTTAATTTAAAAGGTGAGTTAATTAATAACACTGAACAACACTTACAACATATTTTTCCGGGACACGTTTCGAAGGTAACTTTCCTCCATTTTCAACCGGACAATAACTGTTTTGCAACTATCTATGGTTTAATGTGTATAAAACAATGGACCTTACTTTACGAATTGCCCTTGTACAAACTGAGCTGAAGGAACTTTATGGTGACTGTGGACTATTTATTGTTGGGTTCAATGAATTTAAATATGATAATACAAGCAATACACAGGCTGCATGCTCCAGACGTTACGTGAGACACATTTTGAAGAAATGATGGATAAAGTTCATGGCATCATCCTACATGAACAGCTACAAAATATCCTGCATGAAGTGCTGCACATGAAAATGTGAGTGTTGACGGGTGCTGCATTTGTGGTCTCCGGACCAAATTACTCAATTAAGAACATTTGAATGCAAGGGTCATTCCATAAGTTGTGGCTACTATAGGATAACATTTGATAACGCGACAACAGGGGAAATCCACAATGTGCTTTGTACCATGAAGGCAGTGTGGATCTCAATGCCAATAGAAAATGGGATATAGGACAGGAGTTAATTGCACAGGGTGAATGAAAAACATGCAATAGAACTCTGTGTAAATTTATTGTGCATGAGTACAAATGGAACAAACATTGATCAATTAACACCCACAGCAACATTTCAACACTGACTGTCCTTGAAAATAACTCCACAGGGTATCCACACAGTGTTGCCAATGATGGAGGAGGCATTGAATTCCATGTGTGCCACTTCTCACGCATATGCCATTGGGATATCAGACCTGTTTGCAAAGCAATAAGGAAATGCCTAACCCCCAAAGTTTCTCATAGATCGGCATGGCACTGAGTAGCATTCTGGCCACTGAGCATGGCAATTTTATGTATGGTCGCTGTTCCAATCTGTTGTAGCACGGCCAACCTCAGACTGAATGTTTTGGCACCGGTACCTAGCCATCCTCTCTTACAATTGTTATCTGTGGTTGATTTCTGTACAGCTTGCTGCAAGGTTTTGAATGTATATGTGGGAGTACTGTGATGCCACATGTTCAAAAGATATCACATTGTTGCCAAGACTTATGGAATGGCTGTTGTATCATGCTAAGAGAAGCTGCAGTTCAATCCCAAGAACTACTGGCACTGTTATGTGACTGTAACAAAATGTGCATTCACCACTACATTCTGGAGTCAATGCAGTAAGCTGGTAAAATTCACATAAGAAAACAAGAAGTTTAGTCAATATGGAAAAATGATAGCTATGACATTTTGGGAATCGCTGGCAATCATTATAATTGACTATTTGGAGAAAGGTAAAACAGTGACTAGCTGTTATCATCTGCACAGTGAACTGAGGCAGAAGCAACCTAGATTAGTGTGCAAGATAGTGCCCCAGTTCACACATCAGCCACCGCAATGGCAAAAGTGCATGAGGTGGGCTTTCAATCAGTTATCCATCTCTTGACTCTTCTCTCTCCCCCCACCTCAAAACTCGGCTTGGAGGGAACAAATGTTCATCAAATGAAGAGGCTGTTCATGCCGTGAATGAGCACCATTGAATGTTGGATAGATGTTTTAAGGGGAAGGATTAAAAAAGATGAAATCTTGTTGGACTAAAAGTATTGAGCTCAAAGGAGATCATGTTGAGAAATTAAGAAAACAACTCAATTAAAAAAAAGTTGTTTGAAGAATAGAATCAAACCTTATGGCACAGTATATACGCAGGCAATCATTTGCTGGCTGCGGTTAATATAAAAAATATTTCTGAAGTAGCTTACAAATGTGCACAGCAAAGAAGTGTGTTAACTTTTGAATGGTGGAACTGTGCCAATATATGGCACGTCTGGTGCCCATGACGGTCCTGCTACAGGTTCGTAACTTGTAGGTGTGGTGTACAGTTTCTCACAATCTGCACTTGCACTGTCCTTATTTGCTCTTCTTGAAGCTTCATCATCTGGATCAACGTCAGATTCGTCTGATGCAGAATATGTCTTCCTTTCTTGTTTAAACTTCTTCTTCAGAAACACTCTTGACATGTGTAGAACTTTTCTTGTTTTACACAAATAACGTAGCTGATGTTGTGGTGGGTTTGAAAACACAGGGTCCCCTCCAGGAGGATCCTTATCCTCTTCAAAGAACATTGCAGTTCCAACAGTGTCCTTGTATTCGCCTGTAAATGTCTGCAAAAGAAAAGAGCCTTTCTTTAAAAAAATTATTATTATTACTATTATTATTTATTATTATTATTATTATTATTATTATTATTATTATTATTATTATTATTATTATTATTATTATTATTATTATTATTATTATTATTATTATTATTATTATCATCATCATCGTCATCATCATCATCATCATCATCATCATCATCAATTATTATTTATGCTTCAACAACACCTTGAACCATATTGTACCAAATGGGATAATACAAACTAGATGTAGAGTTGGTTTATTGACACTACATCACTTACTAAAAAGATCTGATGTGTTACACTCACATGACTTTCTCTACTCTTGTACTAACTATTATTACAAACCAAGAGTATCAGCAGACTTTTTTCCAGGGGGGCCACATGTTGGAAATTTGCAATCATATAATATTAAATAATTATTTTACTGTCAAAATTTATAATATTTGTTGCAGATAACCGTATTAATTTGTGCTAAATAAAAATTGTTCTTTACATCAAAATTAAAATAATAGTTTAATAGTCAGTAACTGGCTGCACATTAAGTTCACCAACTTCCAAGGGGGGGCCGTGGCCCCCCTTGCCCCCATTTCGCACCACCCATGTTACAAACTCTTATTCCTCTATCTTCATGTTAATCAAGGTACACATTTTCAGAAATTATCTTATTGCTTATTTCCTTGTAGGTACAAGGGGAATATGGGAATACATAAGGCTCTGAGCAAGTCATATCTTTTAAAGCTGGTTGCTATATGAAAGGTTTGAAATTCCCTTCTCTTGATGCCAAGAGATCAAAAAAATTTAATAACGACCTTCCATTTGAGAAAAGTTTTAAGTACTACAAAACTCACAGAAATAATAAGGAATATCTCTGAAATGGTTCACTCCACAAATAATGCATTTGGACATAACTTGTGTGCTTTAACGAGATCTTTGTTTTTGTATAGTAAGGTTTGGTCTATCTCTTACACTTGACCAGTTATGCAAAAGTCACCCAGAGTAAATAGAACTATATAGGCTATAGCTAGAAAATTCAAAATAAACATAAGCAGCTTAACAAGAAGTTATTCCACTTTTCTACTATTTCTTTCTTTAAAATATGAATTTGGACAATGGAATAACTAAATTCCAGGTAAGATTTGGCACTAAGGTTTGCGATCTGATCAGCTCTCTCAAATATACAGGGTTCTTCATTTAAAAGCTAACGGAGCACAGTGTGTTTTGCAACCTTGCTGGATTCCCCCATTAACAGCTGTGTGGCTAGCTGGTACTGGGCCTCTGAAAACTCCATCACATTCAGGAAATCCCTCGTTATGTTCGGAGTGTTAGTGCTAGATGCATATTCTACAAGCGGACTGTAAGTGCAGAGAGGTGCCGAAATTACATTTTGACCCCATTTTATCATGAACTGACAGAAGAAGGGAAATCATATGGCTGGTTTCAACAAGATTCTGCTACTGTCCATACAGCAGAAGAGTACATGAACAAAACTAGGGAAGTGTTTGAAGATAGTGCTGGTGCATGACCCTCCCCTCTCGCTCCCCCGATCTAACAGTGTGTGGGGTAACCTGTAAGACGAAGTTCATGAGACAAATCCTCATACATTGGAAGAACTAATACAAGATATTAGAAATAAAACAGGAAATTTTACAGTGGGCCAATTAACCGTGTAAATTGGAATGTGTTCTCCTGATATAATGCTTGTTTAGCCTCGCGAGGGTGGATGACATTTCCAGCATCTTCTGTAAGGTAAGAGTGTTATACACACAGAGTTTATGTAAGAGCAAAGTCAGCTGTGGCACACCCAATCACATACAGGCAAAATGAAGAACCCTGTATTGGTAATTGATATTTTTTATACCAATCAACCGTATAAGGTGATAATATTGTAACATACGGAAGTGAAACTTGGGTGTTAACAGAGCAAGCAAAAATGATATTGGCAACTGGGAAAGAAAGATAATAAGAAAGATTTATGGACGAGTATGTGAAGGTGGAACCTGGCGTATTAGAATGAAATAGCACAACAATATAAGCACATGGATGTACTGTATTTGACTCAGAAGTTTAGTCATGACCTTGTGGTTGTCACAAGTGAATCTGAGGTGATGCTCCGTTGTTTTTTCCTCTTGTGCTGAAGGTTTACACTCTGCTTCAAAAGCAACTTCTCCTTTCTTTCCTGGTGCAATAAATATTACGCAAAAGAGCATAGCTAATATATCATATTACCGCATAAAACAAGGCAATAATATCACTAATGAATTATGTTCAATGGAGACCCAAGAAACCATACAGTATAATATTGTAGCAACACTGGCACTGCCTTGTAGACAGTAACTCTGAACTGCTGGTGTTACTCTGTTTACATCGTACCAAGAAGCTCCCCACTCCACACCACGATTGCACATTCAAGGACAAACACATTCTCCTGAGTCAATGACAATAGTTAAATCAATAAAAATCATACGGCTACAATGCCTGGGCCATTTGATAACAATGGAAGACACAAGGATCCCTAAAGTCACATTCGATGCAGGTTGGATAATAAGAGGAGAATTGCAAGCCCAAAACAAAGATGGATTGGTGATGTGGAAGACAATCTGAGAGCAATAGGTGAGGGAAGGAAGGCACAGGATCGAGTTGAATTGGTACATTATTACCCTTAAGGACTGTAGTGCCATAGGATGAAGAAGAACAATTGCTGCCGAGACTTAAACATAATTACAGTAAATCTCTTTCTCTCTCTCAAAACTGGTAACATTGCATTTTATTTTTTTTGAGTGAAAAGTGTGTGTCCTGGTGAATCAGAAGAGGAGAAGCCCTTGCCTGGCCACCCAGGTCACTCGATCTGACCCCCTTGACTATTTTTCTGGAGCTTTCTGGAGGATACTGTTTACAAAAGACATAGACCTAACACTTTGGAGGAAGTGAAGCAACAAATCAGAAATGCAACAGTGCTAGTGACTCTACAAATGCTACAGAACACTTGGCAGGAGGTTGAATACCGTTTAGATGTCTGCAGAGCAAACCAAGGTGCACACATTGTGTTGCACTGAGTATTCTCAGAAACTTGGAGAGCTTTTATATCAAGTTATGTAAAAAGGAATGTTAAATAATATTATTTACATTTTAAACTATCACATGTTTCTCGATCTCTCTAAGTGGGACAACCTGTACTACTTCTCGAATACAAAACATAAAATTCTACTTAATCATTCTGACTGCATCATGTGGTGTACATAAGTTTAGCCATAATTTTGAATTTTTTGTTTTTGAAAAATATATATTGAATAAATTCTGACGTAAAAAGGAGCTAAAATACTTTTGTCTCAAACAGAAGACCATGAATGACATGTTTGAAGAACTGTAAACTTATTTATCCTATTTTGAGCAACTATTATACATCTTCGAACAAACTGCTTCAGGTGATTATTTGCTTAAATAGAAAGTTACAATGTGAAAATAGTGGTCTTTCATTCTTACAGATGTAGCTCTACTTATTTTTTTATTTCTTTTCCGTGATGCTACTTTGATATATAACGTTTTAACAGTCTTTTGTATATTTTTTGCCAAATGTTCTCATTTACATTCAAAACTAGGTTTTAAAAAGTATATAATTATCAGCATTAAAGCTGAAGGATGGGCTGCCGCTATAATCGCGCTACGGTAGCGGTGTCCCAACGTCACCATATAAATGTCACAGAACACTAATAAAAGTTTAAACTCACCTGGTTGCCAATTTGCATCACTGGTTGCTGACTATCGAGGCCTATTATTTTACAAACTGTTGGGTTCTCCAGAAGATTTTTTTCCAACATGCCATTGAACTCAACATGTAACAAAATTTCTTCCTCTTCCTCGCTGCTGGACATCACTATCTGTTTAGTATGCCCAATAATGTAGGTTCAAAAACTTCCGAATTAATTCCTAAAACAAACAATGCTGTACAGAATGAACGTAAACATAACCTATCAAAACTGATATATTGAAATTAGATCCTTGCGATGCTGTGCTTACATTAATTATTGCGTATTTTTATTAAATAAATGAGTATATGTATAAGCTCAAGTAAAATTTGTACATGTATTGCTACTTTAAAAGTACCACTAACATCACTTAGCAAAACATGCTTGAACGCAACAATGTCATGTCGAAATAGCAGTTGACCACACTGTTACTTCGCGCTACTATAGTTTTAAGAACTGCATCAAAATGCTCTTTCTTGCACGGCGCTTTTTTACTGACACTACTGTCTGCCAATAATGCTATATGATGCTTAAAATGACAATTCTTCTGAATTGATAAAATATCACATATATAAAAGGATAATTAAGTATTTTAAGAATAATATGTCACCACTGAATTAGTATATTGGCAATACTGAGTGTTCAACAGCAGACGGCTCTGATTCTGGAATTAATTTGACAGTTATTAATAAAACTATTTGTATATGGCGAATGACAGAGAAGTTTTGAGAGAAATATGGGAGGGAAGATTACCCGTGTGCTTTCAACTCAATTCAGAAGAAGTGTATGCCTTACAAGCCCCTGATCCTTATTACTTAATGGTACCGAGGTTAAGTTACTTCCCTTTGGTCACGGACAAGGTATACTATTCGTATTATACTTATTTTATAATGTTATTAACATAATTATATGGAGTTATCTACGTTATGACTTGTTGTTTTAAGAATTGCATACAGAACTGACTATTCAGCCTTTCCATACGAGTCAGCATGCCATGAAATAGGTTAGAGAAGGGAATCCTTGTTTTTTTTCACATCCATGTACAATTTTGCGCATTGAACATATTTTGCGAAGGAAAATTAATCCTGTAAAATTACACGGCTTGGTTAGTCTCTTAACTGTAGGATTTGTACTCGCAATATAGTTTTATATCACTGTTTCGAATATCTGAGGTGACTGTTTTTGTTTGAAGATAACTCCTCTTTTACTGGTATTAAGTTTAAAAATGTTTGTGTTATTTTGTGACTTACAGGTCCGCAAGCATTTTGTGAGGCACATTCATCCTGACAAACAGGAGGCAGAAATGTGGCTAGACTTCAATGGGCAGTCATTAAGATGGTAGGTAAAAGGTCATTCATATAGTAGATAAATGTTTTCAAATTAATTCTTGCATTTCACAATAAAACGTTTGTGCTGTAGGTATTTAGAATGATTAGTGCTATATGTTATTTGGAGACGTTTGCACATTGGAACCACTGCTAGTACTAACATTAATTAATATACATATGTGTATATGTTTGATTATTGTTTCACACTGGCTAAACCTGAAAAGCAGAATTATTAAGCTTGAATAATTTGGCAAACAACCGTCTCCCTGTTTTTGTGTCTTATCCATTTATGCGGTGTTTTAAAGTCTGTAAAAGTACATAAGTTGTACAAATAGGTGTATGTATTTATTTGCAAAGAATATTGCCATCAGAATAAGCAAATTCACATTGTGTATGGTGCAATAGAGCTTCAAATACACTTACAGTAGCCTTAGTAAGAAATTCACCAGCTCTTCAATTTGAACTTCTTTTATCAATGTTTCTTTGAAATACTAAAATGATTACCTACTTTTATGGTGTAACATAAATTCATAATTGACACTTGCACAAAATTTTACTGTACAGCAGGATAAGTGACGCAAGAACAAATGAGCGATTTATTGAATCAGTCGAAACAAAATGTGAGAAGAGAAGTGGCAGGTTACAGAATTATTTATTGAATAAAAAGTCTTGCACCAGATCATAATAAAATGATTGAAAAGTGGTTGCAGTCTACAACACTGTTTAAATATTCAAGGCAAAATTTAAAATAACATTTTTAGTATCTGCTTTCTTGGAAGTGTTGAAAACAGTGTTGTTGTAATCAATTAAATTCGAAGGCTTTTTTGTACTTGACTGAAAAAAAATGTGAGTAAAATGCATTAGATTAACTTAACCCTGGAACACTAACCCTATTCCTATAGTACATAAACACTAAGCCTCGTAAAATTTACTACTGTTTATTTCTATTACAAAATACATTACTATTATCTCACAAATGTTTATGCCTGCCTCATAAAATATTATCTTGACTCATTTAAACTGTTATTAGACAACAGAGACAGTTCTATCTCGCCTCACTTACATCAATTTGTGCAGAGATTTGCCCTATGCTCTTTGCAGTATCCATGGCAACACTTTGCCTAGTTAGAGGAGAATTTTCATCGTTGGTCATACACATCAATATTTCGTCCTGCCATATCTTCACCATCTGTATCAGTCATTATTACATCAGACTCCACATTATCAATTTCTTCGTCGGAGCTAAAATCAATCTGGGGGCTACTATCTTCTTCAAGAAGCATTGCCATAATCTTTTTTTCCAAAATTTGGGTCGTCTGCACGCAGAATACTCATCTGAAACGATCGAAAGCAATGATTCAACTGCTTTCCTGAATTGTTATTACACGTCCTGCTTTCCTGAGTTGATATTATTGCAAAAATAAATCTGCTTCCTTATGAAATTCTGGATACGTGAACACTAATCGTCGTAAAATTTACGACAAAGCACTTACTAACAATGCACTGTTGCACCCGATTTCGACAATGCACACCCACTGACCAAGCTCTTCAAAAGCTAGGAAGCTACTGAAAAGGAAATAATTGTGGCGCGAAAACTATAGGAGTAAAAGCAGGATTGCCAATTGTGTGCCGTAAAAATAACGAGGCTTAGCGTTCTAGGGTTAAGAATTGCAGAAGGAATGTAGCCCCTTTGGAATCCTGTAGCTCACCCTTTTGCCCAGTTTAAGAGGGTTTCTTTTATAGCACAAATATATCATGAGCACAGCAAAACAGGTCATGGTGACATACTCCCAAGGGGGTGTGAGACTCAGAAACCAATGGGCTCGCCTTTCAATCCAAGGGACAAGATTTTCAGAGCACATTTGTTCCCACTGCCATGCTGCTGCTGCAATGCTTCCAACCCTGAAAGAAACCTAAGCTGATGAAGGGTGAAATGAAATGCTTAATGTAACAAAATGGCAGGCCCAAATGACCTAGGTGTCATCTATCCCGTAATGAAATGGAGTGACAGGAAATTCAGAGGATATGGGAATCCTTCCCAGCATTCGCCTGGCAATTCGGGAAACCTCAGAAGAAAACCCAAGGGTCAGGAAGTCGGCCACAGGGATCTAATCTGCAACCCCCCAAATGAAGGCCACAGACGTTACTACCAAAGCCATCCTGCTCGCCATCCCTAGAGTGTAAGTGACATACAGTTGAACTTAATTCATGCATATATCGGAGGAAGAGTGAACATTACTTACAACTGAGGGTTTGATAATGCATCATATTTTTTTTTAAAGCTATACTGTGGGCCTACATGTGTAAAATTTTACAGAAAACAAAGATAAGTATGAAGAAAACATTATTTTGAACTTGGTCATCCTTTAAAATATTTGGCTTCTTTCACTTTTCTTGCATTAAGTGCGTACATCTCATTTTGTTACTGATGACTGTATGTAGTATGGTATAAACAATTCCTAAGTCTGAGCAATTATGGTTTTGGCTCTGTGTGGATTAAATTCCACCTCTCATATGAATTTTATTCTGATCTAGTGTGTAACATTTCCTACTTGTGTTGTCCATGGCTGATGAAAAACAACTGAGAACTGAAAGAGAAATCTGCTTTACAACAGTAAACATCAGATACTGAAAATGTTTGTTTACTTCTCGTTTGTTGCTACGACATTGTCGCACCAAAACCTCTCTCACTCAGGTTGGGTGTTTGTCAACGGAGTTAAGCAAATTACGCCTTGAGTTTCTTTTAACATAACTTATGCTGCATGCTCAATATAATTATATAAAACTCAGTTGTATTTCACTGAAATTTAATATGTATAAATGCATTACATATAAATAAGGTTTTATTGTCACATTTCTGAATTTGGGACCTGCAAAAATATGCCTATAAATTTGAATTACGTAGAATTGGGTTACATATAAAGCAGGTTCAACTGTATTATTCTAATAGTTTTCTTCTGTAATTTAAAGTCTTTTCATGTTTGATATTTAGCACTGCATCCCCAGATTTCTATCCCATATAAATCATGTGTGGAAATGATTCCATAATAAATCAATTTTAAATCTCTTTCTCGTAAAAGATTAGAAAAATGCCTTAGCAGATATAGTGATTAGCTTATTTTCCTGCAAATATAATTAGTATGTTCCAACTGATTCATTATGATTCATTATGATTCCTAAAAGTTGATCTTTATTAGTACCAACTAAGCTGGTCTCTCGATACTGCAGCACTCTTATTCCTATTCACACACCAACGTAGCTGCTATAACCTAAGCTTGGGCTAAATTTCAAAACCACAGGACCTTGTTTTAAAAGATACTGAAGATTAGATTAAGGTTAGTGTGTATGAGGGTGATCCCAAAAGTAAGATCTCCGATTTTTTTAAAAATATAATGAAACATTTGACAACAAATGGTACGTTGTTTTGAACCTGAACATTTTTCTATTTTTCCACATGCCGTTGCTCAACATTCCCATTCTTTGGCTCTGAGTTGGCTGTCTTGAGTTTTTTTAATGTCTAATAATACTTATTGGCATTTATTGTTGTCCCACAGTCCATAAAGTCGACCAACAATATCCCCTTTGAATCCCAAAACAGTTTCCATGACTTTACTGGCAGACAGCGTTCTCTGTTCTTTATGAATTTTCGCAGCTTGGGTGAACGGGAATGCCAGCACTTACGAGATTGTTGTTTGGTCTCAGGTGTGAAGTGGAAAGTCCTGGTTTCATCACCCATGACTATTGAATCCAAAAGGTTGTCCTTTTCATCTGCATAGCATTAAAGAAATTGGCGGGAAGTTTCAGTGCGTTGCCTTTTGTGGTCTTCTGTCAGCATTCTTGTTGTTGTTAGCTAATGCTGGATTTCTGACAATGAAGTCATTAATCCTCTTGCTCTCCAATATTTTTCACAATGATATTGAAGAGAGCAATAGCAGTAATAGTAACCGTTTTTTAGAGAGCACCATATTTTTATGTTTTGGCGGTCACATCGCTCTCTCACAACCCCCAGAATGTCTGGAGGACCACACCTGTCGTTGGTTTACGGGTCTCACTGACCTGACCGGGAGAGTTATCAAAATAAATTCACCGACCATATCCTCTGTTTACCAATCAGAGGACATATTACATGCCATGACAGGTCAGCAGGTTGGGGTTAAGATTTTATAGAGAAATTAGAGAAATGGAGAGGTTGGAAAAATAAAGACTCCCTAGCCCTCGGGAACCCTAATAGCATCGGGGTCAGAACAGAACAAAAGATGACCAAGGTAAGGTCAGGTCAGATAGAAAAGTTACAGTGAGGAGCAAAACACCAGTAAGTGGAAGTAAAGTTCTGCTCAGCTTGGGTACCTTGTGGTCGCTATTCACATATCCCCTAGACGGAAACCCCTGAGATACCATTTTATGCATTAGTCAACTCTGAATTCAAAAAAAATATTGCAAAATATTACTATGAAGAATCAAAGAATAAAAGATGGGAACTACCAAACATTCAAACAGTAATTCCTGAGTATCCTCGAAAAACAGCAGTTGCAACCTTCAGGTTGATTACAGGACATGATTGTCTGGCTAAACATTTAAACAGAATTAGGATATATTCTTCACCACTCTGTCCTCTATGTAATTTGCGAGAGGAAATGGATCGAGACCACCTTCAAATGTGCCCAGCCACTTCTAGTGTCCCATCCATCAGTGAAAAATATTGGAGAGCAAGAGGATTAATGACTTCATTGTCAGAAATCCAGCATTAGCTAACAACATGTTGCAATGGATTTACTATTTAAAAGGGTTTCTTAAAATAATGAGTAGTCTAGAGCTTTCTAAAATATTTACATCTGCTCTTAAAGCCACTTTGTATTAATTTTTGTCCCTAAGTTACTGTATTGTGCCAAATTAACCAGAAGGTAAGTATGGAATTATTTCCACAATTTTACCTAATAAGTGACAGTCTGTAGTGGTTTTGATTTGTTCCTGATGACAGAATGGATCACTAGACCTGACCTTTGCAGAAGATTTTGAAGTGACAGATTTTGTTTTATGTTGAAGGCACTACCCAATAGGAGTCCTGTTTGATATGTATGCATCGGACACACAGCTGCCGTGGAATATTACGGTGCACTTCGACAAGTTTCCAGAGTCGGAACTACTGCATTGCCCCAGCAGGTAGGTATGTCTCGTGTAATTGCAATACAAGCATGTGAATATAGATAAATGAGTGACATTACATGGAGAGCAGAGGCAGGACAAAGCTACACAGCTCCAAAATAACAGTCCTGTAACTTTTCACCAACTGCGTTCTCTACCATGGGTTGGGTTCAAAGCCTGTGGGCGTAGAAGTCCTTAGCATGGGAAGGAAGCGGTCCTGTGCCATAGATTTACGACATGTAAAGGACCTCAAGCCTGATAAAGAGGTCTCTACAGTTAAACAGCACCCATAAATAAAACTTAGATTTTTAAGAGAAGAATACGCCATGGTAAGGTAACAAACTCACTATTGATATTAAACATTTTGTAGGTTTGTGTACACATAATATGTACATTGCTTAAAAGGTAGATTTTAATTATAATGCAATGCCATACTGCAGTGATTTATAGGTTTGATCACCTGGGAAATGTGTGATTCTATTTAAAATAGGACTAATATGGTTTATGCCAGTACGTATGTTTAAATGGTTCACTCTACAAAGAAATTTATTTGGACATAAATTGTGTGTTTTAGCAAGATCTACATTTTTACTTTCTCTGCTGATGTACAAGGAAGTATTGTATTCCAACCAAAAATTTGATGTTGAGATTTCACTGGAAATATATGTTTTGAGACCCCCTGAATCCCCCCAAAAAAAAAGCATTTTTAAAAAAAGGTGTGTGTGTGTGCACGTGTGCCCACGTGCATTTGTACGTGCATGGGGGGCCAGAAAAGACTGACATAAACACACATGGACCTTTTTCTAAAAATGCTTTTTTTTATTCAGGGGTGAGCCAATCGCAGAGTATTTAAGTTGACGCGAGTGGTGTTGTTTCATTTGATTTCCGCCAGGAGCGTGACGGTCGGGTGGCAGGTGAGTGCCTGAAAGCTAGCGCCTAGGCAGTCTCGGCGTGAGTTTTCAGGAGGGAGGTCTTATGTCTTGGCAGATCTGGTAAGTGGGAACTATCCAGTCGACCGTCAATATATATTGCGTGACTAAGTTAAAGGGGGAGGGCCTTCCTGATTTTTTATGCAAGCTTCTTAATGCTCTGCGGATGGGCTCAATACGGGGAATTCAAATTGTTTGTTAAAGGTACATCTATTGTAATGGTGATAACTGACTTTCAGCAATTATTCTGTTGTTTAAATTATAAATAAAAAGGTTAATACTGCCCACTACTTTTATTAAATAAAAAAGGGGGGGGGGGGGGCATTCCACTCTCCTGTATAGGTGTGCCGGTAACCCACCCTACCCGGTCCGTATAAGTGTAATACAGGCATTTGGAGAGCAAGCCATATAAAGAAAAGTGGTTCAATTTTGGTAGCAGAGCGTGGTTAAAAATTGCCGGTAGTGAAGGTAGTGGAGTTTTTAGGAGGCCGAGTATTTGATTTTAGTTATGGCCGTATCGTCAGATTTTCACCTTTTGCGAAAGCATGAATTGCTTTTTGAAGTGGGAATTCGTGGGGGAGATTATTTAATTACGGCAGATGTACCTGCCCTATTAGACATTTTCCGTCAGGTCAAGGAGAAGGATTATGTTAAATTGGCCGAAACACATCCTTTAGTAGTAGAGTCCCCTTCATTATGCGAGGCAGCGAACTTAGAGTTTGCTGAATTGTTTGCTGATCCCAATGCCAGTTCTGGTTTTTCGAAACACCAGATTAGGCGTTTAACTGCTAGAATTTCTCATTATGTGCAAAGAGTGGATTATTTCTTACGATTTCCCCCGGGCATAAAATTTACGACACCATTAGCTGACTTACGAACCCAGTTTAAGAAATATCTAGATCAACTTTCGCAACAGCAGGGGGAAACCTCTTTAGTGTCTAATATGCCGTCTAATGCAGGTCCGACTGTGTCAGCTTTCAAACCCTTAAAACTTTTACATCCACTTCAACAGCTGGCGGAATCATTTCAACCTTTTGAGTTAGTAGATGTTTCAACTGCGGTTGAGTTCCTAAAATTTTTGGTTCGGGCTAAAGAGCGTGCAAGATTGTGTGAAGTTTCTGACTTACAATTGTTAGAAGTGATTATGTCCAGATCCGGAGATATGGTGCGCGATATCATTGGAAATGTTAAAGGGAACGCTGACCCGATAACTGACTTACACGAGAGGGTTTTGAGATGTTTTATTCCTAGTCGCGTTTCGCATAAGTTAATCCAGGATTATTATTTGAAACCCCAGGGTTTGGGTGAATCTTTTGCGGATTATGTGGCAAGAGTGAAATTGTTTGCATGTGTTTTGAGATTGCCAGACGCAGAGAGCAAGATTTGTGATTTAATTCTTACTGGCCTGGCTCCTGACACACGTTCGGCTTTGGTGTTTATGTCACGACCAACAAGCTTTAAAGATTTAGAAGCTCTTTTTCCTCATTTAGCGGAATATCACGCTTCAAATTCGGCACGTGGTGTTGATATGTCTCGACCTCCACCATTCGCGGTGAAAGACCACTCACAGCATTATGGTAGTGCAGTTCCCGGGCGAGGGAATATTGGGTCAAGTAGGCCTTGTTTTCGGTGTGGATCTACTAGTCATCTGGTAAACCAATGTCCTGTTCCTCGTGGTCGGGGGAGGTATGTTCAAGTACCAAAAGAAAGGGGCGTTCCAACACGTCCCAGTTGACGCCAGGCGTCGGGGGTGCTTTCGGCTAGCATGACATTTCGTCGTCTGGTAGGCAAGCCAAAATATTTGAAGCCAACAGTGCAGTTGTTGGTTGGTAAACACCCACTGCTTGCCCTTTTAGACTCGGGAAGTTCATGTTCATTAGTTCACGAAGCTTACTATTATCAATACCTTGTTAAAGGCTCGAGTAAGCCCCAGAAATGTAATATACAGTGTATTTCTGTTAACGGTCGTAGCTTCCAGGTAAATACGAAAGTTCAATTAACGATTCGACTGTCGCGATTCACCTGGAAACATATTTTTTATCTGTTGCCAGATTTGCCTTTTAAAATAATCTTGGGCTCGGACTTTATGGTTCGAGTCGGGCTAAAGCTTGATTTTCGTGCAAAGGAAGTTTCGTTTGATTTTGCGCCAGATGAGCGCGTTCGATTTCAGGACGGGCAGTTCTCCGAACAGGTCCCTGTTGCTCCAAGTGACCTGGTAGAGCAGGTTAATGCCGAGAGTGTTTTCTCCCATTTGACCGCAGATCAGGCTCATGCATTGGAACAGTTGTGCGCTAAACACGCGGCGTTGTTTACAAATCGATTGGGGGTCACGGATTTAGTAGAATATGACATCCAGTTAACAGACACCACTCCGGTGAAATTAGCTCCATATAGGCTGACTCCGCCCAAAATGGCTCTACTTAGGAGCAAAATTGAGGACATGTTGGAGAAAGGGGTGATTCGTCCGTCCGTATCTAATTATAGTAGTCCTGTATTTATGGTTCCGAAGGGCAATAACGATTTTAGGGTAGTGGTGGACTATCGACACCTAAATAAGAGGATCAAAATTGAGGCCCAACCCATGCCGCATTTAAACTCCGCAGCTCATTATTTTGCTGACGCGAAGATATTCACTACTTTAGATTTAAATAATGCTTATTATCAGATACCTTTATCAGAATCGTCTAAACCTCTGACGGCATTCTCAACCCCTTACCGACTCTATGAGTTTCAAAGGGTACCCTTCGGTTTAGCAACCGGTGCCCAAGTATTGTCACGGCTGTTAGATCAATTGTTTTCGGATATTAAGTTTAAGTATGTTTTTCACTATTTAGATGATGTGGTGATTTACTCGCCCAATTTTGACACGCATTGCCAACACCTTTCAGAAGTCTTTTCGCGTATAGAACGTGCAGGCCTGACCTTACGTAAGGAGAAATGTGTTTTCGCTACAGGTCAAATTTCGTTTTTGGGTCATATCGTCTCTCCGGCAGGGATAACCATCGATCCCGATCGAACTAAAGCAATACGGAACTTTCCTCCTCCGAAGACCGTTAGGGCTTTAGCCAGATATATAGGAATGGTCAATTTTTTTAGTAAATTTATCCCTAATTTCGCTGCTCGCGCTGAACCGCTTCATCGACTCCGGCGAAAGGGAGCCCAATTTTGCTGGAAGGAAGAACAACAACGCGCATTTGAGAATCTCAAGCAGGCTATTATGAATCCTCCCGTTTTGGCTTTTCCCGATTTTTCTCGTCGGTTTGTCTTACAAACTGATGCTAGTAAAGGATCATTGGCCGCTGTTCTGCTCCAGGATTTTCCGGAGGGGCGTCGCGCCATTGCCTATAATTCCCGCACTCTTACTCCAGCCGAACGCAAATACTCAGTTTATGAGCTGGAGACCTTAGCCGTCCTGTTTGGATTAGAAAAATATCAGGAGTATCTTGAACATGTGGAGTTTACGCTCGAGTGTGATAATCAGGCACTCACGTGGTCTCTGGCAACTCCTCGAACCACTGGAAGGTTAGCGCGTTGGGGGGTGCGTATTTCCGCGTTTAAGTTTGTTCCTGTTCATATTAGAAGTTCTGAAAATTGTGTAGCGGATGCATTAACTAGAGTGTTTACAGAGCCGGTGGAGAGTAAATCAGATAGGGATGATCTCGCAGCAGTGTGTACCTTTCCCGAATTGTTTGAAGGATTGCCAATACATCAGAGACGAGACTCGGATTTGCGGACTATTATCGACCAATTGGAGGCCGGTCAGACAGTGCCTTCGTGTCATCTTAAGGATGGTGTACTTTTAACACGTGCCACATTTGACGGCAAGGATAAAGTAGTTTTGCCGCGTGCTCTAGTGCCCATGGTATGCGAATATTTCCATTCATCACCAATGGGGGGACATTTGGGTATAGCAAAGACTAAAGGTAAAATTCGGGAACATTTTGTGTGGCCAGGGATGTATAAAGAGATTACTGCGCATGTTAAGGCATGTCAAATTTGTGCCATGGCAAAACCGGCACAATGTACTGTGTGGAGGGGATTAGCGTCTGAAGTTGCAACCAAGCCTTTGGAAAAACTGTTTGTAGATTTTGTGGGTCCTTTCCCGCGTTCGGTGCAAGGCAACACTTATGCGTTGGTTACGGTAGACGCATTCACAAAGTTCGTATGGCTGAGTGCTATTCCTAACGCCACGTCGCATAATGCAATTAAAGAATTGTCAAAGATTTTCGCCGCCTTTGGAGCACCCCGCATTTTGGTGTCCGATAATGGCACACAATTTACTTCGGGTCAATTTAGGAATTTTTGTTTCACGTGGGGCATTAAAACAATTACAACTACACCCTACTACCCTCGTCCTTCTCATGCTGAGAGGTTTAATAGGAATTTGAAGTCGGCTTTAATAGCCTTTCACCATCAAAATCACAAAAGATGGGATTGTAACTTTGCGCATTTACAATTAGCCTTTAATACGGCCCGACATGAATCTCATGACACCACCCCGTTTAAGTTGATGTTAGCTTTTGCTCCAAATTTTCCTTTAGCAAATCTTTGGGCTTTGGACGATCTTCTACCCCAGCATTTTGATGCCGAAGTTATTCGTGCTAATTGGCAACGCGCTTTCAATAATCTTAAAAGAGCACAATTCCGTGTGAAGCAGAGACATGATGTAAATAAAAGGCCCTCTCCATTTGCGCTTGGCCAACGGGTTATGTGTAGGTCTTATCCTGTGAGCTCGAAGGCCAATGCGTATGCAGCTAAATTAGCGCCACGATATACGGGACCATGGGAAATAGTTCGTTTGTATAAAGGTGTATCTGCCACGATCAGGGATCTCTCTTCTGGACATACACGTCGAGCTCATATTTCCCAACTCAAACCTTTTCCTTGATTCCCATGGTTAGATGGAAGGGTTTATGTCCTGTGTTATGTCGCCTTACTTGTTGTGAAATATTTGTGTAA
Source organism: Tenodera sinensis (assembly GCA_030765045.1). Classification (NCBI taxonomy): domain Eukaryota; kingdom Metazoa; phylum Arthropoda; class Insecta; order Mantodea; family Mantidae; genus Tenodera; species Tenodera sinensis. The sequence continues at coordinate 3,097,365 of CM060965.1, read as the reverse complement.
CTTCATTTAAATTGTGTTTTTCTGTGTCCAATGTTTTGATTCTTTTGATCCGTTCTTTTGGGGACTGTAAACAAAAGCAAGCCACGCGCGTGCTTCCTGGTTTCCGAGGGCGCGTGTCCTCACCTCGGCACGCTTATGTGTCATTCGACGGCAGGTATGGAGCATCAGCTCTTGTCGAGTGACGTGTGGCAGCTAGCTGCCGTTTAGCCGGGATTTGAAGGGTGTGCGGGTTGCTCACCACTCGGGGGTTTGTTATGTTGACCGAGTTTACGGTAGGTGTTTGTTTGTGTGTAGATTGTCGCCGGCGTTTGTGTTGTAGTTTCGTTTTGTGTATGTTGTGGTTGGGCTATGTGTTTTGTTGTGGTAGTGGTTGTGATCTTTGGTGCAGAGTGTGACTCATATGGTCTAGGCCACAAAGTATTTTAGTTATTGCTAGCAAACTTACTGTGCACAGTATATATTATATGAAAGCATGTATTATTTGAATGTATATAATAAGAAAGGCCATTCACGTTCTAGCTTCGTTAAATTTTTTTTCTTCTCTGAAGTGTGAAAATTTATTTTAGTTAACATCATTTCTTGTCTCATGTTCCAATTTCTCTTAAGAATGGTACTTATATTAACTTAGATTACTATAAAGATGTTTATTGTGATTTATTATCGTTAACGCTTTCTGTTTGAAAGATAAATTTCCATTACGAAGTTTATTAAATTGATGTATTTCTTATGAATTTTAATCATAGTTTACGCCCTTGGTCAAATTTCATAATTATGGTTATATTGTAGAAGATTTAATGTATACATATCATACACATTGTTGTAATTCTTATGTTTGGCCCAGTTTGCTGCTGTCTATTTTATTTTGCAGTGGGATTTTGAGAGTTTGTGCCGCCTTCCTTCTTCTCCATTCTCTTTGTCTTCGACGCCACTCCCTGGTGTGATCTCACCTATGCTACGAATTATGCTGATGGAAGACAGTCCTGGGAAATTGAGCCGACACCAGCATTGGCTCTAGCTTGGTGGTCAACTAGCCTTGGAAGCACGGGGGAGACATACTTGGCTCAATTGGAAATTTACTTTCCTGTACTTTCATCTGGAATCTTCTGGGAGTGTAAGGTACTGGCTCCCGGACCCACTGACAGCTGGAATCTTCCGGCAGTCTAAGGTACTGCCTTCCAGACCCACGGACATCTGGAATCTTCCGACAGTGTAAAGTGATAGTGATCCATCATCAAGTGAGGAGGGTGACAGTGTCGGCTTTCCTCCTGTTTGGGTGAGGTGGAAAAACCATGGTTATTGTTGACATAAGGAAGTGTTGGTGCCAGGGAGTGCTGAGACAAAAAAAAAAAACATTTCCTTTTTTTTTCCTATGCCTATTGGCGGCTCTTAGGCCGTGTTTTGGGGGAGGGGGGAGTGTTTGAGCCAATCGCAGAGTATTTAAGTTGACGCGAGTGGTGTTGTTTCATTTGATTTCCGCCAGGAGCGTGACGGTCGGGTGGCAGGTGAGTGCCTGAAAGCTAGCGCCTAGGCAGTCTCGGCGTGAGTTTTCAGGAGGGAGGTCTTATGTCTTGGCAGATCTGGTAAGTGGGAACTATCCAGTCGACCGTCAATATATATTGCGTGACTAAGTTAAAGGGGGAGGGCCTTCCTGATTTTTTATGCAAGCTTCTTAATGCTCTGCGGATGGGCTCAATACGGGGAATTCAAATTGTTTGTTAAAGGTACATCTATTGTAATGGTGATAACTGACTTTCAGCAATTATTCTGTTGTTTAAATTATAAATAAAAAGGTTAATACTGCCCACTACTTTTATTAAATAAAAAAGGGGGGGGGGCATTCCACTCTCCTGTATAGGTGTGCCGGTAACCCACCCTACCCGGTCCGTATAAGTGTAATACAGGCATTTGGAGAGCAAGCCATATAAAGAAAAGTGGTTCAGGGGTCTCAAAACATACATTTCCAGCAAAATCTCAACATCAGATTTTTGGGTGGAATACAGTAGTTCCTCTGCTAAGCCCTATCACAACAGCCCTTCAAGGGGCAAGACTTGTCACCCTCGCTCTGCCCACTATAGACATCATTGGTGGGGTGCAGTACTGGAGGGTGGTACATGGTCAGTGTCCTGAGCCCTCTTGGCCAATTATGTGACCATGTCAACCTGGGACCGCTACTTCTCAGTCGAGTAGCTCCTGAATTAGTCCCTCTGGGAGCTAATGAGGCTGAGTGCATCCTGTGCCAGACCTCCCAGCAGGGGAAAGATCCCCATGGTGGTACCGGGCATCAAACAGCTGACATCCATGGGTTAATAAAAAATTTACAAACATTTTTAAAGAATATGGAATAAATTTGGTACCTCAAAATAAATTTAATATACAAAATTTACTAAATTTTTCTAAAAGGAATAGAATTCCAAATTATAAAATATCTTACATTTATCAATTTAGCTGTTTGGATTGTGATAGGGTTTGTATTGGTAAAACTAAACGTCATTTAGAAACCAGAATAAAAGACCATTTTAGAAATATTAAATATAAACAAACTGATAAATCAATTGTGGCAGATCACTTTTGGTCATTTAATCATGAAATTAATCCAGAAGTTAAATTATTAAAACAATTAAATGGACCTATAGATTTAATGGTTTGGGAAAAGATATTCATTTTAAAAAAACAAGAACAGCGTTCTGTATTTTGAAATACTACCAATAGATTGTATTTATAGGTTTTTGTTTTCAGAGGTTGGTGACAGATTTTTTAAATTGAGCATCGGTAACTGTGGTAACTTGTTTGGATAGCTTTGAAAATAAGTTTACAACTTGAAACATATCAGCTCTGGAAGATCTTGCAATATTACTAAGATATGTGAAGCTTTTAGTTTCTAATTTGTTCTTATTTTAGATTCATTTGCTTCATTGTTAATAGCTTCAATTTTCCTTAATTGACGCAGAAGCTTTTGGCAGCAGTTACTACAGCATTGTTTAACGAGAAGCTCATGGGCACCAAATAGTTGAGTTAGTGAAATTTGCAACAATAACATTTCTGACAAGATTTATGTGCATGTGTGCGTGCGTTACCAAAATAATTCAAGAAATGTAGGTAAACAAAATTGACACTGCTGTTTGTGTCTAATGAATTCCACAACCATGGACTAACCATTATTTACTTGGTAGCTTTAGAAACAAAAAATAATAATAGTTTTAATCACTAACATTTATTAGCATTAATAAGTAGTACCTGGGCGACTGAGCTTCACTTGACTTTTCTTTTCTTTTCCTTTTTTTAATCGTGTTTTTTTGGGAAACGATACTTAAACTTGAAAAGCAAAATGTTAACTAAATATAAGTTTTCATGTTGGAGCTGTTTCTGTGATGAGACCTTTAATATCCTGGTTTGTTTGTTGAAATTGCCCCATTAACAGAGAAATGATGGTCAAAATAAGGTTTTGACTAATTGTGACTGTTACACCTAGACTAATATAGCTAAGTCAACTTTTATAAGGTTTTTTGAAAGCTCTTGATGAGGTCTTTAATATCCTGGATTGTCGGGGCCAAGGCACATACCGGGCCAGCGAGCAGCATAAAGCATTCAAGGTCATCCTGCCTTATGCATCTGTTTGTGTGTATGTGACTAACAATAATCGAAGCAGCTATACAAAAGGGCTTTCTTCAGAACTTTCGAGAAAGATCTCGCCACATGATCGCAGCATGTTTGATGGAGTTCATGTAAGGTCAATGTAACATCATCCCCTCTATATAAGGAGGCAAGGAACAGCAGTTAGTGAGTTAGAGTTGCAGACATGAGCCGGTTAGTGCGTCAGTGAGTGCGAGACAGCTGTGCATGTGTGTCATCATGAAAGATGCATTGATCATTGCAAAGAAGATTCTAATGGGCATCGAGTGATTGTAACATCGTAGTGAGTGTATGAGAGACAGAGAGAGTGAAGAAAGACACTGAAAGGACTGAGCAAGGTTACGGTAAAAGTTGTGAGTTGTGATAGCACAAAAGACAGTAGACTGCATTAGTGCCAAGAAGAAAACTGTGCATTTTAGAAGACAAGTGATAGAAAAGTAAGCGTGTCACAATAACATGCACACCTAATGCAGCCCAGCCCGGCCGTGTGCAGCGTACATTCGACTGAGGCAACTGCCTCAGTATAGTGCAGAGCACAAACACGGTGTCTACAGTCTTACTTTATATGAGACACCTCTTATTATGTGTAAATACTTCAATGCCACAGCTGGGATTTGAACCACAGACCCTCCGCTTACTAGGCAGGTGCTCTAACCATTCAGCTACCTCTCAAACATTGCCCACATACGGTACAACAACAGTAACTTTGTTGGTATAAATAAATAATACTTATGCATGTATTTCACAATTACTTTGGAATGACTGTTTCAAACCCAGTATTTTTACTTTCTCTACTGGTAAGTAGAGGAAGTATTGTATTCCACCCAAAAATTCGATGTGGAGATTTCACCGGAAATATATGTTAGCCCCCTGAACCCAAAAAAAGCATTTTTAGAAAAAGGTCCGTGTGTGTGTGTCTGTGGACAGCATAACTCAAAAACAAAAAGTAGGTTAAAAACCAAAGTTGGTATTTAAGTTTAATGTCTTTCAAGGATGCGACACGAAGATTTTGAAGAAAATAGCACCACCCTAAGCTACCCTTTACATGGAAAATTTTGATTTTCTTGAAAATGGCTCTAACGATTCTGATTAAAATGTCATATGTTTGAGATATTTTGATGACAAATGAAATGTATATCTTGAATTTTCTGGCTATAGCCCCTGTAGTCGTATTTACTCTGGACGACTTTTGCATAACTGGTAAACCGTTAGAGATAGACCAAATCATACAACACAAAAATGTAGATCTTGTTAAGATACACAATTTATGTCTCAATAAATTTTCTTGTAGGGTGAACCATTTCAGAGATATTGCTTGTTATGTGTGTGAGTTTCGGAAAACTTGGAACTTTCGTGAAATGGATCATTGTTATTCTTTTTTTTTCTATGTTAAGTGTGCAAAGACAACAGAATCTCAAAGCTTTAAAACATTTGAATATCGCACAAAGCCTGCTGTATTCTAACATTCCCCTTGCACCTACCAGGAAATAAGCAATAAGATAATTTGTACAAATGTTTATCTTAACTAATACAAAGAAGATATAGGATTAAGAGTTTGTAGGAATGATTAGCACAAGAGTAGAGAAAGTCATGTGAGTGCAACATATAAGACTTTTTTTAACTGTAACATTTGGAACTGTTGCTGAAAAATAACAATTTTTGCCACCTCTGTTATAGAGAAGCTGTGGAATCACATTTCATGTCGTGCATCAAGGAAGCAGACGTGTTGAAACATCGTAGCCAAGTTGTTTCTAACATGCAGAAGAAGGATCACAATCAGCTGTGGCTTGGCCTCCAGAATGGTAAAGTAACTCACTTTTACATCAACCATTTTACAGTTTTAGTTAAATTTAGCCATTCTGATCTCTGAATTAGCTGTTAATGAGCAGCTATACTTGGCGCCAATTAAGAAGCAGATTGACAGATGTTAAGCACGTGGTGGAAAAGCATAAATGAATGTGTCTTAGTGGTGGTCATAGCAACGAAAAGAAGGAATTAGTTTCTAATTTGTTCTTACTTTAGAGCTAAGGCATTTCCATAGAAACAATACACACAAGGACTGTTGCTGATATGTAACACGCGATTAGCATGTGGCTGATGAACCCAGCAGTAACATAAACTGCTTTTGTTAGCTTCTGTTATCGCTGCATATAAACAAATGGTGCTGCAGCCCAAGCTTGCACCAGTTAAGAGACTGTCTTGTGTTGAGAAGTTTGTTTCCATTATTCTATAGACGGCTATTTGCCTTGTGTTTACGTGTGTATCTGTACATGTGTTGTGCAAGCTTTCCCATTTGTGCTAACGCTTGTAATGTGTATGATGATAAATGTCAACAATGTCAACAAATAGTGACAAATATAGTGCTGCCAAATGAAAAACTGGTCGTACTCGCAAACCAAATAAAAGTGTTTGGTAATGGTATCCCAATTAAAGGACAAGCGCGGGAAATAATATGCTCTGTAAGAGAATTCAGATATCAGCGGCATTCTCCTATTAGAACAAGCATCAATATTTCACGGGTATGTTTCTTTTGTTAATCAAATATTTAGACTGATATATAATTGCATATTCTACATCAAGAAGAATGTATACCTTCCTAATTCAAAGGAAAATGCAACATGGGTTAGTTTCAAAACACTGATTTCGGAAACAATTAAAAAGCACGTTCCATACAAAATTATTAAACAAAACGCTGATCCAGAATTTTATACAAAATCTATTAGGATACTTAAAAGAAAAGCCAGGCGAGCGTTTAATAAAAGGAAGAAATCCGAATGGCATTTTAATAGATTTAAGGAATTGTCTAAATTACAAGACGAAAAGTTGCAAGCACAAGAACGGTTTTTTGAACAAAATTTTGGCGGGGCAAATAACTGTTGGAGATCCTTTTACAATTATGTAAATAGACGCAGGGGCAATAAAGAGAGTATACCACATCTTAGCGTAAATGGGATTGCTATAGTAAGCAATAAGGACAAAGCGAACGCAGTAAATTCACATTTTGTATCTATCTTTCATAAATTGGATGATAATGCTGAACAGGTAATTGGAGATAGTGGGGAATCTACTTTTCAAATAATGGCTTGCAAATTATGCAAAAGGATCAAGATGTTGCAGAATCGAAAGTCGAGGGGGCCCGATAACATACCTACTGAAATATTGAAGATTGGGGGAGAAGCTGTGATTCCCTATCTAATGTTTTTGTTTAACATGTAAATCAATAACTGTGACTTACCAGAAGACTGGAAAACCGCTATTGTAGTTCCTATTTATAAAGGGGGTAATAAAACAGAAATAAATAATTATTGACCAGTTAGTTTAACGTCAATAGTGTGTAAGTTGATGGAGCATTTAATAGCAGAATATATAAGGGAGGAGTTAGAAAACAAAAAATGGTTCAAGGAAGCGCAACATGGGTTTCAACCTGGGTACTCGTGCGAAAGTCAATTAACTTCCTTATTTCAAGACAGCAGATGAAGTGGACGCAGGAGGAAGAACTGATGCAGTGGTAATAGACTTTTCTAAAGCATTTGATGTAGTGCCGTATGAAGGAGTCTCTTCCGGCTGGTATCTCCCGTCACCAGTATGAAGGGAATCTTCTGCTCGTCGTCACTTTGAAGGGTCGGTATGATGAATTCTTTTCTCGTATAAAAGATCCGGCTAACTCTTTCGATGAACTGCGATGACTCTTTCTCTCCTATCTCGGTCGTGGTACGGGTATGAAGTATGTTCACAATTTACAGCTGATAATTTTCCTTGAGACGCGACCCCCGTGAAAATTATATGTTACGTCGATGTATTAACTTTTAGTCTTTCTAATGAGATAGTCTTCTTTGCTCTGGAGACCACAATTGAAATAATATTAGTGTATTTATTATCACAATTTTATTCGTTAATATATATAACATTTACAATGAAGACAAAAGATAATCGCACTAGGCCAACTGCAAACGATATAATGCAAACAATCAAACAATGGGAAACAAAACACTCCAACACAACACCTACCATAACTAATAATACTGCATCAAATGCCCCTCATCACAGTATATGCAACTAATTCTATTTTGGGAAAATTGTTTTCAGCCATACAATGTTGCATGTACTGTGATGATCTCCCCACAACAATGTAATTGTACAACAATATAACAACTGTGTTGAAAAACATGTCATCGTTGAATACAAAAATATTTTCTCTTGACAATGTTTCGATTTTTTTTTTTTTTTGGCAACTTTCAGGGGTTCTATGCCCCTCCCCACTAAAATTTGTTTTATGATTTTTCTTATAATTGATTGTCACGTCACTTTGCCATATCTATTTCGGCATCTCGGTAGGGCTTAAGCATAGTCTTGTGGTACTTGCCTACCTTTTTGCCGTTACTACCCTCAAGTCCATATGTATGATCTCCAAATTTCTCCGATATCCTGAATGGTCCTTTGTATAATAGATTCATTCGCCTATATATCTTCTTGGAGGCTCTTGACAAATTAAACTGTCTAATGAGGACTTCATCACCGACTTCGGGATTCCATTTTGCTTCATACCTCTTGACTTGAGATGCCCTTTTCTCGGCTTTCTTCCTTATCCTGTTGAAGGCTTCGATACATTTTTCTTCTTCCCGAGGTACATTAGCTTCCCTCTTGATAGTTGTAATGGCTTTAAGTACTAAAGGTTTGGGTGGTTTGCTCGTCATTAGTTCGTAAGGAGCAAATCCAGTGGTGGTATTAATCGTATGGTTCAATATATCTTCTATCACCTGACAGTATTTGTACCATCCTCGGTGATTGGCATGACACAGTATCCTGAAATATATTCCTAAATCACGCATAACCCTCTCACATGGGTTACCTTGGGGATAGTATGCCGAAGAGTTATATATTCTTATATTATTGCTTCGAAGGGCTGTAGTAAACACCTTGCTTTTGTGAACGGTAGCATTATCGGATAAGATAGCTTTTATATGACCATATTTTGGAATCCAATCCTTTAGGATTCTGTTCACGCAAGTCTGACTTTTGATGTTTCTAACTGGGTATAATCGGACAAACTTCGAGAAAATATCAAACATAACGAAGATGTACCTACAGTTATACTGGGTAGCAGGCATTTCACCATGTGCATCAATAGCAACCAAAGCGTTCCTTTCACTCCTTATTACTGATTGTGGAGCACAGTCATATTTAATATTTAAGGGCTTTGCTTTTTGACATAGCTCACAGGCCACAACGAATTTTCTCACCTTCCGGTCGATTCGTTTGAAGTATAGGTGTTCTTTGATAGCTGTGGCTGTCTTCTCACATCTTGGATGCGCGAGATTATTGTGAAATGTCTCTATCACTTCACGCTCCAACTCCTGAGGCACTATGACCTTCCATCTTTTCTCAAATCGCCCATGGAGTTTATATAAAACACCATCATGTTTAGCGACCGTTCCTCTGTTGTCGTATATACCTGGAGCCGTTTCACAAAGATCCCTTAACAACGGATCTCGTTGTTGCCACTCGGTTACGTTCTCAAACTTGCTGGAAAGTTTTCGGCTATATCCCAAATTCAACACCATGAGTTTAACCTCATTCTGTGGGTGCGACAATGTTTCGGGAATCTGTTTTTCCAATGACTGTCTGGAGAGCAAATCACTAAAAACATTCTCCTTCCCAGGTATATGATGGATGTCAATATCATGCGATGTAATTTCGTGTATATATCTGGAAATCTTTGAGCTAGTCAGCTTGCATTTCTTTATGAATGACAAGCTAATATGATCTGTGTACACAATGATTTTAGCATTGTACACGTACTGACGGAACTTCTGTAGTGCAAAGTATATTGCTCCGATTTCTTGCTCAGTAATACAAGCATTTGCCTCGACTTGGTTCAGCGATCGGGAAGCTGTAGCGATGACATGGCTATTGCCGTCTCCATCGACCTGTGTTAAGACACCTGCGTAAGCCTGTATGCTCGCGTCCGTGTATAAGTGATAAGGAGCGTCAGGTATTGGCCTTTCCAATAGAATTGTGTTGTTAAACAAGTCTTTAACCTTCATAAATGCCTGCTGATGTTCTTCGGTCCATTTCCATTTATTATTCTTTTTCAGTAATCCCCTCAACGGACTGAGTTCTTTAGCATAATTTATTATAAATTTGCTCTCGTATTGGAAGATTCCTAATAATCTTCTCAGTTGTTTGGTATTCTTTTGTCCTTCATTTATATTGTGCGCATTATTCACTTTTTCGTTCAGCGTAGCTATAAAAGATTCTTCTTCTTTCTTTTTATCATCTCTGACGACATCCAATCTGTATACTCCGCAATCATCTCGCAGATGGTGATTCTCTCCTCGAACTCCGCGAACATTATTATTAAACAAATCAATTTCGACGTATTTTTGTATATCATCGCAGTCGTCTTCTTCATTTGCACTTACTTTTTCGTCGTCGTACAATATAACATTCTCTACAAAAAATCTTCCATTATTAACATCGTCGAAATCCTCGTTCGCTTCAATATTTTCACCTTCTAACAGTCTCACTATTCGCGTGTTTTCACCATCTTTAACGCGTAGTTCATGCTCTTCGAAATCGATGATTGCTTGCCAGTGATAAAGTAAGTCGTTTCCAATAATAATTTCTCTTGCCAAACGCTGAATAACTAATGCGACAAAATCAAATTTCCAACCATTTACATGTGCTTTAACTAACATTTGATATTTCACCCGATCTCTCTTTTTACCGATCGCTGTACTACAATACACATTGTTTACGTGCAAGTACTCTATCTTGTTTGAGGATAATAATTCCTGGAATAATTCCTCTGAAATTACCGATGAGCTTGCCCCAGTATCTATTAACACAGTGAAGCTACGGTCCCATATATTTAACTCAATTTGAGGTGGATTGACTAACTCTTTATTGGACTTTACTGGGTTAATTTTGTTGTCGGTGATTAAATTTACGTGAATTTTGCCCTGTGCCTGCACCATCAAATCATTTTCCAAGGCATAAAATGATTTCGGAATTAATTTCCCTGATTCTCATTCGTTTGATTGTTACTTGTTGATATCGTGCCAGTATTTGTTTCTTGATTCTGTGTTCTAGGAAAGTCGCGATCATTCCTGCGTTCGACGCTTTCCTCCTCGAACCTAGGCACTTGGGTTACATTTTCCTGATAATTTGTACTATGATTTCTCGGATCGTAGCTTCCATTCCACCTACGATTGTAATTTCTGTAAAACCGGATGTGATTAATTTGACTGGTTCTTCCACACCCTCTGGTATCGCCACCATAATCATGATTACGTCTCTCGTATCGCGGATTTTGTCTGTCTCGCGGTATAGGACCTCTGTAATTCGATCTTACATCAGGACGTCTATTTGTTCTGTAGTTTTCACCATTATTTTGGTGTGTTTCATCTCTCACACCATTTCCCTGGTTCTCATTCGTTGTTGGAAAATTATTTCTAAGACGTTCTAATTGCGTTCCTTGATTCCTACCTTGGCCACCTACAGCGCGCTGTCCATTTTCATATCGCTGACTGGAGTTAGTCTCTTGGTAATTATTCTGTGCCTCGAACTCTGCCAATAATTCAATTACGTCCGAAAAATCAACCGGTTTCGCCACGATCAGATTATTTCTTATGTGCGGTGGATAATGGCGAATAAGTGCTTCAATAACCTCCTGTTCACTCAACTGAGGTTGGAGTAGTTTCGATTTGTTCGCCAGTTTCAAAAAATACTCCATCATTGAAATACCACGTTTACTGTCATAATGTCCGGTAGCCAGTTCGACTTTAATCTGGTTTTGACGTCCCGGTCCCCAAAATCTATTTATAAAAAGGTTTCGAAACATACTATATGTTTCGTGAGACGCCAAAGTTAGTCTTAACCATTCCAATGCGTTTTTCTTAAGACAGCGTTTAACCACCATCATTCGTATCTCGTTCGGAATTCGTTTGATCCTAAAATAATCCTCCAGTTCTTTTATGAAAATTTTTGGATTGTCACCGGCTTCTTCGTCAAATGACGGAGGGGTTAGGTCATGGAACAAGTGACTAGCATGACAATTATGGTTTTGACTAGGGGAGTGCATTGGCATAGCTAAATCATTCTCCTGAAAGTCCGCCATATTACTGTTATTGTCAAGTGCATCAGTATTGGTCATATTTTTGCATTCACTCACAAATTGATCATGATTGTCATTAACTCTATCAGCCTGTAGAGCAATCACAACTTGGGAAAGCCTTCCTGTAAATTCTTTTTCCTTTGTAACCGTTTCATTTATTCTATTTACATTTACATTGGCTTCCTCCTTTACTTTATTCAATTCTTCTCGCTGTGACTGCATCTCAGCGCTTATACCCTTTCTAAACTATTTTCTAAACTATCAATTTTTACATCAATGTCATTTTGTTTTGACCTAATTCCATCTTGATACATTTTACAACTCTGTTCTACCACGACTATCTCTGTTCTCAATTCATCTCCTACCTTTGCAATTTTTGCATTCTGTTCTGCTAGTTTTTCATCAAATTCTTTACTTAATTCAGCTTTCATTTCTACCACTGTCTTCTCCTGTCCTAACTTAACTTCATTTATCAATTCTCCTAGCCTAGCTATTTCTACTGCGTTTGATTCCTGTCCTAATTTTATCACGCTTACTAACTCACCTAATTTAGCTATATCATTGTTACTTGATTCAATTCTTTCTGTACATTCCTTCTTACATAATTCAATTTCTTGTGACAATTTATTTATATTTCTGGCATTATCCTCCTTCAAATCTGCTACATTTCTAACACTATCCTCTCTTAGTTTTGCTACATCTGCTTTTAGTTCTGTTACATTTCTAACAAAATCTGCTTTTATATCTGCTGTATTTTTGTTCATCGCTTCCAATATTTCTTTCAATCCTATTTCAGATTCCTTACATACTACATTCTTTCTACCTTCTACTGATAACTTATCACTCACTTCCCTCTCTACACTATCATTATCTTTCTCAACTTTTTCCATCTTCTGTACAATTTTCTTATTGCGTAGTATCATAAATTAGTACTAGTCTTACTTGAATTCTGGAGCACAAGAAAAAGGATACTCCGTCAAAATGTCTTCTTTTCACTCTTTGTCCAGGTACATATTTTTACTCTATACGCCTGTATTCGAGCCGTCGCGCGTCTGGGCGCCAGTATGAAGGAGTCTCTTCCGGCTGGTATCTCCCGTCACCAGTATGAAGGGAATCTTCTGCTCGTCGTCACTTTGAAGGGTCGGTATGATGAATTCTTTTCTCGTATAAAAGATCCGGCTAACTCTTTCGATGAACTGCGATGACTCTTTCTCTCCTATCTCGGTCGTGGTACGGGTATGAAGTATGTTCACAATTTACAGCTGATAATTTTCCTTGAGACGCGACCCCCGTGAAAATTATATGTTACGTCGATGTATTAACTTTTAGTCTTTCTAATGAGATAGTCTTCTTTGCTCTGGGGGCCACAATTGAAATAATATTAGTGTATTTATTATCACAATTTTATTCGTTAATATATATAACATTTACAATGAAGACAAAAGATAATCGCACTAGGCCAACTGCAAACGATATAATGCAAACAATCAAACAATGGGAAACAAAACACTCCAACACAACACCTACCATAACTAATAATACTGCATCACGCATAATTTACTTATTGGGAAACTAGCCGGCACAGGAATAGAAAAACGAGTGGTTTTATGGGTCAGAGCGTTTTTGGATGGGAGAACACAGCAGGTAAAAGTAGGTAAAGATATCTCCGAGAGAGGCACAGTGAGTTCGGGAGTACCCCAAGGCTCAGTACTGGGTCCGCTACTTTTTCTTATTTTTGTTAATGATATAAGTGCAAATATTAAATGTCAGATAAAACTGTTTGCAGACGATTGCATTATCTATAATAAAATTCGGAATGCCATAGATGAGTCTCTGCTTCAGGGTGATTTAAATGAAATTAGTAATTGGGCTGCTACAAATAAGATGACGATTAATGCTAAGAAAAGTAAGTCCATTGCATTTAGAAGATCTAAGAGGGAAATTCTTCATAACTATCACATGGGCGGAGAAAAATTTTGCGGGTAGATAGCTGCAAGTATTTGGGAGGGTACCTGGCGAGTAACGCTGGGTGGGACGACCAGGTAAATTCTACATCCAGGAAAGCGTTACATTTCTTAATGAGGGTACTGAAAAAGGGGAGCGGAAGGTCCAGGGAAATTGCTTACAAATCTTTGGTGCTTCCGATTATGGAATATGGAGCAGTATGTTGGGACCCATATAGACTTAGTCAAATTGATTCGCTAGAAAGAATACAGAGAAGGGCTATAAAATTTATAAAACGAGGTAAATCTTTTGGGCCTAAAAAAGGTGAGGAGACTGAATGGGAGCCTCTAAAAGTCCGGCGTAAGAGGCAGAGGTTATGCGCATTATTTCAAGCATATCGTGGTTCAAATGCATGGGTGGGTATTAGTGAAAGATTGGACAACCCTACATATTATGGAAGAAAGGATCATTTGTATAAAATTAAAGGTAGAAGGCACAGAACTGACGTAGGAAAGTTCTCCTTTGTCAATAGAACCATTGAGGAATGGAATGAATTACCTGTAGCAGTCTTTCAGGGCTGTCCCTTATCTGTGAAGAAATTTTCGAAAAATATCGTCAATCAAGTAAATGCTGTGTAATTTACTATAAAGTTTACGCACGTGTATTTTTGACATTTATTGAACTGATGGTGAATACTAATGCTAAATTTAAATTGGTTATACTGACAGGATAATTAATTAATGAGTGTTAATTATTGTTAATTATTTTATTATTGTTCTTTATTGTATTATGATTGTATTACTATTGTTTGTGCACTCTGTTTGTAACCTTAATTTGTACATTTAACTCTGCCACACACACACACACACACGCACGCGCGCACACACACACACACACACACAAGCAGAAAATACACACACACAACACACACACACACACACACAAAACACACACACACACACACAACACACACACACACACAAACATTAGACATCACATATTATTTACACCTGACAGAAGAAGTTAAGAAAAGTGATACTCCAAGTAGTGTTCTAAAATTATTGGCATTAGAGACAATCCATACTAGATTTCCAGAACATGAGTGGCTCCATATTTATACTGATGGATCATTAATATCAAACCAAGATGGAGCAGGGGCTGGAGTCACATATCACCTCTTTTCCTATTACAAATCTTTAAGTTAGTGAACTACTAACTTTGATGGAGAAATTGAAGCAATTCGAATGTCCCTACAAAATCTTTTGTATAGAATTTCACATTTTCATCAAGCAGTTATTTTCTCAGATTCCAGGGCAGCAATTATAGCAATTACTTCCAAGTTGTCACCAAAAAAACCAAACAATTATAAAATGTTGCAAAATACTTACCCATCTAACAGCACTTCAAAACCACCTAGTCTTCCAATGGATACCAGCTCACTGTGAACTGAGTGGTAATGAGAAAGCTGATTTTCTTGCAAAAAAGGGTACCAGCAGTGTACAGAAATCTATAGTTAATCTACCATTTTATGCAGCTAAAAGATTAGTTAACTCTGAATTCAAAAATATTATTGCAAAATATTACTTTGAAAAATCAAAAAATAAAAGATGCGAACTACCAAACATTCAAACAGTAATTCCTGAGTATCCTCGAAAAACGGCAGTTGCAACCTTCAGGTTGATTACAGGACATGATTGTCTGGCAAAACATTTAAACAGAATTGGGATATATTGTTCACCACTCTGTCCTCTATGTGATCTGCAAGAGGAAATGGACCGAGACCACCTTCAAATATGCCCGGCCACTTCTAGTGCCCTTCCCATCCATCAGTGAAAAATATTGGAGAGCAAGAGGATTAATGACTTCATTGTCAGAAATGCAGCATTAGCTAACAACAACATTAATTAAAATGAAAAAAAAAAAAATTGAATTATTTCAAACAGCTTAGGTGTTACCATTTTTAAAAAATGTTTAAAACACAAAATGAGGAGAGTAAAGCTGTCAAAATGAGGCCCAGACCAGATAACAGGTTTGTTGCATGTACAACAATATGAACACAGTTAGCAATATTTAATGATAATTGACGTGGAAAGTTTCTTGCTTGGTGCAACACAGTATGATTAAGTTTGCAACTTTTAGGTTGGATTTTCAACCTATCGCTTGAGAGGGTTCTTCTAATGCTAATCAGTGGTATAAGTGCATTTGCAATGGAATTTAATGAACCAATAACTGGCTTGTTGCAAGTGAGCTAAATTCTCATGATTGTATGTTCACAGACAAATTTGACCAGTTCTGGGCAGTAAACAGGAAACTGATGGAGGGAAGTGGTGACGAGGCCTTTAAATACATTCCATTTCGATGTTACCGAGGAGAGGATCCGTTTGTCCAGCGTCTTGTGAGGCCGGTTACTGAAGAGGGACAGCGTAAAACACTGCAGAACCTTATGGAAGAGGTTTACCCAAATGAATCTAACAGTAAGTACAGTCCGGACAGTATGTTAAGTGTCTCTCGTAACACTTGGGTCTCACTTAATTGGCTAATGTGTATAATACTTCATGGTTTGACTGTAAATGTACCAGAGCAAAGGCGCTTTTATGGCTTTGTGGCACATCATCTCCATGGACATGGCCACATCTATGCATGCTATTTTTTTAATAATAAACATAAAAATATTTTAAAACTATGGGTATAAGAGTGTAACAGGTTCTTAACCTCTTCAGCGCTATGGACATGAAATCACTTCCATTTAAAATGACAGATGAGCAATATGGGCGTGTATACACGTCCTGTGCGTTTGTGCATTTAACCCTTATTTATCCCTTATCTAACTCAACTTATTTTAATTTTCCCTTTATGAAACATTTAAGTAAAGTCTATATAATTATTATTTATTTATGCCAACAAACTTACTGTTGGTGTTTTTAAACACACAAGCCGTGTGTGGGCAAAGTTTAAGAGGTAGGGGAGTTTGTCAAAAAAGTCGTGCGAGCGCTGATTAGCACAGATAGCAGAGGGCTAGGACCAAAAGGCGCCTTACCAGTCTTTAGACTGATGGCTGAAGCCTTGCTATCTTACCCGCAAGTCAGTAAGTCACGTTAGTACGTGCTATAGAAGCACAAAAGTTGGCTAGATGAGGAACTGGAACTTAAAAATTCAATGCCACAACTGGGATTTGAACCACAGACCTTCCGCTTGCCGGGCGGACGCTCTAACCACTGAGCTATTGTGACAAACTGCCAGAATGGCATTAAATTCTCAAGCCAGTTCGTATTTTCTCCTGGTAAACCACAAAGGCAGTCTCACATCAGAGACAATTACCCCAATGGTGACTTACTATTGCAAGTACTTTATATCCCAGGATTAAATAACCTTCACATGGTAATTATTATTTATTTATGCCAACAAACTTACTGTTGGTGTTTTTAAACACACAAGCCGTGTGTGGGCAAAGTTTAAGAGGTAGAACTGGAACTTAAAAATTCAATGCCACAACTGGGATTTGAACCACAGACCTTCCGCTTACTTACAATAGTAATTCACCATAGGGGTAATTGTTTCTGATGTGAGACTGCCTTTGTGGTTTACCAGGAGAAATACGAACTGGCTTGAGAATTTAATGCCATTCTGGCAGTTTGTCACAATAGCTCAGTGGTTAGAGCGTCCACCCGGCAAGCGGAAGGTCTGTGGTTCAAATCCCAGTTGTGGCATTGAATTTTAAGTTCCAGTTCTACCTCTTAAAGTCTATATACTTTACTGACTTACCTTTATATGTTCCTTGTGCAGTGATATGCCTCAAAACAGGGATAAACACACAAGGGTACATCTCCACATTCGCAAATTCTTTTCTTGTGCCACACGAAACACTTTTGAGATGGGCGGGACTTCTTTGCTGTTGGTGGTATCCTTTTAGGATAATGTTTTCCTTGAAGTCTGAGGGGTGCAGGGGTTCTGGAGTTTCTACCCCCAACGTGGTGTTGTTCAATTAGACTGCGAGCTATTGATAGTCAGAAGTCCAGGTAGGTTATTGTCTTGTGTGGGTTTAGAGCTCTCCAAATTACCAAACAATTGTATATGGTTATATCCAGCTGGTGCAAAAATACCTTTTTATACCACTTCTCCCTTCAGCTACAAGCAGGAAAGTATATGAAAGTACGAGGGGCATCTCAAAAGTAACTTGCACTATTTTTTTAAAAAATAACAAAACGTTTAAATATTTAAAAAGGGGTAGATTTTGAAAGCTACATTCAGTGCCTATTTTTCCACATAATTTCCTTGAACCTAAATACATTTTTGATACCGTGGTAACAGTTTGTTTAACCCAATGTCAAACCACTCTCCCGCCAAACTGGATAGCCATCTTTCCACTTCTTGTTTCAGTTCCTCGTCATTTACGAAGCGCCTTCCCCCAAGATGTTGCTGCAACTCCAGAAAAAGATGGTAATCACTCGGTGCAAGGTCAGGTACACTAGATGGATGACCAAAAACATCCCATCAAAACTGTTCAAATGGCTTGAGTTTCACGAGCAGCGTGCGGGCAAGTGTTGTCGTGGACCAGAAAAATTGTTTTGCTCAACTTTCCCTTCCTTTTGTTTTGTATGGCTCTTTTGAGTTTTCTCAGCACCTCACAATAGCGAGCAGCTGTCATCGTGGTTCCATGGAGCAGGTAATCGATTAACAGTACTCCCTTCGAATTCCAGAATATCGTTGTGATGACCTTGACAGTCGATGCAACAACTTTTGCCTTTTATTAGAGTTGCCTCATCCATTCGTTTCCACAAGTTGCACACACTTTTGATAGACACAGATCCTTAGAATAATAATCCTGTGAAGCGATGCACGGCTTATTTCAATATACGGAGGAAGTTGAAACAAACCTGCATCAAGTGTAAGGCGCTGATCGGTGTTCACACTGCTCGAACCTCGTCAACAATATCCGGAGCGAGGGAAGTGGAGGGTTGGCCGCTTCATTGCTCATTGTGTAATGTTCTTCTCCCTTCAATGAACGATTGGGGCCAACGAGAAACCATTTGTCTTGACAAAATGTCTTTTCCATAAACACTGCACAACTCGCAATGAATTTCAGTCGCACATTTATTTTTTCCCGTCAGAAAACGGATTACAGCACGAACTTTGCAATCGGCTATAGGAACGAGTGGAGTCTCCATTGTTACTGCCGTTTTAATGTCCAATTAATAAACTTAGGGGCCTAGGAATTTTACGGTGCTGCTACTACACCCATACCTATATACCCTGGGACTTTCAGACTTTTCCCGCCTACCGCACGGATTTAAAAAAATAGTGCAAGTTACTTTTGAGACAGCCCTCGTATTTTAACAAAGAAAGAAACGGAGTCTACTAAGCTACGAAACATGCATAAGCAAAAGTTTCAAACTGCTGTATTCTGATGACTCATGCATACACTATGCTTTGTTTTGCTGATGCACAAGCCACACATACAATGGGTCGACTACTGTTTCTTTCAGAGAACTTATATTAGATGCGTTCGACAGAGCAAAGTTGACTTTTCACCACAGTGAAACATAATAGTGCCATTTCAACGTTTTGTAAATGCAACTGAACTTTGCTGATGATGTACATGTATACTGCATATAACGAGTTTTATACCAGTTTTT
The DNA here is from genome assembly GCA_030765045.1 of Tenodera sinensis. NCBI lineage: Eukaryota > Metazoa > Arthropoda > Insecta > Mantodea > Mantidae > Tenodera > Tenodera sinensis. The sequence goes on along the minus strand of CM060965.1, from coordinate 3,078,042 downwards.
GTTTCATTAAAATAACTTAATATTTACACAAAGTACAGCTGTGAATATACGAAGCGCTTTTAGCGCGTTTAACAATTTAAATGCTAGCCGTTCTTGGCTCGCAGACGTTTTAAATGGCCATCGCTCAAGAGGTTAATTTAACACCTAACAGGCACACAACATTTCACATTTTGCCTGTGTGCAATTGGGTGTGCCACAGCAGGCTTTGCCCATACGTAAACTCCTCGCGTAAAACATGTATAACACTTTTGCATTATAAAAGATGCTGGAAATGTCGTCCACCCTCGGCTAAACGAGCGTTAGATTGGGAGAACACATTCAAATTCACATGATTGAGTTGGACCACTGTAATGTTTCCAATTTCATTTCTAATATTTTGTTTTAGTTGTTCCAATGTATGAGGATTTGTCTCGTAAACTTTGTCTTTCAGGTTACTACCCCACACAGTGTTAGATCGGGGGAGCGAGAGGGGAGGGCCATACACCAGCACTAATCGCTGTCTTCAAACACTTCCCTAAGTTGATTCATGGACTCCTCTGCTGTGTGGGCAGTAGTAGAATCTTGTTGAAACCACCCACCCATATGATTTCTCTTCCTCTGTCAGTTCATGATAAAATGGGACCCACCTCAGTAGCATGATGGTTAGCGTGTCTGCCTCACGTTCAAGTGGTCACGAGTTCAAATCTTACTTAGGGTAGTTTATCGAGGTAAGGTGTTTTCTGAGGTATTCCCTTATCCTGAGAAGACGAATGTGGGTAACTTAAAGCTCTATGGGCCTCGAGCTCATTTGAGCATCATTTCACCCATTTCATTCATTCACCGTCCGATATGACATTACATTGGAGGACGTTAATAACAAACAAAAAATGATAAAATAGGGTCAAAATGTCATTTTGGTACCTCTCTGCATTTACAGTCTGCTGGTGGAATATTGGACTGATATGCATCTAGCACTATCAGCACACCCAAATCCAACTCTCTGATCATAATGAGGAATTTCTTGAATGCACAGAGGCCCAGTGTCGACTGTTATGAGCATTGACACGACCATTTAGGTGGAACCACACCTTGTCAGAAATGAACAGAAGCTGTGGATCAATTAAACCATCATTCACTGATGAAAGAAACTATTCACAATAATGCATTTGTGATACTGGGTCACCTTGTTTTAAAGCATGGACACTTATACAGTTTTAGTTTTAAGAATTTAGTTGCACTATGTGCAGAAGAATTTGAAATTCCCACCTGTTGTGCTAATTTTGGGATGGATTTGGTTGGTGAATATTCAAAACATGCGTCTATTTTGTCTAACTTTTCCTCTGTTAAAACTACATTTATGCTTTTGGTTTTTGTTTGCCAAAGAACCAGTGGTTTTGAATTTCTTCACAATCTCATGAATCGTAAATCTGGAAGGAGGCACCTCACCAAGAAACGTTTGAATATACACTGTGCAAACACGGCTTGGTGATTCCCATTTATAATAACTTTTACACTTGAAAATGCATTGCTCTAGAGTCAAGCGTCTAGTCATGTTGATGGTCGAGTGGAGCGCACAGTGCTAGCCCGCGTGCACAATGGCAGCGGGCATATGAAGGCGGGCCATGCCAAAGCATGCTGAAAGAAGTAGAATTGAGAAAAATGTGCACTAGAACTTTGCAAGTAGTTCAGGAAGTGGTGTTCTTTACTTTAATACGTGTTTATTTCAGCAAGTGCGACAGAAAGAAGCAATAGTGCAAGGTCTGCAAGAATTCATATAACAGAATTCCCAATTGTTTTACATACACATTTACTGCAAAAAATTAAGACCCGCTTATTTGCTAATATAAATGATCATTGCATGGTGTTTTGTATACCAAACATGATATAAAACACAGTTCTGCAATTTGGATTTGTCTTTGCGAAGTGTTACTCTGTAATATTAGATTTCTCTTACTCCTGGTGTATGGTAGCAAACTCATACTATGGAAAATAACTATTGAGACACAAAGTTATATTTTCTGTAGTATTTTAGGTTTTCAAAAGAAAGCAAAATTTGAAATAGTGAAACAAAAATTAATTAATTCCTTTGTTTGATATTACAACTTAGAATGTTATGTAATTGAGAGGTAGAATTTTTCAGTTCCAGTTCTACTTCCCAAACATTCCCACACACGGCTTGTGTGTTTAAAAACACCAACAGTAAGTTTGTAGGCATAAATAAATAAAGTTGTGTAATTATTTGTTGTTATTGCAAGAAGTGAGTGAGAGAGATTGTGAATGTTGTTGCAGTTCACGTGGTTACACACGGCATTGAGCCACCAGGAGAAACGCCACTGCAATGGATGAGTGAGCACCTCAGTTACCCGGACAATTTCCTACACCTGTGTGTTCAAACATCGTCGTCGTCATAAAGCTAGCCAAGCTTGCCATTCAGGTGCCTAGACTTGTGCTTTATCGTGTGCCATTGGACATCACAGTCGAGCATTTGTGTACACTTGTGCCACTGCCCAATCGTCAAACAAAGCAATGCTTTCTTTTATCAGATTGTTTCCTTGAAAGGGAGGGATGTATTTGGGAAAGAAAAGAACTTGCATTTCCATGTATTGGTAGCTCATTTGTTTTTAAAACTTCAAAAGTTTAGTTGTTATTAATTTTAAATATCTACCCAGTTCCACTTCAAATAAAATAAAATAAGCTGTACATAGAAACATGAAATACATATGTCAGTGATGATCACCAGTGTACAGGATGCCTCAAATATTTGGAGAAAATACAACTATGTAGGAGACCAGTTCCTCTCACCAAAACAAAAAAAAGTCTTACGTAAACATATGTCCAAAAAGCTGTTGTGTTTCGGACATTGGAAGAATATTTTGCTATCATAGGGTGACCTCTAAAGCCATGGTGTCACTAAGGGGAAACAGGGCAGTTACTTGTGCCCCTTTGTTGGCAATAGATACGAGGGCAAGGAACACTGCTGGGGGATTCCAAGTGGATTTTGTAACGAGACACGTAGATGCTCTTATTTTGTGAAACTCAGGGGTGGGAACATTAGCCAATGCCAGTCACCTTTACGCTGCATAGCAGGCCACTAAGCCAAGGCGAGGGAGAGGGGAGAGAATGACCCACACTGGTACTTTTTGGTACCTCTGCTCTAAAGGAGTGTTTATTTTATTGCCGTAGTTCCGTGCTGCAGTCATAGTTATAATATTTTTATTTTTATACAAATTTTTACAATTGTAGTCCATGAGAATTCTTACTGACAGAGATTGAGAGCAGAAAACTAATATAATTATATAACCAAATCAATAATTTTTATTTATCACAAATTAACACAGTTATTTGCAACATATGCTATAACACATCTTTTACAATTTTTGACGACAGAATAATGAATTATTATTGTTTGATTGCAAAGTTCCAACATGCAGCCCCCACTGAACAATCTGCCAGCGCCAATGATTGTTGTTTATCTGATTAGTGAACTGTTTGCTGCAAACTTGAAGTTGCATGTATTATTCCTTTATACATCTTGAAGGTAAATTTAAATTAATAACTTAAAAACTATGCATTTGTAGACTTATGTGTACATGATATTCTTTGGTTTTGTTTTCTTGCAAGGAACCTGTCTGTTTGTCCAAGTATTTTTGATGCTCTCTGTATAATAATGGCTCTCTCTCTCTCTGTGTGAATACAACGTATAAGAGCTCATAGCTTCCTTTTGGTAATTTAATTTTGCTTTTGAACTCGTGTCTATTGCCACAAGATTATTGTCTCAATCTTCAGTCTCAGAGTAATCATAAAAAGCAGATTTGAGAGTTAGAATTGGAAGTGAAAAATTCAATGGCACAATTCAAGTTTACCTATTCACTGGGAGAAATACAAATTGGTTGGAGGATTCAGTGTCATTCTGGCAGGTTGTCACAGTAGCTTAATGGTTAGAGCACCTGCCTGGTAAGTGGAAGTTCTGTGGTTCAAATCCCAGCTGTGGCATTGAATTTTTCAGTTCTAGTTCTACCTCTCGAACATTGCCCACACACGTGTTGCTTGTGTGTTTAAAAACACAAACAGTAAGTTTGTTGGTGTAAATAAATAGCAAAATGCAGATATTTGTATTGAGTTGAGAGCTGATGTCAACAGGAAAGTTAGAAGCACTTCTATTGCTGAAGATCTGAATGTGATGCTAAAGAAAGTAAAATGTAACAGAAATAGCTAGTAATAGATTATAGAATGTCTTAATTACTATTATTATAAGGGTGTTTGGAAAAGTTTTGCCTCGTAATAAACAGCTGCAACAATATGGGTCAGTCAGACTCAAAATGGTCAGGAAACATAATTAAATTAAGACTTGAAGCTTTCATAGTGTTATTAATTATGGCTTCATGGATGATAAGTTTAAAACTGTCAAGCTTTTGGCCATGTGAAAGTCATGGGAACGTTGTTTAGCCCTTTCACTGCCGAAATATTTGCCACTTGACAACCCCTCCCTCCTTGCTGAGACATTTTTAAAATTTCAAGTACTTTCTATTCGTACAATAACATGCAAAAAGAATATAAATATGGTGGAACACTCTCCTAGGAGAGTGTAGACTGATGTAGGTGATCCAGTTTCTTCAAAAAAGAAAAAAACCTTAATTTAGGCCACATGCAATGCAAGAAGTTAGGGTTGTCGTTAGAGCTGTTTCCAAGTTCCGCGGAATATATTTATATACAAGAATTGCTCGTTTAAATATATAAGATTAAAACCATTAGTTACTGCAGTGTTAATGTCTTTATATTCTGTGTCAAATTCTTCCTTATTAAGGGGTATATTTATTAACCTATAAATTAAACCATTAAAAACAGCAAATTTGTGTAAAAAAGTATTAAAACTTTCATTTTTTGTATAGTTATCTATAGTTTATAGATTTTGTATAAATGCCAAAATTCAATTTATTGTTATATTTTTTAATTTTTAAGTCTAGGAACGGAAGACATCCATTATTTTCTGTTTCTCAGGGACTACAGTAATAATGTCATCCACATATCTATACCATATTTTAAAAATTAGAGGAAATGATTTTGTAATTTGAACTTTGAAAAATCTCATATTAGTAGCTTCAATTATTTCTTAATTAATACATTGCATTATACGTAAAATATACATACTTTGAACTCTCTTCCGAGTAGCTGTCATGTTAACATGCACCACCAAAGAATAGTTAAGAAAGAATGTGTGGTCGCTCGTAGCAGTGCTCCACGGTAGGAAATGTTGGTCTGGGTGGCTCAGTTGGTTAGATGCTGGCCTACTGATCCCAAGGTCACAGGTTCAAACCTGGCCCAGGCAGATAGTTTTTAAGTGTGCTTAAAAATGACAGTTCCATGTCAGATTTACTGGCATGTAAAAGAAGTCCTGCGGGATGAAATTCCGGCACACCGGCGATGTTGATGTGATCCTAGCAATTGACAGCATCGTTAGACAACAAAATAATTTTTTTAACAGTAGGAAACGGAATCTAAAGGTCCCTAGCTGTGGATCCACAGGTCTGAATTGCTATTTCCCCATTTAGAGAAATGAACTTGGGTCCACACATGTTGAGGGAGTGAAGAGCACCTTCTCTATACCATGTTGGGTCACTGCTGACTTTTGTGGTTGCGCTGATGATGTTCCTTGCACTACTTCCGTTTGTCCACATTCACACGGGATCCTGCACAGGCCTGCCATTTTGAGGAGCATGGATCTTTTAGAAGCCTTAGTATTGTCGGAATTTTTGGGCACAATAAAGTAGGTTTTGATGTTCAGTTTGGAGAGGATGTGGGAAATGTTGTTACAAATAGAACCATGCTTCAGCAGTTGTCTGTACTCTTGGAACGAGGGACATGTAGCACATTGGTCCTGTTATGTAACACCCTTCTGTGGGCCTCCTCGACATCGTGGTCACTGTAGCCATTCTACTTTATTTCATCGAGCCTTTGACATAGATACCAGACGAAGACAAAATTCAGCAAGAAATTCAACGTTTATGAGATACATTGTCACAGAATGAAGTAACTTGAGGAGGGGCCTGAAATCAATAAACTGCGTGAAACTAGACCATGCCAATGGACGCTGATGTATGCCTACTTCATTTTTCTTTTAAGAGATTAGCAAGTACAATACAGCATTTAAATAACATTTTGTAGATTGCATCATCCTTTAATTTGTGAAATAGCCTTAATAAAGCAACTGGTGATAGTCAAACTCTAGCATTACTTATGAGTAGATGGGCAATAAATAGGCAATTACTTTCATAGTAGTTTTATATACTGTTGCAGTTATGAGGCCAAACTTTTCAAAACACCCATGTATATATAAGGAAAATTGAAGCTATTAACAGTGAAGCAACAAGATTCTAAAGTAAGAACAAATTAGAAACTAAAAACTTCACTTATCTTAGTAATGTTGCACGTTCTTTTTGCACAAACTGACCCAGGGCTTCAAGTTGTCTCCAACTCATTCTCAAAGCTATTACAAGAGAAAAAAAAGACATATTCTTGCAGACATTAGGTTTTTGAATATTTGTTTAAAAAGAAAAGTAACCCTTGTTTTTGTTAGAAGAAATGTCAAACTAGATAATAATAGTATTCAGAGCAGCAGAAGAGAAAGTTATTGAATGATACCTAAAAAAGAAAAAGTATTTTAAATGTCAATAATCCTGTTTTACCCAAAAATGGTATAGCTTTGAGAATGAGTTGGAGACAACTTAAAACCCTGGGTCAGTTTGTGCAAAAAGAACGTGCAACATTACTAAGATAAGTGAAGTTTTTAGTTTCTAATTTGTTCTTACTTTAGCACCCATGTATAATTTTGGCCAGAGCATATTCTACACTTCACTGAATCCAGCATCTGAGATTTATGGGGACAAGCATCCCAGGAAATGTTTACACATATAGTTTTCCTCAGTTACAGCAATAAATGAGAGTTTGAATGGCAGAAGTGACACTGGTGCACACTTAGAATGCAAGGCTGCAAAGTGCATTTTTGAGAATATTTGCTACGTGAATAAGAAAGGCTGTTGATTGCATTTACTGTAGGATTCCAGGAATCGTAACTTGAATTGCTCCTTTGTTATCCCTTATTGGAACATTGCACAGCATCTGCCTTTGTACATATGTGCCAATGTGAAACATTAGTTGTGCTTGAGTAAGGGTGTGTAAATTATCAGTGAACCAGGAGACGATAATGTACATACTTACAGGGAAAGTATCAAATTGCTCATGCCAAGACCTACCTTTAAATCATGCAAGCAATTTGCCGTTTTAATCAAATTTGAAATTGTACCATTTGAACTATTTGGGAACAATACTTGCACAGTAACATATGAATGAATGATTTATCTGAACACTTGAACAAAATGTTAGTTTGTCTATGTTACGCTATGTAGGTAAAGTTTATTTACTAATACGCTAGCTCGACTTCAGTGACACCCTGAACTTCCGTTCTGTCAAGTAGCTCTTATTAACCCTTCTCCTTTCCTTTGTTATACTCACGTCTCTTTTGCTTTCTGTAGAAACTTGGCTGTACCCTTTGATGTTCCTTTCTTATTTTCATCTTTATCGCTACCTTGTTGCGTTGTTTCCCCCACCACACAGTTCCCATATTCCTTTTTCACTACCTGTTAACCCTCCAAGAAGTATTGTATTCCTTTTACTTTATAAAATTGTAATGCTTTCTTATTTTCTGAACTTCCTGCCTTTCATTTCTTACCAGTTTGCCCACATCTCTTACATGTGTTTCTTCTAGCCTCTGTTTATCTCCCATTCCTATTTTCTCCACAATTCTTCCTATCTCTGCCCACCAGCTGTTAGTATACTTGCTTCTTGCATAATTTGAGAATTTCCCCTTCTTCTTTGGTCAAGCACCTATACCAAAATTTTGTTATTCTTTCCAATATTCTTCCTTTCCTCGTATTTTCTAATTCTAGTAACACTATTTACCTTGATAACCCTAGTAGCTCTTTATAAAACGTTGTATAGGTACCTTTTATTTTTGTTTACCTTTGTGGCCCCACAAATCTCTGCTACATAAAGTATTTTAATTTCACTAATGCTTGACACATTCTTTCCAGCCACTCGGTTGCCATTTTGCGTATTCTTCTTTGTCATTGCTGTGTGCCTCCAATTTCCCATTGTTATTCAACCTTACTGCTAAATATTCAAATTCTTTGACCACTTCTACTGTTTTGTTGTTTAGTACTAATTTTTCCTCCGTTTTTGCTCACCATGACTTGACTTATTTATGTTTATTCTTGTTTCCCATTCCTTGCAGAATTTGTGTATTTCATGTATTGCCCTTTGTAGCTCTACTGCCATTAAATTGTCTGCATATCATAATTCAGATCTTTGCTATTACTGGTCAACATGATTTGCTGTTTTAACCCTTTCTGTTATCTCATGTATGTGCAGCAATACATGACATGAAATTGCAAGGGTCTAGGAGATTCTTCTATGGAACACAAGTGTTCATTTAAAGAGGAATGAAAAAAGGTAAACTTGCATAATTTTGTTTCCTTAACTTGTTTCCAATGTACATAATTTCTTATACACAGTGTTCATTTTTATTTGTTCCTTGCATGGTGGTGTATGAATCACTATCTACTGTCTGGCGAGTCTTTGGAGACTACTCTGAGAATGCCCAGGTTTAATCTTGCAGGGATGGGTTAGTTAGGCTATGCTTGGTCCTTCCCAAGTATTTGGAGACTACTCTGAGAATGTCCAGGTTTAATCTTGCAGGGATGGGTTAGTTAGGCTATGCTTGGTCCTTCCCAAGTATTTGGAGACTACTCTGAGAATGCCCAGGTTTAATCTTGCAGGGATGGGTTAGTTAGGCTGTGCTTGGTCCTTCCCAAGTATTTGGAGACTACTCTGAGAATGTCCAGGTTTAATCTTGCAGGGATGGGTTAGTTAGGCTATGCTTGGTCCTTCCCAAGTATTTGGAGACTACTCTGAGAATGCCCAGGTTTAATCTTGCAGGGATGGGTTAGTTAGGCTGTGCTTGGTCCTTCCCAAGTATTTGGAGACTACTCTGAGAATGTCCAGGTTTAATCTTGCAGGGATGGGTTAGTTAGGCTATGCTTGGTCCTTCCCAAGTATTTGGAGACTACTCTGAGAATGCCCAGGTTTAATCTTGCAGGGATGGGTTAGGCTATTGAGCCCTATGCTTGCTGTTTACGAAACTTCCCATGGAGCACCTAACACTCATTTCTTCTGGTGGTTTATTGGAACACTTTCTGAGACAAATGAGAAATGAAGGGCAGTGGCTTGGTCGTCTGTATCCTTTAAGAACATTTATTGTAAAGTATGGAAAACTTGAATGAATATGTGTTACATAAGAAACTTAATGGATTAGATTTCCTTAGGTGTAACAACCATACATGAAAAAATATTAAAAGCTGTAGCATTGTTTAGAAAGAGTTTTAAATTTAGCTTTCAATCTTCTTCCACACTGAGACATGTAAGGAATGAACTTGTTGGTTAGGTATCTCAACTAAGATATGAAGTTTTCACGGCGAGCGTTATTAATCAAGGCTTCACAGACTGGCCCAATCACAAATCATTGGCCAGGGCAGCACAAGCCCCTCCCACCAAGCTATAGTATATATGGAGAGCAGAGTACAGTCTTTTCATCCAAATACCTGTAAACCACACGGGTAAATCTGTACTTAAGAGATAGGTGCCGTTGCCCCTTTACCATCTGCCTGTGTTAACTCAGGCGACTTGAACTAACTCCTGGACTCCTCTTTTCATCCAAATACCTGTAAACCACACGGGTAAATCTGTACTTAAGAGATAGGTGCCGTTGCCCCTTTACCATCTGCCTGGGTTAACTCAGGCGACTTGAACTAACTCCTGGACTCCTCTTTTCATCCAAATACCTGTAAACCACACGGGTAAATCTGTACTTAAGAGATAGGTGCCGTTGCCCCTTTACCATCTGCCTGGGTTAACTCAGGCGACTTGAACTAACTCCTGGACTCCTCTTTTCATCCAAATACCTGTAAACTATATTAAGATTAAAAGGAGAAGCATTGTATATAGTGATGTCCTGATCATTGTGAAGGTTTTTAGTTGCTTTTATATATTCAGGTAGACAATCACTTACTTGTAGTTGTAGATAAACAGGAGCGCTTTCGTGGAGGTTACGTCCACATCCTCAGCCAGTAGCAACTGTTGTTTGAAGTCCGAGTTTGGTGCCTTGTACACTCTCCTTCGCTCTGGTGGTAGAACTTGCAAACACAATCAAATCTGGTGCAGAGGGAATTTCAAAATTGCAGACATGACTGGAGTTTAAGTGAATAAAATATTTCTCCCAAAGGTCCAAATCTAATGCAGAAGTGGCTGGTTTTAGCAGTTTGATGTTGTTTCCAATGTTGTGATTCTCGTTCCAAAAATGGTGTGCCACCGCAGATTTCTCACACTGTTTGTTGAGAATGTGTCTCCTGTGTTCTTTTAGTCTAATATTCAGGTTCCTTTTTGTTTTACCTATGTAGAACTTCTCACAATCGTCACAATCGATCTTGTAATTCCTGATTTGGCGGTTTTTGAAAGCGTATTCTGAAGTGGGGAGTTGAGTAAGTTCCTGAGGTTGTATTTGTTGTAAGGTGCCAATTTTATGTTGTAGCCTTTGAAAATGGTAGTCAGTTTTCTAAACAGTTTGGGATGATATGTCATTTTTTTAAAATGTCCTTTAGTTTCATTTATTCTTTTTAATTTGGTTAAATCAGTAAGCTTTTTCTGTTTGATTGAGAGTTTGTTCATTTTATGTATAACATCAGAGTTGAAATTGTTCAAGTTTGCAATGTTGAGGATATTGTGGAATTCTAATTCATATTCCTCTTTTTCAAGTGGTATGGAGTTGAGTCTGTGTAGTAAGCTTCTGAAGACCGCATATTGATGAGAGTAAGGGTTATTATTGTTCTTCTTAATGTAATTGTTTACATGAGTGTCTTTCCTATAGATACCAAACGTTATTTGTCCATTCTACCTCATTAGTTTTAAATCCAAATATGGTAAACATCCCTTTTCTTCAACTTCCATGGTGAACTTGATATTTTCGTCTTGTATATTGAGTAATTTTAGGGCATCTTCCTTAAATCTGTGGGGGATAATGGCGAAAACATCATCCACATATCTGTACCAATGTTTGAAAATGTGTGGAAAGGCTTTAGTGACTTGGATTTCTAAGTGGCTCATGTATAAATCAGCGAGGAGAGGGGAAAGAGGACTGCCCATGGCTAAACCCGAAGATTGTTTGTAGTAGCTGTTGCCAAACGTAAAAAAGTTCTGTTGTAGGCATCCTTCTGTTAAATGGACAATTTCATTGATTGTTGAGGTAGGCAGACCTAATCCATTTAGCCAGACTCTTAAGCAGTGTGCAATTTTTTGAGTTGGTATACTTGTGAACAGGGACTTGACGTCGAAAGAAACCATTATATCTTGTTTTTGGAATTTAACATCTTGAATCTTGTTGGTTAACTCTAAGGAATTCTTGATGTTTAGGTTCTTATATGGGTTCAGAGAATTGAAAAATCTGACTAGCCATTTGGTTAAGTAATAGGTGGGTGGGTGAGCCAATACCATTAATAATGGGTCTCATGCTATTGTCTTGTTTGTGAATTTTGGGAAGGCAATATAATCTAGGTAAAATTGGGTTGTGAGATTTCAGCAGTGCTTTTTCCTTGTTTGATAGTAAATTACAATCTTTTAACATCTGATTTGTTATGCTGATGCATGTATTTAAAGGGTTCTTTTTCACTTCTGTGTAATCAGGTCCATCTAACAGGAGTTTGACCTTGTTATTATAGTCATCGGTGTCCATGATGACTAGAGCATTGCCTTTGTCGGCTTTTACGTAAATAACTGGTTTCAAGTTGAGAGATTTGAGAAGTTGCGAATGTTCTTTGTTGTAGCGTTTGTTCACATTTGTAGATTTGAGCAATTCCAACATTTATCTTCATTTATCTACAATACAAGTAAGTGATTGTCTACCTGAATATATAAAAGCAACTAAAAAAACCTTCACCTGTAAACCACACGGGTAAATCTGTACTTAAACAGATAGGTGCCGTTGCCCCTTTACCATCTGCCTGGGTTAACTCAGGCGACTTGAACTAACTCCTGGACTCCTCTTTTCATCCTGAAGAACGCCATGGAATATGGAATGGCCGTAAGCTCGATGTTCATAAATCTGACACAGCTGATCACCTGTGGTGCCTTGATTAATCATGGTTACTGTTTAACATTGATTTTAGAATTCTGCAAGGTGTCTCTTGGAATTCCTCGTACTTGTCCAGAAAATCATGAGTGCAACAGTTGATATTGTACTGATATCCATTGTAACGTGTGCTGTATTGTCAGGGTCTACTAGCTGCGTCATACTCAGAGCTCTGCCTCACGGTACAGTCATGCTCCAAGTGAGAAACGTTCCAAAAATACTCTGTTACCATACACAGATGCTGATACATCATAAGTTGGCACAAAGCGAAAGGCATTAGAAGTGCTAACCTTAGACTCAGTTCAAAGAGTAACATAAATTGGAAAGTGAAGGCACAAATAAAAATGAATGCTGTGTACATTATAGTATTTGTATTAAAAGTGACTCTCCTACCCACATGACATAACTCACAATATATTCTCCTCTCTTGGTTTTATTTCATATTAAGCAAGATATAACACACAACCACAATTTCAGGGTTGTTAATGCAATGTCATTTGGTTCATGCATAATTTCATCACCCGCATTAATCAAAATATGTAACTCTCTTGAAAAAGCATGTGCTGTGCTTAATATTTTGTTTTCTTTTGTAGAATTGATGCTTTAATTAAATATTACATTACAAATTTTTATATTTAAATACCTTAGATGTTGCAGCAAAAATAATTCTCTTTGATGATGTGATGTGAGCATTGCAGCTATATATTCACACTTGTGTACCAAAGAACATATAACCTTAATACAAATACAGCATGGCAACTGTTTATATAAACTGCAGATTACAGAACTGAAGTTTGATAAGGTTTGATAGACTTGCCAAGTATTTTCATTGTATTATCTGAAATCCAAAATCAAATGTTCAGCAAACAATTATATGTATATATGTGTATGTGTAATATAATTATTGCAATGTTTTTACAATGGAGAATTCTAAGAAGCTATGTGTTGTGTTTTATTGAGCATGTTTTAAGTTCCAGATACCAAAAACTAATCAATGTAAAATACATGCATGTGTGTCATTTAGTCTGTTCCTACTGTTGTGGCAAATTACCAGTTTGTGTAAAATGACTAGTTACAGCGCTTTCGAATTGGTTCTTCACCGCTGCACGGCCGTTTGCCTGTGCAAGTTTGAAGCTGCTGCGGCCGGGTTTGCTGCTACTAACAAGCCACACGTAAAACATGTATAAAAATCTTACCTTATAGAAAATGCTGGAAATGTGAACGATGGTTTAATCGATCCACAGCTTCTGTTCTTTTCAGATGAGGCGTGGTTTCATCTAAATGGTCGCATGAAAACTCATAACAGTCGGTATTGGGCATCTCAAAATTCACATCGCGTTCAAGAAATCCCTCATTATGATCGGAGATTTGGAGTTTGGTGTGCTAGACGCATAATTGATCCAATATTTTACGACCAGACTGTAAATAAAGAGAGGTACCGAAATGACATTTTGGCCCCATTTTTTTGTGAACTGACAGAAGAGAAATCATATGGGTGGTTTCAACAAGATTCTGCTACTGCAAGTACAGATCGTGACTGAACAAATGGGGTCAAAATGTCATTTCGGTACCTCTCTATTTACAGTCTGGTCATAAAATATTGGATCAATTATACGTCGCACTAACAGCACACCAAACTCCAAATCTCCGATCATAATGAGGGATTTCTTGAATGCGATGTGAATTTTGAGATGCCCAATACCGACTGTTATGAGTGTTCACGCGACCATCTAGATGAAACCACGCCTCATCTGAAAAGAACAAAAGTTGTGGATCTATTAAACCATCGTTCACGACATTTGCAGCATTTTCTATAATGTAAGATTTTTATACATGTTTTATGTGCAGCTTGTTCGTAGCGACAAACCCGGCCACGGCAGCTTCAAACTCGCACAGGCAAAAGGCAGTGCAGCGGTGAAGAACCAATTCGAAAGCCCTGTATTTCTGCCTATTTCTTTTCACCCATTAAAACATGAACAAGTAGGATATATGTCAAATATTATCTATGTTATAAAACTAATGGAAATGAAGTGTTTAAAACAGTGGAGCTTATTAATAACATGAAAAATATGTTGATATTTCTAAACTCATTCTGCTCCAACCTACTTGTAATTATGTTCATCACAGGACTAGCTTTGGAGAGGGTTCTCTGGGTGAACATCAGGTAACTGCCTCCCCCTTCTCTCGTTGCCTGGTATGCTGTTCTTATTGGTTGTCTATGATTGGTATGTTAAAATTCATCAGCTGAGCTTGATCCTTAATGATGGAAATATTTTGCCACACTGTTAACTTCCAATAATTTTTTGTTCATTTTAAAAGTTGGATATTTAGGTTGATATTATGATAGCAAGACCAAAAGTGCTGAGTTATAGCAGATTTATCTGCTTCTTTGTGTTTGATGTTTCTGACATCTTCTTTCATTCTGGTTTCCAAATTTATTTTTGTTTTGCCGATATACCAAGTGTCGCAAAGTTAGACCAACAAGCTTTGGGAGCTGATAGATAACATTATTTTAAACACTTTTGTTAAGGAAAGTTTTTTGCTGCGGTGCTTCATTTAAGTGCTAGACGAGTTAATGTCACAGATTACTGCTTTCCACCCAGTTTAAGTATTTACTGCAAAATCAACAATGCATTTGTTAGTAAGGCACACAATCTTAATCCAAGAAACAAACACAGAACACATAAAACAAAACTCAAACTTCTAATTGTGTTTGTTTCTTGGATTAAGATTGTGTGCCTTACTAACAAATGCATTGTTGATTTTGCCGTAAATACTTAAACTGGGTGGAAGGCAGTAACATATGACATTAACTCGTCTAGTGCTTTAACAAAGCACCACAGCAAAAAACTTTCCTTAACAAAAAGTGTTTAAAATAATGTTATCTATCAGCTCCCAAAGTTTGTCAGTCGCTGTATATCTAATGGCAGTTTTCACACTTGACACTGTAGATTCCTAATAATTTAATACTTGGAGTTGTGCTTTTTAGAGGATAATTGAGTAGATTTCTAACACTATACTTGTTTTGCAGAGCCAGTTTTATATTATAATCCTAGAAAATTTTGTTGAAAAATGTTGGGTGACAGGTAAATTTACAATGACTTTCTTGGGTATTGTAAATTTTTAATTTGCTGACATTCTTGATAGTTTTTAATCTTCTGTGATTTTTTTCATAATCTAGTTATGAGTTGGGTTTAAACCCATTCAAATTTGCAACAAGTTCAATATGATCAAGTTCATCATTGTATTCTCTATTTCTTAGTGGGATATACATCAATCTGTATATTAAGCTATGATAGATTGCATGCTGATGTGCTTCTGGGTTGAAATTGTTTTTGATGAAGTTGTCTACGTGTGTTTGTTTCATATATATGCCAAATTCCAGTCCATGTTTCTTATAATTTTTAAGCCAAGGGATGGTAGCCATCCATCTTGTTCTATTTCAGTAGTAAATTTAATGCTGTGGTCTTTTAGGTTCAATAGTTTTAATGAGTCTTGAGCTATTTGTTTGCCATTGCCATTGTGATCATGAGCTAACCTGCTGGCCAGTAACAGTGAAGGATAGGCTAATATGATGTAAGATAGGCTAACATAGTCTAAGATAGGCTAAGATGATGTAACATAGCCTAACATGGTGTAAGATACGCTAACATGGTGTAAGATAGGCTAACATGGTGTAAGATAGGCTAACATGCTGTACAGTAACAGTGAAGGATACGCTAACGTGCTGTAAGATAGGCTAACATGCTGTACAGTAACAGTAAAAGATAGGCTAACATGCTGTAACATAGGCTAACATGAAGTAACATAGACTAACATGATGTGAAATAGGCTAACATGATGTGAGATAGGCTAACATGCTGTAGAGTAACAGTTAAGGATTAGCTAACATGATGTGAGATAGGCTAACATGCTGTAGAGTAACAGTGAAGGATACGCTAACATGATGTGAGATAGGCTAACATGCTGTAGAGTAACAGTGAAGTATACGCTAACATGATGTAGAGTAACAGTGAAGGATAGGCTAACATGCTGTAAGATAAGCTAACATGATGTGAGATAGGCTAACATGATGTAGAGTAACAGTGAAGGATAGGCTAACATGCTGTAAGATAGGCTAACATGATGTGAGATAGGCTACCATGATGTAGAGTAACAGTGAAGGATAGGCTAACATGCTGCAAGATAGGCTAACTTGTTGTAAGATAGGCTAACATGATGTAAGATAAGCTAACATGATGTAAGATAAGCTAACATGATGTGAGATAGGCTAACATGCTGTAGAGTATCAGTGAAGCATAGGCTAACATGATGTGAGATACGCTAACATGCTGTAGAGTAACAGTGAAGGATAGCCTAACATGCTGTAAGATAAGCTAACATGATGTGAGATAGGCTAACATGCTGTAGAGTAACAGTGAAGGATAGGCTAACATGATGTGAGATAGGCTACCATGCTGTGTGAGATAGGCTAACATGCTGTAAGATAGGTTAACATGCTGAAAGATAGGCTAACATGCTGTAGAGTAACAGTGAAGGATAGGCTAACATGATGTAAGATAGGCTAACACGATGTGAGATAGGCTAATTTGATGTGAGATAGGTTAATTTGATGTGAGATAGGCTAACACAATGTAAGATAGGCTAACATGCTGTAAGATAGGCTAATATGATGTGAGATAGGCTAACGCGAGGTAAGATAGGCTAATATGATGTGAGATAGACTAACACGATGTAAGATAGGCTAACACGATGTGAGATAGGCTAACGTGATGAGAGATAGGCTAACACGATGTAAGATAGGCTAATATGATGTGAGATAGGCTAACGTGATGAGAGATAGGCTAACACGATGTAAGATAGGCTAATATGATGTGAGATAGGCTAACGTGATGAGAGATAGGCTAACGTGAGGAGAGATAGGCTAACGTGATGTGAGATAGGCTAACACGCTGTATGATAGGCTAACATGATGTAAGATAGGCTAACACGATGTAAGATAGGCTAACACGATGTAAGATAGGCTAACACGATGTAAGACAGGCTAACACGATGTAAGATAGGCTAACACACTGTAAGATAGGCTAACATGATGTGAGATAGGCTAACACGCTGTAAGATAGGCTAACACGCTATGAGATAGGCTAACATGATGTAACATAGGCTAACACGATGTAAGATAGGCTAACACGATGTAAGATAGGCTAACACGATGTAAGATAGGCTAACACGATGTAAGATAGGCTAACACGATGTAAGATAGGCTAACATGCTGTGAGATAGGCTAACACGCTGTGAGATAGGCTAACACGATGTGAGATAGGCTAACATGCTGTAGAGTAACAGTGAAGGATAGCCTAACATGCTGTAGAGTAACAGTGAAGGATAGGCTAACATGATGTAAGATAGGCTAACATGATGTGAGATAGGCTAACATGATGTAGAGTAACAGTGAAGGATAGGCTAACATGATGTGAGATAGGCTAACATGATGTAGAGTAACAGTGAAGGATAGGCTAACATGCTGTAAGATAAGCTAACATGATGTGAGATAGGCTAACATGCTGTAGAGTAACAGTGAAGGATAGGCTAACGTGATGTAGAGTAACAGTGAAGGATAGGCTAACATGCTGTAAGATAGCCTAACATGATGTGAGATAGGCTAACATGCTGTAGACTAACAGTGAAGGATAGGCTAACATGATGTGAGATAGGCTGACACAGTGTGAGATAGGCTAATTTGATGTGAAATAGGCTAACATGCTGCAAGATAGGCTAACATGCTGTAAGATAGGCTAAGATGATGTAAGATAGGCTAACACGATCTAAGATAGGCTAACACGATCTAAGATAGGCTAACACGATGTAAGATAGGCTCACATGATGTGAGATAGGCTAACACGCTGTAAGATAGGCTAAACATGATGTGAGATAGGCTAACATGCTGTACAGTAACAGTGCAGGATAGGCTAACATGCTGTACAGTAACAGTGCAGGATAGGCTAACATGCTGTAGAGTAACAGTTAAGGATAGGCTAACATGATGTGAGATAGGCTAACATGCTGTAGAGTAACAGTGAAGGATACGCTAACATGATGTGAGATAGGCTAACATGCTGTAGAGTAACAGTGAAGTATAGGCTAACATGATGTAGAGTAACAGTGAAGGATAGGCTAACATGCTGTAAGATAAGCTAACATGATGTGAGATAGGCTAACATGATGTAGAGTAACAGTGAAGGATAGGCTAACATGCTGTAAGATAGGCTAACATGATGTGAGATAGGCTACCATGATGTAGAGTAACAGTGAAGGATAGGCTAACATGCTGCAAGATAGGCTAACCTGCTGTAAGATAGGCTAACATGATGTAAGATAAGCTAACATGATGTAAGATAAGCTAACATGATGTGAGATAGGCTAACATGCTGTAGAGTATCAGTGAAGGATAGGCTAACATGATGTGAGATACGCTAACATGCTGTAGAGTAACACTGAAGGATAGCCTAACATGCTGTAAGATAAGCTAACATGATGTGAGATAGGCTAACATGCTGTAGAGTAACAGTGAAGGATAGGCTAACATGCTGTAAGATAGGCTAACATGATGTGAGATAGGCTACCATGCTGTGTGAGATAGGCTAACATGCTGTAAGATAGGTTAACATGCTGAAAGATAGGCTAACATGCTGTAGAGTAACAGTGAAGGATAGGCTAACATGATGTAAGATAGGCTAACATACCGTAAGATAGGCTAACACGATGTGAGATAGGCTAATTTGATGTGAGATAGGCTAACACAATGTAAGATAGGCTAACATGCTGTAAGATAGGCTAATATGATGTGAGATAGGCTAACGCGAGGTAAGATAGGCTAATATGATGTGAGATAGACTAACACGATGTAAGATAGGCTAACACGATGTGAGATAGGCTAACGTGATGAGAGATAGGCTAACACGATGTAAGATAGGCTAACACGATGTAAGATAGGCTAACACGATGTGAGATAGGCTAACACGATGTAAGATAGGCTAATATGATGTGAGATAGGCTAACGTGATGAGAGATAGGCTAACGTGATGTGAGATAGGCTAACGTGAGGAGAGATAGGCTAACGTGATGTGAGATAGGCTAACACGCTGTATGATAGGCTAACATGATGTAAGATAGGCTAACACGATGTAAGATAGGCTAACACGATGTAAGATAGGCTAACACGATGTAAGACAGGCTAACACGATGTAACATAGGCTAACACACTGTAAGATAGGCTAACATGATGTGAGATAGGCTAACACGCTGTAAGATAGGCTAACACGCTGTGAGATAGGCTAACATGATGTAACATAGGCTAACACGATGTAAGATAGGCTAACACGATGTAAGATAGGCTAACACGATGTAAGATAGGCTAACACGATGTAAGATAGGCTAACACAATGTAAGATAGGCTAACACGATGTAAGATAGGATAACATGCTGTGAGATAGGCTAACATGCTGTGAGATAAGCTAACACGCTGTGAGATAGGCTAACACGATGTGAGATAGGCTAACATGCTGTAGAGTAACAGTGAAGGATAGGCTAACATGCTGTAGAGTAACAGTGAAGGATAGGCTAACATGATGTAAGATAGGCTAACGTGATGTGAGATAGGCTAACATGCTGTAGAGTAACAGTGAAGGATAGGCTAACATGATGTGAGATAGGCTAACATGATGTAGAGTAACAGTGAAGGATAGGCTAACATGATGTGAGATAGGCTAACATGATGCAGAGTAACAGTGAAGGATAGGCTAACATGCTGTAAGATAAGCTAACATCATGTGAGATAGGCTAACATGCTGTAGAGTAACAGTGAAGGATAGGCTAACATGATGTAGAGTAACAGTGAAGGATAGGCTAACATGATGTGAGATAGGCTAACATGATGTAGAGTAACAGTGAAGGATAGGCTAACATGCTGTAAGATAGGCTAACATGATGTGAGATAGGCTACCATGATGTAGAGTAACAGTGAAGGATAGGCTAACATGCTGCAAGATAGGCTAACTTGCTGTAAGATAGGCTAACATGATGTAAGATAAGCTAACATGATGCAAGATAAGCTAACATGATGTGAGATAGGCTAACATGCTGTAGAGTATCAGTGAAGGATAGGCTAACATGATGTGAGATACGCTAACATGCTGTAGAGTAACAGTGAAGGATAGCCTAACATGCTGTAAGATAAGCTAACATGATGTGAGATAGGCTAACATGCTGTAGAGTAACAGTGAAGGATAGGCTAACATGCTGTAAGATAGGCTAACATGCTGTGTGAGATAGGCTAACATGCTGTAAGATAGGTTAACATGCTGAAAGATAGGCTAACATGCTGTAGAGTAACAGTGAAGGATAGGCTAACATGATGTAAGATAGGCTAACATACCGTAAGATAGGCTAACACGATGTGAGATAGGCTAATTTGATGTGAGATAGGCTAATTTGATGTGAGATAGGCTAACACAATGTAAGATAGGCTAACATGCTGTAAGATAGGCTAATATGATGTGAGATAGGCTAACGCGAGGTAAGATAGGCTAATATGATGTGAGATAGACTAACACGATGTAAGATAGGCTAACACGATGTGAGATAGGCTAACGTGATGAGAGATAGGCTAACACGATGTAAGATAGGCTAATATGATGTGAGATAGGCTAACACGATGTGAGATAGGCTAACGTGATGAGAGATAGGCTAACACGATGTAAGATAGGCTAATATGATGTGAGATAGGCTAACGTGATGAGAGATAGGCTAACGTGATGTGAGATAGGCTAACGTGAGGAGAGATAGGCTAACGTGATGTGAGATAGGCTAACATGATGTAAGATAGGCTAACACGATGTAAGATAGGCTAACACGATGTAAGATAGGCTAACACGATGTAAGACAGGCTAACACAATGTAAGATAGGCTAACACACTGTAAGATAGGCTAACACGATGTGAGATAGGCTAACACGCTGTAAGACAGGCTAACACGCTGTGAGATAGGCTAACATGATGTAACATAGGCTAACACGATGTAAGATAGGCTAACACAATGTAAGATAGGCTAACACGATGTAAGATAGGCTAACATGCTGTGAGATAGGCTAACATGCTGTGAGATAAGCTAACACGCTGTGAGATAGGCTAACACGATGTGAGATAGGCTAACATGCTGTAGAGTAACAGTGAAGGATAGGGTAACATGCTGTAGAGTAACAGTGAAGGATAGGCTAACATGATGTAAGATAGGCTAACGTGATGTGAGATAGGCTAACATGCTGTAGAGTAACAGTGAAGGATAGGCTAACATGATGTGAGATAGGCTAACATGATGTAGAGTAACAGTCAAGGATAGGCTAACATGATGTGAGATAGGCTAACATGATGTAGAGTAACAGTGAAGGATAGGCTAACATGCTGTAAGATAAGCTAACATGATGTGAGATAGGCTAACATGCTGTAGAGTAACAGTGAAGGATAGGCTAACATGATGTAGAGTAACAGTGAAGGATAGGCTAACATGCTGTAAGATAGCCTAACATGATGTGAGATAGGCTAACATGCTGTAGACTAACAGTGAAGGATAGGCTAACATGATGTGAGATAGGCTAACATGATGTAGAGTAACAGTGAAGGATAGGCTAACATGCTGTAAGATAAGCTAACATGATGTGAGATAGGCTAACATGCTGTAGAGTAACAGTGAAGGATAGGCTAACATGATGTAGAGTAACAGTGAAGGATAGGCTAACATGCTGTAAGATAGCCTAACATGATGTGAGATAGGCTAACATGCTGTAGACTAACAGTGAAGGATAGGCTAACATGATGTGAGATAGGCTGACACAGTGTGAGATAGGCTAATTTGATGTGAGATAGGCTAACATGCTGCAAGATAGGCTAACATGCTGTAAGATAGGCTAAGATGATGTAAGATAGGCTAACACGATCTAAGATAGGCTAACACGATGTAAGATAGGCTCACATGATGTGAGATAGGCTAACATGCTGTGAGATAGGCTAACACGCTGTAAGATAGGCTAACACGCTGTAAGATAGGCTAAACATGATGTGAGATAGGCTAACATGCTGTAGAGTAACAGTGAAGGATAGGCTAACATGCTTTAAGATAGCCTAACATGATGTAAGATCAGCTAACATGATGTGAGATAGGCTAACATGCTGTAGACTAACAGTGAAGGATAGGCTAACATGATGTGAGATAGGCTAACATGCTGTAAGATAGGCTAACATGATGTAAGATAGGCGAACACGCTGAAAGTTAGGCTAACATGCTGTGAGATAGGCTAACATGATGTAAGATAGGCTAACATGATGTGAGATAGGCTAACACGATGTAAGATAGGTTAACACGATGTAAGATAGGCTAACATGATGTAAGATAGGCCAACACGCTGAAAGTTAGGCTAACATGATGTGAGATAGGCTAACATGCTGTGAGATAGGCTAACATGCTGTAAGATAGGCTAACATGCTGTAAGATAGGCTAACATGCTGTACGATAGGCTAACACGCTGTAGAGTAACAGTGAAGGATAGGCTAACATGCTGTAAGATAGGCTAACATGATGTAAGATAGGCTAAGATGATGTAAGATAAGCTAACATGATGTGAGATAGGCTAACATGCTGTAGAGTAACAGTGAAGGATAGGCTAACATGATGTAGAGTAACAGTGAAGGATAGGCTAACATGATGTAAGATAGGCTAACATGCTGTAGAGTAACAGTGAAGGATAGGCTAACATGCTGTAAGATAAGCTAACATGATAAAAGATAGGCTAACATGATGTAAGATAGGCTAACATGAAGGAAGATAAGCTAACATGATGTGAGATAGGCTAACATGCTGTAGAGTAACAGTGAAGAATAGGCTAACATGCTGTAAGATAGGCTAACACGATGTGAGATAGGCTAACACGGTGTGAGATAAGCTAATTTGATGTGAGATAGGCTAACACAATGTAAGATAGGCTAACATGCTGTAAGATACTCTAATATGATGTGAGATAGGCTAACATGATGTAGGCACACAATGTAAGATAGGCTAAAATGATGTAAGATAGGCTAACACGATGTAAGATAGGCTAACACGATGTGAGATAGGCTAACACGATGTGAGATAGGCTAACACGATCTAAGATAGGCTAACACGATGTAAGATAGGCTCACATGATGTGAGATAGGCTAACACGCTGTAAGATAGGCTAAACATGATGTGAGATAGGCTAACATGCTGTACAGTAACAGTGCAGGATAGGCTAACATGCTGTACAGTAACAGTGCAGGATAGGCTAACATGCTGTAGAGTAACAGTTAAGGATAGGCTAACATGATGTGAGATAGGCTAACATGCTGTAGAGTAACAGTGAAGGATACGCTAACATGATGTGAGATAGGCTAACATGCTGTAGAGTAACAGTGAAGGATACGCTAACATGATGTGAGATAGGCTAACATGCTGTAGAGTAACAGTGAAGTATAGGCTAACATGATGTAGAGTAACAGTGAAGGATAGGCTAACATGCTGTAAGATAAGCTAACATGATGTGAGATAGGCTAACATGATGTAGAGTAACAGTGAAGGATAGGCTAACATGCTGTAAGATAGGCTAACATGATGTGAGATAGGCTACCATGATGTAGAGTAACAGTGAAGGATAGGCTAACATGCTGCAAGATAGGCTAACCTGCTGTAAGATAGGCTAACATGATGTAAGATAAGCTAACATGATGTAAGATAAGCTAACATGATGTGAGATAGGCTAACATGCTGTAGAGTATCAGTGAAGGATAGGCTAACATGATGTGAGATACGCTAACATGCTGTAGAGTAACACTGAAGGATAGCCTAACATGCTGTAAGATAAGCTAACATGATGTGAGATAGGCTAACATGCTGTAGAGTAACAGTGAAGGATAGGCTAACATGCTGTAAGATAGGCTAACATGATGTGAGATAGGCTACCATGCTGTGTGAGATAGGCTAACATGCTGTAAGATAGGTTAACATGCTGAAAGATAGGCTAACATGCTGTAGAGTAACAGTGAAGGATAGGCTAACATGATGTAAGATAGGCTAACATACCGTAAGATAGGCTAACACGATGTGAGATAGGCTAATTTGATGTGAGATAGGCTAACACAATGTAAGATAGGCTAACATGCTGTAAGATAGGCTAATATGATGTGAGATAGGCTAACGCGAGGTAAGATAGGCTAATATGATGTGAGATAGACTAACACGATGTAAGATAGGCTAACACGATGTGAGATAGGCTAACGTGATGAGAGATAGGCTAACACGATGTAAGATAGGCTAACACGATGTAAGATAGGCTAATATGATGTGAGATAGGCTAACGTGATGAGAGATAGGCTAACGTGATGTGAGATAGGCTAACGTGAGGAGAGATAGGCTAACGTGATGTGAGATAGGCTAACACGCTGTATGATAGGCTAACATGATGTAAGATAGGCTAACACGATGTAAGATAGGCTAACACGATGTAAGATAGGCTAACACGATGTAAGACAGGCTAACACGATGTAAGATAGGCTAACACACTGTAAGATAGGCTAACATGATGTGAGATAGGCTAACACGCTGTAAGATAGGCTAACACGCTGTGAGATAGGCTAACATGATGTAACATAGGCTAACACGATGTAAGATAGGCTAACACGATGTAAGATAGGCTAACACGATGTAAGATAGGCTAACACGATGTAAGATAGGCTAACACAATGTAAGATAGGCTAACACGATGTAAGATAGGCTAACACGATGTAAGATAGGCTAACACGATGTAAGATAGGCTAACACGATGTAAGATAGGCTAACACAATGTAAGATAGGCTAACACGATGTAAGATAGGCTAACATGCTGTGAGATAGGCTAACATGCTGTGAGATAAGCTAACACGCTGTGAGATAGGCTAACACGATGTGAGATAGGCTAACATGCTCTAGAGTAACAGTGAAGGATAGGCTAACATGCTGTAGAGTAACAGTGAAGGATAGGCTAACATGATGTAAGATAGGCTAACGTGATGTGAGATAGGCTAACATGCTGTAGAGTAACAGTGAAGGATAGGCTAACATGATGTGAGATAGGCTAACATGATGTAGAGTAACAGTGAAGGATAGGCTAACATGATGTGAGATAGGCTAACATGATGTAGAGTAACAGTGAAGGATAGGCTAACATGCTGTAAGATAAGCTAACATGATGTGAGATAGGCTAACATGCTGTAGAGTAACAGTGAAGGATAGGCTAACATGATGTAGAGTAACAGTGAAGGATAGGCTAACATGATGTGAGATAGGCTAACATGATGTAGAGTAACAGTGAAGGATAGGCTAACATGCTGTAAGATAGGCTAACATGATGTGAGATAGGCTACCATGATGTAGAGTAACAGTGAAGGATAGGCTAACATGCTGCAAGATAGGCTAACTTGCTGTAAGATAGGCTAACATGATGTAAGATAAGCTAACATGATGTAAGATAAGCTAACATGACGTGAGATAGGCTAACATGCTGTAGAGTATCAGTGAAGGATAGGCTAACATGATGTGAGATACGCTAACATGCTGTAGAGTAACAGTGAAGGATAGCCTAACATGCTGTAAGATAAGCTAACATGATGTGAGATAGGCTAACATGCTGTAGAGTAACAGTGAAGGATAGGCTAACATGCTGTAAGATAGGCTAACATGCTGTGTGAGATAGGCTAACATGCTGTAAGATAGGTTAACATGCTGAAAGATAGGCTAACATGCTGTAGAGTAACAGTGAAGGATAGGCTAACATGATGTAAGATAGGCTAACATACCGTAAGATAGGCTAACACGATGTGAGATAGGCTAATTTGATGTGAGATAGGCTAATTTGATGTGAGATAGGCTAACACAATGTAAGATAGGCTAACATGCTGTAAGATAGGCTAATATGATGTGAGATAGGCTAACGCGAGGTAAGATAGGCTAATATGATGTGAGATAGACTAACACGATGTAAGATAGGCTAACACGATGTGAGATAGGCTAACGTGATGAGAGATAGGCTAACACGATGTAAGATAGGCTAATATGATGTGAGATAGGCTAACACGATGTGAGATAGGCTAACGTGATGAGAGATAGGCTAACACGATGTAAGATAGGCTAATATGATGTGAGATAGGCTAACGTGATGAGAGATAGGCTAACGTGATGTGAGATAGGCTAACGTGAGGAGAGATAGGCTAACGTGATGTGAGATAGGCTAACATGATGTAAGATAGGCTAACACGATGTAAGATAGGCTAACACGATGTAAGATAGGCTAACACGATGTAAGACAGGCTAACACAATGTAAGATAGGCTAACACACTGTAAGATAGGCTAACACGATGTGAGATAGGCTAACACGCTGTAAGATAGGCTAACACGCTGTGAGATAGGCTAACATGATGTAACATAGGCTAACACGATGTAAGATAGGCTAACACGATGTAAGATAGGCTAACACGATGTAAGATAGGCTAACACAATGTAAGATAGGCTAACACGATGTAAGATAGGCTAACATGCTGTGAGATAGGCTAACATGCTGTGAGATAAGCTAACACGCTGTGAGATAGGCTAACACGATGTGAGATAGGCTAACATGCTGTAGAGTAACAGTGAAGGATAGGGTAACATGCTGTAGAGTAACAGTGAAGGATAGGCTAACATGATGTAAGATAGGCTAACGTGATGTGAGATAGGCTAACATGCTGTAGAGTAACAGTGAAGGATAGGCTAACATGATGTGAGATAGGCTAACATGATGTAGAGTAACAGTCAAGGATAGGCTAACATGATGTGAGATAGGCTAACATGATGTAGAGTAACAGTGAAGGATAGGCTAACATGCTGTAAGATAAGCTAACATGATGTGAGATAGGCTAACATGCTGTAGAGTAACAGTGAAGGATAGGCTAACATGATGTAGAGTAACAGTGAAGGATAGGCTAACATGCTGTAAGATAGCCTAAGATGATGTGAGATAGGCTAACATGCTGTAGACTAACAGTGAAGGATAGGCTAACATGATGTGAGATAGGCTAGCATGATGTAGAGTAACAGTGAAGGATAGGCTAACATGCTGTAAGATAAGCTAACATGATGTGAGATAGGCTAACATGCTGTAGAGTAACAGTGAAGGATAGGCTAACATGATGTAGAGTAACAGTGAAGGATAGGCTAACATGCTGTAAGATAGCCTAACATGATGTGAGATAGGCTAACATGCTGTAGACTAACAGTGAAGGATAGGCTAACATGATGTGAGATAGGCTGACACAGTGTGAGATAGGCTAATTTGATGTGAGATAGGCTAACATGCTGCAAGATAGGCTAACATGCTGTAAGATAGGCTAAGATGATGTAAGATAGGCTAACACGATCTAAGATAGGCTAACACGATGTAAGATAGGCTCACATGATGTGAGATAGGCTAACATGCTGTGAGATAGGCTAACACGCTGTAAGATAGGCTAACACGCTGTAAGATAGGCTAAACATGATGTGAGATAGGCTAATATGATGTGAGATAGGCTAACGTGATGAGAGATAGGCTAACGTGATGTGAGATAGGCTAACGTGAGGAGAGATAGGCTAACGTGATGTGAGATAGGCTAACACGCTGTATGATAGGCTAACATGATGTAAGATAGGCTAACACGATGTAAGATAGGCTAACACGATGTAAGATAGGCTAACACGATGTAAGACAGGCTAACACGATGTAACATAGGCTAACACACTGTAAGATAGGCTAACATGATGTGAGATAGGCTAACACGCTGTAAGATAGGCTAACACGCTGTGAGATAGGCTAACATGATGTAACATAGGCTAACACGATGTAAGATAGGCTAACACGATGTAAGATAGGCTAACACGATGTAAGATAGGCTAACACGATGTAAGATAGGCTAACACAATGTAAGATAGGCTAACACGATGTAAGATAGGATAACATGCTGTGAGATAGGCTAACATGCTGTGAGATAAGCTAACACGCTGTGAGATAGGCTAACACGATGTGAGATAGGCTAACATGCTGTAGAGTAACAGTGAAGGATAGGCTAACATGCTGTAGAGTAACAGTGAAGGATAGGCTAACATGATGTAAGATAGGCTAACGTGATGTGAGATAGGCTAACATGCTGTAGAGTAACAGTGAAGGATAGGCTAACATGATGTGAGATAGGCTAACATGATGTAGAGTAACAGTGAAGGATAGGCTAACATGATGTGAGATAGGCTAACATGATGCAGAGTAACAGTGAAGGATAGGCTAACATGCTGTAAGATAAGCTAACATCATGTGAGATAGGCTAACATGCTGTAGAGTAACAGTGAAGGATAGGCTAACATGATGTAGAGTAACAGTGAAGGATAGGCTAACATGATGTGAGATAGGCTAACATGATGTAGAGTAACAGTGAAGGATAGGCTAACATGCTGTAAGATAGGCTAACATGATGTGAGATAGGCTACCATGATGTAGAGTAACAGTGAAGGATAGGCTAACATGCTGCAAGATAGGCTAACTTGCTGTAAGATAGGCTAACATGATGTAAGATAAGCTAACATGATGCAAGATAAGCTAACATGATGTGAGATAGGCTAACATGCTGTAGAGTATCAGTGAAGGATAGGCTAACATGATGTGAGATACGCTAACATGCTGTAGAGTAACAGTGAAGGATAGCCTAACATGCTGTAAGATAAGCTAACATGATGTGAGATAGGCTAACATGCTGTAGAGTAACAGTGAAGGATAGGCTAACATGCTGTAAGATAGGCTAACATGCTGTGTGAGATAGGCTAACATGCTGTAAGATAGGTTAACATGCTGAAAGATAGGCTAACATGCTGTAGAGTAACAGTGAAGGATAGGCTAACATGATGTAAGATAGGCTAACATACCGTAAGATAGGCTAACACGATGTGAGATAGGCTAATTTGATGTGAGATAGGCTAATTTGATGTGAGATAGGCTAACACAATGTAAGATAGGCTAACATGCTGTAAGATAGGCTAACGCGAGGTAAGATAGGCTAATATGATGTGAGATAGACTAACACGATGTAAGATAGGCTAACACGATGTGAGATAGGCTAACGTGATGAGAGATAGGCTAACACGATGTAAGATAGGCTAATATGATGTGAGATAGGCTAACACGATGTGAGATAGGCTAACGTGATGAGAGATAGGCTAACACGATGTAAGATAGGCTAATATGATGTGAGATAGGCTAACGTGATGAGAGATAGGCTAACGTGATGTGAGATAGGCTAACGTGAGGAGAGATAGGCTAACGTGATGTGAGATAGGCTAACATGATGTAAGATAGGCTAACACGATGTAAGATAGGCTAACACGATGTAAGATAGGCTAACACGATGTAAGACAGGCTAACACAATGTAAGATAGGCTAACACACTGTAAGATAGGCTAACACGATGTGAGATAGGCTAACACGCTGTAAGACAGGCTAACACGCTGTGAGATAGGCTAACATGATGTAACATAGGCTAACACGATGTAAGATAGGCTAACACAATGTAAGATAGGCTAACACGATGTAAGATAGGCTAACATGCTGTGAGATAGGCTAACATGCTGTGAGATAAGCTAACACGCTGTGAGATAGGCTAACACGATGTGAGATAGGCTAACATGCTGTAGAGTAACAGTGAAGGATAGGGTAACATGCTGTAGAGTAACAGTGAAGGATAGGCTAACATGATGTAAGATAGGCTAACGTGATGTGAGATAGGCTAACATGCTGTAGAGTAACAGTGAAGGATAGGCTAACATGATGTGAGATAGGCTAACATGATGTAGAGTAACAGTCAAGGATAGGCTAACATGATGTGAGATAGGCTAACATGATGTAGAGTAACAGTGAAGGATAGGCTAACATGCTGTAAGATAAGCTAACATGATGTGAGATAGGCTAACATGCTGTAGAGTAACAGTGAAGGATAGGCTAACATGATGTAGAGTAACAGTGAAGGATAGGCTAACATGCTGTAAGATAGCCTAACATGATGTGAGATAGGCTAACATGCTGTAGACTAACAGTGAAGGATAGGCTAACATGATGTGAGATAGGCTAACATGATGTAGAGTAACAGTGAAGGATAGGCTAACATGCTGTAAGATAAGCTAACATGATGTGAGATAGGCTAACATGCTGTAGAGTAACAGTGAAGGATAGGCTAACATGATGTAGAGTAACAGTGAAGGATAGGCTAACATGCTGTAAGATAGCCTAACATGATGTGAGATAGGCTAACATGCTGTAGACTAACAGTGAAGGATAGGCTAACATGATGTGAGATAGGCTGACACAGTGTGAGATAGGCTAATTTGATGTGAGATAGGCTAACATGCTGCAAGATAGGCTAACATGCTGTAAGATAGGCTAAGATGATGTAAGATAGGCTAACACGATCTAAGATAGGCTAACACGATGTAAGATAGGCTCACATGATGTGAGATAGGCTAACATGCTGTGAGATAGGCTAACACGCTGTAAGATAGGCTAACACGCTGTAAGATAGGCTAAACATGATGTGAGATAGGCTAACATGCTGTAGAGTAACAGTGAAGGATAGGCTAACATGCTTTAAGATAGCCTAACATGATGTAAGATCAGCTAACATGATGTGAGATAGGCTAACATGCTGTAGACTAACAGTGAAGGATAGGCTAACATGATGTGAGATAGGCTAACATGCTGTAAGATAGGCTAACATGATGTAAGATAGGCGAACACGCTGAAAGTTAGGCTAACATGCTGTGAGATAGGCTAACATGATGTAAGATAGGCTAACATGATGTGAGATAGGCTAACACGATGTAAGATAGGTTAACACGATGTAAGATAGGCTAACATGATGTAAGATAGGCCAACACGCTGAAAGTTAGGCTAACATGATGTGAGATAGGCTAACATGCTGTGAGATAGGCTAACATGCTGTAAGATAGGCTAACATGCTGTAAGATAGGCTAACATGCTGTACGATAGGCTAACACGCTGTAGAGTAACAGTGAAGGATAGGCTAACATGCTGTAAGATAGGCTAACATGATGTAAGATAGGCTAAGATGATGTAAGATAAGCTAACATGATGTGAGATAGGCTAACATGCTGTAGAGTAACAGTGAAGGATAGGCTAACATGATGTAGAGTAACAGTGAAGGATAGGCTAAAATGATGTAAGATAGGCTAACATGCTGTAGAGTAACAGTGAAGGATAGGCTAACATGCTGTAAGATAAGCTAACATGATAAAAGATAGGCTAACATGATGTAAGATAGGCTAACATGAAGGAAGATAAGCTAACATGATGTGAGATAGGCTAACATGCTGTAGAGTAACAGTGAAGAATAGGCTAACATGCTGTAAGATAGGCTAACACGATGTGAGATAGGCTAACACGGTGTGAGATAAGCTAATTTGATGTGAGATAGGCTAACACAATGTAAGATAGGCTAACATGCTGTAAGATACTCTAATATGATGTGAGATAGGCTAACATGATGTAGGCACACAATGTAAGATAGGCTAAAATGATGTAAGATAGGCTAACACGATGTAAGATAGGCTAACACGATGTGAGATAGGCTAACACGATGTGAGATAGGCTAACACGATCTAAGATAGGCTAACACGATGTAAGATAGGCTCACATGATGTGAGATAGGCTAACACGCTGTAAGATAGGCTAAACATGATGTGAGATAGGCTAACATGCTGTACAGTAACAGTGCAGGATAGGCTAACATGCTGTACAGTAACAGTGCAGGATAGGCTAACATGCTGTAGAGTAACAGTTAAGGATAGGCTAACATGATGTGAGATAGGCTAACATGCTGTAGAGTAACAGTGAAGGATACGCTAACATGATGTGAGATAGGCTAACATGCTGTAGAGTAACAGTGAAGGATACGCTAACATGATGTGAGATAGGCTAACATGCTGTAGAGTAACAGTGAAGTATAGGCTAACATGATGTAGAGTAACAGTGAAGGATAGGCTAACATGCTGTAAGATAAGCTAACATGATGTGAGATAGGCTAACATGATGTAGAGTAACAGTGAAGGATAGGCTAACATGCTGTAAGATAGGCTAACATGATGTGAGATAGGCTACCATGATGTAGAGTAACAGTGAAGGATAGGCTAACATGCTGCAAGATAGGCTAACCTGCTGTAAGATAGGCTAACATGATGTAAGATAAGCTAACATGATGTAAGATAAGCTAACATGATGTGAGATAGGCTAACATGCTGTAGAGTATCAGTGAAGGATAGGCTAACATGATGTGAGATACGCTAACATGCTGTAGAGTAACACTGAAGGATAGCCTAACATGCTGTAAGATAAGCTAACATGATGTGAGATAGGCTAACATGCTGTAGAGTAACAGTGAAGGATAGGCTAACATGCTGTAAGATAGGCTAACATGATGTGAGATAGGCTACCATGCTGTGTGAGATAGGCTAACATGCTGTAAGATAGGTTAACATGCTGAAAGATAGGCTAACATGCTGTAGAGTAACAGTGAAGGATAGGCTAACATGATGTAAGATAGGCTAACATACCGTAAGATAGGCTAACACGATGTGAGATAGGCTAATTTGATGTGAGATAGGCTAACACAATGTAAGATAGGCTAACATGCTGTAAGATAGGCTAATATGATGTGAGATAGGCTAACGCGAGGTAAGATAGGCTAATATGATGTGAGATAGACTAACACGATGTAAGATAGGCTAACACGATGTGAGATAGGCTAACGTGATGAGAGATAGGCTAACACGATGTAAGATAGGCTAACACGATGTAAGATAGGCTAATATGATGTGAGATAGGCTAACGTGATGAGAGATAGGCTAACGTGATGTGAGATAGGCTAACGTGAGGAGAGATAGGCTAACGTGATGTGAGATAGGCTAACACGCTGTATGATAGGCTAACATGATGTAAGATAGGCTAACACGATGTAAGATAGGCTAACACGATGTAAGATAGGCTAACACGATGTAAGACAGGCTAACACGATGTAAGATAGGCTAACACACTGTAAGATAGGCTAACATGATGTGAGATAGGCTAACACGCTGTAAGATAGGCTAACACGCTGTGAGATAGGCTAACATGATGTAACATAGGCTAACACGATGTAAGATAGGCTAACACGATGTAAGATAGGCTAACACGATGTAAGATAGGCTAACACGATGTAAGATAGGCTAACACAATGTAAGATAGGCTAACACGATGTAAGATAGGCTAACACGATGTAAGATAGGCTAACACGATGTAAGATAGGCTAACACGATGTAAGATAGGCTAACACAATGTAAGATAGGCTAACACGATGTAAGATAGGCTAACATGCTGTGAGATAGGCTAACATGCTGTGAGATAAGCTAACACGCTGTGAGATAGGCTAACACGATGTGAGATAGGCTAACATGCTGTAGAGTAACAGTGAAGGATAGGCTAACATGCTGTAGAGTAACAGTGAAGGATAGGCTAACATGATGTAAGATAGGCTAACGTGATGTGAGATAGGCTAACATGCTGTAGAGTAACAGTGAAGGATAGGCTAACATGATGTGAGATAGGCTAACATGATGTAGAGTAACAGTGAAGGATAGGCTAACATGATGTGAGATAGGCTAACATGATGTAGAGTAACAGTGAAGGATAGGCTAACATGCTGTAAGATAAGCTAACATGATGTGAGATAGGCTAACATGCTGTAGAGTAACAGTGAAGGATAGGCTAACATGATGTAGAGTAACAGTGAAGGATAGGCTAACATGATGTGAGATAGGCTAACATGATGTAGAGTAACAGTGAAGGATAGGCTAACATGCTGTAAGATAGGCTAACATGATGTGAGATAGGCTACCATGATGTAGAGTAACAGTGAAGGATAGGCTAACATGCTGCAAGATAGGCTAACTTGCTGTAAGATAGGCTAACATGATGTAAGATAAGCTAACATGATGTAAGATAAGCTAACATGACGTGAGATAGGCTAACATGCTGTAGAGTATCAGTGAAGGATAGGCTAACATGATGTGAGATACGCTAACATGCTGTAGAGTAACAGTGAAGGATAGCCTAACATGCTGTAAGATAAGCTAACATGATGTGAGATAGGCTAACATGCTGTAGAGTAACAGTGAAGGATAGGCTAACATGCTGTAAGATAGGCTAACATGCTGTGTGAGATAGGCTAACATGCTGTAAGATAGGTTAACATGCTGAAAGATAGGCTAACATGCTGTAGAGTAACAGTGAAGGATAGGCTAACATGATGTAAGATAGGCTAACATACCGTAAGATAGGCTAACACGATGTGAGATAGGCTAATTTGATGTGAGATAGGCTAATTTGATGTGAGATAGGCTAACACAATGTAAGATAGGCTAACATGCTGTAAGATAGGCTAATATGATGTGAGATAGGCTAACGCGAGGTAAGATAGGCTAATATGATGTGAGATAGACTAACACGATGTAAGATAGGCTAACACGATGTGAGATAGGCTAACGTGATGAGAGATAGGCTAACACGATGTAAGATAGGCTAATATGATGTGAGATAGGCTAACACGATGTGAGATAGGCTAACGTGATGAGAGATAGGCTAACACGATGTAAGATAGGCTAATATGATGTGAGATAGGCTAACGTGATGAGAGATAGGCTAACGTGATGTGAGATAGGCTAACGTGAGGAGAGATAGGCTAACGTGATGTGAGATAGGCTAACATGATGTAAGATAGGCTAACACGATGTAAGATAGGCTAACACGATGTAAGATAGGCTAACACGATGTAAGACAGGCTAACACAATGTAAGATAGGCTAACACACTGTAAGATAGGCTAACACGATGTGAGATAGGCTAACACGCTGTAAGATAGGCTAACACGCTGTGAGATAGGCTAACATGATGTAACATAGGCTAACACGATGTAAGATAGGCTAACACGATGTAAGATAGGCTAACACGATGTAAGATAGGCTAACACAATGTAAGATAGGCTAACACGATGTAAGATAGGCTAACATGCTGTGAGATAGGCTAACATGCTGTGAGATAAGCTAACACGCTGTGAGATAGGCTAACACGATGTGAGATAGGCTAACATGCTGTAGAGTAACAGTGAAGGATAGGGTAACATGCTGTAGAGTAACAGTGAAGGATAGGCTAACATGATGTAAGATAGGCTAACGTGATGTGAGATAGGCTAACATGCTGTAGAGTAACAGTGAAGGATAGGCTAACATGATGTGAGATAGGCTAACATGATGTAGAGTAACAGTCAAGGATAGGCTAACATGATGTGAGTTAGGCTAACATGATGTAGAGTAACAGTGAAGGATAGGCTAACATGCTGTAAGATAAGCTAACATGATGTGAGATAGGCTAACATGCTGTAGAGTAACAGTGAAGGATAGGCTAACATGATGTAGAGTAACAGTGAAGGATAGGCTAACATGCTGTAAGATAGCCTAAGATGATGTGAGATAGGCTAACATGCTGTAGACTAACAGTGAAGGATAGGCTAACATGATGTGAGATAGGCTAGCATGATGTAGAGTAACAGTGAAGGATAGGCTAACATGCTGTAAGATAAGCTAACATGATGTGAGATAGGCTAACATGCTGTAGAGTAACAGTGAAGGATAGGCTAACATGATGTAGAGTAACAGTGAAGGATAGGCTAACATGCTGTAAGATAGCCTAACATGATGTGAGATAGGCTAACATGCTGTAGACTAACAGTGAAGGATAGGCTAACATGATGTGAGATAGGCTGACACAGTGTGAGATAGGCTAATTTGATGTGAGATAGGCTAACATGCTGCAAGATAGGCTAACATGCTGTAAGATAGGCTAAGATGATGTAAGATAGGCTAACACGATCTAAGATAGGCTAACACGATGTAAGATAGGCTCACATGATGTGAGATAGGCTAACATGCTGTGAGATAGGCTAACACGCTGTAAGATAGGCTAACACGCTGTAAGATAGGCTAAACATGATGTGAGATAGGCTAATATGATGTGAGATAGGCTAACGTGATGAGAGATAGGCTAACGTGATGTGAGATAGGCTAACGTGAGGAGAGATAGGCTAACGTGATGTGAGATAGGCTAACACGCTGTATGATAGGCTAACATGATGTAAGATAGGCTAACACGATGTAAGATAGGCTAACACGATGTAAGATAGGCTAACACGATGTAAGACAGGCTAACACGATGTAACATAGGCTAACACACTGTAAGATAGGCTAACATGATGTGAGATAGGCTAACACGCTGTAAGATAGGCTAACACGCTGTGAGATAGGCTAACATGATGTAACATAGGCTAACACGATGTAAGATAGGCTAACACGATGTAAGATAGGCTAACACGATGTAAGATAGGCTAACACGATGTAAGATAGGCTAACACAATGTAAGATAGGCTAACACGATGTAAGATAGGATAACATGCTGTGAGATAGGCTAACATGCTGTGAGATAAGCTAACACGCTGTGAGATAGGCTAACACGATGTGAGATAGGCTAACATGCTGTAGAGTAACAGTGAAGGATAGGCTAACATGCTGTAGAGTAACAGTGAAGGATAGGCTAACATGATGTAAGATAGGCTAACGTGATGTGAGATAGGCTAACATGCTGTAGAGTAACAGTGAAGGATAGGCTAACATGATGTGAGATAGGCTAACATGATGTAGAGTAACAGTGAAGGATAGGCTAACATGATGTGAGATAGGCTAACATGATGCAGAGTAACAGTGAAGGATAGGCTAACATGCTGTAAGATAAGCTAACATCATGTGAGATAGGCTAACATGCTGTAGAGTAACAGTGAAGGATAGGCTAACATGATGTAGAGTAACAGTGAAGGATAGGCTAACATGATGTGAGATAGGCTAACATGATGTAGAGTAACAGTGAAGGATAGGCTAACATGCTGTAAGATAGGCTAACATGATGTGAGATAGGCTACCATGATGTAGAGTAACAGTGAAGGATAGGCTAACATGCTGCAAGATAGGCTAACTTGCTGTAAGATAGGCTAACATGATGTAAGATAAGCTAACATGATGCAAGATAAGCTAACATGATGTGAGATAGGCTAACATGCTGTAGAGTATCAGTGAAGGATAGGCTAACATGATGTGAGATACGCTAACATGCTGTAGAGTAACAGTGA
Source organism: Tenodera sinensis (assembly GCA_030765045.1). Taxonomy (NCBI): domain Eukaryota; kingdom Metazoa; phylum Arthropoda; class Insecta; order Mantodea; family Mantidae; genus Tenodera; species Tenodera sinensis. The sequence continues at coordinate 3,040,458 of CM060965.1, read as the reverse complement.
AGGATAGCCTAACATGCTGTAAGATAAGCTAACATGATGTGAGATAGGCTAACATGCTGTAGAGTAACAGTGAAGGATAGGCTAACATGCTGTAAGATAGGCTAACATGCTGTGTGAGATAGGCTAACATGCTGTAAGATAGGTTAACATGCTGAAAGATAGGCTAACATGCTGTAGAGTAACAGTGAAGGATAGGCTAACATGATGTAAGATAGGCTAACATACCGTAAGATAGGCTAACACGATGTGAGATAGGCTAATTTGATGTGAGATAGGCTAATTTGATGTGAGATAGGCTAACACAATGTAAGATAGGCTAACATGCTGTAAGATAGGCTAATATGATGTGAGATAGGCTAACGCGAGGTAAGATAGGCTAATATGATGTGAGATAGACTAACACGATGTAAGATAGGCTAACACGATGTGAGATAGGCTAACGTGATGAGAGATAGGCTAACACGATGTAAGATAGGCTAATATGATGTGAGATAGGCTAACACGATGTGAGATAGGCTAACGTGATGAGAGATAGGCTAACACGATGTAAGATAGGCTAATATGATGTGAGATAGGCTAACGTGATGAGAGATAGGCTAACGTGATGTGAGATAGGCTAACGTGAGGAGAGATAGGCTAACGTGATGTGAGATAGGCTAACATGATGTAAGATAGGCTAACACGATGTAAGATAGGCTAACACGATGTAAGATAGGCTAACACGATGTAAGACAGGCTAACACAATGTAAGATAGGCTAACACACTGTAAGATAGGCTAACACGATGTGAGATAGGCTAACACGCTGTAAGACAGGCTAACACGCTGTGAGATAGGCTAACATGATGTAACATAGGCTAACACGATGTAAGATAGGCTAACACAATGTAAGATAGGCTAACACGATGTAAGATAGGCTAACATGCTGTGAGATAGGCTAACATGCTGTGAGATAAGCTAACACGCTGTGAGATAGGCTAACACGATGTGAGATAGGCTAACATGCTGTAGAGTAACAGTGAAGGATAGGGTAACATGCTGTAGAGTAACAGTGAAGGATAGGCTAACATGATGTAAGATAGGCTAACGTGATGTGAGATAGGCTAACATGCTGTAGAGTAACAGTGAAGGATAGGCTAACATGATGTGAGATAGGCTAACATGATGTAGAGTAACAGTCAAGGATAGGCTAACATGATGTGAGATAGGCTAACATGATGTAGAGTAACAGTGAAGGATAGGCTAACATGCTGTAAGATAAGCTAACATGATGTGAGATAGGCTAACATGCTGTAGAGTAACAGTGAAGGATAGGCTAACATGATGTAGAGTAACAGTGAAGGATAGGCTAACATGCTGTAAGATAGCCTAACATGATGTGAGATAGGCTAACATGCTGTAGACTAACAGTGAAGGATAGGCTAACATGATGTGAGATAGGCTAACATGATGTAGAGTAACAGTGAAGGATAGGCTAACATGCTGTAAGATAAGCTAACATGATGTGAGATAGGCTAACATGCTGTAGAGTAACAGTGAAGGATAGGCTAACATGATGTAGAGTAACAGTGAAGGATAGGCTAACATGCTGTAAGATAGCCTAACATGATGTGAGATAGGCTAACATGCTGTAGACTAACAGTGAAGGATAGGCTAACATGATGTGAGATAGGCTGACACAGTGTGAGATAGGCTAATTTTATGTGAGATAGGCTAACATGCTGCAAGATAGGCTAACATGCTGTAAGATAGGCTAAGATGATGTAAGATAGGCTAACACGATCTAAGATAGGCTAACACGATGTAAGATAGGCTCACATGATGTGAGATAGGCTAACATGCTGTGAGATAGGCTAACACGCTGTAAGATAGGCTAACACGCTGTAAGATAGGCTAAACATGATGTGAGATAGGCTAACATGCTGTAGAGTAACAGTGAAGGATAGGCTAACATGCTTTAAGATAGCCTAACATGATGTAAGATCAGCTAACATGATGTGAGATAGGCTAACATGCTGTAGACTAACAGTGAAGGATAGGCTAACATGATGTGAGATAGGCTAACATGCTGTAAGATAGGCTAACATGATGTAAGATAGGCGAACACGCTGAAAGTTAGGCTAACATGCTGTGAGATAGGCTAACATGATGTAAGATAGGCTAACATGATGTGAGATAGGCTAACACGATGTAAGATAGGTTAACACGATGTAAGATAGGCTAACATGATGTAAGATAGGCCAACACGCTGAAAGTTAGGCTAACATGATGTGAGATAGGCTAACATGCTGTGAGATAGGCTAACATGCTGTAAGATAGGCTAACATGCTGTAAGATAGGCTAACATGCTGTACGATAGGCTAACACGCTGTAGAGTAACAGTGAAGGATAGGCTAACATGCTGTAAGATAGGCTAACATGATGTAAGATAGGCTAAGATGATGTAAGATAAGCTAACATGATGTGAGATAGGCTAACATGCTGTAGAGTAACAGTGAAGGATAGGCTAACATGATGTAGAGTAACAGTGAAGGATAGGCTAACATGATGTAAGATAGGCTAACATGCTGTAGAGTAACAGTGAAGGATAGGCTAACATGCTGTAAGATAAGCTAACATGATAAAAGATAGGCTAACATGATGTAAGATAGGCTAACATGAAGGAAGATAAGCTAACATGATGTGAGATAGGCTAACATGCTGTAGAGTAACAGTGAAGAATAGGCTAACATGCTGTAAGATAGGCTAACACGATGTGAGATAGGCTAACACGGTGTGAGATAAGCTAATTTGATGTGAGATAGGCTAACACAATGTAAGATAGGCTAACATGCTGTAAGATACTCTAATATGATGTGAGATAGGCTAACATGATGTAGGCACACAATGTAAGATAGGCTAAAATGATGTAAGATAGGCTAACACGATGTAAGATAGGCTAACACGATGTGAGATAGGCTAACACGATGTGAGATAGGCTAACACGATCTAAGATAGGCTAACACGATGTAAGATAGGCTCACATGATGTGAGATAGGCTAACACGCTGTAAGATAGGCTAAACATGATGTGAGATAGGCTAACATGCTGTACAGTAACAGTGCAGGATAGGCTAACATGCTGTACAGTAACAGTGCAGGATAGGCTAACATGCTGTAGAGTAACAGTTAAGGATAGGCTAACATGATGTGAGATAGGCTAACATGCTGTAGAGTAACAGTGAAGGATACGCTAACATGATGTGAGATAGGCTAACATGCTGTAGAGTAACAGTGAAGGATACGCTAACATGATGTGAGATAGGCTAACATGCTGTAGAGTAACAGTGAAGTATAGGCTAACATGATGTAGAGTAACAGTGAAGGATAGGCTAACATGCTGTAAGATAAGCTAACATGATGTGAGATAGGCTAACATGATGTAGAGTAACAGTGAAGGATAGGCTAACATGCTGTAAGATAGGCTAACATGATGTGAGATAGGCTACCATGATGTAGAGTAACAGTGAAGGATAGGCTAACATGCTGCAAGATAGGCTAACCTGCTGTAAGATAGGCTAACATGATGTAAGATAAGCTAACATGATGTAAGATAAGCTAACATGATGTGAGATAGGCTAACATGCTGTAGAGTATCAGTGAAGGATAGGCTAACATGATGTGAGATACGCTAACATGCTGTAGAGTAACACTGAAGGATAGCCTAACATGCTGTAAGATAAGCTAACATGATGTGAGATAGGCTAACATGCTGTAGAGTAACAGTGAAGGATAGGCTAACATGCTGTAAGATAGGCTAACATGATGTGAGATAGGCTACCATGCTGTGTGAGATAGGCTAACATGCTGTAAGATAGGTTAACATGCTGAAAGATAGGCTAACATGCTGTAGAGTAACAGTGAAGGATAGGCTAACATGATGTAAGATAGGCTAACATACCGTAAGATAGGCTAACACGATGTGAGATAGGCTAATTTGATGTGAGATAGGCTAACACAATGTAAGATAGGCTAACATGCTGTAAGATAGGCTAATATGATGTGAGATAGGCTAACGCGAGGTAAGATAGGCTAATATGATGTGAGATAGACTAACACGATGTAAGATAGGCTAACACGATGTGAGATAGGCTAACGTGATGAGAGATAGGCTAACACGATGTAAGATAGGCTAACACGATGTAAGATAGGCTAATATGATGTGAGATAGGCTAACGTGATGAGAGATAGGCTAACGTGATGTGAGATAGGCTAACGTGAGGAGAGATAGGCTAACGTGATGTGAGATAGGCTAACACGCTGTATGATAGGCTAACATGATGTAAGATAGGCTAACACGATGTAAGATAGGCTAACACGATGTAAGATAGGCTAACACGATGTAAGACAGGCTAACACGATGTAAGATAGGCTAACACACTGTAAGATAGGCTAACATGATGTGAGATAGGCTAACACGCTGTAAGATAGGCTAACACGCTGTGAGATAGGCTAACATGATGTAACATAGGCTAACACGATGTAAGATAGGCTAACACGATGTAAGATAGGCTAACACGATGTAAGATAGGCTAACACGATGTAAGATAGGCTAACACGATGTAAGATAGGCTAACACAATGTAAGATAGGCTAACACGATGTAAGATAGGCTAACACGATGTAAGATAGGCTAACACGATGTAAGATAGGCTAACACGATGTAAGATAGGCTAACACAATGTAAGATAGGCTAACACGATGTAAGATAGGCTAACATGCTGTGAGATAGGCTAACATGCTGTGAGATAAGCTAACACGCTGTGAGATAGGCTAACACGATGTGAGATAGGCTAACATGCTGTAGAGTAACCGTGAAGGATAGGCTAACATGCTGTAGAGTAACAGTGAAGGATAGGCTAACATGATGTAAGATAGGCTAACGTGATGTGAGATAGGCTAACATGCTGTAGAGTAACAGTGAAGGATAGGCTAACATGATGTGAGATAGGCTAACATGATGTAGAGTAACAGTGAAGGATAGGCTAACATGATGTGAGATAGGCTAACATGATGTAGAGTAACAGTGAAGGATAGGCTAACATGCTGTAAGATAAGCTAACATGATGTGAGATAGGCTAACATGCTGTAGAGTAACAGTGAAGGATAGGCTAACATGATGTAGAGTAACAGTGAAGGATAGGCTAACATGATGTGAGATAGGCTAACATGATGTAGAGTAACAGTGAAGGATAGGCTAACATGCTGTAAGATAGGCTAACATGATGTGAGATAGGCTACCATGATGTAGAGTAACAGTGAAGGATAGGCTAACATGCTGCAAGATAGGCTAACTTGCTGTAAGATAGGCTAACATGATGTAAGATAAGCTAACATGATGTAAGATAAGCTAACATGACGTGAGATAGGCTAACATGCTGTAGAGTATCAGTGAAGGATAGGCTAACATGATGTGAGATACGCTAACATGCTGTAGAGTAACAGTGAAGGATAGCCTAACATGCTGTAAGATAAGCTAACATGATGTGAGATAGGCTAACATGCTGTAGAGTAACAGTGAAGGATAGGCTAACATGCTGTAAGATAGGCTAACATGCTGTGTGAGATAGGCTAACATGCTGTAAGATAGGTTAACATGCTGAAAGATAGGCTAACATGCTGTAGAGTAACAGTGAAGGATAGGCTAACATGATGTAAGATAGGCTAACATACCGTAAGATAGGCTAACACGATGTGAGATAGGCTAATTTGATGTGAGATAGGCTAATTTGATGTGAGATAGGCTAACACAATGTAAGATAGGCTAACATGCTGTAAGATAGGCTAATATGATGTGAGATAGGCTAACGCGAGGTAAGATAGGCTAATATGATGTGAGATAGACTAACACGATGTAAGATAGGCTAACACGATGTGAGATAGGCTAACGTGATGAGAGATAGGCTAACACGATGTAAGATAGGCTAATATGATGTGAGATAGGCTAACACGATGTGAGATAGGCTAACGTGATGAGAGATAGGCTAACACGATGTAAGATAGGCTAATATGATGTGAGATAGGCTAACGTGATGAGAGATAGGCTAACGTGATGTGAGATAGGCTAACGTGAGGAGAGATAGGCTAACGTGATGTGAGATAGGCTAACATGATGTAAGATAGGCTAACACGATGTAAGATAGGCTAACACGATGTAAGATAGGCTAACACGATGTAAGACAGGCTAACACAATGTAAGATAGGCTAACACACTGTAAGATAGGCTAACACGATGTGAGATAGGCTAACACGCTGTAAGATAGGCTAACACGCTGTGAGATAGGCTAACATGATGTAACATAGGCTAACACGATGTAAGATAGGCTAACACGATGTAAGATAGGCTAACACGATGTAAGATAGGCTAACACAATGTAAGATAGGCTAACACGATGTAAGATAGGCTAACATGCTGTGAGATAGGCTAACATGCTGTGAGATAAGCTAACACGCTGTGAGATAGGCTAACACGATGTGAGATAGGCTAACATGCTGTAGAGTAACAGTGAAGGATAGGGTAACATGCTGTAGAGTAACAGTGAAGGATAGGCTAACATGATGTAAGATAGGCTAACGTGATGTGAGATAGGCTAACATGCTGTAGAGTAACAGTGAAGGATAGGCTAACATGATGTGAGATAGGCTAACATGATGTAGAGTAACAGTCAAGGATAGGCTAACATGATGTGAGATAGGCTAACATGATGTAGAGTAACAGTGAAGGATAGGCTAACATGCTGTAAGATAAGCTAACATGATGTGAGATAGGCTAACATGCTGTAGAGTAACAGTGAAGGATAGGCTAACATGATGTAGAGTAACAGTGAAGGATAGGCTAACATGCTGTAAGATAGCCTAAGATGATGTGAGATAGGCTAACATGCTGTAGACTAACAGTGAAGGATAGGCTAACATGATGTGAGATAGGCTAGCATGATGTAGAGTAACAGTGAAGGATAGGCTAACATGCTGTAAGATAAGCTAACATGATGTGAGATAGGCTAACATGCTGTAGAGTAACAGTGAAGGATAGGCTAACATGATGTAGAGTAACAGTGAAGGATAGGCTAACATGCTGTAAGATAGCCTAACATGATGTGAGATAGGCTAACATGCTGTAGACTAACAGTGAAGGATAGGCTAACATGATGTGAGATAGGCTGACACAGTGTGAGATAGGCTAATTTGATGTGAGATAGGCTAACATGCTGCAAGATAGGCTAACATGCTGTAAGATAGGCTAAGATGATGTAAGATAGGCTAACACGATCTAAGATAGGCTAACACGATGTAAGATAGGCTCACATGATGTGAGATAGGCTAACATGCTGTGAGATAGGCTAACACGCTGTAAGATAGGCTAACACGCTGTAAGATAGGCTAAACATGATGTGAGATAGGCTAACATGCTGTAGAGTAACAGTGAAGGATAGGCTAACATGCTTTAAGATAGCCTAACATGATGTAAGATCAGCTAACATGATGTGAGATAGGCTAACATGCTGTAGACTAACAGTGAAGGATAGGCTAACATGATGTAAGATAGGCGAACACGCTGAAAGTTAGGCTAACATGCTGTGAGATAGGCTAACATGATGTAAGATAGGCTAACATGATGTGAGATAGGCTAACACGATGTAAGATAGGTTAACACGATGTAAGATAGGCTAACATGATGTAAGATAGGCCAACACGCAGAAAGTTAGGCTAACATGATGTGAGATAGGCTAACATGCTGTGAGATAGGCTAACATGCTGTAAGATAGGCTAACATGCTGTAAGATAGGCTAACATGCTGTACGATAGGCTAACACGCTGTAGAGTAACAGTGAAGGATAGGCTAACATGCTGTAAGATAGGCTAACATGATGTAAGATAGGCTAAGATGATGTAAGATAAGCTAACATGATGTGAGATAGGCTAACATGCTGTAGAGTAACAGTGAAGGATAGGCTAACATGATGTAGAGTAACAGTGAAGGATAGGCTAACATGATGTAAGATACGCTAACATGCTGTAGAGTAACAGTGAAGGATAGGCTAACATGCTGTAAGATAAGCTAACATGATAAAAGATAGCCTAACATGATGTAAGATAGGCTAACATGAAGGAAGATAAGCTAACATGATGTGAGATAGGCTAACATGCTGTAGAGTAACAGTGAAGAATAGGCTAACATGCTGTAAGATAGGCTAACACGATGTGAGATAGGCTAACACGGTGTGAGATAAGCTAATTTGATGTGAGATAGGCTAACACAATGTAAGATAGGCTAACATGCTGTAAGATACTCTAATATGATGTGAGATAGGCTAACATGATGTAGGCACACAATGTAAGATAGGCTAAAATGATGTAAGATAGGCTAACACGATGTAAGATAGGCTAACACGATGTGAGATAGGTTAACACGATGTGAGATAGGCTAACACGATCTAAGATAGGCTAACACGATGTGAGATAGGTTAACATGATGTGAGATAGGCTAACACGCTGTAAGATAGGCTAAACATGATGTGAGATAGGCTAACATGCTGTACAGTAACAGTGCAGGATAGGCTAACATGCTGTACAGTAACAGTGCAGGATAGGCTAACATGCTGTAGAGTAACAGTTAAGGATAGGCTAACATGATGTGAGATAGGCTAACATGCTGTAGAGTAACAGTGAAGGATACGCTAACATGATGTGAGATAGGCTAACATGCTGTAGAGTAACAGTGAAGTATAGGCTAACATGATGTAGAGTAACAGTGAAGGATAGGCTAACATGCTGTAAGATAAGCTAACATGATGTGAGATAGGCTAACATGATGTAGAGTAACAGTGAAGGATAGGCTAACATGCTGTAAGATAGGCTAACATGATGTGAGATAGGCTACCATGATGTAGAGTAACAGTGAAGGATAGGCTAACATGCTGCAAGATAGGCTAACCTGCTGTAAGATAGGCTAACATGATGTAAGATAAGCTAACATGATGTAAGATAAGCTAACATGATGTGAGATAGGCTAACATGCTGTAGAGTATCAGTGAAGGATAGGCTAACATGATGTGAGATACGCTAACATGCTGTAGAGTAACACTGAAGGATAGCCTAACATGCTGTAAGATAAGCTAACATGATGTGAGATAGGCTAACATGCTGTAGAGTAACAGTGAAGGATAGGCTAACATGCTGTAAGATAGGCTAACATGATGTGAGATAGGCTACCATGCTGTGTGAGATAGGCTAACATGCTGTAAGATAGGTTAACATGCTGAAAGATAGGCTAACATGCTGTAGAGTAACGGTGAAGGATAGGCTAACATGATGTAAGATAGGCTAACATACCGTAAGATAGGCTAACACGATGTGAGATAGGCTAATTTGATGTGAGATAGGCTAACACAATGTAAGATAGGCTAACATGCTGTAAGATAGGCTAATATGATGTGAGATAGGCTAACGCGAGGTAAGATAGGCTAATATGATGTGAGATAGACTAACACGATGTAAGATAGGCTAACACGATGTGAGATAGGCTAACGTGATGAGAGATAGGCTAACACGATGTAAGATAGGCTAACACGATGTAAGATAGGCTAACACGATGTGAGATTGGCTAACGTGATGAGAGATAGGCTAACACGATGTAAGATAGGCTAATATGATGTGAGATAGGCTAACGTGATGAGAGATAGGCTAACGTGATGTGAGATAGGCTAACGTGAGGAGAGATAGGCTAACGTGATGTGAGATAGGCTAACACGCTGTATGATAGGCTAACATGATGTAAGATAGGCTAACACGATGTAAGATAGGCTAACACGATGTAAGATAGGCTAACACGATGTAAGACAGGCTAACACGATGTCAGATAGGCTAACACACTGTAAGATAGGCTAACATGATGTGAGATAGGCTAACACGCTGTAAGATAGGCTAACACGCTGTGAGATAGGCTAACATGATGTAACATAGGCTAACACGATGTAAGATAGGCTAACACGATGTAAGATAGGCTAACACGATGTAAGATAGGCCAACACGATGTAAGATAGGCTAACACGATGTAAGATAGGCTAACACAAGGTAAGATAGGCTAATATGATGTGAGATAGGCTAACGTGATGAGAGATAGGCTAACGTGATGTGAGATAGGCTAACGTGAGGAGAGATAGGCTAACGTGATGTGAGATAGGCTAACACGCTGTATGATAGGCTAACATGATGTAAGATAGGCTAACACGATGTAAGATAGGCTAACACGATGTAAGATAGGCTAACACGATGTAAGACAGGCTAACACGATGTCAGATAGGCTAACACACTGTAAGATAGGCTAACATGATGTGAGATAGGCTAACACGCTGTAAGATAGGCTAACACGCTGTGAGATAGGCTAACATGATGTAACATAGGCTAACACGATGTAAGATAGGCTAACACGATGTAAGATAGGCTAACACGATGTAAGATAGGCCAACACGATGTAAGATAGGCTAACACGATGTAAGATAGGCTAACACAAGGTAAGATAGGCTAACACGATGTAAGATAGGCTAACATGCTGTGAGATAGGCTAACATGCTGTGAGATAAGCTAACACGCTGTGAGATAGGCTAACACGATGTGAGATAGGCTAACATGCTGTAGAGTAACAGTGAAGGATAGGCTAACATGCTGTAGAGTAACAGTGAAGGATAGGCTAACATGATGTAAGATAGGCTAACGTGATGTGAGATAGGCTAACATGCTGTAGAGTAACAGTGAAGGATAGGCTAACATGATGTGAGATAGGCTAACATGATGTAGAGTAACAGTGAAGGATAGGCTAACATGATGTGAGATAGGCTAACATGATGTAGAGTAACAGTGAAGGATAGGCTAACATGCTGTAAGATAAGCTAACATGATGTGAGATAGGCTAACATGCTGTAGAGTAACAGTGAAGGATAGGCTAACATGATGTAGAGTAACAGTGAAGGATAGGCTAACATGATGTGAGATAGGCTAACATGATGTAGAGTAACAGTGAAGGATAGGCTAACATGCTGTAAGATAGGCTAACATGATGTGAGATAGGCTACCATGATGTAGAGTAACAGTGAAGGATAGGCTAACATGCTGCAAGATAGGCTAACCTGCTGTAAGATAGGCTAACATGATGTAAGATAAGCTAACATGATGTAAGATAAGCTAACATGATGTGAGATAGGCTAACATGCTGTAGAGTATCAGTGAAGGATAGGCTAACATGATGTGAGATACGCTAACATGCTGTAGAGTAACACTGAAGGATAGCCTAACATGCTGTAAGATAAGCTAACATGATGTGAGATAGGCTAACATGCTGTAGAGTAACAGTGAAGGATAGGCTAACATGCTGTAAGATAGGCTAACATGCTGTGTGAGATAGGCTAACATGCTGTAAGATAGGTTAACATGCTGAAAGATAGGCTAACATGCTGTAGAGTAACAGTGAAGGATAGGCTAACATGATGTAAGATAGGCTAACATACCGTAAGATAGGCTAACACGATGTGAGATAGGCTAATTTGATGTGAGATAGGCTAATTTGATGTGAGATAGGCTAACACAATGTAAGATAGGCTAACATGCTGTAAGATAGGCTAATATGATGTGAGATAGGCTAACGCGATGTGAGATAGGCTAACGTGATGAGAGATAGGCTAACACGATGTAAGATAGGCTAATATGATGTGAGATAGGCTAACACGATGTGAGATAGGCTAACGTGATGAGAGATAGGCTAACATGATGTAAGATAGGCTAATATGATGTGAGATAGGCTAACGTGATGAGAGATAGGCTAACGTGATGTGAGATAGGCTAACGTGAGGAGAGATAGGCTAACGTGATGTGAGATAAGCTAACACGCTGTATGATAGGCTAACATGATGTAAGATAGGCTAACACGATGTAAGATGGGCTAACACGATGTAAGATAGGCTAACACGATGTAAGACAGGCTAACACAATGTAAGATAGGCTAACACACTGTAAGATAGGCTAACATGATGTGAGATAGGCTAACACGCTGTAAGATAGGCTAACACGCTGTGAGATAGGCTAACATGATGTAACATAGGCTAACACGATGTAAGATAGGCTAACACGATGTAAGATAGGCTAACACGATGTAAGATAGGCTAACACGATGTAAGATAGGCTAACACAATGTAAGATAGGCTAACACGATGTAAGATAGGCTAACATGCTGTGAGATAGGCTAACACGCTGTGAGATAAGCTAACACGCTGTGAGATAGGCTAACACGATGTGAGATAGGCTAACATGCTGTAGAGTAACAGTGAAGGATAGGGTAACATGCTGTAGAGTAACAGTGAAGGATAGGCTAACATGATGTAAGATAGGCTAACGTGATGTGAGATAGGCTAACATGCTGTAGAGTAACAGTGAAGGATAGGCTAACATGATGTGAGATAGGCTAACATGATGTAGAGTAACAGTCAAGGATAGGCTAACATGATGTGAGATAGGCTAACATGATGTAGAGTAACAGTGAAGGATAGGCTAACATGCTGTAAGATAAGCTAACATGATGTGAGATAGGCTAACATGCTGTAGAGTAACAGTGAAGGATAGGCTAACATGATGTAGAGTAACAGTGAAGGATAGGCTAACATGCTGTAAGATAGCCTAACATGATGTGAGATAGGCTAACATGCTGTAGACTAACAGTGAAGGATAGGCTAACATGATGTGAGATAGGCTAACATGATGTAGAGTAACAGTGAAGGATAGGCTAACATGCTGTAAGATAAGCTAACATGATGTGAGATAGGCTAACATGCTGTAGAGTAACAGTGAAGGATAGGCTAACATGATGTAGAGTAACAGTGAAGGATAGGCTAACATGCTGTAAGATAGCCTAACATGATGTGAGATAGGCTAACATGCTGTAGACTAACAGTGAAGGATAGGCTAACATGATGTGAGATAGGCTGACACAGTGTGAGATAGGCTAATTTGATGTGAGATAGGCTAACATGCTGCAAGATAGGCTAACATGCTGTAAGATAGGCTAAGATGATGTAAGATAGGCTAACACGATCTAAGATAGGCTAACACGATGTAAGATAGGCTCACATGATGTGAGATAGGCTAACATGCTGTGAGATAGGCTAACACGCTGTAAGATAGGCTAACACGCTGTAAGATAGGCTAAACATGATGTGAGATAGGCTAACATGCTGTAGAGTAACAGTGAAGGATAGGCTAACATGCTTTAAGATAGCCTAACATGATGTAAGATCAGCTAACATGATGTGAGATAGGCTAACATGCTGTAGACTAACAGTGAAGGATAGGCTAACATGATGTGAGATAGGCTAACATGCTGTAAGATAGGCTAACATGATGTAAGATAGGCGAACACGCTGAAAGTTAGGCTAACATGCTGTGAGATAGGCTAACATGATGTAAGATAGGCTAACATGATGTGAGATAGGCTAACACGATGTAAGATAGGTTAACACGATGTAAGATAGGCTAACATGATGTAAGATAAGCCAACACGCTGAAAGTTAGGCTAACATGATGTGAGATAGGCTAACATGCTGTGAGATAGGCTAACATGCTGTAAGATAGGCTAACATGCTGTAAGATAGGCTAACATGCTGTACGATAGGCTAACACGCTGTAGAGTAACAGTGAAGGATAGGCTAACATGCTGTAAGATAGGCTAACATGATGTAAGATAGGCTAAGATGATGTAAGATAAGCTAACATGATGTGAGATAGGCTAACATGCTGTAGAGTAACAGTGAAGGATAGGCTAACATGATGTAGAGTAACAGTGAAGGATAGGCTAACATGATGTAAGATAGGCTAACATGCTGTAGAGTAACAGTGAAGGATAGGCTAACATGCTGTAAGATAAGCTAACATGATAAAAGATAGGCTAACATGATGTAAGATAGGCTAACATGAAGGAAGATAAGCTAACATGATGTGAGATAGGCTAACATGCTGTAGAGTAACAGTGAAGAATAGGCTAACATGCTGTAAGATAGGCTAACACGATGTGAGATAGGCTAACACGGTGTGAGATAAGCTAATTTGATGTGAGATAGGCTAACACAATGTAAGATAGGCTAACATGCTGTAAGATACTCTAATATGATGTGAGATAGGCTAACATGATGTAGGCACACAATGTAAGATAGGCTAAAATGATGTAAGATAGGCTAACACGATGTAAGATAGGCTAACACGATGTGAGATAGGCTAACACGATGTGAGATAGGCTAACACGATGTAAGATAGGCTAACACGCTGTAAGATAGGCTAACACGCTGTGAGATAAGCTAACACGCTGTGAGATAGGCTAACACGATGTAAGGTAGGCTAACATGCTGTGTGAGATAGGCTAACATGCTGTAGAGTAACAGTGAAGGATAGGCTAACATGCTGTTGAGTAACAGTGAAGGATAGGCTAACATGATGTAAGATAGGCTAACATGATGTGAGATAGGCTAACATGCTGTAGAGTAACAGTGAAGGATAGGCTAACATGATGTGAGATAGGCTAACATGCTGTAGAGTAACAGTGAAGGATAGGCTAACATGCTTTAAGATAAGCTAACATGATGTGAGATAGGCTAACATGCTGTAGAGTAACAGTGAAGGATAGGCTAACATGATGTAGAGTAACAATGAAGGATAGGCTAACATGCTGTAAGATAGCCTAAGATGATGTAAGATAAGCTAACATGATGTGAGATAGGCTAACATGCTGTAGAGTAACAGTGAAGGATAGGCTAACATGCTGTAAGATAGGCTAACATGCTGTAGAGTAACTGTGAAGGATAGGCTAACATGCTGCAAGATAGGCTAACATGATGTAAGATAGGCTAACATGATGTAAGATAAGCTAACATGATGTGAGATAGGCTAACATGCTGGAGAGTAACAGTGAAGGATATGCTAACATGCTGTAAGATAGGCTAACTTGCTGTAAGATAGGCTAACATGGTGTAAGATAGGCTAACATGATGTGAGATAGGCTAACATGTGAGATAGGCTAACATGATGTAAGATACGCTAACATGCTGTAGAGTAACAGTGAAGGATAGGCTAACATGCGGTAAGATAGGCTAACATGATGTAAGATAGGCTAACACGATGTAAGATAGGCTAACACGATGTAAGGTAGGCTAACACGCTGTAAGATAGGCTAACACGCTGTGAGATAGGCTAACACGATGTAAGATAGGCTAACATGATGTAAAATGGGCTAACATGCTGCAAGGTAGGTTAACATGCTGAAAGATAGGCTAACATACTGTAGAGTAACAGTGAAGGATAGGCTAACATGATGTGAGATAGGCTAACATGCTGTAGAGTAACAGTGAAGGATAGGCTAACATGATGTGAGATAGGCTAACATGCTGTAGAGTAACAGTGAAGGATAGGCTAACATGCTGTAGAGTAACAGTGAAGGATAGGCTAACATGATATAAGATAGGCTAACATGATGTGAGATAGGCTAACATGCTGTAGAGTAACAGTGAAGGATAGGGTAACATGATGTGAGATAGGCTAACATGCTGTAAGATAGGTTAAGATGATGTAAGATAGGCTAACACGATCTAAGATAGGCTAACACGCTGTAAGATAGGCTAACATGCTGAAAGTTAGGCTAACACGATGTAAGATAGGCTAACATGCTGTAAGATAGGCTAACATGCTGTACGATAGTCTAACACGCTGTAAGATAGGCTAACATGATGTAAGATAAGCTAACATGATGTAAGTTAAGCTAACATGATGTGAGATAGGCTAACATGCTGTAGAGTAACAGTGAAGGATAGGCTAACATGCTGTAAGATAGGCTAACATGATGTAAGATAGGCTAACATGATGTAGAGTAACAGTGAAGGATAGGCTAACATGCTGTAGAGTAACAGTGAAGGATAGGCTAAAATGCTGTAAGATAGGCTAACACGATGTAAGATAGGCTAACACGCTGTGAGATAGGCTAACATGCTGTAAGATAGGTTAACATGCTGTAAGATAGGTTAACATGCTGAAAGATAGGCTAACATGCTGTAGAGTAACAGTGAAGGATAGGCTAACATGATGTGAGATAGGCTAACATGCTGTAGAGTAACAGTGAAGGATAGGCTAACATGCTGTAGAGTAACAGTGAAGGATAGGCTAACATGATGTGAGATAGGCTAACATGCTGTAGAGTAACAGTGAAGGATAGGCTAACATGATGTGAGATAGGCTAACATGCTGTAGAGTAACAGTGGAGTATAGGCTAACATGATGTGAGATAGGCTAGCATGATACAGAGTAACAGTGAAGGATAGGCTAACATGCTGTAAGATAAGCTAAAATGATGTGAGATAGGCTAACATGCTGTAGAGTAACAGTGAAGGATAGGCTAACATGATGTAGAGTAACAGTGAAGGATAGGCTAACTTGCTGTAAGATAGGCTAACATGATGTAACATAGACTAACATGATGTGAGATAGGCTAACATGCTGTAGAGTAACAGTGAAGGATAGGCTAACATGATGTAGAGTAACAGTGAAGGATAGGCTAACATGATGTAAGATAGACTAACATGCTGTAGAGTAACAGTGAAGGATAGGCTAACATGATGTGAGATAGGCTAACATGATGTGAGATAGGCTAACATGCTGTAGAGTAACAGTGAAGGATAGGATGAATGGAGTTTAGGGGCCCGTCGACAACTAGGTCATTTGGGCCATGAAGGATAGGCTAACACGCTGTGAGATAGGCTAACATGCTGTAAGATAGCCTAACATGCTGTAGAGTAACAGTGAAGGATAGGCTAACTTGCTGTAAGATAGGCTAACATGATGTGAGATAGGCTAACATGATGTAAGATAGGCTAACATGCTGTAGAGTAACAGTGAAGGATAGGCTAACTAGCTGTAAGATAGGCTAGCATGCTGTAAGATAGGCTAACATGATGTGAGATAGGCTAACATGATGTAAGATAGGCTAACATGCTGTAGAGTAACAGTGAAGGATAGGCTAACATGATGTGAGATAGGCTAACATGATGTAGAGTAACTGTGAAGGATAGGCTAACATGATGTAAGATAGGCTAACATGATGTAGAGTAACAGAGAAGGATAGCCTAACATGATGTAGAGTAACAGTGAAGGATAGGCTAACATGATGTGAGATAGGCTAACATGATGTAGAGTAACAGTGAAGGATAGGCTAACATGATGTAGAGTAACAGTGAAGCATAGGCTAACATGATGTAAGATAGGCTAACATGATGTAGAGTAACAGTGAAGGATAGGCTAACATGATGTGAGATAGGCTAACATGATGTAGAGTAACAGTGAAGGATAGGCTAACATGATGTGAGATAGGCTAACATGATGTAGAGTAACAGTGAAGGATAGGCTAACATGATGTGAGATAGGCTAACACGATGTGAGATAGGCTAACACGATGTGAGATAGGCTAACACGATGTAAGATAGGCTAACACGCTGTAAGATAGGCTAACACGCTGTGAGATAAGCTAACACGCTGTGAGATAGGCTAACACGATGTAAGGTAGGCTAACATGCTGTGTGAGATAGGCTAACATGCTGTAGACTAACGGTGAAGGATAGGCTAACATGATGTGAGATAGGCTAATATGCTGTAGAGTAACAGTGAAGGATAGGCTAACATGCTGTTGAGTAACAGTGAAGGATAGGCTAACATGATGTAAGATAGGCTAACATGATGTGAGATAGGCTAACATGCTGTAGAGTAACAGTGAAGGATAGGCTAACATGATGTGAGATAGGCTAACCTGCTGTAGAGTAACAGTGAAGGATAGGCTAACATGCTTTAAGATAAGCTAACATGATGTGAGATAGGCTAACATGCTGTAGAGTAACAGTGAAGGATAGGCTAACATGATGTAGAGTAACAATGAAGGATAGGCTAACATGCTGTAAGATAGCCTAAGATGATGTAAGATAAGCTAACATGATGTGAGATAGGCTAACATGCTGTAGAGTAACAGTGAAGGATAGGCTAACATGCTGTAAGATAGGCTAACATGCTGTAGAGTAACTGTGAAGGATAGGCTAACATGCTGCAAGATAGGCTAACATGATGTAAGATAGGCTAACATGATGTAAGATAAGCTAACATGATGTGAGATAGGCTAACATGCTGGAGAGTAACAGTGAAGGATATGCTAACATGCTGTAAGATAGGCTAACTTGCTGTAAGATAGGCTAACATGGTGTAAGATAGGCTAACATGATGTGAGATAGGCTAACGTGATGTGAGATAGGCTAACATGATGTAAGATACGCTAACATGCTGTAGAGTAACAGTGAAGGATAGGCTAACATGCGGTAAGATAGGCTAACATGATGTAAGATAGGCTAACACGATGTAAGATAGGCTAACACGATGTAAGGTAGGCTAACACGCTGTAAGATAGGCTAACACGCTGTGAGATAGGCTAACACGATGTAAGATAGGCTAACATGATGTAAGATGGGCTAACATGCTGCAAGGTAGGTTAACATGCTGAAAGATAGGCTAACATACTTTAGAGTAACAGTGAAGGATAGGCTAACATGATGTGAGATAGGCTAACATGCTGTAGAGTAACAGTGAAGGATAGGCTAACATGATGTGAGATAGGCTAACATGCTGTAGAGTAACAGTGAAGGATAGGCTAACATGATGTGAGATAGGCTAACATGCTGTAGAGTAACAGTGAAGGATAGGCTAACATGCTGTAGAGTAACAGTGAAGGATAGGCTAACATGATGTGAGATAGGCTAACATGCTGTAAGATAGGTTAAGATGATGTAAGATAGGCTAACAAGATCTAAGATAGGCTAACATGCTGTAAGATAGGCTAACATGCTGAAAGTTAGGCTAACATGATGTGAGATAGGCTAACATGCTGTGAGATAGGCTAACATGCTGTAAGATAGGCTAACATGCTGTACGATAGTCTAACACGCTGTAAGATAGGCTAACATGATGTAAGATAAGCTAACATGATGTAAGTTAAGCTAACATGATGTGAGATAGGCTAACATGCTGTAGAGTAACAGTGAAGGATAGGCTAACATGCTGTAAGATAGGCTAACATGATGTAAGATAGGCTAACACGCTGTGAGATAGGCTAACATGCTGTAAGATAGGTTAACATGCTGTAAGATAGGTTAACATGCTGAAAGATAGGCTAACATGCTGTAGAGTAACAGTGAAGGATAGGCTAACATGATGTGAGATAGGCTAACATGCTGTAGAGTAACAGTGAAGGATAGGCTAACATGATGTGAGATAGGCTAACATGCTGTAGAGTAACAGTGAAGGATAGGCTAACATGATGTGAGATAGGCTAACATGCTGTAGAGTAACAGTGGAGTATAGGCTAACATGATGTGAGATAGGCTAGCATGATACAGAGTAACAGTGAAGGATAGGCTAACATGCTGTAAGATAAGCTAAAATGATGTGAGATAGGCTAACATGCTGTAGAGTAACAGTGAAGGATAGGCTAACATGATGTAGAGTAACAGTGAAGGATAGGCTAACTTGCTGTAAGATAGGCTAACATGATGTAACATAGACTAACATGATGTGAGATAGGCTAACATGCTGTAGAGTAACAGTGAAGGATAGGCTAACATGATGTAAGATAGACTAACATGCTGTAGAGTAACAGTGAAGGATAGGCTAACATGATGTGAGATAGGCTAACATGATGTGAGATAGGCTAACATGCTGTAGAGTAACAGTGAAGGATAGGATGAATGGAGTTTAGGGGCCCGTCGACAACTAGGTCATTTGGGCCATGAAGGATAGGCTAACACGCTGTGAGATAGGCTAACATGCTGTAAGATAGCCTAACATGCTGTAGAGTAACAGTGAAGGATAGGCTAACTTGCTGTAAGATAGGCTAACATGATGTGAGATAGGCTAACATGATGTAAGATAGGCTAACATGCTGTAGAGTAACAGTGAAGGATAGGCTAACTTGCTGTAAGATAGGCTAGCATGCTGTAAGATAGGCTAACATGATGTGAGATAGGCTAACATGATGTAAGATAGGCTAACATGCTGTAGAGTAACAGTGAAGGATAGGCTAACATGATGTAAGATAGGCTAACATGATGTAGAGTAACAGAGAAGGATAGGCTAACATGATGTGAGATAGGCTAACATGATGTAGAGTAACAGTGAAGGATAGGCTAACATGATGTGAGATAGGCTAACATGATGTAGAGTAACAGTGAAGGATAGGCTAACATGATGTAGAGTAACAGTGAAGGATAGGCTAACATGATGTAAGATAGGCTAACATGATGTAGAGTAACAGTGAAGGATAGGCTAACATGATGTGAGATAGGCTAACATGATGTAGAGTAACAGTGAAGGATAGGCTAACATGATGTGAGATAGGCTAACATGATGTAGAGTAACAGTGAAGGATGGGCTAACATGATGTAAGATAGGCTAACATGATGTAGAGTAACAGTGAAGGATAGGCTAACATGATGTGAGATAGGCTAACATGATGTGAGATAGGCTAACATGATGTGAGATAGGCTAACATGATGTGAGATAGGCTAACATGATGTGAGATAGGCTAACATGATGTGAGATAGGCTAACATGATGTGAGATAGGCTAACATGCTGTAAGATAGGCTAACATGATGTGAGATAGGCTAACATGATGTGAGATAGGCTAACATGATGTGAGATAGGCTAACATGATGTGAGATAGGCTAACATGATGTGAGATAGGCTAACATGATGTGAGATAGGCTAACATGCTGTAAGATAGGCTAACATGATGTGAGATAGGCTAACATGATGTGAGATAGGCTAACATGATGTGAGATAGGCTAACATGATGTGAGATAGGCTAACATGATGTAGAGTAACAGTGAAGGATAGGCTAACATGATGTAGAGTAACAGTGAAGGATAGGCTAACATGATGTAGAGTAACAGTGAAGGATAGGCTAACATGATGTGAGATAGGCTAACATGCTGTAAGATAGGCTAACATGATGTGAGATAGGCTAACATGATGTGAGATAGGCTAACATGATGTGAGATAGGCTAACATGATGTGAGATAGGCTAACATGATGTAGAGTAACAGTGAAGGATAGGCTAACATGATGTGAGATAGGCTAACATGATGTAGAGTAACAGTGAAGGATAGGCTAACATGCTTTAAGATAAGCTAACATGATGTGAGATAGGCTAACATGATGTGAGATAGGCTAACATGCTGTAGAGTAACAGTGAAGGATAGGCTAACATGATGTGAGATAGGCTAACCTGCTGTAGAGTAACAGTGAAGGATAGGCTAACATGCTTTAAGATAAGCTAACATGATGTGAGATAGGCTAACATGCTGTAGAGTAACAGTGAAGGATAGGCTAACATGATGTAGAGTAACAATGAAGGATAGGCTAACATGCTGTAAGATAGCCTAAGATGATGTAAGATAAGCTAACATGATGTGAGATAGGCTAACATGCTGTAGAGTAACAGTGAAGGATAGGCTAACATGCTGTAAGATAGGCTAACATGCTGTAGAGTAACTGTGAAGGATAGGCTAACATGCTGCAAGATAGGCTAACATGATGTAAGATAGGCTAACATGATGTAAAAATAGCTAACATGATGTGAGATAGGCTAACATGCTGGAGAGTAACAGTGAAGGATATGCTAACATGCTGTAAGATAGGCTAACTTGCTGTAATATAGGCTAACATGGTGTAAGATAGGCTAACATGATGTGAGATAGGCTAACGTGATGTGAGATAGGCTAACATGATGTAAGATACGCTAACATGCTGTAGAGTAACAGTGAAGGATAGGCTAACATGCGGTAAGATAGGCTAACATGATGTAAGATAGGCTAACACGATGTAAGATAGGCTAACACGATGTAAGGTAGGCTAACACGCTGTAAGATAGGCTAACACGCTGTGAGATAGGCTAACACGATGTAAGATAGGCTAACATGATGTAAGATGGGCTAACATGCTGCAAGGTAGGTTAACATGCTGAAAGATAGGCTAACATACTTTAGAGTAACAGTGAAGGATAGGCTAACATGATGTGAGATAGGCTAACATGCTGTAGAGTAACAGTGAAGGATAGGCTAACATGATGTGAGATAGGCTAACATGCTGTAGAGTAACAGTGAAGGATAGGCTAACATGATGTGAGATAGGCTAACATGCTGTAGAGTAACAGTGAAGGATAGGCTAACATGCTGTAGAGTAACAGTGAAGGATAGGCTAACATGATGTGAGATAGGCTAACATGCTGTAAGATAGGTTAAGATGATGTAAGATAGGCTAACAAGATCTAAGATAGGCTAACATGCTGTAAGATAGGCTAACATGCTGAAAGTTAGGCTAACATGATGTGAGATAGGCTAACATGCTGTGAGATAGGCTAACATGCTGTAAGATAGGCTAACATGCTGTACGATAGTCTAACACGCTGTAAGATAGGCT
This sequence comes from Tenodera sinensis, assembly GCA_030765045.1. NCBI lineage: Eukaryota > Metazoa > Arthropoda > Insecta > Mantodea > Mantidae > Tenodera > Tenodera sinensis. The sequence goes on along the minus strand of CM060965.1, from coordinate 3,017,888 downwards.
AACATGATGTAAGATAAGCTAACATGATGTAAGTTAAGCTAACATGATGTGAGATAGGCTAACATGCTGTAGAGTAACAGTGAAGGATAGGCTAACATGCTGTAAGATAGGCTAACATGATGTAAGATAGGCTAACACGCTGTGAGATAGGCTAACATGCTGTAAGATAGGTTAACATGCTGTAAGATAGGTTAACATGCTGAAAGATAGGCTAACATGCTGTAGAGTAACAGTGAAGGATAGGCTAACATGATGTGAGATAGGCTAACATGCTGTAGAGTAACAGTGAAGGATAGGCTAACATGATGTGAGATAGGCTAACATGCTGTAGAGTAACAGTGAAGGATAGGCTAACATGATGTGAGATAGGCTAACATGCTGTAGAGTAACAGTGGAGTATAGGCTAACATGATGTGAGATAGGCTAGCATGATACAGAGTAACAGTGAAGGATAGGCTAACATGCTGTAAGATAAGCTAAAATGATGTGAGATAGGCTAACATGCTGTAGAGTAACAGTGAAGGATAGGCTAACATGATGTAGAGTAACAGTGAAGGATAGGCTAACTTGCTGTAAGATAGGCTAACATGATGTAACATAGACTAACATGATGTGAGATAGGCTAACATGCTGTAGAGTAACAGTGAAGGATAGGCTAACATGATGTAGAGTAACAGTGAAGGATAGGCTAACATGATGTAAGATAGACTAACATGCTGTAGAGTAACAGTGAAGGATAGGCTAACATGATGTTAGATAGGCTAACATGATGTGAGATAGGCTAACATGCTGTAGAGTAACAGTGAAGGATAGGATGAATGGAGTTTAGGGGCCCGTCGACAACTAGGTCATTTGGGCCATGAAGGATAGGCTAACATGCTGTAAGATAGCCTGACATGCTGTAGAGTAACAGTGAAGGATAGGCTAACTTGCTGTAAGATAGGCTAACATGATGTGAGATAGGCTAACATGATGTAAGATAGGCTAACATGCTGTAGAGTAACAGTGAAGGATAGGCTAACTTGCTGTAAGATAGGCTAGCATGCTGTAAGATAGGCTAACATGATGTGAGATAGGCTAACATGATGTAAGATAGGCTAACATGCTGTAGAGTAACAGTGAAGGATAGGCTAACATGATGTGAGATAGGCTAACATGATGTAGAGTAACTGTGAAGGATAGGCTAACATGATGTAAGATAGGCTAACATGATGTAGAGTAACAGAGAAGGATAGGCTAACATGATGTGAGATAGGCTAACATGATGTAGAGTAACAGTGAAGGATAGGCTAACATGATGTGAGATAGGCTAACATGATGTAGAGTAACAGTGAAGGATAGGCTAACATGATGTAGAGTAACAGTGAAGGATAGGCTAACATGATGTAAGATAGGCTAACATGATGTAGAGTAACAGTGAAGGATAGGCTAACATGATGTGAGATAGGCTAACATGATGTAGAGTAACAGTGAAGGATAGGCTAACATGATGTGAGATAGGCTAACATGATGTAGAGTAACAGTGAAGGATGGGCTAACATGATGTAAGATAGGCTAACATGATGTAGAGTAACAGTGAAGGATAGGCTAACATGATGTGAGATAGGCTAACATGATGTGAGATAGGCTAACATGATGTGAGATAGGCTAACATGATGTGAGATAGGCTAACATGATGTGAGATAGGCTAACATGATGTGAGATAGGCTAACATGATGTGAGATAGGCTAACATGATGTGAGATAGGCTAACATGATGTGAGATAGGCTAACATGATGTGAGATAGGCTAACATGATGTGAGATAGGCTAACATGATGTGAGATAGGCTAACATGATGTGAGATAGGCTAACATGATGTGAGATAGGCTAACATGATGTGAGATAGGCTAACATGATGTGAGATAGGCTAACATGATGTGAGATAGGCTAACATGATGTAAGATAGGCTAACATGATGTAGAGTAACAGTGAAGGATAGGCTAACATGATGTGAGATAGGCTAACATGATGTGAGATAGGCTAACATGATGTGAGATAGGCTAACATGATGTGAGATAGGCTAACATGATGTGAGATAGGCTAACATGATGTGAGATAGGCTAACATGATGTGAGATAGGCTAACATGATGTGAGATAGGCTAACATGATGTGAGATAGGCTAACATGATGTGAGATAGGCTAACATGATGTGAGATAGGCTAACATGATGTGAGATAGGCTAACATGATGTGAGATAGGCTAACATGATGTGAGATAGGCTAACATGATGTGAGATAGGCTAACATGATGTGAGATAGGCTAACATGCTGTAAGATAGGCTAACATGATGTGAGATAGGCTAACATGATGTGAGATAGGCTAACATGATGTGAGATAGGCTAACATGATGTGAGATAGGCTAACATGATGTAGAGTAACAGTGAAGGATAGGCTAACATGATGTAGAGTAACAGTGAAGGATAGGCTAACATGATGTAGAGTAACAGTGAAGGATAGGCTAACATGATGTGAGATAGGCTAACATGCTGTAAGATAGGCTAACATGATGTGAGATAGGCTAACATGATGTGAGATAGGCTAACATGATGTGAGATAGGCTAACATGATGTGAGATAGGCTAACATGATGTAGAGTAACAGTGAAGGATAGGCTAACATGATGTGAGATAGGCTAACATGATGTAGAGTAACAGTGAAGGATGGGCTAACATGATGTAAGATAGGCTAACATGATGTAGAGTAACAGTGAAGGATAGGCTAACATGATGTGAGATAGGCTAACATGATGTAGAGTAACAGTGAAGGATAGGCTAACATGATGTAGAGTAACAGTGAAGGATAGGCTAACATGATGTAGAGTAACAGTGAAGGATAGGCTAACATGATGTGAGATAGGCTAACATGATGTAGAGTAACAGTGAAGGATGGGCTAACATGATGTAAGATAGGCTAACATGATGTAGAGTAACAGTGAAGGATAGGCTAACATGATGTAAAGTAACAGTGAAGGATGGGCTAACATGATGTAAGATAGGCTAACATGATGTAGAGTAACAGTGAAGGATAGGCTAACATGATGTGAGATAGGCTAACATGATGTAGAGTAACAGTGAAGGATGGGCTAACATGATGTAAGATAGGCTAACATGATGTAGAGTAACAGTGAAGGATAGGCTAACATGATGTAAGATAGGCTAACATGATGTAGAGTAACAGTGAAGGATAGGCTAACATGATGTGAGATAGGCTAACATGATGTAGAGTAACAGTGAAGGATGGGCTAACATGATGTAAGATAGGCTAACATGATGTAGAGTAACAGTGAAGGATAGGCTAACATGATGTGAGATAGGCTAACATGATGTAGAGTAACAGTGAAGGATAGGCTAACATGATGTAGAGTAACAGTGAAGGATAGGCTAACATGATGTAGAGTAACAGTGAAGGATAGGCTAACATGATGTAGAGTAACAGTGAAGGATGGGCTAACATGATGTAAGATAGGCTAACATGATGTAGAGTAACAGTGAAGGATAGGCTAACATGATGTAGAGTAACAGTGAAGGATAGGCTAACATGATGTAGAGTAACAGTGAAGGATAGGCTAACATGATGTAGAGTAACAGTGAAGGATGGGCTAACATGATGTAAGATAGGCTAACATGATGTAGAGTAACAGTGAAGGATAGGCTAAAATGATGTGAGATAGGCTAACATGATGTAGAGTAACAGTGAAGGATAGGCTAACATGATGTAGAGTAACAGTGAAGGATAGGCTAACATGATGTAGAGTAACAGTGAAGGATAGGCTAACATGATGTAGAGTAACAGTGAAGGATGGGCTAACATGATGTAAGATAGGCTAACATGATGTAGAGTAACAGTGAAGGATAGGCTAACATGATGTGAGATAGGCTAACATGATGTAGAGTAACAGTGAAGGATGGGCTAACATGATGTGAGATAGGCTAACATGATGTAGAGTAACAGTGAAGGATAGGCTAACATGATGTAAGATAGGCTAACATGATGTAGAGTAACAGTGAAGGATAGGCTAACATGATGTAAGATAGGCTAACATGATGTAGAGTAACAGTGAAGGATAGGCTAACATGCTGGCCAGTAACAGTGTAGGATCTGTCACAGAACAGAAGCAGCAGAGTACAAATACATAGAAGGCCCTAACAGTTGTAGAGATTGTCACCTTGACCCAGGTGGGGGCAATATGGCAACCCTTGTGGCCCAGAATACCAACCCTGTACTTCATGCTTCAACGCAATTTTAGTATAAAAGGAACTCAAGACTCAAAATAAATGTTACAAAGGTAAAACTTGATAATCAATTGTTACACAGGTCAGTAACTAATACCTTCTGTTAAAGAGAAAATTATAACACAAATTTATATTTTATTTATCTTATCATTGCACATATCCAAGCCAATTAATATACAACATTGTAGAGTGGAAATGTTGAGCCCTCTTCTCTTTAATATCTAAGCATTTGTGATTTTTTTTCAATGATAAATATATAACCACATAGAAAAGTCGAGCATTTTTCTCTTTAACATCTAAACATTTAATTTTTTAACACTACTAAACATATCAAGAAAGAAATTAAATTATACATTTCTCTAACCATAAACCTTTAAATAATGTGATGCCTTACTTTAAACAATAGTAACTGGGGAGCTAAGAAACAGATCTTTGGATTTTATGTTCACACATTACTCTGAAGAGGGGAGGGAAAAGAAATCTTACTTCATCTACTTAAGGCTTTAATGAACATTTATGTGTCACTTAGAAATGCAGATGGGCTGAACATCCTCTAACACTGGAGCTAGTTTCTATTTTTTATTCCCCCATAAAGTATAAATTATGGTAAATTCAATGGAAAACTGGAGCTGTTAATAGTGATGCAACACCTTAAATATACGTGGTTATTTAGAGGCTAAAAACTTCACTTATTTTAGTTTTTGCTGCAGTTCTTCAAATATATTTATAAGTTTTAAATAAAAGCACTGTTGATATAAAGACCTTGCAGCAAATACTAAGATAAGTGAAGTTTTTAGTCTGTAAATAATTGTTATAAGGGTGTATACTCACTCTTCAGCTGTAAACTTCAGAGGTCTCTTTCAGCTTTGCATTGCTGATGTATGTTCAAATGCTTTTTTCTAAAGAAGAAAACATTTTTGCTTTAAAACTGTTTTAGAAGATTAGTAACGATTTATTTATCCCAGAATGGAACATTCACTTCAACAGTGTTCCATCGACATGGAAGGCAGAGAGAACCTATTAGTTCAACTGCCACAGGTTAGACACATGAGCAATACAAGCAACTAAGAGCTGCAATAAAAGGGGTCATCAAACTTTCTAACATATTTATCTAGTTCTGGAGACTATCAACATTTTTAAGCATCCTGATGGCGTCAAGAGAAATGATGGCCTATTTGGGTAACCCTGTTGGCAGCCCTGCACAAAAGAAAATCAATAACAGCTGCCTCAGAAGATTGGCAACAGGACGAGCTTGAACAGGTTTCTTCCCTCTCCCTCCCTTCCTGCTTTGACATGCGCCAGACAGGCAAGCTCCTGAAGAGGAAGGCTGAGATACCTTGCAAATGTTGCCTACAATTTTACTAATCATTAAGATACGATTTAAGCCATCAAATAAGTTAATTCTTTTTGTTTCTTATTACATTATAGCAAAAATACTGCCTCTATACTTGAGTTAACATAACTTGGGTGTTCTGACAGTTCCCTGTGCATCCGTTATGCACGTGATAGGGGAGTGGCACAGCCGTCTGTTGCCATGACAGCCAGGTGTGACCTTGAAGTAGCCAATAGACTTCGTGACAGTATTGTGTGGCCCATAGCACATGCCGAGGGAACTATCAGAATACCCAAGTTACATTAATTCAAGCATAACTTATTACATAAAACTAGATTTCTTATTTTAAATAATTCTCCTTTTCTTTCTTGTCATTAAAATCAAGCTGCATTAGAGGAATTCTATATGATGAAGTGTAACACATATTCCAAAACCAACTATTTACAAGAAGAAATGCTCCAGTGAGGATCCAGAAATCTATGATGAGACATATGAGAGATTCCCCAAACAGCAATAAAATGTACCACATGCTTTTAATAAAGATAATTGAGCAGTTTTTATCTAAAAATGCAAGGCACTCTGGCGTTTAAATTACATAATGCATGATAATATATTTTCCATGGAGTTTCCAGTTAAGAGGAGGAAGTCTGCAGTTACAAACTGAGCACATGGAAATCATTAAATAGCTTTCCAGTCTCACTTATGCCCCCATGAAGCAAGATGAAAGGTCGTTGATCTGCAGTTTCTCTGTCTCCCTCTCCGATGAAAGCTTGCGGCAAGTTCACTACAACCATGGTACAGTCCAGTCGACGTGATGGAGATTCTCCAGATGTCTCCACCAGCTGCCACACCAAAGTACCTTACAACAAACAATACAGTGCATCAATTCACATTTCATATTTAGAAAAGCAGGTTTTGAAGGTCATATGCACTTAACCCCAGTCATAAGAGAAGTCGAGAGCAGATATATCAGGCCCAGATTCTTGAGCTGAGATGGGGGACGTTTTCCTTTCAACTAGAATCATGCAGAGTCTGCAACATGTTACACAATTATTGTATTTCATTACATAACACTCACAACATTTCAGCGCATAATCATCAAATTAATATAACCAGCCGCCACTGCAACTGTTAGGTTCACTGAAGGGAGTGCAGGCTACACAGTGTATCTTAATATATTCGTCATTGTCAATGCCATCAGTTTGTCAACTGTCGAGATAATGGCTAGCCCATCAACTAATCTGATTGGTTCAAGTACCTAAAGCAAGGGAATTTGCAACTGTGACTAAGCGATAAGCAAATGAAGTGGTAAGGCATATGAACCATCTGGTTAACATATATGCCATATCAGCTTTCCTCCCCTCCCTCTCTGCAATGGCTAAGAGGGGGCAAAGGCGGGCAAGCTTGCCACAAATGAATGCTGAACAGTGTGCAGCTCAAACAATTGCAGTTCACATGAAAGTTATTGTTGGCACACGGCCATAATTATAGCCAAATCACTTTGTGCATTATAATGCTAATTTTTATACATGTACGTCATTAGCAATATGCACTAAATTTATGCTAGCGAACTTCACTCCTTCGTGGACAGAAACATGATTTCTGCGCAACTTCCCCCACCATCGGCCTTTCAGGTGAACAGTTGCCACTGCACAGGTAGGGGAATTGCTGGTCTTACCTCATGAGGTGAACGATCAAGAAATGTGAAAAAGAAAATGTTAGAAAACAAAAAAAGATAGAGGATAAAAAATACAAATAAAAGAGAAATATAAATGAAGAACAATAACATGAATTGTACAAAATGTATTGCACAGAGCTGTCCAAGAGGAAAGGGCTAGAGCTAAGTTCAAGGATAGCTCAAAATGTTTAAGATTATGACTACATAAATTCATGCTTCATCCAGCATCTCATAAATAGCACCACAAGTTTATTTTAATTAAAAGAGAAATGCAACTCATGATAAAGCTTACCAGTGTGTAGTCTCCACAGATCGTTGAGAGCAGTTCTATCCTCTCCAAGACCACCGAAGATGTACACGTAGCCATTGTGATGCACGGCACCATGAGCTGCTCGTGCTTTTGGCTGTTCTTCACTGCTCTTCACATTAACCCAAGTGCCATCTCCCTCCAGAATGTTGAGGTCGTCAAACAGGTACTCTCCTCTCAGCCCACCATGCACAAACAACTGCAATTTTCATACAATTTGTGTACCGCAGATGATGACATATCTGGTACAGTGAGTGGTTTTTCACTTGGAAATCAATGACACTTTTTTAAATAAAGCAAAAAATTTACCCATTTATGAATTTTTACCTTTATTCAGGATAACACACACAAAAAAAGAAAAGGATCCATCCCAGAAAGTTTACATTATATGCCTCTTCCAAGCGTATGCACAAGATGAAGCTTGGTTAGCTAGCAGGCATGCAGTTTGCCCAGTTGGCTAGCCTGCTGGTCATGGTAGAAGAGTTCCTCACTTTTTCCAATGACTGGCTACCGGCTGGTTACTTTTGTGCATGCATCTGCACAAACTCCTTTTAGCTGCACAGCGCTAGTTATTAACTTATGCACGAGAAACTGTAATGCAATTTTTACAGATGTGGGGTGTGCAGACAAAATATAAATATTTCAGAAATTATTTCCACTCTAAAAATGCTAATGAAAAGTAAGATCAGGAGGCACAGGGAATAAACACTACGTTTCCATGCAGAATTGAAATCAATTTGAATCCTCATTCCAGACTCAATTCTATGTGGAAAGGCTGACTCAGAAGGAACTGAATACTTGGATCCGATCCCCTTACAAGAGAATGGAAACACCTAACGGATTCAAATTGGCCAAGGATGCTAACTTCTACTGCACTCGTAACACACTACACGCTCATCATTTTGTTTCCTTGGTGAAACTAGTGTAAATAAAACACAACTTATATTGTTTCTATAATTCACGATATATTCTTTTCAAAAACATTCACTAACCTCAAAACATACTTAAAATATGCAGAGAATATATTTTTTTACAGGTTCAGCAACATAAACCAAATGACCAACATAAAAACTTGAATTATTTATGCTTGTGTATCCAAATCAATCCCAATACGGAAATGCAGATTATACTGAGAGTGGGATTGGACTCAAATGGATTTCAATCCCTGATGGAAACGTAGTGGACCAGCGATGAACCTGTAGGAAGCCAGGCTTTGTCTTGTATGTGCCCTTAGGTGTCACACAAAGCAACTCAAGTGATATCTACGCATCAAACAGCAGCCAACACCACTCACATTGCTAGAAATAAGCTCACGATGGAGAGGCATCTCCCCAGAACTAGTCCTCAGGCATTTTTAACATAAGTAGAGCCAAAGTGTTTTTAAATGCTGACAAATACAAGTTTTATAGGTTTTACAAGGGCAATTGGTAAAGTAAGGTCCAATGTTTTATACCAGGTTTGTTCAATATATAATGCCCCACATTTGTTTTTCTCTGAACATATTTATTGTTAAGAGTCAGAATTTGGTGACAATATACCTCAATATGTCTTGTCCATGTTCTATGTAGTCTCCATCACGTTCTGTGGCCTTATGCCAACATTGTGGTAGAGCATGTATTCACTGCTGGTAGAAGTTCTTGTCCTGTAGGTGTAGCCATGTTGTCACTGCGTGAATAACACTCTTTCATCGTCAAAGTGTGTCCCCTGTAGAGAATCTTTAAGTGGCCCAAAGAGATGGAAGTCCAAGGAGGCCAGGTCTGGACTGTAGGGTTGATGAGGTAGTGATGTCAAACCCAATTTGGCGATGAGTTCCCGGGTTCTCAGACTTGTGTGTGGCTGTGCATTATCGTGCTGGAGTAAGATTTCTGCTGGATTCTTGTCAGATCGAACACGTCGGAAATGTTTCTTGAGCTTAGTCAAGAGTCTTCATGTATGCCTCTGAATTAACGGTTGACCCTCTTGGCATCACATCTACAAGAATGACGCCATCACAATCCCACAAGACTGGCACCATGACTTTTCTGGCAGAGGGGGTTGTCTTGAATTTCTTCTTTTGTGGTGAATAAGGATGACGCCACTCCATAGACTGCCTTTTTGTTTCCGGCGCAAAGTGGTGCACCCAGCTTTTGTCCTCCGTAACAATCCGAGACAGAAAGGCCTCTCTGTTGGACTCACAACGCTCCAACAATTCAGATGAAATGGCCTTTCTTTGAATCTTTTTGTCTGCTGTGAGCATTCGTGGAACCCATCGTGAGCATGTCTTCAAATATCCGTGAGCCTTGATCATTGCAGGTGCACTTCCAATGCTGACCAACAACTGTAGAGCCAATTGTTGAGTGTGATGCACGGGTCGGCACGAATAATGGCATCTGCACGATTCAGCATGTCTGGAGCAGTGACTGTGACAGGACGTCCCGAGTGTGACTGATCATGGAGCTCTGTTTCTGCATTTCCTGAGGCTTTAACTTTCTTTACCCGTCGCCCAACAGTACTCCTATCAACTGCAGCATTGCCATACACTGCACACAAATGTTTATGGATGTTCACCTCGGTTTCTTTTACTGCACACAAGAATTCAATAACAGCACGCTGCTTGTAACGTGAGTCGTGTGTAGATGCCATTTTGATGCTGTACTACAACTCTGCCATCTGCCGGAATGGTTCTAAACTCAACTGACGCACAGAAGGAACATCAAAAGTGAAGCACCTAGAAGGATATTTGTCTATATATATATATATATCTTATATACTTAAACAAGCAATTCTAGTAGATATATATACATACACATAAATATATTCCGCACATCTTGGAAATGGCTCTAATGATTTTAATCAAATTTTGTATTCAGATAAGGTTTTGCTTTATATGTTTATCTAAATAGGTATGATTCCGGAAAAAATGTGATTTTACATAAAAAATAACATTTTTTATTCCCGCTTCTACTGAGCAATTTAACCTTATTTTGACTTTTTCTTCTCTTCTAATGGACCAATTTCAATAAACAAAGTAGCGTTTTAAAGTCCTCTTCCAGGGCTATCAGAACACAGTAAGAAAGTTGAACTATCTATATTAGTCTACGCGTAACAGTCACAAATACTCTAAATCTTATTTTAGCCATAATTTCTCTGTTAATAGGCCGATTTCAACAAACAAGCCAAGATATTAAAGGCCTCATCGAGAGCTTTCAGAAAACCTACAGAAAGTTGACTTAGCTATCTTAGTCTATGTGTAACAGTCACAATTAGTTTAAATATTATTTCGGCCATAATTTCTCTGTTAATTGATTTCAGCAAACAAGTTAGTGTTTTAAAGTTCTCTTCCAGGGCTATCAGAACACAGTAAGAAAGTTGACCTAGCTATATTAGTTTATGTGTTACAGCTCATCCCGTCTATATGTTTGAAACAGAAATGCAATGTATTACATTTTACAGCTCAAATGATGGTGCTTATGAAATATTTATATGTATCTGTTTATCTCTTGTATCTCGGAAATTACTTAACAATTGCGACAAAAATGTTTATTTAGTTAACGCTTTGCTTTTCAAGTTTATCTCAATAAGTATCTTCTCCCAAAAAACAAGATTTCACAAAAAAAGGGGGGGGGGGTAATAATGCAGGGTGAAGCTCAGTCACCCAGGTACTATATATGTATATATATATTAATGGACTTTTAAACAAATGTGGGGCATTATATATTGAACAACCCTCGTACAGATCAAACATTCATAGATAGTTACAAAATGTTTGTTTTATTTAATTCCTTGCATTTTTTCTACTTTTCTACTAGTTGTCATATTTGTTTAAACTTTGTCATAACGTTGTACAAATTTTCGCATGTCAATGTTATAGAAGTCTGCATGTGAGGATAACCAGTCATTGGACCAGCAGTGGATAACTATGGGATAATGAGTGGAAATAGTCAATTGACTGATCTTCATAGATCTTTTCATCCAGGGTGACCAAATCTTCTGTGACAATGTCCCATCTAACCTTGAAAGCTCTCACCCACACATCACACTGGGGCTATACATTTCACTGATTTCTCGATGAGTGCTTTCTGTCCACTACTCAATGTTCCTTAATATAAAAAATTAAATGATAGGCTGTACTTCATTCGGTGGGCCTATTGGTTATTTTAAGCATTTTAAACTGACACTGTGAACAGCACACTGCAACGCTACCAATGTGGCATTGTTTTTTTCATAAGTCATGTCAGGAGTCAATGTACATGCACGTTCCAATGTTCGTGCAAAATTTAATGAGCTACCAACGAATTGAACCTTATTTTACAAATTGCCCTCATAATAAACATTAAAGTTTGACTCACAGGGACCCTAAAAGTAAAACATTCCTAATTATCATACACGGAATTGTTACTTTGTTGTGAAAACGACAATATGGAACATTCAGCTGATTAAAACAGACCTGTGCAGTTCAAATACTGCCAGGACAGTCCTCCTGACTGAGGTATTTTGCATGTAACTGGCAAATTCTGGGGAGCAACCCAGTACTGTAATGCTTTCTTCCCAAATTTCCTTTGTGATTTCATATCACTAGTGACACCATCTGTGATCTGTGACGCCGTGTATAGTAGCAGAGCATAAAATAATAATTAAAAATGAACCTTTGAGTACATAAGCAATCCTATCCTTGAAGTTACACTGTTCATTTGTTTCAACAACTGCAGATTGATAATTTTTTAAATTTGTTTTAAAATTTAATACATGTACTTGCTGATTAAAAAGAACTGCCGAAGTTACTCCTTTCAATTTTGAAACAGTAAAACTATCTTTTGGAGGAGAAACCATAAATATGAAACATCCAAAATCTTGCTAAGCTATGAATATGTATGGATTTTATCTATTCCAATTCTTGGCAATTACTGTTAGCAATTTTGATTTAATAATAATCTTATTAGATATCAAAACTTCTTCAAACATATAACATCACTGAGCAAAGTTTGCTTGTTGAAGTACGTAAGCTGAGGGTAATACCTTATCAGCAACTGCTACCACGGCATGTCCCTGTCGAGGTTTGGGTGCCTGTCCCTTTGTTGGTACAATACTCCACTTGTTCGTCTCTAGATCCAGCTGATAAACATCCTCATCATTTGCAGCTTCTGTGGCCTTTGCCCCTCCTCCAAATACCAACATTCTCTTTCCTGCAACTGCACACACATTGGGTCTTTAGGAAACTGTGTGTCCCATTTCATACAAAAAGTATCATGGTATGTTAAGAGTTTAGGGACTGGTTTCACCAACCAGTTAACAATACCTTACCCTTGTGTTAAGGCATTTTACAAATGTCAAAATGTTTAACATGATTGTTGTATTTGGATTTGTTAGGTCCTGAGGAAGAGGCATGCATCATAATGGATTCAGACAGTCCAAAACAATCACTAGAGAGTTGCTGATGCTTAGCATACTGTCTACAGAAACATGCTCAACTCGCCTATGCTAAAAGTGTCAATACTATGAGATTTTATGCTATGGCACTTTTCAATTATACATGTTGTGCATTTGTGCAGTAATATAAACGTTCATATATAATATTGCAAAAAAAAAAAAAAAAAAAAAACATAATTACTTAGAATTATACTACACATGTATGTTAAACTCATAAATTATTAAAAATACAACTAATTAACTTATTAATGCAAGAGATCATCAGTTGAGTAATAGCATTTTTCAATTAAGAATTTTTTCGAGATATTTCGTGAAACAGAACATTGATTTTATATTAATAAGCGAAGGCTTTCACAGCCGGAGTCATAATTAGTAAAATCTGCTTCTGGGCTAAGAGGCTGTGGTCCACTGGGCTTCTTCTTTCATGGCACCCTGCTCTAATAAACAGATTCACAGCCAAACCCCATGCACCAATCACAGAAAAATACAACCCCCCCCCCCTAACAAACACGTGGACCAATGAGGTTACAGGAGGGAGGTACCTACCAGTATATATAAGTCAGTAATTCAGTAGCGACAGAGACACCAAGGAGAGTTTTAGAATGCCGCTGATGATGCAAGCGAGAGTGGAAAGAAGGAGCCCATGAACCACGGCCTCTTAGCCCGGAAGCATATTTTACTAATTAAATTTTATATTTTTTATTTCAACAGGTAATTTGTTCTAGGCTTGATGCCTGTATAGTAAAAACTATTTTCAAACAGTTCCTTTTCATTTAATGGTAGGTGATAGTGTTGGCATTTCCAAAGCTACTGTTTGTCTGTGTTTATCCAGAAGGTTTCTAAAGCAGTTACCTCAAGAAGTGAACAATATTTTTGTTGGGATTGCTCCTACTCAATGATAACACATTTTTATTTGTGTCCACCTATAGACATATTAGGACATTTTTCAAAGACCATTTTCTTCATTATCAATTGTTTCTCAACAGATAAAAAGTAAGTTAAGTGAAACTAAAACTGTCTGTAGGTTAACTCAAATACTTACACAAATCACTGTATAAATCACTTCATATATGTTAAGTGGAACAGCATACTTTGTGGTAGTGGTTCAAATCCCAGCTGTGGTATTGAATTTTTCAGTTCTGATTCTACCTTTCACAGCTTACCCATACACGGTTTGTGTGTGTTAGAACTGTCAATTATCATTTATATGGAAACTATTATGGATATTTGGGGTTCATTTACCAATATGTATATCCTTTTACTTTCTCTACTGTTAAGTAGAAGGAAGTATTGTATTCCACCCAAAAATTCAATGATGAGATTTCATCTGAAATACATGTTTTGAGGCCCACTGAATAAAAAAAAAGCATTTTTAGGAAAAAGTCTGTGTGTGTGTCCATCTATGTGTCAAGTCTGTGGTCAGCATAACTCAAAAATGAAAAGCCGGTTAAAAACCGAAGTTGGTATTTAAGTTTAATGTCTTTCAAGGATGCGACATGAAGATTTTGAAGAAAATAGCCTCACCCTAAACTACCCTTTAGATGGAAAAATTTTAAAAAATTTTGATTTTCTTGAAAATGGCTAATGGTTTTGATTAAAATGTCATATGTTTAAGATACTTTGTATGACAAATGAAATGTATATTTTGAATTTTCTGGCTACAGTCTATGTAGCCCTGTTTACTCTGGATGACTTTTGAATAATTCGTAAACCATAAGAGATACAAATTTTTAATATATAAAACATATAGATCTCACTAAAACACACAATTTATGTCTGAATAAATTTTTTTGTAGGGTGAACCATTTCGGAGATATTCCTTGTTATTTGCGTCAGTTTCAGAAAACTTATAACTTTGGTGAAATGGAATATTGTTCATTTTTTTATATGTTAAGCGTGCAAAGAGAACAGGATCCCAAAGGTTTAAAACATTTGACTATCGTGCAAAGTCTACTGTATTCCCATATTCTCCTTGTACCTACAAGGAAATGAACAATAAGATAATTTGTACAAATGTTTATCTAACTAACACGAAGATATAGGAATAAGAGTTTGTAAGAATGGTTAGTACAAGAGTAGAGAAAGTCATGTGAGTGCAACACATGAGATTCTTTTATTTCAATTGAAGTCCTATATTTCATCGCTCAGTATAAAGTGCCATTATTCCTATTATTTGCTGTTGTTCAAAAATATCCTCATAGTTTTGAGGAAACAGAGTATACAGTAAATGAAATAGTATGAGGCCTTTGTTCATTTGGTACAACAGAAATGTCCTTCTGTATTATAAGAAATGATAATTTGAAATATCTTGCAGCCTGGGTTCGATCCCAGGCAACTGCATGTGAGATTCGTGGTGGATAAAGTGGCACTGGGGTGGGTTTCCTCCGGGTTCTCCCGCCATCTCATTCCACCAGTGCTCCATCTTCATTCCATGTATCATCTGTGACACTGCCTGTGGCGCCGTATGTAGTAAAAGCAGGCGTTAAACACTACAAAAAAATTTTCTGAGCTATTTTGCCATGGTCTGTTGGAGATTGCTGTTCAAACTGGCGGCCATGTGCGACATACATCCAGCTGAAGCATCTGCCACAACACAGAGCACAAACAGTGTGTATATGGGAGAACCCATATGCTTACTATGTCACCATTCTTGTCAAAGGTTATCCAGTAATATTTGCTCTAAGCCTACAATTCTAATTTAGATGAACCCCCAGAGAAGAATGTATGTACTAACCCACTGCGCTGGTTGTATGATATGTCCTTGGTGTGGGAATATCACCATCTTGTGTTAGTTCGGTCCACTTCTTGTCCCCCAGATGAAGTCCCCAGAGATCATTCTTGTTCCCAGTTGCAACGGCTCCACCAAAGACACACGTAAGTGAACCATCGGCAGAGAGGAAGGCACTGTGCTCATAACGAGCCTCAAAGTCTCCAACAGTTTCAATACATTCGCAATTTAGTGTCAACAAATCAAGTACCCAGACCTCTTTATACATTGAATTGGGAATGGCTCCACCAATCAGAATAACCTGCACCAAAAAGGACAAAAAAGTTAAGTTTACTATTTGCCTACAAATAACAAATATCTTATTGACGAAGTATTTGCTTTAGTATTTGCTGAAAGTTCTTGAAATTAAAAGCAAACTAGTTTCACTGTATCATCAGTGCCACTGGTTATTGTTATGAATATATACATTATTAAAGCACAGACTGTCCTTACCTTGTGTTCTTCAGGTAAATATACAGCAGTGTGACCAACACGAGGACTTGGCACCTGCCCATTAGGTTTCATAGTGCACCACGTGTTTCCAGCAATCTCCTTGACATCACTGTCTGCAGTGATTTCACACACTTCCTTCTCTGCCATTGCCTCTTATACTGACGTTTCTTTTAAGAAATAACGTACCTGAAACATACAAACATCCTTGTATTCTACTTATTTAACAAAATAATCCTTTTAAAACAAAATATTAGTTGTTGATATAGTTACGAAAAATTTTATTCACATTCTAAAATAAGAACAAATTAGAAACTAAAAACTTCACTTATCTTAGTATGTTGATATCCTTTTTATATTTTCCTGACCCAGGGGTTTCAAGCTATATCCAGCTCATTCTCAAAGTCATATAAACAAAATCGTTGCCAAGCTACAATCTTTTTTTTTTTTATTTGTTTTTCACAAAAATAAAAGATTGTAGCTTGGCAACGATTTTG
The DNA here is from genome assembly GCA_030765045.1 of Tenodera sinensis. Classification (NCBI taxonomy): domain Eukaryota; kingdom Metazoa; phylum Arthropoda; class Insecta; order Mantodea; family Mantidae; genus Tenodera; species Tenodera sinensis. The sequence continues at coordinate 3,001,178 of CM060965.1, read as the reverse complement.
TTTATATGACTTTGAGAATGAGCTGGATATAGCTTGAAACCCCTGGGTCAGGAAAATATAAAAAGGATATCAACATACTAAGATAAGTGAAGTTTTTAGTTTCTAATTTGTTCTTATTTTAGAATCTTGTTGCTTTACTGTTAATAGCTTCAATTTTTACTTAATTTTATTCACATGTTTATATAAGCAGCAGATATAAATAAATATTGCATCTGCACCACATACAACCGTTTAAAATAGGGTGATACAAAGGTCCGTTTTGCCTCAATTTAATATGGAAGGGAAGTCGTAGATTTGCAGCATGTAAAAGAACCTCAAGTCTGATAAAGAGACCTCTGAGCAAAATTAAGTGGTCTTTCACATCCAATATAGAATAGGACGCTGAGGACCATAGCAATTAAAGGGCGTACATAAATAAAAACTCAAATAATCACATGAATTTCTCTACCCACTTTAATTTTTCTGCCATGTCTATTCTGCAAATTTGTAAGTGTTTTTCTGCTTCTTGTTATTGATAAATGATTTCAAAATGCATGTCACAGGGGTTTCTAGGTTCAAGTCCTACCTGAGGCATAGGTGTTTGTGTCTTTTACATATGCGTGTATATGTGAAACAGTAAAAACAACCAGAAAAGTAAATTTTATTATAGCTACATAGAAGCATACAGTCAAATGTTTAAAGGGCCCAATGTAACAGAGTCCACAGTGCTGTCATTCCACTGCCATCTTCATCATCACCCTACTGTCGGAAGTGACGCACACCAACTCCAGGGTGCCCACAGCTCATGAATGGGTCCATTGGTGGAGTGAGATTTGCCTGAAGGTCACAAGAGACTATATGGAGAAGTTTGAAACAAACAGTATTTTAAATCACTGAATGTGGAATAAGTTTGAAACAAAGTAAATGTTTATCTAGCTCCAAGGGTTACGCAAAACTGAATAGAAGGAAGGATCTTCACAGCTAATTCATAGAAAAGTCAAGATATGTATTTTATACCTAATGTCAATTATGTCAAAAGTGATAATGAAGTACATTCTATTAACTGTCTTATCCAAATCCCATCCTCAACTTGCTTCTACAGATGAAACTCTGGACACCAAATATTAGCTGTATAACCACAAATGTTATATAAGAGAGAACCCCACCAATTCAACCAGTTTGGGTCAACAACACAGTGGACGGTTATGCTTACACAACAAGTCTCAACGAGACGATGAATTCACTTACATACCTCAGGTACACATTTCACAGAAAACTTCTAAATACACCAAAACAATGGGAGTAACAACATTATGAAATCTTCATGCTACAATCTGCTTATATGACAAGACCTGTACATCATTAGGGCAATGAAACACGGTCACTAAGAAAGAAAGAAAGCAAAATAACTGCAAATGAAATGAGTTTTGTGAGATACACAGCAGGATATGCCAAATGGGATCATAAACGTAATAAGGAAGTAATGGAAGAATTACAATTTGAACTTGTAATTGTTCACATACAACAATACAGAACAAATGAATAAATCATCTGCATTGCATGCATACAATTTCTATTAAATTAATTTCACATGTTTATATTAGCACATAATCAATTACAAGGGTCATTCCATAAGTCCTGACAACTATGGGATAACATTCGATAAAGTGACAACAGGGAAAATCCATGTTGTGCATTGCACTGTGAGGGCAGCACGGATGAAAGATATGTATATTTTGTATAAAAGTTCATCACTTGAATACTACAAAAATAGATATAAAGCAGTTAGATGTGAGTATCTCAAGAATTTAAAAGCTGTTAAAATGGATGCATATAGAGAGAAGATGCGGAAGTCAAAAAATGTCAGCAAAACAGCTTGGGGTGTAATAAATGAAGCTAGAAAATATACTGGTTTACATGAAAATATAAAATTAAACCTAAATGGGGATGTGGTTAATGATCCTGTTACTATAAGCCAAAAGTTTAACGACTACTTCATAAATATGCCCACGCACCCGGCTAGTGGGGGAAATTCTGTAAATGTAAGCACTACAAGCAATTCTTCCTTCTTTCTCAAACCAGTCACAGAAGATGAAATCATTAAGATAATCAGTAACTTACCAAATAAAAAGAGTAGTGGGTGGGATGAAATTAGCTCATTTTTACTAAAAAGATGTAAATGTATATTTGCAAAACCTTTAACTCATTTAATTAATTTCTCAATAGAACAGGGACAGTTTCCAGAAATGTTGAAATTAGGAATAATTAGGCCGATATTTAAAAAGGGAGATGAATTAAGTATTGATAATTATAGACCTATAGCTTTAACATCTGAAATAGCCAAATTGTTCGAAAGGATTCTGTTGTTAAGATTAGATAACTACTTGAGTAAATTTAATATATTACAGAACTTTCAACATGGATTTCGAAAAGGGAGATCCACCATTTCAGCTATTATTCAGTCCATACATGAAATAATTGAGAATCTAGAAAATAATGAGAAGGTCAGTACATTATTTTTTGATTTATCTAAGGCCTTTGATTCCGTCAACCATAATATTTTAATTAGTAAATTGGAAAACTATGGCATAAGAGGATTACCCATGGATTTAATTCGTAGTTATCTGATTGGAAGAAAGCAGTTTACCGAAATATCATACAAAAAAGGGAGATACATACAAAAAGTAAAATCAGATTTGAAAACTGTGAAGTATGGTGTACCGCAAGGGACAGTGTTGGGGCCTTTACTGTTTATTATTTATATTAATGATATTAAAAATCCCCCGAATACTTCTGTGGTAACTTACGCAGATGATACCACAGCTGTATGCTGGAATAAAACGGTAGAAGGATTAAATACTACATTAAATAATACCACTTCCTGGTTGTTAAATTACTTTAAATCAATAAATCTACACTGCAACATGCAAAAAACTAAAATGATGCAATTCAATAAAAATGGTAGTAATATGACACTAAAAATAGATAGTAACAGTATTCTTGAAACAAAAACGCACAAATTTTTAGGTCTTATCGTTGATAATAGGCTAACATGGGCTGAACATATTGAACATATATGTGGGAAAATTAGTAAAACAGTATATCTACTTAGATACTTCAGCAATTACAGTGACAGTAATATATTGAAACTAATATACTATGGATGTTTCTATCCACACATACTTTATGGAATTGAAATCTGGGGTGCTGCTGCAAAAACGCATATGGACAAGTTGCTTATATATCAAAAGAAATGTATCAGAATCATGTTTAACCTAAAAGTAAGGGAATCATGTAAGGAAACCTTTATCAATAATAAACTGCTTACCATCTACTCTCTCTATGCATTCAGAGCAATAATGTATGTAATAGATAAGTTTAAACCAATCAAAAACAACCAAATTCATGAACACTATACAAGAGGAAACATGGACTATTTTAGGTATAGTGTGAATAAAAGTGTATCTCTAAAAGATGTATATATTTCTGGAATCACACTTTACAACAAACTACCACAAGACATTAAATCCATAGCTGAAGTTTCTAAACAGCAACTTGAAGGGAAGTTGAGGATGTATCTGATTAATAAATGTTTATACGACTTGAAGGAAATCTGACAAACCAGTTTGTAAATATGTAATTGTATTTCTGACATGTCCAAAATCATATGTATGATAAACTGGATGAAATAAATATTATTATTATTATTATTATTATTATCTCACTGCAGACAGGATAGAGGACAGGAGTTAACGGCACAGTGTGAAATGAAAAACACACAATAGAACTCTGTGTAAATTTATTGTGCACGAGCACCAATGGAATGAGCATCAACATCCATGGCACTGTTTCAACACACCGGCTGTCCTTCAAAATAGGCGCCCAATACATCCACATAGAGTTGCCATGGGCATGTGCTACCTGTCGCTGATATCTGTCCTGTTTGCAACGCAGTAGTGCAATGGTCTATTCCCCAAAGCTTCTCATAGGCCAGCATGACAGTGAGTAGCATTCCAGCCACCGAGCATAGCAATTTTCATGCATGGTCGCTGTTCCAAACTGCTTTACGTTTAAATAATTTACAATTTAACTGACAGTGGTAGTGGAGGCACAGCTGTGTCTAATTTAAGTTGTAAATAACTGACAGTGACACTTTAGTATTTTTAGTATGTTTTATGTGTATTATTTTAAATATGTGTAATTCTGTTTATGTTTGTCATTTTGATTATTATATTTTGCATTTTATACATAAGGTGAGTTCAAAAGGAAACGCGCTGGAGACATAATTACAGAAACCAGTACCTGTATGTTAGAAGTATTGGCCCTGGCTGTTGAGACACTTCTCCCACTGTGGCACAAGACGGTGAATAGCTGTCTCACTAAAGTCCCGGGGCTGCGATGTGAGCCAGTTCCGCACGTACAGCTGGATGTTGTCAACGAGGTGAATCGTTTGCCCCTCAGAGACTTTTTAAGGGGACCAAAAATGGCTTAATCACAGGGAGAGAGGTCTGGACTGTATGGATGAGAACCTCCAATTTAATTTCTGCAGGAGTGCCGCAACTGTGTTGGCCGTATGAGGCTTTGCATTGTCGTGTAGCAGAATGATCCCACGGGTGAGATTGCCAGGTCGTTTTAATTTGATCGCTTGGTGAAGGTTGGTCAAGCATTGCGAGTAACTAACGCTGGGCATTCACTGTTGTCCCATGCTGCAGGAAGTGTATCAGAAGGGGGCCATCTTGGTCAAAGAAGAACGTCAGCATAACCTTTCCTGCACTTGTGTGGATGGCCTTGGCTTTTTTTGGTGGTGGTGGTGACACTGGAGACTTCGTCGTTTTGATTCTGGTTCGAAGTGATGACACAATGACTCACCTCCAGCCACCACTTGTGCCAGGAACTCATTCCCTTCCCTAGCATAGCGCTGCAGATGACCATTCGACATGCTTCCTGGTGTGGTTGAAGAGTGTGGGACACCCATTGGGCACAAGAGCAGTCGTTCGTTCATGATGGTGTGCACACTTCCGACCTCAGCGGCTATGGCTTTCACTGTCACTCGGTGGTCCTGGGTTATGAGTGCATCAACCAGCTGGACGATGTCATTGGTAATGCAGTGTGGTGCCCCAGACAGTGCATCATCAACTAACGACACCCGTCCTCCCCTGAAGCGCTTGTACCATGCCTTGACCCTTGCAAGGGACATGCAGTGTTTGTCGTACTCTTGTGACATTCATCAATGAATGTCCATTCCCCTTACTCCTTCCGCCGTCAGAAAACAAACAACACCTCTTTGCTCTTCTTTTGACGCCTCCATTTCACTGTTTGCAATGTGACTGGCAGCGTTGGACAGTTGATGCATGCTGCTGCTAGCTTTGTATAGTCATGTGACGTGCACGCGTGCCCTCTAGCGACAGGCTGTGAACTTCCATGCTCTGGTCGGAACAACACTTCATTACACATGCCACGATAGTACCATCCTGACTCCGGCTCACTTCTTTTTGAACGCCCCTTATAATTATACACGAGTGTATTTGAGCTGTAGTGTGGAGTTTAAGAAGTTTCAAATATTTTCTAAATTTAGAGATTAAAATTTTTTCTTAACATTCAATATTTTATTCTGAATTTGAAATATTAATATTTGATTTAAATTTAATGCTATATTTTAATTTATTAAATAAATTTAAATGTTTTGAAGTTTTAGTATGTTGAGAAATTTGAAGGATTTGTTGTTTATTTTGGAGCTTTGAAGATAATTTGTATATTTCAGGTTCTGAAGATTTTAAATTTTGCATTGTTTGTGTTATATTATGTTTATGTGTATTACTTCAAATATGTGTAATTCTGTTTTTATGTTTAATTGTTTATTTTGATTATTGTATTTTATATAACTATGCATGAGTGTATTTGAGTAGTAGTGTGGAGTAAAGGAAGTTAGGAGTGAGTTGGTGCTGGGTACCAGTACCAAGATGGCCACTGGACTCCCGCGGTCATATTTTGTTATGGTTATTTAATATTTTTAGATTTAGTTGGTAACTGGATACCAGTTATTTATTTTATTACTGGATACCAGTAATAGTATTATTTAAATTTTTTGTTTTTTTACAAATTTTGATTTTGAAAGATACAGCTCTTATAAGTTATTTTTTAACTTATAAGCGCTTGTGTTTAAAGAGGTGATTTTTTAAAAGTTTTATTAAATTTATAAAAGTTTTGAATAGGTATGATTTGGGATGAGATGGAATGTTTTGTAATTTATTTTGGTAATTTCTTTTTTTTAAATTTTGGTTAGTGGTTTTATATTTTTGTTTTATTTAGGATGTTAAAATTTTGTGATTTAAATTATTTTATTTTTATTTTATTTTATTAATCTGTAAATTTTTTGAAGTGTATATTTGTTTTATATTTGTAATAAAATAATAAAGATCTGAATATTGACACCAGTCTTAGATATTAGGTGCCTGGGTCCAGTATGCATATTTTTATTTTTATTTTGTATTGTTTCAATCTGCTGTAGCACGGCCAACCTCAGACTATTTTCGGTGCTGGTACTTAACCATTCTCGCTACAGTTTGCTCATGGTTTTGAATGTATATACAGGCAGTACAGTGATGCCACATATTCGAAAGATAGCACATTGTTGCCAAGACTTATGGAATGACCCTCATAATGATGTCTATTTTGATTTTCAACGTATTTAATCTAAATGATGCAACTTTGATAAAGTATGCCACAAAATGTGTTCAACAACTACTAACAAAATGCCACTGAATCTAAATTGCATAGTTGTACACACACTGAAGCTTTCACATGCTAGAACAATAATAATAATTTTCCTCTACCTTAACACCATGCCCTTCCTCAGAGTACCAAAGTTCAATATATTCTATGACCATACTTTTACCAAATATCTTATCTGTTAGATCAGGGCCTCTCAAAGCTTAAAATTGCTCCATGTGCAGACATTACTTGCACCACACATTGTGGCAACTCAGTTAAGCTTGACTCAACAGAATAAAGAAGCGAGATTTGAGGAAACCTGTGTTTATACACAACTTGCCTATCAGTGATACATACTTACAGTACAAATACCTAATTATGGAGCAATTTGCCCCAAAGAAAGCAAAAGAATGCCAAAAGTCCATTTAAATCAGGGAACCTTCTTTTTGTTCTGAAAGTCGTCATGATAAGGCCAAATGGCTCATGTTTGACACAATGATTACGTGTATGAGAAAATCATCTGTTGAAAGACATTCTAACAGAGTACACACAGAAACATATGGTGAAAACACAGGGCTTGCCAGAGAGCCAGCGTTTGATATCCAAAAATCTGATGTGTTACACTCACATGACTTTCTCTACTCTTGTACTATTTTTACAAACTCTTATTCCTATATCTTCTTCGTGTTAGTTGAGATAAACATTTACAGAAATTATCTTACTGCTTATTTTCTTGTAGGTACAAGGGGAATGAATATTAGAATACACTAGACTTTAAGCAACAGTCAAATAGTTTTAGCTTTGAGATCTTGTTCTCTTTGTTCGGTTAAAATATAAACAAAATTAACAACAATGTTCCATTTCACGAAAGCTTTAACTTTTCCGAAACTGACACAAATAACAAAGAATATCTCTGAAGTGGCTCACTCTACAAAAAAATTAATTCAGACATAAATTGTGTGTTTTAGCAAGATCTACATTTTTTGTGTATCTCTTGTGGTTTATGAGTTATTCAAAAGTCATTCAGAGTAAACAGGACTACATAGGCTATAACCACAAAATTCAAAATATACTTCTCATATGTCATACAAATACCTTGAACATAAGACATTTTAATCAAAATCGTTTGAACCATTTTCAAGAAAATAAAATTTTTCGAAAAATTTTCCATGTACAGGGTAGTTTAGGGTGCAGCTATTTTCTTCAAAATCTTCGTGTCGCATCCTTGAAAGACATTAAACTTAAACACCATCTTTGGTTTTTAACCGACTTTTTATTTTTGAGTTATGCTGTCCGCAGACTGACAGACACACGCACACACACACACAGAGCTTTTCTTAAAAATGCTATTTTTGGATTCAGGGGTCTCAAAACATACATTTCCAGTGAAATCTCGATATTGAATTTTTTAGTGGAATACAGTACTTCCTTCTACTTACCAGTAGAGAAAGTAAAACTGAACTTTCTACCAGTGCTTTCTAGAGTATTAAAACAAAAGTCCAGATAAGGTATTAAAAACCAAATTAACCAATTTAGCACTGCACATACACATTGTGCAGCGAGGCAGAAAGCACTAAAAGTGTGGAAGAATGAGACAGTAAAGCAAGAAAGACACGCTTCAGGGAAGAGTGAATGGAGGTTTGCGTAGTCACATTTTACAACTTGCACTGTGCAATGCACTCTGAGAGGCCCTGTGTTAGATCTGCATGACTTTCACTAGTCACCACCATTTATTTTTATAAAATTTGTACAAAATGTTTGTGCAAAAGCTTATTTTACTGTCTGTTCATATAAATTGAGATAAACATTTGTGACACATTTCGTTGCAGATAGAAGGGAATACAAGGGGCTTAAGCAACAGTATATGCTTTCATTAAATTTCCATACTTTTTCCCTGGCAATTAAATGGTAACAGGATTTCAAAAGTGATTGAAAAATCCAAATGATTAATAACAAATTTGGAGTCAAGTTTCTTCCGGGCTTGTAGGCCATGGTCAACGAGCAGGAATTGCTCCTGACGTTTTGTTCAAATCTGTGTTGAGCACTATCAGAGGACCCAATGGCATTAACAGGCTGGATTCCCTAGTCTCAATGTGATTGCACCATGCCAGTACCAGGTATCGAACCCAGGTCCTCTGCGCCAGAGGTAGGCATGCTACCATTGCACTATGGGGATGGTCAGCTGAAATCTTAACAGAGGAAAATTATTATATTTTGTTGATAGTTCACAAAACCATTTATAGCCAACACTGAAAAAAGTATTAATTCTTTAACAAATTGTTTAATAGTTGAATATTCAGCTGATACTTTGCTGCAAAACCCTCACAAAATATTTACAGACTGTTCTTACTAAAAGTATAACTTTGCTAAATCAAGCCATAAGCATTTGGTAGCAATGCAGAGAAAGTTGGCATGCATTCACTCTCATTTCTTCCAGGAATACACAACATTAACACTTACATACATGCTCTGTCTAGTTAGTAGCAACAACAGCTGAGGAATTATAATTGAACATTAATTATACCAGCAATTAAACTATCCATTGTTATTTTACCCGATCGTTACTGCTTTATTAAACTTCAACATGTGAATTACATGTTTATTTTGTTTAGCATGGTAAAACATTCTTCTACAAGAGTGAGCCAATAACTGCCAACATTGTTTTTTCTACTGTGCATTTTTGAAACAAACAGTTCCTTTCCCTTCTTTCTACAAATATGCAGACACAGAAATAAAAGCACTTATACTGCTCTGCATATGTTTTGAAAGTTATTCATGTTAATTCTTTACCAACGATGAAGCAGCTACCCTTGATTAGAAGAATATGCTTCTGGGCTGAGAGGCCGTGGTCCACTGGGCTCCTTCACTCTCCCAGACGTTTCACTTGCAGCTACGGCAAGCATCATTAGTGGTGATGTACAACTCTTCTAGGTCTCTCGGTCGCTACTGAATTGCCGGCATAAAGAGCGGGTTTATACCAATGGGGTAATTTGTCTCTGATGTGAGACTGCCTTTGTGGTTTACCAGGAGAAATACGAACTGGTTTGAGAATTTAATGCCATTCTGGCAGTTTGTCACAATAGCTCAATGGTTAGAGCAGCCACCTGGTAAGCGGAAGGTCTGTGGTTCAAATCCCAGTTGTGGCATTGAATTTTTAAGTTCCAGTTCTACCTCTCAAAACAGTATATTTTATTTGTCACATAAATATTTTAAATACCTATATGGCATGTAACCAAAATTATTAAAGAGCCATTTTGAAATATTTTTCATGTAAAGGTTTCTTTGGGATGCAGGGTTTTCCTTATGACAAAAATTATTTTTGCAATTGTGTTAGTGTCATTTTATTCACTTTAACACACAATACTTCCTTGTCTTTTATTCCCGAGTGTTAATTACTTAAGAAGTTGTATTATATAATATACTTTTATAACTTAAAATTAAGATCTATATTAATTTAGTTAGTTAATTATATTGCCTCTTCTTTACATCTGTATGTTATGCATCCCTATTTGTAAGAAACCACCAAGCACAAGATTATTTGTCTTTTAGGAGCAGTGCTAGAATTATTATTGTTTATACTTTATGTAGCATTACTCTAATAAATAGGTTAAGTAGATGTTAACTTGAAGCAAGGTTACTGGCCCACTCTGGGGTAAACAAAATGCACAAGCAACATGCAACATTCCACAACACCAAACACATGCTTACATGTTTATGATCTTTACCATGAAACGATATCCACCACAGCTGGAACCCTCATCAGGATCTAAAAGTAGAGTTTCTCTTTGATAACAATTCTTCAAATTAAAATACTGCTCAATATCTTGTTAATATTTTCCAGTTTGATCACCCACCCTCCATGTTGTTTGGTGACATTTTGATATATGCATAAGTACGCTACAACTTCTGTTTCAACCCTTATCAATGCACTGTGAATCTACACGGGGCGCTGAAGTGCACAGCTCTCTGATGTAGCGGAGTGATAGTTACAGCTGGGGACAAGCACTCTATTATGCTGTATTTATTACTCATCTGTTTTTAAGTGCTAATTGGTCCCCTTAGCTTACATAGTGTTGTGTTATATGAACTTATATAAATTCGCAAAGGCTGCTTACTTCGACACTCTTAAACGTCTGTGCTCTTCGTATTATGGCACAAAGTTTCTGGCTTCCTATCTTGCCTTTAGTACAGCAAAACCCCGATACTCCACTCTCCATAACTTTATGGCTTTTTTAGTTAATTTTCTTATTTTTTATAGTTAAACTTGACTGTAATAATTTCTATAATCCACTATGCAGAATAAACATTATAGGTAAGTTTTAATTAGTGTATGTCGTATACAACCTACAGCATTCTCCCTCACAGTGACAAAAGGGCTAACCACGTATTGACCTAATCAGAACATAAGCAGACCATTGTCACAAAACCAAAAGCTGGCCACTAATAATATGGATACATAGCACAAACACTTATTTGGAAGGTTTGATAGTTTACTGCTTTACCCAGTTCATAGTATGTCCCAAAATTAGACCAACAAACTTTGGGAGCTGGTAAATAAAATTGTTTTAAACACATTTTGTTAAGAAAAGTTTTTTGCTGCAGTGCTTCATTTAAGCGCTAGATTACTGTCTCCCACCCAGTTTAAGTATTTACGACAAAATCAACAATGCAAGTTAGTATTGTATTTATTTTAGTAAGGCACACAATCTTAATCCAAGAAACAAACACAGAACACATAAACAAAACACAAAATCTCATTGTTTACAGTTAATCACAATTTTACTATTCAAAGTAAATGTTGGAACACCGCCCACTGCAATTAACACACAGGGTGCATCGGCTTGCCCTATTCTGCCGTACTCTCGCAAAGACAACAGCCATTTCTCTGGTTTAAATGTTTGTCCCTCTAATTTTGAATAGTAAAGCTGTGATTAACTGTAAACAATGAGATGTTTGTGTTTTTTTATGTGATCTGTGTTTGTTTCTTGGGTTAAGATTGTGTGCCTTACTAAGATGAATGCAATACTATTTTGCATTGTTGATTTTGCCGTAAATAATTAAACTGGGTGGGAGGCAGTAATCTATGACATTAACTCGTCTAGCACTTAAACGAAACACCACAGCAAAAAACTTTCCTTAATGAAAAGTGTTTAAAATAATGTTATCTATCAGCTCCCAAAGTTTATCAGTCTAATTCTGGGACTCCTGTGTATAAGCTTAACAATCAGTTCCATGTTTCTGGTTACAGTACAGTTTCCCAGGCTTTAGGCTTACTGTTAGAGTTGTGTGCAAGACAAAATATTGAACAAGAACGAAAGACGACAAGTTGACTTGAAAATGGAAGTTAAATTGGAGGGCCAAAGAGACTGATAAAGTGGAACATATTAATACATAATAAATGTTAGCATATCTTATACTTTTTTGTTTCCTATATTGTGCTAGAATATGCATTTATGTAATTTGCAGTATTATATTATGAGTTGTGAATAACGGAACTTGTCATTTCGGTAACTCAACCCACATTAGGTCGAGTTATTGGGATTCTACCGTACCTACTTCCAGCAGCTGGATTTAAACACATTTGCTGCTATCACTAATGAGCTGAAGAGATTACTTTGTGGCAAGTGACACATGTGTGTATATTATACACAGGAGAAATGATCATTACAACACTCATTACGCAATTATTTATTTTAGATATTAGGATCCTAATCAAAGACTATGATCTGATAAATATTTCGTTAAATAATGTATCTTCTTAAGTGCACTGACATATTTTTCAGAAGTTTAGAACATACATATGCAAAACAGAGAAGTGATGTTTAGTTTGGAAGTGAGAATAGACAACTGTCTTCTATGCATCAGATATTTCATAAATTTGCACGAAGAGTACTCCAACACTAACTTCTTTCTTTTACATTAAATGTTCTGGCAACCATAGCTTCTTCAAAAGGAGAGACTCACTCACAAATGAGCATTCCATTCTTTACACATTAACGATCGAAAATGTTTCCTAGGCAACAAAATTCTTATCAATTGAATTCGCAATTACAAAATGCCCGTCTCTGTAGCACATCTGCCTCACGTCTAAGAGGTTGCAAGTTCAAATCTCACACAAGGTGAGTTACACAGAGTTTCTTTCCTAAGTTTTCCCTTATTCTGAGAAGATGAGTGTCAGGTACGTTAAAGCTCTATGTACCTCAGGCTCATTTGAGCATCATTTCACCCATTTCATTCGTTCACCATCCAATATGACCCTATGTTGGAGGACATTAATAATATAAAAAAAAAAATAAAAAAAAAAAAAATAAAAAAAAAAATACAGAATGGAAGGTAAGTCATTACATTCCTTCTAATATGTGCTTCCTAAAAGCATTACAAGCAAAAAAGTAATGGCATTTTGTTCTTTGATCAGCCGATTTTGAAAAAATTAAGTTTTTTTTTAAATCCAAGTTGGATGCATAATTCCACAAGAATGTGCAAAGATAACAATTTGTTACTTGTAAGATGCGTAGAATAACTTATTTCTGTTATAGCTTCGGTAGTAATTATGGGACATCACCTAGGGTTTTGAAATAATTAATCACTTAAGAGACGTGAAGGAATACTCTGAGCTGCTACTTCAGAGATGACGTAACTTGACAATGTTGTGTTGAGGTTGATCAGGGAATTGACCTGGTTTTTGGATGTAAATAGCTTTCGCTTTCGGTAATGTTTTGGGAGCTAACGCTTGTGATTGGCCCATACTGTCGCAGTAAACATGGAGGGACAAGGCAGGGTATGAGTTTATTATGCTGTTTGTTATGTACTGAGCTAGGGAAAGTGACACCCACACAGTCAGCAGTGGTTTTTTTCAATAAAAGTAAAATATCTTCATGGGAAATGGTCGGAGACAAAAACGTAAGATGCAAAATGTGTTGCAAATACCGAGATCTATCACTGGTTTAAATTAATGTAATGACTTCCCTTCCACCCGGTGTAGAAGAACTGAGCTGGTATAAATGAAAATTTAATGTCAATTTAAATTTAGATAAACATTTACTATTTGTATAGTTCATATGATCATTTATTCTGTAGAACGACCTCTCCAGCCCCAACATTGCTAATATGCAACTAACCCTACCTTTACACCCCACCTACTTGTTTTAAGACAACATAGTTATTCCACTCTTGTTTCCTGATCTACAGAGCTTTCATTTGGACAGGTGGCCATATTATGAGGTATTGCTTACACTGCACTGCTTCTCATCAGTTCTGTTGACAATTTCAATGGTTTTAAAATTACTGCTAAGAGTACCTGTGCTCAAAATCATTTTATTCTGGATAAGATTATCTGGATGACAAATTATCCTGTTAATGTTTATGTAGGTATCTAGCTGCTTTAGTGTCAAATTATTGTCAATTACATTTGATGCCTGCTTGGATTTATATGTACTGAACAACTGACATTCATTGCCAGTTATATAACAAAATAATGGGAAATTGCAGGAAAAGGCTAGTGAAAGATTAAAACAAAGTTCATCTGTATTTGTAAATATACATTTGCATTGACATGGCATTGACTCTATGGCTACTTGGGAACTCATTAAATCCAATCCAATCAGTATTACTACTTCAGTACTTATGTTTCTCACACTATTCATCTGAAAGTTCATCATCTTCCTCAACTGTTTCAGCATTATACAAATTTGTTGTTGAGATAAACTTTAACTTCTCGGTGACTTGCACATTTTTGGACCCACCACATTCTTTCATAAGCTGAGACAACAGAATAAGTCCATTTACAGAATCTAGCACCTATCCGTTTCTAATTTTGGTTTTTATTATACACAGTTTGGAAAAAACTCTCACAAGTATTTCTGTGGAGCAATGAAATCACTGATAATGCAATCTCTGTCAGTTCTTTGAAATCCACCAAACTGACATGTGTTTAACAGCACTCCAGAAATTGTCAGGTTCAGGCATGTTATTTATTTCACACAAAATATCACTTATTCCAAGTTTTCTCTATTGATCATCAATTTTCTGAACAGTGCCTCCTGGACACACTGGCAACAAGAGGATAAAGGGTACAAGAATTAGTAGGATATAAAATGGTTGCCTTAGAGGGGTGGAGACAGGCCATGAGGGCAAAAGTGGTGTCGCTATTTATAATTAATTTCATTTGCTGGTGTGACAAACCAGTGAAAATGATATTTTGCCAGTATCAAACTATCATACATTCAAATTATCATTTGCCCCCATAATTATCATACAGGTTGGCAATCGTGTCCCATTTAGTTGTATAAACAGCAATGAACGACATCTTTTGTCAGTTGCTCCATACATTTAATTTTATGTAATTAGCTTTTGAGCAGCATCAAATATAATTATCAATGATTTGTCACTAAAGAAGCCAGAAACTACTTACAAAGCTACATAAACATTAACAGGATAATGTCATTCAGATAATCTTGTACGAGTAAAATGATTTTCAACATAGGTACTCTTTAGCAGCAATTTTAACAGCATTGAAATTAGCAACTGTTTCCTTAACAGCATTAAATATTTTTATGGTTTCATAATATACACCTTCTGGAAGCAAGATAGTTTTGCACTGGGATGATGAATGTTGCTCTTTTGTCTAGTATTTATCCCATGAATTTCATTGTTTGTTATAAATGTGAACTGATTGCATATAAAGACTTTTAGGATCAAGAATATATACATGTAGGGTAAGTTTTTTTTTTTTTTTTTTTTTAATTAACGTCCTCCAACATTGCGTCATATCGGACGGTGAGCGAATGAAACGGGTGAAATGATGCTCAAATGAGCCCGAGGTCCATGGAGCTTTAAGTTACCCGACATTCGTCTTCTCAGGATAAGGGAAAACCTCGGAAAAAACCTTACCCGGATAACTTACCCTAAGCGAGATTCAAACTCGCGACCTCTTGAACGTGAGGCAGACACGCTAACCATCACGCTATCAAGGCAGGCATGTAGGGTAAGGTGAATATCTTCAGTCTCCTGAGGATTTTTGCGTGAGTGTCTGCTATGGGTGTTGAAAATAATTCTTATAACCAGAGACCAGAAGTTTTGGCATTATAACTCATTAAAATAGGCAGTAAAAAGGCATTATAAATACTAAAGCAGGCAATAAAAGGCAATTACAAAAACACATTTATTTAACAGATTACAATTCAATAACTCGATCGTCATATTTTAAAGAACTTTACAGTTTTAAACAAAATGCTAGTGTTGTAATTACCGCAAAAATTAAATATTTTTTAAAAAGGTGTATATATTGCAATGCCTTATTTGTTGCACATGACAATCAAATGCTTTTCTAAGTTCTCTGGGGTCATGTTGAGTCTCCTGTCAAATAACACATTTTTCATTTGACAAAATGACCTCTCAGCATAGAGCGGTTATTGGAGCAAATCTAAAACATAGCATCATTGCAACAGAATTCCCAGCTTGTAGGAGTTTTGAAATGTTTCGAAGTTTATTCAGATGATGAATAATGAAATAAAGGCAACAAAAAGCACTTATTTCATAAAATAGGTATTTATATTTAAAAAGGCAGAGAAAGGCAACATAAAACTGTGGCATTTCAATCACAAATGTATAATTTGTATAAATTCACTTTCACATTGAAGCTAGATTTGACACATTTAAAAAGGCATTCTGCCGAAGTTCCGGTCTTCAGTAATGATACCGAAATTTAGATTTCCGATCGAATGGGCTTTTGAAAAAGACACGTTTTAATTTAATTGCCGGATGAGTAAATAATAGTCGTTAAATTTGTAAGATAAACGCATTATTGGTTTGAAATTAGCGAGTCATGACGTCATACTACATAGTTTAAATATACGTTCGAAAGTCAAGTCTACCAACCTTAAAAAGTCGCGCGATATATTTAATAAAATATAAAGTAAACATCGGTTAATCCTAAAAAGGTAATTATATATTCAAAATTCATAAAAGAACATGTTATAATAGAAAGGGACATTTCTAAATTGCGGGAAAAGGAAATAACATTTTGGATACGAGGCTTTCTTGGATGACGTCATGACATTCAAATGAACGAACGGTCTTCTTGGCGTGGGTAAGAGAGAAGCGTCTAGTCAGTACTCAACCAGAGAGCAGTACGGGAGTTCGTGCAGTTCGTGCTGCGCAGATGTGATTGCGATGCTTCTACAGATACACATATAGAATCGGCATATCTCCCGAAAATATGTTATATAAAATAAATTGATGTGCAAAGTTGTTCTTGGGTTGTCCTTTACACTCACGCAAACCCGAGATAAGATTAAGAGATCTCAAGCTGACTAGCCGGAGCTACATCGAAGGGCAACACATCATCAACGACTTCAGCTTCAAATGGCGAGGTAATAACTAGGAAGCTATATTCCAGCTTCAAATTGGCTTCCCAACGTGTGGCTTCGAAAGAATGGACCAAACCCCAAGACGACCGAGCCAGCATCGAACCAGCAGACAAGAAGGTGCCCAGCGCGTCAACATCTGTGAAACGTGTAGTGAACAAGTTTAAGTGCAGTTAAAGTGAAATAGTGAAAATACTGAAAATTTTGGTGAGTAGAAAAACACATGTAAATAGCTTAGAAATGGAAGACAGTGATAGTGAGTTTAGAGGTTTCAATAGTCCGGAAATTCAGGAAAGTGTTAGTAGGATGGAAGAATTTAATCAGAATGTAATTGGTAGCAGAATATGCCAAGAATTAGAAGATCAGAACGTTAGAGAAACACCTAGAGGTAGTTCAGAAATGTTTAGTAATAATTTAGAAAGGCCAGCATTTATGTCAGAAATAGAGAATATGTTTCAAACGATAATGAAAAAGATGAGTACAGATTTAAGTCAAAAGATAGATGAAAATAGTAAAGAGTTAAGTCAAAAGATGAGTACAGAGTTAAGTCAAAAGATAGATGAAAATAGTAAAGAATTAAGAACAGAGTTAAGTCGAAAGATAGATGAAAATAGTAAAGAATTAAGAACAGTGGAAAAGATGAATACAGAGTTAAGTAAAAAGATAGATGAAAATAGTAAAGAATTAAGAACAGAGTTAAGCCAAAAGATGAGTAAGATAGACGAAACTAGTAGAGAGTTAGGACAGAAATTAGAAAAGGGACAACAGGAATTGGGAATGCAATTGGAGAATCAGAGGAGAGTTTTCGAAACCTTTAGGGAAGAAGTTAGGGAGGAAATTAATAAAGTCAGTAGTGAAGTAAAAGAAAATAGAGAACAGGTTAAGGGAGAATTAGAGACAATAAGGCAAGAAGTAAAGAATTCTGAAAAGAAATTAGGTCAACAAGTTAGTGATAAATTAGATAAAGAAAGGGAAAGAGTAACATATAGTTTAGACAAACAAAGGGAAGAGGTAGTACAAAGGTTAGATAAAGACAGGGAAGAAATTAGAGAAGAGTTACAGGGGTGTAAAGTTAGAATAGAAAGATCTGATGTAGAAAGTGAAAGGCAGGCTAGAAATTTGGAGGATGTTACAGACCAAATAAAAGGAGTAGTGACAGAAATTACTCAGGTAAAAGAGGCCTTAGAAAATTTGAAATTAAATGAAAATGCATGTAATCACAACAATCTTAGTAATGAAGTTGCAAGAAACGAGGCAATACCAGGTGTATCAGCTGACATTTCGATGCAAAATAGAGGTAACAGTAATTCCCATTCTGATCTCGGAAATAGCTCAGGGATAGGTGACAATTCAAATTTACATTGGCCTAACCATGTCTTAAATGAAATGACACCTCCAGTTTTTGAAAATGAAGATTCAGATGATCCTAAAGCCTTTTTAGAAGGGTTACAAGAGTACTTCACGGTGAAACGTATACCAGAGGAGTACAAGATGGTGATAGTAAGAAAATGTCTAAAGGGTAATGCTGCTAATTGGCTAGGCCTTTCTATGGGTAACAATAATGACTACAGGACCTTTAGGAACATCTTTTTAACCAGATATTGGGGAGCTAGTAGGCAGGCTAATATAAGAGTTGAATTAAGCAATGGAAAATTTAATCCTAGATCGGAGGAATCCATGGTAAACTATTTTATGAGAATAGCGAGAAAATCGAAGATGTTGGACCCTCCCTTGGATGAAAAAGATCTAATAAATATAGTTACTCCACATTTTCCGGAAACACTTCAACATTACCTAATCATAGCCCGACCCGATAGCATTGCAGCTATGATAGAATTATTATCAGCCTTAGAAGTCAATAAGCCAAAACACGCATTTGGAAATACATATGAAGGAAAAGAAACTGTCAATTCTTTCGGGCAAGGGGCACAGTATTATCAGAATAGAAGTGAGGTTAGGGAAAGATATAAAGGACCAGTACCAAGGATGGAATCATTCCGGTGGGAAAATCAAGGTAGATATAACCAGGAAGGGCATCACCAAAATAGAAATGGTAATCTAAGGGGAAGAAATATAAGGGTGAATTATATGAATACAAATAGATTTGATCGAGGTAGACGGGGCCGTTATTTTGGACATAGTAGAAATTCAAATGATGGGTATTGGACAAACGGAGATAATGAGTTTAGACCGAGGTCACCAAGACAGGGAGAAAGGTATTCTAGTGGACGAAATTCCCCTGAAAATGCGGAAATGGTCGAGGCCATTAACACGGTCAAAAACATGGTAGGAAGTATAAAGAAAGACTCTTGAAATTTAACCTTTATATAAAAGCTTCACAGAAGAAACCATAACATATTGTAATTAGTATTTAAGGATTAATGTTTAGTCAAGTATACAATTGTTTGTCATGTTAAATAGATTAATGAGAAAATGTGTTAATAACCAATTTCAAAAACAGTGTAATTGAAAATTGTATATAATGGGAGTGTTGCCGATTATTCAAAATACAGGAGTAATTTTTAATTTTTCTTTCGGGCAAGACATTTACATTATTTTATTATAAAATAATAAAATAACATAAATGGGGGCATTTGATACCGAAATTTAGATTTCCGATCGAATGGGCTTTTGAAAAAGACACGTTTTAATTTAATTGCCGGATGAGTAAATAATAGTCGTTAAATTTGTAAGATAAACGCATTATTGGTTTGAAATTAGCGAGTCATGACGTCATACTACATAGTTTAAATATACGTTCGAAAGTCAAGTCTACCAACCTTAAAAAGTCGCGCGATATATTTAATAAAATATAAAGTAAACATCGGTTAATCCTAAAAAGGTAATTATATATTCAAAATTCATAAAAGAACATGTTATAATAGAAAGGGACATTTCTAAATTGCGGGAAAAGGAAATAACATTTTGGATACGAGGCTTTCTTGGATGACGTCATGACATTCAAATGAACGAACGGTCTTCTTGGCGTGGGTAAGAGAGAAGCGTCTAGTCAGTACTCAACCAGAGAGCAGTACGGGAGTTCGTGCAGTTCGTGCTGCGCAGATGTGATTGCGATGCTTCTACAGATACACATATAGAATCGGCATATCTCCCGAAAATATGTTATATAAAATAAATTGATGTGCAAAGTTGTTCTTGGGTTGTCCTTTACACTCACGCAAACCCGAGATAAGATTAAGAGATCTCAAGCTGACTAGCCGGAGCTACATCGAAGGGCAACACATCATCAACGACTTCAGCTTCAAATGGCGAGGTAATAACTAGGAAGCTATATTCCAGCTTCAGTAATAACCTTTTATATATGGAATATTTGTTTACTTTCGAGTGAATTGTCCTAAAATAAAATTCCATATTCCATTATAAAGTTAAAATATGCATAGTATACTAATTTAAGTGTGACTATTGAACCCACATTTGCCAGTACTTGGATAGCATAACAGGCAGAGCTGAGTTCGGGTAAGATATACTTAATGTGAGCTTTCCAGTCTACATATTTGTCTGCTTCAAATTAGAATGAAGCCCAAGTAATCTCTGAGAAATCTTGCAGAACAATCAGGAATTTTGCAAATCCCGGTTTGGGATACGTCTAAACTTTTATAATTAAAATCCCGTAAATTAACCATAGTTCAGGAATTGCAACTACGCAACAATCTGAGTGGAGTTAGCTTCTGCAGTTAGGTGTTAGCTAAGTTTAATCATTGCTTTAATCACTCATATTTAATTTCTTTTATGCACGAAGCATGGTTCTATTTACATAACCATAAAAAATTAATTAGTGTTAAGGCAAATCTTCCTAAAAGGTATGAGATATGAGGTGATACAAGGACATCATTTTCAAAATCTTCTTGAAAAAGATATATGGTTCTTGTAACTATAATTTGCATGATAAATCCATGTGCTGGGATTTAAGATGCTACGAATAAGACTCCACTTACAAAAAGCATACTTCTGGTGCAGACAAAATTCCCAAGGCCAGCCACATGTCCAAACATAGAAAGACTCTGTGCCTTCCCACTGACTGAGCATATTAACCACTTCTAGCGCAGAGACCAATATTTCTGGCATGATACATGACATACAAGCAGAGAACTCTCTACAGCCCCTGAAGATAATACAGACATGCAGACTAAATACTGTTGGTTCCCTTTGCAACTACATGATGAAGCAGACCACAGCTATACCCAGGATATGCCCCTTACTCAAGCAGAGCTATACTGGGACATGTTGCCTCATTTACAGGAGAAAAGTATCCTACCTACAAGATAAACATTCATCCACAAACACTTACTTCCCTTGTTACAATTTTGTTTACATTGTATGTGTTACATTAACTAATTGTTACTTTCTCTGCTAGTAAGTAGAAGTAGTATTGTATTCCACCCAAAAATTCAATGTCGAGATTTCACCGGAAATATATGTTTTGACGCCCCCTGAATCCAAAAAAAGCATTTTTACGAAAAGGTCCATGTGTGTGTCTGTGTGTCAGTCTGTGGACAGCATAACTCAAAAACGAAAAGTCAGTTAAAAACCAAAGTTGGTATTTAAGTTTAATGTCTTTCAAGTATGCGTCATGAAGATTTTGAAGAAAATAGCCCCACCCTAAACTACCCTTTACATGGAAAATTTTTCAAACATTTTTATTTTCTTGAAAATGGCTCTAACGATTTTGGTTAAAATGTCATATGTTTGAGATATTTTTATGACAAATGAAATGTATATCTTGAATGTTTTGGCTATAGCCCCTGTAGTCGTATTTACTCTGGACGACTTTTGCATAACTGGTAAACAGAGATAGACCAAATCATACTGTACATCTTGCTAAAATACACAATTTATGTTGGAATAAATTTTCTTGTAGGTTGAACCATTTCGGAGATATTCCTTGTTATGTGTGTGAGTTTCGGAAAACTTAGAACTTTCGTGAAATGGATCACCGTTGTTAATTTTTTTTATATGATAAGTGTGCAAAGACAACAGAATCTCTTAAAACATTTGACTATCGCACAAAGCGTACTGTATTCTAACCTTCACCTTGCACCTACAAGGAAATAAGCAATAAGATAATTTGTACAAATGTTTATCTCAACTAACACGAAGAAGATATAGGAATAAGAGTTTGTAAGAATGGTTAGTACAAGAGTAGAGAAAGTCATGTGAGTGCAACACATCAGACTTTTTCTACATACTGTCATCTAATTTATGACAAACCTTTGCAGATCGTTTCACTACACATTTTGTCATAGATATACAGAGGACTGAAACAATGGGCTAATCGCTCTATGTGGCTTTGATATTCCTTACTCTTTGCATGACATTATCAGAAACAAAAGAATGGCGACTTAGACTTCCGAAAGTATAAGGTATTTCAACATTTAAACCAATAACAATGTATGTTTTGGAAATGTTTAAAGTCACAAAAAGTATTATTTAATATAAATTGTGTGCTAAAGCAGCTCTATACTTTTTGTTGTATATTAACAATTGTGCAAAGTCCATCCAGAAAGAAGTGCACTTTAACGCTAATTACACAATTTGAACATGTATATTTCATTAGTCCTGCAAATATGTTAAGCACTAGTGTTTTAATCAAAATCGTTTGAGCTGTATTTGAGAAAAACATGTTTCAAAAGTATGTTCATGTACATCGTAGTTTGGGCAGGGAAATCTTGTTTAAAATCTTTATGTCACATCCTTGGAAGATGCTGCACATAAACACCAAGTTTGGTATTTAACCGACTTTTCATTTTTGAGTTATACTATTACATATACACTATTTTTTAAAATGCTGTTTTACATTCTGGGGACCCCAAAACATTTCTTTCTGGTGAAATCTCGCTATTATATTTCTGGGTGGAATATAATACTTCACCTACTTACTATAAATAGAAGAGAAAGTAAGAAATGTTTTGACATGATTGATTACAATTTTGTATGTTTCATTTGTTTAATATTCTGCATATGTGGTATAATTTGGATCTTTTGTTTTTCCTGGTGCATTGTCTTAAATAGTGTGCTAGTATTTTCATATACAACCCCACATTTATTTACTGGGGTTTCGGTGATCTCAAAAATGTGTTTCCAATGAAATACTTATATTAAATTTTAGGGCAAAATGCAATACTTCTCTTACCTAACAAAGATAAGCAGTAGAGAAAGTAATAGTCCACTACATGGAGATCTGTCTTAAAGGAAATGTTCCAAATAAATAACCCCAGTTAATAACAATACATGCACCAGACCATGCTGATGTATCCCTGGAGAATGTTGTATTGTCTTGATAGTAATTAACATTATAAGCTGGCCGCATAAAATAAAAATATTGCCAGTTCATCTGTGTGCTATGAATTGTTATATCATCCCCTTCTGTTTGTAATTATTTTCTAATCCGAGGTAAACAAGAGTATCTATTGGTGCAGAAACTGGCACCTCGTACAATGTAAGTAGAGAGTGGGAAGTGAAGTGTTTCTGGACCCATAATCATATGTGTTTTCACCCGTTCACGAGGGGAGTATGCCCCTATGGTCTTGACTTTAACTTAGGATGCTATACAAAAATTAAAAATTTGATATCACAGAAATTATAAGAGTTAATATAATTTCTTTATTATTCATAGATATATCTTTTCAACAATATATTAATGTACAAATTCGCTTTTGTAAAAATGTGATATAATTCTAATGACTAGAGTTAAGAGGCACTTAAGCCCAGTCTTTTGTGACTTTAAATATTTGTACTCAATTCACAGTTTAGAGAAAACGCCATCACCGTCATAGGATTGCACATACTTGTGATTCTGATGGTGTTGTGGTGGCTTCTTCAGTCTTCTTCCTGCGGACTATTACTGAATTGTTGCCATAGTTACTATACTCTACCGTGCGACGACTACTTCCGAGGCTCAGGAAATTTCCAGATCCCTGGGCTTTGCTTTCATGGAATTCCTATAGTAATAATTAATGCTTCCTGTTAGCTTAAACAACTAAAATTATTTGCAAATGTTTACCATTATTAATTACACAGGTTGTACTATTGTTATTTAAAACTTTAAGAACCATCTTTATTATTGGCTCTATGTTTTAATCATTTTATTTCTCGGTTTATTTATTATTTAAGAAAATATTACCTGCTACATTTGCCTTACCATTTATATATTCATATAATAAAAATCTAATAAAAGCTTTTCGGATGATTTTCACTGGATGCAAATTTTGTAACAAGGGTTGTTTGAAAAATTCTAGGCCTACACTAGAATTTTAGCACAACTTTTTTATTATGATTTTTCATATACCTATGTTTTTAAGGTGCTAATTTTTCAAAAGTCATCTCCTTCTTTCCTACAGTATGGAAGTGTATCATAAATAACCAAACTAATTTTGTAATTAACGCATAATGGCTTTATTTCATTCAAATTTAAACTTTTGTAGTATTCTTCTTCTGATGAACTGTCCCAACAAACTGTGTGTTTAAAAACACCAACAGTAAGTTTGTTGGCATAAATAAATAATAATTTACCCACTGTTTGAAACACTCACTAAACTCCTTTTTTAGCAGTCTGTTCAGAATATCCATAATATTGTTCAACCCCTTATCACTTTGAAATGGTGACCACAATGCTCTGGCTTCTGTCATAACCATCCAAGCCTCCCTTCAGCACATGCGGTATCCATTTTGCTGCAATTCTTTGATAGCCAAATGTTTTCCATGATTCCAGGAGACAAATTTAATTCATTATACCTGCAACCTTTTATAATAAGATAATGTGCACGATCATACAAAAGGAAAGTTGTTTAGTCTTTTCCATTATCCTTTAGTGATTTAACTCTTTTCTTGCACGTGTTTATGTGATATCTGTCGCAGCAGATTCCGCACTGACAGCACATGCAATTTCACTTGGGATGTGGTATTTGTCATCACTACAACTTGTGGATGGCTAGCCTTGTGAATAAGTGTCGTAGTTCCTGGTTCTCTTGTTATCTTTTTCTGTCCATCATGGCATCCGTAGGGTAAAACTCTGACCATATTTCGTCTCTCTTCTTTCTTCTGATCTCTAGGTGTTTCTGTTCTGCTGGGCTGGATGGCAGGCACAGTTAAATGCATAGCTCCTCGATGAAAAAGGGTTCTTTTGATAATTCGTAGACGAGGAAGTTTGATGCTGTGGTAGCGACTCCTAGCATTCTTTTGAGGAAGTGTGCTTCTACCTTTTCTAAGCATACAAGGT
Organism: Tenodera sinensis; assembly: GCA_030765045.1. Classification (NCBI taxonomy): domain Eukaryota; kingdom Metazoa; phylum Arthropoda; class Insecta; order Mantodea; family Mantidae; genus Tenodera; species Tenodera sinensis. Next base: position 2,975,888 of record CM060965.1, on the reverse strand, counting down.
CTGACATGGTTAGTTCTAGGCCATATGCGGTGATTGGGTATATTTTAGCATTGAAGAGGGTTATGGCTGTTTTTGGTGGATAGTCTGCTCAGGTGTTTAATGGTGTATATGCTTTTGGTGGCTGCTGCCCTTTCACTTATGTGTCCCCTAAACAATGACGCTGTGTCCCTGCAAATGTTATGTGATGATCTTCTTCACAACTGAGTCAACTGTGTTGATGTTGACTTCTATTTTCCTGTTAGAGGTCTTTCAGAGTGCAGACAATCTTGAAGCTCTTCATAACCCTGTTTGAAATGTTTGTGCCACTCAAAGACATGTGGTTTGCCCATGGTCTTTATATGCTTGCTTTACCATATCAAAGGCTACGTAAGAGTTTTGTCCAAAAGAACAAGATATTTTATCTATGTGTGTTGCAGTAAAAAGCTACATGTTGGATACAGCAACCACCCCAATATAAATTGAGATAGTCTGTTACCTATTTTAAAAACCAGACTGTGTTCCCATCTTTCTTGCACTTTCTCACACAGTTGACTTGGTTTCACAGTTTTTAATTTACATTTTGGTAAATTTAATGTACATTTACATATAGTTCAGCGTCTTCTCTGCATGTAGAGGGCTCTAGCTCTGCTAGAGCAGGGATTTGCTGTTTTGTTGGACCATGTCTATAGTTTTCTATGCCTTATAATTTATAGTTGTTCTGATTCTGCAGGTAGGAGAGGGCTGTGCTTCTGCAGGTAGGAGAGGGCTGTGATTCAGCAGGTAGGAGAGGGCTGTGCTTCTGCAGGTAGGAGAGGGCTGTGCTTCTGCAGGTAGGAGAGGGCTGTGCTTCTGCAGGTAGGAGAGGGCTGTGATTCTGCAGGTAGGAGAGGGCTGTGATTCTGCAGGTAGGAGAGGGCTGTGATTCAGCAGGTAGGAGAGGGCTGTGATTCTGCAGGTAGGAGAGGGCTGTGATTCTGCAGGTAGGAGAGGGCTGTGATTCTGCAGGTAGGAGAGGGCTGTGATTCAGCAGGTAGGAGAGGGCTGTGATTCTGCAGGTAGGAGAGGGCTGTGATTCAGCAGGTAGGAGAGGGCTGTGATTCTGCAGGTAGGAGAGGGCTGTGATTCAGCAGGTAGGAGAGGGCTGTGATTCTGCAGGTAGGAGAGGGCTGTGATTCTGCAGGTAGGAGAGGGCTGTGATTCAGCAGGTAGGAGAGGGCTGTGATTCTGCAGGTAGGAGAGGGCTGTGATTCAGCAGGTAGGAGAGGGCTGTGATTCTGCAGGTAGGAGAGGGCTGTGATTCAGCAGGTAGGAGAGGGCTGTGATTCTGCAGGTAGGAGAGGGCTGTGATTCAGCAGATAGGAGAGGGCTGTGATTCTGCAGGTAGGAGAGGGCTGTGATTCTCCAGGTAGGAGAGGGCTGTGATTCTGCAGGTAGGAGAGGGCTGTGATTCTGCAGGTAGGAGAGGGCTGTGATTCTGCAGGTAGGAGAGGGCTGTGATTCAGCAGGTAGGAGAGGGCTGTGATTCTGCAGGTAGGAGAGGGCTGTGATTCTGCAGGTAGGAGAGGGCTGTGATTCTGCAGGTAGGAGAGGGCTGTGATTCTGCAGGTAGGAGAGGGCTGTGCTTCTGCAGGTAGGAGAGGGCTGTGCTTCTGCAGGTAGGAGAGGGCTGTGATTCTGCAGGTAGGAGAGGGCTGTGCTTCTGCAGGTAGGAGAGGGCTGTGATTCTGCAGGTAGGAGAGGGCTGTGATTCTGCAGGTAGGAGAGGGCTGTGATTCAGCAGGTAGGAGAGGGCTGTGATTCTGCAGGTAGGAGAGGGCTGTGATTCAGCAGGTAGGAGAGGGCTGTGATTCTGCAGGTAGGAGAGGGCTGTGATTCTGCAGGTAGGAGAGGGCTGTGATTCTGCAGGTAGGAGAGGGCTGTGATTCTGCAGGTAGGAGAGGGCTGTGATTCTGCAGGTAGGAGAGGGCTGTGATTCTGCAGGTAGGAGAGGGCTGTGCTTCTGCAGGTAGGAGAGGGCTGTGATTCTGCAGGTAGGAGAGGGCTGTGATTCTGCAGGTAGGAGAGGGCTGTGATTCTGCAGGTAGGAGAGGGCTGTGATTCTGCAGGTAGGAGAGGGCTGTGATTCTGCAGGTAGGAGAGGGCTGTGATTCAGCAGGTAGGAGAGGGCTGTGATTCTGCAGGTAGGAGAGGGCTGTGATTCTGCAGGTAGGAGAGGGCTGTGATTCTGCAGGTAGGAGAGGGCTGTGATTCAGCAGGTAGGAGAGGGCTGTGATTCTGCAGGTAGGAGAGGGCTGTGATTCTGCAGGTAGGAGAGGGCTGTGATTCTGCAGGTAGGAGAGGGCTGTGATTCTGCAGGTAGGAGAAGGCTGTGATTCTGCAGGTAGGAGAGGGCTGTGATTCTGCAGGTAGGAGAGGGCTGTAATTCTGCAGGTAGGAGAGGGCTGTGATTCTGCAGGTAGGAGAGGGCTGTGATTTTGCAGGTAGGAGAGGGCTGTGATTCTGCAGGTAGGAGAAGGCTGTGATTCTGCAGGTAGGAGAGGGCTGTGATTCTGCAGGTAGGAGAGGGCTGTGATTCTGGTTGTCTGTGTGAGCGGACGTGCGCTCAGATGTTTTCATAGCTCTGCATCTGTAGGAGTCTTAGTCGTTAATTGGAATCGGTGGAGGTACAAAGCACATGGACCATTTCTTCTCAGTCCACATACATACCAGTTGCAAGTGTTTTATATTGAGACAGTCTTCTAGGTTTGGGATAATGTCATGCAGTCATTGTCTAGTTGTGCTTGCCCCAGTAACCACTACTTCAAGTATCTGGGTTCAACTCCCACCTGAATCATTCTGCACAACTCTGTTAGACAAAAGTTTCACTTTTCCATGCTAGCAGCCATTGCACCTCAGGGCAGTTTATTTAAATATAGTTAATTAATTTGGTTATTTATTGATACACCCATGTATAAAATGATTTGTCCAACTCTATAAAATAAAGAGCATGTGAGACCTAACTTGATGCCCGCATAAATCTCTGTCTATTTCATCAGCACTGGAAAAAAGGAAAATTTGCTGGGAACCTATCTGGTGCATGTGGCAGCAGTTTGAAGTAGGTACCAGTAAAGCAACTTTGTGACTGCAAGTAAACAATAAGTGTGTGGCAGTAGACTAACTTGGTGGAAAAGAACTGTATTTAACAAACGCAGACATTTGAGCTTCATATCTTTAAACTTCCCAGCAAAGTTGCATTGATGGTAGGTGACATCCTGGGTAACCCAGAAAACAAACAGTGACCTTTACTGCTGAAGGAATGTATCTGGCCCTCCTTGGAGCACTTTCACCCTCGCCCACCCATATCTGGGTTCTGGAGTGTGGTCAGCAGTGATGTAACATGCAAAAATTTGGTTGAATTGCATTTGAACATGTCTGTGAAATATTTGGATGCACTTATGATCCACAATTAACAAACATAGCATCTTGCACTGCATTATTTCTCTTGTGCAGATGATCATGAAAAATGTTCCAGACATGATTTAATCTTGTTATGTCAGCAAGCTTGTGTCTTGTTTAACATGGCATTGCACATTTTTGCAATTTTGTTCCTCAGTCATAACAGCACATGGACCTTCTGACATTTGTAACAAAAATGGAAGAATAACCACATGGAAACTGGGCAATACATTTCTTCAATTGAAAACGGTTGTGAAGAATCTTCAAAAGTGGAATCAAATTCCTTTTTTGTTTCAGTTACCGTTAAATATGAGGGTCATTCCAGAAGTCTGGCAACTATGGGTTAATGTTCAATAATGAAACAACAGGGAAAACCCATTCTGTGCATTGCACTGTGAGCACAGCATGGATCTCAAAGCCAGTAGAAAATAGGGATAGAGGATAGGAGTTAATGACACAGGATGAAAGCAATAACATACAATTGAACACTGTGTAAATTCAACCTCAAACTGAATGTTTTTGGCAATGGTGCCTCCTTGCCATCCTTGCCTACAGCTGCCATCTGTCAGTAGAATTCGGTATGGTTTGCCACAGGGTTTCAAATGTATATACAGGCAGTAGTGATGCCACATATTCAAAAGATAGTACATTGTTGCCATGGCTTATGGAATGACCCTCGTATTTTGATAAAAAGTAAATTTTGTGTTAGTTATATGTTAAATAGCTATAGAGAAGCAAAATGTATATATAAGAAATTATGTTGGGTGGATATGACAGGCTAAGAGCCTGGGCTGAATGTCTGTCATATTCAAGTATGTATTAATTTAAAGTGAAATAAAAATAATAAAAAGTATTTAATTACCACACAATATTCAAGTAAAAAAAATTCAAACTCATTTTGCAGCAGTATAAGAGTCAAACAAATGAAAGCACATGTCATGAAATTGCACTTTATCTATCCTTACTATTTGATACTCTCCGTGGTGTGTCAGGCCGAAAACTTTCTCAACTGTCCTCGTATGTGTTTAACATACTTTACATTCCACTTGGAGAAGTGGATGTGGCTACATATATGTTATCTTAATTACTTATTCCAAAAGAAGGGAGTCCTAATAGGGTACAAAATTAAAAAAATTGAAATATCTCACCTATTACTCATTTTCTTTAGTTTTTATTTTTACTTTTTTATATTATGTCAAAAAAGTTTACGTATGTTTCTGACTCAATATAATAAATATTTAAGAAACTAACAATGTTTCATTACTTTTATTCATGTATGTAAGCCAGTTAAAATGAAAATCAGTAGAGTTCCAATCGCATAACAAGCATAAGAAAGAGTTACAACTTTTGTGTATTGTTAAACCTTTTACTTGTGTTTTAATTTTTAGTACAGCAGAATCCCGATAACTCAACATTCCGTGTAACTCGATAACCATTTTTAATTTATTTTATATAGTTTATTGTTAAACTTAATTGTAATAATTTCTATTATCTACTATATGGTATTAATAGTATAGGTAAATTTTAATTAGTGTACATATATACGCTAGTGTGTTCTCCCTCACAGTGACAAAAGGGCTGCCAACCTTTGACATTTAGTCGGAGCGTAAGAAACTGCCAGATCATTGTCATGAAACCAAGGTTTGCCACTAATAATGTGGATACATAGCACAAACACATGTTAGGACGGTTTGAAGCTTTATTACTATACAGTACAAAGGTATTTTTTAGATTGATGAATTGTGCAGTGGTTTATGATCGAGTTCACTTTTGCATTTATAAGATCATAAAGAATGTCACGTTATCTTTCTGATTTCTGTGTAGTACACCAACATTGTGGATTGTGCATGTTAAATACAGTGCCATCTCACATTAACAGCACTGTCTTGCTTATTTCAACAAAGGAAACCGAGACTTTACACAGAATACCCCTGTAGGTGGTAAGCCAAACTTTCAGTTACATATTTCGGCTTACTGTTAGTGTTGTGTTGAGTTGTTTGTGTCAGTGAAAATGTCAAATGAGAAGAAAAGGGAAACTAACATGACACTGGAAATTAAATTGGTTGTGTGTCAGCGCTGTAGCCAAGCAGTTATTGCATTTGTCTACCACCTAGGCAGCCTGGGTTCAATCCCAGGGACCCTCATGTGGTATTCATGGTAGACGAGGTGGCATCTGGGCCAGTTTTCTCTGGGTTCTCCAGTTTTCCCCAACACTTACTCCACCAATTGCTCCATCATCACCTTTCTGATCATTGATTTTGTCTGCATTTCATATCATCCTCTTCCTTACGCTCATACTGACTACTCCACTCTGTCTGCTACATAGGTTCCTGTGTTCACTAACAGACGTCTGACTCTAGACACTGACTTGTAAGTCCTACATAAGGGGAGGGTAATCACTTCATCACTCTCATACTGACCACTTCACTCAGTCTGGTACATAGGTTCCTGTGTTCCCTGACAGATGTCTGACTCTAGACACTGACTTGTAAGTCCTACATAAGGGGAGGGTACTCACTTCCTCACTCTCATACTGACCACTTCACTGTGTCTGATATATAGGTTCCTGTGTTCCCTGACAGACATCTGACTCTAGACACTGTCTTGTAAGTCCTACATAAGGGGAGGGTAATCACTTCCTCACTCTCATACTGACCACTTCACTCTGTCTGGTACATAGGTTCCTGTGTTCCCTGACAGACATCTGACTCTAGACACTGTCTTGTAAGTCCTACATAAGGGGAGGGTACTCACTTCCTCACTCTCATACTGACCACTTCACTGTGTCTGATATATAGGTTCCTGTGTTCCCTGACAGACATCTGACTCTAGACACTGTCTTGTAAGTCCTACATAAGGGGAGGGTAATCACTTCCTCACTCTCATACTGACCACTTCACTGTGTCTGATATATAGGTTCCTGTGTTCCCTGACAGACATCTGACTCTAGACACTGTCTTGTAAGTCCTACATAAGGGGAGGGTAATCACTTGCTCACTCTCATACTGACCACTTCACTCTGTCTGGTACATAGGTTCCTGTGTTCTCTGACAGGCGTCTGACTCTAGGCACTGTCTTGTAAGTCCTACATAAGGGGAGGGTAATCACTTCCTCACTCTCATACTGACCACTTCACTCTGTCTGGTACATAGGTTCCTGTGTTCCCTGACAGACGTCTGACTCTAGACACTGACTTGTAAGTCCTACATAAGGGGAGGGTAATCACTTCCTCACTCTCATACTGACCACTTCACTCTGTCTGGTACATAGGTTCCTGTGTTCCCTGACAGACGTCTGACCCTAGACACTGACTTGTAAGTCCTACATAAGGGGAGGGTAATCACTTCCTCACTCTCATACTGACCACTTCACTCTGTCTGGTACATAGGTTCCGGTGTTCTCTGACAGGCGTCTGACTCTAGGCACTGTCTTGTAAGTCCTACATAAGGGGAGGGTAATCACTTCCTCACTCTCATACTGACCACTTCACTCTGTCTGGTACATAGGTTCCTGTGTTCCCCGACAGACGTCTGACTCTAGACACTGTCTTGTAAGTCCTACATAAGGGGAGGGTAATCACTTCCTCACTCTCATACTGACCACTTCACTCTGTCTGGTACATAGGTTCCTGTGTTCCCTGACAGACGTCTGACTCTAGACACTGACTTGTAAGTCCTACATAAGGGGAGGGTAATCACTTCCTCACTCTCATACTGACCACTTCACTCTGTCTGGTACATAGGTTCCTGTGTTCCCTGACAGACGTCTGACTCTAGACACTGTCTTGTAAGTCCTACATAAGGGGAGGGTAATCACTTCCTCACTCTCATACTGACCACTTCACTCTGTCTGGTACATAGGTTCCTGTGTTCCCTGACAGACGTCTGACTCTAGACACTGGCTTGTAAGTCCTATGTAAGGGGAGGGGAATCAGATAAAGAAAAAAAGTGTTAAAGAGACTGGACAGAGGGGAACATATTAATAATAATTTTAGAATATGTTATACTTTTTAAGAGTTGGAATCAGAATTGAAAAGTTCAATGCTATAGCCGTGATTTGAACCTCGGATCTTCCGCTTATTGAGCAGCTGCTTTAACCACTAAGCTACTTTGGCCAACTTGCCAGTATGACACCAAATTCCCCAGCTGATTTGTACTTTTTCCTGGTTAGACCACAAGGGATCTCACATCAGAGATAAATACCCCAAGGGCGACTTACAATTTTAAGTACTTTATGCCCTGGGTTTAAGTAACCTTTAGATGGTAATTATTATTTATTTATGCCAACAAACTTATTGCTATGGCATTGAATTTTTCAGTCCTGACTCCACCTCTTAAATATTGCCCACACGCGGCTTGTGTGTTTAAAAACACCAGCAATAAGCTTGTTGGCATAAATAAATAATAATGTTATACTTTTGTTTCCTATATTGTGCCAGAATATTTATGTAATTTGCAGTATTATATTATGTGTTGTGAATAACAGACACCTTATTCTGTAAAACTGGACATTTTGGCAACTCAACAGCCTTCCAGTCCACATTAGGTCGAGTTATCGAGATTCCACTCTATCATCCCAGATGAAGCAAAGTTCTAAATGGTTTTGAAAACAAACATCACGAAATCTAGATTGCAGGAGAATGAGAATGGAAAAACAGAAATTGGGAAAATGAGGAGGAGGGTAAGAATAAATCTCTGCTTTTCACACTAAATAAGTGGAACTGCTAGTCTAGTATAAAATACATGGGGCACTTGAACGTGTCTATCCTACACAATGTTGTCACCATCACTTCACTTCAAATATTTGCTATTCCTTATCTTTTAGCAAGCTTCTGGTGAGGTAACATTCTAAAATGAAAGAATCAGTAACATGAGCATTCCGTGCCCACAAAACACAAAACAATTCACTACGAGCTACAGGGAGGTGACCTTCACAGTAACGTGTGCAGTTGGAGAAGAATCATACACTCTGTTGGTATATTCGTATCTTCCTCCAGACAATGCACTACGAGCTACAGGGAGGTGACCTTCACAGTAACGTGTGCAGTTGGAGAAGAATCATACACTCTGTTGGTATATTCGTATCTTACTCCAAACAATGCACTACGAGCTACAGGGAGGTAACGTGTGCAGTTGGAGAAGAGTCATACACTCTGTTGGTATATTCGTATCTTCCTCCAGACAATGCACTACGAGCTACAGGGAGGTCACCTTCACAGTAACGTGTGCAGTTGGAGAAGAATCATACACTCTGTTGGTATATTCGTATCTTACTCCAAACAATGCACTACGAGCTACAGGGAGGTAACGTGTGCAGTTGGAGAAGAATCATACACTCTGTTGGTATATTCGTATCTTCCTCCAGACAATGCACTACGAGCTACAGGGAGGTAACGTGTGCAGTTGGAGAAGAGTCATACACTCTGTTGGTATATTCGTATCTTCCTCCAGACAATGCACTACGAGCTACAGGGAGGTAACGTGTGCAGTTGGAGAAGAATCATACACTCTGTTGGTATATTCGTATCTTCCTCCAGACAATGCACTACGAGCTACAGGGAGGTCACCTTCACAGTAACGTGTGCAGTTGGAGAAGAATCATACACTCTGTTGGTATATTCGTATCTTCCTCCAGACAATGCACAAAGAGTATGAGAGATATACATGTCTATAGATTTGCTCCATGCATAAACTGAAGGTGCATTCCACATTCCAAACCTGTTAATCTTGCACACAAAGCTGAATGCTCAATGATGCTATGTTTACGGGTTTAAACACAGTCCTTTCAACCACACACTTCTTACACTCAGGGTGTTATGGGCTTGTGTGCAGACATTTTGAGGACAGTATAATAAAGAATATTATATCAATATTTGCTTCATTTGTACACTTATAATTTTAGTTATTATTAAACGACCTTTAATAGCTTTTAGGTTAGTAACTCTAAGTAAGCATGGCACAGAAGGCATGATGGTCTCTTGATAATGAATGATGTACCGGAACTGAGCTCCACTGTTTTCTGGAAAGCCTACTATGCAGATTGTGCAGAAAATAAAAATGAAGATCAAATGCTGTTTCATTAAATAGGACTTCCATTTGATCACTCCAGATAGGAATTATAATGTCATGAAAAGGGAGAAAATTCTTATTTTTTGTGTTGAAGTAAGTGCTCAGAAACTAAAATAGTTTTGTAATCTTTAATTCACTCTGTACAGCAAATCACACTGTAAGTGGCTAGCATGATATTTGCAAAATGAGATAGTACTAGTTCCTTTATTTAATATTAAATAAACTAAATGATGATGATGATGATGATGATGATGATGATGATGATGATGATGATGATGATGACGACCACAATGATAATTCCGACAAGTTGAGCTTCCTCCTTGTCAAATGTTGGCCAAAGATCTCTTAACTTCCACCTCCCAATTGAAATCAATACCAATTCCCCCCCCCCCTCTCTCTCTCTCATTCCTTTGCAAATGTGTAGATACATTTCTCCATTTAAATTTTAATTATGTTATAAAAAATTAATGATTCTTTCTCATTTATCTTAGAGCACAACAAACATCAATCTAACTATAAATCCAGAACTAAAACATTTCGATATCCCAATAGCATTCAATATCCTTGTAAATATGTCACCTAATCCATTCTTCAACTGAATGGGTGTCTCTAAAAATGGGTTAACCATCAATTTTTAAAACAATAAATTGCCTACTTTAATCTATTGCAATAACTGCAATACATCCTCTCCAAGTTCAGCTAATGTTAAAGGAAACCGTTTGACAAGCTACAAAGCTCATAATTTTATGAAATTTTATTGAAAACGTGCCATTTTGTTCTATTATAGCAAAATTTGGCTCATTTGACACTTTACATAGGAGACCAGTAAAAGATGGCAGTGGTTGCACTGCCATTTATTCCTATGCATGCTAGATCTATGGTAATTTGTTTCATTGGCATTTAAAAATGTGGTCTTTCCTGTGTTCTAATAAAACGATGGTTAGCTCCACTTTTGCAAGCACCCGTTTAACTCATGCTTGCCTTTACTCAGTCAGTTATCATACTTTAGATCAACACTTAAAATCACACCAGGTGCAATCCAAGGTGCAGAAGCTCCTTGCACTGTGCATCATGGCGAGTAAGTTAAGCTTGGCTCAACTTGCATGCTGCAGAGCGAAGAAGCGAGGAAGCGTGTGTTGACAGATGGCTTCTCATCAGTGAAACCGAATAATATAAATACCTAATGATGGAGCTGCTAAACAGATAGAGCCAAATGCCTCATCTGCAGTACAATAATTACATGTATGAGAAAATCATCTGTTGAAAGATATTATAACAGAGCACATGAGGAAACATAGTGAAATCATAGGAGACATAGGAGAGAGAATGAATTAAAGAGGTTGCTATATCTTGCAGAAAAGCATTCTTTATCCAAAAATGAGCTTTGTACTAGTGCTTTCTAGATCATTAACACAAAAGACCATATTTGGTATTAAAATCCAAATTAATCATTTAGCACTGCATATGACGCAGTGAGGAATAAACACAGCTGAAAGTGAGGAAAGGGAAGACAGCACAGCAAGAGAGACAAGCGTAAGGGAAGAGCAAGTGGAGGTATGCACCGAGGTCAAATTTTCGTAGTCGCATTTCACACCGTGCAATGCACCAATGCCTGCACCCTTAGAGGCGCTGTCTTTGATACTGGCAGTCTTATAAAATGACAATTAGCAGAGTGAGTGGCATAGGTGACAGAAGTTTTCATTAATGCCCAGTGTTATTTAACATATTGTTAGCAGGCCAAGGAGCAAAGCAAGTTAAGCTGTAGTGTGTAATATTACCTTGAAAATGATGAGAGCAGTGTCCTCATATCTCTGCTTGATCTCACTGGGTGTCTCAGCCACCAGACTGCGACCTCTCTGCATTTAGCAGTACAGCAAATTTCTGGACAGTCCAATATTTTGTGTTACAATTTATTTACTTCAACACAGTACCTGGAAATCTGTCACACATAAACAATGTAACAAAAATGTATACTGCAACTGTAAGGGCATTTTCCCTCATGGAGAAGATAAGGTCTGCCTCACATTCAAGAGTTCCCAAATTTCAATCTAGATTAGGGACTGAGGTTTCTCCTTATCCTGAGAAGATGAATGTCTTGTAACTTTAAGCTCTACGAACCTTGGGCTCATTTGAACACCATTTCATTTATTCATTTCCAATATGACATCGTAGAGGATGTTAACATACCAGGTGAAAGAGAATTCATTACATTAACTTAAACCAGTGGTAGATCTCAGTATTTGGAACACATTTTGTACCTTACGTTTTTGTAATAAAATATCTTGGCTATCCGGTTGTTGCCGCGTCAAATTATAAAATGCCGACGTTTCGACCATCTTGTCGTGGTCGTTATCACAGGCAAACTGCAACGCTATGTAGCAGCTAGTCAACTTATATACTGGCAAACAGATGAAAGGTGGGTAAATGGTGAGCCCTGATAGGCTGGGCAGTCTCTGCATTGCGGCAGTCCTTCTGTATTGCTACGTCACTGCCATAGAATCATTACACTGCGGCACTGCCATAGAATCATTACACTGCGGCACAAATGACGTGGTGTTCTTGTGTTTTGTTCTACCCATGGCCGTAAACCAAAGTTTGTTAATGTGCATGCCACCATTATTATTAAAATTCTTAGGACAACGGGAAATTTCTAAGGCCTCTTTAATTTTTCTGGGTCGCCATCTGTTTTCACTGGTTACTATCTTGGTCTGATCAAACAGTATTGTGTGTTTGGTTTCGTAAGCATGTAACGCGACCGCCGATTTTTCAATATCATTTTGTTTGCACTGACGTATGTGCTCTTGTAATCGTTCTTTCACAGTTCGACCAGTCTCACCAATATATGATTTGCCACAGTTACACGGTATTTCATAAACACCGGGTTTGTCAAGTGGTGGAACTTTATCTTTTACGTTAACCAGTAAATCTTGCAGTTTAGTGGGTGCTTTGTATGCCAACTTAATATCCGCTTGTTTTAATAATTTCCCTATTCGGTCTGTTACTCCTTCTACATATGGGAGTACTGCAAATTTTTGTTTGTCTGATTTTTTCTTTTCCTTGTCTTCCTGTTTTGATACTGCTGTTTTCCAGGCCCGAAAGATATCCTTCTTTTTGTAACCATTGGCATGTAGGACTTCACACAGATTTTTCTTTTCTTGTTCCAAACTAGAAGAGTCGCAAACTCTTTTTGCTCGTAAGGCCAAAGTTTTTAAAATTCCCTTTTTGGTTGCGGGGTGGTGATGGGATTCTGCATGAAGATAGAGATTAGTATGTGTTGTTTTTCTGTATACTGAATGTCCCAAAGTGCCATTTTTTCGTCTAATAACCAGCACATCTAAGAATGGAAGTTCACCATTTTTTTCTAACTCCATGGTGAATTTTATCTGCGGATGGCTTATGTTTAGTTGGTCAAAGAACAAGTTCAAACTGTTACGTCCATGTGGCCAAACTACAAATGTGTCTTACGTTTTTGTCTCTGACCGTTTCCTATGGAGACCTTTCCTAGCTCAGTACATAAACAAACACTGTAACAAACTCATATCCTGCCTTGTCCTTCCGTGTTTACTCTGGAGTGTAGGCCAATCACAAGCATTAGCTCCCACAAACTAGGTCAATTCCCTGACCAACCTCAATGCAATGTTGTCAACTTACCTACGACAGAGAACAGCTCGGAGTATTCCTTCACGTCTTTAAAGTGATTAATTATTTCGAAACCCCGTGTGATGTCACATAATTACTACCAAAGTTATGTCAGAAATGTTACTCTACGCATCTTACAAGTAACAAACTGTTATCTTCGTACATTCTTGTGGAATTATGCATCCAATTGGGATCAAAAACTACTTATTTTTTCAAAATTGGCTGATCAAAGAACAAAATGCCATTAGGCTTTTGTTTGTAATGCTTCTGTGAAAGACATATTGGAAGGAATGTAATGACTTCCCTTCCACCCTGTACATACTGGGTGTCCCAAAAAAATGCAGACAATCTTAGTATGTTGTATGCAGGATGACAAACTAATTGGTTTTTAAATAAGAACCCTCGTCCGGAAGTGCACAGTTTGGGCGCTGGAGAAGGCTGTAAGAGAAATACATATCAATATTACTTTTTTAGTTTGTAGTATGGGCCGTGTCTTGCTGGCTTTTTTAAGAAATTAAAAATTATGCCAACGTTTCACTGCAAAACTATGTTCGGCTTCTTTAACGGGCGACTGCAAAAAAATCCATCCAATTAGTCACTGCCTACTCTGACTGGCCTCATCCCGTCCCACTTGCAATCCTATTGGTTCCTTCTCCTCCAATAGGAAGTTCACCTGCTAATAGGGTCTTCCATACTGTGTTGTGTGGTTTGGCCATATCGTGGTTCAGACTGCTCTTTTCTTTAAATATTTCTATGCTTTCCTTCACTATTCTTTGAGAGAAATTGTCACAGATTGCTAAAATTTTTAAATTGTCAAAGTCAATTTGGTGAGCGGTGTTCTCTGCATGTTCTGTGATGCAGACTTTTCTGATTGAGAGTTTCATTTCCTTGTATTATAGATCTGCCTGTTTGACTATGTACGATTCACTACAATCAGAGGTAATTTTATAAACACCCAGATTATTTTGTAAAGGTTTCTTATCTTTGACTGGTCTTATAAAGGAACACAATCTTTTCACTGATGTGTATCTTGTTTGAATTTTGTGGTACTGCAATGTTTTTTGTAATTCTTTCTGTAATTCCTCGTACATAAGGTATGTAAGTTTTCTTCGCATCAGTCTTCGCCAACAAGATGTAGCCCGTACTGGAACCAAAAAAGTAATAGACAAAGGCCCTGGAAGTCCACATAAACATATAAATATATTTTTCATTTTGAAACCAGCCTATTGTTCCTGTCCCACCCACCCTGTATTAACATTTCCTTGTCCCAGAAGATTAAGAAAATTTCAATCAATAAAGGGAAGCTCACAAAAAATTCAGTTATGATATTTTCACCAACTTTTTGGAGCTCTTTGAAAAAATAAATTAAAATTGTCCATGTAAAACTTAACTATGGGGGTGTAGAGATTTTCTTGGAAATCTTTGTGTGTATCCTTAAAATATGCTCAAGTTAGATACCAAGTTTGGTTATTAACAAACTTTTTGTTTTTGAATTGTACTGTTACACTCACTTTTTAAAAATAAAGAAGAATGTTTTTGTTTTGAAGTTCATTAAGGCCAATTTCGGTATCAAAAGTTACTTCTATAATAAATGCCTGCTCCAGATGACAACAGACAGTCTCCATAATAATTTATTGGCTAAAACATATTTGTGTTGTTTCTGTTAGCATACTCTTCCTTAGGTTATGTATCCAGTTAAGATTGCATATCTGCTAAACACTCAACATTTCTTGTTGCGTACATGTGGAGTATTATATTGCAGTAATACACACACATAACTGACACGAATTCACACTCAGGATACGGTAGTTAGAGACGTGCAGACTTGAAACAAAGCAGTAATGCTGTTTATATTGTGTATTGGGATTAACACTCAACGTCACTTATTGTGCAAGTGTAGCATTGGTGCACGACTCATAATGATACACGTAATTCACACTCAAGATATGCTAGTTACACTTATATAGAATGCCCCCAAATTAGACCAACAAACTTTGGGAGCTGATAGATAACATTATTTTAAACACTTTTTATTAAGGAAAGTTTTTTGCCCTGGAGTTTCGTTTAAGCGCTAGAATACAGAACACATAAACAAAACACAAACATCTCATTGTTTACAATTAATCACAGCTTTACTATTCAAAGTAAATGTTGGAACGCATGCCCATTGTGATTAACACACAGGATGCATCAGTGTGCCGTACTCTCACAAAGACACCAGCCATTTCTCTGGTTTAAAAGTTTATCCCTCTAATTTTGAATAGTAAAGCTGTGATTAACCGTAAACAAGGAGATGTTTGTGTTCTGTGTTTGTTTCTTGGATTAAGATTGTGTGCCTTACTAAGATAAATGCAATACTAATTTGCTTTACTGATTTTGCCATAAATACTTATACTGGGTGGGAGGCAGTAATCTACGCGTCTAGCGCTTAAACGAAACTCCACAGCAAAAAACTTTCCTTAATAAAAAGTGTTTAAATTAATGTTATCTATCAGCTCCCAAAGTTGGAACAGCCTGTGTATGTAAATGCTTGAAATAAAGTTACACAAGTTGCTTAAAAGGTACAGAGACGACCCTGACTCTAACGAGGCAACATCATGACTTATTAACTCAGGCGAACTTTGCACCTACCCAAGCTTCGCCAATGCTACACATTGCATTTTTAGCTGATGCATGATCTTAAGTCAGTATTTTGAGAAATTTAAAGGTTACAAATAATACAACATATTTTCATTTGTTTCTGCTGTTATATTTCCAAGTACTGCATACAACATTTTAATCTTATAAAAATATACAAACATGCTGTCGTGATACAGTAATTGTATTATCTAATAACCATTGGGCATCTTAAATGTCATTATATTACAGATAATAAATAATTGTACTGATATTTCATACCAGCTAACATCGCCTAAGTGAGCAAAATAGTTTCTTATGGCAGGTCAGTTTTCTTTACACGGCATATTTACTTTATGTGGCTCTTTGGTTCCATATCAACAGTTCCTTTGTTTCTTTTTGACTACAATGAACAACGTTCCCTAAAAGGCTTCTTTTTTCTTTCTTTTGTTTCAGTCGCCGTAGTAAAATCACTGATCTCACAACAATATAAAGAGCACATTAAAATATTTTAGCAATTAAAATTGTAAAAAATAGTATACAATATTCTATTATCAATACTTTGTACAAAATATATATATATTCTTTTCTTGCTAGATAATGGGAAAATACCTCGCGTACAAACTAGCATCAGGCACTCAACTGTTTTTACAGTAATCCTACAACTTCCAGTAATACTAAATGACCATTGGGCAGTTACTTGCTATTTAAAGCCTCTTTCAAACTACATTTCCATCTGCAAGATATTTGCTTTACAAAGTGCAGTTTTCTTTAAGATCAAATTGAACCAGCAATCTGAAGAACATCCCTTCCCAGCCAACGTTCACAAGAATTACTAATATGTTATTGCAAGAAAGGCACAAATTTCATTGTGTATGTATTTACAAGCGACAGTATCAAATTAAAGGTACAGCACAGTTGTGAAATTGCCATAAACAAATTTTATCTTGCATACGAAATGTGAAAATATTACATTTTGCCAAAGCTGTAACAGTAAAATACTGCTCATTGGAAAACATTCAGTCTGTGTAATTATTTTCTGTATTTCTTTTAAGTAAACTGCATATAAAAAATACCACAGCTGCAAAACTTTATAAAGTACTATTAATTTATGTGGCAGAAAAATGAGTATTTTGTAATGCCCATACTACATCTAAAACAAAACACAAAGTTCCTTGTGCAGTGAGTTAGAAAAGACTTAATATTCTGGTTACTTTATCACACTGTTATTTTAGCTGCAGCTAAACATCTAAACCAATGATCAGTATTTTAGAATTATCAGCAAGCGAGGTTTATTGAGCAGGAAAACATTAAAACTGACACCATGTCTGCCATCATAGCTGATATTGTCGAAGCAGAAAATTGTTTCTGTAGTGTTGCAGTCACTTGTTATTTAAACCTACAGATCGCATTGTGGTTTTAACTCAAGAATACTGTCATTTGTTTCAAAATGTCCAAAGAGGCACTTGGTTCGTTGAGTAGAAAATAGCTGGAAGATCACTCTGGTGTGCAGATGAAGGAAATGGACCAAGTATGTGGCAGGCAAGAAATAAGGCAGCACTTAAGGCACTAATCACTTATCACCATCACAATATAGACTCTTAGGGCTATGAGTTTAGGAAAGTGGCATGGGTCAGCACGCACTTCTCTGACACAGGTCCAGGGTATCGTGTTTTAGCCACCTGTGCATGTTGAGGTCCAGAGGGTACGCATGTCCGTGCCCCACGACCACGACCCTGTGGTGCGTGGGTACTGGGGGAGGCGGGGGCACATAACATAACGTGGGGGGAGGGTCCCGTCTTCTGCTCAAGTCCACGACGGGCTCGTCTTGTTCGCGCCTCTCCACTTTAACGAGACAAAGGGCAGTTTCTTGCTCGGGTTCCTCGTGCTTCCTCTTGGTGGAGAGGTCCCAACACTCTGCACCGTCGTCTAGCCACCGTCCCAACCTCTGGCGGTATAGACCCCCTCGGTAGGCCGCTTCGCCCCTCAGCTCGGGTTCCTGCCCCAGCCACTTCTGCACCTGGCGCCTGTTGATGCCGAACTTCCTCGCCGTCGCCCTCTGGTTTCCCCTGCACGTCTTGTCCGAGTGGAACGCATTCAGCACCTCTAGTTTGAACTGCAACGAGAAGGAACGTCTTTTACCGAGGGCAGCACAAGAGAAGTCCAGGGCCTGTTCCGGCCCAGTTTCCATGTCTTCCTCTACATCTAACTCCTCGTCCTCGTCCGACGGAAGTTCTTCCCGAGGGGGAGGGGGTGGTGGAGGTGGTGTGACTTCCATCTTCACGTCAGGGACCACGTCCTCGATCTCTTCCTCCACCTTGATGCGAGGGAAGAGTGTAATGCCACTGGTCCGTTTGGTGGTCGATCCGCCACTGCTACCGCTGTCGTCGCGCTGTCTGGCAGCAACGAGGTTCAAGGCCGTCTTCCTCACGGGCGAGCCTGCCACCTCCACAGCCGTTCTCAGGGAAGCCTCTACTTGTAGCCATTTCTGTATCTGTCGCCTATGTATGCCATACTTCCTGGCAGTAGCCCTTTGGTTACCTCTGCAGTCGGCATCCTTACGATACGAGTCCAACACCTGCAGTTTAAATTGCGGGGCGAATATCCTTCTGGAACCCATCGCTTTTCCTTCCCCGCAAACCCGTCCTCCAGCTTTTCCACTTTGTTTCTTGTCACTGCAGGATTCCTTGGTCGTGGTGTGTTCAGTCCAGTGCAATCCTGGTGCCATGACACCCAAGAAAACGATAATTATTGCGACGCATACAACAAACCCGGCAGCGGCGGTGATTTCAACACACAACTAACGAGCTCTCTCTCTCTCCCCTCGCAGCAGCTGTTCCCCCCGCTCCCCTTCGACCCACCAAACAGACCGCTGGGATCCCATTCTTGGCTACCGAGCGGGAAACATCCCACACTCCCGCCGCCATTTTAAGACGGACCCGTGGAGGTATGAGAAACTCTTGCTTCAAACAATTCGCAACAACAAATCGTAAAACCTTTAAGTTATTCCAAGTATTCGAAGAACGAAAGTTCTTGCTAAACAAGTGTTAAAAGATAGCATTAGTTTTCTATACAGGAACCTGCCTATTAAATAATTCGTAAATTGATATTGGAAAAAGAAATAAAATAAGACACTTCCGTTTTCAACAAAAATCAATATGGCCATTGATTCCTGTAATCTCCCGATTGCATTCCACATTTTAACATCTAAGGTCAAACGGCGGCTGACTTTGGTTTTGTAACAATTATTATTGTTCATCGTGAATTGCTTACTCTTGCTTATCACTATTTTCCCCTTCCTCTCTATTATATCAGGTTTCTTCACTACGGACTTGATTTTCGGAGTTCATTTCAAAATCGAATCATTACAATTGTATGTTTATTTCTTAGTCAATGCATTCAAAACGCAATTTTAATTATTTCTTTTATTTGAAAATGGGTTCCGTTCGTCTCTCAATGCAATATTTTTGTTACATTAATCGCTGTTCTCAAACCCAAACACCTCTGTAAGGAAACTTAAATTAAGGCATAGAAAGCCCGAGAGTTCGAATCTCTGTGGAGGCAATTCCCCAGTCTTTTATCAGCTATCCCTCAACTCTGTGGACCCCGGGCTCATTTCATCAATTATAATCATTATATTCGTGGTCTCTACCTCAATTGTTATAAAATGTGTTAAACATTCTTTTAGAAAGATAAATAAAAATGAATCGTTCAAAGTTTGAGAGGTAGAACTGGAACTTAAAAATTCAATGCCACAACTAGGATTTGAACCACAGACCTTCCGCTTACCGGGCGGACGCTCTAACCTTTCAAACTTTGCCCACACACGGCTTGTGTGTTTAAAAACACCAACAGTAAGTTTGTTGGCATAAATAAATAATGAATCGTTCAATTTGCGTATATCGCCACATTTTAGGTTTCTGTGTTTCCTATCGTCTTGTTTATTGCAATAAAACCAGCAACTTCCAGTCGCTGGAGAACTTGTGCTGCTATTTTAATCACAAATTTCATAATTTTAATTTGGTGCTTAGAGCATTATTATATTACCCTCCAAGTCGTTATATATCTTACTGAAACTGTTTCAGAATGTTACGCCAAATATAGTCACTAAATTGTACCTATTCATTTACTGTAAATACCTACGTAGGTACGTATACTGTGGGTATTTTATCTCTAACTTGGAGATTTCGCCAGAAATAAACGTGTGAGATCCATGAACTAAGGAAAATACATATTCCTTTCTTTTAGGAACACAACACAAGCTGCGTCTGTGTCAATGCATAACTCAAAAATAAAAACTGGTGGGAATGTACTTCACACTCGAGTAACACGTGGTTTGCCTGACGAAGATTTTAAACAAATTCCCCCATCCATAACTACATTTTACATTAAAAATATAATGTTCGATGTCTTGCATTTCATCTCAAAAATTGCTTAGATGATTCAATAAATCTTCGAATAAAGTTGGGAAAAGCTTCATTTTTAACACATGTTTAAACCCAATTGTAGAATCATGTTCCAATTCCCTCTTCACTCCTGACGGTTTAAAATGTATGTTCAAATAGGGCATCAAACATTCTCCCGTAATCTTCTTTACGTACATTTTTGCAACTAATAAATACATTGTTGATTTTTAGAAAATTGCCTTTTATATATTTAATTATTTTTTCAAGGAAAAGTTTTATTGTTACGTGAAATTTAAGCCTTGGCTATAATAAAAAATAATAGGCAAATTGTTACTGGCTTTCCAAATTTTCATTACATTTCACGTGAGACTTGATTTTGAATATCATTCTTGAAAAATTAGGGCCACAGCGTCATGAAATTTATTTTTGTTACAATTATTTTCAACAAACCTGGGATAAAAAGTTCGACTAAATTGTTTGAAATTCCTACAAACCAAGAATTTAATTCCGATATTTCGTCTTTGAGTAACGTTCACAGATGCAAATGGAATTTCGTCAACAACTTCCTTTTACGTAACCTCTAAACATTATTTCCGATGAATTCTCCAAATTGAATTTTTGGGTAGAGTATAACACTACGTCACAACACGTAGATTACGTATACTGTGGGTATTTTATCTCTAACTTGGAGATTTCGCCAGAAATAAACGTGTGAGATCCATGAACTAAGGAAAATACATATTCCTTTCTTTTAGGAACACAACACAAGCTGCGTCTGTGTCAATGCATAACTCAAAAATAAAAACTGGTGGGAATGTACTTCACACTCGAGTAACACGTGGTTTGCCTGACGAAGATTTTAAACAAATTCCCCCATCCATAACTACATTTTACATTAAAAATATAATGTTCGATGTCTTGCATTTCATCTCAAAAATTGCTTAGATGATTCAATAAATCTTCGAATAAAGTTGGGAAAAGCTTCATTTTTAACACATGTTTAAACCCAATTGTAGAATCATGTTCCAATTCCCTCTTCACTCCTGACGGTTTAAAATGTATGTTCAAATAGGGCATCAAACATTCTCCCGTAATCTTCTTTACGTACATTTTTGCAACTAATAAATACATTGTTGATTTTTAGAAAATTGCCTTTTATATATTTAATTATTTTTTCAAGGAAAAGTTTTATTGTTACGTGAAATTTAAGCCTTGGCTATAATAAAAAATAATAGGCAAATTGTTACTGGCTTTCCAAATTTTCATTACATTTCACGTGAGACTTGATTTTGAATATCATTCTTGAAAAATTAGGGCCACAGCGTCATGAAATTTATTTTTGTTACAATTATTTTCAACAAACCTGGGATAAAAAGTTCGACTAAATTGGTTGAAATTCCTACAAACCAAGAATTTAATTCCGATATTTCGTCTTTGAGTAACGTTCACAGATGCAAATGGAATTTCGTCAACAACTTCCTTTTACGTAACCTCTAAACATTATTTCCGATGAATTCTCCAAATTGAATTTTTGGGTAGAGTATAACACTACGTCACAACACGTAGATATCAGAGAAACTAATAAATGCCTAAGTGTTGTAGTGAAACTGTAGTGGCAGATACTCTTAAGATCAGAAATTTCGATTATTATTATTATTATTATTATTATTATTATTATTATTATTATTATTATTATTATTATTATTATTATTATTATTATTATTATTATTACTGTTTCTGCGGAGTTAGAAGTTGCTTGCATAAACTACGAGTAATGTAAATACTGTTGATATCACGCGCGGAAGCCATTACATCTAATTTAAGTAAAACAATTATATCGATGACGACCATACTCAGAATATATTTATCGCGAGGCCTAGCACTTCTGAACAATCTCCTTTTTTTACATTTGCCAATTTAGTTACGCAACGCTATCTTACCGCTGGATTTCTCATAGCTGCGTTTGTGTCATGGCGCCTGCTCATGGGAAGGGGGAGCGAAAAAAACAAACAGGTTTTTTTAAATCCTGCGTTGCCACGTCGAGTCCGATCATACATGCAATTAACACAATTTGGTTGTTGAACATGGAAATTGTGCGACAGAATAGCGCGTTTAAGTTTGCAGTATCAACGTATGTTCGAAAAAGTGCGAGGAAGTTATCGAATTCCAAGTAGGCGAGGCAGTTTCCTTTGTCCTTGAAACATCGACATGTGGCAATGATACATCCTACTCATCGTCTGTCTCACTCGCTCACCGACCAGCCCAGACAGGGTGACGCCAAGCCTATGTGCGCTTGGAGGAAAAGTGGCGCGTTCACCATTCCTACAGTCACGCCACTACTTTCTATACAGTTTCATAGGACATTCCTCCTTCTATCTGCTTCCTCTTAATGGCCTCAAATATTCGCAATAAATCCTTCCAGCACCAACAAAACACATAACCTGTACACCTTAGCACTAGTCAAATGCTCAAAAGGCATATCGATGAAATATGATACTTTTCTCGTGAGTCATCAGATCAGGAACAAAACATGCACCTCCTTGCCAAAAGCGAACATTAATGATACAAAAAACTACTATTACACACACGTTGTATCGTATATTTACATAAGAACTAAAATGATTAAATGTTTATTGAGGTTAAAATTTCAATAATTTGCTAAATTTTCCCACTATCATAACATTACCATATCAACGATTGTGATTTACTGAAATATAAGAATTAAGATTTTCTTAAATATGTCAAGAGCAACTGTTTCTGGAATATACAAATACTTTTGCTCTCCATGGTCTATGATTTCCTTGCAAGTAAGAGTACTATTTCTGCTTCTAGTAAAATGTCTTCCATTTCTGCTTTTAATGTTAAATGTGCTGCAATAAGCTCCATAGATACAGTGGCATAAGAAATACGAAACAACTACGTTACCTGGTTTGTCCCCTTAACCTAAAATATGATTGTAGGTTAGCTTTAAGCTCTATGAATTCCGGGCTCCTTTGAGCATCATTTCATTTATTGTCCGATATGATCTACGTTAAAGGACGTTGAACTTAAAAAGTACGAAACACTTCGCTGTAGGAAATTCTTTAGCGTATATTTACTTTCTTTGTGTTAACGTCTAAAATGTTTTATCCACAGGAAAAAGGCACACATAATTATACACTTTGAACTGTATTTTCTTGCAGTGGAATTTTCTCTCCCACTTTTGTGAATTCCGTAAGTGTTGCTGTTGAACAAAATGCACGACGTAACTTTATATTTCAAACTTATAAATAACAGCACTTTGCGATATTAGTGTGGTAAGTGCCTTGAATCAGTACAGAGGAAAACTTTGAAAAAAAGAAAAAATAGACAGTCATACACTTATTACATTACATAGATTTTAGAACGTAATTTGCCTATGGATTCAGAATGTTCTTCTTCGGTCGCCATATATGTATGTATGTATATTTAATGTTCCATTTACACGCCACCGTTAACTAGAAGGTCATATTGGCGACTTTTAACCTCTTGGAACAATTGCTCAACTTTGGGGTTCTATTACTCTGGGTTCACTTATTGCATCCATTCCTATTCATACTTCCTCTAGGGAGGATGGGGAATAACCTTATTAAAGAAAAATTCCCACCCTCCAGCCGGGAATCGAACCCCGGAACCCTTGCATAGCAGTTAGGTGGTCTACTGAATGAGCTATTAGCAATGCTAGCAATTTTATTTATTTTTACTTCATTTGAACAAAGTAAGAGGACGTGTCCAGTGATTTGAAAAGATGCTTGGGAAAGATTTATTTACATTGGTATAAATTAACACTTTTATTTAAATAAGGTACAATAACCTATATGGGAAGAAATAAAGGTGTTTAATGATAAAAAAAAGGCCTATGTGTGTGGTAATTTCAAGGGAAGATTTGTGTAACTTTTTTAGTAATGCTGTAAACATTATTATATTTTTGATAAATATACCAAAATAAATAATGGTATAGTGGCGGTTTTACATCCCGTACTAGTGATTTCTGGTCATTTATTTCGGCACTGAGATTTCTTTTGTTTGCCTACCAACCAGGTTAGATGTGCGACTGTCAACATTAGTAACAGAAGTTATTACATTGTGCAAAAATGATTTGAGCCATTCAAATCATTGCAATGCATTCACACGGACTTCTTTTTGAGGGTGGGGAAGTTATGGAGGCTTCAAAACTGACACTTCCAGTAAAATATCGGTTATTCAGGTTGAATGCAAAGCTTCATTTGTATTAAATAAGTCAAACTGAAGGTCTAATTATGATGCATTAATGGGAATGATTCTAATTGGTTATTGTTTTTATTAGTCCAAGCTACTCTGCTTCAGTCGATTGGTTCAAATTAATCACGTGACATCAAACTTAACCTCACGGGAAGGAAAAGTGTGACATTGACAAACTCTTAAGTTACGTCACGTTAAGTCAGGCCTAAATTAGGTTACCAAATCACACGATTTACTCGCTTTTTGTGTCCAGGGAGAGGGAGGGAAAGAGAGATGTGGTTATAGATGTTGAACACTGCACTCTTTCATCAAAATTACGTGTCCAAAACGCTTTGTGAACAAATAGAATCAGTCAACTGGGTAACAGAGGAAATATTGTTTTGGATATGTGGTGAACGGTCATTTAGACGACAGACGCACCGAAGTACGCAGCCGTGAAAAGGATTTTTCCTTCTAAATGTTCACTGGTCAGATGAAATATACAGTTGAACCTGATTTGTGTCTATATCTAGGGGAAGAGGGAAGATTATTTGTAACTCAGAATTGCTTACAAATGAAATGTTAATAGTTCATCACTTGTTTAAAAAAATACAGTGCATAACACATAACATTTTACAGACAACAAATATATGTACGGGAAAAAAAAAACATTATTTTGAACTTGGTGCCCCTTTAAATAAACCTTTTCTTGTATTAAGTACGTACCCTTCATTTTGTTACTGGTAAATGTACCCATCGATTGAATTTTGCTTTCTGATCTATTGTATAACAATGCCTTTTTCTGTTCTCCATGGCTGATTGTTATCTTTACTTCTCGTTTGTTGTTACATTGTCGCCCCGAATACCGCCACCGCCGCCTCTACCACAAACGTCTTTGTCTTTTGTTTCCGCAACCGAAAACCGCCCGTTCAGGTTGCGTCTTTGTTAACATAGATAAGGAAAACACTCTTCCAGTTTCTTTTGAGATTCGCATAGCGTATGCTCATTATGATTCCGTAAAACTCAGTCGAATTTCACTAAAATTTAATACGTATTAGTGAATTACGTAACATGCATTACATAAGCATAAAGAAGGTTCTATTAACATGCTGCTAAAGTTACATGTTGCCGGAACGTATAAAAATGTACGTATAAATACGACTTGCTTAGAACTGGCTTACGTAGACATGTGAAAATAATATACTGTATATACATATAGTGAATTGGATAGCGTAGAAACCTTCTCCATAAAAAACTACATACATAGGTATACGTGCCGAATTTCACGGTGATCGGTCAAGCCATTTTCGATATTTTGCATTTTGCATATACATATAGATAATATGAATTGCTTGTAGAAACGTGAGTAGAGAAAAATATGTGAATGTGCCACTTAAAATTGAGTAGAGAAAACAGCGTGAATCTAATACGTAACATTTCTATTTCAAACACAGAAAATTGTACGACTTATTTGTAAAACGGAATAAAATGTTTCTTTTTTGTTGTAAAATCGTGTTTTTCCAGGAAAGACTCCTATATAGATAAACTTAAATTAAACCTTTCTGAATACAAAATTTGATCCAATTCGTTAGAGCCATTTCCGATATACGCGAAATATACATGTACACAAGAATTGCTTGTTTAAAGATATTGGATTTTGTACTTTTTCCGTCATTTATCCATTCGATACCGAAATTTCACTGCAAATACAGGTTTTGAAGTCCTCTGCGTGCGCGCAGGCGTGTGAAAACGAAAAGTCGGTAAGTAGAAAATTTAAATTCAGTATCTTCCGAAGATGCGACACGAATACTAAGTTTTTTAAGAAAATCACCCCCCCCCCCCCCCACTGCCCGCTCCAAACTACCCTTTACTTGGAAAAGGTTTTTTTAAAGCGTTTATTTTCTCAAAAGTGACTCATGATTTTTATTAAAATACCATCTGTTAAAGATATTCTCATGACAAATTATATATACACACATCTTGAATTGTCTGGGGAAACAAACGTAGATCTCTTGGTCATGCAAAGAGAAAGACATCACATAGTGGCCATTTCTTAAATACCTGACTATCGCTTACACCTTAGCATACGACATTTTACATACAAGGAGATACGCAATAAAACGATTTCTGGAAATGTTGATCTCATTTAAATGAAATGGAATATGGCGTGAATAGAGAAAATGTCTGAGTTTTTAAATATGTACATATGTACATTTCGATAAATAAGCAAGAAGAGGAGGAGGCCGAAAATACGAGATCTGTAGAAGGCCAGGCCAATGACCCAGGCTGTTGGGACAGTATCAAATACGTGGAAAGGGCCGCTTTTAGCTCCTCTCACGTGTTCCGTGAGAGACAGTTGCTTGTCAGGACAATATTCAGAAATCACTCTCTGACCATAATGAGACAGATACGAGCAAGCTTCCTGTTTCTTTGTTTCTTTCTTGTAAATGCCATACAGGTGACGTGTACAGTCCACTCCCTGTCCAAGCCGTGCGAGGAAGCCTTGGTTGCCTTGGAAACGTTGCGTCGCCCGTCCTCGTTATAAAAAAAAAAAATCTTTTTGCACAAAAAGTCAGGTTATGTTCATATTCAATGTGTTACGTTCACATTGCTCTCTCTCCCTACCACGTCTTCAGATCGCAGAACACTGCGTCCCTAGGCTAATCTTTGAAAACATAAAATCACAAGAAACAGATGAATGGCGATCGCTTTAATGCTGTATGACTAAGTAGTGAAAAAATTCAAGCCAATAACAGCGAATATCTCGGAAGTGACTGATACCAAAAAATAAATTAACTGAAATAAATTGTGTTTTAAAGAGATCTACATTTTTGCTTTATCTACTAGTAAGTAGGGGAAGTATTGTATTCCACCCAAAATTCGATATCGATATTTCACCACAAATATATGTTTTGAGACCCCCTGAATAAAAAAAAAAAAAAAAAAAAAAAAAAAAAAAAAAAAAAGCATTTTTAGGAAAACGGTTAAAAACCAAAGTTGGTATTTAAGTTTAATGTCTTTCAAGGATGTGACACAAAGATTTTGAAGAAAATAACCCCACCCTAAACTACCCTTTGACTTTCTTGAAAATTGCTCTATTTTGATTAAAATGTCATATGTTTGAGATATTTTTATGACAAATGAAATGTATATCTTGAATTTTCTGGCTATAGCCCCTGTAGTCGTATTTACTCTGGACGACTTTTGCATAACTGGTAAACCATTAGAGATAGACCAAATCATGCTATACAAAAAATGTAGATCTTGCTAAAATACACAATTTATGTCTCAATAAATGTTCGTGTAAGGTGAACCATTTCGGAGATATTCCTTGTTATGTGTGTGAGTTTCGGAAAACAACTTTTGTGAAATGGATCATCGTTGTTCATTTTTTTATATGTGCAAAGACAACAGAATTTGGAAGGTTTAAAAGATTTGACTATTGCACAAAGCCTGCTGTATTCTAATATTCCCCTTGTACCTACAAGGAAATAAGCAATAAGGTAAGTTGTACAAATGTTTATCTCAACTAACACGAAGAAGATATAGGAATAAGAGTTTGTAAGAATGGTTAGTACAAGAGCAGAGAAAGTCATGTGAGTGTAACACATCAGATTTTTAAACATTAAGATTTTGTCTATCTCTTGTCGCTTGCAAGTTAAACAAAATTCCTTTGGAATTTCAAGATAATATAGATTTTATTCGTCGCCTAAAATGTTTATATATATAGCCATTTTGGAGAAAATAAAAATTAATCAACATTTTCTCACATGACTACACAAATCTCTTGCAACTTTTTTTTTTCGTTCAGGGGAACCTCAAAACACGCATTTCCAGTAAAATCTCGATATGTAACGTTTGGGTAAAATGTAACACTTGCTCTGCTACTACAATGGATACGTGCTAGAGAATGTAAAAAATCCAGAGATAAGACAAGTGTATTATCAGTTGTTATCAGAAAGCGGCTGTACCAGGAATTGTCACAAGTGTCTCAGAAAACACACGACTGTCGGTCGTTACCATAGAAACGACACGCTGCAGCATATGGCGGCCATATTAAGTCTGTGAAACTGGTGCCTACGCTCAGCTAAATTCGGGATTATGGTGCACTTGTGGCGGTTCAAAGCGCGGTTTAACTTACAGTCTACAGTTCAAAGCAGCATTCGCAAAAATGCGACAACAATCTGGCACTCAAACATGTGATAGAGGTTATAAACAGAAACTTTCCACAAGCCGCAACAATCCGCCACAGAAACAAACGATATGCCGCTTACCCTCACAGGTATAATCCGTGTGGTTCACGCATTCTTGTCAATACTCATCACGTAGAATTGCGCAGTTTCTTTCAGTCGGTGCCGACGTGGGGATTTTGTCCCACTGAGACACCTGGTTCGGGGTGCACTCAGCCTCATTAGGTCTCTGAGGAGCTACATGCTTGAGAAGTAGCGGCCCCGGTTGTGAAGACCACATAACCGACCGGAAGGGACCACGTCTCACCTCCAGTACAGCACCCCACTCAGACGCAGCGGCCGGGCGGTAGGCATTGGTCCGTAAAGAGCTGCGGGGTTAGTTAACATATATGTTAGTTTTTATATAATTTAATACGTCATTGGTTTTTGAATAATTAAAGCGTTGCTTTTCCCCAAGAAAAGTATTACTGTTTTACAGAATTTAATACTTCATTGTAAAAAATGTTCACCGTGTTGGGCACTTATATGATTCCATTTTCACCGCAAATGATTTTCTTGTAAATTTACGAAGGTACGTAAAACCACAACAACTAATTTTGTTATAATTATGTTGAAGAGGTGTTTAGGTCCGAATTCAATTTAGATCAAGTAGGTAACAGTTAACTTCTATATTTGAGGTTATGAGAGGCGTTCTCAATGCCAACAAAACAAAACATTTCATTTGAGTTTTCTTTCCACTGTGGTAATAAATCAATAAATTTGGGCCCATAACTTTACAAAGTTTTAATATCTGCAGTATCACAAGATTTGTACAAACTGTGAATGCCTGTGTTAGCTTCAACCTCGTCATTTGTCGTAAACTTTCGTCCACTTGGTCGTTTCTTCAAGCTTGGAAACAAAATGCAATCGCTGGACGCCATGTCCGGTGAATATGGCGGATGTAGAAGCAGTTTGCAGCAGCAATCCCAGAAGTACGGCACGTGAAGGCTTCGCAAGCCTGCCTGCCTGCCTGCCCTTACTTTTACTGCACATGGAACCATTTGTGCCTTCCTGGTTGTCACCCAATGTTTGGACTGCTCTTTCTTCTCTGGCGTGTTGTTGGTCGAAGTTAACGGGATTCAGGTTCAACTCGTTCTTGGAAGTTGTGATTTACAAAATGAGTATTTACAATTTCTTACAACCGCTCAATAAGCCTATCGAATACTGTAAAACTAAAATATACTTGTCAGCAGTTGGAAACATATCCAAACGACTTCCTCCACGCCCCTTCTATACATTTTGCAGCGGCAATGTTTCCTCTTATCTCGCCGCGATCCGCGACAACACCAAACTTCAGATTGTAGAGCACAGAAGGGAAGAGAAGCAACTGCCTAGGCGTGGACGTGTGCAGAAACCCACTGGAGTGTCTGCTTCAATCAGCTATTCACCATTCACTGAATGGCTTTAAGGACCCATTCAAAATGAAAGGGAAATGATCCTTTATAATAGAATTTGAGTCATTTTTTATTTCCATAGAAACGAAGTAGGTGCCTATTTTAACACACTTGCGTTTTACTTTTAGTAAATTTGTAGAAAATAATACCTACTACTTTATTTACTCGCTCGTTCAGAAATAACGCGTCTGAAATCTTCTAGCGCTGCATCTAAAGGGCAAGATTTAACAACTCTCTGCACTAATATGTGCGGTGTTCACAACATCCCAGATGGAACAGTTGACTGCTACTTAGGGAAGCATGTTGGTCACATTGTTGGGCGGCTTCAAATGCATACACATTGTTGCGAAACCGCTGTACACAACAATGTGCAAGCCATTTTAATCGCTGGGGTGGTGATTGCTAACCTCCCTACTGTAGTTAAAGGTTAACTTACCTTTCAAACATTCAGTCTCTATATAATAATCTAATAGGTAACAAACGCGAGAGTTTGAAAACTCAAAATACCTAAGATTCGCTAAGACAATATATAGATTCTGTAGCGCTTCTTCTATATTTTGAGTTCGCAGATAACCACATCTCGTCATTTTTACATATTGTTG
Source organism: Tenodera sinensis (assembly GCA_030765045.1). Lineage (NCBI taxonomy): Eukaryota > Metazoa > Arthropoda > Insecta > Mantodea > Mantidae > Tenodera > Tenodera sinensis. The sequence goes on along the minus strand of CM060965.1, from coordinate 2,945,302 downwards.
GAACCGTTAATAACATATGAATGATCCTCGAAACAAATGAGCACCACGCGATTATCGATTGAAGTCGATCCTGACTGGCGAATAGGACACAAATACGAACATACACTATCTGAAAGGCGTTCCCGTGTAATAATTCATTCTAGAGCATCTTTTACAACAACCCCCCCCCCCCTATACTTTTTGTCAGCAAGTTGGAATGGTTTGAAAACTGATTATGAGAAAAGGCGAAATCATTTCCTCTTCCTTCTACGTGAAGCAAAATTGTTGGGGAAAAAGCGGGAAACGGATTTCCGACGTTACTTCCCGGCTTTCAGAGCATCAATATCCCACTTGCGTCTTAATAACCCACGTACCAGAGAACCGCCCCTGCGCCGCGCCGCTTTGTCCACCACAAATCCAACATGCGGTTGCCGAGCCGCTTTGATGATGAAACCCAGCGATGCGAAAGAGGGGAGTTTGGGTTTGCCTCCTTCCACTACAGGTAGACTTTGCCTCTGTTTAAACCACAGCATTGGGGGGTTGGTTACACGTACTTAGGTGGTGTTTCATTTACGAAAGCACTTTCAAATGTTATGTGATAACATTAGTGACTTGTTTGGTAGGTACCCACTGCTTACGTTTAACAAGTCTATCAATATTGGCGAGTAAGTCGAAGTGCACACACATTAGAAGATACACCAAGTGATCGTCGCGTAACATATTGCAACATATACACACTTTTAATATAGTTCAATTTGGAGAAACTCTCTTCACAAATATATGTGGAGTTATACTCACTCTTATACTCACTATTACACCTGTAAATGTTTATTTCTCTATCTACTATATTTTAATCGACATCACATCTTATTGCTTATTTCGTTATAGGTACAAGGGGAATATGGGAATACAGTAGGCCTTAAGCGATAGTGCAAGGCCAAGAAATAAAAAAACGAATAAAACATTCCTATTTGAAAAATGTATAAGTATTGGCAAATTCAAACAAATAATAAAGAATATCTCGGAAATAGTTCACTAAAAAGAAAAACGAAGTATTTCACATAAATTGCGAGTTTTAACAAGATCTTCTGGGAACATTTCCAGACAGTGCAAGTTATGACTTAAAAGCTGCCATGGAATCGTCCATGTCCGTCACTGGATACTGACTGTGTGTCCCTCCAACTGAGAGAAGATAGGACACAGCCATGGTGCGGCCGCGCTTCTCTTTCTTTCCCCCAGCTTCCCCTCTCTTCTTTCTGTGCATTAACTTGATGTCACGTGATGTTTTGAAAACCGATAGTATTCCTTGTTCAAATGTTCCCTTTGCCTGGTTACCGAAACGGGAATTTAATGCAACTTATTTATGTATATAGCCCAATAAACATGCTGAAGCTATTTATTTACTTACTTAAATCAATAACATGGCTTCGAAACCAATTGTGAAAGTCGGATGCATTTTTGTGATTACGTCTGACGAAGCTGACAATATAGAGAAACGGAAAGAAAGCAAGAAACAGTTGAATCACTTCCTTCCATTGAAGTTGACAGTTTCGAGTAGGTACAGCCAGCAACAAGGATAAGTCAGTAAATATACCCACACTTGCATCAACCGCACCTTGCAACAAAGAGACGACATTGCCGTAAACGAACATGGGGTAAAGGCCGCTGCATCAGATAAGATAAACTGCCGATTATTATTGGAGTAGGTACGGATTATTCAGTTGGAGACCTGAAGCACATATTGTCATCGCCTGCCTGTCCCGCAAGTTGCTAAACCACGTGGCGCACAAACCAATACAAAAGCATGCATTTGATCCAGGTTCGTGACAAACACATTTTTGTTTCTGTCAAGTTGTTAGTACGAAAACTTCTTTTCAACCTAATTAATTTTTTGCGAGTCAATGAATATGTCAATCATCAAATGCACATTTGAATCGTTAGATGTCACGTTTAAGGTTATGTATCCAAATTTACATACAAATCAGAAGAAAACTCAAAATGTAAGGAATAAAGTTCATACAAAATGAAAACCGGGGGGGGGGGGGGCACCAGCGTGGTTAAACATGTCGCTGGGCTTTTAAAACTGGCGGGTAGGGAAAACTCTTTAACCAAAATCCACAGGTACGTGCAGAATATTTATGATATAATTCTTCTTCAACTTCCCTCAACCCAAAATATTATTTTCCCCTAACAACTTATAGCTGCGGTTCCCAACACACACCACTGCTTGGTCGACGCACGCACGCACGCACACATCCCTGCTATGTACGCGCTGGTTGAGAACGTTGGTAAAATGCCCTGGGAAGCAGTAAAGTATGAAACTCAGGGTAGGTACATCTAAAACAGGACTGAGCAAATGGTGCATTTGGATTCAGGGGACCTCAAAGCATATATTTCCGGTGAAATCTCGACATCGAATTTTTGGGTGGAAAACAATACTTGCTCTAGTAGAGAAAGTAAAAATGGGCTTTTATAAAAAGTGATGCAAAAATAAACAATAATGGGTAGAAATCGTCATGTGAATATAAGACCAGTTTTTTGCTGCATAGCATTCTAGAAATAGCGTCACGTATTTGTAAGTTCCAAGTACATATGGTATTCTAATATCCAGGTCTGTACTTAAGTAGTTTAGGAGTTGAAACAATTGATGGCTGTCCTGCAGTTAGACCCTAGGTCACTTGGGAAGCACAGTGCCGAACGCAGTTTCCTTCTTTATTCGACGAGGCAGATTAGCAGTCCATTTTATGTCCTGACATTTAATTGCTTTGCCCTTAGCTGTTTGTTCAGAATATGGAAAAGTGGGGGATAAGACTTTCTCCCCCTCCCCAAAGACAGTAATTTGTTTTGAGAAATAGCACCTTCACGCCCCACCCTCACCCAATGAATGAATCCCAAACATGCCTTTCAATTGTTAGGAGGACATCCCTGTGCCCATAAATTGTTTCTTCAGACAAGTGAAGGCGAAGGAAATGTACGACCTTTGCCGATATACAATGAATTCAAGAACACCCTCCTTTGCCATACAGTTGCTTTTTCGGCACGAAATGTTGAGAGAAGTCCTAAATCTGAGGAACGGTAACCAAAGCACGTTTGCCTCAAAACATATTCGAGCGAATGGCACATCACAAACAATACTTTACCTTGCACACTGTGTCGACAGCAGAACATTAATTAAAATGCACTCTATTTGCACACACTTCACGACACAGGTAGATATGCCCTTCTGTATCAGTTTTATATCCTACAAATTATCATGTTTCAAACAATTGTGTGCTGTATAATAAGCACATGCTTCCACCATGTGCAGTAAGTAGGGGAAGTATTCTATTCGACCCAAAATTGCGAGTCGAGGTTTCACCGGAAATATGATTTGAGGACCCCCGAATAAAAAAAAAAGCACTTGAGTAAAAGCAGCGCACGCACGTGTGTGTGTGTGCGTGCGCGCGTGTGTGCGTGCGCGTGTGTGTGTCTGTGTGTGTGCGCGCGTGTGTGTGTGTGCGTGCGCGCGTGTGTGTGTGCGTGCGCGCGCGCGTGTGTGTGCGTGCGCGTGTGTGTGTCTGTGTGTGCGCGTGTGTGTGTGTGTGCGTGCGCGTGTGTGTGTCTGTGTGCGCGCGCGTGCGTGTGTGTGCGTGCGCGCGTGTGCATGCGCGCGCGCGCGTGTGTGTGTGTCTGTGGACAGCGTAACTCAAAAACGAAAAGTCTGTTAAAAACCAAAATTAGTATTTAAGTTTAATGTCTTTCAAGGATGCGTCACGAAGATGTTAAAGAAAATTGGTCCACCCTAAAGTACCCTTTATATGGAAATTTTTTTTAAATGTTGATTTTCTCAGCAGTGGCTCTAACGATTTTAATTTTAATTTTATTGCAATTCAATATGGTATACTACACGATTGAATCCAGTCCATGGTACACAAGTACATATAAGCAGCAAAAGACAAAATAACAAAACATAATAATAATAATAATAATAATAATAATAATAATAATAATAATAATAATAATAATAATAATAATAATAATAATAATAATAATAATAATAATAATAATAATAATAATAATAATAATAATAATAATAATAATAATAATAATAATAATAATAATAATAATAATAATAATAATAATAATAACAACAACAAAATGGTTCACCTACAAAAAAAATATTTAGACATAAATTGTGTATTTTAGTAAGATATACATTTTTTGTACAGCAAGATTTGGTCTATCTCTAACGGTTTACCAGTTATGCAAAAGTCGTCCAGAGTAAATACAACTACAGGGGCTATAGCCAGAAAATTCAAGATATACATTTCATTTGTCATCAAAATATCTCAAACATATGACATTTTAATCAAAATTGTCAGAGCCATTTTCAAGAAAGTCAAAATTTTCCATGTAAAGGGTGCAGGAATTTTCTTCAAAATCTTCGAGACGCATCCTTAAAAGACATTAAACTTAAATACCAACTTTGGTTTTTAACTGAGTTGAGTTATGCTGTCCACATACACACACACGGACCTTTTTCTAAAAATGCTTTTTTTGGATTCAGGGGGTCTCAAAACATATATTTCCGGTGAAATCTCGACATCGAATTTTTGGGTGGAATACAATACTTCCCCCACTTACCAGTAGAGAAAGTAAAAAGAAAGTATTTGAAATAGGCTCTGTGTTTTATGGTTCACCGGTTATGCAAAAGTCATTCAGAATTAAGAGCACCTCCGAGGACATTACCAGAAAATTCAAGACATTCATTTCATTTGCCATAGGAAAAAAAAAAAAAAAAAAAAAAAAAAAAAAAAAAAAAAAAAAAAAAAAAAAAAAAAAAAAAAAAAAAAAAAAAAAAAAGAGCCTGCACGCATCCACATATTGATATAATATTGTTTAATTCAATTTCTCACTCATGCATAAATTCTAGTATTGTAGATACATATAAGCTTACAGATGCAAATCCCCTTAGTGTAACAACACTAATAAAGACTTTCATTACATACACATATATGGTAACACACAAACTTCCACATAGTAAAAATATTAATATTATATTTAATGAAGATGTTGATAATTTTTATACTAGGCAGAAATCATACGTTGACAATTAAAACATGATATAACTGGTGGATAGTGTAAGTCAATAAAATATTACAAAGAATTTCATATCAAAATCAGAAATGTTACTAAATTGTATCATTTTAAGAAGAAATGACATGAAAAAATGGTAACCTTTACTGATTTATTATTTTTACACTTATCGTTCAGCTGAAAAAAGCTTTAAACTTGAATAGATTAGCATTGCATTATATAGAGCGGAAGTGAAATAATCCGCTAAAGTGAAGCAGGTGAGGAAACTAACAAAAACTTGCAATAACTTTTTTTAATTAAATGCACTGTTAACTAGATAATTGTGTTTAGTATCTGATTTTAATCTGTTTCTTATTTGATGAACATCTCTTGCAACAATCACTCCATATTTAAATCTAGTGACTGAAGCAATCCATCAAATTCTTGACAGATTTGTTGAAGGTACTGGAGAAAGTTAAACTATCGCCAGGCTTCTTTGATAGAGGCCAAAGTGTAACCTTATTACCAGTACTGCTACCAATGCTGTCATGCATATTCAAAATGTACTTGAGAAAATAAAACTAGGTGCTGATTTATTCCTAGATTTAAAGAAAGCATTTGACACGCTGACTACAATCTACTATTAAAAATATTAGAGTGGAATGGTAAGAGAGGTATTTTACTAAACTGGTTTAACAGTTACTTGGCAAATAGGTCACAGTATGTAGCACATAAGGACAAAAAATCTCATTCCCAATGTTATTGTTCCTCAAGGATCTGTACTTGGTTCCATATTTTAAATTTTCATCTATGATATTGCAATGAGGGGTAGTAAGGGGTAGTGATGCGCCTCCTATAGCCTCTCCTACCCAATTCCCATCCTCATCCTGCCCGTGGTGCACCCTGCTTTTAACAGATGAGGCTCTGGGGACCGAATCACAGCGGTATAACTGTTTCATCTAAAATGGAGGAAATATCATTTACATATGTGCTGGCCTATCACAGCACAACAGTGTCCCTCAGAGGCACATGAGGGGAAGGTCGGTGGATCTAAATATCATCTATTTAGTCCTCCCGGCTAGGTCCGATGGACCCGTTGACCAACGATAGGTGTGGTCCCCCTTGCAAAATGGGGGTTTAAGTCGGGTGATGTAACTGCCACATTGTAAAACTGGTGCCCGTTAAGAAAACAGTTACATGAAAGCCACAGCCTCACCAATATGTGTCCTGTGTAACGATCCAGCAGAAATGAATGAAGACCACTTGAAGACCTGTGAAGCATTAAGATCAGAAGAAACTACAGTTCAAAAGTATTGGAAAGCACGAATGCTAATGGCTTCATTGCCAGATGCAAGGCACTAGAAAACAACAACAACATATTGCAATGATGTGACAATACTCTTATAGTGAACATAAAAATCATATTATGTTAGAAATACAACGCGTTATTAATACACTGACAAATTGGTTTAAGTGTAATTCCTTATTATTAAATGCAATTAAGTCTAAATATGTTTTTTTATGAACCAAATTATAATATTAAACACTAAAACCTTAATAATAAATGGTTGTATTACAGAAGAGATTTTATCTCATCTGAGGTTGAGAGTTACACACTGAGAAGATTATCAAAAAGGGGACTTCTAACGTTGGCATTTTATCTAGATTATGGACTCTCAACCCTTTTCCTTTCATTTTGCTATGTTTTGATAACTTACACTAAGCTACATGCATATGGCAAAGTTGTACAAAACTTCAATGAACCCAAATCAAAATGTTGCAAAACTGCGCCTTAAATTTTATTTTTACTTTAGATTATTTAATGTCACCTAATTTGTCTATCAGAGTAATTCCAATCTCAGCCGTTATGAGTTTAGGCTCTATCAAGTTCATATTAAACTCCTGTTAAATAAGCACGTCCAAAACCAGTGTCAAGAAGCAGTGTTGAAACAACAAAATCTGGATTCATTGTCAAAAGTACAATTACAATAGTAATTACTGTATTTAATTAACTACCTTGAGACATAAGGAATCTGATGACATTATTTACCTTTGTCTCGTGCAAAGAAATATTTATTAAAGGAATATTCTCACACATTTCGCACTTCGCACTTCGAGTGTGGGTGCATCTAAAAACTAATACAACTCAAATGTAAATAGTACTTGCTAGAAAACGTTAGGAGTTGCTTTTAGAGTTCATATAAGCTCGTTTAGAGCTCTGACCACATTTACGACACTTTCTTTACAAAGTGTAGTCCAGGGTTGAGGGCCCTAAGTCGCAAAGCATACTCAAGGGATGTTTTCTATAAGAAGAGGAACGAAGCAGTTGTACCCAAATGCAATTACAGAACGACAAAGTGTAGCATAAAACATGTGAAGCTAAATCCCAATGATACACACTCTGAAAGTGGTCACATCAACTCAAAAAGCAACTCTTGAGTTATTCTGGTAAGTTTTATTCACATTCTAGTACTTCTTATTCATTTAAGGTGGAACCCATACTCGGAAGTTTTGCCACTGATTTTTATACCTGCATACAGATACTTCAACTTATTTTTTAGAACATTAATAGTAGACACTTAGAATTTCTTTGTATTCTAAATCCTAAACATAAATATTGTGATGATTTTGTTAACAGATAATAAAATGTTGATGTTTATACTGCTGCCCTCAAATTGTGATAATTTATGCAGTCATTAACGTGAGCCTCTGGCTCTTTGGGTCCTTTTCAAACTAAATATATAAACAACAAATTAAAAAACGAATAGGCATGACTTTTATCACAGGTAGTATCAAAATATTGCGAAGGTATACAGAAATTAATAGCGTATCACGAAAATTGCGTCAATAATTGTAGAATTTATGTGGAGAAATGGTTCTGGTATTGTATGGAACATATACTTGTAACTCCGTTTAAAATCGCGCCCTGTATGTCAATGTTTGATAAGCGCAATGGGCGAATCAACCGGTCCACTTGAAATTGTTACGTAACTATATTTAATATCTAAAAATCGGCGGCAATGTGCACTCTCATACATAAGAACGATTAAATATACGATACTCAAATACATTTTTAAAAATAATGACCACGTAACGGGACCGGTCCAACTGTAATACGTTTTTATTACTGACAAGTGGGAGCTCATATTATTAAGTAAGGAATGAGAAGCTTCCGACATAAATGTTGACAGTATTGTTGGCATAAATTTATGCCGCTGACCTTGTCAAATTGTTACGTAGTTAATAACATTCAAAGAACAATTCTACATTGGCGCCTATAAGCACTTTCTAAACATGAAAAGCTACTTGCTTAACAGAAACTTGTCAATGGAGGTGTTGCTTACAATAATACTGCTTACAAGGAAAAGGTTGATAATATGTGTAATAAAGTAATTTAATATATTCTCAGTTAAATAGTACCATATGCTCGATACAAATGTAATCACATGGCTGTGCAACACGTACATGATTACCGTCGGTATTTTTTCCTGTAAATTGCAAGTTCTTTTCCCCTTAATCCTAAACATCTAGCTAACATTCTGGGAGGTGCAAATTAATCAAACCATCATTGTGACAAAAGAGAGGTTAGGAGTCGGAGCTCCCAATGATATATCAAAATGTCCAAAAGCATTACATATATAATTAAATCGAGATTACTTACAGTTTTATAGTTGTTTAATAACTGGTGTACCATACAGATGAGTGAAATTTTAACTGCAATAAATTCATAATTATTTTCATGGAATGTCAACAACCATCATTCTTAATTTTTTCCCCCCTTCCTCCATGAAGTTACAGCTCGTGCGCTCTATTGGCAATATTCTAAACTACTGTAAATGTAACAGGACCGAACAGGACCGAATGTAACCGTAGTTAAATGTTCTGTGACGTAAACATGTATTGTTGACTTTAATGTTTCCCCTTTTTCTGAACCGCCTTAATCCCCAGAAGTAATAAAGCTTTTCAGATACATTAAGTTAATTTTCTAATTAATTTGGAAGTATTTCTTGCATGCAAATTCTAAATTTCAAGAACTACTTCTTAGGGACAAAGCTTTGTGTCTTGTGATTGGCTAAATAACTGGAGGGAATGCTAGTATGATTTGATCTGAAATATTGGGATCACTAGGTGTTCAGTGTTGGAATCACTTGGGATGTAGCGGACGAGGATTAATACATATACTATTGTTAATAAAAAAAAGTATGGCTTATGGTTAATTTCTTGTGAATGGCAGTGAATTCTGAGTTTCTAACATCACTTCTGATTGAAAACCCGAGGTATGCTTTGGTTGCGATCTCAATAATTATTACCCATTTAATTGCATTGTTAATTTGTGGATATTTATCAATTTGATCTTTTACTTGACCCAGTTTCTGCTTATCTGCAAATTAGTTTTGTTCTTCATAATACTATACTACATAATGTATTTATTCATTTCAACATTACTAACAATGCAGTATAAATAGGGACAAATATTTGACATCTAAGTTTTGCATGTCCATTTATTAGAAATATTTCACCATTCCTTATTGTTCACATTACTTAATATCAAAATCGTAAGAGATAGCCCAAAACTTCCTGCACAAAAAATGTAGATCTTGTTGAAACACAATTGTTCAAATAAATGTTTTTGTACAGTGAACCATTTTAGATGTATTCGTTATTGGTGTGAGTTTTGGGAAACTTCAACTTTCGTGAAATGCAACATCGTTATTCATTTTTACTTTCTCTACTGGTAAATAGAGGAAGTATTGTATTCCACCCAAAAATTCGATGTCGAGATTTCACCGGAAGTATATGTTTTGAGGCCCCCTGAATCCAAAAATAGCATTTTTAGAAAAAGGTCCGCGTGCATGTCTGTGTCAGTCTGTGGACAGCATAACTTAAAAACGAAAAGTCGGCTAAAAACCAAAGTTGGTATTTAACTTTTAATGTCTTTCAAGGATGCAACACAAAGATTTTGAAGAAAATAGCCCCACCCTAAACTACCCTTTACTTGGAAAATGTTTCGAAAATTTTGATTTTCTTGAAAATGGGTCTGACGATTTTGAATAAATGCCATATGTTTGAGATATTTTTGTACATATGAAATGTATATCTTGAACTTTCTGGCTAGAGCCCCTGTAGTTGTATGTACTTTGGATGACTTTTGCATAACTGGTAAACCGTTAAGAGATAGACCAAATCTATACAAAAAATGTAGATTTTGCTAAACTACACAATTTATGTCTCAATAACTTCTCTTGTAGGGTGAACCATTTTGGAGATATTCCTTGTTATGTGTGTGAGCTTCGGAAAACTTAGAACTTTCGTGAAATGGATCATCGTTCATTTTTTTATATGTTAAGTGTGCAAAGACAACAGAATCTGAAAGCTTTAAAACATTTGACTATCCCACAAAGCCTACTGTATTCTAACATTCCCCTTGTACCTACAAGGAAATAAGCAATAAGATGTACAAATGTTTATCTTAACTAACACGAAGAAGATATAGGAATAAGAGTTTGTAAGAATGGTTAGTACAAGAGTAGAGAAAGTCATGTGAGTGCAACACATCAGATTTTTTTATATCTTAGCCGTGCAAAAAGAAGAGAATTTGAAAGCTTTAAAAGGTTTGACTATCACTCAAAGGCTACTGTATTCCCATATTCCGCTTGCACCTACAAGGAAATAAGCAATAAGATAATTTCTGCAAATGTTTATCTCAACTAACTTGAAGAAGAAAGAGGAATAAGAGATAGTAAGAATAATTAATACAAGAGTAGAGAAAGTCTTGTGAGTGCAACACATTAGATTTTTTTAATTACTTTTCAAAATAAGGACTGTACACTTTTGAAAAAATAAATTTATCAAAGACAAATATTTCAGTAATAATATATTTATGATGTATTAGAGTAAGTTGCTATAGGTATGATTAAGTAGTTACTTCAATTTGGGACCCAACCATACAAATTATGAAACTTCTTTGTCTTGAATAGTAATATGATACTGAAGAAATACCTAATAAAATATGTACCTATGCCCACAGCTAAACTTATTTATTATTCTTTAAGCTACTCTTACCTTTCATATGGGATCAAATTATGGAGTAACACAACTAAGGTCAATTTTGACAAAATCTTTGTGTTTCAGAAAAAAGCTGTCAGATACCTTGGGAATCTAAAACATAATGAATCTTGTTGTCTAACATTTACAAAATTAAATCTTCTAACCCTTCCCAGCTATATCACTGAAATAATGCACCTTCAAAAATTTAAATTGCATCTTGAAACCAACTCAGACACAATCACAATACTAGACATAAAGATGACTTAGCAATTCCTACCACAGACTGCTTTTACGAGAAGACACCTAGTTTTATGGGTATACAATCTAATAACATTCTACCAGTTACTAGCAAGAATTGTAAAGATAATAAATTTAAATCAATGCTGAAATGTTTCTTAATTGACAAAGACTATTATAGCGTGGATGAGTTTATTAATACTAGTTAGAATCTTATTTTTATCATACGATCTAATCGACAAAGATTATTATTGTTATTATTAATATTAACCTCATATGGCATTGTTCTTTTATGTATTTAACCCTATACTGAACTGAAAATAAATAAATCAACAGTGCATTTTAATGTGATGATTGACATCAAAGGCAAATTATATTAATTCAATTCTTTTCTACCCATTACAAGCTCACGCAATCACAATATGCTACACTATTCCTATAAAAAGTGATTCTTTAATTCATGTTATGTTACTCATACATTTTTGTCCACAAATGAAATTAAGCACACGTCCTGGCTACATGCACAATAGTTTGAATATTGTAAGCCAGTTTTGATACCAAGGAATCCATGAGGGGAGGGGGGGGGGAAGCAAGATGCCCACCTCTATAGCGCGGTGGTAGCATGTCTGCCTCAGGTCCAAGAGGTTGCAAGTTTGAATCTCACTTAGGGTGAGTTATCCGGATAAGGTTTTTCTGAAGTTTTCCCTTATCCTGACAAGACGAATGTCGGGTAACTTAAAGTTATATGGACCTCAGGCTCATTTGAATATAATTCACCCATTTAATTCATTCACCGTCGGATGTGACATTACATCAGAGGATATTAATAATAATTAATCAATACCAACCAAAAGGTAGAAGAAGAGTGGGACGTCAACTCACCAGATTCCATTTCTTGATGTACAAACAGGTCAATGGCCTAAATCCATGAAGGCAGAAGAAAATAATAATAATAATTTTTAAAAAAATCTGATGTGTTGCACTCACATGACTTTCTCTACTCTTGTACTAACCATTCTTACAAACTCTTATTCCTATATCTTCTTCGTGTTAGTTGAGATAAACATTTGTACAAATTATCTTATATCTTATTTCCTTGTAGGTGCAAGGGAAGTATTAGGATACAATAGGCTTAGTGCGATAGTCAAATGTTTTAAAGCTTTGAAATTCTGTTGTCATTGCACACAACATATAAAAAATCTGATATGTTGCACTCACATGACTTTCTCTACTCTTGTACAAACCATTCTCACAAACACTCATTCCTATAACTTCTTCGTGTTAGTTGGTGTGCTGAGGAAATAAAAGTTTTCAGTTGTGTTAATTGCTATAGTGGTGGTCATAATATTTAGAGCGAGTTGCAAATTTCACTGAAGAAGAAGAAGAAGAAGAAGAAGAAGAAGAAGAAGAAGAAGAAGAAGAAGAAGAAGAGATAATATCACACAAATCAATTGTATGTAACCATTACTAGAGATTGTGAAACCGTTGCTGTTCTGGTGATTCTGAGTACAATTGAAGGGCTTAGTGGAATAAGGGGCTATCCCTCATTTTGGTCAAACATGAACTAGTTGCATATTATGTAACCTGAGTCCATCTAGTATTAGTTTATTGAACTATTAAGAGTGTAGGATAGCCTCTCTGACATATTGGAGAGATAGATAAAAGTCTTTTGAAGAGCTTTCAGGTATTCTGAGTGGAATATGGGGCTATCCCACTCCTGTTTGAAACCTTTGTCCTGATGGGTCAGCTGTATACCACATTGGCCAATGGGAGACCAGCTTTCACATCTCGTGGTTTGGAAACAAGATGGCTGATGATGAAAGGTTTGTTGTGCTTGTAAATGAAGAAAGTGAGGAAAATAGAAGCAAAAAGAGGAAGAGAGATGTAGAAAAATGGAAATACAACAGCAGGAAGTTAGCACGGAATAGTAGAAAAGAATATTCTACACGAAAAGGCAAAATTGTGCCTGCTAAAGCATTTACAAATATCAAATGTTGCAAAACTGAATGGTGTGTTTATAAACACATTACAGAAGAAGAGAGTGATGCAGATTTTGGCATTATTGAAAACTTAAAATGACGTAGCTAGTATACGTATACACCTGAGTAGTGGGCAAATCTTATACGAAATGCAAGGAAGCAGAAGCCGTTCTCTGTACTGGAAATGAAGAGAGAAGATTTTGTTAGTCTGGCTCCATTAACAAGTAAATTAACAAAAAGAAACAAATTATGTTCTGGCGTAAATGTGGACTTCCGGAAAGCATCCATTCTAAGGTTCGAAGGTGGGCATGAAGTAGACGTGTGTTTAGCATACAGTCAATTAGGTCCTTACACTACCGTCAGTTTTCAAAAAGGAAAAAGAAAACCACAGAAAATATCAAACACAGTCTTCGAACCAAAGTACCCTAATGGAAGGTCAATCAAAGAAGCAAAACATTGAGACATAACCTCATTGTTGAAGTTCATAACCCCTGTATACCATGAATTTTATTTAAATTTGAGATCAGACAGCATGTGTGAAGTGGGAGGGAACAATGAAGATGAAATCATTTGATTGTGATGTTTGGAAGTTGTGATTGTCACTTTTAATGTAGAATATTGTATGCCGTCTTCAAGTTAAGTAAATATTCTTTATGCTATAAACTAACATACTGTGTCCTACATTTGCAGAAAGTTAGTTCAAAACCTTCCTAATTTAGTACCAAAATTATTTAGTGATTGGTAATTTTTTGTTTGAGTTATGGAAAATCTAATAAAGTATTAAATATCTCAGAAACACAATTTTGAGGGATACCCCCTTATTCCACTAAGCCCTTCACTTGTAACGGTTGTTTTAAAAGCAAGTTAATTGTGTATCTCAGTGTAACTGTTATTAAATCTCTGATACCACTTATGACAACTGCTTTCAAAATGATTGCATATGCGTGACATATTTGACATACAAATAGTTAAACGGTTTCTGAATATAAATCTCCAGAAGCTGTGGTCTACCATTAAGGGATTCTTATTGGCTTAAAGGAAGATAAGGTTACACGTTATTAAAGTAGACTAACTTGAAATACTGCATTACTTGCCAATAAAGTGAACATACATTTGAATGTTGTTAACACAAAGTCTATATCCATTTGAAAATATCTTTGTATAATAATTTTGCTGGTTGCTACTATTGCTGTGTTATATAGGTCCCATGAATTAACCTCGCCTTGACCTTGCTTTGTTCACATCACTAACAAGTTCAACAATGAAAGAAGTTAGAATTACTTAACAGCCAAATAACTGTAGAAAGAAAGAATTTTGAATAAGCCAAGAATCAAACCTGGTACCTTGCTTCCATTTGGAGCTCATGACATGAAGTCGTCTGCTTACTGACCTCAAAGACCACCTTCTGTTATGTCACTCTGCTCAAGGCATACATGGGAGAGGTCATGTGACGCATATGTCATGCCTGTCAGTCTGGATGGCTCATTTGGTTAGGCACTGGCCTATTGATCCCAAGGTTCAAACGTTCAAAGCCAACTTAGACCCTTGGTTTTTAAGTGTGCTTGAAAGTGAACCATCCTGTGTCAGTAGATTCACTGGCATGTTCCTGGTGGAACGAAATTCTGGCACACTGATGCTGATACGATCCTGGCAATTGACAGCGTCGTTAAACAACAAAATAATTTTCATACCCTGCTCCATTTAACAGCAGTGATAGCCACTAGTCCAGATGTTTGATGTGTGGTGTGATATAGATGCAGTCTTGTAAGTGGAAGAGTCAAGGTTTAGCACAGAGGCAGGGTTCAAATTAACGGGGGATTCCCCCTCTCGTAGAATAATTTCCTCTTCTCTTTCTTTATTTCCCTGATTACCCTCACCTTATGTAGGACTTACACCTCCTACGATTTACAAGCCAGTGCCTAAGGTCAGACACCTGTCAGGAACAGAGGGACCTCTGAACCAGACAGAGTGAAGACCTGGAAGCAGGTGGTCAGCCAAGCACCATGTATGATAGTGAGGAAGAGGACGATATGAAATGCAGGTGAATTGGATGATTGAAAGGGTGATAATGGAGCAATTGGTGGAATGAATGGCAGGGGAAACAGGAGAACCTGGAGAAAACCCGCCCAGATGCCACTTCGTCCACCACGAATACCACATGTGGGTCCCGCCTATGTGGTATTCGAGTGGTCTAACCACTTAACCATGGCACCGCCATTATACTTCCAGACTCAGGGAAGTATATTTTCTCCTCTTATTAAATAATTTCTCCGGCTCGTCAAAGAAGAATTCCTTCCCTGCCAGGGAAATATTTTTTCTCTTTACTGCAAGTATTTACTATTACTGCTCTTTGAAATACAAGACATGGAACACTTTCAATAGAGATTATACATTATATGAGTGGGAGCTGTGAGTAAGCAAAGTATCATATGGCAACTAAGTTAAACAATAAACAATTCTCAGGTTTATTGGTTGGGTTGACATTCAGGGTTCACAATTCTGCGTCAGCAATGACGAGTGCAGCTTGCAGTTTCTTGCAACTTGCTGTCCTATTGTTCGTCAGCATGGATAAACTAGTGAAAAGTTACAGAACATAGTGACTGATGTATTCCAGGCCTCAATCAATGGCAAGAATCATGCAAACTTGATGCAGCATTTGAGTGATCAAATCAAGCACAACCAGTTGTGTTTAGCAAAAAGGAAAGTTTTATTTCATTAAGATAATGCAGCAACTCATGCCTCTATTATCACCATGACCAAAATGAATGAGTTAAAATTGCTTCCTTCTGCACCTTATTTGCTGGATTTAGTCCCCTACGATTATTTTCTGTTTCCAAAATAAGAAATGGCTTGGTGGTAAAAGTTTTGCCAACAATGAAGAGGTGGAATCTTCAGAGCTTGATGTTTCTCACTATAAACAGAATATTGAAGCTATTAGGCATCACTGGGACAAGCGTATTAAGCTAAAAGGAGACTATGTAGTGAGATGAAGATGTTTGTGGTTTCCTGTTAGGTCGGGTGCTTCTGGTACATTTGTTTGTGACTGACTTTGTAATGGAGATAACATCGGCTACCATGCTCAGTAAGTCCATAGTCTGCATTAAAGATTGCAATGGCTTCTAGTCAAGTACATTTAGCATTATTTAAAAGCAGGAACCAACATTCTGACTTGAGCTTAGCTTCTTCAGTAGTAGACATGAATTCCAAAATGAAGACTATCCTGGCAATCCCCCGGGCTCCTCCCTGACTGACAGAGGGGCTCTAATGACCTAGCTGTCGACAGGCCCTTAAACCCTACTCACTCACTCACTGACTTACAGAATTTATAATGTATAATCAGACTTTGCCATATTAATGTCGAATTTTCTGTTCATAATTTACTTGCTCTATGTCTAAGTCATCATAGAAATTGTATTGTTTGCGTTATTCTGTACCAAATTTTCTTTTCATAAATTACTTTGTTTTTAAGTAATCATAAAGACTGTGTAATAAGTTTCTTATAACAATAAGTTTATCATAAATTAAACTATAACAGAACATAAAGGGTAGTAAAATGTGATTTTTTTTAAGAATAATATTTTGAAATATAAATTGGAAAACAAAGTGAAAGTGTTGTATTTTAGGTTGCTACTGGATTTTGGTTATGACAAGAGAAACAATTACAAAGTGAAGAGCTTGCTGTTGTTCTTGTTCTTCTGGTCATGTCAGCTGACGTTCTCTCGAGTGCTTCAGCAACAAAAGTAATGGATTTCATACCAGTAAATTGAGTTTGCTTTATACACTAACAAATTTGGTTGCTGTAATATGCTTTAAGTAATCCTTTAAACTGTGCATTCCAAGAAATAATAATAGTAATAATAAAAATAAAGATAATTAAGAAAGCTTATGATTCAGTGGACCAAGAATCATTATTTGAAACTCATTAGAGACACTAACTGATACTTAAGCTAAAATTAAATTCATGGGGGAAATTTGTGAATCCCTCAAAGTTAAAACAGGAGTAACGCAAGGAGATGGACTCTCCAATACTTTTTAATTGTGTTCTGAAAAAGTAATACAAGAATGGCGTAAAGAGAAAGTACTTTCAAAAATTGATCAACCTACCATATTAGGCAGAGGAAAATTAAAAGCAGATGGCACAGCTTATACACATGATCCAGCAATCTTAATGTGATGTTGTAATAGTTCAAAAGCAGAGTGAATTACTAAAGAAATTGCAAAGATAATTGATCTGCAGATGTCTTTTGAAAAAACTGAATAGATATATATATATATATACTATCAAAGATGGACCTAATATAAATGCTATACACCTTGTGACTAAGTACAGGACAAAATAATAAACCACACTGTAATAATTCAATCACACGATATCACTGTCATCTCTATACTGTACTTCCAGAGCAGAGAAAAACAAGTCAACTGTGTGATCTTGTGTACATCAGCTGCTGTTATTGTGTTTCCATTTGCGCAATGGAAAAACACAGAGCAATGATTCTCATGTTTTTGGGTCTCTCTGTATAATTTGAATTTTTAAGCCTTTGGGTAACTTGATTTTTGTTCTTACATTAGCAATTTCTGTCCAGAGATTAGGTGTTGCTTCTAGACCTTCAATGAAATCATACAGAAACTTAGATTAGCAGTAATATATGCCACATCATTTCTGAAACAACTGTCACTTAGCGAATTGTGAACAATTTCTATTGATGAAGCATTGTGTTTATCCACAACTGCTTTAAAGCTTTCTGAATGTTACACATAGTACACTATTGCTGTGCTTTTCAAACGGGAAGGAGTTTGTCCTTGAGCGCCTCCAGGCTGGCAACCAATTGGAGTGCTGCTGTGTTGTCATATTGCTTTCCCCTTAAGTGGGGCTTGATGCGTGCCAAGAAATATGAAGAGTGGGGGTAATGAGCTTGCAGTGCTGTGTACGTAAATGTATCTCATTGGCTGCACATCAGAACTCTTCCCATTTGAAAAGCACAGTGGTTACCTTCATTATACACTGAGTGGCCAAAAGTCATGGGAAGGTACCAGTGGCATCAAAGCTATCACCGAAGCCCAACCTAAAGTGAACTAGAAATTAATACGTAATGTTAATAATAACCAGTTTCCCTCATGAAGAATTGCCACATTGGATGGAGTATGTGTTATTAACTATCATGAACTGAGGGGAGTGTAGGGCTTTGGATGCTTGCTGGCGCAGCCTGCACTACGATGTGGGAAGAGTGAGGTGAGGTGGCAGAATGCAGGAATAAGCATGCCAAGGTGTCGCTATACTCATACGAGCGTCTCCAAAATGTGCCATATGAACACGACTGGCTACATAGCAATAGTCAATTATCAGACATCATAAACCAAATGCTACAATAAAAATATCAGCACAACACTTCTGGAAATGTAATAGTATTGATGTTTATGTTATTCACTTACAAGATCGATGACTTCAAATAGTTTAGCACTTATGTTTCTTGCACTATTCATCTGAAAGTGTGTTGTTGAGACAAACGTTAACATCTCGGTGACTTGCACATTTTCAGGCTCACCACATTCTTTCATAAGCTGAGACGACAGAATAAGTCCATTTACCATATCTAGCGCAAATGTGTTTCTAATTTTGGTTTTTATTAAACCTAGTTTAGAAAAAAACTCTTTCACAAGAAGCATTTCTGAGGGTAACTCCCCAGTTCTTTGAGATCAGTATTTCCACCAAGGTGACATATGTTTAACAGCACTCCAGAAACTGCCTGGTTCAGGCATGTTCTTTATTTCACAGAGTTTTCTCCACTGATCATCAATTTTCTGAACAGTGCCTTCTTCATTGAGATTACCAGATCTGGGCACATTGGCAACAAGAGGATAAAGGGTAGAAGGATTAGTAGGATATGAAATGGTTGCCTTAGAGGGATGGAGACATGCCATAAGGACAAAAGTGCTGTCACTATTTATAATTAATTTTGTTTCACTGGTGTGACAAACCAGTGAAAATGATATTTTGCCAGTATCGAACTATCATACATTAAAATTATCATACAACCGCATAATTATCTATGGGTTGGCAGCCATGAGTACAAAAATTCAAATTATCATATGACCCCA
Source organism: Tenodera sinensis (assembly GCA_030765045.1). NCBI lineage: Eukaryota > Metazoa > Arthropoda > Insecta > Mantodea > Mantidae > Tenodera > Tenodera sinensis. The sequence continues at coordinate 2,925,905 of CM060965.1, read as the reverse complement.
TAATTATCGTACGGGTTAGCAACCCTGTGGAGCATACACCAGCATTGACAGCATCCCATAAATACTTGATTGGACTTTAATTGGGTGATCTGCAGTGCCAAACCATGGTCATAAATTCACTGGAGTGCTCATCAAACCACCTGCGTGACATGTTGCACTGTCCTGTTGAAACATGGGATTTCCATTGGGGTACTCTAGTGCCAGAAAAGGATGTAGACATCTGAGAGAATGTCCATAAAACATGCACTTCCAGCCAGACAATGAGGCGTAATTGTGACCATGAGAATGCAGCCCTAACCATAACTGAGCCACCTCCTGCCTGGACAAAACCTTGTTGACACATAAGATTTATAGCAGGCACTGGCAGGTACACTACTTTGGAGTGGTGGGCAGACAGCACCAAGAGCTTGCTTACCGAGCAGCAATTGGTGACATCTAGAAACATAAGTGGATTGGATAGCAGTGGGGGTTCAGTGTTTGGTACAGCAATATATGTATTCTTGATGAAAATCTTAATGCAGAGCTTAGAATCAAGGCAGCACAAAATATCTCCCAAACATTCACAGGCTGGTCAACAGAAAACTAACCAATAAAAAATAAAACATTTAATATAAGTTGCTGTTCAATGTTGTTGTATTTTATAATTTACGAGTTCATGTTCTCATCAGTTACATCTTTAACTGTTTTATTTGTATCATCTGTCTTGAATTTTTATACTATGAAATATAATTTTGCTCCTGTTACATTTAAGAGTTCATCAGAAAAGCTGTTTCTGTTTCATGTTTTGCTGATTAAGTCACTGTACAAATAGGCATATAATTAAATTCATCAAGTAGATAAACGGAGCGAAAGAATTCTGCTGCAAGTGTAAGACCGAACTATGTGTGATAAATTGTCTGACAAATTGCAATGAATATGTCTGAAATTACATACATGCACTTTGTAATGCTGTAAATGTAGAACATTGATTCACTAATTAATAAAGTTTTAGGTTAATTTGACCTGCTGTAGATTAGTTGTCTTCAATAAAGCACACCACTGATGTAAGCCGAAAGCTGTGCGGAGGCGAGTCAGAGCAAGGCTTGATCGGGCAAACCCAGCTAGTGCCTGACCTATAGCTTAATGACGTATACACCACAGTCTCATGTACCCATCAGCTCGATACAACAGGAACCAGATTCATTGCCAATGTTTGCAGACCCACACTCCTTGTTGAGCTCTTTGTCAAGGTGTCAGCAAAGTGAAACAAGTTGGTTGTTGGCTGTTGTAGCCTATGTGGTGCACGTGTTTCCCTACAGGCATGGTAGAAACGGATTCCTGACAACATTCAACTGGACAGTGATCTGAATCACAGTAGCCCTTTGAGCGCCCTGTATAGTTCTGCTGAGAGCTAGAATCACTGAAAAATACAATGCCCTAGCCGGGATTTGAACTGCAGTTCATACATAGCTGCTCTAACCACTGAGCTACAATGGCAACTTGCCAGTGCAACATTAAAATTCCCAATAGATGGTAGTTTTCAGACTTGTAGGCCGTGGTCCATTCGATGAATTATCTGACGTTTCGCCCAAGACTACGTTGGGCATCTTCGGAAATCGAATCCTGGCTGGTTAACAACTAGAGGGCGATTGATGGAGTGCCCAGCTTATATATACGTGAGAGGGACTGCCTCTCATCTCCTATGTCAATCACTACTTTGTGGCTGTGGGAACTGCCACATTATTGGTTCTGTTGGCATTCTGGGGCTTTGGTTTTGTATTGTCTGGCACCGGCACCCAGGCTGTGTGTATACGTGTTTCTTCTTTTCTATTAAAGTTGTTTTTATGTTTATAGATCTCAATGGATTCTCGGTACAGCCATGCGTGGTAATATGCTGTGTTGCCTTGTCGAACCTGATGTCATGGCCCGCTAACAGTGCATGCTTGGCTACTGCCGATTTCTCCAAGTGTCCTAGCCGGCAGTTGCTTTTGTGTTCCTTTAAGCAGGTTTTTATACTGCGTTTGGAAGTGCCAACATAAACACCGCAGCTACATGGTATCCGATAAATCCCCTGTGTCAGCAACGGATCCCGCCTGTCCTTTGCTGATCTCAGATGCTGTTTTAGTTTCCCACAAGGTTTAAGATTGTCTTTATCCTGGCTCTTTCCAAAAATTTGCCAATGCGATCAGTGATGCCCTTGATATAAGGCAAGAATGCTGTATGCTGTTGTCCAGTTGTCTCGGTGCAAGTTTTTGTTGTCTTGGATGAGAAGTTCGGGTCATGACATCAAGTTAGATGAGACTGAAGTTCTGGACAACACAGCATACTACTGTGGATGGCTGTACCGAGAAGCCATTGAGATCCATAAACATAAAAACAAATTTCAATAGAAAAGAAGAAACAACACGTATACACACAGCCTGGGTGCCGCTGCCAGACAATACAAAACCAAAGCCCCAGAATGCCAACAGAACCAATCATGTGGCACTTCCCACAGCCACAAAGTAGTGATTGGCAGATGGACAACCAATAGGAGATGAGAGGCAGTCCCTCTCACGTATATGTAAGCCAGGCACTTCATCAATCGCCCTCTAGTTGTTAACCAGCCAGGAGTCAATCTCTGAAGATGCCCAACGTAGTCTTGGGAGAAACATCAGATAATTCGACTGGACCATGGCCTATAAGTCTGAAAACTACAATCTATTGGATTAACGCTGGCCGTGAAAGCCTAAGCATGTATATTAAATTCCCCAACCAATTCGTATTTTCCCAGGGAATCTCAGATATGAGATAATTGCCCCAAGGGCAACCTACAATCATAAGCACTTTATGTTTCTGGTTCAATTAAATAAGTTTTAGATGGTAATTGTTATTTTATGCCAACCAACTACTGGTGGTGAGATTCCCTAGTAGTCTACGAGGAAAATACGAATTGGTTGGGGAATTTATGTCATACTGGCAAGTTGCCATGGTAGCTCAATGGTTAGAGCGGCTGTAAAATTGAATTTTTCAGTCCTGATTCTACCTCTCACATGGCTTGTGTGTTAAAAAAACCATCAATAATTGGTCGGCATAAAATAACAATTAACAAGGATGTCCATTCGTTAATCACCTGTGGTCTTCCTGTGTTTACACCTGTGGAAACATCCTCTATGTGATCTGCAAGAGGAAATGGATCGAGACCACCTTCAAATATGCCCGGCCACTTCTAATGCCCCATCCATCAGTGAAAAATATTGGAGAGCAAGAGGATTAATGACTTCATTGTCAGAAATCCAGCATTAGCTAACAACAACAATACCTGTGGAAACATTCTCTCTGTGATATTGAAGATCAATCCTACACATTAATGACCTTAGAAACCTGAGTTCTTGTGTAATCTCCAATATGCTATGACCCATGCATTTTGCACCAATTATCATCCCACATTCTGTCAATTAGCTCACAATGTGTTGCCACACACGTCTGTAATACACAGCTCAGATATTGCGTCTACATTTACACCATAAGCTGCATCTCGCCTCAACACTCGGGCGTCATACACAACACACTTTCTGATGCAGCAACCCTTCCCATGACTTTTGGCCACTCAGAATTTATAGGTATGTATTAAATTTACTATAAAATGTCATAATAATCTAAAATATACGAATGTGCATAGTCATGATACTAGGACAAAAGCCAATCATTCCATTACAGATTAAGAGCAACTCCAAATTCATAAAACATACCACCAAACATTTACATTCCCAAATAAAATGCAAAAACTGAAAATTTTTAGCTCTTAAAAGAATTCTAAAGAACAAATATGTTGTTGTTAGCTAATGCTGGATTTCTGACAATGAAGTCATTAATCCTCTTGCTCTCCAATATTTTTCACTGATGGGTGGGGCACTAGAAGTGGCCGGGCATATTTGAAGGTGGTCTCGGCCCATTTCCTCTTGCAGATCACATAGAGGACAAATATAAAGGCAGTCTTTAAAATATTGTGTTTTTGTACTTCTCATCTGCGTGTTTAAGGAGTATTCCCTATTATAAGAGGAGGACAGTTCAAATGGGTTGCACAGTGTTTTGCCTGTCCCCTTCTCGGCACTCGTTACTGTATGCTGCTATCACAGGAAGGTGCAGATGAAGCCTACAACATTTTTAGAACTACTTTTAAAGGCTTTACTTACCTTACTTTATGAAACGAGATACTGAAACTTGCCACCATCATTGTCCATAAATTTTTGGACCTTTTTAGGAAACTATCCATCACTCTCCGTAGTTCACATTGAGAAATGCTGGAAATTTCCTAACAGATATTTTGTTTTAATTCTTCCAGGATGTATGGACTTGTCTTGTACAATTTAAGTTACCCCAGAGATAGGAATCCTTATTGGAGCTCTGTGAAACCTTTCTCCACTATTGCACACCAGGCGCCACTTTTTTCATCATAAAGGGGTCCTGAGTTATAGTGCCAATTCTTTTCGAGTTAACAGTTGACATCTGTACATACATGAATTTTATTTTGCCCCCTTTTCTAGAGAATTAACAGACACGGAACGTGATCTTGCCTGTTTTTCAACAAGACTCTGCAAAAGCTCATACAGCCAATCTTTTAATGGGAACAATTGAAAGTGTCTTCCTTTCATAGAAGTTTGAAAACAGTGTTGTTGTAATTAATTTAATTTAAACAGTGAGTTAATTAATAACACTGAACAACACTTACAACATATTTTTCCGGGATGCGTTTCGAAGGTGACTTTCCTCCATTATCAACCGGACAATAACTAACGCGTCCCGGAAAAATATGTTGTAAGTGTTGTTCAGTGTTATTAATTAACTCACCGTTTAAATTAAATTGAAAGTGTGTTTCACGACAGAATTATTAGTAGAGGTTTGTGGCCCCTCTGCCCCTCATCTAACCCCTTGTGATATTTCTATCCCTGGGGTAGTTGGGGTAATGTAAAAAAAAAAGTGTACAAGACAAACTCACATACCCTGGAAAAATTAAAACAAAATATATGCTGGGAAATTGCCAGCATTTCTCAACTTGAACTACGGCAAGTGATGGATAGTTTCCTAAACAGGTGCCAAAACTGTATGGACAGTTTCAGCATCTCCTTTCACAAAGTTGGTAAGTAAAGCCTTTAAAAGTATGAGAGGTAGAACTGGAGCTTAAAAAGTCAATGCCACAACTGGGATTTGAACCACAGACCTTCCGCTTGCCGGGCAGACGCTCTAACCACTGAGCTATTGTGACAAACTGCCAGAATGGCATTAAATTCTCAAACCAGTTCGTATTTCTCCTGGTAAACCACAAAGGCAGTCTCACATCAGAGACAAATTAGCCCAATGGTGACTTACTATTGTAAGTACTTTATATCCCAGGATTAAATAACCTTCAGATGGTAATTATTATTTATTTATGCCAACAAACTTACTGTTGGTGTTTTTAAACACACAAGCCGTGTGTGCGCAAAGTTTGAGAGGTAGAACTGGAACTTAAATATTCAATGCCACAACTGGGATTTGAACCACAGACTCAAACTTTGCCCACACACGGCTTGTGTGTTTAAAAACACCAACAGTAAGTTTGCTGGCATAAATAAATAATAATTACCTTTAAAAGTAGTTTTAAAAATACTGTATGGTTTCATCCGCACCTTTCTCTGATAGTGGCAGATGGCAGGGAGCACCAAGAAAGTGACAGGCAAAAAAACTGTGCAGCCCATTTAGAACATTTTTACTCTCCTTGTACTTTTCTGTATCTGTGTTTCTTCTTTTATTTTTTTTTATATCTTTATTTTTTGTGTAATTAGATGATACTTGTAAAATTTAATTACAATGGAGAAATAAAATACAATGCAAATACAATTATATCAGAATTTCATAAAGAGGTAAACAAAGGAATGCTACTCTTTGTATTTGTGTATTTTATGCAGGGAGATGAAGGCATATTTGTTATATAAAAGGCATATATCATATACATATTCTACAATTAATTAACAAAGATTTGTCAATAGTAGTAACAACAATATAATATGTTAAGACATTTGTTTCCAATCCAGCAGACCACTCCATTAGTTACATATGAAAACATTTACATAACAATAATAAAGCTAAATGCTAAAAAGGCCTGCTGATCCCTCTACCAGATCATTCAAGAAATACTTGGTAAGTTATATGTCAAGTTTGAGAAACTGATTTTGATTAGATATAAATTGGATCTGAAAATTTGGCTCTCGAAAAGGTTTAATGGTGCAAGAATTGGAAACAACTATCACTCACAACAATGTTATATGGCATTATTCCACAACAGTGCCACTTAGCAGGTATCCTCCACTGCCACTAGTAAGGATATCAGGATGTGTACGACTTGGTAATACCTGATGACTTCTGAGCCACGATTCAGTAAGCCGCAGAGCCACACATTTCCCTGCTGTCTTTAACTGAATGTAAAGATCTTGCAATGGTTCTCTATAGACACAGTAAACCACAAAAGGTCTTGAAGGTGCTACATAAGGCAACAATGTCATAACAATGTTTGTTGGATGTTCACGACCCACCACGACAAGTGCATCTGCTTTATTCACACTTAGAATATCCGCTGCTTTTTCCGTCTCCAATTCCCAGCGAGGCTTCTTGTTTGACTTCTCCTCATCATCTGACACACTTCTTCGCCTTTTCCCCTCCACCTCTGAAATACTTTTGGAATCAGAGCTATCTTCATTTTCATTGGCTTCAGTGCTTTTTGCTTTATCTTCACAGGTGTTTTCAGTAGTGCAATTTGAAGCAACACTGTCTGCTGTGTAAGTATCCATGTTGGTTACTTTAAGTTTGCGAAGAAGACTGAACATGTTGACGCTAATGAGACGTTGCATCTGTGTCTCACTGTAGTTCATTGCAAGTATTGCCTGTTTCTGAGGAATGTTGCCAGGATGGATGTGTATAATGCGACCCCCATCGCTGATGAAGTTGAGCATAGCTGATGCGACAAGTCCTTGACAGCCACTCTCGTACAAGATGTATGTGCCATCAGAATGCATCCCTGCCGCTAACACCAGCTGTGAGAGTGTGTCCATACGAAGACCCAATACCTTCACAGTGTCTTGTCGATAGAGGATATCAGCTATAAGCCTAATTGTGGGTCTTTTTATCGTCACATACTCAAAATATTTCTTTTCTTTCTTCTTTAGGTATTTTTCTTGTGCATATTCTGTTTTATCCCTAAATGTCTTGCTGTTCTCTATGAGCTGCCCCACAATTTCATGTCCAGACATACCACTATCGCGCAAACCCACAATATCGTCTCTTGACAGTTGTTGGGAACTACCATCATCAAAAATATTTCTGTTATCCACTCCACTTGAAATTTCTTTCCTTAACTTCTCTGCAAGTGACTCCGCAATATCACATTCTTGTAGTTCAAATGTGCGCTTGGCATTCTTTTTGGGCACCATTCTATATGTTGCCCATACTGGCTTCCCTATGATACCACTAAGTTCTACCTGGTCTCTGCCCAGCACTGCAGTTGCTTTTTGGTTCACTTTGTGCAGCTTCGTATACTTCTGTCTTTGAATGACGACATAATCTCCCAACTGGACGGTGTCCTTCTCCTCACCTTGAGCCATTTGATCTGCAACAAAATAAATTAATGAACTCCACAGAAAAGCATTACTTTCCAAAATATACCTACGCTCTTCAAAAACTAATTAAAGATTAGCACTAATGTAAAGTGTATGAGGACAAAGAGATAGATTTTTACAACAGTAAGGTGGTGTGTACAAGTTCTGTGTCAAGGGTTGGTATTTGAAACAAGAAAACATGGCAAACAGTTGCAACGCAGCACTTCTCCTATTACCCCTAAGTGTGCATTACGTCATTTACCGTCATCGTTCCTGACAGCTGCTCTAATATTAGTACTTCAACAAAAATGTCCTTTAACAAAATATGATAATGTCTTTACCATCATCTGGTATTGTGCTTGGACATTGGCATTCGATGGCACAAACGATGTAAACAGTACCCTGACGCATGACTGTACTGGGGGGCTTGCACCATTAGTATGTGTGCATCACAAAGGCTGGAAGCTACAATTGCAGAAATAGGTCTTGCTGTTATGAGAAGCTGTGAAACAATGTCCAGCATTATAAAACAGTCGTGAGCAGTGCAAGACCTCTAAGCTTAGCCCAAGGAATAGGAAGACAATTGTCACAATGGTGCAGAAAGATCCACCAATTTCAGCCAATTTAAGAGAAAACCTAGAAAAAACTGTCCATGTCCGAACTGTCACCAGAATGCTGAATAGTACTGGTTTCAGTGGCAGAGTGCCCCAACGAAAACCCTACATCTATAAAGCAAATCAGAAAAGGCACTATTTGCAGAGGAATTTGTTGGTAAAGATGAGGAGTTCGGGGACAGGGTATTGTAGTTGGATGAAAGTAAATTTAATGTGTACCTCAGTGATGGCCAAGAGAAGAATAAGAACATGCAAGCCACAAACACAGGGGCACTACTGTTTTGGTTAGGGAATATATGGTTTCATTTGGTGTGGGTAAACTCGTGACAATAGATGGGAACATGGACAAGTATGTCTATTCAAACATACTGGGAAGTTGGGTTTAGGTAGGATTTCTACTTTCAGCAGGATAATGCTCCCAAGCACACTGCACCTATACATATTCAAGCTTTGGATTGCATATAATGTCCCTCATATTCTGAACACCCCAGACAATATCTGGAAGAATTACAGAACATGTTGAACAACCGGTTAATCACAAAGATCATGTGAAACTGATAATTCTAGAAGAATGGAACCAGTTAAATGCTGATGTTACCAGGAAACATGTGCACTTATGCTTAAAAGAGAAAGCACCATCATACAAAGGAAAGGGCAGATAACCGAATAAGGCTTTTATCATCACAATGTGTTTGACAAGATATAATTGTGTTATATACATGACATTTCTAGCTTCTGACATTACAGGAATAGAAATAAATATTTAGTTGAATTATGGCTGTCTGAATACTTTTGTGTCTCTGTAAGTCGGTGAACTCACAAACATGGTTCATATTTCATTATCTACCAGGGATACTACATGAAGACCTTCAGGAAAATCCCTCAAACACAAGCTCCATTCTTTACATGGAAAAAGTAACACAATTGTGTGTGCATGAAAAATGCTGCTTCTTCAGAAATACTTACATTAGTGAATCCTGAGTAGGTGCAAAGTTATCCCAAGTTAATAATTAGTGGCTTAGGAACATCATGTTGTCTTGATAAAGTCGTTGGGACCACCCTCCATCCCTTTTAAAGCACTTGTGTAGCTTTATTTCATACATATACATTTATAACTGTGTTAAGCATGGTAAATGCAATGCAAATGAAAAGCTTAAGAACAATAGTAAGGAAGACACGAGATACAATAAGGAATGAAAGGATAGGAGACGAACTCAAAGTAAGACGATTGAAGAAAGACAACTCACATGGTATGGACAGGTAAAGAGAATGGGTACAGATAGGAAGGTATGCCAATTTTTAGAAGCAAGACCATTGGGTAGGAACCCAAGAAGACGACCAAGGATAACCTGCGAAGAAGGGATTAAAAGATTGGTGGCTAATAGAGGAAAGACTTGCGATCAGTTCAATAGACTAACAGACGATAGGATTGAGTTTAGGAAAGGATCCGAGGTGAACTCCTGACGCCACAATAGTGGTACAACAGGGAAATTGAACATATACATTTATAATTGCATATACAACTGTACATACACAAAGTGTCATGAATATGAATTAATGCCAATTACATACATCACAAGTTGTGCAATATAATCCTACATGTGCGCAATAAGCGATGTTGAGCGTTTTCACAGATACGCAATCTTTAGCGGAAAAGTTTTCAAACTTGATTGTCTCAAAACCATTTAACGGGTTACGATTGCGTATTTGCTAAAATCGGTCTTAAACCTCAAACGATTTTGATTAGAATGTCAATGCACCAAATATTTTGTACTTTATTTCATTAAAGCACACCACTCTGTGTAAGACTGACGGAAATCTGTGAAAGCGGGGGGAAAGGGAGGGCCGCTGGGTCGAAGTTTTACTGTACTAGGTAAACATTTTGCACATTTACTAGTTTATTGCAAATAGAAACAGATCTGAATAAGCTTCTTAAACCACCTTTCAATTATCACAATAATTTATCCTTTACACAAAATCAAAAGTCTGGCAGCCTTAGATTATAGCTGTTGCTGTAACATTACTAAAAGCATACCTAAAAGATATGAAGGGTTCGGAAACTAAACACCACGTTACAACATAACCTTAAATGCCATGTATTAAGTAGGTCCACTACCTGGCTGCTGACTTCCACGTGCGGTGTGGTGTCTACGCTAGGAGCCGGCCGGCGCATGCGTGGTCAGTTGCTGCAAGCCTGGAGGGAAGTTACTACCAACCAACCGAAGATAGAAAGCCCTGCAACAGCGCCAACCTTGGATAAATGTAACTAGTTCAGGAGTAAAGAAGCTATCAGTTACCATAAATTTGCTAAAAAAAATAAATAGCAATACTTATCCATCCGGATTTCCATTAGACAAGAAAGTTTAGGGAATTACTTCGTCTTGGCGTGACCTTGGCCTTGTGGGAGATGCAGCAACAGGCAGGAATCAGGTTTGCCAAAGGAAAACAGAGGGCAATATGTTGCGTGTCAAAGCGACCAACACTTTAACTGAGTCATTAGCAGAAACTGAAACTTTGGCAGAATCCTTTTTAAATGTGCCAAATCTATCTTCAATTGCAAAGTGAATCTGTATGAATTATACCTTTGTGATTAAAATGCCACAGTTTTATGTTGCCTTTTTAAATATAAATGCTTATTTTTAGAAATAAGTGCTTTTTATTGCCTTTATTTCATTATTTATTAATTATTAAACATTTCCTTCAGGTACATTTTATTTCAATAAGCGTTAGTCGTGACAATGAAAGTTACTTTGCCGAATGTACATATATTATTGTCTAAGTTGCAGACAATATACATATGCGCCCTTCATTCAGTTCATTATTTTCTTTGCAATAATGAGTGCTGCCGCAAAAATAAGTGTATATATATATATATATTTTATTGAAGGAAACTCGTCTGTACAATTAGGTACAATATAGTTAAGCTAAGCTAGATACAGAACAACCATGAAACTTGCAATTGGGGTGCCATCCAGCGATAGCCCCAATAATGTTACACAGAAATAGGGAAAACAGTTACAGAAAAAGCATTTGCATAGAGCTAAATGTTCAGTCGCAAATCAGAATGCCAACGGCGCTTCAGTCTTCTTCGTAGAGGTTCAGGAGGAATATAAATATGGCACAGCAGCGGATTGCGATGGCTCCTGTCCCGCCTCGGACCTCTTTTGGAGGAAAAAGGTCTCCTACCGGAACACCAGTTTGGTTTTCGTTCTGGTCATTCCACGACTGAGCAACTACTGCGTGTAGCCGAGAAAGCTTCCCTGGCTTACCAGGAGAGGGCTAAAACGGTGGCAGTGTTGCTTGACGTGGAAAAGGCATTTTCTACCACTTGGCATGAGGGGCTTGTCTACAAGCTCATACAGCACGAAATCCCCCCTCCATACATTTACTTGGTGACTAGTTTCCTACAGGAACGTAGCTTCCGAGTGAAGGTGGAGGGATCATTTTCTGGAGAAAGGCCCATTGGCGCAGGAGTTCCCGAGGGCAGTGTACTGTCACCGGCACTTTTTGCAGCTTACATGGCCAATCTCCCGACGCACCCCAACACACACATCTGTCAGTATGCGGACGATCTCATGATCTTCGCTACTAACAATAACCCGCGCTACAGTTACCGACAAGTACAAGCCCACCTCTGTGCCATCAGTAGATGGTGCGAGAACTGGCGCATGTCTATCAACCCGGAGAAAAGCTATGCGATTCTCCTGGCTAATACGATAGCCAACCGGCTCCCGCGGGACCTCGTGCTTCGGCGCCGTCGGATCCCCTGGGTCACTACGGTGAAGTATCTCTGGGTCACGCTGGACCGGCGGCTGACGTATAGACATCACGTCAGGGGCAAAGTACTGCAAGACCACGCTGCCCTCCGGCAGTTGTACCCCATCCTCAGTTCCCAAACCATGCCCTTACGCCTGAAGCTTCAGCTGTATCGAGCGATCATCCCGCCTCTGGTCCTGCACGGATGCGAGATCTGGGGAGTGGTGGCCAGGTCCACCTTCATCAGACTCCAGACGTTGCAGAACCGGGCATTACGGATGATCTATGATACTGGCCGAAGATTTCCTGCCCACATCCTACACGAACATTCCGGTATCCCGTACATTGTCGACGTGATTAAAACTCGCGCTCGAACAATGTACAATAAACTCCAGAACCACCGTAACCCTCTGGTGAATACTCTGGGCCAATACGACCAGAGACAGCCGCGCCGACTACCATCCAAAAGATTGCCGAAGGACATCTTAAGTCCTGCGATCTAATCTTAAGATGGGAAAGGCGAAAATGCAATCTGTACTCAAAACAGAGAGAATCTCCAGTTTCAGTTCACCTCTCAGCGAGTGACTGACGGCCAGAACCCTGGTAGGAATTAGCGCGTAGAATTCGCGCACAGCCCACTTGTGGACCAATCCCTGCCTACAATCCCTCCCGTTCCTATAAAAACCCCTGTTCCAACAAATTTTTCCCAGTGATAAACATCCCTGTAGTGACACCATCAAAACCATCGCGCAGGTTAAGCCGTATGACGGCTAGGTACTGCGGTAAAGACACTCGAGCGGGGGAAACATCACCTCATCTCCGCTCGACTCGAACTCCGTCTGGCGTCTGGCGTTGCGATGGCGCAGACATGACTGATGCAGCTTCCTGTAGCAGATGCGGAGGATACACATCACCTCTGGTGGACATGCAGAGTAGAGTTGCGCACGTACCAGGGAGCACCGGTCATGAGGCGTAGAAACGATTCGGTGTACGCTGGATCCTCAGGATCTGCGATGGAGCTGCAGAACCCCAAATGGCACAGCTATACTGCCACATGGGTCGAATAAACTAGGCGCTTGCACCGCAAAGGTAAGGGCGAGGAACCAGACACAAGATGATCGACTTCGCGGATACGGCAACGAATCCTCTACACTAGATTACAAAGATGAGGAGCCCATGTTAGCCGGCTGTCCAAGATAAGGCCGAGATATCTTATGGAAGTCGCTGTGGGTATCCCCGTCCCATTGAGATAAAGGGGATGATGGGTCACGTTCTTTTTGTAAGTGAACTTCACAACTCGGGACTTATGAGCGTTCGTAGTCACTCTCCAACGTCGGCACCAAGACTGAATTTGATTGCAGAAGTCCTGAAGGTGGCTAGCAGTCACAGCACAAGTACCCACACTCAGAGCCGCCACGTCATCGGCATAGTGAGCGATGGTGAGTTGAGGATGACTAGGAAAATCCGAGGTATATACCAGATATAATAAGGGGCCTAGTACGCTTCCTTGCGGTACACCAGAGAAAATAGGAAGGGCCTTGGAGAAGGCGCTCTCATATTTAACGGAAAAGGTGCTATTATGCAAATAGGACTTTAGGAGGCGGAAATAGGTGTCCGAGAGATGCGGTTTGAGCAGCAGACCATTGTGCCAAACCTTATCAAAAGCTTTCTCCGTATCCAAAAACAATCCTAAGCACACAGATAGATGTTCATATGTATCAAGAATAGTGTCAACGACGCGATGTAGCTGCTGAGAGCAGAGTATAAAGTAGGGAGTGTAAACTAATAGGACGATAATTGTGGGGATCATTCTTAGCTTTCTCAGGTTTAGAAAGAAGGATAACAGTAGCATGCTTCCATTGGTGAGGAATATGAGCAGTGCAGAGAATAGCGTTATAGATCTGTGTTAGTAGGACTAGCGCATTCCGGGGAAAATGAAGTACTAAGGGTTGTACAATAAGATCAGGACCTGGAGATTTGTGAGCTGAGGAGCGAACAATGATATTTTTAACTTCAGCAGGAGTATAGTATTGTCGAACAGGAGTGAGTAATAAAGGTTGTGTGAGTTCTTCCTCCACTCGATGATTGGATTCCACGCCGAGCACAGGATTGGGTGAAAAGGAGTTCAGAAAACAGGTTGACCTTCTCAAGTGGCGTAGAAAACCAAGTATTGCCAATCTTAAGAGGCGGTATGGCAGCAGAATGGCGTGTCAAAGTTCTAGTCTTCTGCCATAAGGATCCGTTGCGGGTGCTTAAGGCTCGAAGTTTGCTTTCAGCAGCATTACTACGTGCAGCACGTAGGGCAGCCTTCAGCTCCCGAGTAGCGTGGTTAAAATTAGTTTTATGAAGTGGACAATGCATACGTCCCCAGAGTTTCCTACAGTCCTTCTTGATGGAATGCAGAAGACGAATCTCAGGAGAGCAGAAAGTCACAGACTGAGGACGGAGATCGTGGATGTTGCTGCTGGCAAGGTTGGCTGCACACTGTATATTAGGAGTCAGGGTAGAAACAGCCACATGAACATCACGGGCTGACTTAAGTGGCACAGTCGTAACAGTGAGGTCAGCAAGCAAAGAGGTGTACAAAGGCCAATCAAAAGGATACCGTACCAGGGACGGAAAGAAGTACTTCACACCATCAGAGAGAGTAAGCAGGACTGGTAAATGATCGGAGCTCAGATCGTGAAGAATGGAAAGACGGGAACAATGACGGGAAATATTACGTCCGATGAAGAAATCCAGCACGTCCGAAGTCCCACCATTGTGCGGGTAGAACGTGGGTTCAGCAGGACAAATTACATCTAGGTGTAACTGATGAATTGCAGTGTGTAAAAGTTTACCTCTAGGATTTGAGAGGTTTGAACCCCAAAGAGGATGTTCGGAATTAAAATCACCTCCGATTAGAAAGGGGGCCTTGGAAGCATGAGTAATACCCCAGAAATCGACGAGACCCACATGATTCTGAGGAGCAGAATAGAAAGATCCAACTTGAATGTTTACGGAGTAGTAGACAGTTGAATCCGAGCAACCTGGAAGGAGTCTTCCGAAATGGGTGGAAGGGCATGGTGAGCCAAATAGGTTTTGATAAACAAGGCAGAACCACCCGTTCTAGTCAAGTTAGGGTGATCTGCATGATATATATCATAGCCAGGAATGTGGAAATGTATGTGAGGAACCAATTTGGTTTCTGTGGCGAGCAGGATGTCTACTTCATAAACCGTAAGGAAGTGTAATAATTCGTGAAACTTATTGGTGATACTCTGACAATTCCAAGTGCAGATTCGAATGCAAGTGGGGACAAAACTAGCCATGAGTGCGAAGCAGAACAGGAATCAATTGTTGCAGCGTAGTAAGAAGAGGCTGTAGAATAGCAAAGACAGAATCCAGTGGAGCCATCAAGCAGTCCAATGGAGAACGGTGTGGTTCACACTGACGGGTTGCGGCTGCATAGGACTGCGAAGCACCGGGAGGTGAGCCCTGAGAATCTGGATACGACGATAGAGGCTGGACATTAGATACAGGAGGATGAGGATAGGCAGCTCCAGAAGTAGGTAAGGTAGACTCCAGACGAGGAAAACTATGAAGCGGAGGAACAGTAGCAGAAGGTACACCAGAAACAGTACGTTGGAGATAAGAGTAAGGCCGCTGGGTAGCTTGGAGCCGTCGATGTACACGGCAGCCCTTATAGTTCGCTGTATGTGGACCTTTACAATTCACACACAGAGGGGGCGTGTGAGGAGCCTTAGAGCACTGCACAGTAGGATGGTGGCCATCACATTTCACACAACGTAGTTGTTTGTGACAATAATTACGACTGTGTCCAAATTCCTGACAGTTCAGGCACTGAATAACACCCTGTTTGGGTTTCGAGGGCTCCACTTTTACCGTCGTGTAATATAAACAATCAAGTTTATATATGTCGTCGAGAGGATTGGGTTTTAGATCCAAGAAAAAGAGGGGCAGTTGCACTTTTGTTACGGGAAGGTAAACAGGAGTCATTTGGGCAGGAAAATATGTGTATAGATAACAGAAAGTGTTTGAGTTACAGCTTGTGCTTGTTTTAACAGGCAATCATGAGTAGGGGTCAAACTGTTTTCTTTTCAGTTTCCATTGCAACATTGTAATTAGCAGCAAGATGCCAAAATTCAGTGTTCCTTTACGCAGTAAATTACAAAGTCACATTAATACTTTTGGATCCGACGTATTTTGTACCGATGGTAAAATACACAAGCAAAATATGCGAGCAGTCAGTGAACTAGGAAAAGAACACAACACATCGACACAAACAGAAAAATGCACTTTCCAAGGCTACTGGGAAGAAGATGTCTTTGCTTCCAACAGTAATTACAACATCGAGTCGAAAATCCCAGTTTGCATTGGACTTATGTAAAGCTATCCGCAGCGCCGGAATCCCCTTGTGGAAAGTACATACACAACTCTACATCATCACAACCTTTAACAAAGTCAGTGAAAATTGTGCATAATGCAGTGCAAGGACTGAACAGGAAAACGGGGCTCATTAGTTAGCGAAAAGTGTAAAAAAAGGGTTATTGAAAAATTGTGATCTGGATAAACTTAGAAACATTTCAAAAATTCTACAAGGTGACAATTTTGTTGCAGTTGAAATGTATCTTCACAATGATGCTATATTTAGACTTCCTCCAATAACACTAGCGTGCAAAAAAAAAAAAAAATCCCACCAGTTTGAGATCTGTGCTAAATTGAATGGTGATTACAGTTTTTCTATTTCACATAAGGTTTTTCTACAAATCACTAAATATTATAATAAAAATAATGAAAAATGGTATATTTGGATCTAAAAAGTGCTTTATAAAATAAATAAAAAATTAAAAATTTCTCAGTAAACAATAAAAATAAATACTACATGGTACCTGTAAAAGAGGGTATGAAGTTACATTTTCCTTGCCTGGAAGGATGACTGCATTTATTTACATTTATTGTCTGGTTGAGCGATTTCCCTTTTGAAGTAGCAACAGTAGTCCGCTAGCATCGCAACATTCCACCGACCCTGATATCTCCTCTCATCTCTTTCATTTCTTGGTGGAATCTTTCACCTTGCTCATCACTGAGAGATCCTAAATTATCAGGAAATAGTCTGAATGTGAATACAAAAAGTGAAGTTTAAAATTCATATTACATCCAAGTTTCTACAGATAAGTGAAGTTTTTAGTTTCTAATTTGTTCTTACTTTAGAATCTTGTTGCTTCACTGTTAATAGCTTCAATTTTTCCATAATTACATCCAAGTATTCATAACTTTTCTAAACATATTTCTCACAATTACTTTATATTGCAGATCCTTTGTATTTTCCAGAAAGTCATTGTCTACTTCTTTG
The DNA here is from genome assembly GCA_030765045.1 of Tenodera sinensis. Taxonomy (NCBI): domain Eukaryota; kingdom Metazoa; phylum Arthropoda; class Insecta; order Mantodea; family Mantidae; genus Tenodera; species Tenodera sinensis. The sequence goes on along the minus strand of CM060965.1, from coordinate 2,908,590 downwards.
AAAACACACCGTGCTTGAAGTTCCCTTTTATTCATGACATCCAAAAGTGCAGTGTTTTATCTGAAGTCCATCAAATATGCCCTCTTTTATCTTAGTTTCAGACATCGCAGAAAATTTACTGCTCAAATATTTGAAACACTAACCATTTTTGTTCAGTGCTTTCACAAATTGTTTTATTATAACTAGTTTCATATGCAATGGAGGTAATAACATGTTCTTTGCATCAACTAGACTGGCACGAATTACATTTTTTTCTCCTGGTGTTAAACTTTTTCTCTTAGGCCATTGTCTCGTCCAATGTTTAACCCTATCTCTACTATCCCATTTGCATAAAAAACATGGGTATTTTGTTGTTGTTAGCTAATGCTGGATTTCTGACAATGAAGTCATTAATCCTCTTGCTCTACAATATTCTTCACAAGAGAGTAATAGCAGTAATAGTAACCGCTTTTTAGAGAGCACCTTATTTTTATGTTTTGGCGGTCACATCGCTCTCTCACAACCCCCAGAATGTCTGGAGGACCACACCTGTCGTTGGTTTACGGCGACCTGACCGGGAGAGTTATCAAAATAAATTCACCGACCATATCCTCTGATTACCAATCAGAGGGCGTATTACATGCCATGACAGGTCAGCATGCTAGGGTATTTTGTATAATCTCCTTGTTGCCCTAGTAAGATACTGGATACCTCTAGGTCCTCAGACAATAGCCATTGATGTTCCTGGTAATTAATCTTTTCTAAAATGGTTTCAAAATTTCCATATGACTCTCTTAGGAAAACAGAATGAGCAAGTGGTATTGTGGCAAATTCGCTTCTATTGTGCAATAAAACAGCTTTTAGACTTCGTTTTGAAGCATCAATAAATAAATGCCAGTCTTAACTGTCATACGTTCGTCTTCCCACTTGCTGAATTAAACCTGGTACATCACTGCAATAAACAAGCTGGTCTTCCATCTTAAAGAACTTGGTAAATTCTTTATCTCTATTCCTATACCAGGAAAATGTGGTGTCTGGGCCCAACATATTTTTCTCCTTTAATCTGGATCCTAGTAATTCACTCTTCTTGGTAAGATCTAAGTCTCTTACTAAGTTGTTCAACTCTTCTTGACCAAAATGCTGTGACTTGTCTTCAACAGTGTGTGCTGGGAAATACTCATCAACATTGACCCAGAGACTGAACTAACTCTCAGTATCCTGTAGTTGACTTGGTGGAACAGGAATATGGAGATCTACTCCATGTGACACAGGTCTTAGAGCTGATGCAACACCATTTGGATATTTAATTTTTTTATTGCACCTAAATACGTTACACATGCAGAAGTAATACTTTTTTTGTTCATGCCATATCATAGGAATCCCGAACTTCATTGATGTCTGTTTTCCATTGTACCACTGCCTTAGTCCTTCACTACATGTTTGGCAAACAGTATTTGGAGCCCATGTTTGATCTTGATCTCCTAGCTTAACATTAAAGTATGCAAAATACAACTTTTTAATAAATGATGTAGTTACTTTTCTGCTTCTGTAGCAAGAAAGAACCACACACGTAACAGAAATTATTAGTATATGTATTTAGGAAATTATTAGGATTGTTTGCACATTTTCTCCTAGAAGAGGTTGAGGGCCATTGTTAAAAATGTACCATGACACAATACAAACTAAAAATAAAGAGATAGAAATGATAAATCTTTTCGGGAAATTGCACTACTGATCACCACGAGTTATAAGAAGCAACTAAAGTTCAGACATATCTTAAGACAGATGTGTTCCTATAAGGGTGAGTAATTAACGGATGTTTGTCAAAGATTCATTGGTTGAAAGCTTTATTGCCTGCACATGATCGCGCACAGATAAATACTAGATGCTCGCACTCAAACTGCTTACACTAGTTATCAGCTCATCACGGAAGAACATAAGGCGTGGGGTGGCTTATTTCATAAATATACAGTATTTACACTCTGAAGATCCACAATGAGTGTTATTCATCTTAAGTTAGACCTATAATAACCATAATTATAGTTTCATTCATATGTATTACTGTATAGGTCTAGTGTCTAGCTTGATTAATAAAATTTTGAATTGCATAAAAATGGTAGGTGTTATGGAAAAACTGCTATCATTTTTGAAATCAGCACTTTTTTTTTTTATTTTCATGAAAACACCTAATGTTCATCAAAACCGGGAAACAAGTTTAAAATATGACGATCGCGTTATTGAATGGTATAATCTATTAAATAATTGGGTTTCTCTAATTTCCTTTTATTGCCTGTTTTAGTAACTACCTATTCATAATGCCTTTTTCCTGCCTATTTTAATGATTTATAATGCCTAAACTTCCGGCCTCTGGTCATTAGATGTAAATAACGGAGAAGAGCGCACAGGCCATGATTTAGTTACCTTTGCTACAAGTAGCTATTGATTTACACACTTATTTATTTATTCCTTTTTTTTTTTTTTTTTTTACACTTAAGTATATGGAACTTCCCACATGTCTATTTTAGTTTCTCTACTGGTAAGTAGGGGAAGTATCGTATTCCACCCAAAAATTCAATGTCGAGATTTCTCCGAATATGTATGTTTTGAGACCCCCCCTGAATAAAAAAAAAAAAAAAAAAAATCATTTTTAGAAAAAGGTCCGCACACGCATGTGTGTGTCATTCTGTGTGTCTGTGGACAGCATAACTAAAAAACGAAAAGTCGGTTAAAAACCAAAGTTGGTATTTAAGTTTAATATCTTTCAAGGATGCAACACAAAGATTTTGAAGAAAACAGCCCCACCCTAAACTACCCTTTACATGGCAAATTTTTCAAACATTTTGATTTTCTTGAAAATGGCTCTAACGATTTTGATTAAAATGTCATATGTTTGAGACATTTTTATGACAAATGAAATGTATATCTTGAATTCTTTGGCTATAGCCCCAGTAGTCGTATTTACTCTCGACGACTTTTGCATAACTGGTAAACCGTTAGAGATAGACCAAATCACACAATACAAAAAATGTAGATCACAATTTATGTCCAAATAAATTTTCTTGTAGGGTGAACCATTTCGGAGATATTACCGGTTAACTGTGTGAGTTTAGGAAAACTTAAAACTTTCGTGAAATGGAACATTGCTGTTCATTTTTTATATGTTAAGTGTGCAAAGAGAAAGGAATCTCAAAGCTTTAAAAGATTTGACTATCGCACAAAGCCTACTGTATTCTAATATTCCCCTTGTACCTACAAGGAAATCAGCAATAAATTAATTTGTACAAATGTTTATCTCAACTAACATGAAGAAGATATAGGAATAAGATTTTGTAAGAATGGTTAGTACAAGAGTAGAGAAAGTCATGTGAGTTCAACACATCAGATTTTTAGAAAAAGGTCCATGTATGTGTGTGTCTGTCTGTGAGTCTGTGGATAGCATAGCTCAAAAACGAAAAGTCGGTTAAAAACCAAAGTTGGTATTTATGTTTAATGTCATTCAAGTATGTGACACGAAGATTTTGAAGAAAGTAGCCCCACCCTAAACTACCCTTTAGATGGAAACTTTTCTGGAATGTTTTATTTTCTTGAAAATGGCTCTAACGATTTTGATTAAAGTGCCATATGTTTAAGATATTTCTCTAACAAATGAAATGTATATGTTGAATTTTCTGGCTATAGCCCTGTAGTCCTGCTTACTCTGGATGACTTTTGTTTAACTGGTAAACCGTAAGAGATATTGGGGCTGCTTTTTCGGGCTATATTTGTCACCGGCCACAACGTTTTCTCGGGGATCAGTACTGGGTCCGGAATCACTGTAGTTGCTGTTGTGGATGTGTTTGATGACTATTGTCCAAGCAAGGCTTAGTCTTACAAACTTGTATTTGTATCATGTACCTCAGATATCGTTCAGAACCAATAACACTGAACAACTTGTTAAAACATATCGATTTATGTTAACTTATTATGAAATTATGGAATAATCCAATTTATTTGCCAATGGACTACATTTTTGCATAGGTACTAGTCATACATATTATGTAGCTTGTTTGGCTTTTATAACAACCATATTGAATAAAATCCTGTGCTTTAATGAGTTTCTGTATATGATTGTGAATGCTTGCACACTTGGAGGTCAGCTTGAGCAAGACAAAGTAGGAAATGTTTGCATGGTACACTTCAGTTGTCAGTATGTCATCAGTGAGCAGCATCTGTTCCAGCGATTTTCCATGGTTGAATGGAATATAAAATGTCCTTTTTAGAAAACTATTAAAGACAATCTGGGAGCCCCTATGGATAACTGCGAGGGCATTATTCACGCCACTGCTGCCAGGCATTGTGCTCCCTAAACATTTACTTCCAACTCCAAGATCCTCTTTTGTTTGGACTCTTTAGATATCTTTCAACATATCTGCTTCCCAGTCTTTACCCAGGGGTGATTTATGGGAAGTTCTGTGCAAGGTGGACATTTCCAAACTCATGAACAGGCAAAATATTGTCAAATTTTTATGAGCACCGAGACATGCTAATATTTCGGGTAATGAAAATACAGGCCGACTGGATAAGGAGACCACACTACTCTCGACTCCTTCAGGGCCTGTAACCCTTCTTTGGAGGGATGGTGCTCACCTTGTGTCAGAACAGGTGGTTCCTCATAGAATCTGTCTTCACCCAGTAGAAGATCACCATGAAAGCTGAGATGTCTCACAGTTGCTGACTCCTTATGGACTTATTTCACAGCTTCACAGTCTGTGTCACTTTCATAATCAACAAAATCTTCATGGTAATTATTATTTATGCCACCAAACTTAATGTTGACTGTGGCATTGAAGCTTCCTTGACATTATGGTATGTGACCAGCAGAAAAGAAGGCTACAGAAACAATGAGTGGGCACAATGTATCTCACAGATGGATGCCCTTGCTTGATAATTGAACGAAAACAGCAAACAGCTGGCCAATAATGAACCAGGAAATGCTACAATGTATTTTAGGAAGTTAGAATGACTTGCATTAATTTTGCATAAACAGTTGTGTCTACATGTTGAAAAAAGTGGGAGAGCTATTTCTGTGATATATTGCGCCCGACGGAGGGTTAATTTGTGAAATGAATGCATTTTCACTGATGTGTGAAACAGATGCACGAAGGACTTGATTGAATCTGAATTACAGGTGGTTATAAGGTTATAACCTTTCCTTATTCATGCAAACAAATTTTTTGAAATTGCAAAATGTGATGCCAAATTGTTAAAATAGAAAGCAAAATCCGAAAATAAATACCAACAATAAAAGTGTTCATGACCAAAATGAGTCTCAAAAACTCTATTTTGGCATTTAGTTGTGTCGGTTACTTCCGAGGTACTGTCATGTAAAATTTAGATTACATTTTGAGAACTGTTACTTGTTCACATGTTTATGGGTGTTAATTTCCACTGTTGTAGTGATTTATTAAACATGAATTAAGGACCATTTTTGAAAAAGTACTACAAAATGGAGTTACGTATACATTGTAAATGTATTCCTGTAATTATAAATTAAACGGTTCAATTGTGCTGCACAGATTTTATCAATAGTTAATGCTTACATGTTCAATCTTGCTCATGAAAATGTGAAATTTTTCAGAAGTTGATATCTACAAAGCACGAGTTCGTTCAAATGGCACTTGTACTATTTACGGTCGCTGTTAATAGGGAAATACTACTCAGTTCTTTTTAATTTTGCATATCTGCTGCATTGTGTTTTAATTACCACTTAACAATGCATGCATGTGCTAGCAAATAGAGGTTTTATTCTAATGGGTGCATGCTTTTTGTTTATACTCTTTAACTGCTATAGTTGTCAGTATCTCATGAAAGAGCACTAAGTTTTGCACTCTATCAGGCTTGGCGTTCTATGACACAAGAGCACCAGGCGTATGCTACTTTCAGTTGTCATTATTACTACTACACTCCGGTATTGTGAAACACGTCACACAAGCATGGGGGTCAGCAGAGTTTTTTCCAGGGGGGGGGGGGGGTTCCATGTTAGAAGTTATAATAGTCCAATAGCCAGCAATTGATTGCACTTTAAGTTCATTAGCTTCCAAGGGGGGCCATGCCCCCTCCTTGTGATGTCTATGCCCAGAAGTAATTTTGACGCAAATGCAACACACTTTTATTAACCCCCTGTGAGAAATACATTAACACTCCATTGTATATGGTACTTTTGAAACATACTTTAGGACAATTCTGTACAGTTATAACTAGCAGTTTTATATAATTCCTTACTAGGTTACTTGCCTATGCTAGCTTACGCTTCACTCGGCACACATTAACTACTTCATGACCTGCTACCTACTTACAATATTCGTCCATTTTGATTATATTTTTCCCCATTCTCAGCCATTTTCTATTGACCTTGCTCAAGTAATTTCCCATAGCTTTTATATTTTTATCCTCCTTTACAGTCAGCATTTTCCTTATTAACATTTCCCCACCCAAGTTCTCCTGTCTCTGTTGTCAGACCTGTTCTCTCCACATCTGTGTTTGGGTACAATAAACGATACAGTGGAAATCCATGCTCACTTCACCGCACAATGGACATTTTCCACATTGTTGAATTCACTGGCATTGACAGACTTTTTCTCAGGGGGGTGCACTCTGGAAGTTTGCAATCAAACAATATTAATTAATTATTCTGTTGCCAAAAGTTATAGCATTTGTTGCTGTTCACCATATTAATTTGTGCTAAATAAAAGTTGTTCTTTACATCAAAACTAAGCAATAGTCTAATAGTCAATAATTGATTGCACAAGTCCATTAATTTTGCCCCCCTTTTGTGGAGAACATGGTTGTATCTTACACCCTTCAAGTTTCGAACTCCTCTTGTCGCCCATGCAAGTCCTTCACGCCCTAATATGTTGCAGATATTTATGTACGTACTTTTCCCCTCTCCTGTACACTTTTGTCTTTCCTATACATTCTCACTGAGCTTTTCTCTCTTATAGTGCCAAAAATACCTTGCCTGTCAATATCTTCTAACCTTGATACTGTTTCTTTCCAAAAACCTTTAATGTGTTGATGTTCTTTGTTTACCCATGTAACTCTGATACCCATCTGTTTCATCCCTTCCCAATATTTTCATATCAATAACCCTTTCCATGTATTGTTCTCCTGCATATGTAAACATGGTTTCATAATATTGCTATCTTCCAGGTTCTAAGTTCTATGTCAATTTATTATGATTCTTGTGAAAATTTTGGTCTTAATGAAACATCTATTAAGTTGTAGCCATGCTGTTACTTTTGGTGATGCTGTCATTAGGAATAAAGCACATGTGGTAAAAGATCCATTAACTTTGTCAACCTCTATCCAAGTATCATCTAACCTCTCCCCCAAACCTCTACCCCATACAACATATTGTTTTCTACTATGGCAATATAAATTCTTTCAACCATTTAACATTTATTTTCGTAATTTTTATAGTAATATATGCAGTAGTAGTGGTGAGCAATTCTGGGCCAAAACACATAATGTTACTTAACACTTTCCCTCTGAATAATCTGAGGAAGTAGGATCTCCCACTACAAGTGTCACAAATATGGCATAACTGTCCTTGCAGCGTTTGTTTCCTACATTACATGCTGGGAAGGGGCATCCACATGCAAAGACAAAGAGTGGAGGTGCAACAAAAAATTCACATTCACATCAGTACAAGAATGTGATGAATATGTCATTAATTTACTGTTGTCACTTTGAGTATCCATTAATTCATTATTTAATGTTGTTATATTCAGAAGCTTGTTTGTAAGCAATTGGGATAGAGAAAGGATTATTTGCACTTAAACAAATACATGTAAACTTATTTTTATTTGAATAGGGAAAAAAATTCACAACAATGTGCACCAATAACTTGATAAGTTTGTCATTATTTGACTGTTCTTACATTCACACAATGTCCATAGATATATTATTTATTTGCTATAGAGGATAGGGGTAGAGAAAGGATAATTTGCATGCATAAGGAATACAAGTTAATTTATTTATATCCTAGCTTATGTGTGAAATATAATCTGTAACACATTAGCAGTTTACCAAGTTAATATAAATTAATAAAGCATGTTTCCTGAAAATGTTGTTATTTGTAATTTTTTTAGTTCTGTGAAAATGGTCTGATAGATACTCTCCAACACGATTACTTCATTGAACATTTTGTTTCAGATGGAGAACTGCCCACTCTGCGGGTGGGAAGTGCGATTTATAGCCATAAACCTTGAAGAGGATGCAAAAATGTGCATCAATGAAGAGGTATGAAAATGATTTGGTTATGTAGCTTCAAAGGTGGACCTGTCATGGCAGGTGCTAAATAACATAAATAAATAAATAAAAACCTGCAATAACAAACCCTGGTGCCTAATTACTTAAACCAGGGCTTACATTCCAGATCCCTATTCATTTATTTAACTTTAAAAAAATAATTACAACAACAATATTGTACAAGTTATAAAAATCTAAATACTACTAAACAAAAATATAATATACAATAAAATTAAAAGAATTTTTTTTCAACATACACAAATTAAACATGCTCAAAATTATAATTCATCATATCTAATATCTATACCAACATTTCCTCTAATACCTAAAATAATCACAATACTAATAGTTAAATTAATATATACATATATAAAAATATTAATTTAATAAAATGTCCATAATTCAACAACCAAAATAAAAAGGAACTCAGATTAAAATTCCAAAATCATCTAATTAAATTTCCAAATTTCTTAACCTATTTACATAAATAATTATTTCATTTACTAATAATAATTAATTTATTAACTTTGTTCCTAATTCATCAATCCAAAACAAGCTTTCAATTCATACAACAAAAATCAATCAAAATACCAAAATAAATCAAATATATAATTTAATATTAAATAAATTACAATTAATTAAACATTTCCTAAAATTCATTTAATCAATAAAGCAACAAAATCTTCAATTCAAATTACCAAAATAATTCCCATTTAAAAATTTATCTAATTCTTCTAAATAGTATCATAATTTAATATTTAAAATTTTATATACAAATATTAATTCAATATCAAACAATATACAACAAAATTCCAATTTAAAATAGCAACTTAATATCTAATAAAATTTTACCAAAAATATTTACACAATTTTACAATTCAAAATTCAAATAAATTTCATTTATTTAAATTAATTTAATAAACAATATTAATAAATAAATTATCAACCAAATTAAAAAAGAAATTTTTTTTTTTTTCAAAACACCATATATAATATATTAACAAAATTTACCCACTTCATGCATATATACTACTTACCAAATATATAATTATATTAAATATTATAAAATACACATATATAACTTCACTCATTTCAAAATTCAAATAACATATATTTTAACCCTCATTTTGTAACATACAATTAATTATCTTTACATAATTTTAAAATTTAAATATATTCATTACTATTCCTCCTTTCTAAATATATATATAAAATTTAATAAAATTTCAATTTCAAACAAATATTTCAAAATAATTTTTTATAAATTAAACTTTCTCATTTTTATCCCCCCCTTTTAATTACATATATAACATAACTAAATTTTAACTTTAAAATAAAATATTTCAAATAAAATTTTTTTTTAACATTTCCCATTTTATCCCCCCTTTTATAATACACTTATATAACTACATAAAATGAATTTCTATAAATCACTATTTATACAAATTTACTGGTATCCAGTAAATAACCGGTATCCGGTTAAAAATAATAAATACTACATGTAACTTAACACCAAAGGCCGCCGGTCTGGTATCCAGCACAAAATTCATCACTTAATATATTTCTAATATCACCTTTATACCCTTATCTCAAATTCATATTTCTTCACTTCCCCATTCGAACTCATAACATGCCACTTTTCTTCCCTCCTTAAATCACTAGTAACATTAAAGCAAACAATTCCCAAATTATTATCTCCATCTCGGTCGATCTCCTTTCCTCTCCCTGCTGGTTTCTCCTCCATCTCGGTCGATCTCCTTTCCTCTCCCTGCTGGTTTCTCCTCCATCTCGGTCGATCTCCTTTCCTCTCCCTGCTGGTTTCTCCTCCATCTCGGTCGATCTCCATTCCTCTCCCTGCTGGTTTCTCCTCCATCTCGGTCGATCTCCTTTCCTCTCCCTGCTGGTTTCTCCTCCATCTCGGTCGATCTCCTTTCCTCTCCCTGCTGGTTTCTCCTCCATCTCGGTCGATCTCCTTTCCTCTCCCTGCTGGTTTCTCCTCCATCTCGGTCGATCTCCTCTCCTCTCCCTGCTGGTTTCTCCTCCATCTCGGTCGATCTCCTCTCCTCTCCCTGCTGGTTTCTCCTGCACCTCAATCCATCTCCTCTTCTCTCCCTGCTGATCTCTCCTCCACCTTGATCCATCTCCTCACCTCTCCCTGCTAATTTCTCCTCCATTTCTATTATCATTAACCTCCTCATCTTGGGCTACTACTCTTTCCTCTTGTACCTGATGAGATCTTAATCTCGTTGCTTCTAGAACTACATTAACATTATGTGGTTGTTGTCTAGCTGGTAATCGCTCCTCTTCCCATGCAATCTTACTTATCTTATCCACCAGCTTGTGAAGATGCTCGTATAAATCCTTATTGCTAATAATGTTATAAATATAATTGCCACTCAGTGCCTGTCTCTCTTCTCTTGTTTGCTCGCTGTACTTAACACATTCAAATAGAGCATGCTCAGGTGTGTCCTGTACATTGATGCACTGCAATTGGCAGGTACTGCACAACCTTGTACAAATAAAAAGTACTAAAATTATCTGGATGCACAGCATTTCAACTTTCACATATTGTTGTTGTTAGCTAATGCTGGATTTCTGACACGGAAGTCATTAATCCTCTTGCATCCGCTAATGGATGGGAAGGGCGCTACATAGAAATGGCTGGGCAGGCATAATGAAGCTGGTCTTGCTCCATTTCCTCTCATCTTTCACATATGCAAAAGTTCTTCCACCATTTTGGAGTGATTTATTTAATTTGGGCTCCTGATCCAATGCAGCACTTAAGGTCAACAATTACATTTGTAAATGCCAAGCATTTACTTGGGCATTATTATTATTATTATTATTATTATTATTATTATTATTATTATTATTATTATTATTATTATTATTATTATTATTATTATTATTATTATTATTATTATTGTTGTTGTTGTTGTTGTTGTTATCATCATTATTATTATTAATCATCAATAACACTATCAATATTATTATTTATTTATGCCAACAAACTTACTGTCTGTGTTTTTAAACACACAAGCCATGTGTAGGCAATGTTTGAGAGGTAGAATTGGAACTGGTAAGCAGAGAGTCTGTGCTTCAAATCCCAGCTGTGGCATTGAATTTTTCCGTTCCAATTCTACCTCTCAAACTGTCATTATTATTTACTTGTGTTAGAATTGTGTATAGCTTTTTGTTTTATTATATTCCCTTACTGCTTTGATCTTAACATCTATTAATACTTATTAAATGGAAATGCACATGATGTGCTTATTGGTGGTTACGTACATAGCTCAGTGTTTGTGCACATATTGTTGTCAGGATTTCCCACACCACTGACACATGCAAGTCTGAGTGAGTTCGTGGTAGTTCTTTTTACTGCTCATGTGAAACAAATGAACAGCGATGATGTAGTTCATACATTCTGTTGTCACCATGGCATCAGTTTGGTAGAAACCATTCCATGTTCTGGATTTCTTCTTTTGTTCTTTTAGTAATATTTGTTACTGATCAGTGCTCTTGGCTTCCAGTAAAGGCCACGTCATTTTTCTCGAGATTGCCAATGTTTTGCTCATCCTGTTGTAAGTTTCTCCTGGGCTCTTGTCCGGTCTTTGCTCTGCTGCTCTTGCTTATATACCCAATGTGGTTCTCTGGCACTCTCATCCCCTTTGTCTGATTGGTCTCTTGGCTCCACCTCTTGCGTTCCATTGCCTGACCTCCGGTCGATGACTGTGCTGGTGAGGAGGGATTCCCATGTGTTGTGCAGCTGTTTTCCACTGTCTCTATTAATAGTATTCCTTTCTTTGAAAATCTCTATACTTTCACAAGTCAGCCTGTGGGAGAAATTATTGCAAGTGGCTAGGAGTTCTGGTTTATCAAAATCGATGTGATGGCTGGTTGTAATCTTGTCTTCCGCTAGCATGAATTTTTCGGGTTGGTTTAGCTTTAGGCTGCATATGTGTTCTTTCCTGTATGTTAAAATTGATCTGGCAGTATGGCCAATGTAGGCATCTCCACATTCGCATCTAATTCTGTATACACCTGGGTTTTGTAGCATACTAGCAGTATCCTTCGCTGGCTGGAGAGACGGTCCGAGTTTCCTGGTTGAGGTGTAGCGTGCTCTGAGGATGGTCGAGATCCGGTCGAGCCAAGAGCACTGGTCAGGACACAGGCCATGTAAGCCTACCATTCAGTTCAGTGTTTGGTACTGTTTGGCAAAAGGCAATAGTGTATTTAGGTGTTTTCAGATGCACAGTTTTTCTAGCCAGTTCTGTTCCTCCTCACTGTGGGCCGGCTAATCAGTTGATGGGAATGTTTTGTACTGCGGTTATGACAGCAAATGTTTATGTTGTGTGTTAGCACTGCTATAATGTTAAAAGGTCCATAATGTTTAGCACACAGCATTTAATGTATGATTCTTTTGTGATAACAAACTTGTAGAGAGGCGAGATGATGATTTATGAACCAACTCCCTGCTGTTTATGCACCTCCTAGAGAAATGTTTCCTAATCTTTGAAATAGAATTAGAGAAATGGGATTGATTTTTGATAAGAAACCAATAGTAAATTGTCATGTTCTTATACAAGAACTTATTGACATGGTTAGAGCAAGTTCAAAGAAATCTCTGAAAAGGTTCGCAGGGAATTGGACATTTTGCAAACCTTGGCTTGGAATGCCTCTAAAGTTTTAAAATAAAAAGCCTGTAAGGCAGGCCTGCACAACTGGCACTCTCAGGGTAGTCGGTCTGGGTGGCTCAGTTGGTTAGACGCTGGCCTACTGATCCCAAGGTCGCGGGTTCAAACCCGGCCCAGGTCGATGGTTTTTAAGTGTGCTTAAAAACGACAGCTCCATGTCAGTAGATTTACTGGCATGTAAAAGAACTCCTGCGGGACAAAATTCCGGCACACCGGCGACGCTGATGTGATCCTGGCAATTGACAGCGTCGTTAAACAACAAAATAATTTTTTTTAACTCTCAGGGTACGGCCTGCTCATGGCCTTGCACTGATAACTGTATGTTTAGCAGGTAAAATAAATTAGGATCACTCATGCTATTTGGTGAGTTGAAAAGGCGTGCTGTAAGATAACTGATTCAAGAAATGTAACCACATTATTATGTGCATTGAATGTTGAATACTTTCAGTGATTGCTCTATTGATGTACATTTCACTTTTTTAACATGGTTTTACTTATATGGCCAAGGCCAACCACATATGTAAACAAAAGTTTTGGATAAACACCTGACTAGGTCAGAGTGGTCATGTATTGTTTGGGCTGTAATATCATTGTGAATAAGAATAGTTCTTAGGTAGCACTTTTAAGGAATTCTAGTGCACATTGAATTGTTGGTGAATATATGTTTGTGTCTTTTACAGTGTGTGTATCCATTTGCACCTGGAGTAACTGATGTGTATAGGAGAAGGAAGACAATAACTGAAGAAGGTATGAAATCAGCTGATAAAGCTTATCTGTGTAGTAATAATGTATGTATCTGTTTGTTTCCAATACTGTTTGGACAATAGAACTTTTCACTTGAGTTTAGAAGTGGCACATTCTTTTTCTAATGATTCTGACTGTTCCAATTCAAGTAAGTCCACATAAATGTACACATAACCACAAGAGCAAGATACTCATAGTCTAATTCAGGCCTGGGCAACTGCTGCTCTCTGAGTGCAGTGCATTGATAACTGTATGTTTAGCAGGTAAAGCAGATGCAGGTCACTCAAGGTACCCTGCGAGTTGCCCAGGCCTGGTCTACTTACTTGATGCTCCCTTTCTTCCATCATGCACATACAAATTCTTAACACTAGAAGGACTGACGGGTCATTTTGACCCAAAATATATTTTTATTTCTTTGTTGTGATCATAATGGAGGACATTTACCATATTTCATGACTTTTCATTACTAATGGGTATCTTACAGCATGCACATTTGTAGTTGTGTACAAATCACAACATTTACAGTTTTTATGTTTTTACCTCTAAGGACGGCAGGGTCAATTTGATCCAGATTTATACAGTAGTGTAATACATGATATTGGTTACTGTTACTCCATTTCCGGCATATCAAGCCTTTGTTGAGCTAGCTAACAACGTGTTACAAACTTCATATCAAGCCTTTGTTGAGCTAGCTAACAATGTGTTACAAACTTCATATCAAGCCTTTGTTGAGCTAGCTAACTTTCTGCCCTAAGTCCTGCCTTAATTATTTTTTATTCTGCTCCATTTTCTGCCCTAAATTTTGTTCTAGGTCCTGCCTTAATTATTTTTTATTCTGTTCCATTTTGTGACCTAAGCTTTGTTCTAATCTTTGAAACATGATCATTTATCTTTGGTCTTTTCCTATCACTGTTACTTCTTGGTCACTCTCTGTTTGAATACTAGGCTTATTTGCCCCTTCCCCTACTCCAGTTTCTAGTTCCTTTTCTGTTTGCAATATGTTCATTTTTTGATTAGAATTAGCTAGCCTTAAAAGTCCTATTTCATTTCTACTTCTTAGTAACATACAGGTATAAAGCAAATGTTGAATAAAAATTTTTGGTCCTACTTTTTTTTGTTTGTTGTTTCTTATTCTTCACGTTGATTCCCACGATGGCAAATTTCTGATGTCCCTCTCATCGATTCCCGCGATGGTGAATTCCTGATGGCGTCTGTTCAACCCTTGGTTGGTGTCAGCTTGAGTTGTTGCGAGTCCACTTTATTGTCTGTTGTTTCACCCTTATTCGAGCCACGCATTTGGGCAAGCCATTTGGTGCGGTTTTTAAATATTATATGATGCGCTGTCGTTGAGCTTTTGACACTTTTATAATCTCGGGTCTTGGTACAGGGTGAATAATCGTAGACTCGGGATGAAGTCTTTATGTGATATTTTATTCGCACCTTTCTCACAATATTTTAAATACATGTCACAATTATTAACACTTGCTTGCTAAGAGAGTGATTGAATTTGCTGCATATTTTTGCTACGCATGTATATTCATACACATATATGTATATTTTATAGTGTCTTCTATGACGTCATCTTCCATATATTTTCCTAGTTCCCAAAATGTTAAGAAAGCGATCTCAATCTAACTTCCTTGCATTTTTGGTATTACATTTAAAATAGGATCTATGGAATGCAAATAAATGTATGTATATATGTAATAATTCTTAAAATTATATACATTAAATCAAAACATAATCAACAATTATGATACTAATAAACAAACAATATCCTCGCCCATCATTCATTCGGCATTGGTCTTTTTAGTCCTGAAGATGGCCATGGAGTATACAATGGCCGAAAGCTCGACCTTCACAGCTGATCACCCATGAAGAATTGATCACTAACGTTCGCCGTGAAAGCTTCAAATCTTACATCAAACAATATCCTCAACAATTGAACAATGAAGCAACATAAATAAAATCAACTACAAACAAAAAATGAGTCAAATTCATAATGTTTTTTTATATATTTTGGGGACAAACCACATATTCTGTCTCAGAAATAAGCATTGCGTGTCCAACAACCATTAAGATAACACTAGAAGCATGTGTTAATTTTGATATGTGGAATTCAGAAGAGGCCTGTGGTAAACTAATTTGTTTAAAATGTTTTTGTGTTTCAGATCTTTGTTGTTGTGATGATATGGCAGCACTGAAGTACAAAATCGAAAAGGAATTTCAGGATGCGGGTTTTAACTGGGATACGTATGATGGCCTTGAGTGTGTAAAACACATATCCATGCCAGCACTAAGATGCAAAACCGAAAAAGAAATTCAGGAGGAGCTCTTTGGCCGGCGCACATTTGATGGCAATGAGTCTGTACCAAACATGGCTCCCAAAGGAGCTTGTGAATTGGATGACATATTGGATGTCCTCACTCTTGAGAAAGAATTTGATCTTGGTGACATCTCCAATTTGTATATTGATGAGTTTGGTTATTCACTTTGCAGTGCTCCAGCAACAATGTATGAAGATCCAGCTATTACTAATTTGATACAATCATGTCTTGATTCTCACGAGACTGAAGCAATTAGACAAGCTGCTTATGAGGACTCCATAAAGTCAATACTGAATGACTTAGAGCAAACATTAGAAAACGTGTGTGTAAACAATCAAATAGACATCCAGTGGGATGCAAATGATTTGAGTAAACAGACATCTGAAATGAACAAAAGTAGAGGAGGGCCAGGTGGACTGGAAACAGCAGCTGCAGTGGAGCAAGCTTTTCCACACTTTAACTATGACCCAAAGGAACCTAATACTACAGCTTTCAGTGATGCATCAAAGATAACACAAAGTGGTCTAGGAATAACATCCACTGTTGAAGAAACTTTTGTAGAGACAATCTGCACCCCTGAGAAATCAAATGACAGTGTTAAGGCACATAAGGATCACCTGAAGGACTTATTTGCTGGACATAGTTTTTCAAAGTTTGAATTCCCTGAATTTGATAAGACTGATAGCAACATACTGAAACAAATGCCAAAGATGTACCCAGAATTTGTGGATCACAGTATATCAAAACAAATGCCAAAGGTGTATAGGGGATGTGTAAAAATCAAGAAACCAAAGACGCAGCGTCGACGTGGAAAGAAGAAACCAAAGACTTACCGTCGACGTGTAAACAACAAGAAACGGAATAATTTCAGTGATACATCAATGAATAGTACTATGGATTCTATAACACCAAGTACAGAGGCACCAAATAACTCCACTGTTGAAGCTTTGATAGAGACAATCTGCATCAGTGAGACATCAATGAATAATACTATGGATTCTATAACACCAAGTACAGAAGCTCCAAATGACTCCACTGTTGAAGCTTTGATAGAGACAATCTGCATCAGTGATACATCAATGAATAGTACTATGGATTCTATAACACCAAGTACAGAAGCTCCAAATGACTCCACTGTTGAAGCTTTGATAGAGACAATCTGCATCAATGAAACATCAATGACTAGTACTATGGATTCTATAACACCAAGTACGGAAGCTCCAAATGACTCCACTGTTGAGGCTTTGATAGAGACAATCTGCATCAATGAAACATCAATGGATAGTACTATGGATTCTATAACACCAAGTACAGAAGCTCCAAATGACTCCTCTGTTGAAGCTTTGATAGAGACAATCTGCATCAATGAAACATCAATGGATAGTACTATGGATTCTATAACACCAAGTACAGAGGCACCAAATGACTCCACTGTTGAAGCTTTGATAGAGACAATCTGCATCAATGAAACATCAATGGATAGTACTAAGGGCTCTATAACACCAAGTACAGAGGCACCAAATGACTCCACTGTTGAAACTTTGATAGAGACAATCTGTATTAGTGATACATCAATGATGGGTTCCATAACACCAAGTTCAGAGGCACCAAATGACTCCACTGTTGAAGAAACTTCGATAGAGACAATCTGTATTAGTGATACATCAATGATGGGTTCCATAACACCAAGTACAGAGGCACCAAATGACTCCACTGTTGAAGAAACTTTGATAGAGACAATCTGCATCAGTGAGACATCAATGGATAGTACTATGGGTTCCATAACACCAAGTACAGAGGCACCAAATGACTCCACTGTTGAAGAAACTTTGATAGAGACAATCTGTATTAGTGATACATCAATGATGGGTTCCATAACACCAAGTACAGAAGCTCCAAATGACTCCACTGTTGAAGAAACTTTGATTGAGACAATCTGCATCAGTGATACATCTGTGAATAGTACTAAGGGCTCTATAACACCAAGCAGAAAGGCATCAAGTGGCCTAGGAACAATACCCACTGTTGAAGAAGCTTGTGCACATACAATGTGCACCTCTGAAAAATCAAATGACAGGGCTAAGGCATATGGGAATGAATTGAAACACTTGTACGCTAGTTTTGCAAAGTTTGACTTCCTAGAATTTGGAAAGACTGATAACAACACACTGAAACAAATACCAAAAAGGCACAGTGAACCTGCAAAGAATAATAACGTATTGAAACAAATTCCAAACAGGCGTAGTGAACGTCTAAAGAACAAGAGTAAAATGGGTCCTAAACTTGATAGCACCATTTGTAACATACTGAAACAAATGTCAAAGAGGCACAGTGAACCTCTAAAGAATAAGTATAAAATGGATCCTGAGTTTGATAATAGTGATCACAACATATTGAAAGAAATGCCAAAGAGGCGCAGTGAACGTCTAAAGAATAAGAATAAAATAGACGCAGAATGTTATAGCATTGATGACAGCACATTGAAACAAATACCAAAGAGACGCAGTGAACGTCTGAAGAATAAGAATAAAATAGACGCAGAATGTTATAGCATTGATGACAACATATTGAAACAAATACCAAAGAGACGCAGTGAACGTCTGAAGAATAAGAATAAAATAGACGCAGAATGTTATAGCATTGATGACAACATATTGAAACAAATGCCAAAGAGACGCAGTGAACGTCTGAAGAATAAGAATAAAATAGACGCAGAATGTTATAGCATTGATGACAGCACATTGAAACAAATGCCAAAGAGACGCAGTGAGCCTATAAAGAATAAGAAAAAAATTGACGCAGAATATGATACCATTGGTGACAACATATTGAAACAAATGCCAAAGAGACACAGTGAGCCTATAAAGAATAAGAAAAAAATTGACGCAGAATATGATACCATTGGTGACAACATATTGAAACAAATGCCAAAGAGACACAGTGAGCCTATAAAGAATAAGAAAAAAATTGACGCAGAATATGATACCATTGATGGCAACATATTGAGACAAATGCCAAAGAGGCACAGTGAACCTGTAAAGAATAAGAATAAAGTGGACGCAGAATGTGATACCATTGATGACAACATATTGAAACATATGCCAAAGAGGCGCAGTGTACCTGTAAAGAATAAGAATAAAGTGGACGCAGAATGTGATACCATTGATGACAACATATTGAAACATATGCCAAAGAGGCGCAGTGAACCTGTAAAGAATAAGAATAAAGTGGACGCAGAATGTGATACCATTGATGACAACATATTGAAACATATGCCAAAGAGGCGCAGTGAACCTGTAAAGAATAAGAAAAAAATTGACGCAGAATATGATACCATTGATGACAACATATTGAAACATATGCCAAAGAGGCGCAGTGAACCTGTAAAGAATAAGAATAAAGTGGACGCAGAATGTGATACCATTGATGACAACATATTGAAACATATGCCAAAGAGGCGCAGTGTACCTGTAAAGAATAAGAATAAAGTGGACGCAGAATGTGATACCATTGATGATAACACATGGAAACAAATGCCAAAGAGGCACAGTGAACCTGTAAAGAAGAAGAGTAAAATGGATGCAGAATTTGATACCACTAGTGATAACACATTGAAACAAATGACAAAGAGATGCAGTGAACCTGTAAAGAAGAAGAGTAAAATGGATGCAGAATTTGATACCACTAGTGATAACACATTGAAACAAATGCCAAAGAGGCGCAGTGAACGTTTAAAGAAGAAGAATAAAATTGACACAGAATTGGATAGCGCTAATGACAACATATTGAAACAAATGCCAAAGAGACACAGTGAGCCTGTAATGAAGAATAATATGGACTCAAAATTTGATGACATGGGTCAGGACATGTTGAAAGCAATGCCAAAGAGGTGCAGTGAACATCTAAAGAATAAGAGTAAAATGAACCCAGAGTTAGAAAACACTGATGACAACACCGAAAAAAATGCCAAAGAGACACTGACCTGTAAACAACAAGAATAAAATGAATCCAGAATGTGAGAGCACTGATTGCAAAATATCAAAACAAATGCCAAAGAGGTGCAGTGAATGTCTAAATGTGGCCCTAATAGTGAATGATCATTGCATGCATGAAAGCTTTGCTCTCTTTCCAAGTTCATGATCGGCAAAGCTTTCTGGCATATCAGTAAATAAAGTGATAGGTCCATTCAGCAACTAATGGTCTGTATCAGAGATAGATCTCTGTCCAGCAAATTATTTCTTCAGAATTGAGAACAGAAAAAACTTACTGGTGACTGCAGCAGTAAGTAAAAGAACAGGTCATGCAACTTAGTCACAATTGAAGGAGTGCGTACTAATATTTGTTATATTACAAAAGAGCTTTCTTCTAAAATAAATGCAGACATTTGTCCTTAAAGCATCCTTCAACTACTCAAGTAAAGCTGCTTAGAAAACTCTCCATTGATGGTTTTGCACTTCTTCAGGTAGTCAGCAACACCACATCTAGATCACGTTGGGTCTAATGTACAACAACCTTCTGTTATTAATAATCTCACATTATGCACAACTTGTTTGTTTTAATTTCCCACAGTATTAATAGAGAACAAACAAATCAAAATAATTCAATATATAAATGATGAGAATATTTGAAGGACTGAGAACCATAGTGGGCCAAATGCCACTTTATTGAAACTTAGAACAATTGAGGTAAATATTAAAAATAGAAGCAATATTAACAGTGAAGTATCCTTTATATATTCAATCTGATTTTTTGAGCCTCTTTAGTTATACTTCCCTTCATTTGTAAAATGTTGGAAATAATTAGAACGTTTTTGAAATTCTTTTTCTTTTTACTTTTAGAATATTTTATTGTTTTCAAAATCCATTATTAATAAAACAGGTTGTTTTCAAGAGTGTTACTTATTAAGAACCCCTGTGTACTGAAATATATTAAAAGTAGCATTAGATCACTGAAAACAAAAATAATTACACTAGAGCCAAACGTTTCCTTAAAAGTGCTTTAAAGATTGTATTTCATGAAACTATTAAATATAATTTTGCTCCATTTTTCTGGTGCAAGGAGTTGACATATTTAACGGAAGATACCGTTTTAATACTTTATTGATTTATGAAGTACACAATAGCAGGGTTGCCCAGATCCTTTCCCAGTGCAGCAGCCATGAGCCTTGTAAGGTGCCATTTCAGATTTGACGCTAAACTGTTTTCCCATTATTTGTACAAAAAATTTTTTTACCCCAAGCCATGATGTAGATGAGCTGGTCCCCTTTATATTGTAGTGCCTCTGCCAATTCTATTCCTTCAAGGACGTTTAGGATAACATTTCTGCACTTCTAACATCACTATTTGCTCCCAAATTACATTTTTAATCAAGAATAGTTTCATATCAAAGTATAGATGAGGATGAGATCAAATGATCTTGAAAACGTTCCCGTTTTCTCCAACTTTTGTAAGTGAAGGTGGATGTAAATAAAGTGACTCCAAAAACAGGATTCAATACAATTGAGGTAAAATTAAAGACATTAGATAATTCATTCAATTCATGTTAACTATATTAGTGTGTAAAGAAGGTTCAAATATCTGTAACATAAAAGGGAGAAAGATATGTATATTTCACCTTAAAAATAAAATGCAAAGTTATATGAAAATGAGAATCACGGAGGTGACCCACTGTGGCTCTAAGTTTATCTTGTCTAAGTGGGCCATCTCCAAACTGCATGTTTATACTTTCACCTCCGAAATTTGGAAACAGTTATGAGAGACTGATGGAATGTAAGGTAAAAGAGACACAAGCTTTGCTTATCTTCACAGTTTAACTGTGAGCCAGTAGCAGTAAGCTGGAGAGGGAACAATGCATATAACTTTTACTGCCTTTGTACCTCATTTAACTGGTGAAATGTCAAGAGTTCTCCACTCTTCTATGTCATTTAATGAATATCTGAATTTAATTTTCATTGGTTCAGCAGCTTAAAATCTAAGTCATTTAATTTTTATTCACTGAACTTTGGCACCATTTATAGTTTTCTTGCATATTGAGAAATATGAAGTAATATCCTCAATGTAAAAAAAATCTGACCTTTTCATTTCATTTACAGCAAGGGGTTTGTTTTGTCTGCAATGTTTTGATAAATTCAGATAAACGTTTACTTCAAAGAGAGATTTTGTTTTACATTTGGTACTCGTAGATTCTATGCTGCTGTCATTAGGGAGGTATGAATGCCCTGATTCCAGGAATTTATGATCTGTGATTTTGAATTGTGAATGGTCAAGGAAGCTATATACTGGTTCCTGTTTCGTCTACCACAGATGTCAGAATATGGAATTAAATGGCTAGCATTGGTGTTTCAGAGATGATAAGAGGCGTGATTCCACTTTAGAAGCACAACCTTCAGGTTGATTACAGACATCAAAATAACTACAGCAGTATAGGCCCTGATTTCATTTTTTGTGTTCTTTCAATACTTTCTATTAGGATTGTTCAACTACCTTGTTGCATAAGCATTCGTTTCATCACATATTCTGTCAAACAAAGGTTCCATGTGTTCTGAAAAAAATTGTAAGTGCAGACGGCATCTGTTATGCATGCTTATTCAGTAAGTATTTACAAATATCACTATTTGCAGAAAAAGGTTAGATAATGAGGCTGTTGTCAGTTTTAGTCTAATACCAGTTACACTGGTTTTCCTGCATCGTTCGAAGATATGTGAATGTGGGGAAGTTGGCAGGAAAATGGCGTTTGGTGAAAAGTATGGCGTGGCTTTTCTCTGGGTTGATGGACAATCGCCAACGACTGCACCATTCTTGGAGGAGACGGAGGTGTCTGTATGGAGAGGAAGGTTCTGCAAGGGTGTTTGTACAGTATAGCAGCACGTCGTCAGCATACTGGGCTATGTTGATGTGCTGCTCGGTTGGGAGGTCGGCCACGTAGACACTGCATAGCATGGGGTACAGTACTGAACCTTAGGGGACTCCGCCTTGAACTGGCCTGCGTGTAGATTTGTTTCCTGCAACTGAGACCACAAATGAGCTGTTTGAGAAATGAGTGTAGTAGGTGTATGAAACGTGTAGGTAACTCCAGTTGGATGAGTTTATGCAGGAGACCCGCATGCCAGGTCGTAGAGAATACCTTCCCAATGTCCAGAGAGACTGCGGCGGTATAAGCCTTATCCTGGCAGCCTCCACCATGCAGTAGCAGCTGAGCCGTTGAGTGGCCCGGCCGGAACCCAAACTGATGGGCAGGGATGGCTTGAATGTCCTCGAGCATGGGGGACAAGCGGGCAAGAGCAAGTCTCTCGAGTACTTTCGAGAGAACAGAGCAGCATGTACCGGGTCTTTCTCTGGTTTCAATATACATATCACCCGTGCCTCTCTCCACTCGCATGGGAAGTGGCTGAGGATGAGACACGTATTCAAGACCTTTGTAAGAAAGAGCACGGCCTTGAATGGAAGGTGGCGGAGCATGACAGGGGTTAGCCCGTCAGGCCCCGCGGTCTTTTTGGGGTTGAGACGCCGGAGTGCACCTTGGAGTTCGCTGGGTTTTGCGATGGAAAGGCGATCCGCCTCCTCGTGTGGTCGTCGAAGGTATCGGCGTACCTCCCGACGGTCATGGTCGGAGAGGTCTAGGTCCTGCGGATTATCTCTCGGCCTCAGTCCTCTTCAGGTATTCGGAAACTCATTCGCTTTGGCTTGGGGTTCATAGGCCAGGCCTTGGGTGCCTAGGATGGGGGAGGTATGTGACCCACCTCGGTTCCTAAGTCTCTTGGTGATCTTCCACAGGTCG
Organism: Tenodera sinensis; assembly: GCA_030765045.1. Lineage (NCBI taxonomy): Eukaryota > Metazoa > Arthropoda > Insecta > Mantodea > Mantidae > Tenodera > Tenodera sinensis. The sequence goes on along the minus strand of CM060965.1, from coordinate 2,884,781 downwards.
CCATCCTCTAGGTTCAAGCAAGTCATCGTGTTCTTCCACGCGCGCACTCTGTGCTCACGCAGTCGGAGACAAACTTCGTGGCGTAGGCGCCTTAGAAGCGCTAGGTGATGCGGCGTGCGGTGCCTCTGGTAGAGCCTGCGAGCCGCCCAAGAGCGGCGGATAAGCAAGATAACCTACGGGCAGGACATCTGGGTGAAGAGGAGCTGGGGTGTGGGTACTGAAGTTGTGGACAGTTCGCTTCACGATGGTGGTGGAGGAGAACGCAGCCTCTAGGGTTGGGATGTCTGTGATTTGGGATTGGCAGGGATGGAGCCATTCAGACAACTCTTAACGCAGTCCCAGTCGACGTTTCGGTGTTGAACCGAGACGTCGTGACTGGCAATCCCGGTATTAATGGTGACCAACACGGAGTTATGGTCTGAATGAAGTTCATTGACCGATGTGAGCGATTGATGATATGGGAAATGTTTGATGACTGCGAAGTCTATGACGGATGGCCGTCCTAGACCTCGCGGGTAGTGAGTGGGTTGCCAGAGACCCTCTACTCTGAGTTGAGGGTCCACGTCTACCATGCGGATGATTTCGTAGCCTCTTCTGTACACATGGGGGCCAACACGGATGCTTGGCATTTAGGTCCCCGGCTAGAATGACATGGGGATGTAGGGCGAGGATGGAGAGGTAATCGATAATTACGAACTGTCTCTAGGGTGGTTGGTATGCAGACACCATCAGGACTTCAATACGTCCGAAGTGGACACAAGTGGCCGTGGCCTCTAGGGTTTCAAGTGGAGGGAGCTGGACGGGTTTGTGGACCACACTTCTCTTCACGTAGATCGCTGTGCCGCCCCCACGGCGGCCGACGCGGTCCGATCTGAGACAGTTATAGACCTGGAGAAAGGATGTGACATTCTGATGGAGATGTATTTCCGATACAAGGATGAGGTCCAAAGCATGCGCTCCAGCAAACTTTTGGAGCTCATTCTCCTGATCGGCCAGACCACACGCGTTTGTTCCTAGTTCGATCCGCCATTCTGGGCCGTATGGATGATGGTGGTTAAGCGTGCAAGCGCCTCCATGGCAATGGCCATTTTGCTGGCTTGGTCGTTGGCTAACAGGAATCTAACCAGCAGTTCACAGATTTTCTGACCTGATTTTGCAGCTACTGCTACAGCCACGCCAGTACGTCCGGAAGCTGCCGTGTGGGAGGGGTAGGGGTTTGTTGTGGAGGTGGAAGTACGGGTGGGTTGGGTGGCGCCGGTCTCTCTTCGACCTCGGCCTCCCTCGGCTGTCGGTCGCGCGTGGGAATCCCACGCTCGCTTCGAGCTTCGGAGACAATAGCAGGTCTCCGAAAATGACGGCGTTTGCCCGACTTAGGTGATAGGGAAGCCATGGGGGTTCTGGAGCTTGTGTTTGTGCTCTGGGGAGTGAGTGTTGAGTATTTGCATGCGACCTTGCAGTTTTACCTGCGGCTGTGCTGCTAACTGTAGGGCACGCTAAACCCTGGACTGGTCCAACTGGAGCAGGGCCTGCCTGTCGGCCACTGCAGGTTGGACTATCTGTGGTGAATTCCTGGAGGGTGTGATGTCCTTCCATGTCGGACAGCCTCCGTAGCATGCTACGTGTGCGCCAGTACATTTCGCGCACTTGGGTTAATCCTCCCGTGATTTCGGATAGACTCCTTTGAGGTGTTCGTCACCGCACCTAAGGCAGCGCAGTTTGTGGTGACAGAAGTGGCTGGAGTGGTTAAATCTCAAACAACGATGACACTGAGGGGAACCGCCAGAACCTTTGTAAGGTTCAATGTGTACCCGGAGGTAACATAGGGCTGTCACACAGTCTATCTTGGCCTCCGGGACGTTGGCCCGCTTCCACTACCCCAAAATAGGGAGAGGGTGTTCTGGGTCCTTGCCCATCTGGAGCAGCCCTGGTCAGCTGCTTGACCAGTCTAGGGGTGATGCCCTGTCGGCTGAGGTCTGCTACGATCTCATCGGTGGGTGTGTCCACAGGTCACGTGTTTGGTCTAGCCCGAAAGTGAAGTGGGGGATTACTATTACTACTAGTACTATTACTGCTATTACTTATTATTATTATTATTATTATTATTATTATTATTATTATTATTATTATTATTATTAGTAGTAGTAGTAGTAGTAGTAGTAGTAGTAGTAGGAGTAGTAGTAGTAGGAGTAGTAGTAGTAGTAGTAGTAGTAGTACCATCTTCATCATCATCATCATTGTTGTTGCCTTGTATTTTCTAAGAGCAGTAATAGTAAATACAGCAAACAGAACAAATACTTCTCTGGTAGGGAAGGAATTCTTTGACGAGTCGGGAATATTATTTAATGAGACGAAGAAATCCCCCACCCCCCATCAATCCCGTTAATTCGAACCCTGCTTTTGCCTAGGAGTGCAAATGATGCTTTGCCAAACTCTCGTTCAATGTTATTAACGCATAGTTTGGCTGTACCCCGTGTAGTGATGTTGCCATAGCGAGTTGTAGTTGAAGCTAATAAGCAATTATTAATTTTTTTGTCAGTTCATTTTCTAACGATCACTACTCCTTTCTGAAAATGTAGGGCATTTAAGACTTTTGACAAATTCCCCTCCCCGGACGTCGGACAAATTGTTAAAATGTAGGGCATGTCCGGGAATTTCCGGGCGTATACAAATATTCTGAAATATTTTAGTGGGATAGGCGATAGGCGCTGGCCTATCTGATCCCAAGGTTGCAGTTTCCAATTTCTTACATGCTTTAGCTGTGGTTTAAACTCTTTGATTATCGTGCACATTCGTATTGTATTGTTATTCTATGGAAATTCCAAAGTTTGTATAAACAAAACAACTTTAAGATGCGGACGTTTTCCTATTATGGTCAATTTGGCGGAAATCAAATGTTTTGTGATATGGGGAAAGTAAATTGAGAATTAATTTACCAATTACATAGCCTGATTTTGGGAAACTCATACCTTTTGGTTGTTTCTTTTTCATTACAATGCATTTCCGTGTGCTGTCATAATTTATGGCACTGATAGCTTTGGGAAAAAGTAGTATAAATAACAATTGTGTTGATAGTGTACAAAATACGATGGCTGATAATTTGTGGCAGGATAGAGAGATTCGATTCGATGTTCCTTTGAGGTAAGTATTACATACAGAAAAGCTTGGGGTAATCTTGCAGCAGAAGACACCTGGAGCGGGGCAACGTCAGGCAGGCAACATATTGTAACAAATGGGAACACGAGTTATTAAAAAACACACTTTAATCACTTAAGGGCTTAGTGTAGCGTAAGCATTACGTTTGTGGCACTGTAGCACTCACTCAGGACAAACAATTGAATTACAACAGAACTGCATTCGGTGCTGTCCATTGAACTCGCACTGTCTACTGAAAAACCGGGCTCAATTTTAGATTAGGTTACTTGCCACTTGCCGGCCAGATTCTCTAATCGTTGCGCAATATGTTTGTAACACGATTGAACGAGATAGGCTAGCCTCGTTCTCAGGTAAGTGAATCGACTCTCAAGTGCCAGGTTAGCTCTTGCCGACTGTACTAATGTTAGTCTGAAACATGGCTAACATTGTATAGCATCCTAGATGTCGACGGGCCCTTAAATCCTGTATACTCAATCTTTTGTATGAGTTCAATGAGCAATTTGTTTCGTTGTTTAGAATATGGGTCTATTAGGCTATTGTCATTTACTTAATTGAACCATGATTGCACTAGGAGACTCATTGCACTGTAGTCTGTCTATCTCATATCTCATTAGCCACGTGCAGAACTGCCCTCTCTCAGCTCAACTACACTGTCATTTCCGACTTGAATCGACTGCTGCATGATGTTGGTCAGTGCCTCATACAGGTCCTGGATGGAAAGGGAATGCTCTAGAAAAGGAATCTTCTCAGAAGACGGGACAAGATGGCCATGAGTGTACCTAGGCTTTGATAACCACGCATCGATCCTGGCGTTCAGTGAGTGGGAGCCTGGTGCCACGGTGACACTGCACCATCCTTTGGGCTTGGCGTGCCAGCGCACCTGATGACCCGAGTGAACCACCGGCATCTTCCCTCAGGGCAGCCTCCGGATGCAGTAAACTACATTGGCAGGCCCTTAAATCTCCCTCACTTACTCAGTGATCCTCTTCGCCACACTGTACGATCTTTGGCATGGTTATCGTAGCTTGGGGTAACAGTCTTTGGCCAAGGTAGGGCAATACATGCCATCCTGCTGGAAACCTTGGCTGCTGGCGTGTCGGTCATTATGTGCCTTTATACAGTCTCTTGCTGCCTAGAAGTGTTCACAGGCAATCTAATGCACAATGTCACAGGGTTCCACGGCCGCTAGACTTCCTGGTGCACCTTGCTGCTTATGGGCCCAACCACATCCTTTGCCAGGGTTACTCTGCATACACCAAGAAGTTTTTCGGAGCTTCTAGTGCTTTCTCAACTGTACAAGTCGCAGGACTCCCCTTATGACGTCAACCGTGACCTCATAGCTCCTGAGGACATTGAGTATCATTTCAGCCTGCATCTGTACGTGGTTATGGTGACCAGATTGCTATATACCAACAAGAGGACTTCAACTGTGAAAAAGTAGGACATTGCACTAAAAAGGAAACTTGTATCTCGCCAATTGTATTAAAATAGAATTATGTTAGAAATGTTTACTTATTTTCGTGGAAGAACACCCTTTTATAGGTCGCGCGTTACTTCTTGACGAATGAAAATTTTATATGAAAGGTTGAATGCGAGTCTCTACTCAGCTTTTGTGGGAACGAGAGAGAGGAGGTACAGTCTGCAGTGAGATGACGCGCATGCCTCTGAGCTGAAGTAGTACAACACTACAAATCAATTTATGACACTTGCAGTAATATCAGCCACACGTATTATACACTATACCTCTATAACTGTTTCCACTTAACTTTCTTGCATTTATTCTATTCCCGACATCTCTCCCTCGTCTGAATTGCTATTTTCGTTGCATGCATACATACATCCGTACCGCACAAAACTTCTGCAGTCGACTGTATACACAAACGCGACAGAGGAAAACAAGAGGTGTCTGTTATCGTAGCATAAACATTTGCTGACCTGTTTATTAAGGGTAGGCTCACTCATTGGATTTCTGCTCAAGGTCATTCGTCAAGAACGAACGCGCAACCTATACAAATACTTCTGTAAGGATAGGATTTTTTCCAAAAATTGAGGTTTCTTTAACAGATACTTGTAAGTCAATACAAGAGCAGTGCCTAAAATTATACTGAAACTTAAGAAAATGTTTTACAGATTCTATTTTAAATTTCCTTCTTTCGTATGTCCATTGTGATGATATGAGTGAAAATATTCTCTGGCATTATGTCCTGGTATACATAGATGAGAAGTATTCTCTATTTTGAGAAGCTCTGAGTTGCTTTCTCTAAAATACTTGCACTACTTTTCGTTGGAAGTTAGGTTATCAAGCATAGAATTGCCATTTGCAAACTTTTTTAAATAATAAAATTGATCGAAAAATTTATTATCAATAACACTTGCTTTACTACCTAAATATTTGCAATAATTATTTACTTCATTGAAGTGAAGGCATTTTATATCAAGCCACTTAAAACCATTAAATTGATCAAAGTTTTGAGCCATTTTTTTCAAATTCTGCATACATGACTCAAACATAGACATATAGGTTCCTCCATGAACTGGTGGACTTTATTCATTAATCCTTCTTCTGCCTGTCTCAATATCTTTACCTTTCAAACATACAAAGGAACCTTGAAACCCGTTTTCAAATTCTTCAGCTTCGAAACCTGCAGGAGAAACAAAATTCAAAATAACCTAAAAAGGAGGACATTTATCAATTTTTTAAAAATCTGCTGATGGAACCCCGGTGTAATCAACCACAAGTTGAAGCAGAGTGGCCTAAAGTGGGGAGCCACAGGCAATTAATCCTGGTAGGGGTACAAAGCCAGGTGTGCGTGGTGAACAGTGGAGATAGGTTAGTCCCTCTGAAGTATGCTTTGAGGTCAGTCATGGAGTGGTCTCTATGGCGGCACAGACTTATCTTTAACCCCTGGATGGCAGGCCGACACTGGCAGATCTGGAAGGGGGTTCAGTTCCGTATGCAGAAGCGCAAACCCCTTCAGTTTCTTGTCTCACGGTGAAGCTCAGCAATACTGTCTTCTGGACTATAGCTCCCTTTTCACTGCCAAGCTTTTTGCCATCTTTTATTTTTTACTTTTTATCTCCAGTCCAGTTCCTGGACATTTTATTATCTGTTGCAACTCTCTGAGCACTATTCAGATGCTGTAAGAGTTTGTTGGCAACTTAGCATTAATTCTCATCGTATCTTAGCTGCTATCTCGCAGACACCAGTTTGTTTTTACCTGGACTCCAGACCATGTGGGTATTCCCAGTAACAAGGAAGCAGATGCGGTTGCTAAGTCTGCAGTCGTCTGCCAGGATTATCAACGTGCATACTGCCTTACACAGATGTGCGGCGGTACTTTCATCGTCAGCTGTTAGCTGTATGGCAGCAATCATGGGAAGCGCTGGTTGGCATTCAGCTGTGGGCAATTAAGGACGCCATTCAACCCTGGCTGACCTGTAGGTGATAGGTCACACATCAGCCAATCACAGCCACCTTGTGCATGGTGGCCCGGCACCATGTGGTGTTCAACTCTCCATGACAATTATGTACTAATAGATTGTAATACGCTCATGAGCACCAGTCTATTGGTCTGGTATCTACTCTAGCCTCCATGTTGGGTGACGACCTGGTGTCTGTGGCCAAGACTGTGGTTTGTCGCCAATATTGGGTTCCATAAACAAGTCTGACATGGACCAGCGGTTAAACATCTTAGGTGATCTAAACATACTTTTTGTTAACGTACCTCTTTATATTCACTTTAGAAGTATTGTTTGTTAGCATTAGAACAAATATTTACCAATATTAGTTAAAGTATTGCTTGCAAAATGCTAACTTTACAAGTAAACGTTTTGCTTATAACGTGCATGAAAGCATACGCTATCTAAATTATATTGTTGATGAAATTAACCTTTTGAAATCTTAAATATCTGCCAAATAGCATTTTACATTCCAAATTAACCATATTAATCCACTAGATCCATGTCTGAGCAATTTTTAATCTCCCTATAAATGCTTTTAATATGTACTGCATAGTAAAACTTTAATCACATTTTTCTCAAAACTAGCTTTTGGCGCATACACCCTTGCTATTCTAAGGGCCTCGTGTTTTATGTTGACAGTTTTACAGAGTCTCGCTTGAAAGGACAGGCACCCAAGAGGTGACAGTGGTTACCTTCTCGACACCTCTCTGGTATAGAGCTACAGTCATTGTAACATCATTTTCCATTCGCCTGTGGTGAGCTGGTCAGATTGCCGAGTCCATTTATTAGCTGTGGGGTATTGCTTGTAAATGCATACAACAACAAATAGATGCTTGCTGTACCTTATCTCTATGACTGTAAACTCACGTTATTTGTGAAGTGAGATAATGCTGTTGATGGAATGTTTTAGTGAGATGAAGATGAGATCTGGTGAGAAGGCTCTGGACCGATTAGATGCAATTGAGGACACAAAGGGCAATGGTGGGGAGAAAGGCAGACTGCTGGTGACAAATTTGAGAGTTATATGGCACTCTCTAGTGCTACCTCGTGTTAACTTGTGTAAGTGCTGTAGCTTTTCAAATATCTGCATGTTCTGAAAAGAAAATTATAATATGTTGAGAGGAGATTGAGTGATATTAATAACGGGTGATCCAAAAGACTGTGAACCGACTGCACTGTGTTTTGTCTGAACGGATCCTCTGCACTCATTGCCGACTGCCGCTGTCATAGAACAGTGCGGATAAAACCATACAACATTTTTAAAACTACTTTTAAAGGCTTTACGTAGCAATATTATTAAAGGAAATACTGAAACTCACCACCGTTGTTGTCCATACACTTTTGGCACCTCTTTAGGAAACTATCCATCACTCGCCGTAGTTCACATTGAGAAATGCTGGCAATTTCCTGGTGGATATTTTGTTTTAATTCTTCCAGGATGTGTGGGTGTGTCTTGTACACTTTATGCAGAGGTAGAAATTGCAGATCACCTGGAAATCTTTCTGCAAATCACACTTTCACTTGGCGAGCTGACTGAGTTAACACATAAATCGTAAATAAATACACGCTGTGCAGTAGAAAACAAATGCTGAGCTATAGTACACTTTGTGACTAAGTACATGATAAAATAATGAAGCACACTAGTAATATCTCAATCACATGTTACCACGTCAGCTCAGTACTGCACTTTCAGAGCAGAGAAAAACAAGTCAGTCGCATGGCCTTGTGTACAGCAGCTGTGTTGCTGTGTGTGCAGTGGAAAAGCACCGCGCAGTGGTTCAGATGTTTTTTGGGTCTCTGTATAAATGACAAGAACAAGAGTAACTGTTCCTGAACTGCAGCTTGTTTTGTTTTGATGAAACCTGCCACCTCTAGACCTTTATCCTTGAACCACTTCTACTACAAGACATAGCTTTGTTAATGGTAGTGATGAGCAGACTTAGCGGCAAGTTCCCTCAGGAGTTACTCACACTGTTCACTTACAGGTGAATGAGTTGACTTAATCTCATTCAAGTTGAAACTCATCAACAAAGTGACAAACAGTGAAACTTTTCAAATAACTTGTAGAAATATTTTAGTTGACCTATAGACATTTTTAGTTTCACTTAACTTACTTTTTATCTGGACATGTTCTGAAGACCATCTTCATTATCAATGGTTTCAGGACTAGTTTCATTTGAAGAGGAAGAACCTGTCGTGGTTGTGATTGTGCTGCTGCTATGTAAACTTCGGGATGTCGTCTGCTTGTGGTATTTCAAAGTTCATGACTTGGTGAACATTCTTCTTTATTTGTATTTTTTTCCCAAATTGTCAATTCTGCTGTAGTATTTACATGTTTTAATAATTTGTTATCTTGTTTTATGGTGTGATGAGTTGACCAGAAATGACGGGTTACTGCTGATTTGTCAATTTGTTTAGGTTTTATGTACCTGATGTGTTCCTTCAGTCTTGTTTCTAGGTTCCTTTTAGTTTTGCCAATGTATATTTTTGGGTATGTTTGCATTTTATTTGATACACATTGGATTTTGAAGTGGCTGGTGAACCGTCCTTTAAAAGGCACAATACATGTACATGTAAAAACTAGATAGTTTGGGTAAAAATACAGATAAAGAAGAATGTTCACCAAACCATGAATTTTGAAATACCACAAGCAGACGACATCCAGATAGCAGCACAGTCACAACCAGAACAGATGCTTCCTCTTCAAATGCCAATCGAGGAACCATTGATAATGTAGGTGATGGTGTTTAAAAAGCATCTGAATAGAAAGGTAAGTTAACTAAAACTAAATATGTCTATAGATCTACTCTTATACTGCACTTCTTATCTTAATAACATTATACAACTTGCCTCTGCCTGAAAGTTCCAGAAACGTCTTTTCCTAGCCCAAGATTTGGTTTATTGCCTGCAAATTTGTCTTCACTATCATGTGATTTTTCATATTTCTTATTTTATTGAGGATTTTTTGTGTGTTAACAGAAGATGAAACTGATGCTTTAGCATTTGCTTTGTACTTGTACCGTGACAGAAGCCTATCTTCTCCTCTTGCAGCTGAAATTTGCTTCAAGTTGCTTTGCAGATGGTTAGGATGCTTAGGAGTTGCACAAAACTGCACTGAAATTGTCTGCTTTCTTCAAACACTTCTGACTCATGAATCATATTCATTCCTATTAATATATATTTCATCAAACTTTAGATAAGGTTTCATCAATTATGATTTTAAATTAATGCCAAGTGAGGACATACTCCTAAATAAACCAAGACAGCATTTCAGTTTAAGGAAAGGTCACATTGTCTGGGCTTACAGTGTTGTGAATAGTAGGTGCTATAATTATTGTAATCTTATATATATTCCGCGCAACTTGGAAACAACTCTAACGATTTCTATCAAATGTTGTATTCAGACAGGGTTTTGCTTATTAAGTTTATCTATATAGGTGTCATCCCTGAAAAACATGATATTACGTGTAACAGTCACAATTAGTTGAACCCTTATTTTGGCCATAATTTCTTTGTTAATGGACCAATTTCAACAAACAAGCCAGGATATTAAAGATCTCGTCAAGAGCTTTCAGAAAACTTAAAGAAAGTTGACTTAGTTATCTTAGTCTACATGTAACAGTCACAATTACTTGAAACCTTATTGTAGCCTTAATTTCTCTGTTAATCAACCGATTTCAGCAAACGAGTTAGCTTTTTAAAGTCCTCTTCAAGGGCTATCACAATACAGTAAGAAAGTTGACCTAGCTATATTAGTTTGTGTTACAGCTCGTCCCATCTATATGTTTGAAATACAAATACAACGTATTACATTCATGCTATTTTCTCTGCTCACTTTTGTTTTATGTAACAATTCACATGTTATTCTCTATCATTTATCAACTTCACATACACCAACTCCTCTACATATTGTATGTTGAAGAAAAACACTTAGATATGCCAATTTTCATGGTGATCAGTCAACCGGTTTTGGAGTATGCTTGAAGAATGAGCATACTCCAAAACCGGTTGACTGATCACCATGAAAATTGGCATATCTAAGTGTTTTTTCATGGAGGTTTTTATGCAATCCGTTTTACTATGCAACGTAATTGAGATAAAAAAATTTATTTAGTTAATGTTTTGCTTTTCAAGTTTATCTAAATAGGTATCTTCTCCCAAAGAACACAATTTCACAAAAAAGGGCGGCTCGGTCGCCCAGGAACTATGTTTAAGATGGAGAAGACTACATGGTTTTTAAAGTTTTAACAATAATATTCCACAGAACCCAACAATTAGAGCATGACTTTTTACTTTCTGTACTGTTTACATATAACAAGTAGAAGTATTCATTCTATCCAAAACTTAATTACTAGGTTTCACAAAATCTAGATGTTGCTGCCTGATACGAAAGGAAAGCATTTTTAGAGAAACATTAGTCTGGGCGTCTGTCCATCTTTACATCCATCTGTCTGTTTGCCAAATAAAAATAATATTTGTTTTTACCTGCACCTCCATCTCGATCACTTGGTAACATGAATTTATATTGAATAAACTTTCACTCAGTTCAAAGTCTTTTAAATAATTTCCTGTATGCAGAGCAAGATACATTCGTGTGATCTGACTGTTATTTGCTTTTCAGCAATTGGCTACAACTGCATAGTCTCGGTGGCAACAAAGACTGTTAACTCGGTGAGTATATCACATTTTAATGATTTCAGAATCAATTTTAGAATCTCAGTAATTCTCAACATAGCAGAGTTGTTAATTTTGAAATAAATACTGGATTTATCTTGAATGACAACTGGCAGCTGCTGTTCTGAATGATAGCTGATATAATGTTGAAGGAACATGTTCTCATGTGCCTGGGGGAATTTGCAATTCAGTCTAATGTTCTTTTACACAGTGGAATGTGAAGCTGTGTGCAGTTATGATGTATACTTCATAATAGTTTGTTTACTGTGATAAGTTTTGCTTGAACATAGTCCTGAATTTATATGAACATTTTCTGGTGTCACTGTTCCTAGTAAATCCACAATTTATAGCTTGTTAGACTGGGTCTATCTGAGATAAAAACAATCATAGATAGCTAACAGTTCTTACTGAGGAAACATTGGACAAGATAAGGGACTGTCATGGAAAGAAGTCCAAGTCATTACATGAAAAGTAGAATCAGAACTGAAAAATTCAATGCCACAGCTGGGATATGAACCACAGACTCTCCACTTACTAGGTGGGTGCTCTAACCATTAAGCTACTGTGACATCCTGGCAGGTTGTATGCAGCTTGTGTGCTTTAAGACACCAACAGTATGTTTGTTGTTATAGATAAATAATAATTGCATTACATGTTTTTGATGACAATAATTGACTTGCACTCCAGATATAAATCCATGTAATTATTATTTTTGGGAATACTTAAAGATAAAGTTTATACAATAAATTGCTGTACACCAGGAGTTGGCAACTTGGTCATTGTGATGTTAGGGAACACAAACCAGCAAGCACATGATGCACTGTCCGAAGAAGGGATTTTGACAACTGCAGTGGCGGTGTAAAGGAACTTCTCTAACACGTTTGATTTTATGCATGCTGAATACTTCTACACAGACTGGAAGGGTTTTAGCATTGGTTTTTCTGTAATGTATTCGTTACTTCATCAGGAGTGTTATGGTTTTGCATACATCTAAGATTAATTCATAAGTACTGACTACAACAGAGCATGTAAGGTTTTCATCTGTCAATTGGCAATCTTTTTTTAAGTTATACAATCTTCAGTTTAGAACAAAATTGCTCACAGACATACTGGGTATCTCAGAAAAACACTGGCAATGCTTTGTATGTTGTGCAGGATGGCAAACTGTTTTCAAATAGGAACCCCTGTCTGGAAATGCATGGTTTGTATGCTGGGGAGCGTCGAAGTTTGAGAACGAACGATTGTGACAATTTGTTAATATTCGTTTTGGTATCTTAATATGAAAGGTATGGAACCTTTTAGCCATCTGTGTGCTCAGATGAATGACCTAAGCATAATAACATTCCTGCGCATGCTCTAAATTCCTCCGTAGAGTCCTTGGTGCTCATCCTACTGCACTGCTTGTGCAGTTTTCAGTACAGTAACATTTTTAACAGCAGTGTGACACGTACCAGTACAAAGCTGCTGAAATGGCCGACTTTTATGTAAATGTGCGGAATCACCTCAACATCACATATTCAAATCAATGGATTGGTAGAGCTGGACCAGTTCCACGGCCAGCATGGTCGTCAGATCTGACACCTCTTGACTGTTTTCTGTGGAGTTGTATGAAGAGTATGGCATTCCTGTTACGTCAGTGGAGGACCTTATGGCTCGACTCCACGGATCAGTTGAACATTTTCAAACATAACCGCCCATAATTGGTTCCTGTGCATGAGGTTCACCACCGCTGATATAGGCTTTGCAGTGACATAGGAGGTACATAGTTCAAAGCCCATTTGTAATGTACACAACCTGATATTGGATTTATTGATGAAGAGTGAACATACATCCATCTCACACTTTCATGCGCTACAGCGTCCTAACCATGCATTTCCTTACAGGGTTTTCCATTTGAAAGCCAATCAGTTTACTGTTCCACATAACATACTAAGGATTGTCAGCGTTTTGTTGGGACACCCTGTATATGCTCACATATAGCACTAATATGTGCAGCAAATGAGCGAAGAGATGGAACTGTTGTCATATCAAGTTGTGTACATAAAAGTTTTCTAATTGTGATTTCAAAATTGTGCTTGTTTGTAAATTTGTAACTTAAATTCATAACTGCGGTTTTAGACAACAACCTTTAAGGTTTTATAAACTCTGTGTAGGTACGTTGTAATGCACTTCTTCACTAGACTATGAAGCTTCATTGAATATTTAAACTTTGTTACATTTACGGACAAATATTCGTTTTATAATATTATTTTGAAATACTGTAGGATTTTGAACCTGGAACTGTTGTAGATTTTATGACAACGTTTGTAATACTGTTCAAAGTTTGACTTGTAAACACCAATCAAAACTTTCGGACACAGCAGACATTTCACATTTTCACCCATAGCACAGCAAAAATATTGTTATTCCCACTCCTGTTTCAATAGGAAGGTTCCTTTGTGTTTTGGTGGTTTCGAAAGAGCCATGTCTGTTGACGTGTCCACCACTGCTTGTTTTTGTTTGAATGTGTGTTGAGTGAAGGAGTGAGGGGTGAAGGAGGTCTGCGTATGCTTGGTCCTGTCGGTGATATTACATCATATCAGCCAGTACAGATTTGCAGACCCTTGCTGCACTCAATGGATTATAAGAAAGTATTGAGTGCACGTTGTTCAATATTTTGACTGCATGAGTGTTCAGTAATGTGTTCAGCAAGAGCGAGGCTTCTATAGCTGCACAGATGTCAACAAGAAAGTGCAAAGTGTATCCTCTGATATACCCTTTTAATGGAATTGAATTTCGGTCATATGAATATGAAGCCCCTCTTCTTGGAAATATTATATAATTGATGTCTGTCGGGAAGAACAGTGCTTTTCATTTGTGAAATAAGTATCAAAATTGGTTGGCTGCTTGCTAAGGTTATTCTATTCATAAGTGGTTTGATAAGTCTGGTAAATTTCCATGAGAGAACAAAACATTTTTATTGTAATTTTGTGGTTGGTAAGCTTGATTATTTAAAGAATTGTATGAAAGTTTGAATAATCTGCAGTGTATGGTTCATTGTTGACAGCCGTTTGAGTTGGTCTATATGACAACTATGGTTGAAAATGGAAAAAACCAACTTTTGTACTGTTAAACATTTTCATTTGAAGGTTGGACTGCCACAGAGTTGCATGAAGTTCACATGGACTGTGTACCAACATTGTATTAATGAATTTAAACGTGGTCGAACAAGCATGTGAAGCATTGTCGAGCCGTCCAATTAAAGTTATCACACAGGACACCATTGACAGGATCCATAATATGGTAATGCAAGACTGCTGAATACAAATTTGTGAGATTGGTGACAAGGAAGTTAGCACAAGTTGCGATCGCAATTGCCAATACGGTTTGGTTTGTATGAACATGCTTGAGGTGCTGATTACAAACATGCATAATCTAAGTGTCATTGGCTATAACGCTATAAGCTACACTCACAATGGACCATATGTAATATAATATCATGATCACTGTATAGTGGCAGTTGTTTGTACATTTGATGGCCGTGCTGTAGTTCTGATGTCATTCATACTCTGTCTCCAGCTAACCTGTATTGCATGTGAGTGCACATCCCTCTGTTTTATGACAACCTTAACGATGACACAAAAACAGATCGGTTAGAAATCTGCAGCAGAAAACCTTGGGCAGTGAAAGGAGAATTCAGTGTCATTCTGGCAGGTTGTAACATCAGCTTAATGGTTAGTTCACCCGCCTGGTAAGCGGAGGGTCTGTGGTTCAAATCCCACCTGTGGCATTGAATTTTTCAGTTCCAATTCTACCTCTCAAACATTGCCCACACATGGCTTGTGTGTTTAAAAACACCAAGAGTAAGCTTGTTGCCATAAATAAATAATAATTACACAGTTTTCTTCTCATTGTTAACACAGTGTAGAGTCTTTTGTGCTATCACAACTCACATTTTTTACTTCTCATAATCTTGCTCAGTCCTTTTAGTGTTTCTTCACTTCCTGTATCTCTCATCCCTAAATATGGTGCTCTTCCCAGGTCTTCTTATGTACTGGGGATGATGTCACACAGACCTTTCTCGAGCTCCACACACATATACCAGAAATGACAGCCAGAAGTCTCATGAACTTTCTTGAAATCCCCTTTGTGTCTACCGCCCTGATTGTTGATTCACGTACAGACAGCAGTCGGGCAAGGCAGCCCAGTCCTGAACATCTTTACCCGCTTGCCAGCATGGCATGTGGTGTGAAGTAGGTTGGCCCCATCCATCCTTTGTTGTGCACCAAACCCAATGTTGGTCAGACGAAAAGAAGCCTACAAACCAGGTTTAAGGAGCATCTAAGAAATACAACATAGAAACAAACAGATAAATTCACAGTGGCTTATCACCTCTTGTCAACAAAACATGACATAAAACCAGAAATAAAACTTTGGAAGCAGGTAAAAACCAATGCAGAACTTAATGTATGGAAAAAATACTTATATCTAAAAATGCCCACAAAGTGATGAATTTTGAAATTCCACCAATTGATGATATCATCAGGTTCACAGTAAAAAGAAAGGGCAGTACAAAGGAAGATTCCAGCCTTGACATCAGTAGACACACAACAGATAATGGTGGCAGTTGTCCAAAATTAACATAATTTAGTAAGTGAAACTAAAGTGTAATTGTCCTACTCGTCAATGTTACCTAATTCCGTAACATCAGTTGAATGTTCTACCAAAAATTGCACCATTCTTCACTCACAACACTACTACAATTTTTCACAATTACTGTTGAACTCTTTAACAATTACCTAAATGAATTCTGCATATTAGCACCAGAATGGCCTTAAGGCCAGCATTTCAGTGAGGCGCACTGGTTTTATGTGGGACATGCTCTAGTAGATAAAGATGAAGTTTGTATTCTTTCAGAATAAAACATGCTTACATGTCGACTATTTCAGCAACTGAAAGGAGTGACTGAGGCTCTGCACATCTTGACCAAATCCAACAATACGAGATTTGAGTTTATATTTACAAACCTTGTTCCTGGCAACCTGCGACACTTCACATCAGTCATGGGCGTACACAAGTAAGTTTGCCCCTCTGAGGAGCTCACTAGTTTGTTTCAACAAAACTGAGGTACTATGCAGCATCTGTTGTGTTTATCCAGGGCGTATATTTCGTCCAGAATGTATCGAGAGTTGAAACTGCGAGGTGCCATCATACACAACAAGCAGCTGAAGATTCTGCCCCTTGAACAGGTTTACACAACAGTGCCAGGAGTATGGAACCTTTCCAGCGATCAGGTATTCTTGCAGTTGCTTTGAAAAACACTGTCTCAAGCTTTTTTGCAAAATTTCTTGTATTGGTTACAGTGATACAGAAATATTTTGTTAAATTTGCTTCTTTTGCGCAGGGAAACCTTGGTTCATTCATTATCACCAATGTGAGACTCGTATGGTTCGCTGACATGAATGAGAACTTTAATTTATCACTGCCATATCTACAGATTAATCACGTAAGTTTGTCTATTGTGTGGTGAAAATCTCTTAATACAGTGCAAGTGCTTCATTGCCAAACTTAACTGCACATCAGCAGAATGTTATTGTAAATGCTATCGCAAGTGTAGTAGTTGTTGGCTAATGCTGGATTGTTTATGGTGTAAGTTGTTGAAATTAATCACAAACCCAAGCTTCATAAAGTTTCATTGGTTTACTGTTAATAGCTTCAGTTTTTCATTGAATGTCGTATTGAGTTTCTTCTGGCCACATTAACTTTAATGAATTGGCGAGTAATGTATATTTGATATGTTATGTCCATGTATGTATGTGTGTGTGTGTGCTGCAGGTGAAAATAAGGGAATCTAAGTTTGGGCCAGCGCTGGTAGTGGAGTGTGCCGAGATCTGTGGTGGCTATGTGTTGGGGTTTCGTATTGATCCAAAGGAGAAACTGCATGCAGTTCACAAGGAGTTGAACTCATTAAGGAAGGTGTATGGGGAGGTGCCCATGTTTGGTGTACAGTTTACCGTGGGTCAACAGGTAAGCATAGGTTGCACATAGCTAAAATCTATATAACTTATGTTTGTCAACATATAAAAACACTTTAAAAATCTTTCAGGAATAGTTTCAGGGAGGCTGCTTGTTCTATTGGACTCTCCCACACTGTTAATTCCAAATGAGTTTTTGTTTAAAGTTTAATTTTCTTGGTTAACCCATTTGCATCATTTGATGATCAAGGCTCACATGCGTCTTTTTGGCACATGAATCATATGACGAGCTCAGCTTGCATGCTCCATGGCTCCATATAATTCCACATAGCTTGGGTTCCTTCTCATAGATGTCATTTGTATATGTCTGGAATTAAATGCCAACATACGGCATTTGTAATTGTGATCAGTATAACCAGCTGTGTTTCAGTCAAGAAAAAAACAATTTTATCTTAGCATTATTTCACTTGCCGCAGTAGCCATCATGGTGGCAAAAAAAGTTTGTGTCAATGACGAGAAGGGTGATTTTTCTGAATATGAAACAGAGTCTGAAGAAGGTTCAGGTGACAGTGATAACGAATCTAATGAAGAAAGCAGCAAAGAAAATAACTGTGAAACCAATGACGATGTGCCAGGCCCTTTGAAACACGTCTGCATTACGATGCAGGAAAACCAGTGTAACTGGTATTAGACTAAAACCGACAACAGCCTCATTATCTAACCTTTTACTGCAAATAGCGATATTTGTAAATACTGAATAAGCATGCGTAACAGATGCCGTCTGCACTTGCAATTTTTTTTCAGAACACATGGAACCTTTGTTTGACAAAATATGTGATGAAACGAATGCTTATTCAACAAGGTAGTTGAACAATCCTGACAGAAAGTATTGAAAGAACACGAAAAATGAAATCAGGGCCTATACTGCTGTAGTTATTTTGATGTCTCAAGTGTGAAAATCGCTATTCAATTGTACTGGACCAAAACCCAATGCCTTGACACCCTAATTTTTCATGAAACAATAAACAGGGAGAAACTCAAACTGATTTCCCATTTCTTTTACACCCAACAGCAGCACTGGTGAGTTTATGCTTTTAATATTGTGCACCCAAATTTTCAACAAAAAATAGTTAATGACTGACTTTAAATGATTTTTTTTAAGGATTAAGCCATTACTGCCCTCACTGCTAGGGGATTTAAACCTGATTTCTTGGTTAGTTCCCAAGGCATTTAGATATGACACAATTGGACTAATATTGTGGTTGCATAATCAAAAATGATAAGCTATGCCTGATTTATTTTTCCATTTGTATTTTATATTTATGAAATGTTCCTTCAATCTAGTTTGCAAATCTCTCGTGGTTTTTTTCAATATATATTATGGCAATATTCAAATTAATAGCACCTGTAGTTAGTCTCAAACTAGTTTATTATCCATATTATCCAACCAATACCCCATTGAATATGAAATAGAAAAAGTAGCTCCTATTGAATATGAAAAGTTACTCCTGTTTATGAGATGTAACACACTACTTGTAATGGCAAAGCAATATTGCACAACTAACAAGGAAAAACAATATTTAATGAGAGTAGGCATGCAAGGTCTGGTTGACCTGTGCAACACTCTTCCAATGAGGCCCGCCTTGGTAGCGTGATGGTTAGCGTGTCTGCCTCACGTTCAAGAGGTCGCGAGTTCGAATCTCGCTTAGGGTAAGTTATCCAGGTAAGGTTTTTTCCGAGGTTTTCCCTACCCTGAGAAGACGAATGTCAGGTAACTTAAAGCTCCATGGACCTCGGGCTCATTTGAGCATCATTTCACCCATTTCATTTCATTCATTCGTCTGATATGACACAATGTTGGAGGACGTTAATTCAAAAAAAAAAAAAAAAAAAAAAAACCACTTCCAATGAGTCATGAGTGAGTGATTAGGGCTTAAGGGCCCGTTGACAGCTAGGTCATTAGAGCCCCTCCAATTAGTCATTCTTGCAGCTAAGCAAATAAATACATAAATACATAAGGTTGTTACTGCAGCAAACAATCAAGTAAAGTTTAATGTTAGATATCTTAGCCAGGCAATTATGTAGGTGCATTTGTTTGCAAACTATAATGTTTAAATAAACCTAAGGGCCTCTCAAGCCTCTAGTGACCAATGGAGTGTTAAATACTTAAGCAATACATATACATTTCTATTGGGTAGAGAAAGTTATATCTCTTTTTATTTGCCACTTGCCAGGATCCCTAATCATAAGTAACAAAAGATTTGTGTTTCAGACAGAAGCAGTGGAAAAGCCCCACAGTCTGGTAGAGGATATTCAGGAATTTGATGACTCTGCTGATGAAATGTCAAATGCATTTGCAGCGTACTTTGCCGACACTGGACATGAAAAAGATCGAGATCCTGTGTACAGCAATGAACTTGGACTGGCAGTAGAGAAACTCAAGGATGGCTTTACTTTACAAAGTCTGTGGGAGGTGACATTGGGCACCTAAACCTGAGCACCTCACATGTTGAGATGAATCAACAGCGCGTAGAACACAAGGCCTGTATGGCTGCAAGAAAAGGCAATGGCTTGGTTTGCTTTGCTTTGCATTTGCACATTGGTTTTTATGTAATAGTACATAACAAGAACACCTTTGAAGTCTAGTACGAGGGTCACTAGATATGTATTGAGACATGGAAAATTGGCCACTGTTGGGGAAAGCATTGTTATTTTGTCAAAATAGCTGACTTATTGGCAATACAATGGTAGTAGATGGACCATTGTTGTGCCCATTGTTTGTGCTACTCATTTTTGCTCAGTTTATGTATGAATTCTGGAAAGCATGACATTTTTCGAGTGTAATGAAGGTTTAGAAAGAGCATTTTCATGCAATGATTTTGTACAACTTCATATGTCGCTTAAGTGAAATGTGGTCACTTGAGTGTTTGAGGAACTTTTCTCCATCACGTGCCACTGTTCCACAAGTTAGCAGAATTTAATAGGGGGCGACAATCTCTTAAAGATGAAGAGAAGAGTGGCAGACGGAAACGTCATCATTGTGGAAACAATGATTAGGGAAGATCCAAAACTGACCTACAAGAATATTAGTTCGCCGAGTGTCTCGACCATCCTTCATGAACACCTTCATGTAAGAGGCACATTGTTGTATTATGACACTGCTAATATAACAACTGAGTTTCTGCAAGGAACTGAGACAACACCATGGACTCATCCATCCTATATTCCCGATGTGGCAGCATGTGGTTTCATCCCATTCCCTGTGGTGAAGAATCAACTTCGAGGTCACTGAAGCAGCAGTTCTGCAGTGCCAGAAACTGAGTGGCATGGATACTTCCAGAAGTGGTTCCGGAGGATGGAACGCTGCATACAGTACCAGGGAGAATGCTTTGAGAAACTGGGATAAATAAAACGTTTCTGTGACTATTCATATTTTGCTGTGTCAATACATATCTAGTGTCCCTCGTATATTTGTTGTATTCAAGTGTAAATCACTGTTCTGCACTCGATGGATCTGATAGAATAACGTGTATGTTTGGGTAAATACCGTGTTAAACCAGGTCGATACCTGCCAGACCCATCCGAGTGCTACCTGAAATCTGGCTCAAGCAGCCAGGCTCACATACACAGTAAATACCTACACACATTTATTCACTGCATTTGAAGAAAATGAAGTGTTATTTCAAGGGAAGTATTAATAATGCAATTGTGTAATGTTGTAAGCCCTGATACTGAAATGCTTATGCTGCTAGCCTTCGGAGTTAGATACATGAAGCTACGTCTGTTTCCTCATTGGTGCAATCATCTTTATTCAACAATTATTGGTTCTTTTATAAAATTGATGACAGTGAAATGTTTGAAACAGTGGAGCATATTAATAAATTGAAAAATATGTTGATATTTCTAAATACATTTTGCTCCAACTTGTAATAATGTTAATCGCAGGACTAGTTTTGGAGAGGGTCCTGGACAGTAAGATTCCAAATGAATTAAAGTTTTCAGAAGGAAGGCCATTAGAAGAAGGAGGAGAAGGAGATGATGATTTTTTATTTTTGGTTAACCTCTGCCAACGTAGTGTCATATCGCGCAGTGAATGAATGAAATGGGTGAAATGATGCTCAAATGAGCCCGAGGTCCATGGAGCTTTAAGTTACCCGACATCCGTCTTCCTTGGTAAAAAAGCTTATCCAGATAACTTACCCTAAGTGAGATTCAAACTTGCGATCTCTTGAATGTGAGGCAGACACACTACCACCACGCTACAGAGGTGGCCAATGACGATGACGATGATGACGACAGCGGTGGTGGTGATGGTGATTTTGAAAATTCAAAATATAAATGGTAGGAAAGAAACTGTTGCCACTGTGTCTGTTTTCTTTGGAACTCAGTTTATTCCCATGAAATTAAAAAAGGTACAAAAGATTGTACGCTCAGAAAATGCAATGAACATTTTGAAGTAAAGTTGTACTATTCCGTTTAAATCTTACAGATTTTCTTTTGCAATTATGCCTTTATTTATTGAGCAATATTTGTAAAAGTTATAGCATATTTACAGTTTTAGAATGACTCTTGATTGATCAAGTTTTCAACTCAATCAGATTAAAATTGTTGAAAATTATGAAATAGGGAGGTGAGAAATTAATAATTCCTGAATCATAATTTGTGAAGGTTTCCTTTTTGGACACTTGTAATGGGATGGAAATGTTACTACAAAGCAGTATAGCAACAATTAATGCTTCACTACACTTGCAGCAATGGGCACTAGATGCATCTAATAAAAGCACATTGTTTCCAGTGCTACCAATAGTAAACCTGCATCTATAGTTCCTGATGTGTGTTGGTTAACAAATATTGTGTACTACCGCACACTTGATCTTGAGCTCTGGGATGGCATTGTTGTCAAAGATGGCAACAGGACTTTTCATGCCTTTTACGTAGTCGTACTTCATCGTTTCATTGAGTCCACACGTTTGTTCAAGGTTAGGCAATGGTCAACTACTTATAGGAGTTCACAGTGTTGATGCTGGTTCTGTTTCCAGCATTTACTTCTTAAATTACTGTTTGGGTTGGTTTAACCGGTATGATTACACTTGAGTTTGGACAATGATGCTCAGTTGTTATTTTGGCAAAGCACAGGCTTTCTTAACTCAGACTGTTCTCTTCACTAGATTTCAGGGCTTAGGATAAAGTGTGTGAGTAGTAAGATAGCTCAACTTTGAAAACAGAAAATTTCAACACAGTGGAATAAAAAGTTACTTTTGTGAGAGAATGGAATAATTCAAATTTGGTGTTGTTTACTTTGATATCAAATGTTCCATGGTAGAAATACTAAGCTACACAAAATGTATAGAGTATACTGCAAATCAGTTTAATATGAAAAGTTAATAAAATTTTCTAGTCACAAAAATACTCTTGTTATTTTCATGTCCTCTTATTGCTACTCTCCTTTTTCCTTCCTATCGCTGTCAGAAGTTTGAGAATATGTAACTCACTATACACTGCTGAGCATGATTATGAAAAAGAGTTCTTTCAGGCAACATAACCAGTTACCAAACTGATTAAATATTCAAATGAATTATTATTAAACATCAGCTTGATTTCTTTAACAAGAACTTATACAAACACACGGCTTGTGTGTTTAAAAACACCAACAGTAAGTTTGTTGGCATAAATAAATAATAATTATACAAACATGTTTTGGAGATTGTTCTAGACTCACTGCTACACTTTTCCTGTAGCTCGTAAATGGCTTTTCCTGGTAAGTGTACTGTGTGAATAAATGGTTTTCATAGAGGACATCAACATTTGACAAATTGTGTTTATTCTCATGTATAAATAGCTTTCTTTCCAAGCAGAGCTTGAATGGATTTTTAAAGCTTTGATTCATCATTTAAATCAGGACTTCTCAAAGCTTAAAATTGTTCCGGGTGCAATCCAAGGTGCAGAGCGTCCTTGTGCACTACAGAGCAAAGAAGTGACGACCCAACAAAATCTGTTTTGATGGCTTGCTTAGTGAAAAAGATACATGCAATACGTTACCCAACATTCGTCTTCCTTGGTAAAAAACCTTATCCGGATAACTTACCCTAAGTGATATTCAAACTTGCGATCACTATTATAATGATTTAACTATTTATAATTATTTAAAACAAAATAGAAATGAGAAACACTAATCTTGTTTATTATTGTAACAGTCTATTAACATTGGTACTTGTTTCAAATACATATTATGTACAAAATTTACTTATAATGTAACATTTCACTGTGTATAAAACAGTCTAGAAAAGACACTAATGTTTTGCAGTATGCACTCGTGTGAGGTCCCTCTCACTCATAGTTGGTACTCGTGGTTTCTTCTCTGGGGTTATGGCTGAGCCTTTTATGGCAAGCCCTGATCGTACCATCATCTCGCCAATGTCATTCTCTAGCAGTTGGGAAACAGACTTTACTTCCTGTGAAAAGTGCCTGAAAAACACAATACAAGCATTGGTAGCACTTCAGAGAAAGTCCTTTAGTCTAGTGTGTGGTGTCAGATGGTGAATGAAATGGCTGAAATTATGCCCAAATGAGCCTGGGATCTACAATGTGGAAGATGCTGCTTCAGTCATACATTAACCAGGGATTCTACGTGAACAGTGTAACAGATACAGGGTTATTCAAAATGATTGAGTGGGTTTTGTGATTTTTCTTTTAGAAAATGAGGGAAACATTGTTGCAGTAACAGACAAACTCTCTAAGTTTTGTTCTGCATCAACTGTAATGACATCAATTACCACTAGAAGGTAGTAACAGCAGAGTTTAACCAGAAGGCAGTCAGCGGTAAGGAGAAAGCTTGAGAGGTACAACTGGAACTTAAAAATTCAATGCCACAGCTGGGATTTGAACTACAGGCCTTCCGTTTACTAGACGGGTGCTCTAACCATTAAGCTACTGTGACAACCTGCCACAATTACATTGAATTCTCAAACCAGTTTGTATTTCTCCCAGAAAACCACAAAGGCAGTCTCACATCAGAGACAATTACCCCAATGGTGACTTACTATTGCAAGTACTTTATGTCCCGGGATTAATTGTCTCTGATTCGAGACTGCCTTTGTGGTTTACCGGGAGAAATGCGAACTGGTTTGAGAATTCAATGTCATTGTGGCAGGTTGTCACAGTAGCTTAATGGTTAGAGCACCCAACTAGTAAGCAGAGGGTCTGTGGTTCAAATCCCAGCTGTGGCATTGAATTTTTAAGTTCCAGTTCTACCTCTCAAACATTATGAAACCTTCAGAAGTGCAATAATATACAAGACTGTGGCTCTACAGAACTTTAGCAAGACCAGTCTTGTGTTACTGCAGCAAGGCATGGACATTGAGACGAAAAGATGAAAAGAGGATAAGATACTAAAAAGTGAACTAATTGAGTGATAGTGCAACTTGACAAAACTCTATAGCTATACTGGTTTCATCAAAAGAATTGGTGGTGATGTAAACAGAAGCACGTGAAGCACAAATAGAGTAAAGTGTATGTTCATTGGTGGATGCCACGTATTACAACGTACATCGGCTACAAAGTAGTTTGCTCAATAGTAACAAAAACTACTGGATCTTCTCTGTATTACGTAACAATGGTATGTTTAACCCTAGAACATTAAGCCTCGTTATTTTTACGATGCACGATTGGCAATCCTGCTTTTACTCCTATAGTTATCGTGCCACAATTATTTCCTTTTCAGTAGCTTCCTAGCTTTTGAAGAGCTTTGTCAGTGGGTGTGCATTGTCGAAATAGGATGCAACAGTGCATTGTTAGTAAGTGCTTTGTCGTAAATTTTACGACGATTAGTGTTCACGTATCCAGAATTTCATAAGGAAGCAAATTTATTTTTGTAATAATCTGAATTCAGGAAAACAGTATGTGTAATAACAATTCAGGAAAGCAGTTCAATCATTGCTTTTGATCGTTTCAGATGAGTATTCTGCATGCAAACGACCCAAATTTTGGAAAAAAGATTATGGCAATGCTTCTTGAAGAAGATAGTAGCCCCGAGATTGATTTTAGCTCCGACGAAGAAATTGACAATGTGGAGTCTGATGATGTAATAATGACTGATACAAATGGTGAAGATATGGCAGGACAAAATATTGATAAGTGTATGAGCACCTGAGACAGAATATTAGAAGACCCCAAATAAAATTGTTTAGGTGAATATTTGTTAAAAGTGTAATTTGCTTTTTGATGTTGGTATGAGTTGGTTAAATGACGAAAACGTGTTGCAAATGTTCATTGTTACGAACAACTAAGTTAGTTTAAAGACGTCATAAATAATCTTCCCACTAGGGTGTGTATATTCTAGGTGTAAGGACGTGTTGATGTAACGTGTGAGCATTGTAGGACTTTTACAAGACTTTCATCAGGCTTTTGTTCCACTTTTTGTAAAAGTGAAAAGACTTAAATCATTTAAAACGGTGCTAAGAGGATTTATTTTAATGTAAAATATAGAAAAAGTTTTAATAAAATAATACATTGTGGTGAAGAAACATCGTGTGATTTTTCATTCCATCCGTTACCACGACCCGAGATCACAAAGATCTCAAAGGCTCAAAGACCCAACGAAGCTTAATTATAAAAACTGCACCAAATGGCTTGCCCAACGTGGAACACGAATTTTGGATGGAATGGAAATTACGGGAAATGAACTTACGCGAAATACCAAGTGACGCCATATCTTTGCGCCAAAAAGAAAAGACGCCATTAGACCATCGTTTGAAACCTAATACATCAGAACACCGATGAACGGATAATCGATACATCAGAACACCGATGAATGGATACTCAACGCGGGAAAACACCAGAGATTGTCTAGCGAAGCCAACTGCCCAGGAGACGCACGTAACTGGACAAACCAACGAGAAAAAAGTAGGACCAAAAATTATTATTTTTACATCCAGTTTATTTTTATGTTACTGCGAAGCAGCAAAATAGTAGGACTTTTAAGCCAAAGTGAACTGAATAAAGAAACTAAAATGTCGCAAAAAGAGAGAGTTCTAGTAACAGGAGTAGGGAAAGGGGCAGATAGGCCTAGTTATCAGATAGAACCAGAAAGCGAGGAAAAGGTAGCAATAGGAAAAGACCAAAGGTTATTAATCATCATGTTTGAAAGACTAACAATTCTAATAATTCCGCATTTGAAAGTGAAGAGAACGGCAACATTTCTTCGCCTCCTGAAAGTCTATATATTGTGATGCCACCAAAAAGTATTCTGAAAGCGAAGGACAAACATCGCTGCTCTGCGAAATCTGCTAGTTGTTCAAGATGCAGTACACCAAGCAGAAATACAATCCACTTCGTTCAGACGCCTACTGGACAGGCTAAAGAAGCGGCGATGGCCACTGTGTATGTTTTATGGCATGATTAATATTGGCTGTGTAAACGCCTGAATTATCCACAGTCACAATAATCAGTGCCAAGGGACACACAAATTGGCAAGGAAGGACTTTCTAATACGCATGTCTGAGGAACTTACTATGCCGTGGATGGCGAAGAGACTGGAGTCCCCCAGTTTACAAACACACCTCCGGGTAATGATACAGGATATTCTCCAGAACAGTCACCCTCCCAAAGGCAAGAACCACAGGCCAATGGCAAGAGAACCATTTGTCATGTATGTCCTTCTAAAAAAAGAAGATTGACAACAACGTACTGCAAAGAACATAGGGCAAATCTCTGCACAAATTGTTGTAAGTGAGGCGAGATAGAACTGTCTCTCTTGTCTCATAACAGTTTAAATGAGTCAAGATAATATTTTATGAGGCAAGCATAAACATTTGTGAGATAATAGTAATGTATTTTGTAATAGAAATAAACAGTAGTAAATTTTACGAGGCTTAGTGTTTATGTACTATAGGAATAGGGTTAGTGTTCCAGGGTTAACATGTTACTGTACCACGTAGAACTGCAAAATGAATCTAAAGTAATTAATTGCACTTAATGAAAAAATAAGCGAAGAACATGTGCAGACTGCCTTCTGTTGGTCAACTTTGGAAGCGGGAAGGTGAGTGTTAGTAAACCATCATGGCGGAACAAGTACAGTTTATAAAACATTGCAGAGGGAAGCCTCTAACGAGTGGTGAAAAAGTTATAATTCTCAATGTGTTCAACAAACTATGCAAGAAATATCCCACTTCAGCTATCTAAGATATTGTTAACCTTACAGCAGAGTTTACAGGTGTATCTGCATTAAGCATACATTGCGCATGCAGTGAAAGGTTAAAAACAGGGAAGTTAACCACGCCTATAGCCGTTAAGATTCTGAGTTTACCACTGGTCACACCAAATCACGTGAGCGTTCGTTATGAGATAGAATATATGGTTAGACCCTGAAAGGAAAGCATTTATGTAAATATTTGTTGCAAATGTAATTTATTTTTTTATGTTGGTAAGGATTAGTTGAATAATGAAAACATGTTGCTATTTTTTCAATTGTTACGAAAAATAGAATTGTTTAAAAATGTCATAAATGTTAAGTTTCATGTTTAAATTTAATATGTATAAATATAAAAACCATATATATTTAATGTTAAAAGTGAAGGGAGGATAGATAAAGATCGCTTCTTTATTACAGTTTCACGGGCGATCAGCCGTGTGAGGTTTAAAAATATTGAGCTTTCAGTCATTGTAAACTCCATGGCCTTCGTCAGAATTTATAAATGACCGTTAGCTTTCCGCTCCCCATATATATACAATGTTAGGTGGGAGGGGGTTGCGTTGCCCTGGCCAATGAGCGGGTGACGATTTGTGATTGGGCCTGCTGTTTCGGGCTATGTTTGTCACCGGCCACAGTGTTTTCTCGAGGGTCAGTACTTGGTGTAGAATCACTATAGTTGCTGTTGTGAATGTGTTTCATGGCTATTGACCAGGCAGGGCTTAGCTGAAGTCCGTGGTCCCTGTTGTAATTGTTTGGATGTAGTTTGATTTGAATGGCTTCCTTAATGACTCTGTCCCAGTATTTATCCGTATGCTCCAGAACTTTGATGTCTTCAAAGTTTATTTTGTGGACATACTCTATACAATGCTTCCCTAACATTACAGGAACTATTTAGCGTAGGAGAATTACAAAGAGTACTTGGCGGCAAAAATGAGCGCATACGCGCATGAATACACAAGAACATTATGTAAAGAGGTGCCAATTTTTGTCAGTAGAGTCTCTTGAGTTTGAAAAGTGAAGACACGTTTTTGTAATGCACGTAGACGTGGGTCTAAAATACTTAACAAAGTGAAAAGACTGTCAAGAAAATATATATAGGTGCAACGAAAGTCAATTCAATTATAACAAGTGTAATATTTGACGAAAAAAGTGTAAATAAAAGTGACGTAGTGAAGTTACATCCTGTGTTTGTTCATTTCACCCTGTACCACGTCCTGAGATAAAGAAAAGAATCTCATAGCACAACGCAAAGTGTAAATTATAAAAACTCAGCACCAGTTATATGATTATAATCCGTTATTTGTACAAGCTTACATCTATGATTCTAAAGTAAGAACAAATTAGAAACTAAATACTTCACTTATCTTAGTAATGTTGTTATTCTTTTGCTAACCCTGGGGTTTCAAGCTATGTCCAGCTCATTCTCAAAGCCATATAAACAAACTCGTTGCCAAGCTACAATCTTTTATTTTTTCTGAAAAACAATTATTCTTATTCAATTTTTATTTACCAATCTCTGAAAACAAAAATTTATAAATACAATCTATAGATGGTAATTCGAAGTTCATGACACGGTTCCTGTTTTTCAAAATAAAAATTGTTTCCCAAACCATTAAATCTATCAGATTACTTAATTGTTTTAGTAATTTAACCTCTGGATTAATTTCATGATTAAATGACCAAAAATGATCTGCCACAGCTGATTTATCAGTTTGTTTATATTTAATATTTCTAAAATGTTCTTTTATTCTGGTTTCTAGATGACGTTTAGTTTTACCAATATAAACTTTATCACAATCTGAACAGCTAAATTGATAAATGCCAGATTTTTTATAATTTGGTATTTTATCTTTTTTTGAAAAATTAAGTAAATTTTGTATATTAAGTTTATTTTGAGGGACCAAATTTATTCCATATTCTTTAAAAATCCTTGTAAATTTTTTATTAGCCCATGGATGGTAAGTAAACTTTTTAAAAATACAATTATCTTTTATTTTTTTAAGGGTTGAAACTTCTTTGACAGCTTTTTGATACTTAAATTCCCCTATCCTTTTTTGTATAAAATCTGTATTAAAACCATTAATTACTGCAGTGTTAATAATATGTTTATATTCTATGTCAAATTCATCTTTATTAAGGGGTATATTTATTAATCTATAAATTAAACTATTAAAAACAGCAAATTTATGTGCAAAAGGATTAAAACTTTTATATTTTATGTAATTATCAGTGTGAGTAGATTTTCTGTAAATACCAAATTTCAATTTATTTTTGTCTTTTAATTTTTAAGTCCAGAAATGAAAGGAATCCATTATTCTCAGTTTCCAAAGTGAATTGTATAGCTTTATCTTGTAAATTTAAAAGTTTTAAAGCATCGTTTATCTGTTTTTTAGGGACAACAGCAAAAATGTCATCCACATATCTATACCATATTTTAAAAATTAGAGGGAATGATTTTGTAATTTGAGTTTAAAAAAAACTCATGAAAAGATTAGCAAGAAATGGCGAAAATGGACTACCCATTGCCAAGCCAGAAGTTTGTTGAAAAAAATTACCATTAAAACTAAAGAAATTTTGATCTAAACAAAGATTTGTAAGTTTTACAAAATCATCTACTAAGTCATTGTCTAATTCTAAAGAATTTAACCATTTTTTTAAAAAAATCAAAAGCTTTTTTCTAGGAATGCTAGGAAATAAAGAAACTACATCAAAAGAAACTAGTTTATCATTCTCAGATAATATTAGGTTATTAATGTTTTTTACTAGTTCAAAAGAATTTTTAATACTTAAACTCTCAAATGTTTCAAAATTACTAAATTTTATTGTTAACCATTTATCTAAATTATATGTAGGTGAATTTATTGAATTTATAATGGGTCTCATTTTATTTCCTGGTTTATGTATTTTTGGAAGTGCATATAACCTGGGTAAAACAGAATTATTGACTTTTAAAATACTTTTTTCTTTTTTAGGTATCATTTTCAATTCGTTGAGAGTTTTATTAAAAGTTGAAATACATGATTTTAAAGGATCATTATCAATTTTTAAATAATCTTTACTTTCAAGCAAAAGTTCTACTCTATTAATATAATCAGATTGATCTAAAATTACAATTTTGTTGCCTTTGTCGGCTTTAGTATAAATTACATCCTTTTCTTTCAATGATTTAATAATCTGATTATTATAATTACTTTTAGGATGATTTTTATTTATATCTTTCAAAATTTTAGTGCATCTCACTTTAATCAAAGATTTATTAATGTCATTGGTGCGGGTTTTATAAGAACGAGAGGGATATAGCAGCGGGAGTATTGTTTCTACTTAAAGGTGGAAAGTTTGTTATAGCAGACGCTACTCTTATCTGCAGGGTCGACAGTCGAAGAATGGAATGCAAAAGCCAACGTTCTTTTATCACAAACACATTTATTCGTTATTTACACTTCTTATCACAATTTCAATTAGTTATCAACTTTTAAAATTCGATAGCGTCTACGCTGGTTAAAAGTTTGGGTGTAATTTATATGTTCACACGCCATCAGCAAAAATACACTTCCATTCACTCTGAGCTCACAGACGCCAATGATAAACTAGTCCTGAGCGTGGGTATGACGCAACACCGCCATTCTTATGTATTCATCCGCGCAACAGTTCTCATTGGTTGAACTCAAAGTGACGAGAAGACATTGGATCTTGAATATCAAAAAGAAATAGGTCCCTGATACACCCAAATTAAAAGAATTAAAAATTTACACACTCTTACAAAAATATTTACATGAACAATTTTCTATTAGTCAATATTCTGTCTCATATGCCCCTTGTTTTGTTTTTCAAGTTGTCACCTTATTCACAATCTTGAAACACAATACAATACTTCTCCCTACTTCTATGATTCAATCACTTTGTACAATCTTTTTTTTTTTTTTTTTAGTCTTCTTCACTGTTTGTCTTTGTCCTTTGTTTTGACATAATACAACATGTCTTTATAAGTTCCACATATTCGGTTACTACACAATGCATTCAGTTATTATACAATACAT
Organism: Tenodera sinensis; assembly: GCA_030765045.1. Taxonomy (NCBI): domain Eukaryota; kingdom Metazoa; phylum Arthropoda; class Insecta; order Mantodea; family Mantidae; genus Tenodera; species Tenodera sinensis. The sequence goes on along the minus strand of CM060965.1, from coordinate 2,853,312 downwards.
ATCCAGTTATTGTACAACACATTTAGTTATTCCACAATATGTCCAATTATTATGCAATACATATTCAGTCCTTGTACAATATACCCAGTTATCATATCACATATGTTGTTATTATACAACACACCTTCAGTCATTATACAATACATATTCAGTTATTGTACAACACATTTGATTACTACACAACATGTCCAATTATTACATAATATATATTCAGTTATTGCACAATATATCCTGCTATCACATCACATATGTTCTGTTATTATGCAATACATATTCAGTTATTACACAATACATATTCAGTTTTTGCATAACATATTTAGTTATTACTCAACATATTCAGTTATTACACAATATATCCAGTTATCATACAATACATATTCAGTTATTGTACAACACATATTCAGTTCTTATACAACACATACTCAGTTATTGTACATTTGACATTGACACAAATATAATTTAAATGTATCATGGTTTATCATGTGGTTTTTGACTTGTATTCATTGCTATGAGGAGAGAAAAACAGGATACAAATCTTGAGCTAATGATTATGATCTTATTTATGGCAATACTTTATTCAGTTCTTTGCCTTCTTTGTCTTATGCGCTTATGTATAGGCAGGTTATTGAGTCGGTTCTTAAACTCTGATGTTACTAATAGTACTAATTTTCTTGATTGGGTTATTATTCATTGTTGTTTGGTTCAACATTTCTTCGAGCTTAGCATTGGCTACATTCATCTCAATTCATGGGCATTGTTTTTCTGGTTATGGTTTTCCTCATTTCACTAATTGTCATTTCTTTGTCTCTTATTTCTATAAGAGAAAACTTCTATACTTACAATTATTCTGTAATTGTATTATCTTTCTTCTCCATTTACCCTCGACATCTTTGTGTCGAAATATTATATCTTTTTCATCATAATTGATTCATTTTTATTTTTGTCCCCGACATCCTTATGTCAAAAACATATTATCTTCCGACGCTATGATTCATTTATTTAATGACAATCAGTGTCCTCGTCTGTCTTTGTTAACAATGCTCTTTGTGGTCGATATAGCCAATGACTATGTTGATTTTCTTCCTTGTTGTAATTCCTAATCTGAACATGATTTTCTATAAGTAACCCATTAAAAATTGTTATCTTCTTTCATCTCTACTACTCCTGCCTTACACATTCGTTGACAAAGACTATTTGGTCCTTTCTTTGTATGGCTTCAATTTGTTTTTATGGTATCTTCCTACCAACTTGCCATTTGTATTCTGTAGCTCATACGTGTGGTCACCCAGCTGTTTTGTTATGACCAGTGGTCCAGTATACAATAGCTCCATCTTTCCAGATCTTTTTTCGGATGCCTTGGATGCTTTGTGGCTTTTTAAGAGCACCTTTTCTCCAATTTGTGGGGACCATTTCCTGACGAATCTTTTCACCTTGTTCCTCCCTTTTTCAGCCTTCTGCTGTAATCTTCTGAATGCCAATTGACATTTTTCCTTCTCTGATAATTCTCTCTGGGCAGCCATCGTAGTGTCAATGTCAATTGCTAATTTTCTTGGTTTCGTGTTGGTCATCAGCTCGATAGGTGCGAACTTGGTCGTGGGGTTCACCGAATGGTTAATCACCTCCTCTATATATCCGCATTTTTCCGTCCAGGAAGTGTGGTCTCTGTGGCAGAGCAAACGAAAATAAATACTAATATCCCTCATGATTCTCTCAGTCGGGTTTCCCTGGGGATAATATGCTGAGGAATAGTACAATTTTATTCCTAATGTTTCTAAGGTGTTCTGAAACAACTTGCTCTTATGCATGGTCGCATTGTCCGATAGAATACATTTTATTCTCCCATATTTTGGGATGTAGTCCTTGACGATTTTATCTAGGCATGTTCTGCTCTTGATGTTCTTAATGGGGTATATTTTGGTGAATTTTGTAAAAACATCAAACATGACAAAGATGTATTTGTTTCCATCTTTACCCCTTGGCAGCTCTCCATGCTCGTCAATACACACCAATGCATTTTTCTCGTTCCTCACAATGGATTGTGGGATGACATCGTACTTTACATTAATTGGCTTGGCCTTTTGGCATAGGTCGCATGAGGAAATTAACTTCCTGACCTTCTTGCCAAGATGTTTAATGTACAATACCTCCTCGATGGCAAGCATTGTCCTCTCAGTACCGGAGTGAAGCATCGAGTGGTGGAATGCTAAAATGACCCTGTCCTGTAAGGAATTTGGTACCATCATTTTCCATTTCCTTACGTCGCGACCATGCAATTTAAATAGGATGTTCCTAAATTTGCCTATCTTGGCATCCAATCTTGGTATTATGTCTGGAGCCTTGTCGAATAGCCTCTTCAATTCAGGATCTTCTTGTTGTAGCTTTGCTATGTTCTTGAAGTCTTGCAAGATCTCGTTGCTTTCTTTGCTACTTATCTGCATAATTTTGATCTCATGGTGCGGACTGTATATCGTCTCGGGTATGTGACTCTCCGACCTTAATCTTGACAATAAGTCACTGAAGATGTTCTCCTTCCCCGGGATATGTTTGACCTCTATGTCGTATGACATTATCTCATGTATGTACCTTGAGATTTTGGAGTTGGTTAGCTTGCATTTTTGAATGAAGGACAGGCTTACGTGATCTGTATATATAATTATTTTATAAAGATATATATATTGTCTGAACTTTTGCAACGCAAAATGGATTGCACCTATTTCCAGTTCGGTTATGCAGGCATTGGCTTCTATTTTATTTAAAAATCTAGAAGCTGTGGCAATCACATGTTTGTTGCCATCTGCATCTTCTTGTGCTAATATTGCTCCATATGAGTGCACACTAGCATCAGTGTATACTAGAAAAGGTGAATTCGGATCCGGTCGTTCCAGGAGAATACTGTGCTTGAAAAGTTCCTTGATATTCTCAAAGGCCACCTGGTGTTCAGCATTCCATTCCCACTTAGTATCTTTTTTCAACAGTGCTCTAAGGGGTACCAATTCCTTAGCGTAGTTGACCACGAATTTCGACTGGTACTGCAAAACGCCCAGAAACCTCCTCAACTGTTTTAAGTTACGTGGGGGTGGTATATGCTCTATGGCCTTGACCCTCTCCGGATTAGGTTGTATACCATCAGGTGTAATGATGTGGCCCAGAAATTCAGCCTCTTTGACGAAAAATTCACACTTTTCTAAATTTAGGGTCATGTTGCTTTCCTGGAACCTGGATAATACATAATCTATGTGATGTAAGTGCGACTCGGGATTGTCACTGTATATTAGAAAGTCGTCTACATATTGCGTCACAAAAGTCTCGATGGTATCTCCAAAAACTTTGTCCAGAGCCCTCAGTAGTGCACTGCTACTGGTCGATAGTCCAAAGGCACATTTTGAAAAATGGTATACCTTCCCTTTGTGCAAGAAACAGGTATATTTCCTGACATCTGGATGAAGAGGAATTTGCCAGAATGATGCTGTCAAGTCAAGACTAGTGAAATGTTGACCTCCCTTCAATTTCGATATTAGTTGGTCTACCCCCTCAGGCCTGTAATGATCCGGCAAGGTATGTGTATTTATCTTCCTTGCGTCTATGGTCATCCTCAATTTTCCCCCTTTCTTATGGACCCATACTACTGGATTCACATAACATGAGTCCGACGGCTCTATTATTCCGTCCGCTAACATTTTCTGGATTACTCTGTCAGCTTCCTCCCTGATGGAGTTGGGGATGGGCCTGGATTTATGTGAATAGGGGGTAATATCTGTTACTGTAAAAGTATGTACGTACTTGTTACACGTACCTGGCTTTTTATTGAAAACTTTCCTGTTTTTAATCAATATTTTCCTAAGTTGGTTTCTTTCCTCTCCAGAGATGCCATGTGCCCCCCAGACCTTCTCATCGATTAGTTGTAACATCGATTCTTCTCCATCTGTTGGTAGTGGTTCAGGTTGGTAGTTGTCCCAGGCAACATACTCGTCTTCTGTGCAGATCCAATGGCTGCAAACGTTAGTTTCTTCATCGCTCGTCCAACCTGTTTTCTTCTTATTTACCCTTAGGTCTACCAATCTATTCTCGTGGACATTGATGTTCTCCACAAAGAATTGTTCATCCGGATGGATCCCTGTCTGGTCTGGTTCCTCCTGGCATGTTTCTTCCTCCAGGAACTTCGCAGTGCATTCTGAGGCTCCTTCCTTAATGATAAATTCATGTAGGTCATAGTTAATTACCGACCTCCAAAGGTTAAGCAAATCACTGCCAATGATTAGGGTAGCTGTTAGTCTAGGTATTACTAGGGCAATAAAATCGAACTTCCAACTTCCGATTTCAATTACCAGCCTTACCTGGTATTTAACATGTTCCTTTTTCTTGCCAATTGCTGTGCTGCAATACACTCCACACACAGGCAAGAATTCAGCATTTCTTTTAGTTATCAGTTCCTGGAACAGCTGTTCGTCACATACTGATGTGCTGGCTCCTGTATCAATCATCGCTGGCAATTCGATACCCCATACCTTCAGCCTAATCATTGGTGGATTGGTTATTTCCTTTCTTTCACTCGCCTGTCTTCTCAAGGTACCTACATTACATTGGTCAATATTGCCCCTACTGCCACACAGGTCAACTTCCGGGACACAAAGTTGACTTGTATTTAGTTTTCCTGGACGTTGGAGGTGATCGTCGTTTCTGTGTTCTGTGCAGTATCGGTCCTATCCGGCATATTTTCATTCTGTTCCTGTTGTCTTACGTTGTCGGTGTTCCCTTGGTTTCTGCCCCTTTGACGTGAACCCCTATTGTACGCCGGCCTATGGCTGTTCATGTATTCCCTACAGAATCGTATATGATTCACTTGATGAGTACGTTCTCCTGGTCTTCCACGATCATACCTGTGCGTTCTGTACCTCGATTCACCCCTCGGTATTGTGTCGTGGTACCGCTGTCTTGTGTTCTCCATCCTCTCGCCATGATTATGTGGTTGTGGGAAATGGTGTGCCCCTCTCCCCCTTTCATGGGTACTCCTAGTATTTCTATGTTCTCCCTCACTTTGGTTGTTCGTAGTCGTGTTCCGGTTTAGGATGGGTGAGTTTGGGTGACCGTTCCTATGTCTATGCTCATTAGGCCGACCATTTTGTGTTTCGAAGGCTGTCAGCAGTTCTATCATATCTGCAAAATCTACTGGCCTCGCAACAATTAATCCTGTTCTCACTGTGTCTGGGAAATGTCTTGTTATGCTGGCAATTAGTTCTGCCTCCGACAAGTTGGGGTCTAATAGCTTTCCTTTGTTGGCTACTTTCATAAAGTAATCTACTAGCGACAACCCTTTGGTTGGATCGTACCTACCTGTCGCTAGCTCTACCCTAGTTTGGTTTTGTTTAGCTGGGCCCCAATACCTTGATAGGAATAAATTTCTGAATGAGCTATACGACTCATGACCAGCTAGTGTTAACCTGAGCCATTCTAATGCCTTGTTTTTTAAACTTTTCTTAACTATCATCATCCTAAGCTCGTTTGGTATCCTTTTCACTTTAAAGTATTCTTCCATCTCTTTAACAAAGAGTTTTGGATCGTCTCCCTTCTCCTCGTCAAATGTAGGTGGTGTGATTTCATGTAATATGCTGTTGGTGTAACATGTGTTATGTGTTGTGTCATTGTTTGGTTGTGAACCTCTTTCTCTGTATGGTGAGTCAACATTTTGTACATTACTCAAATAACTCTCATCTTGTACATTACTTACATCTAAATCATCTTGTCTTTGTAATGCCTTCACAACATCATTTACATTAGCCAAACTTTCTTTTCCTTTTTTCATTTCTTCACAAATTGATTTTAAATCATTCTTTATTTCTAAGTGGCTTTGTTTCATATCATTTATAGCATCCTGTTGTGAAAGCATCACATCATTCATTGTCTTAATTTTAGGAATTACAATTTGTTCTACAGTTTCATTAATAACGTCTTTCTTTACTACCTCAATCTCTTTCCTTAATTCCTCAGTTATTTCTGCTTTTACATTTGTTATCTTACAGTCTACACTTGTATTACATTCTGTTATTTCATCCCTACATCTAGCAATTTCTCCTTCTAACACAATTTTATTCTCTCTCATCTCTGATTCTATCTTTCCCATCCTATCTCCTACAATTTCTATCCTAGCTTCTAAGGCTTCCTTTGTTTCATTTAAGTTTTTATGTACTAATTTTAAATTAGTTTCCATTACTTTCATATTTTCTTTACACTCCTGTCTTCCTAATTCTATTTTCTGTTCTAGGTTCTGTCTACCTAATTCCATTTGCTGTTCTAAGTTCTGTCTACCTAATTCCATTTTCTGTTCTAAGTCTTTTCTCACTTCCTCCAGTTTCTGACCTATACTTTGACCTAAACTTTGTTCTATGTCCTGTTTCAGTTCTACATTATTTTGCTCCATTTTCTGACCTAATTCTACCTTATTCTGTTCCAGTTTCTGACCTAAACTTTGTTCCAGTCTTTCAAACATCATCATCATTAACCTTTGGTCTTTGCTTATTTCCGCCTGTTCCTCACTCTCTAATCCTATCTGATAACTAGGCCTATCTGCCCCTTCCCCCACTCCTGTTTCTATCTCTTTTCGCGACATTTTAATTCCTTTATCTAATTCACTTAATGTTGAAAGTCCCAATAGTTTTCCACTTCTCAAAAACATGTACAATGGAAATAAAATAAAGATAAAAATTTTGGATCCTACTTTTTTTTCTGCTGGTTCTTCGTCCAGTTATTTACGTCTCCTGGGTAGTTGGCTTCGCCAGATGATCTCCGGTGTTTTTCTCACGTTGATTTTCCGTGTATTGATGTTTTGTTGATATCAGTCGATGGTCTAATGGCGTCTTTCTCCTGCACGATGAGATAGCGTCATTCGATGTTAACACTTTGTTCTCGTAATTTTGCATTCCATTCTAAATTCGCGCCCCACGTTGGGCAAGCCATTTGGTGCGGGTTTTATAAGAACGAGAGGGATATAGCAGCGGGAGTATTGTTTCTACTTAAAGGTGGAAAGTTTGTTATAGCAGACGCTACTCTTATCTGCAGGGTCGACAGTCGAAGAATGGAATGCAAAAGCCAACGTTCTTTTATCACAAACACATTTATTCGTTATTTACACTTCTTATCACAATTTCAATTAGTTATCAACTTTTAAAATTCGATAGCGTCTACGCTGGTTAAAAGTTTGGGTGTAATTTATATGTTCACACGCCATCAGCAAAAATACACTTCCATTCACTCTGAGCTCACAGACGCCAATGATAAACTAGTCCTGAGCGTGGGTATGACGCAACACCGCCATTCTTATGTATTCATCCGCGCAACAGTTCTCATTGGTTGAACTCAAAGTGACGAGAAGACATTGGATCTTGAATATCAAAAAGAAATAGGTCCCTGATACACCCAAATTAAAAGAATTAAAAATTTACACACTCTTACAAAAATATTTACATGAACAATTTTCTATTAGTCAATATTCTGTCTCATAATTTAAATCTTGACTGGCAATTTCAATATCTGCAACAAAATCATCTATGTTTTTTGAAAAACTTACACAAGTTTTCATACCTTTGTTTAGAAAATTTATTTCTTTCTCGTTAAAGTTACAATTTGATAAATTAATTACATTATTTTTTCGATTATTTGGTTCATTTGTATTCAATTTCTGTTGTTTTTGGCATAATCTATTTAACTTATTTTTTAACGTATTAGTTTTTCTTTTCATGCTAAAATTTAGATACTCAAACAATTTTGATTCAAAATTAACCCAAATTAAGTTTCCTAAAATACGTGTTAATTTTAAATGTAAGTCATATAACCTAAGTTCATTATTATTTAATTTTTTAAAATGCAAATTTCTTTCAACCTCAATAACTTTCTTTTCTGCTGACTTTTGATGAATACTATTATTATCTAGTTTAACAATTCTTCTAACAAAAACAGGGGTTACTTTTCTTTTTAAACAAATATTCAAAAACCTAATGTCTGCAAGAATATGTCTTTTTTTCTCTTGTAATTTTAAATATGATTTAATTTGATATTTAGTTCCATATAATTTTAAATTAAACAAATAACTATTAAATTCTAAATTATTATCCATCATAGTTACAATGGTAATTGTAGCCAGGAACAAATGCTTCAAACCAAATAAGTTAAATAAGGAAAAATTGAAGCTATTACATCTATGATTCAGGGGAGGTTAAGTTAGTGTTCATTTTATTTATAATTTTAGGTTAATTAGTAGCCACTGGGTATACCAAAGATAAAGGTAAAGGGGAGCAGAACTCCAATCTATATCATATAGATGGAATACAACATCTTTCAGATTAGCTATGTTAAAGCTTTCTTTTCTACAGTGATTTTAAATTTATATTTGTTATTATATATGTAGTTCATAGTGCTACATGCAATTGTTATCTCATCAGTAGCATGTTTGTACCACGTGAATGATTGGTGGGTCGAAGACAGGCGATGCTATTTCCATGCTGCTCATGGTTTTCTCTCTTAGCAACACATGGTTACAAAAGTAATTCCATTACTGCTCCAATCAGAGCAAGAAAGCAGAAGGATACATTTTTAGGCATTGTTTACATCACGACCAATTCTTTCGCTGAAACCAGTATACTTGAATGTTTACAAGGTAAGATAATTTATGTTTGTAAAAGTTGTAATTTGAAATATAGCATGTATTTGTATCCAACAAATAGGAATGATGATGACTCACCCACTAGCCTTGCGAATGATCACCTTACTCTCAAGTATTTTCTGCACCTTGGGCCACAGCTCTGTAAGACATTTGTGCACACTTCCCTTCCTCGCATCTTCATCTGTAGCAGAAGACACTGGAAGGGTGCCGTCCATCTTCTGCAAAGTGTTACAACATTAAAACATCCTCTACAAACTATTCTTATGAAAACTTGTTACCTTTTCTACATGTACTTACAATAAATAGGGCAAGTATTGTATTGTACCAATAATTTGTTGCTGAGATTTCACTGAAATACATGTTTTGAGAATCCTTGAATCCAAAAAAGCTTGTTAGAAAATATGGTAGCTTACGTAGGCTTAAACAATGGTCAAATGTTTTAAGAGCTGGTCGCTATGTGATGGCTTACAAATTCTGTTCTGTCTACATGACTAGGGAAAAAATCTGATGTGTTGCACTCACATGATTTCTCTACTCTTGGCTAATCATTCTTACAAACTCTTAATATCTTCATGTTAGTTGAGATAAACATTTGTACAAATTATCTTATTGTTTATTTCCTTGTAGGTACAAGGGGAATATGGGAATACAGTAGACTGTGCGATAGTCAAATGTTTTAAAGCTTTGAGATTCCGTTCTCTTTGCACACGTAACATATAAAAAAATGAACAATGCTGTTCCATTTCACAAAAGTTTTAAGTTTTTCGAAACTGACACAAATAACAAAGAGTATCTCCGAAATGGTTCACTCTACAAAAAAGTTTATTTAGACATAAATTGTGTGTTTTAGCGAGCTCTACATTTTTTGTATAGAAAGATTTTGTCTCTCTTACAGTTTATGAGTTATTCAAAAGTCATCCAGAGTAAATATGACTATAGCCAGAAAATTCAAGATATACATTTAATTTGCTATAAAAGTACCTTAAACATATGTTATTTTAATCAAAATTGTTAGAGCCATTTCAAGAAAATCAAAATTTTTGAAAAATTTTCTATGTAAAGGGTAGTTTAGGGCAGGGTTATTTTCTTCAAAATCTTCATGTCACATCCTTGAAAGACATTAAACTCAAATACCAATTTTGGTTTTTAACCGACCTTTCGTTTTTGAGTTGTGCTGTCCACAGACTGACAGACACACAGACCTTTTTCTAAAAATGCTTTTTTTGGATTCAGGGGGTGTCAAAACATATTTACGGTGAAATCTTGACATCAAATTTTTGGGTGGAATACAAGTACCAGTAGAGAAAGTAAAAATTAATGATTTCCCATTTGAGAAAAGTATAAGTATTTGAAAATGCAAAGTAGTAACAAGGAATATGTTAGAAATGACAAACTCAACACAAAGTTTATTGTACATAAATTGTGTGCTTTAACGAGATGTACATTTTTTTGTCTATTAACATTTTGTCTATCTCTTGCAGTTTCCAATTGTACAAAAGGCATTCACAATGAAGAGGACTCAATCATATAATATTTTAATCAAAATCATTAGAGTTTGAGAGGTAGATCTGGAACTGAAAAATTCAATGCCACATCTGGGATTTGAACCACAGACCCTACACATGCCAGGTGGCCACTTTAACCATTAAGCTACTGTAACAACCTGCTAGAATTCAATGTCATTCTGACAGGTTGTCACAGTAGCTTAATGGTTAGAGCACCTGCCTAGTAAGCAGAGGGTCTGTGGTTCAAATCCCAACTGTGGCATTGCATTTTTAAGTTCCAGTTCTACCTCTCAAACTTTGCCCACACACGGCTTGTGTGTTTGAAAACACCAACAGTAAGTTTGTTGGCATAAATAAATAATAATGATTAGAGCTGTTTTGAGAACTTCAAAATTTTGGAAAAATGTTCCATGTAAAGCCAGTATGGGGAGAAATTTGCTGAAATTCTTTCTGTTGCAGTTTTGGGAGATGCTAAACTTAAATATCAAGTTAGATTATTATTTATTTATGCCAACAAACTTACTGTTGGTGTTTTTAAACACACAAGCCGTGTGTGGGCAAAGTTTAATGCCACAACTGGGATTTGAACCACAGACCTTCCGCAAGCGGAAGGTCTGTGGTTCAAATCCCAGTTGTGGCATTGAATTTTTAAGTTCCGGTTCTACCTCTTAATCAAGTTAGATATTTAACCGATTTTTCATTTTTGACTTATGCTGTTCAAAAACACACTTCACGGACCTTTTTCTAAAAATGCTTCTTTAGACTCGTGGAGTCTGTAAATTTGTATTTCTTGTGAAATGTTGATATCAAATATTTGGGTGGAATGCAATTACGTACCTATGAGGTAAGTAGCAGAGAAAGTAAAAATGAGTGTAGCTTTTTCAGTTTGAGATTCATAAGCATTATGATTGCAACAATTAGTGCACTTTATTGTGTCTTCCCAAAATGTTATTGATTTATAAGCCAATTGTTTTGTCTTCCAAAATCAAGCTCTGCTAAAGAAGGAGACACAAAACCTTTCAGACACTTTTTCTACAGTTGCAGATTTTAGAATTATAAGATACTTAAATACCAAAAGTAATAACCTGGACCAGTGGGAAGAGTTAAGAGATGGAAAGATTCAGTCACACTGTAAAGTAATACTATGATGGATTTAAGTCTGTATACAAGGGGGGACCCAAAAATAACAATTTTTTATTTTGCATTTTTATTGAACTCTACATTCAGAGTGTCCATGTGCATTAATGCACTTGACCAGTGCTGGAACCCTTGAGGCAGGATCTGTTCACGTCTTACAGAGCCAGATTGGGTGAGTAGGATGGATGGGGCAGAAGCACACCATGTTGTTTTTTGTCAAGACTGTCAGAGCTGAGCATTGTTATGGTGAAGCAACCAGTTCCCATTTCTCCACATTTCAGGCCATTTTCATCGCAGATTCTCTCGTAATCTTTGTAACACATCCAGATAAAACTGTTATGCCGGTTTCACCGAAAGAATTGGTCGTGATGCAAACAGAAGCACGTGTACAAATAAAATTAAAGTGTATGTTCATTGGCTGATGCCACGTATTACAACGTACATTGGCTACAAAGTAGTTTGCTCAATAGTAACAAAAACTACTGGATCTTCTCTGTATTACGTAACAATGGTATGTTTAACATGTTACTGTACCACATAGAACATCAACAAAATGAATCTAAAGTAATTAATTGCACTTAATGAGAAAATGAGCGAAGAACATGTGCAGACTGCCTTCTGTTGGTCAACTTTGGAAGTGGGAAGGTGAGTATTAGTAAACCATCATGGTGGAACAAGTGTAGTTTATAAAACATTGCAGAGAGAAGTCTCTAACAGTGGTGAAAAAGTTATAATTCTCAATGTGTTCCACAAACTATGCAAGAAATATCCCACTTTAGCTGTCAAAGATATTGTTAACCTTACAGCAGAGTTTACAGGTGTATCTGCATGAAGCATACGTTGCATGTGCAGTGAAAGGTTAAAAACAGGGAAGTTAACCACGCCTATAGCCGTTAAGATTCTGAGTTTACCACTGGTCACACCAAATCACATGAGCGTGTGAACATTAAATGTTTATAATCCGTTATGTGTACAAGCTTACATCTCTGATTCACGGGAGGTTAAGTTAGCGTTCATTTTATTTATAATTTTAGGTTAATTAGCAGCCACTGGGTATACCAAAGATAAAGGGAGAGGGGAGCAGAACTCCAATCTATATCATATAGATGGAATACAACATCTTTCAGATTCAGATTAGGTATCTTAAAGCTTTCTTTTCTATAGTGATTTTAAATTTATATATGTAGTTCAGAGTGCTACATGCCATTGTTATCTCATCAGTAGCGTGTTTTAAACTATTGCGTGAAAGATTGGTGGGTCGTAGGCAGGCGATCATAGTTCCAGGCTCCAAGTGGTTTTCTCTCTTAGCAACACATGTTTACGAAAGCAGTGCCGTTACTGCTCCAGTCAGAGCGATAAAGCGGAAGGATACATTTTAGGCAGTGTTTACATCACGACCAATTCTTTCGCTGAAACCAGTATACTACACTGTTTGTCCTGGGGGAACGAACTCTTTGTGAACAATGCCAGTTATATCCAAAAAACAAATTGACATTGTTTTCACATTGGATCACAATTGATTGCTTTAATTCTGGATTGTACTCATAGCACCAACACTCATCCCCAGTCATAGTTATTTTAAGAAAATTTGGATCGTTGTGCACTTTGCTGTTCAAGTCCCAGCAAACATTTGCACAGTTTTTTCTTTGGTCACCTATGAGCAAGCAAGGAACAAATTTTGCAGACACCCGTCTCATGTGCAAATCTTGTTACAATTCACTGGACCGTGCTCAATGAAGCGTTTGTTTCCTCAGATTAACTGCATGTTTGATTTTCACAATGCTTTTGTCATTTCTTCGTCTCGAAGGACGCCTAGGACGTGGTATGTCTTCAGCAGACATGTCATAGACCTGTGTTTTCCCCAAATCATAATCATTAAAGACTGACTCGCTGAAACATACCAATGGTCTCAGCTACAGTTTTCCCTAACAGAAAGCAAAGTTTCATACAGACTCTTTGTTCCTCCTCGTCGGCCATCTCATTAATCACCAAATGGTTCAAACAGGAAAGCAAACAACAATGTACCACAAACAAACCACTTAACCCAGATGACGCCAGCTTATTAACAGATATGGGAGACCCCAAACTAACACCATCTAGAACTACTACTCGTAACTACAAAGTATGGTGCACAATGTTTCAGTTCCGATTATTTTTGGATTCCCCCTCATAGTCTTTCCAAAGACCATAAGAGTTTAGTATACACAGAAGGCAGTGATTAAAAGTAATAAGACATGTTGAAATATTGCAACATTGATATGTAAATTGACAAACTTGGATCTTGCATAGAATTTGGAAAATCCGCCTTAAATGTGTATTCTGTACGGTCAAGAAAATGCATTGTTTTGCAAAAATAAATTATTTGCTATTCCATACAGCTAGTCATTGATAGTAATACAAACTAAAAACACAGCCTATTCAGGTTATGAAATAAATTTACCTAAAAGAAACTCCCAATTTTATATTAAAGGAATCCTTTTACTTTTCAGTACCTTAGTAGGCTTTTTTGAGCTTTTATTCTGGGTTTGGTGATAGGACAGATCTGGAAGGCAATGATGAGGACGCTTTCCTGATTTTGCCAGTTCTGGGACTCTGTCAGCTGCGCCTGCAAAGTAATAATATAGAGTCTGTTACCTGTCAAAGCATTAACTTACTGCATGCCAGGTGTGCTGAAAAGTAACATAATGATCAGTGCAACAGTTACGATACTATAACAGTTGCAAAAGTAACAGTTACAGAAAGCAAATATACTTTTCCCTAGATAAGAAACATACTTGATGTCAGTGACTGGTGGCAAGCTTGTTGCTGTTGCGAATGTGGCAGTGGCTAAAATGAAAGTTCAGGGTTACATTTACTTTCTGTAACTGGATGTCAGGTAAAGTTAACAATGGCTCTATAGACCCGGAGGAAGCACGGTTTTCTTTAAATGGCTATGTATCAACACAAAATAACAGATACTGGAGTACAGAAAAACCATTTAGTCCACACAAAATGCCATTGCATGATCAGAAAATTGGTGTTTTGTGCCCTGTGATGCTTATCAAATTGTAGAGTATCTATTCTTTGAGGATACAGTAAATGGAGAGGGGTACAGGGACACAATAAACAAACCTTACCTAGAATTTTTGTGACATTTAAGTACACAGGCATATTTTCAACAACACTGCTAGAGCACATACAGCTCATCTCTCGTTGACATTAATTGACAAAAGTTTTGTCAAAAAGTGATGGTGATGACAATGGTGGTGATGGTGATTATGATGGTCACCCTATGCATGCAATACTTTTCAGCAGTAATGCAAAAGGGCTACAATTCAAGAGTTCCAGTTTTGCAGGAGAGGCTGTAAAAGATTTCAATACTCCATATATAACCCACATTTTATGTCAGATTTTAAGTCTGGAAGTGTAATTTTATGTCTTTGTGTTATTGCAGCAAAGGAAGAAGAAGAAGAAGGAGAATGCAATCAAGCATATTGTGTTGTGGCCTTGCATTGGGAGCTCAGAAACATGTAGGTACCTTGGTTCTTAAGGACCACAGTCCAGCGATGTGTTTGTGTTGCACCCTCATCATCAGCATCTGGCTTTAGTTCCTCTTCGTCTTTCCTGCTCTTGCTGTCATCATCCTCTGCACCTGCTCCTCCTCCGTTGTTGTCTTCGCCAAGTCCTGAGTCGGACTGACTTGCAGCAGTGCGACGGACATTTGCAGGGAATGTCACGTGCATCTCCAGGTCTGGCGGCTGCTGCTGGAGCCCCCCATTGTTGCCAGCCACAGTCACGGTCCAGCCTGCACTACCTGTTCATCAAGAGGGGAAGTAAGGCACACAAACTTCATTTCCTAATGTATAAAAGCTATAGACAATATTTTACTCAGACATTACTATAGAGCCTTTGTTTGGATGCATGGCCATTTTATGGGGAATTACTTGCCCTGCACTGCACTGTTTCTAAATGCTTCTGTTCCCCCTTCACTTTCCCTCTTGTTGTATGGTAAAATCTTGGCGTCAGATCTAAAATAAGAACAAATTATAAACTAAAAGGTTGTTTGGATAGCTTTGAAAATAAGTTGGATACAACTTGAAACTAGTCAGCATTTGAAGAACTTGCAACATTACTAAGATATGATACCGAAATTTAGATTTCCGATCGAATGGGCTTTTGAAAAAGACACGTTTTAATTTAATTGCCGGATATGAGATTTGCGATAAATATTGAGTAATAACATAAATAGATAATATAGCAGGAAGTGTTGTAAGGTGAGCAAGATATGAGTAAATAATAGTCGTTAAATTTGTAGAATAAACGCATTATTGGTTTGAAATTAGCGAGTCATGACGTCATACTACATAGTTTAAATACACGTTCGAAAGTCAGGTCTGAAAACCTTAAAAGTCGCGCGATATATTTAATAAAATATAAAGTAAACATCGTTTAATCCTAAAAAGGTAATTATATATTCGAAATTCATAAAAGAACATGTTATAATAGAAAGGGACATTTCTAAATTGCGGGAAAAGGAAATAGCATTTTGGATACGAGGCTTTCTTGGATGACGTCATGACATTCAAATTGAAGAACGGTTTTTTTTAGCGTGGGTAAGAGAGAAAGCGTCACTCCTCAACCAGAGACCAGTACGGGAGGTTGTGCTGTATGGACGTGAGCGCGATTCCTCTACATATACAGTCGGCATAGCTCCTGAAAATATTTAAAAGGAAATAAATGATATGCAAAGTTGTTCTTGGGTTGTCCATTACACTTACGCAAACCCGAGATAAAGAGATCTCTTGCAGAACTAGCCAGAGCGAAACACATCAAAGGGCAACATCACGTCACCAACGACTTCAGCTTCAAATGGCGATCTAACAACGTGATCAACAACGACAATTATAGCTTCAGATAAGTGAACCTTTTAGTTTCTAATTTGTTCTTATTTTAGATTCTGTTGCTTCACTGTTAATAGCTTCAATGTTGACATTAAATTTTCGGTGGAATGCAATATTTCTACTTACTCAAAGTACAGGGTGTCCATAAAGTCTGGAATCATAGGGGAATGATTGTTCATAGGTTCATAATCTCAGTGTCAAAAGAGTGCTGAGAGTAGGTAATTCCTCTTTGTGGATGAGAGGGGTGGTCACAGAGGAATGTACAAGCCGAGTTTAGCAGGAGGCATCCGGAGTAGACAGTAATGCAAAGTGCAATTGCAAAATTACTGAAGAAATTTCATGAAACAGGATCAATAAATGATAAATGCCATTCCAGCAGATCATTGGTAGATGAAGATATTAGGACTGTGGTACTTAAAAAGATTCACACTAGTCCAAAAGGATGAATCCGGCACATGAACTTGGAAATTGGTGTTCCTTGGAGCATGGTGTATAAACTTCTAAAAGGTTAAAAATTCCATCTTTATAAGTTGAAGATTATGAATGATCTAACGGAGGACGAACTTAACCAAGAGATTGAGATGTGTGAATGGCTTATGTCCTAAATAACAATAAATCCATCTTTCCTGAAAACTGGTGTTCTCAAACGAGGCAAATTGTTATGTATGTGAGGAGGTGAACAAACAAAATGTAAGGTATTGGTCAGAAATAAACCCAAACTGGTGCATCAACAGTAAAAGGCAAGGTTCTCAAGAAGTAGTGGTATAGTGTGTTTTATTGGTCCATTCTTATTTGAAGCAGCAGTCACTAGATGCTGGGCGATGAAGTTGTACCAGAACTTCAAGTTATAGACTATCCAGAAAGGTTTATGCAAGATGGGGTCCCACCTCATTATGCAGGTTTTGTGGGGAATTGGTTGCATGAAATGTTTCCCATACAGTGAATTGGGAGAATGGTCCCTGTGGAATGGGCACCAAGGTCACCAGACCTGAACTCTATGGATTTTGCTGTCTGGGGGATTGTGAAAGCTGTAGCAGAAATTATAATCCCAGGATGATTCACACTGATATTTGTTATATTTATTTGTGTCCATCAAAATATGTCAGTTTCCTGTTAATGAATTTCATATTTTATTTTTGTAACCTTTATTGTTGCATCCAAAACTATTCAGCAAAATGGAACTTGCCAATATTGATTATAAGTGAAAATCGTGAAAAAAAGACAATGGTTAGTAAGTTCTCTGTAACTAAGAAGAATAAATAATTAAACTTTTTTCAGTACACTTACAGTATTGACGTCAAATAGAGTAGACGTTGAAACTTTTGTGCCAACTGTAGCGAGTGTGCATCATAAATTTTGGAAAATGTTTTGGTAATCCAAAATTATAACGAGAAACACCAAACAATCTGATAGTGATTTTGCAGAAAAGAAATACTGTACAGTTTACATCCACAGATATAAATACAAGTCAGCAAGAGAAAAACCGATGGTTATTGTAAAAGTGATGACATTGAACTTTGTGTGAGAAATAGTTATAAAAGAAAACTTTGTCACGATGATATCACAAATAGTTTCAGACATTGGCTTCAAGAATGTTTAAAAAGTGAGATGATTTGTGAATATATATTCTTAATGTAAAAAAAGGTTAATTTTGGCAGAATCCAGACTTTAATTGAAAAGACATTAGCCCTCGCCATCATAATCTTTATGTTATCCACTAAATACGACCCTGAAACAAAGATCTCATCGCTGCATAAAATAAAAAACCACAAAGCTGAGGTTTATGTAGAACAACTTTGTGATGTCTCAAAGAATTATTTCTGCACGTGCTGCTCTTAACCCATGCATGCTGAGGACAATTCAAATAAATTGTCCCAAACTTATTAGAAAGTGTGCTGAAAATAGTGGCAGACACGTGAAGTACATTCTTTAGTGTGAATATGTGAGTGAGTGACTAGGGTTTAAGGGCCCGTCGACAGCTAGGTCATTAGGGCCCCAGAGTGAATATGTATCTTGTATATTATGTCCTATGATCCCAGACTTTATGGACACCCAAGATATAGAGGAAACAGCTTATTGCAATACCCCAAAAACCAACTGTGACATTTTTCCCCCATTATGATGCAGTCTGGTTATATTTGGTGATATTCCATCTGTTAGGTTGCATTAATACTGCCAACTGTTCATAAAATATAAACATGGTAAAGCTATAGCCGTAGTGTTACTGCATCCATTATGTTGCCACAGAACCCTATAGTTTTGAACCAGTTGCAGGGAGGCCAACTAATAGATTTTAAAACAAGATGCTGTATCCATGTGTAGGTGCCATTGTATTGCTTGTGTGTGCACAGTTAGGTCTTGAATTGTTTTAGGGCATTATATACAGTTATTGTTACATTGTTGTTGTTGCTATTTTTGTGTTTGCACAAAAATGTATTACAATATTTAGTGTTAAGAAGTGATTTTATCCAAGTGTTATTGCAGAACAAAATTTGCCAGAGGTGAGTAGGTTCATCATTTGTTGTCTGGTAACGATGTTCAAGGATTATTATCATTTGAAAGCATGTTAATTTAACCGTGTGAGGTTAGAAATAATGTTTTTGTTTTGATAAATATTAGCTATTTTCTTTTCTTTAAAGGCTGTATACAAATATGAGTAAAAGAAAGCATTCTTCCAATGGAAAAAATGGTTTTAGTATGAATGTGGCTTATGGAACTTGAAATTATTTTGCGCATCATAGCATCATACATTTTAATTTACACCTTGATTAATATCTTGTCCTGTTTCCTTGGAGTTTTCACTTGTTAATAATTTCCGTTACAGGTTGGCAGTACTGCTTTTTGGTGTAATGTCTACTGCAGTTTAGTGAAATATTGGCCATTTTGAATTCTTGGGAACTACAATAAGCTGTTTCCCCTATACTTAGAGAGAGAGTCAGTTTGTAACTGATATAAGTAATATTTGTGGTGCTGTTTTGACATACATCACTCACCAGGGCCAGTGCCTGTTTGCAGGTATGACTGTAAGAGCTCTCGTCTGCAATGGTTGGACCGAGAACGAGAGCGATGGACCCTGCTCCTCATTGGTCGGGAGGGCCACCTCATGGGAAACACAGTCTTCTCTCCCTCATCACTGCTTGACACGGATGACGATTCAGAACAAGCAAGTTCTCCGGAACCCTCAAGCAGACTTGAATGGACCCTATGTGGTCTGTTGGGACTGGGCAAACACAGATATGTTGTACTGTGATCAGAATCCTCAGTCTCAGGCAGTTCTAGTGGAAGTTTCTCTAAAGATGGCCTTCGAGAGACACTGGCATCAAGGGCAGGCAATGTAGTACCTTGGGAAGAAGGTCTCTCACTGTTGGTTTCTTCTGGGACTTGCTCAGGACTAAGTTCCTGCAACAATCAGACATTCACAACTAGGATATGATGTAACTACACTGATAGATCTATGCAATTTAACAAGAAGACTTCATCAGACTGACGTTTGTTGGGGAAAATGTAAACCCAGAACATTTAATCTAAAATAAGAA
Source organism: Tenodera sinensis (assembly GCA_030765045.1). NCBI lineage: Eukaryota > Metazoa > Arthropoda > Insecta > Mantodea > Mantidae > Tenodera > Tenodera sinensis. Next base: position 2,833,601 of record CM060965.1, on the reverse strand, counting down.
CAAATTAGAAACTAAAAGCTTCTCTTATCTTATTAATATTGCAAATTCTTCCAATGCTGACTAGTTTCAAGTTGTATCCCACTTTCAAAATGAGTTGGACACAACTTGAAACTTGTCAGCGCTGGAAGAACTTGTAATATTAATAAGATAAGTGAAGCTTTTGGTTTCTAATTTATTCTTACTTTAGATTCTGTTGCTTCACTGTTAATAGCTTCAATTTTCCTTGATTTACCTGGACATATAGTTTAGGAAAAACAGAAATAGGTGTTGATTCATCTTTCTTTTCTTTCTTTATCTGCTTACCCTCCCTGTATAGAGGCTTGACACCCCCTAGGACTTACAAGCCAGTGTCTAGTTTCGTATTTTGTAGCTTGTGTGAAGCCTCACTACATGGAAACTTAAAAAGTGCAAAATCATTGGATTTAGGTTTCAAATGTGTTTAGGTCTTCAAATTGTGAAGAGAATGTGTCATACAATTGCTTCAAAAGTTTTTTGTATTTTTCCAAGAGAATAATGTTTATTGGTACACAGAACGTAAGCAAGTGAAATGGTATAAATCTGCAATGACCAGTCTTACAAGTCAAGCACTTAACTTTATCATCTTCACCTCAAAAACAAAAATATTCATCTTCCATTCAGTTGTATATACTCTGTGGCATCCGTCTCTGACAAGCACGTCTGGTTCTGCTTGTGTTCGAAGTGGAGGGGAAGCAAGCATGTGCTCACTGATGTATATGTTTGTGAATAGCAATGTAAAAAACACAGTCTGGTAGATAACAATCTAGACTTTAAGCAAGTGTTGGGAGGTAGATCTTCCCTTGTCAGTGCATTCACCTGTGGAAATGAAGGGTCCTCGTTACTTTGGTGAGACAGAGTATACTGCCGAACTCTGTCCTCATCAGCACCAACGACTGTTACTGTTCTCTTTACTCGACCACCTCTTCTTCTCTTGGCTGAGTGTCTGTCCTCTCGATCTGAGATGTTGGCAGAGGAAGCTGTGAACAAACACATGCGTCTGATAACTCTTCTTTCAACTAGCCATGTCTAAGTAGTAAGTTGGAAAGCTGAGCAAAACTTGACAAATTTAATGCATGGCCACAGCCAACATGAATCCTTGACTTTCTGTGTTGATAAATTAAATTGAGTTTTATTTATAGACACTCTTTAACGCTGTGGGTCACAGCATCCCATGGGCATGAAAGATTTAGATAAATGCGTGCTAAATGATGAAAGTTTCCCTGATACTTCAAAACTCAAAACAGTCAGAGCAGTTTTGAAAAAGGTGACAAAACACAAATAATAATTTACAGGCCAATCACTCTAGTATTGGTATTCGCAGAAGTATTTGAAAACATATGTAGTAGAATGACAGATTCCTTCTTTTTCTTTACCTGATTACTCTCCCTGTATAAAGGACTGACACCTCTTAAGGCTTACAAGCCAGTACCTAGGGTCAGACACCTGTCTGGGAGCAGATGAACCTATGGACCGGACAGAGTGAAAACTGGAAGGCAGATGATGATATGAAATGTAGGCTTAGGTGATGATGGAGCAATTGGTGGAATGAGTGGTGAGGGAAACTGGAGAACCCAGAGAAAATGCTTCTTCGTCCACAATGAATACCTCATGCAGGTCCCTGGGATTGATCCCCGGGCTACCTTGGTGATAGGCGAGCAGTCTAACCACTTGGTCACGATGCCAATCTGCTTTACTCATCACAACATGAGAAACTTCTCCACAATTACTTCAGTAGCTGAGCTTTATCATGTAATACTGCAAGGACCTGATACAGCACGAGTATTCTTCGTCTATCCAACGCTTTTTATGGTGTATGTTTTTTATGTTTTAACAATGCCATGCCTTAAATAACATTAAGTTTTAAAAAGAGCCATTCTTATTTTTATCATGCATACATGTGAGTGCTTGCACATACACACACATTTAATTTAGATTAACCACACTGTACATTGCAAGTGAGATCTCTACGAAACCCAGCATACCTTCATCTATTACACTGTCTGGTGTCCCTCGTCCATCCTTGAGCAGATAGAAGTTGAGCCAACCTTTGGAAAGTGTGACCAAGTCAGTATCGTCCGTATGTGGTGCAAGAGCAGCTCTACTGCCAGTGTAGCACTGTGCAGGCCTCACCTCGTCCTTGACTGCAGGGCGTGGTATTCTTGACTGGGACATGACCGGTCTCCTGACAGGTATTCTACTCTCATCTTGGTTACTGCTGCTGCTGCTGCTGTTGTTGTTCTGGTAAGCTTTCCTGTATCTGCAACGAGAACATTTACTCAAAGTGTGATGTGCTACTTTCAGCTGGCACAATGAAAACTTCCCAATCTGCAGGATGTGCAAAAGACTACTTTCATGAACGCATCGTTCGCTACCATTACGCCTATTGCAGGGCGATGATATCCCTATTATGGGCTCGAGTATCTAACAATGTCTCCACATGTGAGTGAATTGGAGGAAGCAAACAGTGGGACTAGCAAATACAACGTGGGGAGTGGAAATGGCATGTCATTTCGTTAGCAAGCTTTTGTTGCATCACCTCTATCTTACTGTCATTTATTTTTGTATAACTTCTACAAACTATTCTGCTAATGCTTATTTTTTTATCTATTTAATGTTAACCTCTTAACCTTCCATTGGTCGCTAAGGCCCTGGGAGACCGCTATGTTTATTTAAATGTTCTAGTTTTCGAATGAACATAGCTATGCAGCCACCTGACTAGGACATCTAATGTTACATCTTACTTGACTGTTTGGTGGAGTGACAACCTTCTCTGTGTATTTCTTTAGCTCCAAGAATGATGTGTTGTACAGCTCAACCTGTGCACCTACTCTCATTACACATTACTCACATGTTTTTTCCCCCATTTTCCATCTGTCATTTTTACTTTCCCTACTGGTAAGTAGAGGAAGTATTGTATTCCACCCAAAAATTCCATGTCGAGATTTCACTGGGAATATACGTTTTGAGGCCCCCTGAATTAAAAAAAAGAGCATTTTTGGAAAAAGGTCCGTGTGTGTTTGTGTCGGTCTGTGTGTCTGTCAGTCTGTGGACAGCATAACTGGAAAACGAAAAGTTGGTTAAAAACCAAAGCTGGTATTTAAGTTTAATATCTTTCAAGGATCCGACACGAAGATTTTGAAGAAAATAGCCCCACCCTAAATGACTCTTTACATGGAGAATTTTTCGAAAATTCGGATTTTATTGAAAATGGCTCTAACGATTTTGATTAAAATGCGATATGTTTGAGATATTTTTATGACAAATGAAATGTATATCTTGAATTTTCTGGCTATAGCCTATATAGTCCAGTTTAGTCTGGATGAGATTTGAATAACTCGTAAACCATACGAGATAGACAAAATCTTACTGTACAAGAAATGTAGGTCTTGCTAAAATACACATTTTATGTCTCAATAAATTTTTTTGCAGAGTGAACCATTTCGGAGATATTCCTTGTTTTGTGTGTCAGTCTCAGAAAACTTAAAAACTTTCGTGAAATAGAACATCATTGATCATTTTATATGTTAAGCGTGCAAAGAGAACGGAATCTCAATGCTTTAAAAGATTTGACTATCGCACAAAGCCTACTGTATTCCCATATTCCCCTTGTACCTACAAGGAAATAAACAATAAGATAATTTGTACAAATGTTTATCTCAACTAACTCAAAGAAGTTATAGTAATAACAGTTTTTAAGAATGAATGGTCGGAAGCTTTCACGGCCGGAGTTATTGCAAGAGATTTCTTCTGGGCTTAAAAGTCATGGTATGCTGGAATTTTGAGGTACAGACGTTTTGTTCACACCTGCGGTGAACATCATCAGTGGCGTAGTCTGAGTCTTCTCAGGGAAGGTTCATTTACAACAGAATCGTTTATGATTGGAGGTGCCGTATTTATATGTGGGCTGCTCACAGGGGATTGGCTGGGCTTGAGCAGGTGGTGTGTGTTAGATGGGTAGACCGTTCTGATTGCTTATTGGCTGGCTTCTTCTTCATTTCTTTGTAAGAATGGTTAGTACAAGAGTAGAAAAAGTCATGTGAGTGCAACACATCAGATTTTTTCTGTGCTATTCTTGAGTGCATAACTTCCTCCTGACTATCCACTGTTATCAAACCCCACCTTAGCTCTTTTACCTGTTTCTTTCGTGCTCCACATCCCGCTATATTCCCACCTTGTGTTTTGCTTACACTCAAACTTGAAATTGCAATGTTTACAAAATTGCAAGCATCTGTGCCATCGTCTGCATTTGCTGGAGTGTACAGTGCTACCAAGGTAACGAGGGAATAAAATTAGAAAGGAATGAAAAGGAATCCGTGGAGCTGAGATTCCACTGCAACATTTGCCTAGTCTCAAGGGGTAACCAAGGAAAAATCCGAGTCAGAGTGGTCGATCAATGGGGATTGAACCTGTGACCACCTAAATGTGTGTCACACACATTACAGCAGGCCACTTTGCTTGCATATTACCAGTTGTTTTCATTGGCACTTGCTTTCTCTTTATTTATACATATTCTTATTATGCCCTCCTTTCCTCTAGTCATGTTTCTGTGCCAACATTTCATTTCTTACAATAATTGCCTCACAGGTAATTTAGTGCTAAATGTTAGTTGTAGTAATGGTTAAGACACCTGACTGGCTGTGAATCTTCATGGGGGAGTTTAATCTCTATGTACTACTGTTTGCCTATTGCCATATAGTATTTCTAACAGCCATGTCCAAATGCATAGCTAATGTGCGGTACTTCCTGTATGGCATGTCACACAGCAGAGGAGTAAATCAACCTTTAACTGTCAAGTGACAGTTGTCTTAATGTAATTAATGCTTTTCTACATCTGGCTATTGTGAGGAAATGCATTAATTACATTAACTGACCTTATAGTTGGTTAAACTAGCAGCCCAGTACTTACAACACTGTAAGTCGCTATCAGAGTAAAGTGAGATCTCCTTGTGTGGTTTATTGGAAATAATGCAAGTGAGTTTGCAGGATTTAATGTTATATCGGCATTTTGGCCATGATAACTTTGTAGTCAGAGCAGCTGGACAGTAACCGGTAGAACTGTGGTTCAAATCCTGGTCATGGTATTCAATTTCTCAGCCTCACTCTATTCTCTCCAATGTTATCTTAGTTACAACTAAACATTGTGCACAAGAAAGGCCTGCTATGCATTCACAAGTCCAAACGAATTTAAGACATGTTGTCTAAATAATGACAATCTTCTTTACCTGATTACCCTCCCCTTATGTAGGACTTACAAGCCAGTGTCTAGAGTCAGACGTCTCTCAGGGAACACAGGAACCTATGTACCAGACAGAGTGAAGTGGTCAGTATGAGAGTGAGGAAGTGATTACCCTCCCCTTATGTAGGACTTACAAGCCAGTGTCTAGAGTCAGACGTCTGTCAGGGAACACAGGAACCTATGTACCAGACAGAGTGAAGTGGTCAGTATGAGAGTGAGGAAGTGATTACCCTCCCCTTATGTAGGACTTACAAGTCACTGTCTAGAGTCAGACGTCTGTCAGGGAACACAGGAACCTATGTACCAAACAGAGTGAAGTGGTCAGTATGAGAGTGAGGAAGTGATTACCCTCCCCTTATGTAGGACTTACAAGCCAGTGTCTAGAGTCAGACGTCTGTCAGGGAACACAGGAACCTATGTACCAGACAGAGTGAAGTGGTCAGTATGAGAGTGAGGAAGTGATTACCCTCCCCTTATGTAGGACTTACAAGCCAGTGTCTAGAGTCAGACGTCTGTCAGGGAACACAGGAACCTATGTACCAGACAGAGTGAAGTGGTCAGTATGAGAGTGAGGAAGTGATTACCCTCCCCTTATATAGGACTTACAAGCCAGTGTCTAGAGTCAGTGTTGAAAGATTGATCAAAATTGGTTGTCTACTTTTCAGATCAGTCATACAATTATGCATGCAGAACACACACATGCATGCACCCACGCTCTCTCTCTCTCACACACACACACAGACACTCACTCACTCACTCATTCTCCTCTCTCCCTCTCATTAAAATATAAGTTCGTACCACTAACCTGTTATGGAGTGCTGTATAAGGGGCTTGAGGTACAGGCCGCACAGGTTTTGGTATTACTTTCTGTTGGTTGGTGGCCTGGTCTTCTGCTGAAGATTCTAAAGAAGCACTTCGTTCCTCAGGTATTACCTCAAACCGTTGTTGGAACCTTAAGTTGGCAGATCTATATTGAAAAGTGAAGAAAAATGTTTGAAATCCTGGGGAGAAGTTTCAATAAGTTAATAATGCTAACTTATCTGTGAAATGAACCATTTACCTTCTGACTGGTGGGGACTGAAGATACCGTGATCTCAGTACTGGCAACTGTGAGGACCTAAGACTAGTGGAATCCGTCATGAGACTGCGCCGCATGCTGATGGGTGACTTCATCACAGGTATTTGAGATGTCCTTGCTGAGTGTGTGTCCCCTGCAGGACTGTTTGCTGGTGTGGAGTTGCTGCTAGATATTGTACCTGCTGGCGGAGACTTTTTCCTGACTCTGTGTTTCCTGTGCTGTGGTCGGTTCTTTATTGTTCCTGCCCCGTAGTCTGTTCGCTGGCAGTTAGCATGGTCTATTGGAATTCTACTGAAAAGTTTCCTTGGAACAGCTGTAAGCGATTCCGCAGTCTTTGTTCCTTCTTGCACCTGTGTTTGTAAAGCAGCCATTTTGCCAGGTGTAATTAATTTGTCAGGACTCCCAACTATTGGATTCTTGAACTTACATGCTTCACTGTTCTCTTGAACTTGATTTGTCAGAGTAGGAAGATTTTCTGTGCCTATTTGATTATTTTCTTCTGTTTCCTGTTGTTCTGTGACTGCTGTACCTTCTTTGGGTGTGACAGATTCTTTAGGTGATAAATTTTGTGCCACATTCAACACTTGTGTTGCACTTTCAACCACTGACTCACTTTCTTCCTCTGAAGATTTGTTAACTTTTGGTGGAGGTTCACTTTTAGCTCGTTTCATGCCCTCTCTACATTTTCTTTTTGGCTTATTTCTTAAAACATCTTGTTCACATAACTCATTTTGTGCTGTAAGTTTTAGAATATTAGGACTTTCAGAATTTTTGTTTTTTGTTGTCTCAATTTTGACATCATCTTCTTCTTTGGAACTCTTCGTTGTCACAACTGTTGAATCAAAAACTTTCATATTTGCATGGCTTTCTACGGGCAGTTCTTGTTCTTTATTTTGACATTCAGCCTTCTCAGTTTCATTATGGTCATCAGAAATCTTTGATAATTCCAGAAGATTACTCTGTACTTTTTTTGTACTTGACTTTCTTCTTCTTCTGTTATGGTTGTAGACCTCATTTCCAACTTCTGAAGAACTTGTCTGTGAATGTGTTTCTGCAAAAGTTTGACTAGCAAGATGTTCTAGGTTATCTAATTGTGGAGAAGGATCTATCAGATTCTGAGAATCTCGCATGTTTCTGTCCGTCTCTTCACATTTTCTCTCTTGCAGATTCTCCTCTGAATTATTCTGAATTTTCTCTGTTTCAGAGTTTCTTCTTCTGTTACCAGGATCATATATCTCATCCATAGTTTGCAAAGGACTGGATAGTGAATGCTTTTCTGGAGAGGTTTGAATAAAAACAAGTGGAACATCATCTGATTTTAGAGAAATATCAGTTATGTTCTGAGCCTCTTGTGTATCCTCACATGTCTTTATGCTTCTTTTCTCATCCTGACTCTCTAACTGTTCCGGAAACTTATTTAGTACTTTTTCTGTTCTTGATTTTCTTCTTGGTCTGTTACCAAGATTGTCTGTCTCATTCCCAATTTCTGATGAACTTGCTTGCAAGTGCATTTCTGATGAAGTTTGACTAGCAACATGCTGAGGATCATCTGATTTTGGAGAAGAATTTGTTAGATTCTGAGATTCCTGTATGTTTTTATGCATTTCTTTAGAGCTTGTTTGATCCAAACTCTCTGTTAGTTGTGGTGAATTATTTTGAATTTTTTCTGCTCGTGATTTTCTTCTACTTCCACTACCAAGATTGCATATCTCATTCCCAACTTCCGATGGACCTGGTTGCATTTCAGTTTTTATAGAAGATTCCACAGGAACATCCTGCTTGTCATCTGATTTTGTCTCTTGTATCCCTTTGTCCATCTCTTTGGATCTTCTCTTCTTTAAATAGCTTTTCATTTCTGCATCAAGACTTGCCTGAGGAGATGTGACCTTACCTAATTTCTCAACTACAGTTGTAGTATTTTTGCTGATGTTCCCTCTTATGCTGCCATCATTTATGTCTTGGACCTTAGGAGACTGAAGTTCTGCATTTACAGTTTGTGGAACTGTGCCCTTTTGTGTGATCTCAGCCATTTCCTCAACTAGTTGTTGCAATGCTTCTGCTGAATTTTCTCTGTTCTCGTCTCCTGTAACACTATGACGAGAACCCTGTTTTTTCTTTCTCCTTTGTTCTATCAACTGTTGTCTCTGTGACAACTTCCTCTTGAGCTTCTCTGGCATATTCTGAGCTACAATGGGTTCCTTTGCAAGATCTACTGGTGTTACCTTGTCCCGTTCGCCAGCCATTGAGACAAAGAAAGCCTTCCCTTTTCCTCTTGGGGTAGCCGGTAGAACTATGTTACGCCCGGTAGTGGTTGCCCCTTCAGGAAGAAGTTTGGTGGCTATATCGTGCTTGGATCTAGACTTGGGACTCTCATCAAGGCTGTCCACGAGGCTGAGACATTCCGAGTCGCTGTTGCTGTTTGAGGAACATTCTCCTGATGAAGTGTTGACTAACATGGATACAGAGCGAGGAAGAGCAGAGTATCTGGGGACAACTAGTTGAGTGTCTCGGAGTGGAGGTTCACGATAAGCACTTCCAGGTCCAACACAAGCACTCAGAGCACCCTCAGCGGCAGTAGGGTCAGGTGAGCGAGGCAAGGCATGTGCCGAGGCCAACCTTCTGTTCATCCAGAGACGATGTTTCTGGTGTTGCATCCTTACTGTGCGTTCCTCCTCTGACAGCCTACTCCAACCGTAAGGTCCTGCCCCATCAACAGATTCTGTTTCTGGTTTACTTTTTACTGCCTTTTCCTTGGCAGTGGGAATATTAGCTTTTGTAGAACAGCATTCTGCACCAGTAGAGATGGACATTTGAGATGGTCGTCTAATGACTAAATATGTCTTTGGTCCGTTGAAGAAGTCTGCTTCCTGTACCTTCGAGGGTAGTACTGAGATCTTGTTGCTTAAAGTGCGGAACGTCGCTCTAGTGTTACTGGAACCGAGCATGGTGCCATAACACTTTGGTTGAATAATAATCTCCCAGGATCTCTTCTGTAACACCTCCGCATCCTTGACAGGTCTGGAAGAATGCTCGGAGTTGAGTTTGTTGGTCCCGCAGAAAGAGACATCCTCTGTGATATGACCACTGTCCTCAGTAGTGGGCAAGGAGGTCAGTGGTTTACTCTGTGTTCCCTCGTCTGCTGAGACGCTGGTGTCTGTACTTTCACACATCTCCACCTGGCAAGCGATATCGCGAACGTTGTTCCTGGCCTCTTCCGGTCTCTTAACTTCAGAGCCGAAAACATCATCAACACTGCCGCTTCTAACATCGTTATTTTGCGTCTTCAAGGTCTTGGAGAATAAACCAGCGAAATTAGCCTCTTCCTTGTTCATAAACTCTATATGCCCCAGCGACTGTTCGGAATCTGACATTACAACAGGAGGTGGTAGTGCTGGTGGCGGTGTTGGGGTTACTGATTTGGGTGTACGGATAACACTGGCAGGTCTGCCGAAAGTAACGGACTCCGAGCGAACGCTGAAGGTTTGGTCTTGGGTTGAAATGCTGCGCTCCGTGACGGGTTGATCCGGAGACGATGTGGACATAGCCAAGCTGCAGGAAGGTGATGTACTCACACAACATTCTGTGTTCGTTCCATCACCGCTGTATCCAGACGTCGTCTTCTCAAACTCGCTGGGAGGTAATCTTTCCGGTGACGTCGACGAACCAGCCCTTGCCTCTGGAGTAGAAGTGCTCTCCCCCGATATTCTTCCTAAGGTGGATTCCTCGCTCAGAGTGGAGGATGTCCTTACACCCTGGGAAGACTTGACAGTGCTCTCGCTCACTATCCCGTGTGTCTGTGAAGAGGAAAGCCCATTCCGTTGAGTGGTGTGTGGTTCCACAGTGTCCTCCGGGGAAGAGAAAATTGCAGTCGAAGTGCTCGTGGCCTCGTCAATGTCCCCTTGTTGATCTTGTGACTGAAGTGTACTGCTAGGTTCCTGAGCAGATGACAAGTCGCTTCGCAGAGTAGTGTGCGGTTCTGTGGAAGACCCGGCCTGATCAGCATCCTTGGGCTGGTCATGTGACTGGGGTCTACTACTGGGTTCCGTGGAGTTTCCATCAAAAGTCTGAGTAGAGGACAAGTCATCCCGTTGAGGGGTGTGTGGTTCCGGGGAAGAAGTGCCTTGGTCAGCATCTTCTGGCCGGTCATGTGACTGAGGTCTGCTGCTAGGTTCCGTGGAGGTACCGACAAAAGTCTGGGTAGAAGACAAGTCATCCCGCTGGGTAGTGTGTGGTTCCGGAGAAGAAGTGCCCCGGTCAGCATCTTCTGGCTGGTCACGTGACTGGGGTCTGCTGCTAGGCTCCGTGGAGGTACCAACAAAAGTCTGGGTAGAAGACAAGTCATCCCGCTGGGTAGTGTGTGGTTCCGGAGAAGAAGTGCCCCGGTCAGCATCTTCTGGCCGGTCATGTGACTGGGGTCTACTACTGGGTTCCGTGGAGGTACCAACAAAAGTCTGAGTAGAGGACAAGTCATCCCGCTGGGTAGTGTGTGGTTCCGGGGAAGAAGTGCCCCGGTCAGCATCTTCTGGCCGGTCATGTGACTGAGGTCTCCTACTACGTCCCGAGGAGCTCCCGCGAATTGTCCGGCTAGAGGACAGGTCGTCTGCCAGGGTGGAGTTCGGCATAGTGTCATCCTCCTCGTTTTGTCTCGTCCTTGAAGGGCTACTAGGGGTCGACGTAGGTGCTTCTTGTGTTGACGTCTCTTCCTCTTTATCGTCCGAAGATATCGATTTATTGTGCACTTGCTGCATCGCGGCGGGGCAGGAGGTGACGTTCCTCTGTGCTAAGGCGACTGCTGCTGCAATATCCTCGTGGGGACTGCTTCCGTTAGTTGCCGACGTTGACATGGGTACCCCAAGTGTAGCTGACGACGATGTCCAATCGTCTCTCTCCTGTGCCGAGGTGGCAGCTAGGTCATTACCTGTCTCCTCACATACCGTATCTAGAACTGTAGAAGATCTGCTAGGCGGTTTACTTCTGCTCGGCGAGGACTTTCTCCTCATCCTGGGCAGCACCTGTTGTGGTACGGAGGGGGAATGTTCCGCATCCTGCTCCTGATGGCCTGATTCCTCACCTCCCTGGCTACCTCTGCTGTCCTCAGAGAGATGCTGAGCACCCGAGCTATCTTCCTCGGCTTGAGACGACTTGCTCCGGTCACTTCCATTGCTCTCCTCAATCCGGGATGCTTCAGAGAGCCTATTCTCGCCTTCCGAGGAAGACTCCGGGCAGGGTGCTGCCGGAGCAGTGACTGTGGTTGTGCTGGTGTCTGCTGGCGATTCCAGGAACAGTTCTCTCTGTTTGGTGAGCGTGTACTTCCTCATGACGGTTTCTGGTACCGAGTAACGGCGATGAGGCAGTCCTGGTCGAGGATTGGACGGCAGCTGGTGTCTTGCACGCTGCCCTCCAGGAGACACTTTCCGTCCTGTGGTTCCCATTGGCCGCCGTCTCGTGGCGCTGCCGTCGCTTGTCCCAGCTTCCCTAAACAACGAACACGTGACAACGTTAGGATTTTTAAAATTTATTTTATTTTTTGCTTTCTTCACTAGATATGGTAAGTAGGGGAAATATTGTATTCGACCCAACATTTCGATATCGATATTTCGCCGGAAATATATTTTTTGAAGCCCTCTGAATAAAAAAGAGTTCTAGAAAAGGTACGTGCGCGCGTATGTGTGTGTCTATGTGTCTGTGTGAACAACATAACTCAAATACGAAAAGTCCATTAAACACCAAAGGTATTTCAGTGAAATATATTTAAAGGACGCGGCACGAAGATTTTGAAGAAAATCCCTCCACCCTGAACTACTCTTTACATGGAACATTTTTCGAACATTTTCATTTTTTCAGAAATGGCTCAAACGATTTTAATTAAATGTCGTATAAGATATTTTATGGCAAGTGATGCGTATATTTTGAACTTCCTGGGCATACCCTACGTAGTCCTGTTTACTCTTGATGACTTTCGCATAACTGATAAACCGTCAGAGATAGACCAGATCTTACTAGACAATAAGTGAGATCTGGTTAAAACACATGTCCAAATGCATTTTTTGTGGAGTGAACCATTTCGGAGATATTCCTGGTTATTTCTCTCAGTTTTACAATACTAAAACTTTTCTCAAATAGAAGGTCGGTACTCACTTTTTTATCTCTTGGCCGTGCAAAGAGAACGGAATTTCAAAGCCTTCATATAGCGACCAGCTTTAAAAGATTTGACTATCGCTCAAAGTCTGCTGTATTCTAATATTCCCCTTGTACCTACAAGAGAATTAGCAATAAGATAACGTCTGCAAATGTTTATCTCGACTAACATGAAGCATTCGCTTACCGAAAAGGGGAAACAACGAGAAAGCCATGTGAGAGTGGTCGGTCGATGCGAATCGAACCAATGGCCACAAATGAACCATCCCGCTCGATATTGTGATCCCCATGTTTGCTACTTAGGTGTTAACGGTGTATGTAGAGTAGTATGTTAGTGCCTCAAGGCAGGGCACAGAGTGGGCCGGTCTTGTGATAACGAATGTTGTACCACCTAGGCCAGTAGGAGGTGAAGCAAACCACAGGCATTGTCCATTTCGCGGTGCAGTGGGAAAACCGCTACATGGATACAACTAACACACTAAGGCAGGGCTGTCCAACGTGACGACGCCTGTGATGCATTTTTCTGGCAGCCTTCATAAACACATTTTTACTCCGACTGTTGCTAATAATAGTTAAAATGTCAAGACAAAACTATTTTCTTCAAATATTTTCCCAGTACACTCTTAGAAGTATATTTTTGCGTATCTAAAATTATTGGAGGAATAGAAATGGGATGTTTGGATAAATATATAAACACTTTAATCATGTTCAGTAATGCATATGTTGTATTTCGTCATACTTTATACCACAAAACAAACAAATTAATAATCTCCCCTTGATGTAAACAAATATTTCTCACAAAAAATGATCGTACACGTGCCATTCCATTATTGAATATGTTGTAGGTTTTCGTGCCTCTAGTGTGGTCTTCTTTACTGGGAAAGGTGTGACATAACTTCCTGCTTCCCACAGGTGTATCAAGTTGCTTGTAAAGCGAGCATTTCCAGCTGTGTTAGGGCTCGTTGTTCTCATCACCTAAATCACCCTTTTCCACAAGTCTGTTGCTCTTTTGTGAAATGTATTTCTCTTACTTGATTACCCAGAACTTCTTCCGAGGTACTCGACCATTAATATCACGTGCTCCCAGATTCTTGCTCTCTCTGTCAGTAACTTTAGTCTTCCAGTTCTTGGCTTCTTCTGCACGACTTTTAAAACACAAAACCTATCAATCAGGGCGGACGCAGGATTTGTTTTCTTGGGGGGGGGGGGATCTCATGAGGTGCTACAATTACAAAATCTGGAAATATCATCGTATGCATAAATATAAATAAAGTAATTCCTGTATAGAGTTATACAATTATATTCAAAGAAACTGACGAGTATTCTTTATATATTTTATCTAGTACTTGCTAAGTTTTAATTTCCAAACTTTTATGTACATACATTAACGCTAGTCCATTGCTTGGTGCTGCTTAAATATGTGTTCAGATACGTGCCGTAATGTTGGCAGGACATTATTATAGTATATTTACTTTAACGAAATTAATTAACGTAGAAAACGGTCGGATTGTTCAAATATATTTATGAATTAATGTTAATACTTTTTTCTTCGGTTACATCCTTAATAGTTTCCAAATTTTCGCGGGGCAGGGGAGGATACAACTCCCTAATCTCCCCCTCCCCCCAAGTTGAGATATTTCTCGCAGTCATTTGCACAGTATGCAGTTTTCTTGTTTCTTCGCTGGTTTCCCTGCGGTGGTTCCCCATTTTGACTTCTCTCTGTTAACCGACGACTGCTGTCCACAGGTATGTACATAGGCAAACAAGTGAATGTTGACAGTCGTCTTCCCCAACCACTACCTTAGGTGCACCATCACTTTTTGAGCCTATTTTAAATATCTTTAGGTACATTTTATTTATTTGAAGCTTCTACTCATGATATTGGTGAATTTATGAAAGGTAGCGTGTCGTATTCACGTCTTTTATGTTATCCTATTTGTTCAAATCCGTGATTTTTTGTAACACGCGTTCTTTTCGGTTCTAAGAAGCCCATGAAACACTTTTACAAGGTACATAGTCTTTTTGAGGAAGTCATAAAGTATGTGTGTGATTTCAAACGCTTCTTCTGCGAGGGAATATTTCCCGACCTGACCTATACATAACGATTGGTTTTGCAAACAAATGAGCGTGATAGAAAATACCAACGTTATAAAGCTGAAGTTCAAAGTTTGACGCTACTACGTTGTTTAGTATTTATTTGCAGCCATCAATAGTGAATTATGCGATACAATACAATCATTTGAAAGGTCTTAATTCAGTAATGTTAAAGCTGAGCTAGGTTCTACTCTGGAGTAGTCTGGTCCTTCCTTTACAACAGTGAAATATTGGGTGGCAGAGTTTAACTCCAAGACGAACATCGCAGTTGTCGACCACGCCAGAAATGTAAAGAAAATGCACAAAATGGTATTGGATGACCGTTGACTGAAAGTGCTCTAGGTACATCGCATACTGACTCAACTTTTGTACACATACGAGAGAGCTGTGCGCAAGATGGGTGCCGCGTTTCCTCACAGTACGTCGTGAGGATGATGGTGATGTTTCACTGCAACAAAGCTGAGTTTTTGCGTCAGTTCGTGAACATGGATCCATCACTTCACACCTGAGACGAAGGAACAGTCCAAGTAGTGCTCCAAAGAAGGCGAAGACAGTTTCACCTGCAGGCAAGGCCATTGCATCAGTATTTTGGGATGCACGTGCGTGGGATAATTTTCACTGATTATCTTCAAAAAGGAAACGCAATCCATGGCAAGTATCGCCTTGGTCAAAATCATTGCTTCCTAAGACACTATTTGCCAAATTTAGCCCTCTCTGGTTGTTTTCTTTTTCCAAACTTGAAGAAGTGGCTAAGTGGTAAAAGATTTGCCAACAATGAAGAAGAGTGAGTGTGCAGTTGATAACTATTTTGCAGAGCTGACGGTTTTCCCTATAAGTAGGACATTGAAGATATCAAACATCGGCGGGAAAAGTATATCGAGCTGAAAGGAAACTATTTAGGGAAATAAAGATTATTTTCCCTCAAAGTTTTTGTTTTATTTGTTAGGCGAGCTACTTCTGGCTCTGCCCTCTTATTTAATACCATTTTGAAAACGAAAGAATATTGACATTAATATTGTTGGTTTCAGGTGAAACTGAATTGTGATTCGTGTGAATCAGGAAGTGCGTTCCATGCAACAATGGTAACATGCCTTTTATAAAGCATACATTCCGCAAGAACTGTCTCTGTAAGCAAAGGAAGTGGAATTTAGTTGGAACAAATGTGAGAACAACTCGGTGAAGCACAATTGACACTACAACAACTTGGGAACCCAGATAAGTATTATCTTAATGACAGAATATTGGAGTTTGTCTGCATGTGTACGCTTACGACGGGATCGTTGTGACGCATGCGCGTCAAATATTTATTGTTTCCAAACTAAAAACGTCTTAAAGGCATTATTTATTATCACGTATTAAAAGTTTGAAACAAATCGGTCTCGGGTGCTAAAATGAGTAATTTCTGAACTTATCTGGCAGCATGAAAACGGAATTTCAAAGCTATTACATATCGACCGTATACTTAGGCGTACTTTATTCTCCTACTCCCATTGTACCTCCAAGGAAATGTGTAATAAAACCATTTCTACAAATGTTTATCCATTAACACAGAGTAAGCGTGTTTAAGAATGGGGAGGGAAAGTCATGTGAGTGTATACTGTCACCGCGCCCGCCGCATCTAATTGCCGACCACAGCAGTGTCACCCATCGCATTATTGTCGGCACTACCGCAAAGGAGCCGAAGGAAAGAGACAGAGCATGGCCGCATTGTTGGGGCGCTTGCCGAAAGAGAGAAAAGGATAGAGACTTCGAGAATCTTCCGCTTTGTATTTCACCGCAATAACTGAACTTTCCAGAATAGTGCCTGGGAGATATAAATAGCGATAAAGTGCGACAGAAGGGGCAGTCAGACGTATGTGAAGCGTTGAGTAGTCGTGCCGAGGACAGGACAGAGGTATGTGAAGCGTTGAGGGGTCGTGCCGACGGAGAAGGGACAGTTCATTGTGTTACGAGTTCGGAGCCGTGCTGTTGGAGAATCGGAAAAGACTTTCTTGCTGTTGCAACGAGTGTACAAAGTTACTGTTTACGGAAATAAAAGTGTTTCTTTATCTCGACTACATCTGTCTTCTTTACTTCACACCCAACCAAAAGTCACACTGGTGTCAGAAGTGGGATCGTCGAATTGCTTCTAGTTTCGTTACATCGTCGTTAGAAGTTGCAACGTTAGAACCAAGATGGAGGGAGATTCGGAAACCAGGATGATGGCAATGATGAAAGAATTATTCGCCAAAATGGAAACGAGAAACGACAACCTCGTTGCCGAGCTGAAAGAAGAAATGAAGACGGCAAACGACAACCTCGCTACAGAAATGAA
Organism: Tenodera sinensis; assembly: GCA_030765045.1. NCBI lineage: Eukaryota > Metazoa > Arthropoda > Insecta > Mantodea > Mantidae > Tenodera > Tenodera sinensis. The sequence goes on along the minus strand of CM060965.1, from coordinate 2,816,723 downwards.
GACGGCAAACGACAACCTCACTGCCGAGCTGAAAGAAGAAATTAAGACGGCAAACGACAACCTCGCTGCTGAACTGAAAGACATGAAGACGACAAACGACAACCTCGTTGCCAAAATGAAGACGAGAAACGACAACCTCGCTGCCGAACTGAAAGAGATGAAGACGGAGCTATCGGCGAAAATTGACGGCGAAAAGGTGTAAGACCTCTGCCAGCACGTGGACGTCGTGGAGGACGACGGGGAACGTCTTGGCGCTCTGGTAGTAAGAGTTGACGAGAGCGTCAAAGTACTGGATGCCAGGGGCAGACGGAATAGCGCGGAGCCGGGGAGAGAGCACCTAGTGGCCGAGGCGACAGTTGCGACCGTTTCGGATGATATGAGGGAAGACGTGGAACAACTCGGCGAACTGATTGGCGTGAGGGAAGACGTGGAACAACTCGGCGAACTGATTGGCGTGACGGAAGACGTGGAACAACTCGGCGAACTGATTGGCATGACGGAAGACGTGGAACAACTGGGCGAACTGATTGGCGTGAGGGAAGACGTGGAAGAACTCGGCGAAAAGGTGGAAGACCTCTGCCAGCATGTGGACGTCGTGGAGGACGACGGGGAACGTCTTTGCGCCCTGGTAGTAAGAGTTGACGAGAGCGTCAAAGTACTGGATGCCAGGGGCAGACGGAATAGCGCGGACCCGGGGAGGGAGCACCTAGTGGCCGAGGCGACAGTTGCGCCCGTTTCAGATAACGAAAGTGTACGTCTCGGGGAAGACAAAGGGGCAGTTCAGGGATGTCGTCGAGGATCCCCTGGAGGAGTGTGTCGGGTACGTTAACAACCAGGATATGACGTGGAGGACGATCAGCAGGGAAGCGCACAAGCAAACGAGCAACACGCGAGAACCGACTTGGCGTGTGACATGGGGGGACCGTCGGAGCCATCCAATCACCTGACGCATAGTGCCGTGAACGGAAGAATGGTGGACATCATCTTGGACGGCAGGATACAGGTGAGGCCGTGCCGAGCACGAGTGAACACGAGTGCAGCGGTGGATGCGACTGGCGCGGATGTGGCGGGGTTTGTTGCCGGACCCATCGGAAGCAAGGTGGCTGCGAAGGTGCGCCAGAGAGGTCGGCGGACATGGTACCCAGTGAGCCGTTTCCAAGTGCGCAGGATGGCCCGTCAACACACCAGGAAGAAGGGCAACTGGACGAGGGACCGTCAAGACCGGCGGTACTGTTGCAGAATTTCGAAGCAGGATGGCATACATCGTCCTACCCGGACCAAGGGACACTATCCAACAGCGATACCTAGGATCGTGCCTCCTGGAGAAGAGGTTCGATGGGTTAGTCCACCGGGGCGCAAGGGAGATGCCGCAGTGATAGTGCTGGTCGGGACGACTAGCGCTGAGGAGAGAGCAGTGTCACCGCGCCCGCCGCATCTAATTGCCGACAACAGCAGTGTCACCCATCGCATTATTGTCGGCACTACCGCAAAGGAGCCGAAGGAAAGAGACAGAGCATGGCCGCATTGTTGGGGCGCTTGCCGAAAGAGAGAAAAGGATAGAGACTTCGAGAATCTTCCGCTTTGTATTTCACCGCAGTAACTGAACTTTCCAGAATAGTGCCTGGGAGATATAAATAGCGGTAAAGTGCGACAGAAGAGGCAGTCAGACGTATGTGAAGCGTTGAGTAGTCGTGCCGACGGGGAGGACAGACGTATGTGAAGCGTTGAGGAGTCGTGCCGACGGATAAGGGACAGTTCTTTGTGTTACGAGTGCGGAGCCGTGCTGTTGGAGAATCGGAAAAGACTTTCTTGTTGTTGCAACGAGTGCACAAAGTTACTGTTTACGGAAATAAAAGTGTTTCTTTATCTCGACTACATCTGTCTTCTTTACTTCACACCCAACCAAAAGTCACAATACATTAGGTTTATCTTTTCCCGGCGGCTTCTCTTTCTGCCAAAGATAAATGTAGGAAACGTGTAAGCTCTAAGAGCCTTGCAACATTTCTAATGATTCTATCCACTATCCAGGGCCTAGTCTCCGCCGGAGAGCGTGAAGTTTCTTTGAATAATCACTAACCTCACGGGTGGTACGTACATAAGTAATCTATTTCACTTTCAGCAATTTCTGCACGTTTTATTGACACTCGTAAACAAATGACTCACAAGGAAAATCTGCTAAACAATGGCGTCTTTCGTCTCTAATGGAGTAGGTAATTACTGGGCACAGAGAGTGGATTCTTCTGGTAAAACTCAGGCGATAATTCGATCACAGTGATCAATACTTGCATCACTTCACTGTTAAAGAATCACAACAAACTCACTGCTCTTTTTCAGTTTATGGTTTATAATCAATACTTCATCTCATAGCACAAGACAAAAGAAGGCAGCCTATGCCTATCATTGCACGAGGCTTTAGCTAGCTGAGTGTTCGGTTACTTTACAACCATCGTGTTGCAGTATAATAGTGGTGAGCGCGGGATCGAAATGCTGACCTTCCGCAAGGTTATCTGCGTATTACGTGAACAAGCACGTCCCAAAACAATACCAGGTGAGTCAGCTGCCCCTTATTCTCGAGCTTTATGCAATCCGCATTTTATACCCCAACATGAAAACATCGACTCCATTACTAGGTTCTACCCGCGTATTTCACATGGATGTTAAACACTCGAAGAAATTAGTATTAATATGGATGTTATCACATCGCTTTTTAATATATTCGTAATTAGACAGCTGACGTTTGCACTTCTGCAAATGTTCACTGGAACCAGCAAATATTACATTTTAAACGGAATGTTTATCTCACACGTTACTCGGTAGCTCAGTAGGAACGGGCGCAAGACTCCGAAGTAATCTGTCTGCTGTGAAGGTGGTTGGAATCTCCTGCGTGTACTAATTTTTTTACCGTGCAATCCTCACAATTTACAAACTATTATTCTGAAAACTGTTATTATATTCATTTTTATTGTTTTATTTATGTTTTATGACATTGTTTGATGTTTCTTTATTGGTGAACTACAATTATGTAGTTGTTTAAACACACCTATAGGTAGGTGCAATTGAAATAAGGATCAATCATTTATACACATTTGAACACAGAAAGCAAGGGAATTACATTGTCAGAGTTTAACATGGAAGTTAAACTCAATTTTGCACACAGTGAATTATTGTGCTATTAAAAATGCAGACAACCAAAAACGATTTAAATTATGTTCTAAACCCTCAGGGACTTCATAATTAGATTATTGTGAATTCGATTTCCAAGTTTTGATGAACATAAAAAAAAATATTTACAAGGCTGAGACTCAAACCTGTGTCATTGGGGTTAAGCGCAGAGGACCCCGTCACAATCCTATTCAGCTATTTCGAGACTTCCTGAAAGCACGTACCGCGTGCAATACTAGCACTTGTATGCCTGGCGCTATGCCATTGCCACCTCGCAAGTTTGCGTGGTTGATTTAGCCTTTTAAGACAGTTTTAATCATTTACTGGGCGTTTTAATATTATTACTTAAATGGCAAAAGCTGTTATGCATATTAATTGAGATGCACGAGGCGTAGTTCACGCAAAAATGCAAATAAACTGTTATTTAATAATATGTCCGTTTTGACTGTACGGGTCCATGATGGATGAGGCGTGTCTAAATTTTTCCTAATTTTTGGCAGCCAATCCCTACTCTAAGTACAAGAATCCACCATTTTCTTGTTAGCTGACGTTGTTAGTGTACTCATATGGTAGGTCCATTTTTTCCGAGGCGTTTACTGAATTACGTTGCTATGTATACTCTAATAAAAAGTTTGTAAAATCGGCTGGAAACCGGAATTCGCTCTCAGTAAACGAGTCGTATGTTTTTGAGTGTACTTTAGCGAGGGGTACGTTGTGTCCCTTAAGGCACTGTTGCTCTCAATTTTGCGCATTCCTCTCTTTAAGAACGTCAAGCAATACATTTTAGTAAGCGCAAAACTGGACTAAGGTGCACATGGCGTTAGATGGGTGGCCTACCTTCGCGGCTGACTCACCTGATATGTTGTGTTACTCGACTCGACGCCGCCCGCACATTGCTGCATGTTGTTGCAATACGCTGGTTGTGTTCTGGTTGGCGAGCGTGCGTGCTGAATGCGCTGCACTATTGTTCATACTTTCGTCACGTCACAGTCACTTAAAATGGCGCGGCCTCTTGTGCAGTAAATGAGTGTGAATTAAAGTTCATGCCCTCTGTTTTAAAGTGACTCACACGCCACGCACCACGCCTTCCTAAATGTTCGCGTTTCTCGTGCTCAACCACCACAAACATTAAATCAATTTTTACTTTTGCTTAAACATCTTTAATACAGAATTCGTTGTTGGTATGTGCATAGGGAATATAATAAAGATCTCGGGAATGGCTAAGATGTCAGAGGAAAAGTTATCTCATAATTATAAGCTACATCTTTCCAAAGGGTAGTGTGTTTTGTTCTAGTTAGGTACGAGTAAAATTCTACCGAATAACTTCACGCGTCATTCCCAGCAAATACAAGATACGTATACATTTAATTTGCCATGTAAATATCGTAAGCATGTCGCATTTTAATCAGACTCGTTGGAGCCATTTCTCAAAAACGATACCTAATGAAGGAACAAGAGTAGTCGGGGTGAGAGATTTTCTTGAAAGTTTTCATGTCCCATCCTTGGAAGACGCTCAATACTTGTGCCAAGTTTAGTATTCAGTCATGATTTTATGCTCATTCAAGGGCCTCGAAACCTTATTTTGCCGGTGAAATATCGACATCGAATGCTTGAGAGGAATTCAATACTTCAACTTACTGTAGGTAAGTAACAGAGAAAGTAAAATTCTGATTTTATACAATCACATGATTTTCTCTATCCCCACACGTACACAAACTACTCCAACAAAAACTTCTTTTATTTTAATCAAGATAAACCTTCATTACAGATTTACGCGTTTGATTTTATATATAAGGATACAGTTGCGTAAAGTGACAGTCGGTTTATTAAAAAGTGTAGGTACCAGTATGTAAGGAGAAAACATCTGACGTGTTGCACTCGCATGACTTTCTCTCCCCTTGTACTAACCATTGTTACAAACTCTTATTCCATGTAGAGCTTATTATTCTGGATGACTTCTGCATAATTGGTAAAGCATAAGATATAAACCAAATCTTACTGTACAAAGAATGTACATCTCTTATGTCATTAAAACATTTAGTTTCTGTCAATCGACATATTTGCAGAGACTATTCCACTCATTCGTGAAAACTGTACGATCATCATCTCCTGTGCTTTTCTCACGTACCTACGTCATGATCAGGTTAGGGAAACAATTGACGTAACAGAACCGCTCTTCAAATGTCAAAAATGGCTGACTCTAGCTTCGGTAAACCATTTTATGCTGAAATAGATTAAATAATTGGAAGAGGAAAACACCAGAACACAGAATATAACAGCAAGTATGTTTATAATCACTTTGACAAATGTGTTGTACGAGAGTATAAATGAACAGCAGATATTTCAACTGCTGACATTGAGAACCTACAAGTCTGTAGCAATGGACGCTCATGTTTCTTTTAAGCGGTTAGTAATTACAAACATTTAAAATATTTGACTATCGCTCTATACATTGTATCTATAAGGAAATATGCAATAGAGCCATTTGTACAAAGGTTTATCTCGATTAACATGAGATAGATAGAAGAATAATTTGTACAAGACTGAATAGAGAAACTCATACACACTGAGCAATAAGCAGTCAAAACTACCCCAGTGTCACTTCTAGTGTCATAAACCAGGCGTAATGTTGAGGAGATGTGTATTATCGTAAAGAGGATATTTTTGAAGACTTCCACTTGAGCCATTCTTACTTTAAAATACCTACTATACATAGAAGCAATAGTTTCTTGAAATTAAAACATAAAACTTAGATTTCGTAGTCGCAACGGTTTTTGGGCATTTCAGCCAGATTTGCAACCTTGTGCATAACGTTAGTGAAGTAACACGAGAAAAGTGACAAATGCAAGATGCAATTGACTCACCTGCAATGTTAGGAGCGTGCGGCAAGTAGATATATTACTGGCCACAGCGTGACCAACACACCGGCCGGCCACGACTGACCGATCGCACATGCGCAGTGTTACCACTCCACTCCCCTTAAAGTACATTCACCTTTTGTATACACAAATCGAACTCTTGACCACTGTATTACCTAGTGAAATAACTTCTTATAAGCTAGGTACTTTTAACGTGAATTCTTTATTTCGTATTTTTTATTTTTAAAAGCTATTCACGTAACTTTCTTCGCCCTTTTGTACCAGCTATTTTGTTACGTTAATACAAATAAACTTCCATCACACATACAACAATACAGTAAGCTAAAAGTTAGTTACACTTTTGAAAAGTGTATCGCTATGTGATGACTTTGAAGTCAGATGACTTTCTCTACCCTTATACGAACTATTCCTATGAGTGCTTGTTGCTCTGTCTACTTCATGTTAATCGACATAAACATTTGTTGAAGTTATCACAAGTAGTATGATAATACGTGTTACCTAATCCACAAATTTTCCAGCGGATCGAGAATCAGACCGTCAAATTATATTTCTCTAGACTATTTCATAAATAAAATATGGATTTAAATAATAGGTATATCGCAAAGATTTGACAAGAAAATGTCAAATTCTATTAAAAGTAACCTAAAATGTATTAATTTAGATTAATGTAATTCGATTTATTCAGCACTGCCAACTGAGGGAAACGAATTCCAAGAATTACATGTATTTTGATATTCTCTTGTTGTTATAATAGAAAACCAATTAAATAAATCTCACTTTATTTTTAGTATTAACAAATAACCCTTCTTCTGGAAAACTACATTAATTATAAAAAGAGCAATTGTTAAAAACAGTTGTCAGATTGAAATGGATTGCTAGTTTGATTCTTAATCGATCGTTTGTAAGCTGTAAAAATTGTATTTCAGCGATTTATGAGGTGCAGTTGGTGACACTGACGGAACAAAACAATGACGTACTGATAATAATTCGTATAGGATAATTTGAAGCTTTTATGCATAAAATACTCTGTTAATTTTCTTGTAGGTGCAAGGGGAATACAGTACGCTTTAAAGTATAGTTAAATGTTTAAAAGCTGGCCACTATGTGATTGCTTTGAAATAGCGTTCTGTTTGCATGGTCAAAAGATAAAAAAGACTAACGAGCTCCCATTTGGAACAAAGTGGCAATAGGTAAGTAATGTAAGTAAGTAGCATATGGAACAGGAAGACGATGACGCAATGAAGGCCACTTGTCCGGCAAAACCGGAATATCTCAAATAACCTGCATAAGTGTGGAGATATAATCTAGGAGGATGTTTTAACTACCAAGAAACACAGTTCGTGTTTCGCTGAATGGCAGCACGAGAACCGGGTTCGTATGCACTTCCAACAACGAAAAGGACGATTCATTATTACAACCGCAATTAAAGATGGCTAAAGGTCAAAGTGTGAAGGAGAAGTGTTATTTCAGCCGAGACGCAGTAAACTTGAGAAATCTGAATTGCAAAGTAGCTTCCCTATTTTTGTTTGCTGTTTCTTTATCATTTCCGTAGTTTGCATGTTCCATCTAGTTCCGCTCCGGCCAGGCCAGGCTAGACTGACTGGAGGTGTTTGGACCGTCTGTTGCCAGGCACTGGCGGCCACACTCTCAACCTTACTAGTAGTTCCGCTCCGGCCAGGCCAAGCCAGGCTAGACTGACTGGAGGTGTTTGGACCGTCTGTTGCCAGGCACTGGCGGCCACACTCTCAACCTTACTAGTAGTTCCGCTCCGGCCAGGCCAGGCCAGGCTAGACTGACTGGAGGTGTTTGGACCGTCTGTTGCCAGGCACTGGCGGCCACACTCTCAACCTTACTAGTAGTTCCGCTCCGGCCAGGCCAGGCCAGGCTAGACTGACTGGAGGTGTTTGGACCGTCTGTTGCCAGGCACTGGCGGCCACATTCTCAACCTTACTAGTAGTTCCGCTCCGGCCAGGCCAGGCTAGACTGACTGGAGGTGTTTGGACCGTCTGTTGCCAGGCACTGGCGGCCACACTCTCAACCTTACTAGTAGTTCCGCTCCGGCCAGGCCAGGCCAGGCTAGACTGACTGGAGGTGTTTGGACCGTCTGTTGCCAGGCACTGGCGGCCACATTCTCAACCTTACTAGTAGTTCCGCTCCGGCCAGGCCAGGCTAGACTGACTGGAGGTGTTTGGACCGTCTGTTGCCAGGCACTGGCGGCCACACTCTCAACCTTACTAGTAGTTCCGCTCCGGCCAGGCCAGGCCAGGAGACTGACTGGAGGTGTTTGGACCGTCTGTTGCCAGGCACTGGCGGCCACATTCTCAACCTTACTAGTAGTTCCGCTCCGGCCAGGCCAGGCCAGGCTAGACTGACTGGAGGTGTTTGGACCGTCTGTTGCCAGGCACTGGCGGCCACATTCTCAACCTTACTAGTAGTTCCGCTCCGGCCAGGCCAGGCCAGGCTGACTGGAGGTGTTTGGACCGTCTGTTGCCAGGCACTGGCGGCCACACTCTCAACCTTACTAGTAGTTCCGCTCCGGCCAGGCCAGGCTAGGCTGACTGGAGGTGTTTGGACCGTCTGTTGCCAGGCACTGGCGGCCACACTCTCAACCTTACTAGTAGTTCCGCTCCGGCCAGGCCAGGCTAGACTGACTGGAGGTGTTTGGACCGTCTGTTGCCAGGCACTGGCGGCCACACTCTCAACCTTACTAGTAGTTCCGCTCCGGCCAGGCCAGGCTAGGCTGACTGGAGGTGTTTGGACCGTCTGTTGCCAGGCACTGGCGGCCACACTCTCAACCTTACTAGTAGTTCCGCTCCGGCCAGGCCAGGCCAGGCTAGACTGACTGGACGTGTTTGGACCGTCTGTTGCCAGGCACTGGCGGCCACATTCTCAACCTTACTAGTAGTTCCGCTCCGGCCAGGCCAGGCCAGGCTAGACTAACTGGAGGTGTTCGGACCGTCTGTTGCCAGGCACTGGCGGCCACACTCTCAACCTTACTAGTAGTTCCGCTCCGGCCAGGCCAGGCTAGACTGACTGGAGGTGTTTGGACCGTCTGTTGCCAGGCACTGGCGGCCACATTCTCAACCTTACTAGTAGTTCCGCTCCGGCCAGGCCAGGCCAGGCTAGACTGACTGGAGGTGTTTGGACCGTCTGTTGCCAAGCACTGGCGGCCACATTCTCAACCTTACTAGTAGTTCCGCTCCGGCCAGGCCAGGCCAGCCTAGACTGACTGGAGGTGTTTGGACCGTCTGTTGCCAAGCACTGGCGGCCACATTCTCAACCTTACTAGTAGTTCCGCTCCGGCCAGGCCAGGCTAGACTGACTGGAGGTGTTTGGACCGTCTGTTGCCAGGCACTGGCGGCCACATTCTCAACCTTACTAGTAGTTCCGCTCCGGCCAGGCCAGGCTAGACTGACTGGAGGTGTTTGGACCGTCTGTTGCCAGGCAGTGGCGGCCACACTCTCAACCTTACTAGGTTCAGGCAATTACCAACTTGGCCACAATACCTAACTGCGCTGTATGATGGACAATCGCTTAAGCGCGCATGTTGTTATTTCATTCATGACTATTCTGCTCATGCGCGACTTGACTGAAATTAACCAATCATGTACATAGCAATTTCAATATTCAACCAATGACAGCCTTCGTTCGTGGTCTTCACATTTTATTAGCAGCTTCTCTTCTTTTCTTATGTTATGACCAGATTAGAGAACCTAGCTGCACTGTGCTACAGATACGCAACAGCTGGCGTAATTCCATGCAACAGAGCCGCTAGGTTCAAATGTAAAAATATCTGATGTGTTACGCTCACATGACTTTCTCTACTCTTGTACTAACCATTCTTACAAACTCTTATTCCTATATCTTCTTTGTGTTAGTTGAGATAAACATTTGTACAAATTATCTTATTACTTATTTCCTTGTAGGTACAAGGGGAATATGGGAATACAGTAGGCTTTGAGCGATAGTCAAATCTTTTAAAGCTTTCAAATTCCATTCTCTTTGCATGGTTAACATATAAAAAAATGAATAACGATGTTCCATTTTACAGAAGTACGTTCTCCAAAACTCACACAAATAACAAGGAGTATCTCCGAAATAGTTCACTCTATAAAAAACGTTAAACAAATTATAAATATCCGCTCATATGACTTTCACTACTCATACACGAGTAAAAACTTCTTAAAAACACTTATTGTTATATCTGCTTCATATTATCCTGGATAGACATTTATACAAATGATTCTATTATCTACATATTTCCTTATAAACACAATGCGAACACAATAGCCTTGAGGATAACTCTTTACGAGTTCAGGACATAAGAACATGAACAACGAATTCCCATTTGAAAAACGTGCAAGTATTGGTAAATTTTACAATTAACAAAGAATATCTCGGAAACGGTTTACACCACACAAGAAAGCATTCCAATACAATATAAATTGTGTTTTAACGAGATTTACATGTTTTTTGTAACAATGTTTTGTTTACCTCTTGTGGTGTACTAGTATTTCAAACAACATTCAGAATGAAGAGGATTTCGGGAAATATTCCCAAAAAAATTTAAAATGTACCTTTTGTTTGCCGTGAAAATATCTTAAACATATTACTTTAATCAAAATCGTTAGAACCATTTTGATAAAATCAAGATTTTCGAAAACTTTTCCATCTACAGGTTGCTAAGGGTGAAGCAATTTTTTTTTTTTTTTTTAAAATCTTTATGTCGTATCCTTGAAAGATGTTAAATTTAAATACCAACTTTGGTTTTTAACCGACTTTTCGTGTTTGAGTTATGCTGTCCACAGACACGTGCTTGCTGCGCAACTTGCCCAGAAGGCGTTCTCTTTAGTAAGAGTAGGTAAGTAGAGTTTGCAGCACAAGTGAGTCAGTCAATAGATGGCTGTGGCGATACTTTCTTGAACACGCTAGCTATCGCACCATGTCCAGATAACAACTCCCCGCAGCGGATAATGTACTCGATATTTACAACCCGGAAGAGAAATGGGATATTCAAATCTCTAGCCAGGGGTCTATGCCCCTTAATGGGCTCATGCAACACTCCACGTCTTCACTTTGGATTTGCAGTTTTCACCTTAGATATTTTAATAACCTTGTGTGTTAGTTTCGTCTTTTTTCTTGTCTGTGTAGAATGGCGTGCTGTGATCGTGTTTTAATTGGTGTCCTGCTGCCCAATAGAAACACACGCCACGCCACGCCACGCCACGCCACGCCAGCTTTTGTTTAGAAAGAGAGGACTACGGCAGTTTTTCCTGGCGGTCTGCTGTTAACTTCACAAAAGTTCTATGGAAATGTATGCAAATTTGAAATGCATTCGGAAGTCGTCAAAAAGATAAGTAGTTTGAATCACGCCATCACAATCTGCAGCGTTGTACCTACGTATCCAAAACATGCGCACTATCATCTGCGTGGCAATACGCCAGACATAACCTATACATAGGTACATACGTAACACAGGCAATGGACACTCGTGATATAAAATAAACTCCCTGCGTAAGTCTAGAATATGTTCCCGATATTTGCCAGCGTAGGTTTCAATATCATTGCGTAAGAATACAATCAAGTAAATAAATATGTATTTCTACTTTCGCGTGCTGGCTAAGAGAAGTATTGATTTCATTCAACAGTACAATTTGTAGGTTAGGTTCACTGAAGGAACCCTTATGGAGGAAGGATGAGGTGAGTGAGACATTGATCCCAGGGACGAGGGAGGGAAAGAGTTCCTGTGGGCAACTTACGACCCTGAAACAAGTAACAGGATTCGCCTGGCGACCCGGGGAAAACCCCGCAAACATCCATGGATCAAGTATACAAGAAAATATCGTAATGTACCCAAAAATAAGAAACCGAGACTTCACTGTAAATTATGTTGTTTCGGTGAATTATTTAAATCATTTTTAGAAACACTGTTTTTGTGGTTGCGTGTGCACATGCGCGCGTGTCTGTCGATAAACAACATAACTGAAAATGGAAACTCAGTTAAAAATAAACTTTGATATTTTATTCAGCATCAAGAAAATCCACCCACCTAAAGCTAACCTTTTGTTAACATTTTCGTTAACAATTTTGATGAAAATACCACACATTTATATATAGAAGTCAGTTTGACATGGATCTCTTATATCTTCGTGATAAATGAATGTATATATCGAGTTTTCTGCGAACGTCCTTTCAAGCTTCATTCTGAATCACTTTTGTATAATTGATAAGAGACAGACAAACTTATATATACACACAAAAAGCATGGATCCCGTTTAGGGACGTTTAAAATTTGGAGTTTTTGTTATTGGGTTTAATTTTCAAATACTTTTAATTTTTAAGTTTTAACTCGCTTGTGGGAGTATGGAATTTGAAACCCACACATAGCGATTCGTTTCTTGCAATGTTCTCTTTACCTCGCACTTACAGGGAAATGTGTAAACACAAGTAACCCGCGCGCGAACAGTAGCACGTAGCGCTTGGACATGAACTTACCGCGGAGGGATACGTCGATTACCGCGAAGCACGTGCAAGAATGGCTAGAGAGTGGATATAACAAATGAGAGTTTTCCCACGTGGTTTGACCAATAACAAAACAGACTTAGGGTATTGTGTGCTTAACCAAGTCTACGCTGATCAGTGACGTAAGCGGACACTACTTATTATGAACTTGGGGTGCACATTACAGAAAAGCTATTATGGTTATCTAAATGAAATGTTCAAGGTTCCATTTCACAACCTTTATTACTTTCCCTACTACGTATAGTAAGTAGAGGAAGTATTGTATTCCACCTAAAAATTCCATATCGAGATTTCACTGAAAATATGTTTTGAGACCCCCTGCATCCCAAAAAAAAAAAAAAGCATTTGTAGAAAAAACAGGTTCCTGTGTGTGTCTGTGGACAGCATAACTCAAAAACGAAAAGTCGCGTAAAAACAAAGTTGGTGTTTAAGGATGTGACAGGAAGATTCTGAAGAAAAGTCCTCCACCCTAAACTACCCTTTAACTGGAAATTTTTTTGAAAATTTTGATTTTCTTGAAAATGACTAACGATTTTCATTAAAATGTTACATGTTGGAGATATTTGTATGCCAAATAAAATATATATCTTGAATTTTGTGGGAATGTTGTCACAAGTGTTGTTCATTCTGAATGATAATTGCATAACTGCAGGCATACCCAAAACCTTACTGTACACAGTTAAAGTCAAAGTTTCTTTTTGTGAAGTGAACCATTTCGGAGATATTGCCCGTTATTTCCTTGAATTTTGGTACACTTATACTTCTCTCAAATAGAAAATCGTTATTCACCTTTTTATCTCGTGGTCACGTAAAGAAAACAGAATTTCAAAGCCATCACATGGCGACAAGCTTTAAAACATTTGAGTGTCGCTCAAAGCCTACCGTATTCCCATATTGCCCTTGTACCTACAAGGAAATAAGCAATAAGATAATTTGTACAAATGTTTATCTCAACTAACACGAAGAAGATATAGGAATAAGAGTTTGTAAGAATGAGAGTAGAGAAAGTCGTGTGAGTGTAACGTGCAACTGCTACAGGTGAGTTTAGCACTATGTCTAGGATGGTGATGATACGACCACCTACCTGTCAAGTGAAGAAGTCCTGGGGGTTGTCCACGCCTCCCGTATGATACGTAGTACCTCGTCAAGTGACGGTGTTGGCTTCGACTCCTGGACACCTGCACCAAAAACTTGCATTCATATACATATGTACGGCAGTGCAGCACCTCAAACATTTCACTTGGGATTCAAATCTCCTAGTTGTCGACGAGCCCTTAAACTCCAGTCCCAACCAGTCACTCAGTCGGTCACTCATTCAGCCATTCACTCAGCCACACACTCAGTCACTCACTCAGCCACACACTCAGTCACTCACTCAGCCACACACTCAGTCACTCACTCAGCCACTCACTCAGCCACACACTCAGTCACTCACTCAGCCACACACTCAGTCAGTCACTCACTTACTCAGCCACTCACTCAGTCACTCAGTCGGTCACTCATTCAGCCACTCACTCAGCCACTCACTCAGTCACTCACTCACTCAGCCACTCACTCAGTCACTCACTCAGCCACACAGTCACTCACTCAGCCACTCACTCAGTCACTCACTCAGCCACTCACTCAGTCACTCACTCAGTCACTCACTCAGCCACACACTCAGTCACTCACTCAGCCACACACTCAGTCAGTCACTCACTTACTCAGCCACTCACTCAGTCACTCAGTCGGTCACTCATTCAGCCACTCACTCAGCCACTCACTCAGTCACTCACTCAGCCACTCACTCAGTCACTCACTCAACCACTCACTCAGCCACACACTCAGTCAATCACTCACTTACTCAGTCACTCATTCAGTCACTCAGTCGGTCACTCATTCAGCCACTCACTCAACCACTCAGTCACTCACTCAGCCACTCACTCACTCAGCCACACACTCAGTCAGTCACTCACTCAACCACACACTCACTCAGCCACACACTCACTCAGTCGGTCACTCATTCAGCCACTCACTCAACCACTCACTCAGTCACTCACTCAGCCACACACTCAGTCACTCACTCAGCCACTCACTCAGTCACTCACTCAGCCACTCACTCAGCCACACACTCAGTCACTCACTCAGTCACTCACTCAGTCACTCACTCAGCCACTCACTCAGCCACACACTCATTCAGCCACTCACTCAGCCACTCACTCAGTCACACACTCACTCAGCCACACACTCACTCAGCCACACACTCACTCAGCCACACACTCATTCAGCCACTCACTCAACCACACACTCAGTCACTCACTCAGCCACACACTCAGTCAGTCACTCACTTACTCAGCCACACACTCACTCAGTCACTCAGTCGGTCACTCATTCAGCCACTCACTCAACCACTCACTCAGTCACTCACTCAGCCACTCACTCAGCCACACACTCAGCCACTCACTCAGTCACTCACTCAGCCACTCACTCAGTCAGTCACTCACTCAGCCACTCACTCAGTCAGTCATTCACTTACTCAGCCACTCAGTCAGTCATTCACTTACTCAGCCACTCACTCAGCCACTCAGTCACTCACTCAGCCACTCAATCAGTCAGTCACTCAGCCACTCACTAAGTCACTCACTCAGTCACTCAGCCACTCAGTCAGTCACTCACTTACTCAGTCACTCACTCACTAAATCACTCACTCAGTCACTCAGTCAGTCACTCACTTAGTCACTCACTCACTCAGTCATTCACTTACTCAGCCACTCACTCAGTCACTTACTTAGTCACTCACTCAGTCAGTCATTCACTTACTCAGCCACTCAGTCAGTCATTCACTTACTCAGCCACTCACTCAGTCACTCACTCACTCAGTCACTCACTTACTCAGTCACTCGCTCAGTCAGTCACTCACTTACTCAGTCACTCACTCAGTCACTCACTCAGTCACTCACTCAGTCAGTCACTCACTTACTCAGTCACTCACTCAGTCACTGAGCCGCTCACTCAGTCACTCACTCAGTCACTCACTCACTGAGCCACTCACTCAGTCACTCACTCACTCAGTCAGTCACTCATTTACTCAGTCACTCACTCAGTCACTCACTCACTCAGTCACTCAGTTACTCACTCAATCACTCACTCAGTCACTCACTTACTCACTCAGTCAGTCACTCAGTCAGTCACTCACTCACTCACTCACTCAGTCACTCACTTACTCAGTCACTCAGTCAGTCACTCAGTCAGTCACTCACTCACTCAGTTACTCACTCAGTCACTCACTCAGTCAGTCACTCACTTACTCACTCAGTCAGTCACTCACTTAGTCACTCACTCAGTCATTCACTTACTTAGCCACTCGCTCAGTCATTCACTTACTCAGTCACTCACTCAGTCACTCACTCAGTCAGTCATTCACTTACTCAGCCACTCAGTCAGTCATTCACTTAATCAGCCACTCACTCACTCAGTCACTCACTCAGCCACTCAGTCACTCACTCAGTCAGTCACTCACTCAGCCACTCAGTCAGTCACTCACTTACTCAGTCACTCAGTCACTCACTCAGTCAGTCATTCACTTACTCAGTCACTCACTCAGTCACTCCCTCAGTCACTCACTCAGTCAGTCACTCACTTACTCAGCCACTCACTTACTCAGCCACTCCTTGAGTCACTCACTCAGTCACTTACTCAGCCACTCACTCAGTCACTAACTCAGTCAGTCATTCACTTACTCAGTCACTTACTCAGCCACTCACTGAGTCACTCACTGAGTCACTTACTCAGCCACTCACTCAGTCACTCACTCACTCAGTCATTCACTCACTCATTCAGTCACTCACTCAGCCATTCACTCACTCAGTCAGTCATTCAGTCACTCACTCAGCCATTCACTCACTCAGTCAGTCATTCACTTACTCAGTCACTTACTCAGCCACTCACTGAGTCACTCACTGAGTCACTTACTCAGCCACTCACTCAGTCACTCACTCACTCAGTCATTCACTCACTCACTCAGTCATTCACTCACTCATTCAGTCACTCACTCAGCCATTCACTCACTCAGTCAGTCATTCACTTACTCACTGGGAAATGCAGACGTCGGAAATACGTACATGAACACCGCGGCCCTCCTCCAAATATTCAGAAATAACTGCATGTGTGAATGGACAGCATAATTGAAAAATAGAAGTCGGCTATACATGCATCAAAGTAGAACATATGTCAAGGGAAAACGTTTCCTTATTTTTCATTTGCTGAAAACAGTTAAAACACTTTGAAAAAAAGTGCCACGTGTTTAAGGTAACTTGACTAACAATTTGCATATATTCAATTTTCGTGTATTCTTTTTCATTGTAAATATGTGTTGTATAATTATGTGTTTGATAAACCGCAACATCACAACAAATTCAAACTGAAATGTCCAGCTCCTAAAGTTTTAATACAAAACTGTTGAATGTTTGTAGAGATGCCACAACTATATTTGTAAGTACTCTATCATTCACGGTATTTGAGTCATGAAACTTTTAGCAAAGGTGTGGAGGTTCGGTTCCCGATGTAGAATGGACACGCCCTCTACTCCTCAGTCTGTATGTCTGATATGACTGATAGCAGTTAACACCATTGTCAATAGCCAACATGCTTCACAAGTGCTGATGGACTATGAACAAGAAATGTGACGTGCTACACTCACATGACTTTCTCTACTCCTCAGTCTGTATGTCTGGTATGACTGATAGCAGCTAACACCATTGTCAATAGCCAACATGCTTCACAAGTGCTGATGGACTATGAACAAGAAATGTGACGTGCTACACTCACATGACTTTCTCTACTCCTCAGTCCGTATGTCTGGTATGACTGATAGCAGCTAACACCATTGTCAATAGCCAACATCCTTCACAAGTGCTGATGGACTATGAACAAGAAATGTGACGTGTTGCACTCACATGACTTTCTCTACTCCTCAGTCTGTATGTCTGGTATGACTGATAGCAGCTAACACCATTGTCAATAGCCAACATGCTTCACAAGTGCTGATGGACTATGAACAAGAAATGTGACGTGTTGCACTCACACGACTTTCTCTACTCCTGAGTCTGTGTGTCTGGTATGACTGATAGCAGCTAACACCATTGTCAATAGCCAACATGCTTCACAAGTGCTGATGGACTATGAACAAGAAATGTGACGTGTTGCACTCACATGACTTTCTCTACTCCTCAGTCTGTATGTCTGGTATGACTGATAGCAGCTAACACCATTGTCAATAGCCAACATGCTTCACAAGTGCTGATGGACTATGAACAAGAAATGTGACGTGTTGCACTCACACGACTTTCTCTACTCCTGAGTCTGTGTGTCTGGTATGACTGATAGCAGCTAACACCATTGTCAATAGCCAACATGCTTCACAAGTGCTGATGGACTATGAACAAGAAATGTGACGTGTTGCACTCACACGACTTTCTCTACTCCTGAGTCTGTGTGTCTGGTATGACTGATAGCAGCTAACACCATTGTCAATAGCCAACATGCTTCACAAGTACTGATGGACTATGAACAAGAAATGTGACGTGCTACACTCACATGACTTTCTCTACTCCTCAGTCTGTATGTCTGGTATGTCTGATAGCAGCTAACACCATTGTCAATAGCCAACATGCTTCACAAGTACTGATGGACTATGAACAAGAAATGTGACGTGTTGCACTCACACGACTTTCTCTACTCCTCAGTCTGTATGTCTGGTATGACTGATAGCAGCTAACACCATTGTCAATAGCCAACATGCTTCACAAGTGCTGATGGACTATGAACAAGATATGTGACGTGTTGCACTCACATGACTTTCTCTACTCCTGAGTCTGTGTGTCTGGTATGACTGATAGCAGCTAACACCATTGTCAATAGCCAACATGCTTCACAAGTGCTGATGGACTATGAACAAGAAATGTGACGTGTTGCACTCACACGACTTTCTCTACTCCTGAGTCTGTGTGTCTGGTATGACTGATAGCAGCTAACACCATTGTCAATAGCCAACATGCTTCACAAGTGCTGATGGACTATGAACAAGAAATGTGACGTGTTGCACTCACATGACTTTCTCTACTCCTGAGTCTGTGTGTCTGGTATCACTGATAGCAGCTAACACCATTGTCAATAGCCAACATGCTTCACAAGTGCTGATGGACTATGAACAAGAAATGTGACGTGTTGCACTCACACGACTTTCTCTACTCCTGAGTCTGTGTGTCTGGTATGACTGATAGCAGCTAACACCATTGTCAATAGCCAACATGCTTCACAAGTACTGATGGACTATGAACAAGAAATGTGACGTGCTACACTCACATGACTTTCTCTACTCCTCAGTCTGTATGTCTGGTATGTCTGATAGCAGCTAACACCATTGTCAATAGCCAACATGCTTCACAAGTACTGATGGACTATGAACAAGAAATGTGACGTGCTACACTCACATGACTTTCTCTACTCCTCAGTCTGTGTGTCTGGTATGACTGATAGCAGCTAACACCATTGTCAATAGCCAACATGCTTCACAAGTGCTGATGGACTATGAACAAGAAATGTGACGTGTTGCACTCACACGACTTTCTCTACTCCTCAGTCCGTATGTCTGGTATGACTGATAGCAGCTAACACCATTGTCAATAGCCAACATGCTTCACAAGTGCTGATGGACTATGAACAAGATATGTGACGTGTTGCACTCACATGACTTTCTCTACTCCTGAGTCTGTGTGTCTGGTATGACTGATAGCAGCTAACACCATTGTCAATAGCCAACATGCTTCACAAGTGCTGATGGACTATGAACAAGAAATGTGACGTGTTGCACTCACACGACTTTCTCTACTCCTGAGTCTGTGTGTCTGGTATGACTGATAGCAGCTAACACCATTGTCAATAGCCAACATGCTTCACAAGTGCTGATGGACTATGAACAAGAAATGTGACGTGTTGCACTCACATGACTTTCTCTACTCCTGAGTCTGTGTGTCTGGTATGACTGATAGCAGCTAACACCATTGTCAATAGCCAACATGCTTCACAAGTGCTGATGGACTATGAACAAGAAATGTGACGTGCTACACTCACATGACTTTCTCTACTCCTCAGTCCGTATGTCTGGTATGACTGATAGCAGCTAACACCATTGTCAATAGCCAACATGCTTCACAAGTGCTGATGGACTATAAACAAGATATGTGACGTGTTGCACTCACATGACTTTCTCTACTCCTGAGTCTGTGTGTCTGGTATGACTGATAGCAGCTAACACCATTGTCAATAGCCAACATGCGTCACAAGTGCTGATGGACTATAAACAAGATATGTGACGTGTTGCACTCACATGACTTTCTCTACTCCTGAGTCTGTGTGACTGATAGCAGCTAACACCATTGTCAATAGCCAACATGCTTCACAAGTGGTGATGGACTATAAACAAGATATGTGACGTGTTGCACTCACATGACTTTCTCTACTCTCATTCTTACAAACTCTTATTCCTATATCTTCTTCGTGTTAGTTGAGATAAACATTTGTACAAATTATCTTATTGCTTATTTCCTTATAGGTACAAGGGGAATATTACAATACAGTAGGGCTTGTGCGATTCTCAAATCGTTTAAAGTTTTGGGATTTCGCTCTCTTTGCACACTTAACATTTAAAAAATGAACAATGATATTCCATCTCTCCAAAGTTTTAAGTTTTCCGAAACTCACACACATAACAAGGAATATCTCCGAAATGGTTCACTCTAAAAAAATTATTTAGACATAAATTGTGTGTTTTACCGAGATGTACTTTTTTGTATTGTAAGATTTGGTCTATCTCTTACGGTTTACCAGTTATACCAAAGTCATCCAGAGTAAACAGGACTACAGGGGCTATAGACAGAAAATTCAAAATATACATTTCATTTGTCATAAAAATATCTTACAATATTTTAATCAAAATCGTTAAAACCATTTTCAAGAAAATCAAAATTTTCCATGTAAAGGGTAGTTTAGGGTGGAGGAATTTTCTTCAAAATCTTCGTGTCGCATCCTTGAATGGCATTAAACTTAAATACCAACTTTGGTTTTTAACCGACTTTTCGTTTTTGAGTTATGCTGTCCACAGACTGACAAACACAGACACACACACACACACACACACACACACACACACACACACACACACACACACACACAAAACGACCTTTTTCTAAAAATGCTTCTTTTTATTCAGGGGGTCTCAAAACATATATTTCCGATGAAATCTGGACATCGAAATTTTGGGTGGAGTACAATACTTGCTCTGATTTACTATACGTAGTAGAGATAGTGAGCAGAGAAAGTCATGTGAATGCAACATTTCTTTTGTTGAAACTCCTACACGTATTCATATAATTGTGAAATACATCAGCAAAATTTTGTATTCGGTTCAAGAGCTCGTTTATGCATCATGCGTGTGTACGTACCGGAGAAACAAGTGAGTGACGGACGTCCGAAACAACTGGAGAAGAGTCCACTCATTGGTCCACGCGCGGCGCCCGCTCTTCAACTGAAGGAGTAACACTGCAGACCTGCACGACACGCCACGTGGGGTTACTGACCCGCACCCCCTCCCCAGAGCGCTGCTTATCTCAGATATAAGGCTGTACAGGAATTAGGTTGTGACCTTGCTCCTCCGTCTATGCACGCTACTATTTGTCTCGCACATTTCCTCGGCGCATGCCTTATTTTATGTATACCCAAATGTATTAATTGTAAGTCTGATAGCGATCCTTTAATGGACCTCCTTAACCTCAAAGTTTCATTAAAGTACAGACTGGCGTTCCACCAATCAGAGAATTCCCTTGCAGCAATGTCAAAGCGCAATATCGATTAATTCTCGAAACGTAACTAGCGCGAGTTTAGAAAACACTAAAATGTCGGACACTACTGACAGTGAGATGCAACTTACTCCACCCGCCTAAGTAAAATACAGCATCAACTTCCAACAATATTGCACTAAGCACAGATTAATTTCACTAATTGTGCAATGAAGTTTCGTCTGAAAACCAATAAATTCAATTTGACTTCTATTTTTCAATGTTGCGTGACATTCCAAGGTTATCATTTTCATCATGCAGCTGTGACGTGGTGATCGTTTAGCGCCTGCGCACAACAACTCCAAATATCAGCTGAAGATCATTGTCCCTGGTGAGTGTAGGTACATTTTACAATATTTCAATTATAAAATTAGGCACCTATATGGCCGAGCATAAACTGTCGAACATTTGAAACTTAACTATAATGATATTAATTAAGACGCTCGTGTGAAAATTAGGAAACTCGGTCCTGATATATAATTACTGCCGTGTATAGTTCTGTTACATACATACACACGTTCCTGCGCGGTCCAGGGCTCACCTGCTAGCACAGCGATGCCAGTTTACACTCGGTATCCAGTGACGGACACAAACACGCGATTCCATGGCAGTTTCTAACTCACACCTTATAGTTCTGTTACATAACATACACACGTTCCTCCGCGGTCCAGGGCTCACCTGCTAGCACAGCGATGCCAGTTTACACTCGGTACCCAGTGACGGACACAAACACGCGATTCCATGGCAGTTTCTAACTCACACCTTATAGTTCTGTTACATAACATACACACGTTCCTGCGCGGTCCAGGGCTCACCTGCTAGCACAGCGATGCCAGTTTACACTCGGTACCCAGTGACGGACACAAACACGCGATTCCATGGCAGTTTCTAACTCACACCTTATAGTTCTGTTACATAACATACACACGTTCCTGCGCGGTCCAGGGCTCACCTGCTAGCACAGCGATGCCAGTTTACACTCGGTACCCAGTGACGGACACAAACACGCGATTCCATGGCAGTTTCTAACTCACACCTTATAGTTCTGTTACATAACATACACACGTTCCTGCGCGGTCCAGGGCTCACCTGCTAGCACAGCGATGCCAGTTTACACTCGGTACCCAGTGACGGACACAAACACGCGATTCCATGGCAGTTTCTAACTCACACCTTATAGTTCTGTTACATACATACACACGTTCCTCCGCGGTCCAGGGCTCACCTGCTAGCACAGCGATGCCAGTTTACACTCGGTATCCAGTGACGGACACAAACACGCGATTCCATGGCAGTTTCTAACTCACACCTTATAGTTCTGTTACATAACATACACACGTTCCTGCGCGGTCCAGGGCTCACCTGCTAGCACAGCGATGCCAGTTTACACTCGGTACCCAGTGACGGACACAAACACGCGATTCCATGGCAGTTTCTAACTCACACCTTATAGTTCTGTTACATACATACACACGTTCCTCCGCGGTCCAGGGCTCACCTGCTAGCACAGCGATGCCAGTTTACACTCGGTATCCAGTGACGGACACAAACACGCGATTCCATGGCAGTTTCTAACTCACACCTTATAGTTCTGTTACATAACATACACACGTTCCTGCGCGGTCCAGGGCTCACCTGCTAGCACAGCGATGCCAGTTTACACTCGGTACCCAGTGACGGACACAAACACGCGATTCCATGGCAGTTTCTAACTCACACCTTATAGTTCTGTTACATACATACACACGTTCCTCCGCGGTCCAGGGCTCACCTGCTAGCACAGCGATGCCAGTTTACACTCGGTATCCAGTGACGGACACAAACACGCGATTCCATGGCAGTTTCTAACTCACACCTTATAGTTCTGTTACATAACATACACACGTTCCTCCGCGGTCCAGGGCTCACCTGCTAGCACAGCGATGCCAGTTTACACTCGGTATCCAGTGACGGACACAAACACGCGATTCCATGGCAGTTTCTAACTCACACCTTATAGTTCTGTTACATAACATACATACACACGTTCCTCCGCGGTCCAGGGCTCACCTGCTAGCACAGCGATGCCAGTTTACACTCGGTATCCAGTGACGGACACAAACACGCGATTCCATGGCAGTTTCTAACTCGCACCTTAGGTCAAATACTTCTTTTTCCGAGATATTCTTTACTATTTGTTTGAATTTTTCAGAACTTATACTTTTCTCAAATAGGAATATGTTATTCGTTTTTTTCTTTATTTCTTGGTTTTACAAAGACAACGGAATTTCAAAGCCATCGCATGGCAACTAGTTCTTAAAGCATGTGACTATATTCCCCTACCAGAAAATTAGCAATAATGTAATTTCTGAGAATGCTTATGTCGGTTTAAATGAAGTAGTCAGATAGAGAAATAAACATTTACAAGAATAGTGAGTAAGGATGTTTGTGAAGAGTTTCTCCCAATTTAACTAACTACCTATGTTACACTTGGTGTTGTATCTTGTGTGCACTTCACACCGAATATTGATAAACTTGTTAAACGTAATAAGTCACTAATGGACACATGTTTATCACATAGCTAACATTTGAAAGTACTTTCTTAAATCAAACACAACCACGGCTGGGGGTTAAATAGAGGCAGGAGGTAAGTCCAACCTCCCCTCTTTCGCAGACGTGAACATCGCTGTGCTAGCCTCTGATTCCCGAGGCCAGGGTTCCAAACCCGCGACGCTGAGAAGCATAGACTAAATTTCCTGTTTTGATCGCAGTACGTTTCCTGTATACCAATTTAAACACTTGGGTTCGGCTGCAGCTGCAAGTTTTCCCCAACACGCATCTGTCACTTCGGATTTCCTTACATTTCCCTTTTAAACTCACCAGTTTGTCACAGGCATCGAAAATAAACTTCTATGCCCTATTTGTGTTCTTGTCTTGCATTTCACGGAAAGTACGCATGGCATAGATAGCTGAGGCGGTAAGGTGTGTGGCCCGTGTTCCGGAAGTCGTGTGTACAGATGACAGTCGCTAGCGCACTGCAAGTTGCTGCCCGGGCCGCAAGGGTCGCCTCGTCGCCAACAGGAAACACTTCGCTCCAACCATTACGGACTTCTGCGCGTCCCTGAGCTTCCCTAATAAACGCTTCTTTGGTTCTCTTAGTTCGTGGCTTATCTACTGTTCAATCCTCTGACATTTAAATGATGCTCTTTAATTATAGATGAATGTTCTGATTATTCTAAAACTCACGGAGAACACACCCCTGAGTAGAGCTTTGAATGGTTTATAAAGGATAAGAACTAACGATAGTGAAATGCATGTGAATGTTCTACATAGTTTGTCAACGTGTTGCATGTCAGGTAACATTATTGACTGTGGAAACATTCATTAAAGAAAGGAAGGATTTGTGTATAGCTGTGTCTGCCACAGAATCATTACTCAGGCAGCAGGTAGGTAGGTACATGCAGCTATAGAGTGGTGTGATAAATGACTAACAGCAGTAACAATGCGGGGCCCGCCGGCGGGCCGGGAAACAGTTCCATTGATACCTTCTCGTGAAACGTTGAGCAAGGCGGTGGAGATTGCTCTTTGTAACACAGACCTAGTTTCCGCACCAAAATAATTACCTACCTACCTACTGTTGGAAAAGTTTCTCGCAGTAGCAGCGTTCCAGCACAGACAGACAGGCACACAGACAGTCAGACAGACACACAGGCAGACAGACAGTCAGACAGATACACAGACAGTCAGACAGACACACAGACAGTCAGACAGATACACAGACAGACACACAGGCAGACAGACAGTCAGACAGACACACAGACAGTCAGACAGATACACAGACAGACAGACACACAGACAGTCAGACAGATACACAGACAGACACACAGGCAGACAGACAGTCAGACAGACACACAGGCAGTCAGACAGATACACAGTCAGACAGACACACAGACAGTCAGACAGATACACAGGCAGACAGACAGTCAGATAGATACACAGACAGACACACAGGCAGACAGACAGTCAGACAGACACACAGACAGTCAGACAGATACACAGACAGTCAGACAGACACACAGACAGTCAGACAGATACACAGACAGACAGACAGACACACAGACAGACAGATACACAGACAGACACACAGGCAGACAGACAGTCAGACAGACACACAGTCAGACAGATACACAGACAGTCAGACAGACACACAGACAGTCAGACAGATACACAGACAGACACACAGGCAGACAGACAGTCAGACAGACACACAGACAGTCAGACAGATACACAGACAGACAGACAGACACACAGGCAGACAGACAGTCAGACAGACACACAGACAGTCAGACAGACAGACAGATAGACAGGCAGACAGTCAGACAGACAGATTGTGCTGATTGCACATCGATTGTTCACTACACCGGTTCAACTGTTTTTGAGGCAGTGTTGGCCCACTAGGGAGTGCTGTTGTCTTGCCGAGCTTACGTGAGGGTAGCGAGAGAAGGGGTGGTGTGGAGTAGTCAGTCGTGATTGTAACCTCCCGAGGTATGTAGGTTTTCTCTCTCTGTTCTTACTACTACAGCCGTAAGTATGCGGGATCGATTTTCTGTCATATAATGATTTCTAAGGGGGCAATTATTTTCTGGGTGTAGGTCGTCACTTACGCGGACAATAGTAAACTCAGATTTCAAATAGGTAAACCGGGCGTATAGCTGTAAAATGTGTTCAACTCACCTCATTTATATTCACTTTATATATTGTAATTTCATCAAGCGTGAACATTTGTAAGTTATAATTAATTAAAATTTGTTGATCCAAATCTTCCATTTTCTTTCTATGAAAAGGGGGGCACTCCTTTGCCAGAAAAGGTCCTGCCGTTTTCCCCATAAGGTGATCCGTTTCCTTCTTCCACAAAAATAATTTGCCTGCATCCCATGAAGGGCAGTGCAAATCTCTGGTAGCAGAGTGGCGCAGTGGAAGCGTGCTGGGCCCATAACCCAGAGGTCCGTGGATCGAAACCACGCTCTGCTACCCTCACGTAAGCTCGGCAAGACAACAGCACTCCCTAGTGGGCCAACACTGCCTCAAAAACAGTTGAACCGGTGTGCAATCAGCACAATACAGACAGGCAGAAAGACAGACAGACACAGACAGACAGATAGACAGGCAGAGAGACAGACAGAAAGATAGACAGACAGGCAGATATGCAGACAGTCAGACAGACAGGCAGACAGACAGACTGACAGGCAGACAGACAGTCAGGCAGACAGACAGACAGGCAGGCAGGTAGGCAGGCAGGCAGACAGACAGACAGACAGTCAGGCAGACAGTCAGACAAACAGGCAGACAGAGAGGCAGGTAGGCAGACAGACAGACAGGCAGACAGACAGTCAGGCAGACAGTCAGACAAACAGGCAGACAGAGAGACACACTGCTCAATATCTCATGTAAGTCTTGCAGTGTAACCTGTTCGATATACCAGTCACATTGCGATAGCCTAGAATAGTAACGTGTGCAGCTTGCAGTCTGGAGGTCCTGGCTTCGACCTTGTACTCTGTTAACGACGCTGTCAGTCGCCATGAACATTTCACTAATACGTGACTTGGTGAAATCAACCAATTATGTGTTTAACAATTTGAGATTTCCACCAATGACACCGTCATTTGGAAAAAATTATCAATTTAATTATCACCTCGTCTACTTTTCTTATGTTATGACCAGGTTAGAGAATCTAGCTGCACTGTGCTAACAGATGCGCAACAGCTGACCTAAGTTGGCGCAATAGAGCCGCTATTCAAATATCAAATATGGCTGACTGTCGCTTCCGTGCACAAACAGATGACATAATTGGAACAGAAAAACATGACAACACAAAATACAACAGGAAATAAGCTTATAATCAGTTTGAAGGAAATGATAAATGAACAAGAGATACTGGCATTGCCAGCAATATGGGAACGTACAAGGCCGTGCCAATGGACGCCGATGTATGTTTGTTTTAACAGGTTAGTAATTACAATACCTACATCATTTCATATGCTATATCGTCCCTTAATTCGTGAAACAGTATTTATAAATGGAAAACTCTCTAGATAAATTAATAATCACTCGCGCCATTACTTTTGACTGTTCCACTCTTGATCGTTCTATTATCACCTCCTCCTTGCGGTTCCGCCAACCTAAACATTTTCCTACCTTTCTGAATATTTCAAGTAGCCATTCGCAGTAAAAACTGTTACCAGGGCATTAAAAATGGCAAACAAAAGATTTGACGAATATTCTAGTGAAGACAGTGAAGAGGCAAAGTCCAAAACTAGGGAAAAGAGCGGAGCAGGTTATGTGTATGGAATCAGTTAGAGATGTGAGGGGGAGGGGGGGGGGGCGTAGCCTACTGGATTACCTAGCTGTAGTGCCAACTGTGAAAACAAGTCTTAATTAAAATGCATGAATGTTTTTGTAAGTTGTTTGTTTACTTTTAAATCAATTTTTTTGTATCAAATAGTATTAAATAGGCGAATTGTGAAGTAGGTGTTTCGTGCAACACTTGAACCAAATATCACTCTAGGTTGATATATTTGGGATCATTTTTCTGCACAGCACACTCGCAAGATTACGTCACATGAAGCTCTCCTCTCTCCCGCACTATTAGTACAAATAATATTATCGCCATGCCGGAATTTTGTCCCGCTGGAGTTCTTTTTCACACAATAAATCTACTGCATAGGGTTTCGCTTTTAAGAATATTTAAAACCATCGGTCTCGGCTGGATTTGAACCCGCGACTGTTAGATCGTAGGCCAGCTCGTTTGCCTTTTTCCCTATCATTCTTTGCAGGTAAACTGTTATTGCTATATCCGTTTCATGTTAATTGAAATAAACTTTAGTAGCAATTATCTTATTGGTGATTTTCTAAGCCAACAGATGGAGAGACAAAAAATACTTCCCATTTTGCAAAATTGTAAGTATTGCTAAAGTTAGATAAATAACAAGAATATCTCCGAAATGGCTTACTCTACAAAAAAGATAGTTATTTTAGTAAATTGTGTGTTTTAACGAAGTGTATAATTTTTTGTGCAGTAAAATTTTGCGCATCTCATAGAGTTCATTGTGAGACAGAACATTAGAAGACCCCAAAAGAAAATCGTTTAGGTGAATGTTTGTTAAAAGTGTAATTTGTTTTTTGATGTTGGTATGAGTTGGTTAAATGGCGAAAACGTGTTAAAAATGTTCATTGTTACGAACAACTAAGTTTGCCCAAAGACGTCATAAATCTTTCCATATTTGATTTTAATATATATGTATAAATATTAGAATTATATGTGTTCCATAATAAAAGTAAGGGAGGATGATTAGGGATCGCTTCCCCAACAAGAAAGAACTATTTGATGGACGCATACGCGGATGTATACGAAAAAGGTGGTGTCACGTGAGGACACCATAAACTGTCCACTCGCGTGTGTGTAAGCGAAGTGAAAGGACATATTTAGGTAGTGTGAACATAGAATTTTCACCAGACTTTCATCAAGCATTGGTCCCACTAAATGAGAAGGTGGAAGCGTTTTAAATCATTTAGAATGGTGCTGAGGGGAATTACTTAATGTAAAGTATCGATGAAGTGTTAATAAAATGATACATTGTGGTGAAGAAACATTGTGTAATTTTTCATTCCACCCGTTACCAAGCCCTCAGATCACAAAGATCTCAATAGCACGAAGACACAACGTTAATAATAATCGCAAAAACCGCACCAATTGGTTACGCAAAACTAACTCAGAATGAAGAAAACTTCTGAGAGCATTCGCAGAAAATTAAAGATATAGGTTTCGTTTGTCATAAAAATATCTTAAACATTTTAATAAACATTGTAAGAGTCAGTTTTGAGAGAATCAAACTTTTCGAAAAATGTTGCATGTGAAGGTTAGTTTCAGGTAAAGCAATTTCTTGAAAATACTGACAATACTAAATAGTGAGTTTTCGTTTTTGAGTTATGCAGTTCTCAGACACACGGATCTCTGTTTTTGTTTCAGAAAATGTGAACTTATATTTGCGGTGAAATGTTGATAAAGAATACAATACTTCCTGCTATCTACGCCTAACAATCAACAGTTCCAGAGACTTGTATTGGGGATGTAATGGGAAACTATACAGTAATACTGGATAGCGTGCTTGGGTAAGTCTCGTTTATGACGTCAAGACTTGGATAATGACGTCATTAAGATTGTGTGACGTTTGCTCCTGAGTGTGCGTGACGATAGTTGGCATATTCTGGGAATTGATCAATGAGGAACAAGAACAATCGAGGAGCTGTTAGGCAACTGTTTTGATAGCTGATGTATGTAACAGTTTTCCCACAAACCAATCATGGCCCTAGCAACGCCTGTCGCTTTACCTCGCACCTATGTATTGTGACGTCATCGACCATGAACGAAGCATAGCAACTCGACACCATTCGTTATCATGAGCCCGGCCTACTCTAAGTCATTTCTATAAGGAATGACTAATTATACACATTACTTGGTAACAGATATACACACATTTCTTGTTCGTTTAAATGTATAAGCTACATAGCAGTTTGTGGAAATATTAGTAACAAGATTTTAATTACCTACAAATAATCAGTTAGGATTTATTGAAACGTGTACTTTGTAATGGTTTCCAAATGGCCATATTTACGTTGACAACATATTTTCTAACCTTATTTTTATGAAATAATGTAGGTAATTAGCATTGAAAGGCAACAGAATAGGGGAATAATTGTTGAGCCTACAATGCGGTTTGAAAAAAATCTAGACTACATTAAGGAGATTGATCAGGGAAAAAAGAAACTACATTTTGAACCTCACTAGATCTTTCATCTGCTGCTTGAGGGTTTTACTGTCGGCGAGAGTCTAGTTGCGTTGTATGGCAGGGAGAAAGGACCGAGAGGTGGATTGCCAAGTGACACGTGTAAACCTCTAGGTTGCTTGAACTGCCACTGGGGAACCTGTGTGTGTAAAGTATACGGACCCTGCCCTGTGCTGCCATGTCTCCTACTTGTTATCTCACACTACAAGAGATGTTTCATAGGTCGAGGCACTAAGTCCCTCCCTCATTGCGAGGCACGTGACGTGGTAACGTGTTCGCTTGCCCAATACTTGCCTGGTTTCTCAACGCTACCACGATTTCCTTTTCATCTAATTCCGTTTGCTTCTCATGTTTCAGGTGTGCTTCTAGGAATCATGGAGTAGGGAGGTGCCAAAGGAAACAATTCTACTCATAGACGCCGTATGCCTGTTTGATCGACGCCCTGGAAGTGACAGGGACTTCTGCGCATCTCTGTGCCCCGTCCAGCTGCTGTCAGCTCAGGTAAATGTTACACATCCCAGTGCACGAGGTGTTCCCCTTCCATCTGTAACCTAACCTCACTTATTGTTACTAGGCTGTTACGGGTGAACTGCTAATCGGGCAATGAGAAATATTACATCAATATTTGCTTGTTTTCTATGTTGTCAGGTTGGTTGTACCTTCAGGTCACCGTTCCACAGAAGACAGGACGCAGAGTGGGAGGAACGAATGTTATATCAAAGCCAACTTGAAATACCCAATAACTTCACCTTATCTATACCAGTGGGTCACGCATTGAGGAGTGAATAAGAAGGGATAGTCTGTACAACAGACGTTGTTCATTACGCGGCGCAGTTACGACCATGCAAAACACTTCAGGAAAGAACGATGTGATTGGTTTCTGGAGAAGTGTTAGACCAAGAAAAGAAGATTAGCTATGACGCTATGAGGGGGGATGTATTTATGACAATATAGCCGTGTATAGAGCGAGTTACCTGCTGTTGCCAGGAGATAGGAGCCGAGGTGTCGCACCCCTGGAAACCGCCGTCTGGGTATATGCCTGGACCGCTGTATGGTGTTCCCCATGATCCCTCTGTAGTAGTGTCGCTGCTCCCTGTAACAAAACACAGTCACATGGCAGTAAAGTGGAACCAACTCCTATCACGTGATTCCTACTGTATGGTGTTGCCCATGATCCCTCTGTAGTAGTGTCGCTGCTCCCTGTAACAAAACACAGTCACATGGCAGTAAAGTGGAACCAACTCCTATCACGTGATTCCTACTGTATGGTGTTGCCCATGATCCCTCTGTAGTAGTGTCGCTGCTCTCTGTAACAAAACACAGTCAGTCACATGACAGTAAAGTGGAACCAACTCCTATCACGTGATTCCTACTGTATGGCGTTGCCCATGATCCCTCTGTAGTAGTGTCGCTGCTCTCTGTAACAAAACACACTCACAGTCACATGACAGTAAAGTGGAACCAACTCCTATCACGTGATTCCTACTGTATGGTGTTGCCCATGATCCCTCTGTAGTAGTGTCGCTGCTCTCTGTAACAAAACACACTCACAGTCACATGACAGTAAAGTGGAACCAACTCCTATCACGTGATTCCTACTGTATGGTGTTGCCCATGATCCCTCTGTAGTAGTGTCGCTGCTCTCTGTAACAAAACACAGTCAGTCACATGACAGTAAAGTGGAACCAACTCCTATCACGTGATTCCTACTGTATGGTGTTGCCCATGATCCCTCTGTAGTAGTGTCGCTGCTCTCTGTAACAAAACACAGTCACAGTCACATGGCAGTAAAGTGGAACCAACTCCTATCACGTGATTCCTACTGTATGGCGTTGCCCATGATCCCTTTGTAGTAGTGTCGCTGCTCCCTGTAACAAAACACAGTCACAGTCACATGACAGTAAAGTGGAACCAACTCCTATCACGTGTTCCTACTGTATGGTGTTCCCCATGATCCCTCTGTAGTAGTGTCGCTGCTCCCTGTAACAAAACACACTCACAGTCACATGACAGTAAAGTGGAACCAACTCCTATCACGTGATTCCTACTGTATGGCGTTGCCCATGATCCCTCTGTAGTAGTGTCGCTGCTCTCTGTAACAAAACACACTCACAGTCACATGACAGTAAAGTGGAACCAACTCCTATCACGTGTTCCTACTGTATGGTGTTGCCCATGATCCCTCTGTAGTAGTGTCGCTGCTCCCTGTAACAAAACACAGTCACATGACAGTAAAGTGGAACCAACTCCTATCACGTGATTCGTAGTGAATGGAAACAGCCAACTCTACGCCAGTCTAATTATAAACATCTTAAATGTATAAAGAGCTGTAAAAGAAGAATAAACTACACAAACATCTCACAACCATGACAGCTCACAATCACAGGGCACAGCATTCTCCAAGTTTAAAACCACGTGGCAGTAAATTCAGCAAATTGAAATGGTTTATTTTTGTCACATAACTGAATATACATTATGTTTGAGAGGTAGAACTGGAACTTAAAAATTCAATGCCACAGCTGGGATTTGAACCACAGACCTTCCGCTTACCGGGCGGCTGCTCTAACCATTAAGCTACTGTGACAAACTGACAGAACGGCATTGAATTCTCAAACCAGTTCGTATTTTGTCCAGTAAACCACAAAGGCAGTCTCATCCTCAATGGTTAGAGCAGCCGCCTGGTAAGCGGAAGGTCTGTGGTTCAAATCCCAGCTATGACATTGAATTTTTAAGTTCCAGTTCTACCTCTCAAACATTGTCCACACACGGCTTGTGTGTTTAAAAACACCAACAGTAAGTTTGTTGACATAAATAAATAATTATACATTCTGCCACTGGTAACACTGGTCTACAAAAATTAACTTTTTCTCTTTCACAAGAATTAAAATAACAGATTCTAAAAGTATTTTTCGTGCTGAATTCAAATATAATTACAGTTTGTCCGCATCGGGCAGGAGTTTTGTGTGATATTCATTTGAATTTTTATAATATTCTAAAAAATCCGTAACTAGCTATCTAACTCAAAATTATAACTACTGATTCTGACTTACCTAGAAAGTGGTAGCTAGTGATTTTCGGGTATATTTTGCATCTGGAACGTCTCTCATTTTAGTCCAAGAGTAGTCAGCCAGCATATTGGAACTCCACTTGCCTTGGTACCTCTTCTCTATCGTAGAAATTTGCTGATGAAAACGCTCACCGTGTTCATCGCTGACAGCTCCAAGGTTTTCGGGGAAGAAGTCCAAGTGAGAGTCCAAGAAGTGAATTTTTAAAGACATGTTGCATACCATAGCTTTATAAGAATGCAGAAGATCAGCCACTATGCCACGATAGTTTTCTGCTTTATGGTTTCCAAGAAAATTGTAACATAAACTTTTGAAAGACTGCCAGGCTGCTCTCTCCAGTGGATTTAACAGTCCCTCGAATGTTCATCAGCCATTAATGATCGGGTTTGTGGTCCTATAAAAACTCCTTCTTTCAATTTAGCATCACTGACTTTGGGGAATTTCGATTTCAAGTACAAGAATCCATCAGAAAGTTTATCCATAGCTTTGACGAAATTTTTCATAACTCCTAACTTAATATGCAATGGAGGTAAAAATATTTTTTCAGGATTCACTAAAGGGACACATGCCACATTTTTCTGGCCAGGGAGAAGAGATTCACGTTTTGGCCATGACTTTCTAACGTAGTGAGACTTCTTATCTCTGATGTCCCACTCGCACAAAAAACAGCAAAATTTGGTGAACCCAAGTTGCAAACCAAGCAATGAAGCAATGACCTTTAAATCACCACAGATATTCCATTCATATTTTGATATGTCTCTTTCATAGCGGCATGCGCTACTGGTATTGATGGAAGTTCATTGCCAAT
This sequence comes from Tenodera sinensis, assembly GCA_030765045.1. Lineage (NCBI taxonomy): Eukaryota > Metazoa > Arthropoda > Insecta > Mantodea > Mantidae > Tenodera > Tenodera sinensis. Next base: position 2,782,592 of record CM060965.1, on the reverse strand, counting down.
ATGTAGCAGCACAGCCTTCAAACTTACTTTAGAGGAGTCTATGAACAATCGCCACTCATCTGGTCGGTGTTGATGCCCAAGAGTTTCCATAAGTGAACAAATATTATTACAAAACACAACACCATATTCTTCAGAGAAGTATTCTTTGAAAACACTATGGCGGCTACGATAACTACTTATTCTTACATCTTTTTGGAGTAAATTCCACCCTTTGAGTCTGGAAGTTAAAACTTCAGCTTGCAGTTTAGACAGATTTAAATCCCGAATCAGGTCATTAAGGTCTTGCTGATTGGGAAAGTATGGTTCTGATGAACAGCTACTGGCTTCATATGTAAGATCATTTTTATTTTCATCTGAATCATTTTGAGTTTCAGTTAGGTCAGAATCAGAGTGATCACTTAAGGTTGTATCTACATATACTGGTACGGGGAACTCTTCACTGTGTAAGACAAGTCTCAATGCAGATTGCAAATTCGGATACTTAACTGTATATTTTGTTTTAGATGTGATTCCTTTAATATTTGTCAAACAAAAATAACAGTCAGTTGAATGATCCTTCGGTTCCCTCCAAATCATGGGAATTGCAAATGGCATATGATGTGTACCATTTTTCCACCCAGTCAGCAGTCTAACACACGAAACACAGCATGTATTTGGGGCCCAGCTCTTAGCAAAATCACCAACTTGACAGCCAAAGTAAAGATGATTACACTTCTTTACAAGTGGGGTCATATTTCGCCTCTGAGACTTGAAGGTCAGCTCACCACAAATATAGCAGAAATTATCTGCATGATTTACACACTTTCTTGGCATGATGAAAACATTAAGCACTGAAATACAACATGCACAACATACACAATACACTTCTAAACAGAAAGGAAGGAAATATTTCACTAGTGAACAATGTCACAGTCAGCTCAATACTGACACATCACAATGCCAGACAGGTCTGAGCATGTCTAAACAGGAATGAACCTGCACAGTTTTGTTTTGTGGTGCTTCAGCGTGATATTACAAATAATTTCAATAAATACGGCTTGAGTAAAATAGCTACATATGAGGTAAAGGTTCCTATGACAGGTCAAAGAAAACGCTAAAATCATATTTTGAAAAGTAGCTTTCACAGAAAAACTATGCCTGATGGGAAAATTCTGACTACATATCTGAATTCAGGATGAAAAAATGCACTAGATTCATTATTCAGATTTCTTGTGAAAAAAATCTTGTCGACCAGATAACAACGATGGTATAAAAAGCTTTATTTTGTTCTAATTATAATTAGAACAAAATAAAGCTTTTTATACCATCGTTGTTATCAAAATGATTTTTCGATTACTGTTGTACAAAAAGGAATTGCAAAATTAAATTATTTTCTTATTTAACGACGCTGTCAATTGCCAGGATCACATCAGCGTCGCCGGTGTGCCGGAATTTCGTCCCGCAGGAGTTCTTTTACATGCCAGTAAATCTACTGACATGGAGCTGTCGTTTTTAAGCACACTTAAAAACCATCGGGAAGGGGTATAGTAATGAAATAAGGAATATTCAGTATACTACTGAAACCTCCATAGCAGCGTTCAAAGTGCATAGAAGAAAGTCGTGTGACTGTTACCTAGACGTGTTCCCTGACCACAGACAACGGTACCAACACAAGGGTTACTATGTATGCGGGTGAAAACATTAACCTTGTTGCCAGTATAGGGGCTGATGACAGAAGAAGACTTTTCTCTGTTATCGTATACCTACGTATTTATTACATAGATTGAGACACCTAGAGGCGATAACTGTAAGTGATAGTTGTGTTGTTATCACTCAGGAGTTGGCAGTACGTATGTAGAGTAAAGCACTGCAAGTAGGTCATAGTGCGAGTCTGACGTCGGGGAGGAAGGGATAAAGGCAACCAGATCCGGACGACGATGCAACCCTGACGCTGGCGAGCTCTGCCAAAGTCACATCAGACATCTCCCAGGACGGGAATCACAGCAGTGCTACCAAACGTCCACCACAACGTTCAAAATCATGTAAATTAATAGTTGTTTGAGCCAATTGCTGTTCGGTATAGAAGGTGTTAGAGGTACGAGCAACTTCCAGAACCATAAGTTCTATAGTACGTACACGCTGCCATAAATACCTAAATAGTAAAATTGGTCATGTTTTTTATTGTCAACATGTAATCACTGGTTTTTTTTTTTTTTTTTTTTTTTTTTTTTTTTCCATTTATTTCTGCAATTAGCATAAATAAGTAGAAATTCAAAGGATGAGTTATTCACGCATTTTCCATTTGTTGCTAAAATGAATCCTTTAGCCATAAAACTATATTACTGGTACATAATTCGATTCGACACACGCTTGCCAAGCGCGCAGAACGGAGGTTCAGGAGTGTTGACACTGTGAATACTGCTCGGAAAGCTTGAAATAAACCTCGCCTCCCCTCCCCTCGTTACTTACAGTAGCTGATAACAAACACTCAGCCAATTATCGAGCCCTGACCTAGGTTGGACGTAAGTATACTCCTCTTAGTAAACAAAACATTCAAATGTTCAGTCCTGTTGCTAGACTATGCACATGTGTTCAATTATCTTTTTTACCTTTCACGACAGATGTATTTGTTGTAGGAGTTTTTTATCTGTGACGTTTCACACGAAATGTGCGCACTCATTGCCCTAACAATTCGCACATTCTGCACCAGCACTGTGCAGTGATGTATTGTTCTGGCGCCCTTCATAAGCAAATGTTTACTCCGACCATTTCTAATATTCATTGAAATTTCAAGACAAAACTATTTGCTTCCGAATATGTTCCCAGTGCACAGCCACAAGTACCTGTTTGTAAGGTAATTAGTAGAATACGAAGTTGCGAAATGGGATTTCTGATGCTCAAGGTGAAAGCTATCGATTCAACACTGGATACATACACAACTGGTTTGAACATGTTGGCAGATGGAGCAAAGAAATCGCTTTCCCATATGCAGATGCAGAAGAAGACATAAGCAGTAGGCTAAACTGTGCAGTGAAGAAGGAGAAGAAGAAGACGGAGAAGAAGAAGGAGGAGGAGGAGAAGAAGAAGGAAGAGAAGGAGAAGAAGAAGGAGGAGGAGAAAAAGGAGGAGAAGAAGAAGAAAAAAGACTGAAGAGGAGGAGGAGGAGAAGAAGGAGGAGAAGAAGAAGGAGGAGGAGAAGAAGAAGGAGGAGGAGAAGAAGAAGAAAAAAGACTGAAGAGGAGGAGGAGGAGAAGAAGAAGGAGGAGGAGGAAAAGAAGGAGGAGGAGAAGAAGAAGAAGGAGGAGGAGAAGAAGAAGGAGGAGGAGAAGAAGAAGAAAAAAGACTGAAGAGGAGGAGGAGGAGAAGAAGGAGGAGAAGAAGAAGGAGGAGGAGAAGAAGAAGGAGGAGGAGGAGAAGAAGGAGGAGGAGGAGAAGAAGGAGGAGGAGAAGAAGAAGGAGGAGGAGGAGAAGAAGAAGAAAAAAGACTGAAGAGGAGGAGGAGGAGAAGAAGGAGGAGAAGAAGAAGGAGGAGGAGAAGAAGAAGGAGGAGGAGAAGAAGGAGGAGAAGAAGGAGGAGAAGAAGAAGGAGGAGGAGGAGAAGAAGAAGGAGGAGGAGGAGAAGAAGAAGAAAAAAGACTGAAGAGGAGGAGGAGGAGAAGAAGGAGGAGAAGAAGAAGGAGGAGGAGAAGAAGAAGGAGGAGGAGGAGAAGAAGAAGAAAAAAGACTGAAGAGGAGGAGGAGGAGAAGAAGAAGGAGGAGGAGGAGGAAAAGAAGGAGGAGGAGAAGAAGAAGAAGGAGGAGGAGAAGAAGAAGGAGGAGGAGAAGAAGAAGAAAAAAGACTGAAGAGGAGGAGGAGAAGAAGAAGAAGAAAAAGAACTCTGAAGAAGAGGAGGAGCAGAAGAAGAAGGAGGAGGAGAAAAAGGAGGAGAAGAAGAAGAAAAAAGACTGAAGAGGAGGAGGAGGAGAAGAAGGAGGAGGAGGAGAAGAAGGAGGAGGAGGAGAAGAAGAAGAAGGAGGAGGAGAAGAAGAAGAAAAAAGACTGAAGAGGAGGAGGAGAAGAAGAAGGAGGAGGAGGAAAAGAAGGAGGAGGAGAAGAAGAAGGAGGAGGAGGAGAAGAAGGAGGAGGAGAAGAAGAAGAAAAAAGACTGAAGAGGAGGAGGAGGAGAAGAAGAAGAAAAAGAACTCTGAAGAAGAGGAGGAGCAGAAGAAGAAGGAGGAGGAGAAAAAGGAGGAGAAGAAGAAGAAAAAAGACTGAAGAGGAGGAGGAGAAAAAGAAGAACAAAAAGAAGACGGATGAGGAGAAGGAGGAGGAGGAAAAGAAGACGGAGGAGAAGAAGAAGGAGGAGAAGAAGCAAAAAGACTGAAGAGGAGGAGACAAAGAAGGAGGAGGAGGAGGAGGAAAAGAAATGTTCTTCCCTTTATAATTTTAGATATAGATTTAAAAAATCATTCAAAATGGAGAGGATTTAAGAGACATTTGCAAAAAGTTGAATACATTGGTTATTACGCATTAATGAATCGTAAGCATCTGGTTATTTTAACCAAATGTGATGGGGAGGACGTGCCGTATAAATGGAGATGGTGTGAGTACGTAGATACTTGGGTAATGTGCCCTACATGTCGCCATTAGCGTGATTAAAGCGCCGCTCCTTTGTTCCAGTTCCTACTGCTTTCTTCTGTCACCAACATCTTCCCTCCCTTCCCTCCCTCCGTGTATGCACTTGTTTCAGGAACATCAAGCAGCGCACAGGCAGCTCCTGGGTTTCACTCTCATATTAACAACATTTAAATACCAGCTCAATATTCAACATAAACGCGAGTCCCTTCATTATCCGCGTTATCTCATATTATCAATTATATGTATTGTTTCTCTTATAACAGTCCAGCTCTCATTCTCACTGCTATCTGCTATACCTCCACTAAAAACTATTAACTTGTGTTCTCTATTGTAACATATTTACTGTAGTAGTGATATATTTCGTTTACATATTGCCTTTTTCTCCACCGATTTCTTCGAAGCGTTACGTGATTTCATTCTGCAGAACTATATGAGCGATGAAAGAGACAGAAGCTGTGGCACTTCCAGGGACTAACTAACAACTGTTCGGCCCGCCTTGCCGACACACGAACACTCCTAGTGCAACAAGGAGTAGGGCGGCCTGTCCGCTCGTCCAAGGTCGATGTGGTGAGCCAAAACACAGTCGGCCATGGCCATGTGTCACTTTCTTGTACCGCACGACTTTCTCTGTCGCATCCGATATCAGCAACACGTGTTCTCTCGTCTGACGCACATTGTCAACACAACTCCATCTTAAGCATACTTTAGCCTGGAGCAATTTTCTTCAACATTTTAGTGTCGCATTCCTCAAATTTCCGATGAAATCTCGACATCGAAATTTTGGGTGGATTACAATACTTCCTCTACTTACTATACGTAGTACAGAAAGTAAAAATATACTACATTCACATGGCTTTCTCTATCTTATATCGTCCATTCGTGGTTCTAACGAAAGTTTGTCTATCTGCTTCATGTTACTGAAATAATCCTTTACAGAAATAACTACATTACATATTTTCTTATAGGCACAAATGAAGTAACGATACTCAAATGTTCAAGGACTGGACGCTTTACGCTGCCTTTAAACTTCTATACTCTTTCCATGCAATCACAATTAGCAATCGATTAAAAACCGATATCTTTAAAATAAATTATGGCACAAAAAAATTGTTTGAAATAAACTGTACATTTTGTGCGTCTTCCTTCATCGGTTTACGTTCAACAATTAAATAGTATTTTATAAAATTCTAACTAAAGAAAAAATTCAACATATACAATGTATACTATGTCTTATAAATATCTTTAATATATCATTTTCTATTCCAAATCGTCAGAGCGTTTTTGAGAAAATCAATATTTTCGAAAAATATTCCATGGAAAGGGTAATTTGGGGTTGAGGGATTTTCTTGAAAATCTTCTTGTTTCATCTTTGTAGGTTAGTTAGCTTTTCGTTTTTGGGTTATGTTCTTCAGAGACACAAAGATATGTACATATGAACGTTTGTTTTCTAAAAACATTGTCGCAAAATAATTCTTTGACTTACCCTTTGCTTTCTCTTTTTCAAGTAGATATTCCCTCAATTACAAGAACACCACAAATATACACTGAAAAGTCTTTTTGAGTACAAAACACAAACTTACAATCAAGCAAAGTTACTCTTGGCAACGTGACGTCACACACGTCATCATTCTAAACCATGCTTTCTATTATCAGGACAAGTTTTAGTGCCTACAAGTAAATGCTTGAGACAAAAGTACCAGATTTCATAATATTATTAAAAAACCTTCATATTTTTATGATTTTCGATTTTTCTCTCTTTTAGAATACTTCCCGTTAGCAATGAAACGCACTTTCTAGATATCCTATTCAGGAAGTTTTCCGCGAAACGCATTTAAAAAACCTAAAACACTGTTTCCAAAATGCATCAAGTTTCCCATTATGTCAGGAGTGGTAGACGAAAGTGCGAAATTAAATTCCTTCTGTTATTGAAGAGGTTTTATCTTCGCGAAGCGATGTCTTTTGGTAGTGTGCTGCGAGTAAATTAAGCAATGAAAAATTATTTTCTTTTTTGTAAATTATATTGTTTCACAAAGATTAAAATCTATAAACTGCATGGAATTTGTCGTATTTCATTTAATATTTTATTATTACGGATAAATATCCACAAAGAATCTTTTATAAACTAAAGAAGTGAACCTGAAAGTATATTATATGTTATAATATTTTGGGATATTGTTCTTGGCATTTTGCCTGTCTGTTTGACTCGCCGGTGCCGTTCTCCGTTTTCCCCCGCCACTCATTGCATAATCACGTATATTTACACAGGACTTACCTTGTGTCGACGTGCACATGTTCAGGGGTGCCTATCTTGAAGGGGTGTGAGAAGTAGAAGAGGCAGAGGGGCGAGGGAGGGGGCAGTCCCCGTCGTGCTGGTGATGGCGTCTCTTCCTGTCAACAACAAATACATGTTTTAATGTCCATTGAATAATCTTTCAGGGTGTGCATATGTATAAACGAAAACTCGGATAAGTAACAAAATTGGTGGTTACATTTAGCAAATTACAAGGATGCGACACGAAGATTTTGAAGAAAATAGACCCACCCTAAACTACCCTTTACATGGAAAATATTTCAATAATTTTGATTTTCTTGAAAATGGCTCTCACGATTTTGATTAAAATGCCATATGTTTAAGATATTTTTATGACAAATGAAATGTATATTTTGAATTTTCTGGCTATAGCCTATGTAGTATTTACTCTGGATCACTTTTGAATAACTCGCAAACCGTAACAGATAGACAAAGTCTTACTATACAGAAAATGTAGATCTCGCTAAAACACAGAATTTATGTCAAAATAAATTTTTTTGTAGAGTGAACCATTTCGGAGATATTCCTTGTTATTTGTGTCAGTTTTGGAGAACATACTTTTGTCAAATGGAACATCGTTATTTATTTATTATTATTATTTTTTTTATATATATATTTTAGTCGTGCAATTAGAATGGAATTTGAAAGCTTTAAAAGATTTGACTATCGCTCAAAGCCTACTGTATTCTAATATTCCCCTTGTAGCTACAAGAAAATTAACAGTAATTTGTACAAATGTTTATGTCAACTAACACGAAGAAGATATAGGAATAAGAGTTTGTAAGAATGGTTAGTACAAGAGTAGAGAAAGTCATGTGAGTGCAGCACATCAGATTTTTATTTGTTAGTGCAGGAAGTGTCATTCGCGCAGAACAAAAGCAAGCAACATTTTACACGAAGAAAAAAAAAAATACTGGAAATATGAATAGTGGGAAAACAGTGATAGAAGATTTGCATGCATAGTTCAAATTAAAATACACGCGACGTGCACTAGAGCTTTTAAAGATGGCGTCTGGAGGCAAATTATGTATATTTTGTATTCAGAATATTTCAATTATTTTATACAATTAAAATTGAAAAAAAAAATGTCCCCTAGATGTAGATGAAATTTCAGTGATAGTTAAGTTGAAAATGGGAACTGCGTGGGTGAAAACCGGAAGGAAAAAGAAAGCGTTGCATGGATCGATGTCTCTGTGGGTCAAATCAGAATATCGGGGACTGGTACAGAGTTACCTCGCAGTGCAACAAGGGCACAAGTACCTACCTATCTCCTTCTCACATGACTTTCTCTACTCGCGTACTAACCATTCTTACAAACTCTTATTCCTATATCTTCTTCGTGTTAGTTGACATAAACATTTGTACAAATTATTGTTAATTTTCTTGTAGGTACAAGGGCAATATGGAAATACAGTAGATTTTAAGTGATAATGAAATTGTGATGGCCTCGAAATTTTTTTCTCTTTGCAACTAAGGGAGGCAAAAAAATAACTTGCTATTTGAGAAAAGTACGAGTATTTCAAAATTCAAAACACTAATAAGAAATGATTAGCTAAAAATAAAATATTTTAAAAAACAGCGTAAATTTTATTTCAACCATATCTAAATTTATTGTATAGTCTTCTGTATTCTCATTTTATGTACAAGGAAATACATAACAAAAGCATTTCTACAAATGTTTATCTTTATTGACGTAAACTAGACAAAAGAATATGTTTATTCAGAACAATTTGTTGAAGAACGGTAAGAGAAAGTCATGTGCATGTAACATATACCATATCATTTAAGTGAGACTAAGATTTGCAGAAATAATTTGATTTAATATTTATTTGTAAGTACCTACAAGAAACTTGTGAATCTTTGTATGACGTCATGTCAAACAAATGCCAGTTGACACTTCAAAAAGTGACAAAACATCAAAACGAATAGTAAGTATTGAAGTATTTGAAATGGCTGATTGACAAAATGGGGTTTTACACATTAGAAACGCATCTACATCTTCTGTGGAATAAGATTCTGGTATCTCTTAAAGTTTATAACAAACTAGGTATGTAAAATTCTTTTGGTTCAGAAGGCAGAAGTCTGTGTTTATTTCTTTTCCTAAGAAACGCATTACTGAACACAAAAGTGAAGTGGTTTTGCATGAAGCTCGTTGCCATATTGCTGACGTGTACACTTGGCTTCAAGTGTTGGGGCTGTTTTCCATTTTCCACTCCAACTTTTGGAACGAGAGGTACGGCCCCATTAGCTAGCAATCCATAACAAACATAATGCAGCACGCGGACGGCCACAGTCGATTTATCGTTTCCATCACACAATTCTATATACTTGTATAACATTATCAAACTTTATCTTGTCCATTCCAGGTCTCCAAGCATGCCACAATAAATGTTAAACACATTCACAAGATGGAAGTTTTGGAGGACGAAAACTTCAACTAATCTCAAGAAAAGAATCATTTCATGTAAATTGTCACTATGTTTCCATGAGGAATTAAAATCGATTTGGGTCCAATTCCATTCTCAATACGATCCCTGTTTCTATGTTGGCTTCAATCCGGAGTGAAATAGATTTGGATACACAAAGCTCAAGCTTTTATGTTGGTCACTTGGTTTATGTTGGCGAACCTGTGAAAAATGTTATCTGCGTATTTTAAGTAGGTTTTTGGAGGTTAGTGAATGTTTTTGGAGGAATAACTGCGAAAAAATATTTAAAACATGTTATTTAACGATGTTGTCAATTGCCAGGATCACATCAGCGTCGCCGGTGTGCCGGAATTTCGTCCCGCCGGAGTTATTTTACGTGCCAGTAAATCTATCGACATGGAGCTGTCGCTTTTAAGCACATTTAAAACCCATCGACCTGGCCCGCCGGATTTGAACCCGCGACCTTGGGATCAGTAGGCCAGCGTCTAACCAACACGACATCTTTGGGTGAAATGCAATACCTTCTGTACCTATGTATTTATATTTAACAAATCTGATGTGTTACACTCATATGACTTTCTCTACTCTTGTACCAAAACTGAACTGAGACCAGCATACCAAATGGCTGAAATGCGGTTTGGGAAACCTGCTGGCAGTGAAGAAGAACAACAATTGTCCTTTATTTTCGCCGATGAATGAACAGAATATTGATAATGAGCAAAGTTGTGTGAAGTATTGCTAATCGTGGTTCAGAAGGTGCCAATGAGACTTTACCGGAAGGGCAATGCCACTAGTTCCAGATCAACACAACCTTACTCTTACTACGGCTGCTGGGCTAGATATAGATACATAAACAAACTCCAGTCAGCGCCACAATTCACTGACGTAACCTAGCGTTCTTTTATATCACAACAATATCTATATTTGTATTAGTACAGCGTCGTTTATTGCATAACTTGTAATAATACACGTAAATGACAATAATTCACACTCCAGATCTTTACACCTCCCAGATAAAGTACCTATTTCTGACGAAACGGCGTTTTTAGCAGATACGCAATCCACACCCGTCAAGTCTACCCTGTTGTGTATTACAGAATCTTTGCGCGCCTTTTTTCAGAGCAGAACAAACTAAAATTATTAAACGTTATGCCCAAAGAGTAAATCTTATTTAGTTGTGTACCTGATTCTCCTAATTCCTCGACTTCTTCCGAAGTGTCTGTTTTTCCCTACATTTCTATACTCTATGCTGCAGGTTGTATATAAATTCGTTCTTACGAATAAAATTAATAATTACTTTCTCTTCACTGTGTGAAAAATTTCGTTTTGCACTCATTATGTCCAATTTGCAAAGTAAACAAACCAATTCCGCAACTATAACCTCACTTCAGGTCGTCCAAGCTCAACTGAAGTGAACTGGAGAAACGATTGTCACTGTTACATAGATTTCTGGTGGAACACTTAAAAATCTAGTGACAAAGGAATAAGAAGAGATTCAGTCGTAAGTTAAGTTCAGTTCAGTTCTCGGCCGGAGGAAAGCATGGAACGTGAAGTAAGGAAGTATGAGATGCACTTAATGTAATGTACTGCTAATAATTCTGATTGGTTCTTGTTTTACTCGGTAGAAATGGCGGATATTCTAAGTAGCTCTCTTTGTCTAATCGGGTATTATGTTTTCTAAATATGAAAAGAAAGAGAATATGGAAATGTGGAGAGAAAGACATTTTTTACGGTGAATATATTATAGAGATAGTTATAACGTACTTCAAGAGAATTAAAAAAAAAAAAAAAAAAAAAAAAAAAATAGAGAAAGAGTGTAAAGCAAATAGTTACGTAGAGGAATAGAATAATTTTATTTCTGCATGGCACTACTCGCCGATTGGTTCAAATTAGTCACGTTAGCTCCAAACTTGACGTAACGTTTGGCATTGCCAAACTCTGTCGACCGACCCTGGACAGCTCCATGTTTGACTTTCGCCTATGTACATAAGTGTTTGTACTGGGAATCCCCCTGCCCCATGACACGCATTGAGGACAATTCCCGATATCTACTGTCCGTCCAATGGAAGTATGAACGACAGTGATACGATTGCGAATAATCTGTAGCACGTTAAGGTAAAGAGTGACTCCTCCAGTGGCGGCTCGTTATCTGAACATCAAGAAAACAAAACAGTGGGAAGAAGAAGAAAGCGGAGGTCGATGCGGCTATTAAAGAAGACGACCTGCCTGCTCAAGGTCTCACCTCAACGATCGATCTTCTCACACTTTTCCTAATTACTTGCCCCGCTGCTGGTGGCAACAAAGAGTCTTGCATTACAACTGCAGCGACACTGCTGAGCGCGTTACAGTCACTGTCCCCAAGCCCTTACAAGGAACTATGTAATAACGTCTATCTCGATTAAGATGAAGTACACACAAGATTAGGCGTTTTAAGGATAGGTATTTTGTACAAGAGTAGAGAAAGTCATGTGAGATTGTTTAATGTTGTATACATAGAGTATGAAAACCCAGAGCCATGTTTACCATGGATATACAGAGAGAGAGAGAGAGAGAGAGAGAGAGAGAGAGAGAGAGAGAGAGAGAGAGCAAGTCAATACCAACTTCTGGTGTTGAACCAGCGCCAGTAACACAGTTTTGTCTGTATCGCGTGCCACGGTGCAATAAGCTTCTCTATGAAATGTTTATGTGCAGCGGTATCCTCGCAAGACTGTTACGCAATTTCTAATAGTTCTATCGATTACAATCAGTTTCCTGATAAATCAATATGGTTCCTGGCCTGGTAAAACTCGCACCAACCAGATAGATCAAAATAGCGCCTATATTTAGCGGAAATGGCGTGAGGCATTGTTAAACATGTTTATGCAAACATACCAACATAAGAATGGAGGTTATGTTTACACAAGTTCACGTGAAGCCTTCAACTTCCCTTAAATGTGGCGTCGGTGTTGCTTGAAACCCGCCCCGCCTCACCCCACCTCGCCTCGCTTCCTTCTTACCAAACAGATATGTCGGGGGTAAGTCGTCTTCCTTCAATATGCACGTCTTGAGGTCCCCTTGTCACCTTACCAAACAGATATGTCGGGGGTAAGTCGTCTTGCTTCAATATGCACGTCTTGAGGTCCCCTTGTCACCTTAACAAACAGATATGTCGGGGGTAAGTCGTCTTGCTTCAATATGCACGTCTTGAGGTCCTCTTGTCACCTTAACAAACAGATATGTCGGGGGTAAGTCGTCTTCCTTCAATATGCACGTCTTGAGGTCCTCTTGTCACCTTAACAAACAGATATGTCGGGGGTAAGTCGTCTTCCTTCAATATGCACGTCTTGAGGTCCCCTTGTCACCTTAACAAACAGATATGTCGGGGGTAAGTCGTCTTGCTTCAATATGCACGTCTTGAGGTCCCCTTGTCACCTTAACAAACAGATATGTCGGGGGTAAGTCGTCTTGCTTCAATATGCACGTCTTGAGGTCCTCTTGTCACCTTAACAAACAGATATGTCGGGGGTAAGTCGTCTTGCTTCAATATGCACGTCTTGAGGTCCTCTTGTCACCTTAACAAACAGATATGTCGGGGGTAAGTCGTGTTCCTTCAATATGCACGTCTTGAGGTCCTCTTGTCACCTTAACAAACAGATATGTCGGGGGTAAGTCGTGTTCCTTCAATATGCACGTCTTGAGGTCCTCTTGTCACCTTAACAAACAGATATGTCGGGGGTAAGTCGTGTTCCTTCAATATGCACGTCTTGAGGTCCTCTTGTCACCTTAACAAACAGATATGTCGGGGGTAAGTCGTGTTCCTTCAATATGCACGTCTTGAGGTCCTCTTGTCACCTTAACAAACAGATATGTCGGGAGTAAGTCGTCTTCCTTCAATATGCACGTCTTGAGGTCCTCTTGTCACCTTAACAAACAGATCCGTCGGGGGTAAGTCGTCTTGCTTCAATATGCACGTCTTGAGGTCCTCTTGACACCTTAACAAACAGATATGTCGGGGGTAAGTCGTGTTCCTTCAATATGCACGTCTTGAGGTCCCCTTGTCACCTTAACAAACAGATCTGTCGGGGGTAAGTCGTCTTGCTTCAATATGCACGTCTTGAGGTCCCCTTGTCACCTTAACAAACAGATATGTCGGGGGTAAGTCGTCTTCCTTCAATATGCACGTCTTGAGGTCCTCTTGTCACCTTAACAAACAGATATGTCGGGGGTAAGTCGTCTTGCTTCAATATGCACGTCTTGAGGTCCTCTTGTCACCTTAACAAACAGATCCGTCGGGGGTAAGTCGTCTTGCTTCAATATGCACGTCTTGAGGTCCCCTTGTCACCTTAACAAACAGATATGTCGGGGGTAAGTCGTCTTGCTTCAATATGCACGTCTTGAGGTCCCCTTGTCACCTTAACAAACAGATCCGTCGGGGGTAAGTCGTCTTGCTTCAATATGCACGTCTTGAGGTCCCCTTGTCACCTTAACAAACAGATATGTCGGGGGTAAGTCGTCTTGCTTCAATATGCACGTCTTGAGGTCCCCTTGTCACCTTACCAAACAGATATGTCGGGGGTAAGTCGTCTTGCTTCAATATGCACGTCTTGAGGTCCCCTTGTCACCTTACCAAACAGATATGTCGGGGGTAAGTCGTCTTGCTTCAATATGCACGTCTTGAGGTCCCCTTGTCACCTTAACAAACAGATCCGTCGGGGGTAAGTCGTCTTGCTTCAATACGCACGTCTTGAGGTCCCCTTGTCACCTTAACAAACAGATATGTCGGGGGTAAGTCGTCTTGCTTCAATATGCACGTCTTGAGGTCCCCTTGTCACCTTAACAAACAGATATGTCGGGGGTAAGTCGTCTTGCTTCAATATGCACGTCTTGAGGTCCTCTTGTCACCTTAACAAACAGATTCGTCGGGGGTAAGTCGTCTTGCTTCAATATGCACGTCTTGAGGTCCCCTTGTCACTTTAACAAACAGATATGTCGGGGGTAAGTCGTCTTGCTTCAATATGCACGTCTTGAGGTCCTCTTGTCACCTTAACAGATCCGTCTGTGTGTCAGTCTGTGGACAACATAACTCAAAAAGGAAAAGTCGGTTAAAAACTAAAGTTGGTATTTAAGTTTAATGTCTTTCAAGGCTGCGACACGAAGATTTTGAAGAAAATATCCCCACCCTAAACTACCCTTTACATGGAAGATTTTTTGAAAATTGTGATTTTCTTGAAAATGGCTCAAACGATTTTGATTAAAATGCCATATGTTTGAGATATTTTTATGACAAATAAGATGTATATTTGTAATTTTCTGGCTCTAGCCCCTGTAGTCCTGTTTACTCTTGATGACTTTTGTGTAACTGTAAGGACAGACAAAATGTTAGTACAAAAATGTAAATCCCTTTCAATCGGACAATTTATGTCCAATGACATTTTTTGTTGCATTATCCACTTCCGAGATATTGTTTAATTTTGGTTTGAAGTAAAACAACCTTCCATCTTAAAGTATGCGTTGTAAATTCTTCTTTACTAACCATTTTATGCCGCAATAAATTTTAATGAGGGTCGTTAGTTACTGAGAAATAAATGTTTCTTTTAATGAGACTTTTACAAGTATTTTTTTCAACACTTTGTGATATTTTATCACTTATAAACTTTAAAGTCTGTACACAACATTTGTATAAATAAGACGCCATGTTAAACTGTATTGTCTGTTCATTTGTTTCCTTACACAGATGCGTGCAAATACATTTCGTATCGAGTCAAATGAGTTAATAACAATGTATTTGCATATTAATGTATTCCATTTATGTTGCTAGAAGCTTTTCAAAGTGTTTTTGTAAATAATGTCTGTACTTATTTTAAATTTAGCGCTATTTTGCATGTTAGTTAACGGTCTATATTTTTATTCGCGCCTGTTGACGTGGAAGTTGTGCGGTTTCATCAAACAATGGAAGAGTTACTCAAACACGTGTTGTTGTTTATATTGCTACTTAAAGTTTGTATGTGTATGCGTGTGTTTAACGCCCGCATTAGGGAATGGTCTAACCACTCGGCCACGTCGCGGCCTAAGTACCGAGGTGTTCACTAGTTTTCCTCTCTGGTATTGACGATAGTAACTTGTGTATTCCGTCGCGGGAGCTTTTTAGACTAAAAAGAGTGTGGAAAGACCCACAGAGAGGCCACTGTGATACTAAAGAGGCAGTCTCGACTGTGCGTAGATCTCCCTCTCTCTTGTATGTATATGCCTGTGAACATCATCTCAAAATTCAACGTCCGTTAAATACACACTTCTTAATTATTATTTATTACTTATACCAACAAACTTACTGCTGGTGTTTTTAAACACACAAGTTGTGTGTGAGCAATGTTTAAGATCTGGAATCAGGACTGAAACATTTTTCCCCCGCTGGGAGGTCTGGCACGGGGTGCACTCAGCCTCGTTTGGTCCCAGGGAGACGAACTGATGGAGAAGTGGCGAGCTCAGGTCGAGAAGGCCGCATAACTGGCGGGGAGGGTTCGGGGCGCTGACCACGTCCCACTCTCCAGTACTACACCCCACCAATAACGCCTGTAGAGGTCAGAGTTGGGGACGCAGCGGCTGGGCGGCAAGCCAAGGCCCTTCCTGGGCTATAGTGCTAAGGGTTTAGTTTAGTTCTTTTGTTTTACCACGCGTATTTAAGATATTAACATGGCTATGAAACGTATACCTTGAGCTTTTTGGGATCAGGGTGTCAATTGTTCGGAATTTATTTTGTGTATAACCCATATACGAAAGTAACTCTTGTTTCATTTGTTTCGACACTTATAGAGGAAAACAGAAGGTAATGATAAAACTAATGAAAATACGGATTGTGTTTCGCTTGACATTTTGAACGAAGGAAACTGCTGAGAGAGAGCCAAAGGTGTTCATGAAAAAGAACATGAAAGGTTTTGTAGATGGAGAAACGAAAATTGCGTTAGTTTGACTAATGAAACCACATTACTGGTATTATTACAGGAACGTTGGAGAAAAATATAGTGTTGTGGTGATGACGTCATTCCTGTCTTGTGATTACGTCATTCATTTTCTACACCATTTCGCATAATTTATACCGTCTTAATGTTTGGATTGTATAAACTTCATTTTACGAGCATACACGGTGTGCTTTAACAAAATGTCTATTTTTTTGTCAGTAAGATTTTGTCTCTCAAGCTTTACAAATTATAGGTACAAAAGCTATTCAGATTCAAGAGAGCTTCACAGAATATTCCCAGAAAATTCAAGACTTATCTTTAACATTTGTTTTGTAAACAAATTCATTTAGAGTAAGTGAGAATATAAAAATAACCAAACTTTTCACGTATACATAAGTAATAGTTTCAAGTGAGGGAATCTTCTTCGTAATTGACATGATCGGTCTATACCATCTTCTAACTGGCCTTCCTATGCCCACCTTTCGTGTACATCTGTATTGCAAGAACATCTCATTTGTTCCATTCATTCCAAATGCTCCTTCCATTTTATTTCTGTTCTTCTATTTTACCATTTACTACAAAAATGTTCAGTCCTTTTCTAAGATTAAAACCATTGCAATTGTTCCTTACCTCTTTCGCGTTTGTCTCATTTGTCTTGATGCGTAATTTTGCTTTTGACACGATGTAAAAGGTTGAGAAATATATATCTTCCTCAATTCATAGAAAATTGCGGAGTTTTCCGGGTGCTCTAACCTCAATTCGTTTCGTAGCAGACCCAATATGTGTACATACATAGCTCGGCCCTTGTTCTGTTCTCATGAGGGTATCCAACAAAGTGTTGTACTTGTAATACGAGCACCTTTTCTTCCTACTGAGACAGACAGACAGACATATGTATACACAAACCTATACTTAGTATAACAAACGTTAAGTTAATATTAGCGTCCGCCATGTTTACTTCTCACGCTGTAAAATGAACGATAGTGTGAGAGACAGACACTGTTTCTTTTGTGTGCAATTGCATTGAATACAAAGAGTTTTATCAGGAAAGTTGGACCATGGGACACCGACTTAGTGTAACATTTAACTACCCATACTGAATATAGGTTTAACCAAGGGCTCGCTGCCGTGCAGCAGCAATCAGCTTATAAAACGTTATCTTGGTACTGCAATGATACACTATATCTCTATAACGTGATATCTACAGTCGTAATTGAAGTGTTGAACTTGCTCTAAAATTGGAAACAACGCAACCTTGGGAATTTCAACTCCTTTTCGTACTTTCAATGTACATTTTAGTTTCGAGTACAAACACCATGATAATGACGTCTTGACTATAACATATTTAGTATAATTAACTTAAATAAGTAAAGAATAACTTAGTATTAACTACCAAAACGAGTTGGTAGCCTTTGTATATCAATGTGTTCTGAAATAGGTTAATAATAATATTTGAAACATCTTTAACAATTTTGCTGTGTATCCAAGTAAGAAATTGTTCGTGCTCTTTCTCACAATAGCATGAGTAAGAGATAACTCTGCTGCTTCAGCTTCCACCAGAATGTCGTGCATTTCTGCTTTTAGCCTCAACAAATACTAGAAGTCCCATGGAGTCACACTACAGTACAGACTATTGAATATTGCAGAATAATACTGATTAAGGTGACAAGGGGACCTCAAGACGTGCATATTGAAGCAAGACGACTTACCCCCGACATATCTGTTTGTTAAGGTGACAAGGGGACCTCAAGACGTGCATATTGAAGGAAGACGACTTACCCCCGACATATCTGTTTGTTAAGGTGACAGGGGGACCTCAAGACGTGCATATTGAAGGAACACGACTTACCCCCGACATATCTGTTTGTTAAGGTGACAAGGGGACCTCAAGACGTGCATATTGAAGCAAGACGACTTACCCCCGACATATCTGTTTGTTAAGGTGACAAGGGGACCTCAAGACGTGCATATTGAAGGAACACGACTTACCCCCGACATATCTGTTTGTTAAGGTGACAAGGGGACCTCAAGACGTGCATATTGAAGCAAGACGACTTACCCCCGACATATCTGTTTGTTAAGGTGACAAGAGGACCTCAAGACGTGCATATTGAAGCAAGACGACTTACCCCCGACATATCTGTTTGTTAAGGTGACAAGGGGACCTCAAGACGTGCATATTGAAGGAACACGACCTACCCCCGACATATCTGTTTGTTAAGGTGACAAGGGGACCTCAAGACGTGCATATTGAAGCAAGACGACTTACCCCCGACATATCTGTTTGTTAAGGTGACAGGGGGACCTCAAGATGTGCATATTGAAGGAAGACGACTTACCCCCGACATATCTGTTTGTTAAGGTGACAAGGGGACCTCCAGACGTGCATATTGAAGCAAGACGACTTACCCCCGACATATCTGTTTGTTAAGGTGACAAGGGGACCTCAAGACGTGCATATTGAAGGAAGACGACTTACCCCCGACATATCTGTTTGTTAAGGTGACAAGGGGACCTCAAGACGTGCATATTGAAGCAAGACGACTTACCCCCGACATATCTGTTTGTTAAGGTGACAAGGGGACCTCCAGACGTGCATATTGAAGCAAGACGACTTACCCCCGACATATCTGTTTGTTAAGGTGACAAGGGGACCTCAAGACGTGCATATTGAAGCAAGACGACTTACCCCGACATATCTGTTTGATAAGGTGACAAGGGGACCTCAAGACGTGCATATTGAAGGAAGACGACTTACCCCCGACATATCTGTTTGATAAGGTGACAAGGGGACCTCAAGACGTGCATATTGAAGCAAGACGACTTACCCCCGACATATCTGTTTGATAAGGTGACAAGGGGACCTCAAGACGTGCATATTGAAGCAAGACGACTTACCCCGACATATCTGTTTGATAAGGTGACAAGGGGACCTCAAGACGTGCATATTGAAGGAAGACGACTTACCCCCGACATATCTGTTTGATAAGGTGACAAGGGGACCTCAAGACGTGCATATTGAAGGAAGACGACTTACCCCCGACATATCTGTTTGATAAGGTGACAAGGGGACCTCCAGACGTGCATATTGAAGGAAGACGACTTACCCCCGACATATCTGTTTGATAAGGTGACAAGGGGACCTCAAGACGTGCATATTGAAGGAAGACGACTTACCCCCGACATATCTGTTTGTTAAGGTGACAAGGGGACCTCCAGACGTGCATATTGAAGGAAGACGACTTACCCCCGACATATCTGTTTGATAAGGTGACAAGGGGACCTCCAGACGTGCATATTGAAGGAAGACGACTTACCCCCGACATATCTGTTTGATAAGGTGACAAGAGGACCTCAAGACGTGCATATTGAAGGAAGACGACTTACCCCCGACATATCTGTTTGTTAAGGTGACAAGGGGACCTCCAGACGTGCATATTGAAGGAAGACGACTTACCCCCGACATATCTGTTTGATAAGGTGACAAGAGGACCTCAAGACGTGCGTATTGAAGGAAGACGACTTACCCCCGACATATCTGTTTGATAAGGTGACAAGGGGACCTCCAGACGTGCATATTGAAGGAAGACGACTTACCCCCGACATATCTGTTTGATAAGGTGACAAGAGGACCTCAAGACGTGCGTATTGAAGGAAGACGACTTACCCCCGACATATCTGTTTGATAAGGTGACAAGGGGACCTCAAGACGTGCATATTGAAGGAACACGACTTACCCCCGACATATCTGTTTGATAAGGTGACAAGGGGACCTCAAGACGTGCATATTGAAGGAAGACGACTTACCCCCGACATATCTGTTTGACAAGGTGACAAGGGGACCTCAAGACGTGCATATTGAAGCAAGACGACTTACCCCCGACATATCTGTTTGTTAAGGTGACAAGAGGACCTCAAGACGTGCATATTGAAGCAAGACGACTTACCCCCGACATATCTGTTTGTTAAGGTGACAAGGGGACCTCAAGACGTGCATATTGAAGGAACACGACTTACCCCCGACATATCTGTTTGTTAAGGTGACAAGGGGACCTCAAGACGTGCATATTGAAGCAAGACGACTTACCCCCGACATATCTGTTTGTTAAGGTGACAAGAGGACCTCAAGACGTGCATATTGAAGCAAGACGACTTACCCCCGACATATCTGTTTGTTAAGGTGACAAGGGGACCTCAAGACGTGCATATTGAAGCAAGACGACTTACCCCCGACATATCTGTTTGTTAAGGTGACAAGGGGACCTCCAGACGTGCATATTGAAGCAAGACGACTTACCCCCGACATATCTGTTTGTTAAGGTGACAAGGGGACCTCAAGACGTGCATATTGAAGCAAGACGACTTACCCCGACATATCTGTTTGATAAGGTGACAAGGGGACCTCAAGACGTGCATATTGAAGGAAGACGACTTACCCCCGACATATCTGTTTGATAAGGTGACAAGGGGACCTCAAGACGTGCATATTGAAGCAAGACGACTTACCCCCGACATATCTGTTTGATAAGGTGACAAGGGGACCTCAAGACGTGCATATTGAAGCAAGACGACTTACCCCGACATATCTGTTTGATAAGGTGACAAGGGGACCTCAAGACGTGCATATTGAAGGAAGACGACTTACCCCCGACATATCTGTTTGATAAGGTGACAAGGGGACCTCAAGACGTGCATATTGAAGGAAGACGACTTACCCCCGACATATCTGTTTGATAAGGTGACAAGGGGACCTCAAGACGTGCATATTGAAGCAAGACGACTTACCCCGACATATCTGTTTGATAAGGTGACAAGGGGACCTCCAGACGTGCATATTGAAGGAAGACGACTTACCCCCGACATATCTGTTTGATAAGGTGACAAGGGGACCTCAAGACGTGCATATTGAAGGAAGACGACTTACCCCCGACATATCTGTTTGTTAAGGTGACAAGGGGACCTCCAGACGTGCATATTGAAGGAAGACGACTTACCCCCGACATATCTGTTTGATAAGGTGACAAGGGGACCTCCAGACGTGCATATTGAAGGAAGACGACTTACCCCCGACATATCTGTTTGATAAGGTGACAAGAGGACCTCAAGACGTGCATATTGAAGGAAGACGACTTACCCCCGACATATCTGTTTGTTAAGGTGACAAGGGGACCTCCAGACGTGCATATTGAAGGAAGACGACTTACCCCCGACATATCTGTTTGATAAGGTGACAGGAGGACCTCAAGACGTGCGTATTGAAGGAAGACGACTTACCCCCGACATATCTGTTTGATAAGGTGACAAGGGGACCTCCAGACGTGCATATTGAAGGAAGACGACTTACCCCCGACATATCTGTTTGATAAGGTGACAAGAGGACCTCAAGACGTGCGTATTGAAGGAAGACGACTTACCCCCGACATATCTGTTTGATAAGGTGACAAGGGGACCTCAAGACGTGCATATTGAAGCAAGACGACTTACCCCCGACATATCTGTTTGTTAAGGTGACAAGAGGACCTCAAGACGTGCATATTGAAGGAACACGACTTACCCCCGACATATCTGTTTGTTAAGGTGACAAGGGGACCTCAAGACGTGCATATTGAAGGAACACGACTTACCCCCGACATATCTGTTTGTTAAGGTGACAAGAGGACCTCAAGACGTGCATATTGAAGGAAGACGACTTACCCCCGACATAGACGCGCTGGACTGCTACAATACGCCTGCTATTCCTGTAACGGCGTACCACCAACTGGCGAACTCTCTCCGCCAGGCCAGACTCTTCTCTGCGTGACTCTCCTCTCTCTCTCTGTCCCCACCTCCCTACATTCACATCACTCTCTCTACCCACTCTTCCTACACCTCGCATTTTAACTATAAACCTATATTTCCCCATGATATATGAACATAAAAGTTGTGTATATTCTATTGATGGAAATATGTGTTTGGAAATAGTGCTCTTAACCTAAAAATACCCAATTTCATCAAATCACATTACGTATGTATTTTTGCCCCCCCCCCGCGCCCCCCCTTTATTAATACTTTCACCCTTTAATGCCTGTTGTGTATTATAAGATAGATAGGCTTTTTTTTTCTATTTGTACTAGTTTTAACCTTTTTTTCCTGCTATATTCTTGTTATACTGTCTGTCACCAATTAAAAATAGATATTTGAGACGTTTTCAATTGTAAAATATTATTTTTTACAATTTATATTTTAGTGTTTTTTATAAGAAAAAAAAGCAAAATCCATGCAACCGCAGTCAAATGGTACCCCGTCATCATCCACGCGTGCCATCACACCGATTATTTTACGTGGGCCCTCCCCGTCCTTTTATTAATATTTTTATCCTTATGATCCTGGTGAGGACCTTAGGATAAGGTTACGATATTATTGTATTGTCATCGTGTACCAATTTTCAGGTCAATCAGACGAATCAAGTAGGTATTCTTTCCCTAGACAACACATTTGCGCACCCAGTTATGTATCTACGCTACTGCATAGTGGAAACTTACCTGCATATGGTCAACTTCGAGATTTATCGACTCGCTGGTCGACATGCTAATGCATGCAATAAATAAATAATGCACTTTATATGCCACCTTTAACATTTAAGGTCATTTCGGCGGCTGTTCTTTCGCAACAATTGCTCATGGTGTCCACTTGTTTACTATTTGTGTAACTTGGGTTTGTTTACGTTGGATTTTCTCTATAAACATTAAATTCACTCAAGTTACGCTCTCAGTCATACTTGTAGACTCCGGGGAGGATGGGAAATCATCCTGGCTAAAGTAAATGTCCTATCCTCCAGTCGAGAATCGAACCCACAACCTCTGGATTTGGAAGATACATATGTAGTATACTGACCACTTTTACAGAGACAGTTTGTTGGTTTCGCGATATCGGCAACATTCCACTGGAGATCAACTGTAGGTATTTGTGTGTTTGTGCTGGGGAGGGACAAACTCATACAAGTACACACAAAGATATTGTATTCAATTAAAAAAATCGATATCGAGACTTCACGGGAAATACATCTTTTAAAGTTCCGTAAACACCAAAAAATATTCTATAAAAGTGTTTGCGCGCGCATGTAAACGCCACTTTTTACGAATATGACATGGAGTTTTCAACATATCTTTTTGTCCGATTGAAAAAA
Source organism: Tenodera sinensis (assembly GCA_030765045.1). Classification (NCBI taxonomy): domain Eukaryota; kingdom Metazoa; phylum Arthropoda; class Insecta; order Mantodea; family Mantidae; genus Tenodera; species Tenodera sinensis. The sequence goes on along the minus strand of CM060965.1, from coordinate 2,759,158 downwards.
AAATATATTGTTATTTATTCACTTTTTCAAAAACGTGTCTAATAATTTTCTATGAGTTAGTACTATATGTTTGACGACAGTCTCGATTCCCTGTAGGTACCGTCGTGAGGATTTTCTCCTGCTAGGAGACCTGGTCCGGAGTGCACTCAGCCTTATTAGGTCCCTAAGGGACCAGTTGAGGAGCATACTTACGACCCCTGGTCGAGAAGACCGCATGACTGCCCGGGGGGAGGGGGAGGGGGCGGGGCGCTAACCACGTGCCACGTAACCTCAGACAAGTGCTTGTGAATTCTTCCATGTAATAATTTACCTTCTATCAGATATTCTTAGGAAAGTCAATGATTTTCACCATCAATCTCTAAAGAACAGCTGTCGTAATGTTTCAGGCCAACTCACTGGATCTCCTTATTCCGAATTTGATGCAATGTCACATTGTGACTCTTATGGGATGCCATCAGGACCAACCATAACCCTACTTTGAACCGCTTATTTCCCTCTCCGATTCGTCGGTGTTGCTTATACCTATTTATTGCTTGCCATTTTTCAAATACTGCAGGTATAATAAAACCGCATCAAAATTGCCGCCGAAAACCTTCATAGATGTACATACAGAAGTTTCTGGATACACAAACTTTCTAACAAAGCTCATGTAGGAAAGTTTTGCTTAATTTCCATTGTACTTGTGTACAAGTCCGTTGGCTAGGTAACTGTATAATTGTATTAAGAGACAAAATTGCTAACATTAGGAATCAGCGAACCGATATTTTATAATAAACAGGTCTTTACGTTATTAAATAATTGTGGGAGCAAAGATTTAAACTTTTGCAAATTGGAATTGTCTAAAAATATTACTCGACCATTCCGACCGATGATTATTCCAGCACCAAAGGACTAAGAAGCATTTCCAGGAGTTGTAATACTTCCAGAGTGAGGTTAAGGAAGTCAGATTAGGAGATTTTTCATCCGTTATTACACAGGTATAAACTAACATTATAAGGGACAAATAAAGGTTAGAATTCACTATAAGAATATCCTAGATCATGTGCAGAACTCGGCCCAGGGGCAACGCGTTTGAGGTTAACAGTGCACGAACATTTCACACAAATGTTTACATACGTACTGAAAAATAAATAAACGAATACATAAAGAAACTACTAACCTACATAATTTTAACGAATATAACACGCCTGTTTACAAATCACTGCACTGAATTATAAGGTGCATTTACAATGTATCGCAAGGAAAACATCGCTAAAATACATAAGTCTGAATCTAGACATGCTCCCCTTTTCCCTTCTGCTCACATGACGTAAGGAGATATCACATTAATCATAGATTTGCGTTTGTTTATAGTTATAATCCAATAAACTGCAAAGACAATCGTACTTCTTGAGGAAATGTTTCAGTTATGCAATAACAGATTCATCCAGTAGTTAATTACAATAGGAGTCGGTGCGTTACATTGTTCTGAATCAACTGCTGCTTATAGGGCAGCAATACGAATGATGTTTGCACGAGTTTGAAGTGGTACTTCGCTCGCCCCATACATTCATACATAAACCATCAACTGAACCACGTGCGTTCTTTCCCAACTTGAGTCTGTCTGTTACGTCATGACCCAAAACCAGGTCCTCATCATTTACTACGTTTCCATGGGGAGTTCAAATCGATTTGAGTTCCGCACTGGACACCGCATGGAAAGGTGAATTCAGATTAAACCGAATCTTAGTGAAATTGGTGTAATAAAGCACAACAACAACAACAACAACGCTACTTTTATTGTTTCTATAATCTCCCACATTTACTGACCTCAAAACTTACTTAAAATACCAATATAGACCAAATGACCGACATAAAAGTTTTAATTATTGTCACCGCGCCCGCCGCATCTAATTGCCGACAACAGCAGTGTCATGCATCGCATTATTGTCGGCACTACGGCAAAGGAGTCGAAGGAAAGAGACAGAGCATGGCCGCATTGTTGGGGCGCTTGCCGAAAGAGAGAAAAGGATAGAGGCTTCTGGAGTCTTCTACTTTGTATCTCGCCGCAATAACTGAACGTTCCTGAAGCTTCCAGAATAGTGCCTGGGAGATATAAATAGCGGTAAAGTGTGAGAAGAGGGAGTGAGTATGGGAAGCGTTGAGTAGTCGTGCCGACGGAGAGGACAGACGTATGTGAAGCGTTGAGTAGTCGTGCCGACGGAGAGGACAGACGTATGTGAAGCGTTGAGTAGTCGTGCCAAGGACAGGACAGACGTATGTGAAGCGTTGAGTAGTCGTGCCGACGGAGAGGACAGATGTATGTGAAGCGTTGAGTAGTCGTGCCGACGGAGAGGACAGACGTATGTGAAGCGTTGAGTAGTCGTGCCAAGGACAGGACAGAGGTATGTGAAGCGTTGAGGGGTCGTGCCGACGGAGAAGAGTTAGTTCTTTGTGTTACGAGTGCGGAGCCGTGCTGTTGGAGAATCGGAAAAGACTTTCTTGCTGTTGCAACGAGTGTACAAAGTTACTGTTTACGGAAATAAAAGTGTTTCTTTATCTCGACTACATCTGTCTACTTTACTTCACACCCAACCAAAAAGTCACATTATTTATGCTTGATCTTTACGTATCCAAATCAATCTCATTGCGGATTGGATTCTACATGAAAATGCGGATCGTGTTAAGAATAGGATTGGACTCAAATCGGTTTCAAATCCCCATGGAAACGTAGTGAATATGGACTAATTTCTTAAGGAGCGAGAAAAGGTAGAACCTTAGTGTGTAAATTGTGGAGTGAGTGGTTGTTGTTTCATGGGCACAGGGATTGGCAACACTGTCTTTGTCTGCATGTGTAACTTGAGAGGAGGCAGGCGAAACGATATTCAATCTGTGTCCAGTGACTTTCTCCCAGTTTGTTGTAGGTTCGTCACATTGCTTTAGTTCCTTCCTTGCCATCAGACACACACACACATACACACACGCGTACACACACACATACACACACACACATACACACACATACACACACAGACACACACACAAACACACACACACCCGCGCACGCGCACGCGCACAAACAAACAAAATGGCCTTCTAATTTACACAAGTTTTGTAAATGTCATTGTTTCACTTGAGCAAAAATCACAAAACTAAATTAAGCTATAAATTAGCAAACAAAAAAAATATACTGTGTGAGAGGTCGTGGGATCGATTCCTGGCTATGGGTAAGAATTCTCTTCTGGCTAAGATTATTCCCTACACTCCCCAGAATCTGAAAGTATGAATATATGTGTCATTTAATGTGTAAAACCCAAGGAAAACACTGTAAATCAGTTAACAGCATTGACACCATAGCTCAGACGGTAGTGGCCCGCATTCTGGAAGTTCTGGGTTCGATTCCAAAGAAACAAAGTTTTCAAAATGCAGATATTCTTTCAAATTATAGTAATTTATATGTATCTATACTTTTGCTTTCTCTACTATGTATAGTAAAGTAGAGAAAGTATTGTATTCCAGCCAAAAATTCGATGTCGAGATTTCACCGGAAATATATGTTTTGAGACCCCTTTATCCAAAAAGATTTTTTAAAAAAGGTCCGTGTGTGTGTCTGTCAGTCTGTCGACAGCATAACTCAAAAAAGAAAAATGGGTTAAAAACCAAAGTTGGTACTTATGTTTAATGTCTTTCAAGGATGCGACATGAAGATTTTGAAGAAAATTGTTCCACTCTAAACTACCCTTTACATGGAAAATTTTTCTAAAATATTGATTTTCTTGAAAATAGCTCTAACGATTTTTATTAAAATGTCATACGTTTAAGATATTTGTATGACAAATGAAATGTATATTTTGAATTCTCTGCCTATGGCCCACATAGTCCTGTTTACTCTGGATGACTTTTGAATAACTCGTAAACCGTAAGAGATAGACAAAATCTTAATATACAAAAGACGTAGATCTTGCTAAAACACACAATTTATGTCTCAATAAATTTTTTTGTAGAGTGAACCATTTCGGAGATATTCCTTGTTTGTGTCAGTTTCGGAAAAATAAAACTTTCGTGAAATGGAACATCGTGGTTCATTTTTATATGTTAAGTGTGCAAAGTGAACGGGATCTCAAAGCTTTAAAACATTTGACTATCGCACAAAGCCTACTGTATTCCCATATTCCCCTTGTACCTACAAGGAAATAAGCAATACGATAATTTGTACAAATGTTTATCTCAACTAACACGAAGAAGACATAGGAATAAGACTTTGTAAGTATAAGTGTAGACTACCGTGTTTTCCTGGTAGCATTGCTCAGTTGAGAACCTACCCACATTACCTGTACGTTAGATGTGTTGCATATCCATCAGGCGTTACTTCATATCGACCACGTTGTTTACGTTATGCAGTCACTTTTTACTAAGTAGAAGTGTTAAACTTTGAACCTTCTCGAAACCGAGAGGTTATGTAAGGGTCCACTTAACCTACGGCATATTAGTGTCTTCAAAAACATTTGGAAATCACGAGTAATTTTGTTTTAAACCTACAAGCACAATGTTTATTTCAATCACTGTGATGTCTCTCAATTTCACTCCCGATGTCACTCTCGATGTCACTCCCTTGCCTCTACCTCATTTCAACTCTCTCACCCTCTCCCGTCCGCGAACCCTCTCACTTGCCCTCGACCCCTCTCACTCGCTCTTGACCCCTCTCACTTGCGCTCGGTCCCTCTCATTTGCCCTTGACCCCTCTCACTCGCTCTTGACCCCGCTCACTCGCTCTCGACCCCTCTCACTTGCTCTCGAGACTCCTTTCACTCACTCTCGAACACTCTCACTTGCCCTCGACCCCTCTCGATCCCTCTCACTTGCGCTCGACCCCTCTCACTTGCCCTTGGTCTCTCACTTGCCCTCGACCCCTCTCACTCGCTCACGACCCCTCTCACTTGTGCTCGACCCCTCTCAGTCACTCTCGACCTCTCTCACTTGCGCTCGACCCTTCTCTCTCGCTCTCGACCCCTCTCACTTGCGCTCGGTCCCTCTCACTCGCTCTCGACCCCTCTCACTGGCTCTTGTCCCTTCTCACTCGCTCTCGACCCCTCTCACTGGCTCTTGTCCCTTCTCACTCGCTCTCGACCCCTCTCACTTGCTCTCGTCCCTTCTCACTCGCTCTCGACCCCTCTCACTTGCTCTCGTCCCTTCTCACTCGCTCTCGACCCCTCTCACTTGCTCTCGTCCCTTCTCACTCGCTCTCGACCCCTCTCACTTGCTCTCGTCCCTTCTCACTCGCTCTCGACCCCTCTCACTTGCTCTCGTCCCTTCTCACTCGCTCTCGACCCCTCTCACTTGCTCTCGTCCCTTCTCACTCGCTCTCGACCCCTCTCACTTGCTCTCGTCCCTTCTCACTCGCTCTCGACCCCTCTCACTTGCTCTCGTCCCTTCTCACTCGCTCTCGACCCCTCTCACTTGCTCTCGTCCCTTCTCACTCGCTCTCGACCCCTCTCACTCGCTCTCGACCCCTCCACCTCTGCCCCGGCCACGCTCCCTCACCCTCGTCACCCCTTCTCCCACCTTCCCTGTTCCGCTCCATCTCTATCTTCCTATCTCTTCTCATCGCTGTCCGTCTCGCCCCGTCCCTCTCTCCAGATCTCTGCATCTCTCCCCTCTCTCGTTTCATCACTTTCCCGGTCTCTCTCCCCATCACACTCCCCGTCTCTCTCCATATGCCTTCCCCATCTCTCTCTGTGTATATACAGAGGGATATATCCCTCCTCTCGTTTCATCACTTTCCCAGTCTCTCTCCCCATCACACTCCCCGTCTCTCTCCATATTCCTTCCCCATCTCTCTCTGTGTATATACAGAGGGATATATCCCTCCTTCTCTCGTTTCATCACTTTCCCAGTCTCTCTCCCCATCACACTCCCCGTCTCTCTCCATATTCCTTCCCCATCTCTCTCTCTATGTGTATATACAGAGGGATATATCCCTCCTTCTCTCGTTTCATCACTTTCCCAGTCTCTCTCACCATCACACTCCCCGTCTCTCTCCATATTCCTTCCCCATCTCTCTCTGTGTATATACAGAGGGATATATCCCTCCTTGTCTCGTTTCATCACTTTCCCAGTCTCTCTCCCCATCACACTCCCAGTCTCTCTCCATATTCCTTCCCCATCTCTCTCTGTGTATACACAGAGGGATATATCCCTCCTTGTCTCGTTTCATCACTTTCCCAGTCTCTCTCCCCATCACACTCCCCGTCTCTCTCCATATCCCTTCCCCATCTCTCTCTGTGTATACACAGAGGGATATATCCCTCCTTCTCTTGTTTCATCACTTTCCCAGTCTCTCTCCCCATCACACTCCCCGTCTCTCTCCATATTCCTTCCCCATCTCTCTCTGTGTATACACAGAGGGATATATCCCTCCTTGTCTCGTTTCATCACTTTCCCAGTCTCTCTCCCCATCACACTCCCCGTCTCTCTCCATATTCCTTCCCCATCTCTCTCTGTGTATACACAGAGGGATATATCCCTCCTTCTCTCGTTTCATCACTTTCCCAGTCTCTCTCCCCATCACACTCCCCGTCTCTCTCCATATTCCTTCCACATCTCTCTCCGTGTATATACAGAGGGATATATCCCTCCTTCTCTCGTTTCATCACTTTCCCAGTCTCTCTCCCCATCACACTCCCCGTCTCTCTCCATATTCCTTCCCCATCTCTCTCTGTGTATATACAGAGGGATATATCCCTCCTTCTCTCGTTTCATCACTTTCCCAGTCTCTCTCCCCATCACACTCCCCGTCTCTCTCCATATTCCTTCCCCATCTCTCTCTGTGTATACACAGAGGGATATATCCCTCCTTCTCTAGATATCTCTCCATCTCTCTGTGTATACACAGAGGGATATATCCCTCCTTGTCTAGATATCTCTCCATCTCTCTATCTGTATGTCTGTATATATATCTGTATGACACTATCTCTCACTCATCCTTGGAATCCGTGTCTCGTCCACACGCAGGCACACATTTTCCTAAACTGTTAATATATTATTTAATAATTTATTCATTATTCGAAAATCTCAAAACCAATATTTCCGAGGAAATGTGTTAACAGAATCTTAACACACTTAACACTTAACAAAAAAAAAAAAAAAAAAAAAAAAAAAAAAAAAAAAAAGAACAACGATGATCCATTTCACGAAAGTTTTGTTTTCCGAAACTCAGACAGATAACAAGGAATATCTCCGAAATGGTTCACCCTACAAGAAAATTTATTGAGACATAAATTGTGTATTTTAGCAAGGTCTACATTTTTTGTATAGTATGATTTGGTCTATTTCGAACGGTTTACCAGTTATGCAAGTCGTCCGGAGTAAGTACGACTACAGGGGCCATAGCCAGAAAATTCAAGATATACATTTCATTTGTCATCAAAATAAATCAAATATTTGACATTTTAATCAAAGTTGTTAGAGACATTTTCAGGAAGATCAACATTTTCGAAGAATTTCCCATGTAAAGGGTAGTTTAGGGTGGGGCTATTTTCTTCAAAATCTTCGTGTCACATCCTTGAAAGACATTAAACTTAAATACCAACTTTGGTTTTTAACCGACTTTTCGTTTTTGAGTTATGCTGTCCAGAGGGTGACACACAGACACACACGGACCTTTTTCTAAAAATGCTTTTTTTTTTTTTTTTTTTTTTTTTTTTTTTGATTCAGGGGTCCTCTAAACATATATTTCCGGTGAAATCTCGACATCGAATACAATACTTCCCCTACTTACCAGTACAGAAAGTAATACATATACCTACATGCCGAATTTCGCAGTGATCGGTCTAGTGGGGTAGCAGATTGTCGTACATACACTCGGTTTGAATAGGAATAAGAAAAATGTGAAATTTTCCAATGTTTCTCTTCATAAGAAACTTCCTCGCACTTAAACGAATATCTGAAAAAAAAAATAAAAAGAAAATTAAATAAAAAAAAAAAAAAAAAAAAAAAAATAATAATAATAATAATAATAATAATAATAATAATAATAATAATAATAATAATAATAATAATAATAATAATAATAATAATAATAATAATAATAATAATAATAATAATAATAATAATAATAATAATAATAATAATAATAATAATAATAATGAAAACATTAAAATATCTTAAACATATGGTAGATAATTTAATCAAAATCGTTAGTCATTTTTTTAGGAAATCAAAATTTTTCCAAGAAGTTCATATAAAGGGTAGTTTTGCATGGAGGGATGGATCTTTCTTTTTTTTTAATGTATTTGAAATATTGCATCTTTAGAAGACGCTGAACTTAAATACGAAATTTAGTATGTTTAATACCTTTACAGTTACGTTGTTCAGACAAACACACGTACACATACCTATGCACAGATATTTTTCTAAAAATACTCTTTTTAATCAGGGGCTTCAAAATATGTATTTCCAGATATACAATTTTTTTGTGGAATACGGTATTTCTCCTACTTAGTGTAAATAGTAGTAGAGAAATTGATAATATATATATTTGTAATTTTTAAGACATTTATTTCCTTTAACAAAAAACAGAATTGTGAGGGCACCAGTCCGGCAGCGTTCGCTGACCTTCGGTCGGTCATGACGTCGTCGACAGAGTTCGATCTATTTGGTGTATTGATTTCTCACCTTGTTCCGTGCACAGCAATGTTAATTTAGATTTGGCAAGTGCATTTTTTTAATCAATCCGACATCGTTACAACGGTGCGCGAGAAGTTCGTAGCCTTCATCGCAAAATCGATGTGGCAGTAATCGAGATCTATCGAACTTGTTTTCTAGCAACATTCAGTGTAGCCAACATGGCAACAAATAGTGTTATTGTTTTTTTTTTATGTTTTTTAACCCAGCAGGTCATATCATACAATGTTGAAATGGGTGTAATGGTCAGAGGAGCCCCGAAAAAATAGTCTTATTGTCATAAAATCAGAGTTAATCAATTTTATTAACCAGTAAATACTATTGCATTATCTTGTGACTTAAGATCACAGACAATGTTGTGTTATGATTGACGAGAGCTTATCTGTGTCTATCCTTCATCATGATTTACTAGAAATATTAATTTAAATATTAATTTGACTTGAAGGAAATCTGAGAAACTAATTTGTAAACATGTAAGTGTATTTCTGACACGTCCAAAATCATATATATGACAAACTGGGTGAAATAAATATCATCATCACCACCACCACCGCCGCCGCCGCCACCGCCGCCACCACCACCAGCATCATCATCATCATCATCATGCCCACCTCGGTAGCCTGATGGTTAGCGTGTCTGCCTCACGGTCAAGAGGTCGCGAGTTCAAATCTCGCTTAGGGTAAGTTATCCGGGTAAGGTTTTTTTTTTCCGAGGTTTTTTTTTTTTTTTTTTTTTTGTCGGTCTGGGTGGCTCAGTTGGTTAGGTGCTGGTCTACTGATCCCAATGTCGCGGGTTCAAACCCGGCCCAGGCCGATGGTTTTTAAGTGTGCTTAAAAACGACAGCTCCATGTCAGTAGATTTACTGGCATGTAAAAGAACTCCTGCGGGACGAAATTCCGGCACACCAGCGACGCTGATGTGATCCTGGCAATCGACAGCGTCGTTAAACAACAAAATAATAATTTTCCGAGGTTTTCCCTACCCTGAGAAGACGAATGTCGGGTAACTTTGAGCATCATTTCACCCATGTCGTTTCATTCATTCGTCCGATATGACACAATGTTGGAGGACGTTAATTTAAAAAAAAAATCATCATAATCACCACCACCATCGTCATAATCATTATCATCATCAATCATCATCATCAATCATCGTCGTCAATCGTCATCATTATGGGGTACGATTAGCAAAAATTTAGCCAAATTAGTATTAGTAATGGAAGAATCATGGAACTTTTTCCCAACATTTTAAGTAATAATCTTGTTTTAACCAGTAAAAATATTAATAATATAAATTATTATTAATAAATTAATAACGAATGTAAAATAGACCATCACAAAAGTACGCAGGGTAATCTGCAGCTCACTTTCTAATGTTGGCATCAATGCACGGTATTGTTGCATGGTGAAAGAAAAAATGGAAACGATAGAAAAATCAACTGAGGAACATCAGAGAATATAAAGTCGGTAAGCATATCTTTCATAGCAAGAAATGTGTGAAACATTGTGTCATTCACGCTTGGCTTCCTTAGTTCTAGGGAATTTCCATTTGTGTGCATTCTTCATGTTCGTAGAAATTATTTTGTAATTTTCATATGTGGGATGTTGCAATTATCTCGTAGCACCTAACCTTCAGAACCTAATAAGGCTATGTTTGAATCTTATTATCAATAAAACGTAAAACTCGCATGTGTTACAGCTGTGATGACCGTGATGGCAGTTTCTATCAATGAAATCTGTGAAAACACAAAGCTTGCTCGTGAAATGGCTTTGATGGGGAATTATGAGACTTCAGGTGTTTATTATCAAGGAGTTGTGCAGCAAATTCACAAGCTTCTCATGAGCATCGGAGATCCCACGCGGAAAGGGAAGTGGCAACATGTAAGTCAGATTAGAATAATCAAATGTATCATGAGGCAGAATTATGTTGGTTAAATGAAAATCTTTTGCATTACTTTAGAATAATACACAAAATATATAATACAGGATGCATATCAGCTTCCAACTATATTGCATTGCTTTGAAGAGAAACGCACAATTAGTGGAGCATGGTATAAATATCATAGTTACTCTTTTGTCAGTATAATGCATTGGTACCTACCACAGCAGAGGGGAATTATTCATGTCGTAGTAATTATAATGAACCAACATTAAAATACATTAAATAATTTTAACATGTAATCAAAGGAGCACTAGTGGACAGTACTGGTTCTGTAATATCTAACCTCACTTTTAGGCTCCCCTCCAAATGAAGTTGGTTCCCCCACCACGAGTGTTTGCTTTTTGAGGTTAGTGCTTCCACCATCAGTGTTTCCTTGCAGTGCATGGCTGGGAAAAGGAAGTGCACCAAGGGTCATGCTAATTTATTTATTTTGTTATTTTTATTTTAAAGGAAATGGGGCAAGGAGAGGATTGTCTTTCTTTCTGAGAAGTTTGAAAACAGTGTTGTTATAATCAATTTAACTTAAAAACAACACTTACATTTATAATTTTCCGGAACGCGTTTTGGAAAGTTAACCTCCGAAATGCATTCCGGAAAATTGTAAATGTAAGTGTTGTTTAGTGTTATTAATTGACTCACCTTTTAAATTAAAAAGGAGAGGATTATTTACAAGTGAAGCAATACATTTTATTTCTTTATATTTGTTGTTGTAAGGAAGATGGCAAGGAACGGGTAGTCTGTATGTAAAAAGATTACATTTTGTTTTTGCCAAGTATTAAGTTGGTGACACGGTGTGCTGGGAAAGGAAATATTGGTATGGGCAATCATGTGGTCTGTGAGGAAGTAGTGGTGGGGGAATCAAAGGGGAGGTTGAAAACTACAGTCACGTGAAGGGATTGTTGTTGTAGTGTTAAACACCCGCTTTTACTACTATGGCACCGCAGGCGGTGACACTGATGATACATGGAATGAAGATGGAGCACCGGTGGAATGAGAAGGTGGGGGAAACCGGAGCACCCGGAGAAAACCTGCCCTGACGCCGCTTCGTCCACCACAAATACCATGTGCTGGTCCCTGGGATCGAACCCGGGCCACCTAGGTGGTAGGCGAGTGCGCTAACCGCTCGGCCACACGTGAAGGGATGCAGACTGTCCACTATTCCCACCAAAGGTGCAAGGAGAAAGTCTGAACTGTAAGTCATCGTTTTAAGTGTTGCCCTTCCTTCCGTTCTATTATTGGATATAATTGAAAATACACTTGCAAACAACACTCAAGATGTTTGTCTTTTCACTGTTAATATAATGTAAAGAAATTAAGAATTGAAATTTTATATCCAGTTTATAGAATTTCTTCCTTACCTGGCCTAAGATAACACCGGCCTGCGAAGATTTTGTGGCATAGAATATTTTACATCATAATGGTCAGTTTGGATGCTCCGATTTCGAAAGTAATAATAGTTTTTGCATATCATATACAGATTTTGAACAGTTCTGATTCAACTTACAGCATGGTTCATTAAAATATGTAAACATCCTAAATAATATCAAGTCATACTGTGGCAATGTCTGGTAATGTTGAATCCATCTTATAAACATTTATTGCATAATACATAAATAGGAACGTATCTTGGAATCCACAGTCCAGTCTTAAAACTCTTCTCAGCTGGTCTATTTTAAAGCCGTGTTGTGTTGCGAATGTTATGTGAACAAGATGGCAAGCTCGAGTGGTATATCTAGGAGGGGCTGTGTGAACAAACCCAACAATTTCTGTTATGTCTGGTTGTTATGTGATAAAGCAACAGAAAAGAATCATTACTGCATTTATCAAGAGTTTATATCTGGTCTATTTTATAATGAAATTAGGAGATTAAGACAAGAAGTTTGCTCCTCATATTGTGTGTAAAAGTTGTGTAGAATATCTAGACAGTGGTACAATGGAATTCGTCCATCTATGCCCTTTTGTGTTACTATTGGTGCTGTTTTTAATGAAATGGGCTGTGCTATGAGACTCGTTTTCTATCTACAAGGTCGTGGTAACAGATGGAATGCATATATCAATGTTTCTTTATCACAATGTATTTATTTATTAACACTTCGATACTTTACACTCTCCGCACCATATTAAATACTTAAAAACCTTTACACTTTTTTAATTTAGTAGAATTTATGCTGGATGAAAGTTTGGTGAAAGTTCCATGTTCACATGCTACCAAAACACGTGTTATCACCTTGAACATATAGACGCTAGTAAACTGTTTCTTGGCGTCGCTTTTTGACATGACACACCGTCATTTTCGTCTTCATCCGCCGTATTCATCCGCGCAAATAGTTCTTTCTTGTTAGGGAAGTGATCCCAATTATCGTCTCCTATTTTTATTATGGAACACAAACAATTCTAATATTTATACACTTTTAACAAACATTTACATGAACGATTTTCTATTGGGGTCTTCTAATATTCTGTCTCACTATGGTATGGCGCGAACTACAAAATCATATTAATGAATGTCATTTTTGTCTGTATAATATATCTTAATTCAATAGGAAAAACAAGGCAGGCATTATATATCCAATTTGTCATCAGCAAGTGTGCCCCATGGACCTAATGTTTATTCTATCACCACTATTGCTAGAAAGTGTAGAAGCTGAAATAAATTGGTCCCCAGCCTTAGAAGATAACATTCCAAATCCATTGAGTCAGTCAAAATTAAATGATTTGGTATGTGATTTGGGTCTTACAAAGAAAAAAGTGAAGTTTTAGCACCTTGAATAACTTTCTGTTGGTGCAGACTTAGAGAAAGAGTTAAAATATTATGTGAAAGAAGGAGAACTAGTGTATTGTTGTGATATCGCTAACTTGATAAGTCGTCTTGGAACAGCTTACAAAGTAAACGATTGGCATCTGTTTATTGACTTGAGCAAGAGAAGTCTGAAAGGTGTTCTGCTACACAAAAGCAATGTGTTTCCTTCGGTTTCAATATCTCTACATCCCTTAAAGAAAGGAAAACTAAATTTATGTTGTAATTTACTATCAATTGGATGAAAAGGTTTATGCTACGTATGGAATTGAATAGTTTCTGTCATTCATAAGCTGTTCACCTTAATCTGAAGTTAAGGTTCGTGTCAAACCTTCTGCATATGAGCTTCAGAGGCTCCATGGCCGTAGCGAATCACAGGCCTAAAGTCAGAACTAGCTTTGTCTCACTTAATAATTACTAGATTAATGCTCAGGTATTAATAGTCTATTACAAGCTTAAAACTTATATCGGTATAAACAGAATGAGCGTGCAAGTATGTACAAAGAAAGAGCGTAAATTTAACTTCATTGTTTGTGTATTTAGGCAGACTTGAGCTGTTAATAGAGGAGTGAATAAGTGCACTGTTAACTTGCTCCTTTCTCCTAATACACCGCTAATTACTTAGACCAGGGTAGAGAACAAATAGATGATATGCAGTTCTATAAATTTGTAGAAGCTCGTAACATGTTGCTAAGTAAAGCAACTGTTTGTATTGGTGATAGAAGAGGAAAAAAATAGTGTTTTACATAGTTAAGGACAAGTTGTTTATAGGGTGTATGAGTTTTATAAAAGGCTTTCAGAAAAATAAAATATAAAAAAAGTGATGAAGAAAGGTGCAAACTTGTAGCATGCTGCCATATGCAGCATGTTATTATCTTTTGTAAGAAGCGGATGGCAGTGCATGATTTGCTATATTTGCAGGTGCAGCAGCAGATAGCCCAAGAATATGAGCAAGTGAAGGCCACTACAAACACACTGCAACTCTTCAAAGTGGATGCTCATATAGACAGAGCCCTGGGTAAGAATATCACCATTTAAAAAAATGTAAAATTTGCAGTTTTTTGTCAGTCTAGTTTCAGTTTCTACACCAGAACTTACTGGAACATGAAATTTACAGAAATTCACACACGTCATGAGATGTTTTAGAAACCATTATTGAAATTGCCTTTTCCTGAGCTGCCAAACATAACTGTAGCTAATAATTGATTCTCGGGTGATCAGCTGCGTCAAATTTATAAAATTCAAGCTTTTAACCATTTGATTCTCCATGGTCTTCATCAGGATAAAAATCATACTGGTATATATACACAAACAAGGTGTGCAGAGCCAAATAGGTCTTGGGCAATGAGCGTGGAGAGCCCAGCGATTGGCTGCTTGCTTAAGGTAGGGTGGGCCTCCGTGGATAGGATTTTCCTGTAATGTTAGTCAGTTGTCCTGATCTGCTTGAATTGTCTATGATGGTATGTTTGATGGCCGATGCCAGGGTTGCCAACTTTTAAAAGTAAAATTATCATACCGGCCACTCAAAATTATAGATTTGGATTCAAAATTATCGTACATCACAAACCAGATGCTGCAACAATGTAATGTCAGCACAACACTTATGAAAATGTAATATTATTGATGTTTATGGTATCCACTTACAAGATTGATGACCTTAATCAGTAGTTCAACTTTAGCACTTATGTTTCTCGCACTATTCATCTGAAAGTTCATCATCTTCCTCAACTGTTGTAGCATTATACAAATTTGTTGTTGAGATAAACTTTAATATCTTCTCGGTAACTTGCACACCACATTCTTTTATAAGCTGAGACGACAGAATAAATCCATTTACCATATCTAGCCCCAATCTGTTTCTAACTTTGGCTTTTTTAAGCCCAGTTTAGAAAAAAGTCTTCCACAAGAAGCGTTTCTGTTGGGCAATGAAACCACTGACAATGCAAACTCATCCGCTTCTTTGAAATCAGTATTTCCACCAAGGTGACACATGTGTTTATTTCACACGGAATATCACGTATTCCGAGTTTTCTCCATTGATCATCAATTTTCTGAACAGTGCCTTCTTCATTGAGGTTACCAGATCTGGGCACACTGGCAACAAGAGGATAGAGGGTAGAAGGATTAGTAGGATATGGAATGGTTTTCTTAGAGGGGTGGAGACAGGCCATGAGGGCAAAAGTGGTGTTGCTATTTGTAATTAATTTTATTTTGCTGGTGTGACAAACCAGTGAAAACGATACTTTGCCGGTATTGAACTATCAACATTCAAATTATCGTACACCCCCTTAATTATCACATTAAAATTATCATATGCCCGCATAATTATTGTATGGGTTGGCAACCCTGGCCGGTGCCCAAACCATGCTTAGTTTGTGTCCAGAAACACCATGGAAACCCAGTTATTGTCCGGTTGATAATGGAGGAAAGTTAACCTTTGAAACGTGTTCCGGAAAACTATGTTGTAAGTGTTGTTCAGTGTTATTAGTTGACTCACCTTTTAAATTAAATTAATTACAACACTGTTTTCAAACTTCTATGAAAGGAAGGTACTCACTGAAAATTTCTAAATAACCAAACTTATGAGAAACATCATGTTAATAAATTCTTATTATGCAATGCTTTTTCATAAAAGTAGGACAATGAGGGAGTGTATTTCTCTACCACTTTCCTATGGTGTTAGAAGTAATGCATTCCATCCAAAAGTATATCAAAATTCCACTCAATAGGTTTTGAGATCCTCTAATGCCAAAGAGAAGAATATTTTGAGAGAGTTAGTGACTGATAGAGAGGGGGAAAGGGCGAGACTTGAAAACAAAAAATTGAATAATTGTCATAGTTGGTGTTTAAGTTCTGCACATTCCAAGCATATGATAGAAAGATTTTCAAATAAATTCCTACCCTGAGCTACTGTTTATAAAGATTTTTTTGTTTTTATTTTCTCAGAAATGGCTTTAACAACTTTGAGTAAGACTGCCTGAGTAGTTAAGTGGTCTACAGTCTGGCTTCTCAACCTGTAGGTACCAGGTTAAATGCCCAGTTGGGGCAAATGGATTTTTCTTGAATTAGAATCTTTCCCTATCCTCTGAAGAATATTCAAGTATGCACCTGCGAGTGAATGTGAGTGCTTGGTGTTAAAATGATTAAAAGCTGCTGTGAAAGAACCTTCAATTACTTCTCAAGTCACAGCCCCTCATATAACTATACAAGTTAAAGGGAACCACACAAATGAAACAATGAAAGGAAAAACAGTTTTGATTAAAACACCAAGTATTTGCATAACTTAATGTCCTCAAATTGTTATTAATAGTCTGTGAAGTCCACTTGATTCCAAATGAACTCTATGAACTGTCAATGTTGTGGGTTGTTGTAGTGTTTAACGCCCACTTTTACTACTACGGCACCGCAGGCGGTGGCACTAATGATACATGGAATGAAGATGGAGCACCGGTGGAATGAGATGGCAGGGAAAACTGGAGCACCCAGAGAAAACCCGACCTGACGCCGCTTCGTCCACCACGAATACCACATGCGGGTCCCTGGTATCGAACCCGGGCCACCTAGGTGGTAGGCGAGTGTGCTAACTGCTCGGCCACGGCGCCGCCATGAACTGTCATTCATAACTTCATCCAGACTCATTATAACACGCAGCTGTCAAATAAGTTTTTTTGTAACAATAGCTATTTTTAAAATATTTAGTTTATATATATTTTTAGTTTTCCCAGGTGAACTGCCATGCTGCATTTATGACGCATTTTGAGCTATTCTGATTTTTTTCTGCATGGGTTAATTAATGAAGAAAACTGACTTGTGATATTAGAACAGTTGATTCTATTTTTCACATTATGTATATAATCGGGTGCATATTGTTTAATTTGACATTATTTCTAGTCAGCTTGTCATAACAGAATATGAATAGATGAATACATAACCTTTCATATGAGTACTATAATATACAGAGAGACTCAACAAATTGGAAACCAGCTGCACAGTGTCCACATCCTCAGTGCTTGTCGTCTGCTGCTATCATAGAAAGATGTGGATGAAATCATACAACATTTTAAAACTATTTTTAAAGGCTTTACTTACCAACTTTATGAAAGGAGATGCTTATCAGAGCTCTGAGAAGCTTAATATTGTGTATGGTGCAGCATTAGCAGAGAAAGAGTTATAGGGCCAAGTTTTTTCGAGTCAACAGTTGATGCCTGTACATACGTGAATACAATTTGGCCCTTTTTTAGAGAATTAACCAACAGGGAGCATCATTTTACCTTTTTTTAAAAAGACTCTGCAGCAGCTTGGTGCAGTTTTTAAATATTAAATGATGCATTGCTTTTGAGCTTTCGACTCTTTTATAATCTCGGGTAGTGGTACAGGATGAATAATCGTAGACTCAGTTATGTCTTTATGTGATATTTTATTCGCTCCTTTCTCATAATATTTTAAACATGTGTCACAATAATGAACACTTTTCGTTTGTGGATCGACTTTCTTAACACCTCCACTATGTATCGTGAATCAATATTTCATTTTTGCTGTCTTCTACGGCGCACATATTAAAATATGTCTTACTTCGGTGGATGCTGCTTACTAAGAGAGTGATTGAATTTGCCTCATATTTTTGCTATATATATGTATTCATCTGTGTATATGTATATTTTAAAGCGTCCTCTATGGTGTCATCTTTTTATATTTCCTAGTCCGCAAAATCTTAAGAAAGCGATCTAAATCTAACTTCCTAGCATTTTTGGTATTACATTTAAAATAATCCTTAAAAGTATATACATTAAATTGAGACATAATAATCAACAATTATGATACTGTGACTTTTGGTGTGGGTGTGAAGTAAAGTAGACAGATGTAGTCGAGATAAAGAAACACTTTTATTTCCGTAAACAGTAACTTGTACACTCGTTGCAACAGCAAGAAAGTCTTTTCCGATTCTCCAACAGCACGGCTCCGAATTCGTAACACAAAGAACTAACTCTTCTCCGTCGGCACAACGCTTCACATCGTTTGTCCGTCTCCGTCAGCACGACTACTCAACCTTCACATACGTCTGACTGCTCTTTTCACACTTTACCGCTATTTATATCTCCCAGGCACTATTCTGGAAGCTTCAGGAACGTTCACTTATTGCGGCGAGATACAAAGTAGAAGACTCCAGAAGAATCTATCCTTTTCTCTCTTTCGGCAAGCGCCCCAACAATGCGGCCATTCTCTGTCTCTTTCCTTCGGCTCCTTTGCGGTAGTGCCGACAATAATGCGATGGGTGACACTGCGGTTGTCGGCAATTAGATGCGGCGGGCGCGGTGACAATACTAATAAACAAACAATATTCTCAACAATTGAACAATGAAACAAAACAAACAAAATCAACTACAAATAAAATTTAAGTCAAATTCATAATGTTTTTTTATATATTTTGGGGACAAACCATATATTCTGTCTCAAGCTCATACGGCCACTCTTTCGATGAGAACAGTTGAAAGTGTGTTTCAGGCAATTATTAGTAGAGATTTATGGTCCCCTCAGTCCCGTGACCTCATACCCTGCAATTTCTATCTCTGGGGTAACTTAAAACATAAAGTGTACAAGACAAACCCACACATCCTGGAAGAATTAAAACAAAATATCTGCCAGGAAATTCAGCATTTCTCAACGTGAACTATGGCAAGTGATGGATAGTTTCCTAAAGAGCTGCCAAAAATGCATAGACAACGACGGTGGGCAGTTTCAGCATCTTTCATAAATTTAGTAAGTAAAGCCTTTAAAAGTAGTTTTAAAAATGTTGTGTGGTTTCATCTGCGCCTTTCTATGATAGTGACGGATGACAATAAGCGCAGAGGGTGCTGACAGACAAGACACTGTGCAGCCCATTCAGAACTTGTTGACCCTCAGTATGAGGAAATATGTGAAGCTATATTGGTTAGAGAAAGTCATATGAGTGCGACACATCTCATATTCTTTCTTTTTTAATAACTTTTATTTTATTCATGCTGGTTAGAAAGTGCACTCATCTTCTGTTGCACATTCATGTTTTCAGACTCGGTAGAGGGTAGGCATCCCGCACTCCAGTGAGAATTGAACCTGGGATCTCTGGGTTGAGAAGTTGGAATGCTAACCAATACTATTGCATAAAGAAGTTGAATGAGACCTAAATATTTGTTTACCAAGCATCAAAATCATTTCAGTCATTCTTGAGACCCCCACCCCCAAAAGAAGCTCATGCTAGTGATTAGATTTGTATGTGAAATAATATTAAAATGTGTACAGGTACGCCGGCCTACAGAAACGCAACTTTTGAAGAACCAACACGAGATCCTACAGCCTGGTATAATCCAACTCATGATCCAGACGTGTGGCCACCTCCCCCTGACCGCGACCCAGATGTGTGGCCACCACCAACTCCAGTAGAGCACAAGTATGTATTATAGCGTTGACTGATGTTACTGACGTTGATCCTTTAACTCTGAAATGGATGTCTTTCTGTTGCAGACCTGCACCTCAAATAAAACCCATCCGAGGACAGGCCAAGAAGAATGATCCAGCCGTGAAACCAGGAGCACGTAACCAAAGAGCTGTCAACACTAATGCAAGGAAATTTGATCCTCGCCCCAATAAAAGAGATGAAAAACCTGCAGGGAAGGTTGTGAAGAAGGAAGATAAGAAAGAGGAAAACAAATTAGATAATAAGGTATTCATGTGTGTCCACTTATTTGTTCAGTCCTCATGCATGTAAAGTATTGTCTTATGAATTTCATTTTCTAGAAATACCAAGTTTACTTTCATTTGTTTCATGATCGGGAAACTTGCTCATCAAAATTAATATTACTCGTATATTACAAATTAGAATGGAACTTGGATAATTCAAAGCTGAAGGGACAAGAGAAATATTTGAAATATCCAAAGATTCAAATTACAAAAGTTACTGTAAAATTGACTTAATTAACTCACTTGAACACACACTCGTTGACATAGGAATTTTGTGGTTGACACTCTTCACATTTTTACTTGAGGCACTACTTAAACTTGTCTCCTCATTCTTCAGATAAGTTGACAAAGTGTTTGGTGGTATACCATATTCTTCCAGATTGTTCCTTCAAACCCTTTTCAACTTCTTGAATGACGGCAACCTTTTCCATGAAAGTTAGTCTTGTACTGGACACACGCTTTACTAAGAGACATAGTGGCACTGATTTGTGATACACTGAACAGTAGGTGCACATGTTTTAAACAAGGGGATGTGGGAGCAGGTGTAGAAACTCAAGGCCAGCAGATAGAAAAGCTATTCCACCCGACAAAACGAACAACCTGGAGCGACGGATGTCCCCTGTTTTGCAGAAACACATGGATGAAGTTATATTAAATTTTCGCATTTAGATTAATTTTCAAGTAACGTTTCTGAACAAAAACTTTGAATTAATGAAAATGGAATTTGAATTACTTTTTTTTTTTTTTTTAATTTTTTTTTTTAAATATTGCCTTAATACAAAATTCAAGGGACCAAAAACAATCTTTGAATTAACAATTTTGAATTATTAACGTTTGAATAATTCAAATTCCACTGTGTTTATAAACACTTAGGGTGTTTTTAAACACACAAGCCATGTATGGGCAATGTTTGAGAGGTAGAATTGAAACTGATAAACAATGTCACAGCTGGGATTTGAACCATAGACCCTCCGCTTACCAGGCAGGTGCTCTTAATGGTAAAATGTAAAACAGTTGGCAAACCCTAGTGTAGCTTTATGCAGATATATTTCATGGCCATAAAAAAGGGAAAACATTCAATGAAAAATTGAAGCTATTAACAGTGAAGCAACAGAATGTAAAATAAAAACAAACTTAGAGACTAAAAGTTTCACTTATCTTAGTAATTGCTGCAAGTTGTTAAAATGTGGTGGAAGCACAATGAAACGTGTCAGCAGCATTTAACAACTTGCAGCAATTGCTAAGATAAGTGAAACTTTTAGTCTCTAAGTTTGTTTTTATTTTAGATAAGGGAAAACATGTTTCTGTAGCTACTTGCTCCTTACATTAGTTCCTGGTTGCTTGTTGGAATATTTCATTTGACTTGTTTCAGGAAAAGACTGACAAAGAAAAGGAAGACCTAGAGGAGGAAGAGAAAAGATTTGAAGGTTCGGGTTATGACCGTGATCTAATAGATATGCTAGGTAATTATCTGAGACACTGTAAAATGTAATTTTATTATGTACTTGCTTCAATATGCAACTAATGTTATTTGTATTGTGGTAATAGAGAGGGACATCGTTCAGAAGAATCCTAATATCCGCTGGGATGACATTGCTGACTTACACGAAGCCAAACGTTTGCTTGAAGAAGCTGTTGTTCTGCCAATGTGGATGCCAGACTTCTTCAAGGTAATACTTCTAATGAAGCATTCTTATATCAGAAACTGTAAATGTAGGACAATAAACAATACAGAGTAGAGAAAGCTTTGTGAATGTAATACATGAGATTTGTTTTTGTGTAATGTTTGTTAGGAAGTAATTAAATGAGTACTCAGTATGATTGTTTGCTAGGGCATAAGGAGACCTTGGAAAGGAGTACTGATGGTGGGGCCGCCAGGGACGGGAAAGACCATGCTCGCTAAGGCAGTGGCCACTGAGTGTTGCACCACCTTCTTCAACGTATCTTCCTCTACGCTGACTTCCAAATATCGCGGCGAATCAGAAAAACTAGTCAGGCTGCTGTTTGAAATGGCACGCTTTTATGCACCTAGCACAATTTTCATTGATGAAATAGACTCATTGTGTTCGAGGCGAGGGTCTGAATCCGAGCATGAAGCTTCCAGGAGAGTGAAATCTGAGTTACTGGTGCAGATGGATGGCATCAGTTCTAACAGGTAACTAACTTCATACTGCATTTCTTCTATCTGGTTTAGGAATTAGAACTGAAGATATCAACATGATCGTTGACTTGGTAGGTGAAGTTTTAATTTGCCACGTGTTTATTGTATGGTACAGTTGCAACTGTTTCTTTCCCATCTTCTTTTTCAAGCCATTACCTTTGGGAAGCCAATGGAGATTGATGCAATTTTCTTTAAGGTGCATAATGAGTAAAGTGGTGCCTGGGTTTTATGGTTCACCCTGCCACTCATTCCATCAAGTGCTCCATCATCACCTTTCTGTTCAAACATTTTGCCTGCGTTTCATATCACCCTCTTCCTCACTATCATACCTGGTGCTTGGCTGACCACCCGCTTCCAGGTGTTCACTCTGTTCGGTACATAGGTTCCTGTGTTCCCTGACAGACGTCTGACTATAGACACTATCTTGTAAGTCCTACATAAGGGGAGGGTAATCACTTCCTCACTCTCATACTGACCACCTCACTCTGTCTGGTACATAGGTTCCTGTGTTCCTTGACAGACGTCTGACTCTAGACACTCTCTTGTAAGTCCTTCATAAGGGGAGTGTAATCACTTCCCCACTCTCATACTGACCACTTCACTCTGTCTGGTACATAGGTTCCTGTGTTCCCTGACAGACGTCTGACTCCAGACACTGGCTTGTAAGTCCTACATAAGGGGAGGGTAATCACTTCCTCACTCTCATACTGACCACTTCACTCTGTCTGGTACATAGGTTCCTGTGTTCCCTGACAGACGTCTGACTCTAGACACTGACTTGTAAGTCCTACATAAGGGGAGGGTAATCACTTCCTCACTCTCATACTGACCACTTCACTCTGTCTGGTACATAGGTTCCTGTGTTCCCTGACAGACGTCTGACTCTAGACACTGAGTTGTAAGTACTACATAAGGGGAGGGTAATCACTTCCTCACTCTCATACTGACCACTTCACTCTGTCTGGTACATAGCTTCCTGTGTTCCCTGACAGACGTCTGACTCTAGACACTGGCTTGTAAGTCCTACATAAGGGGAGGGTAATCACTTCCTCACTCTCATACTGACCACTTCACTCTGTCTGCTACATAGGTTCCTGTGTTCCCTGACAGGCGTCTGACTCTAGACACTGACTTGTAAATCCTACATAAGGGGAGGGTAATCACTTCCTCACTCTCATACTGACCACTTCACTCTGTCTGGTACATAGGTTCCTGTGTTCCCTGACAGACGTCTGACTCTCGATACTATCTTGTAAGTCCTACATAAGGGGAGGGTAATCACTTCCTCACTCTCATACTGACCACCTCACTCTGTCTGGTACATAGGTTCCTGTGTTCCTTGACAGACGTCTGACTCTAGACACTCTCTTGTAAGTCCTTCATAAGGGGAGGGTAATCACTTCCCCACTCTCATACTGACCACTTCACTCTGTCTGGTACATAGGTTCCTGTGTTCCCTGACAGACGTCTGACTCCAGACACTGGCTTGTAAGTCCTACATAAGGGGAGGGTAATCACTTCCTCACTCTCATACTGACCACTTCACTCTGTCTGGTACATAGGTTCCTGTGTTCCCTGACAGACGTCTGACTCTAGACACTGACTTGTAAGTCCTACATAAGGGGAGGGTAATCACTTCCTCACTCTCATACTGACCACTTCACTCTGTCTGGTACATAGGTTCCTGTGTTCCCTGACAGACGTCTGACTCTAGACACTGAGTTGTAAGTACTAATTAAGGGGAGGGTAATCACTTCCTCACTCTCATACTGACCACTTCACTCTGTCTGGTACATAGGTTCCTGTGTTCCCTGACAGACGTCTGACTCTAGACACTGGCTTGTAAGTCCTACATAAGGGGAGGGTAATCACTTCCTCACTCTCATACTGACCACTTCACTCTGTCTGCTACATAGGTTCCTGTGTTCCCTGACAGGCGTCTGACTCTAGACACTGACTTGTAAATCCTACATAAGGGGAGGGTAATTACTTCCTCACTCTCATACTGACCACTTCACTCTGTCTGGTACATAGGTTCCTGTGTTCCCTGACAGACGTCTGACTCTAGACACTGGCTTGTAAGTCCTACATAAGGGGAGGGTAATCACTTCCTCACTCTCATACTGACCACTTCACTGTGTCTTGTACATAGGTTCCTGTGTTCCCTGACAGACGTCTGACTCTAGACACTGACTTGTAAGTCCTACATAAGGGGAGGGTAATCACTTCCTCACTCTCATACTGACCACTTCACTCTGTCTGGTACATAGGTTCCTGTGTTCCCTGACAGACGTCTGACTCTAGACACTGGCTTGTAAGTCCTACATAAGGGGAGGGTAATCACTTCCTCACTCTCATACTTGTGGGTGTTCACTCTGTCTGGTACATAGGTTCCTGTGTTCCCTGACAGACGTCTGACTCTAGACACTGGCTTGTAAGTCCTACATAAGGGGAGGGTAATCACTTTCTCACTTTCATACTGACCACTTCACTCTGTCTGGTACATAGGTTCCTGTGTTCCCTGACAGACGTCTGACTCTAGACACTGGCTTGTAAGTCCTACATAAGGGGAGGGTAATCACTTCCTCACTCTCATACTGACCACTTCACTCTGTCTGGTACATAGGTTCCGGTGTTCCCTGACAGACGTCTGACTCTAGACACTGACTTGTAAGTCCTACATAAGGGGAGGGTAATCACTTCCTCACTCTCATACTGACCACTTCACTCTGTCTGGTACATAGGTTCCTGTGTTCCCTGACAGACGTCTGACTCTAGACACTGTCTTGTAAGTCCTACATAAGGGGAGGGTAATCACTTCCTCACTCTCATACTGACCACTTCACTCTGTCTGGTACATAGGTTCCTGTGTTCCCTGACAGACGACTGACTCTAGACACTGACTTGTAAGTCCTACATAAGGGGAGGGTAATCACTTCCTCACTCTCATACTGACCACTTCACTCTGTCTGGTACATAGGTTCCTGTGTTCCCTGACAACGTCTGACTCTAGACACTGACTTGTAAGTCCTACATAAGGGGAGGGTAATCACTTCCTCACTCTCATACTGACCACTTCACTCTGTCTGGTACATAGGTTCCTGTGTTCCCTGACAGACGTCTGACTCTAGACACTGACTTGTAAGTCCTACATAAGGGGAGGGTAATCACTTCCTCACTCTCATACTTGCAGGTGTTCACTCTGTCTGGTACATAGGTTTCTGTGTTCCCTGACAGACGTCTGACTCTAGACACTGTCTTGTAAGTCCTACATAAGGGGAGGGTAATCACTTCCTCACTCTCATACTGACCACTTCACTCTGTCTGGTACATAGGTTCCTGTGTTCCCTGACAGACGTCTGACTCTAGACACTGGCTTGTAAGTCCTACATAAGGGGAGGGTAATCACTTCCTCACTCTCATACTGACCACTTCACTCTGTCTGGTACATAGGTTCCTGTGTTCCCTGACAACGTCTGACTCTAGACACTGACTTGTAAGTCCTACATAAGGGGAGGGTAATCACTTCCTCACTCTCATACTGACCACTTCACTCTGTCTGGTACATAGGTTCCTGTGTTCCCTGACAGACGTCTGACTCTAGACACTGACTTGTAAGTCCTACATAAGGGGAGGGTAATCACTTCCTCACTCTCATACTGACCACTTCACTCTGTCTGGTACATAGGTTCCTGTGTTCCCTGACAACGTCTGACTCTAGACACTGACTTGTAAGTCCTACATAAGGGGAGGGTAATCACTTCCTCACTCTCTTGCAGTCAGTATCACTGTCTCACTGGTCACTCCTGACCAGCACGTGCACGTTGACTCCTAGTAACCAGAAACTGCACTGATCCAGCAATATCTCGTGAGATGAACTCAAATGGAATATACACATATAACTCATCTTTAGAAGCTCTACCTCTCTGTGCTAATTGCACAAGTAAACTATTGACAAATCAAACATTCAACCACATTTATTTTTTATTTACACTATGAAGTAAAATGGTACAGGAGCTTAAGTTTCAGTTTAACACCAAGAAGTCAGTATTAAAGTCTGTGTTTTCATACCCCTAACACCTTGTATATGTATACAAACATTATCTCAATCAACTTAAAGTAGAATAAAGATAAAAATAGGCCGTAGTTTCCCTTTGAAGGACCTGCCTCTAGGGTGAGCTAGTCCCTGTCATGTGAATTAAGAACAAATTAGAAACTAAAAGCTCCACTTATTCATATTTCAAGGTGAATGCAACCTGAAACGTGTCAGCAGTATACCAACTTGCAATATTACTAAGATAAGTGGAGCTTTTAGTTTCTAATTTGTTCTTAATTTAAATTCTGTTGTTTCCATGTTAACAGCATCAATTTTTCCTTAATCCCTGTAACCTTGCTTCTACAGAATTACGATTATATTAATGTCTATTCTTTATCATGTAATGCTTGTCTTTGGTTATGGTCTATGTTATTTTGTCAATAACTATTCACTTCTGTCAACATCAACTTTTGTACCTTGTTGTACTGTTTGTACACTTCACTGACTTTGAACTTTCAAACTACTCCCTCTGCTCTGAATTCTCCTTTTAGCCTATGTATGGTGATATGTCTTTGCATTTCTCGGTCCTGGTCCACTGGACACCAGCCACCTGTGCTGCAGGCGTCCGTGCCATCTGACCAGGTTCATCCTGGCTGCGTGTCCTCCCCAGCATCGCTTGCTACATCTTCCTTCTTGGTTCATCGTTCCTTACATTGTCACTGATTTTGATGCCCAATACCCTGCTCTCCATTTTACGTTGGCACACTTGAATTTTGCATGTTTTTCCCTTTGTTAGTGTAAGTAAGAGCTGAATGACGCAGATCTGCAGTATTTCAAATCTCAGTTTCTGTTAACACATTTTTCCAGAAGTACAAATTTGCCCCAGGCATTTTAGCATGTCAGGGAGTGCCAAAAGAGAGATTCAAAGAAGGAGAAAACTTGCCTGCGACACATTTGGAAGCCTGAATAAGCATTTGCAAAAACAGTTTGTGGACACTATATAAAAAAAAATCTAATGTTGCACTCACATGACTTTCTCTACTCTTCTTACAATCCCTTATTCCTATATCTTCATGTTACTTGAGAGAAACATCTGTACAAATTATCTTATTGTATATTTCTTTGTAGGTACAAGGGGAATATGGGAATACAGTAGACTTTGAGCGATAGTCAAATCTTTTAAAGCTTTCAAATTCCATTCTCTTTGCACGGTTAACATATAAAAAATGAATGATGTGTTCCATTTGACAGAAGTATAAGCTCTCCAAAACTGACACAAATAACAAGGCATATGACCGAAATGTTTCACTCTACAAAACAATTTATTCAGACATAAATTGTGTTTTAACAAGATCTACATTTTTTGTAGATCTTGCAGCTCTTATTCAACACAAAAAGTTGATCAGACTCCCATTCAATACATGGCACAAGAGAAATTTTACACATACACTAAAGACTGAGGAGAGCTTTCTTTCCAAAATTCAAGACATCAAGAAGAACGTATACCTTCCTAATTCAAAGGAAAACTTCATATCTAAAGTCAATCCGACACAAACATTAGACATCACATATTATTTACACCTGACAGAAGAAGTTAAGAAAAGTGATACTCCAACTAGTGTTCTAAAATTATTGGCATTAGAGACAATCCATACTAGATTTCCAGAACACAAATGGCTCCATATTTATACTGATGGATCATTGATATCAAACCAAGATGGAGCAGGGGCTGGAGTCACATGTCACCTCTTTTCCTATTACAAATCTTTAAGTTATGGAACTACAAACTTTGATGGAGAAATTGAAGCAATTCGAATGGCCCTACATAATCTTTTGTATAGAATTTCACATTTTCATCAAGCAGTTATTCTCTCAGATTCCAGGGCAGCAATTATAGCAATTACTTCCAAGTTGTCACCAAAAAACCAAACAATTATAGAATGTTGGAAAATCCTTACCCATCTAACCGCACTTCAAAAACACCTAGTCTTCCAATGGATACCGGCTCACTGTGGACTGAGTGGTAATGAGTGAGTGAGTAGGGTTTAAGCGCCCATCGACAGCTAGGTCATTAGAGCCCCCTGAGTGGTAATGAGAAAGCTGATTTTCTTGCTAAAAAGGGTACCGGCAATGTGCAGAAATCTATAGTTAATCTACCATTTTATGCAGCTAAAAGATTAGTCAACTCTGAATTCAAAAACATTATTGCAAAATATTACTATGAAAAATCAAAGAATAAAAGATGGGAACTACCAAACATGCAAACAGTGATTCCTGAGTATCCTCGAAAAACAGCAGTTGCAACCTTCAGGTTGATTACAGGACATGATTGTCTGGCAAAACATTTAAACAGAATTGGGATATATTCTTCACCACTCTATGTGATCTGCAAGAGGAAATGGACCGAGACCACCTTCAAATATGTCCGGCCACTTCTAGCACCCTTCCCATCCATCAGTGAAAAATATTGGAGAGCAAGAGGATTAATGACTTCATTGTCAGAAATCCAGCATTAGCTAACAACATTTTTTGTACAGTAAGATTTGGTCTATCTCTTACTGTTTACCAGTTATGCAGAAGTCATCCAGAGTAAATAGGACTTCAGGGGCTATAGACAGAAAATTCAAGATATACATTTCATTTGTCATAAAAATACGTTAAACATATGGCATTTTAATCAAAATCATTAGAGGCATTGTCAAGAAAATCAAAATTTTCCATCTAAAGAGCAGTTTAGGGTGGAGGAATTTTCTTCAAAAGTTTTGTGTCGCATCCTTGAAAGACATTAAACTTAAATACCAACTTTGGTTGTTAACCAACTTTTCGTTTTTGAGTTGCTGTCCACAGACTGACACACATGCATATGCCCACGCATGCAACACACACACACACACTTTTCCTAAGAATGCTTTTTTTGGAATCAAGGGGTACTTCCTCTACTTTACTATACATAGTAGGGAAACTAATAAAGGTGGGAAGAGAAAGTGATGTGAGTATAGCACATCAGTTTTTCCATAAATAGTATAAGGTAAACCTAGAGAAAATACATGGAGTATAGCAATGATATGTAAACTAATGAAGTAAATTGTTTGTGTTGCAGTGAAGATCCTGGAAAAATAGTTATGGTCCTAGCAGCAACAAATTTCCCTTGGGATATTGATGAGGCTTTGAGGAGGAGGTTAGAGAAACGGATATACATTCCACTGCCAAACAGTAAGTAATCTCTTGTCATAACATTGCTTTGAATTTGGGGAAAGTTGCCGAATATGGGCTTAGGAACTGTGTAACACAGACGTTGCAGGATGATGGCAATGCTTATCACATCAGAATGACGCAAAACGTGCACATAGATGACCAATAAGGTGGGAAACTATTCTCGTTCAAAATGGCAAATTTGGGCAACTTGCACATGTGCCATTTCACACTAGGATGAAACAAATTAATTCAGGAGTCACATAATCTGAAATAACTGTGAAATCATAAGCTCATGCATTTGTGTAGTACGTAAATAACGTATATATTTCATTATATACGTTTGTTCAGTGACTGGTGGTCACATTGTGCAGGCGAGAGAGTTGGCTAACCTGGCTAAGAAATCGAAGAAATGGGCAGACTGATAGTGTAGCGGGTTGTAAAATGCTATATAGTGAATAAGCAGTCATTTGAACATGTAATGGAACTATAATTTATTTATGCCAACAAACTTACTGTTGGTGTCTTTAAACACACAAGCCGTTGTTTGAGAATTTAATGCCATTCTGGCAGTTTGTCACAATAGCTCAATGGTTAGAGCAGCTGCCTAGTAAGCGGAAGGTCTGTGGTTCAAATCCCAGTTGTGGCATTGAATTTTTAAGTTCCAGTTCCACCTCTCAAATAGTTGTGTTTTTTGTTCATTAAGTAAGAAGCCATTTGCCCTGAACCAAATATCTGCCTGCCTCCAGGTATCCTCAGCAATTGTTCTTAGATTTATAAAGACTGTGCTGGTATTAAAGAAGACAGTATCATCTGCATATAATATTGTATCAGTATTTATAAACAAAGGAAGATCATTGATCATTAATGCGAACAGTAAAGGTTCAAGAACGAAACCCTGTGGCATCACTTCCACCACATACAACTTGATAGCGATGTATTAGATAAGACTGAAAGAGTTTGAATGCCATATCATAAGGTGTGTGTGTGTGTGTGATTGACACAGTCAAACGCCTTGCTCAAGTCACAGAAGGTCACCTGGGCTATGCTTTTAGTTTCAAAAGTAGTGAGTATCTTCCTCACTAACAGAACTATGGCACCAATTGTTGATCTGCCTTTTCTAAAACCGAAGTGGACTTCACTAATTATGTTGGCTGCTTCTATGTTGTGTTGAATGTACATAATCCTTTTGAACACTTTCAAAATTATCGGAACTAACGTTATTGGTCGATAATTTGATGGGTCGCTTTTATCTCCTTTTTTAAAAATTGGGACGACTCTTGAGAGTTTTAATTTACAGAGAAAATTTCCTTCATACAGACATTTATTAATACAATATGTTAGTGGATGCTGGTCTGCCAGAAAAATGTGATTCAGATGAAGAATTTAAACCTCTGCCGGCATGTTGCCATGATAGCTCAGTGGTTGAGAGCAGCCACATGTACAAGGGAAGATCTGTGGTTCAAACCCCAGCTATGGCATTCAATTTCACACACACCATTCCCCCTACACCGATACACACACACACACACACACACACACACACACACACACACACACACACACACACACAACTCGAAACTTTAGTCAGCTTGGCACCAAAGAACTTGCAATATTACTAAGATAAGTGAAGTTTTTAGTTTCTAATTTGTTCTTACTGTAGATTCGTGTACAAAATTACAATTATAAAGACCAAATCGAGGATTCATTATTAAAATCTTTTAAACCAATAAAATAATTTCATAAAGAATACATGAATCTAAATTGAATTAAACGCCACCTGTCCAGCTTGCAGATAAAGCATCTGATGTATTATGATTTGACCAGAATAAAGAACATCACATGCAAAATTGCCTGACAAACCACATTTGCAGCATGTTAAAGAGTAAAGCACTTATTTGATTTTGAAATTAAAAGTACAGTTAATTGTGTAATATTGATTAGCAGAATTGCAAGAAGTTCAGGGATTAAATGACTATTTGAAACTGAAGTATTGATGATGGATGCAATTTTGTTGCAGGCGATGGTCGTGAAGCGCTCTTACGAATAAATCTTAGGGAAGTTAAACTTGACCCAGATGTTGACCTGAAAGAAGTTGCTGTTCGATTGAAAGGTTACTCTGGAGCTGACATAACGAATGTTTGCAGGTGAGTATCTTGTTCAGCTTCTTGTGATTACCGTCTCCCTGTACACCCCCAAGGCCTCAGACACATGTCGGGTATGGACTGGACGGAATGAAGATGTGGAAGCAGGCGGTTAGGCCTGCACTGAGTACCTTCTTGTGATTACTCTCTCCCTGTACACCCCCAAGGCCTCAGATGCATGTCGGGTATGGACTGGACGGAATGGAGATGTGGAAGCAGGTGGTTAGCCCTGCACTGAGTACCTTGTTCATCTTGTTGTGATTACTCTCTCCCCGTACACCCCCAAGGCCTCAGATGCATGTCGGGTATGGACTGGACGGAATGGAGATGTGGAAGCAGGTGGTTAGCCCTGCACTGAGTACCTTGTTCATCTTGTTGTGATTACTCTCTCCCCGTACACCCCCAAGGCCTCAGATGCATGACGGGTATGGACTGGATGGAATGGAGATGTGGAAGTAGGCGGTTAGCCCTGCACTGAGTATCTTGTTGTGATTACTCTCTCCCCGTACACCCCCAAGGCCTCAGATGCATGACGGGTATGGACTGGACGGAATGGAGATGTGGAAGCAGGCGGTTAGCCCTGCACTGAGTATCTTGTTGTAATTACTCTCTCCCCGTACACCCCCAAGGCCTCAGATGCATGACGGGTATGGACTGGATGGAATGGAGATGTGGAAGCAGGCGGATAGCCCTGCACTGAGTACCTTGTTCATCTTGTTGTGATTACTCTCTCCCCGTACACCCCCAAGGCCTCAGATGCATGACGGGTATGGACTGGATGGAATGGAGATGTGGAAGCAGGTGGTTAGCCCTGCACTGAGTATCTTGTTCATCTTGTTGTGATTACTCTCTCCCCGTACACCCCCAAGGCCTCAGATGCATGACGGGTATGGACTGGATGGAATGGAGATGTGGAAGCAGGCGGATAGCCCTGCACTGAGTACCTTGTTCATCTTGTTGTGATTACTCTCTCCCCGTACACCCCCAAGGCCTCAGATGCATGACGGGTATGGACTGGATGGAATGGAGATGTGGAAGCAGGCGGTTAGCCCTGCACTGAGTATCTTGTTGTGATTACTCTCTCCCCGTACACCCCCAAGGCCTCAGATGCATGACGGGTATGGACTGGATGGAATGGAGATGTGGAAGCAGGCGGATAGCCCTGCACTGAGTACCTTGTTCATCTTGTTGTGATTACTCTCTCCCCGTACACCCCCAAGGCCTCAGATGCATGACGGGTATGGACTGGACGGAATGGTGATGTGGAAGCAGGCGGTTAGCCCTGCACTGAGTATCTTGTTGTGATTACTCTCTCCCCGTACACCCCCAAGGCCTCAGACGCATGACGGGTATGGACTGGACGGAATGGAGATGTGGAAGCAGGCGGTTAGCCCTGCACTGAGTACCTTGTTCATCTTGTTGTGATTACTCTCTCCCCGTACACCCCCAAGGCCTCAGACACATGACGGGTATGGACTGGATGGAATGGAGATGTGGAAGCAGGCGGTTAGCCCTGCACTGAGTACCTTGTTCATCTTGTTGTGATTACTCTCTCCCCGTACACCCCCAAGGCCTCAGACACATGACGGGTATGGACTGGATGGAATGGAGATGTGGAAGCAGGCGGTTAGCCCTGCACTGAGTATCTTGTTCATCTTGTTGTGATTACTCTCTCCCCGTACACCCCCAAGGCCTCAGATGCATGACGGGTATGGACTGGATGGAATGGAGATGTGGAAGCAGGCGGTTAGCCCTGCACTGAGTACCTTGTTCATCTTGTTGTGATTACTCTCCCCGTACACCCCCAAGGCCTCAGATGCATGTCGGGTATG
Organism: Tenodera sinensis; assembly: GCA_030765045.1. Classification (NCBI taxonomy): domain Eukaryota; kingdom Metazoa; phylum Arthropoda; class Insecta; order Mantodea; family Mantidae; genus Tenodera; species Tenodera sinensis. Next base: position 2,725,680 of record CM060965.1, on the reverse strand, counting down.
GACTGGACGGAATGGAGATGTGGAAGCAGGCGGTTAGCCCTGCACTGAGTATCTTGTGATTACTCTCTCCCTGTACACCCCCAAGGCCTCAGATGCATGTCGGGTATGGACTGGACGGAATGGAGATGTGGAAGCAGGCGGATAGCCCTGCACTGAGTATCTTGTTGTGATTACTCTCTCCCCGTACACCCCCAAGGCCTCAGACACATGTCGGGTATGGACTGGACGGAATGGAGATGTGGAAGCAGGCGGTTAGCCCTGCACTGAGTATCTTGTTGTGATTACTCTCTCCCCGTACACCCCCAAGGCCTCAGACACATGTCGGGTATGGACTGGACGGAATGGAGATGTGGAAGCAGGCGGATAGCCCTGCACTGAGTATCTTGTTGTGATTACTCTCTCCCCGTACACCCCCAAGGCCTCAGACACATGTCGGGTATGGACTGGACGGAATGGAGATGTGGAAGCAGGCGGTTAGCCCTGCACTGAGTATCTTGTTGTGATTACTCTCTCCCCGTACACCCCCAAGGCCTCAGACACATGTCGGGTATGGACTGGACGGAATGGAGATGTGGAAGCAGGCGGTTAGCCCTGCACTGAGTATCTTGTTGTGATTACTCTCTCCCCGTACACCCCCAAGGCCTCAGATGCATGACGGGTATGGACTGGATGGAATGGAGATGTGGAAGCAGGCGGTTAGCCCTGCACTGAGTACCTTGTTGTGATTACTCTCTCCCCGTACACCCCCAAGGCCTCAGATGCATGACGGGTATGGACTGGACGGAATGGAGCTGCTGAAGCAGGCGGTTAGCCCTGCACTGAGTACCTTGTTGTGATTACTCTCTCCCCGTACACCCCCAAGGCCTCAGATGCATGACGGGTATGGACTGGACGGAATGGAGCTGTGGAAGCAGGCAGTTAGCCCTGCACTGAGTATCTTGTTGTGATTACTCTCTCCCTGTACACCCCCAAGGCCTCAGATGCATGTCGGGTATGGACTGGATGGAATGGAGCTGTGGAAGCAGGCGGTTAGCCCTGCACTGAGTATCTTGTTGTGATTACCCTCTCCCCGTACACCCCCAAGTCCTCAGATGCATGTCGGGTATGGACTGGACGGAATGGAGATGTGGAAGCAGGCGGATAGCCCTGCACTGAGTATCTTGTTGTGATTACTCTCTCCCCGTACACCCCCAAGGCCTCAGACACATGTCGGGTATGGACTGGATGGAATGGAGATGTGGAAGCAGGCGGTTAGCCCTGCACTGAGTACCTTGTTGTGATTACTCTCTCCCCGTACACCCCCAAGGCCTCAGATGCATGTCGGGTATGGACTGGATGGAATGGAGATGTGGAAGCAGGTGGTTAGCCCTGCACTGAGTACCTTGTTCATCTTGTTGTGATTACTCTCTCCCCGTACACCCCCAAGGCCTCAGACACATGTCGGGTATGGACTGGATGGAATGGAGATGTGGAAGCAGGCGGTTAGCCCTGCACTGAGTACCTTGTTGTGATTACTCTCTCCCCGTACACCCCCAAGGCCTCAGATGCATGTCGGGTATGGACTGGACGGAATGAAGATGTGGAAGCAGGCGGTTAGCCCTGCACTGAATACCTTGTTGTGATTACTCTCTCCCCGTACACCCCCAAGGCCTCAGATGCATGTCGGGTATGGACTGGACGGAATGGAGATGTGGAAGCAGGCGGTTAGCCCTGCACTGAGTATCTTGTTGTGATTACTCTCTCCCCGTGCACCCCCAAGGCCTCAGACGCATGTCGGGTATGGACTGGACGGAATGGAGATGTGGAAGCAGGCGGTTAGCCCTGCACTGAGTATCTTGTTGTGATTACTCTCTCCCTGTACACCCCCAAGGCCTCAGACGCATGTCGGGTATGGACTGGACGGAATGGAGATGTGGAAGCAGGCGGTTAGCCCTGCACTGAGTATCTTGTTGTGATTACTCTCTCCCCGTGCACCCCCAAGGCCTCAGATGCATGTCGGGTATGGACTGGACGGAATGGAGATGTGGAAGCAGGCGGATAGCCCTGCACTGAGTACCTTGTTCATCTTGTTGTGATTACTCTCTCCCCGTACACCCCCAAGGCCTCAGATGCATGACGGGTATGGACTGGACGGAATGGAGATGTGGAAGCAGGCGGTTAGCCCTGCACTGAGTATCTTGTTGTGATTACTCTCTCCCCGTACACCCCCAAGGCCTCAGACGCATGACGGGTATGGACTGGATGGAATGGAGCTGTGGAAGCAGGCGGTTAGCCCTGCACTGAGTATCTTGTTCATCTTCTTGTGATTACTCTCTCCCCGTGCACCCCCAAGGCCTCAGATGCATGTCGGGTATGGACTGGATGGAATGGAGCTGTGGAAGCAGGCGGTTAGCCCTGCACTGAGTACCTTGTTGTGATTACTCTCTCCCCGTACACCCCCAAGGCCTCAGATGCATGTCGGGTATGGACTGGATGGAATGGAGCTGTGGAAGCAGGCGGTTAGCCCCGCACTGAGTACCTTGTTGTGATTACTCTCTCCCTGTACACCCCCAAGGCCTCAGATGCATGTCGGGTATGGACTGGATGGAATGGAGATGTGGAAGCAGGCGGTTAGCCCTGCACTGAGTATCTTGTTGTGATTACTCTCTCCCCGTACACCCCCAAGGCCTCAGACGCATGACGGGTATGGACTGGACGGAATGGAGCTGTGGAAGCAGGCGGTTAGCCCTGCACTGAGTATCTTGTTGTGATTACTCTCTCCCTGTACACCCCCAAGGCCTCCGATGCATGTCGGGTATGGACTGGACGGAATGGAGATGTGGAAGCAGGCGGTTAGCCCTGCACTGAGTATCTTGTTGTGATTACTCTCTCCCTGTACACCCCCAAGGCCTCCGATGCATGTCGGGTATGGACTGGACGGAATGGAGATGTGGAAGCAGGCGGTTAGCCCTGCACTGAGTATCTTGTTGTGATTACTCTCTCCCTGTACACCCCCAAGGCCTCAGACGCATGACGGGTATGGACTGGACGGAATGGAGCTGTGGAAGCAGGCGGTTAGCCCTGCACTGAGTATCTTGTTGTGATTACTCTCTCCCTGTACACCCCCAAGGCCTCAGATGCATGTCGGGTATGGACTGGATGGAATGGAGCTGTGGAAGCAGGCGGTTAGCCCCGCACTGAGTACCTTGTTGTGATTACTCTCTCCCTGTACACCCCCAAGGCCTCAGACGCATGACGGGTATGGACTGGACGGAATGGAGCTGTGGAAGCAGGCGGTTAGCCCTGCACTGAGTATCTTGTTGTGATTACTCTCTCCCTGTACACCCCCAAGGCCTCAGACGCATGACGGGTATGGACTGGACGGAATGGAGCTGTGGAAGCAGGCGGTTAGCCCTGCACTGAGTATCTTGTTGTGATTACTCTCTCCCTGTACACCCCCAAGGCCTCAGACGCATGACGGGTATGGACTGGACGGAAGCAGGCGGTTAGCCCTGCACTGAGTATCTTGTTGTGATTACTCTCTCCCTGTACACCCCCAAGGCCTCAGACGCATGACGGGTATGGACTGGACGGAATGGAGCTGTGGAAGCAGGCGGTTAGCCCTGCACTGAGTATCTTGTTGTGATTACTCTCTCCCCGTACACCCCCAAGGCCTCAGACGCATGACGGGTATGGACTGGACGGAATGGAGATGTGGAAGCAGGCGGTTAGCCCTGCACTGAGTATCTTGTTGTGATTACTCTCTCCCCGTACACCCCCAAGGCCTCAGACACATGTCGGGTATGGACTGGACAGAATGGAGATGTGGAAGCAGGCGGTTAGCCCTGCACTGAGTATCTTGTTGTGATTACCCTCTCCCTGTACACCCCCAAGGCCTCAGATGCATGTCGGGTATGGACTGGACGGAATGGAGATGTGGAAGCAGGCGGTTAGCCCTGCACTGAGTATCTTGTTGTGATTACTCTCTCCCCGTACACCCCCAAGGCCTCAGATGCATGTCGGGTATGGACTGGATGGAATGGAGATGTGGAAGCAGGCGGTTAGCCCTGCACTGAGTACCTTGTTGTGATTACCCTCTCCCCGTACACCCCCAAGGCCTCAGACACATGACGGGTATGGACTGGACGGAATGGAGATGTGGAAGTAGGCGGTTAGCCCTGCACTGAGTATCTTGTTGTGATTACTCTCTCCCCGTACACCCCCAAGGCCTCAGATGCATGTCGGGTATGGACTGGATGGAATGGAGCTGTGGAAGCAGGCGGTTAGCCCTGCACTGAGTATCTTGTTGTGATTACTCTCTCCCCGTACACCCCCAAGGCCTCAGATGCATGTCGGGTATGGACTGGACGGAATGGAGATGTGGAAGCAGGCGGTTAGCCCTGCACTGAGGAAGAGAATGATATGAAATGGATGATTAGAAGGTGACAATGAAGCAGTTAGTGAAATGAGTGTCGGGGGAAACTGGAAAATCTGGAGAAAACCCGTCCAGATGCTGCTTTGTCCACCACAAATACCACATATACAATTCTTGTATATATATTTAAAAATATATTCCATGCAACTTGGAAATGGCTCTAACGATTTTGACCAAACTTTGTATTCAGACAGTGTTTTGCTTATTAAGTTTATCTGTATAGGTGTCATTCCTGAAAAAAAAACTATTTTACGTGTAACAGTCACAATTACTCTAAACCTTATTTTGGCCATAATTTCTCTGTTAATGTGCCAATTTCAACCAACAAGCCAGGGTATTAAAAGTCTTCTCAAGAGCTTTCAGCAAAGCTAAAGAAGGTTAACATAGCTATCTTAGTCTATGCGTAACAGTCACAATTACTCCAAACCTTATTTTGGCCATAATTTCTCTGTTAATGGGTTAATTTAAACAAGCAATACAGGATATTAAAGGTCTCATCATGGAAACAGCTCCAACAATTAGGATGAACATTTATATTTAATTAACATTTTGCTTTTCAAGTTCATCTAAATAAGCAAAAAAAAAAAAAAAAAGATTCAAAGAAAAGAAAAGCTGAGCAAAGCTCGGCCGCCCAGGTCCTGTGTACATTTACTGTTGATGAGTGCACAGTTTGAGCTATGCTCATTGTGGGATTTGAGCACCATTTCATGTAATACCTTCTGTGAGAACACTCAACATATGACTCAAATGTAGCTTTGTGATATGTATAAAGTGCATCCTATACATTTGCAGTGTTACAAAACTGGTGTGGTCTTATACATTTTCATAGTAACTTTTTCATGAAATTGGTAAGATGGGACATATAAATTCTCTTTAAAAACAAGAAACGTTCTGTACAATCAGCTAACTGACTTAATTTATTTGTTATGTTGTACAGGGATGCATCGATGATGTCAATGCGTCGAAAGATAGCCGGCCTCAAACCTGACCAGATAAAACAACTGCCAAAAGAAGAGCTGGACCTGCCTGTGACGGTGCAGGACTTCATCGAGGCAATCGCAAAGTGTAACAAAAGTGTGTCAAAGGAAGATCTTGTCAAATATGAAAAGTGGATGCAAGAATTTGGTTCAACATGATCCTTTGCTCTTAGGTAACTTGGGACAAAGTGCTGGGAGCTGTATAACATTGTTGCACATCAAAATTTAAAAGCGTAGGGGAGGTAAAGGAATAGTCGCATATTCCAGCGTCTTTAACGTACAAGTAGCTTTAAGTTCAAACTTTCTTCCAGCTTTAAAAGCAATAATATGAACTCTTGTCATGTTTTATCTTAAATATGCTAATTAACTCTGAAATTAGTGAAAATAACCAGGGTTTATTTTGTAAAGAAGTTAATTTCAGAGCTTCCTAATTAAGGAGAATTTGGTTGAGTGTAACAGGAATAACGGATAGTGCCTATAGTAGAAGTGCCTCATGTTTGTGGCCTTGGGACGACATTGCACAGCAGCATGCAGATAAAGCAATGCCAACAATTACAGTAGAAATGTAAGAAAATTTGCAGTTTGATGAAACTACTCTTTTGTCCCTGCCATTTTATGTGATTTGGACACTAAATACTTTCAGTTTAAGGAATGAGAAACACTTCAGTTTAACTTGATAATCCTTTGTGATGCATAAATTATATATTATGTAATTAGCAGAGTAAAAGACAAGATTGTTGCTGTTAATTGTTTTTCACCCACAGATAAGGAGAGCCATTTTTTTCATATAATTAACGTACTAAAAGCATGCCTCAGTAAGTTTCTTGCCATTAGATATGTTATCCTAGATTCTAAGTGTCATCTGATGCAACACACACACACACACACAACTTTTTCTACACTTGACATGTCTGCTACACTATATATGTGGTACTCATATAAAAAGTGATTCTTCTGTGCACATTACATTATTCATCTTTATTTTGAAATTATTTCAAATTAAGCAATAAGTGCCATCCTCTTGCTTGAGAGGCACAGCTTCAAACCCAGCGGAGGGTGATGGATTTTTTCGGGCATAAAAATCCTCAGCATGGCTTCCCTTGAAAAGGAAGTAAAGTCGGGTTTCCTGTCCTAGATTTGTGGTACATAAACAAAGATGCTCTGAGCAAAATTAAGCACACGTTCATGCCCAGGGTGCTGAGGACGAGAGCAATAAGTATCTACTTCTGTCGAATTCAAAACAGTTGAGCTGGGACAAGACTGAACAATTCCACCGTGCCGTGCACAAACTTTGTTATGTGAATTGTGTCCATAATGACTGTGTGTCACACTGACACTCATAATGAACCAATCAAGTCACAGCCTCATAGATAAATGTACATTCGCTCAGTTGCCATATCAAGCGAAGCAAGGGGTATGTTCCAGTAGTAACTCTAAGGAGGTGTTCTGCTAGGTGTCACCACCTGTCTCAAGGTTTACTCCCCCTATTCTTGGGACACTAGAGACAGCAAAACATCAACAATGCTCTGAATTGTTAACTTACTTGTAGCATATATGTTAGCTGTGATAACGTGATTGAAATAAGAATAGAAGAGTTGAAAACTTTCTCGTTACTTGATATTCTAGGCAACAGCAACATGTAATGTTTCAAAAATGACTAATAATATGAACAAATTTTAAAAATTGTCTATTTTATTGAACTGTACATCTTTTTGTGTAGTGAATGTTAGGATCCCAATTATAGAAAATTAATCCAGAATGAGGACTTTGCAGCTCCATAACAGAAAATGCAAAGTATGATGCTCATGCCATTATTTTAAGTATGTGATGTGTTCAAGGTTTAACATCCTTTAACCATGTAACTCATACTGAATGATGAATGAATGATTGAGCCTTGGGTCCTTAGAGCTTAAATTTACCTGATGTCATTCATCATTTCAAGATAAGGGAAAACCTAAGAAAAACCTTATTTCACTCGAACAATGCTCTTGAATGTAAAGTAAACACACTAGCCGCATACCACAGACATGAGCTTCGTTTACTTTCAACAACGGGGCAGGGAGAAAAATGGAAATTAATGGGCAAAAGAAAAAAAATTTGGGGTGGAACAACTTTTGTGAAAAACTTTATTGAATCCCTATTGTAATTTTTTAATTAAGTCCTTATCGGTTCACATAAACTCTTATCTTCTCCAAAAACACTTTCTTGGGGAGGGGCTCAAAATGTTTATATCAGATTTTTGGGTAGAATAAAATGCTTGCTGTACTTAACAAGCACTAGAGAAAGTAATAAGATTGGTGTTGCTAACATTTTGTGCTCAGAACGTGAATTACAAAGGTTATAAATAAGCAGATATATATCTAGTTGTTATCTAGTACATATACGTGTATATATATAGTACTAGATAACAAGTAGGTATTTGATATTGCAGATTTGAGTTGTCACTCTTCAGATTCCAGGCAATATGTTGGTAGCAAGCCAAAGCAGATCATGGGGAAGGGGCTGTTTTAGTAAGGTGATTCAGTGACCATGAAAGATTACAATGGAATATAAAAGCAAAGTATTTATTAGTTGGTAACCCTTACTTGTGCATAGTAGCGATGGCATTGATGTTAGAAGCTGCATGGGCATCATGAATTTCCACATTTTATTTATGGAATTTACTTTGATACAAATGTTACTAATATAACAAATTTGTGGAGACCAGGCTTCACTTGTCTTTTTGTATGGTGTAAGTTGCTCAGTTAATCACCGACTTGAGCTTTGCAAGTCTTTCCTTGAATCTGAGATTAATTGAACAACCTGCAGACACCATATAAAAAAAGAGAAGTGAATTATTATTTATTTATGCCAACAAACTCACTGTTGGTGTTTTTAAACACACAAGCCGTTTGTGGGCAATGCTTGAGAGGTAGAACTGGAACTTAAAAACTCAATGCCACAGACCCTCCACTTACCAGACAGGTGCTCTAACCATTAAGCTACTGTTACAACCTGCCAGAATGACATTGAATTTTCCAACCAAGTCTCTATTATATGTTATATTTGTAGATATAATTTGCTTTACTGTTAATAGCTTCAGTTTTTAATTGAATACAAACTTTTGCAGTGATATCATGTCAGTAAAACTGCAAGCTTTGCTCCTTTTTATTAAAAGTGTGTAAGATGATGAGCAGTTTGCCAATGTTGGTTCTTGAAAATCTCAGCTAACTTTTGGGCTAATCAAAAAACCTTAGAATTTGAGGAATATTTAAGAAAAAAATTTTTAAAACAAACTACTTTGTTTTCTTCTCATAAAGCCGTCTAGTGTATTACATTGCAAAAAAAAAATGGAACATAAATTTAGTTTTTATAATTGCTAATGTAGAAATTGTTTCCTGAAAGTAAAGCCATAATCTGAGGTTTTGTTTTAGGCTGAAAATCTCTTTGCATGTTCTAAAACAGGGCCTTCCTCAGTAAAATTCATATTCAGGTGTATGCCTTGAAAAGTAATCTATAATAAAAAAAGCATTTTTAAAAGAGGGGTTTTTTCTTTACACTTTTTAAGTCAAAATATTTGTTAAAACATGATATTTAAATTTGTTTAAACTAGAGTGAAAAATACTTGACTGATATTAACCCAAATATAACTAAATGCTGCACGTTCAGTTAGTCTTTTCTATGACATCTATGAAAATACATAGTTTATAGTGTGATCAAAACAATATAATCAGCTCATAGCATGTAAGCTTTGCCAACTAATAAATTCTATGAGAAGATGGGGAAAGTGTGTAATTTGTATTGTGCTAGTAAATAGTTCAGTAGAAATACATAAAACTGTTCAAATTTGTAATTATATAGAAACTGATTATCCGGGCTTGTGGGCCGTGGTCCAGTCAGGAAACTCCTTCCAGACGTTTCGTCCGAAGCTGCGTCGAACATCCTCAGTGGCGTTGCATTAACACTCTCTTAGTCTCGGCAATGACTGACACAGAGCCTTTTGGCTTCATGGGCTTTATACGTTTGGCACGGGTGGGCGGAGCTCCGGTCTTGGCTTATTGGTACGGCTGCTGCGGGGGCTGGGTTGCTGCTTCTATTGTCTATGCTTGATGTTGAGGCTGTTGGCGGCGTATGGTCCTGGATTTGTTGACGGTCAGGTTTCCTGCATGCTTTTTGTAATGCTGGATGCCAGGCTTTATTTAGGCGTTTGGTTTCTTCCTTTCTATTGAAGTTGTTGTTATGTTTGTAGATCTCTATAGCTTCTCGTCTTAAATGGGTGTAATAATGTACTGTGGAAGATAGGACCGCTGTGTCTGAATACCGTATAATGTGTTGCCTTGGCGCTAGTAGTACGTGTTGTGCAACTGCAGACTTTTCGGTTTGTCCCAAACGGCAGCACCTCTTGTGTTCCGTAATGCGTGTGTTTACCGTACGTTGAGTGGTCCCTATATACACAGTGCCACATGAGCAGGGAATTCGGTAAACACCTGCAGACGAGAGTGGTTCTTTTGGATCCTTTGTTGAACGTAGCGTGTTCCGTATTTGCTGTGTGGGTTTGTAGATGGCCTGGATGTCGTGTTTTTTGAGAACTTTCCCAATGCGATCAGTGACACTTTTGATGAATGGCAAATATACTTCATTCTTCTTTTTCAGGTCAATTTGTTCCGGGGTTGGCAGGGGCTTCTTTCTAGGGTGTATGGCACGTTTAATTTCCTGGCTGGTGTAACTGTTGGACTGCAATGCACTGTTAATGTGAGAAAGTTCCAGGGTGAGTAAGTGTGGTTGGCAGATGCGGTTAGCACAATCTACCTGGAAATTTCTCACATTAACAGTGCATTACAGTCCAACGGTTACACCAGCCAGAAAGTTAAACATGCCATACACCCTAGAAAGAAGCCCCTGCCAACCCCGGAACAAATTGACCTGAAAAAGAAGAATAAAGTATATCTGCCATTCATCAAAAGTGTCACCGATCGCATTAGGAAAGTTCTCAAAAAACACGACATCCAGGCCATCTACAAACCCACACAGCAAATACGGAACATGCTACGTTCAACAAAGGATCCAAAAGAACCACTCTCGTCTGCAGGTGTTTACCGAATTCCCTGATCATGTGGCACTGTGTATATAGGGACCACTCAACGTACGGTAAACACACGCATTACGGAACACAAGAGGTGCTGCCGTTTGGGACAAACCGAAAAGTCTGCAGTTGCAGAACACGTACTACTAGCGCCAAGGCAACACATTATACAGTCCTCAGACCAGCGGTCCTATCTTCCACAATACATTATTACACCCATTTAAGTCGAGAAGTTATAGAGATCTACAAACATAACAACAACTTCAATAGAAAGGGAGAAACCAAACGCCTAAATAAAGCCTGGCATCCAGCATTACAAAAAGCACGCAGGAAACCTGACCATCAACAAATCCAGGACCATACGCCGCCAACAGCCTCAACATCAAGCATAGACAATAGAAGCAGCAACCCAGCCCCCGCAGCAGCCGTACCAATAAGCCAAGACCGGAACAACCAGGAACTAGCTCCGCCCACCAGTGCCAAACGTATAAAGCTCATGACGCCAAAAGGCTCCGTGTCTGTCATTGCCGAGGCTAAGAGAGTGTTAAGGCAACGCCACTGAGGATGTTCGACGCAGCTTCAGACGAAACGTCTGGAAGGAGTTTCCTGACTGGACCATAGCCCACAAGCCCGGATAATCAGTTTCTTAGGACACCGGCCGTGAAAGCCTACGCAGTTTGATTAAATTTGTAATAATAGCACTAAACAATTTACAAAATAACAAGAATTGTAATTTAAATTATTTTTTAAAAAATAATGCTGGTTACACCAAAGAAATAAAAGGGGAAAAAATTCAATTTTATTCAAACGTTTGATGTCATGTAACCAATGAGAATGAAGTGGCTAAAGAACTTACCTTGCATTTTTTAATGTCCTGTTGCATGTTTTTATAAGGATATGTGTTGAAAAGGAAGTCTAAATGTATGTGTTTGGTAATTACCAGATTGAAGCAGGATTGTAGAAAACCTGCTCTTGTACAGGACAAGAAATGGGAGGAGCAATGAACTGGGTAACATGCAGGCTGATTTCTGTACACAAACAGTCAAGGATAGACTAACATGCAGGCTGATTTCTGTACACAAACAGACAAGGATAGGCTAACATGCAGGCTGATTTCTGTACACAAACAGTGAAGGATAGGCTAACATGCAGGCTGATTTCTGTACACAAACAGTGAAGGATAGGCTAACATGCAGGCTGATTTCTGTACACAAACAGTCAAGGATAGGCTAACATGCAGGCTGATTTCTGTACACAAACAGACAAGGATAGGCTAACATGCAGGCTGATTTCTGTACACAAACAGTGAAGGATAGGCTAACATGCAGGCTGATTTCTGTACACAAACAGTGAAGGATAGGCTAACATGCAGGCTGATTTCTGTACACAAACAGTCAAGGATAGGCTAACATGCAGGCTGATTTCTGTACACAAACAGTCAAGGATAGGCTAACATGCAGGCTGATTTCTGTACACAAACAGTCAAGGATAGGCTAACATGCAGGCTGATTTCTGTACACAAACAGTCAAGGATAGGCTAACATGCAGGCTGATTTCTGTACACAAACAGTCAAGGATAGGCTAACATGCAGGCTGATTTCTGTAGACAAACAGTGAAGGATAGGCTCACATGCAGGCTGATTTCTGTAGACAAACAGTGAAGGATAGGCTCACATGCAGGCTGATTTCTGTAGACAAACAGTGAAGGATAGGCTAACATGCAGGCTGATTTCTGTAGACAAACAGTCAAGGATAGGCTAACATGCAGGCTGATTTCTGTAGACAAACAGTGAAGGATAGGCTTACATGCAGGCTGATTTCTGTACGCAAACAGTGAAGGATAGGCTAACATGCAGGCTGATTTCTGTAGACAAACAGTCAAGGATAGGCTAACATGCAGGCTGATTTCTGTAGACAAACAGTGAAGGATAGGCTTACATGCAGGCTGATTTCTGTACGCAAACAGTGAAGGATAGGCTAACATGCAGGCTGATTTCTGTAGAGAAACAGTCAAGGATAGGCTAACATGCAGGCTGATTTCTGTAGAGAAACAGTCAAGGATAGGCTAACATGCAGGCTGATTTCTGTAGAGAAACAGTCAAAGATAGGCTAACATGCAGGCTGATTTCTGTACACAAACAGTCAAGGATAGGCTAACATGCAGGCTGATTTCTGTACACAAACAGTGAAGGATAGGCTAACATGCAGGCTGATTTCTGTACACAAACAGTCAAGGATAGGCTAACATGCAGGCTGATTTCTGTACACAAACAGTCAAGGATAGGCTAACATGCAGGCTGATTTCTGTAGACAAACAGTGAAGGATAGGCTAACATGCAGGCTGATTTCTGTAGACAAGCAGTGAAGGATAGGCTAACATGCAGGCTGATTTCTGTACACAAACAGTCAAGGATAGGCTAACATGCAGGCAGATTTCTGTAAACAAACAGTGAAGGATAGGCTAACATGCAGGCTGATTTCTGTACACAAACAGTCAAGGATAGGCTAACATGCAGGCTGATTTCTGTACACAAACAGTCAAGGATAGGCTAACATGCAGGCAGATTTCTGTAAACAAACAGTGAAGGATAGGCTAACATGCAGGCTGATTTCTGTACACAAACAGTCAAGGATAGGCTAACATGCAGGCTGATTTCTGTACACAAACAGTCAAGGATAGGCTAACATGCAGGCTGATTTCTGTAGACAAACCGTGAAGGATAGGCTAACCTGCAGGCTGATTTCTGTACACAAACAGTGAAGGATAGGCTAACCTGCAGGCTGATTTCTGTACACAAACAGTGAAGGATAGGCTAACATGCAGGCTGATTTCTGTACACAAACAGTCAAGGATAGGCTAACATGCAGGCTGATTTCTGTACACAAACAGTCAAGGATAGGCTAACATGCAGGCTGATTTCTGTACACAAACAGTGAAGGATAGGCTAACATGCAGGCTGATTTCTGTAGAGAAACAGTGAAGGATAGGCTAACATGCAGGCTGATTTCTGTACACAAACAGTGAAGGATAGGCTAACATGCAGGCTGATTTCTGTACAAAACAGTGAAGGATAGGCTAACATGCAGGCTGATTTCTGTACACAAACAGTGAAGGATAGGCTAACATGCAGGCTGATTTCTGTACACAAACAGTCAAGGATAGGCTAACATGCAGGCTGATTTCTGTACGCAAACAGTCAAGGATAGACTAACATGCAGGCTGATTTCTGTACACAAACAGTCAAGGATAGGCTAACATGCAGGCTGATTTCTGTACACAAACAGTCAAGGATAGGCTAACATGCAGGCTGATTTCTGTACGCAAACAGTCAAGGATAGACTAACATGCAGGCTGATTTCTGTACACAAACAGTGAAGGATAGGCTAACATGCAGGCTGATTTCTGTACACAAACAGTCAAGGATAGGCTAACATGCAGACTGATTTCTGTACACAAACAGTCAAGGATAGGCTAACATGCAGGCTGATTTCTGTACGCAAACAGTCAAGGATAGACTAACATGCAGGCTGATTTCTGTACACAAACAGTCAAGGATAGGCTAACAGGCAGGCTGATTTCTGTAGAGAGACAGTCAAGGATAGGCTAACATGCAGGCTGATTTCTGTACACAAACAGTGAAGGATAGGCTAACATGCAGACTGATTTCTGTAGAGAGACAGTCAAGGATAGGCTAACATGCAGGCTGATTTCTGTACACAAACAGTCAAGGATAGGCTAACATGCAGGCTGATTACTGTAGAGAAACAGTGAAGGATAGGCTAACATGCAGGCTGATTTCTGTACACAAACAGTGAAGGATAGGCTAACACGCAGGCTGATTACTGTAGAGAAACAGTCAAGGATAGGCTAACATGCAGGCTGATTTCTGTACACAAACAGTGAAGGATAGGCTAACATGCAGGCTGATTTCTGTACACAAACAGTGAAGGATAGGCTAACATGCAGGCTGATTTCTGTAGAGAAACAGTGAAGGATAGGCTAACATTCAGGCTGATTTCTGTACACAAACAGTGAAGGATAGACTAACACGCAGGCTGATTTCTGTAGAGAAACAGTGAAGGATAGGCTAACATTCAGGCTGATTTCTGTACACAAACAGTGAAGGATAGGCTAACATGCAGGCTGATTTCTGTACACAAACAGTGAAGGATAGGCTAACATGCAGACTGATTTCTGTACACAAACAGTCAAGGATAGACTAACATGCAGGCTGATTTCTGTACACAAACAGTCAAGGATAGGCTAACATGCAGGCTGATTTCTGTACACAAACAGTGAAGGATAGGCTAACATTCAGGCTAATTTCTGTAGGCAAACAGTGAAGGATAGGCTAACATGCAGGCTGATTTCTGTACACAAACAGTGAAGGACAGGCTAAGATGCAGGCTGATTTCTGTACACAAACAGTGAAGGATAGGCTAACATGCAGGCTGATTTCTGTAGAGAAACAGTGAAGGATAGGCTAACATGCAGGCTGATTTCTGTACACAAACAGTGAAGGATAGGCTAACATGCAGGCTGATTTCTGTACACAAACAGTGAAGGATAGGCTCACATGCAGGCTGATTTCTGTACACAAACAGTGAAGGATAGGCTAACATGCAGGCTGATTTCTGTACACAAACAGTCAAGGATAGGCTAACATGCAGGCTGATTTCTGTACACAAACAGTGAAGGATAGGCTCACATGCAGGCTGATTTCTGTACACAAACAGTGAAGGATAGGCTAACATGCAGGCTGATTTCTGTACACAAACAGTCAAGGATAGGCTAACATGCAGGCTGATTTCTGTACACAAACAGTCAAGGATAGGCTAACATGCAGGCTGATTTCTGTAGACAAACAGTGAAGGATAGGCTCACATGCAGGCTGATTTCTGTACACAAACAGTGAAGGATAGGCTAACATGCAGGCTGATTTCTGTACACAAACAGTGAAGGATAGGCTAACATGCAGGCTGATTTCTGTACACAAACAGTGAAGGATAGGCTAACATGCAGGCTGATTTCTGTACACAAACAGTGAAGGATAGGCTAACATGCAGGCTGATTTCTGTACACAAACAGTGAAGGATAGGCTCACATGCAGGCTGATTTCTGTACACAAACAGTGAAGGATAGGCTAACATGCAGGCTGATTTCTGTACACAAACAGTCAAGGATAGGCTAACATGCAGGCTGATTTCTGTACACAAACAGTGAAGGATAGGCTAACATGCAGGCTGATTTCTGTACACAAACAGTGAAGGATAGGCTAACATGCAGGCTGATTTCTGTACACAAACAGTGAAGGATAGACTAACCAGCAGACTGATTTCCGTACACAAACAGTCAAGGATAGGCTAACATGCAGGCTGATTTCTGTACACAAACAGTCAAGGATAGGCTAACATGCAGGCTGATTTCTGTACACAAACAGTGAAGGATAGGCTAACATGCAGGCTGATTTCTGTACACAAACAGTGAAGGATAGGCTAACATGCAGGCTGATTTCTGTACACAAACAGTCAAGAATAGGCTAACATGCAGGCTGATTTCTGTACACAAACAGTCAAGGATAGGCTAACATGCAGGCTGATTTCTGTAGAGAAACAGTGAAGGATAGGCTAACATGCAGGCTGATTTCTGTAGGCAAACAGTGAAGGATAGGCTAACATGCAGGCTGATTTCTGTACACAAACAGTGAAGGATAGGCTAACATGCAGGCTGATTTCTGTACACAAACAGTCAAGGATAGGCTAACATGCAGGCTGATTTCTGTACACAAACAGTGAAGGATAGGCTAACATGCAGGCTGATTTCTGTAGAGAAACAGTGAAGGA
This sequence comes from Tenodera sinensis, assembly GCA_030765045.1. Lineage (NCBI taxonomy): Eukaryota > Metazoa > Arthropoda > Insecta > Mantodea > Mantidae > Tenodera > Tenodera sinensis. The sequence continues at coordinate 2,709,383 of CM060965.1, read as the reverse complement.
TAGGCTAACATGCAGGCTGATTTCTGTACACAAACAGTGAAGGATAGGCTAACATGCAGGCTGATTTCTGTACACAAACAGTCAAGGATAGGCTAACATGCAGGCTGATTTCTGTACACAAACAGTGAAGGATAGGCTAACATGCAGGCTGATTTCTGTACACAAACAGTGAAGGATAGGCTAACATGCAGACTGATTTCTGTAGGCAAATAGTGAAGGATAGGCTAACATGCAGGCTGATTTCTGTACACAAACAGTCAAGGATAGGCTAACATGCAGGCTGATTTCTGTAGGCAAATAGTGAAGGATAGGCTAACATGCAGGCTGATTTCTGTACACAAACAGTGAAGGATAGGCTAATATGCAGGCTGATTTCTGTACACAAACAGTCAAGAATAGGCTAACATGCAGGCTGATTTCTGTACACAAACAGTCAAGGATAGGCTAACATGCAGGCTGATTTCTGTAGGCAAACAGTGAAGGATAGGCTAACATGCAGGCTGATTTCTGTACACAAACAGTCAAGGATAGGCTAACATGCAGGCTGATTTCTGTAGGCAAATAGTGAAGGATAGGCTAACATGCAGGCTGATTTCTGTACACAAACAGTCAAGAATAGGCTAACATGCAGGCTGATTTCTGTACACAAACAGTCAAGGATAGGCTAACATGCAGGCTGATTTCTGTACACAAACAGTCAAGAATAGGCTAACATGCAGGCTGATTTCTGTACACAAACAGTGAAGGATAGGCTAACATGCAGAACCCCGCAGATCTGTTGCTAAGATGCTGCTACTTGTCTCTTTTACATAGTATCAATGTCAAACAAAATGCAGCTGTCATGTTACTGTTTTTATTTTATGTCTTCACAAATAGATAACCCTTTACATTTGTGTCAACATTTTTTTATACAATGTGGTCAAAGTTTACGTTGTTTTACTGTCTGTCTTTAAAAGTTGCTGAGTGAATCTCATATCACAAAGGATTCCAATGTCATCAACTTCAAAAGCAAGTTGTGTAACTTTCAATGTACCTCCAAGCAGCTCTTGAAAACAAACACACACACATTCACACAGAGAGCACCAAGTTACAGAAAAGAAGCAGTGAAATGTGCATTTTGCTGACCCATAGCACCGCAGCAGGCAGAAGATGGGGAGTACTGGTGGGGAAACCCATCCCTGCACTGGCTTGTCGAATCTGTGTCACTTCTGTGAGAGAGGAATGGTGTAACCACTCGGCCATGAGGGAATGGGAACACAGTTACTTGACGAAATCAGACAGCTGATGGGCTGAGCCTCTCTGGAACTACTACTGTGGGATTTTAAGTGGAGCAAAAGTGTTTTAGCAAAGACTTGAATAACATGCTCCATTTTATTTTTATCATAAGTTTTATACTGTACACCTTGAATTTTGTTTTTATTTTCTTTGTTACTTCTTTTATATTAACGTCCTCCAATGTAATGTCATATCGACCAACACATAAATGAAATTAGTGAATTGGTGTTCAAATGAGTCCAAGGTCCAAAGTTCCCCGACATTCGTCTTCCCAATTAAGGGAAAAACCTCAGAAAAATAACTTATCCGGATATCTTAACCAAGGTTTGAATTAAGGACCGAGGAAGATAGATATGCTACCACCACACTACAGAGGCAGGCCTTCAATTTTCTGAGAAGTTCTTTTGTTCAGAAGACATTTTAGATAATTTTCCAGACACTTACTACCCAAAAGATGTAGATTTCTTTAAAATACACAACATATTCCAAATAATGTATTTTGTGGCATAAGCTATTACTAATACATCCAATACTGATTTGAACTTTTCATTATCTTTTTACTTTCTCTACTACATATAGTAGAGGAAGTATTGTATTCCAATGAAAAATTTGATATTGAGATTTCACCAGCAATATATGTTTTCAGGCTCCCTGAATCCAAAAAAAAAAAAAAAAAAGATCTTGCTAAAACACACAATTTATGTCTAAATAAATTTTTTTGTAGAGTGAACCATTTCAGAGATATTCCTTGTTATTTGTGTGAGTTTTGGAGAACTTCTGTTAAAAGGAACATTGTGATTCATTTTTTATAATATTAACCATACAAAGAGAACGGAATTTGAAAGCTTTAAAGGATTTGACTCACTCAAAGCCTATTGTATTCCCATATTCCCCTTGTACCTACAAGGAAATAAGCAATAAGATAATTTGTACAAATGTTTATCTCAACTAACACAAAGAAGATATAGGAAATAAGAGTTTGTAAGAACGGTTAGTACAAGAGTAGAGAAAGTCATGTGAGTGCAACACGTCAGATTTTTTGAAGTGCTTCACCACTCACTTGTTCCTTGTCATGGAAAGAAAATGGAACATTATACAGGCCTTGAAATTTTCCATTTTCTTTCCATGACAAGAAACTCAAAGTTTGTTGAACAGTATCCAATCTCAAACACGTAATACAAAAATAATTATGAGGGGGAATGTTAAACACCAGAAGAATGATGAGAATTAATCAACTGGACTGGTTATGCAGCATGACAACTATAGTGACCAATGACACTGGGTGTATAACAACTTGCAAGGAGCATTTATATCATTAAGAATAGAGATCGGTTAATGAATTTTGATATAGCAAACATAGACAATGTGTTAGAGCTGACCAATAGGAAGAGCAGAAGGCTAGGCAACAAGGGAAGGGGGAGGTGTTCATAGATCAGCAGGACCACCCCATGGTGACACCAGACTGAGTGAGGACTGGCATGTTCTTGTCTGGTAGATCAGCAGCACCACCACCCCATGGTGACACCAGACTGAGTGTGGACTGACATGTTCTTGTCTGGCTAGATCAGCAGCACCACCCCATGGTGACACCAGACTGAGTGAGTACTGACATGTTCTTGTCTGCTAGATCAGCAGGACCACCCCATGGTGACACCAGACTGAGTGTGGACTGGCACGTTCTTGTCTGGTAGATCAGCAGCACCACCACCCCATGGTGACACCAGACTGAGTGAGGACTGGCATGTTCTTGTCTGGCTAGATCAGCAGTACCACCACCCCATGGTGACACCAGACTGAGTGAGGACTGGCATGTTCTTGTCTGGTAGATCAGCAGCACCACCACCCCATGGTGACACCAGACTGAGTGAGGACTGGCATGTTCTTGTCTGCTAGATCAGCAGCACCACCCCATGGTGACACCAGACTGAGTGTGGACTGGCATGTTCTTGTCTGGCTAGATCAGCAGCACCACCACCCCATGGTGACACCAGACTGAGTGAGGACTGGCATGTTCTTGTCTGCTAGATCAGCAGCACCACCCCATGGTGACACCAGACTGAGTGAGGACTGACATGTTCTTGTCTGGCTAGATCAGCAGCACCACCCCATGGTGACACCAGACTGAGTGAGGACTGGCATGTTCTTGTCTGGTAGATCAGCAGCACCACCACCCCATGGTGACACCAGACTGAGTGAGGACTGACATGTTCTTGTCTGGCTAGATCAGCAGCACCACCCCATGGTGACACCAGACTGAGTGAGGACTGGCATGTTCTTGTCTGGTAGATCAGCAGGACCACCCCATGGTGACACCAGACTGAGTGTGGACTGGCATGTTCTTGTCTGGCTAGATCAGCAGCACCACCCCATGGTGACACCAGACTGAGTGAGGACTGACATGTTCTTGTCTGGCTAGATCAGCAGCACCACCCCATGGTGACACCAGACTGAGTGAGGACTGGCATGTTCTTGTCTGGTAGATCAGCAGCACCACCCCATGGTGACACCAGACTGAGTGAGGACTGACATGTTCTTGTCTGGCTAGATCAGCAGGACCACCCCATGGTGACACCAGACTGAGTGAGGACTGGCATGTTCTTGTCTGGTAGATCAGCAGCACCACCCCATGGTGACACCAGACTGAGTGTGGACTGGCATGTTCTTGTCTGGCTAGATCAGCAGCACCACCCCATGGTGACACCAGACTGAGTGAGGACTGACATGTTCTTGTCTGGCTAGATCAGCAGCACCACCCCATGGTGACACCAGACTGAGTGAGGACTGGCATGTTCTTGTCTGGTAGATCAGCAGGACCACCACCCCATGGTGACACCAGACTGAGTGAGGACTGGCATGTTCTTGTCTGGCTGGATCAGCAGCACCACCCCATGGTGACACCAGACTGAGTGAGGACTGGCATGTTCTTGTCTGGCTGGATCAGCAGCACCACCCCATGGTGACACCAGACTGAGTGAGGACTGGCATGTTCTTGTCTGGCTGGATCAGCAGCACCACCCCATGGTGACACCAGACTGAGTGAGGACTGGCATGTTCTTGTCTGGCTAGATCAGCAGCACCACCCCATGGTAACACCAGACTGAGTGAGGACTGGCATGTTCTTGTCTGGCTAGATCAGCAGTACCACCACCCCATGGTGACACCAGACTGAGTGTGGACTGACATGTTCTTGTCTGGCTAGATCAGCAGCACCACCCCATGGTGACACCAGACTGAGTGTGGACTGACATGTTCTTGTCTGGCTAGATCAGCAGCACCACCCCATGGTGACACCAGACTGAGTGAGGACTGGCATGTTCTTGTCTGCTAGATCAGCAGCACCACCCCATGGTGACACCAGACTGAGTGAGGACTGGCATGTTCTTGTCTGGCTAGATCAGCAGCACCACCCCATGGTGACACCAGACTGAGTGAGGACTGGCATGTTCTTGTCTGGCTGGATCAGCAGCACCACCCCATGGTGACACCAGACTGAGTGAGTACTGGCATGTTCTTGTCTGCTAGATCACCAGGACCACCCCATGGTGACACCAGACTGAGTGAGGACTGACATGTTCTTGTCTGGTAGATCAGCAGGACCACCCCATGGTGACACCAGACTGAGTGAGGACTGGCATGTTCTTGTCTGGTAGATCAGCAGCACCACCACCCCATGGTGACACCAGACTGAGTGAGGACTGGCATGTTCTTGTCTGGTAGATCAGCAGGACCACCCCATGGTGACACCAGACTGAGTGAGGACTGGCATGTTCTTGTCTGGTAGATCAGCAGGACCACCACCCCATGGTGACACCAGACTGAGTGAGGACTGGCATGTTCTTGTCTTGTAGATCAGCAGGACCACCCCATGGTGACACCAGACTGAGTGAGGACTGGCATGTTCTTGTCTGGTAGATCAGCAGGACCACCCCATGGTGACACCAGACTGAGTGAGGACTGGCATGTTCTTGTCTGGTAGATCAGCAGGTCCACCCCATGGTGACACCAGACTGAGTGAGGACTGACATGTTCTTGTCTGCTAGATCAGCAGGACCACCCCATGGTGACACAAGACTGAGTGAGGACTGGCATGTTCTTGTCTGGCTGGATCAGCAGCACCACCCCATGGTGACACCAGACTGAGTGAGGACTGGCATGTTCTTGTCTGGCTAGATCAGCAGCACCACCCCATGGTGACACCAGACTGAGTGAGGACTGGCATGTTCTTGTCTGGCTAGATCAGCAGGACCACCCCATGGTGACACCAGACTGAGTGAGGACTGGCATGTTCTTGTCTGGCTAGATCAGCAGGACCACCCCATGGTGACACCAGACTGAGTGAGGACTGGCATGTTCTTGTCTGGCTGGATCAGCAGCACCACCCCATGGTGACACCAGACTGAGTGAGTACTGGCATGTTCATGTCTGCTAGATCAGCAGGACCACCCCATGGTGACACCAGACTGAGTGAGGACTGACATGTTCTTGTCTGGCTAGATCAGCAGCACCACCCCATGGTGACACCAGACTGAGTGAGGACTGACATGTTCTTGTCTGGCTAGATCAGCAGCACCACCCCATGGTGACACCAGACTGAGTGAGTACTGGCATGTTCTTGTCTGCTAGATCAGCAGGACCACCCCATGGTGACACCAGACTGAGTGAGGACTGACATGTTCTTGTCTGGCTAGATCAGCAGGACCACCCCATGGTGACACCAGACTGAGTGAGGACCGGCATGTTCTTGTCTGGCTAGATCAGCAACACCACCCCATGGTGACACCAGACTGAGTGTGGACTGGCATGTTCTTGTCTGCTAGATCAGCAGCACCACCCCATGGTGACACCAGACTGAGTGAGGACTGGCATGTTCTTGTCTGGCTAGATCAGCAGCACCACCCCATGGTGACACCAGACTGAGTGTGGACTGGCATGTTCTTGTCTGGCTAGATCAGCAGGACCACCCCATGGTGACACCAGACTGAGTAAGGACTGGCATGTTCTTGTCTGGCTAGATCAGCAGCACCACCCCATGGTGACACCAGACTGAGTGAGGACTGGCATGTTCTTGTCTGGCTAGATCAGCAGGACCACCCCATGGTGACACCAGACTGAGTGTGGACTGACATGTTCTTGTCTGGCTAGATCAGCAGCACCACCCCATGGTGACACCAGACTGAGTGTGGACTGGCATGTTCTTCTCTGGTAGATCAGCAGGACCACCCCATGGTGACACCAGACTGAGTGAGGACTGACATGTTCTTGTCTGGCTAGATCAGCAGGACCACCCCATGGTGACACCAGACTGAGTGAGGACTGACATGTTCTTGTCTGGCTAGATCAGCAGCACCACCCCATGGTGACACCAGACTGAGTGTGGACTGGCATGTTCTTGTCTGGCTAGATCAGCAGCACCACCCCATGGTGACACCAGACTGAGTGAGGACTGACATGTTCTTGTCTGGCTAGATCAGCAGTACCACCCCATGGTGACACCAGACTGAGTGTGGACTGACATGTTCTTGTCTGGCTAGATCAGCAGTACCACCCCATGGTGACACCAGACTGAGTGAGGACTGACATGTTCTTGTCTGGCTAGATCAGCAGTACCACCCCATGGTGACACCAGACTGAGTGAGGACTGACATGTTCTTGTCTGGCTAGATCAGCAGCACCACCCCATGGTGACACCAGACTGAGTGAGGACTGACATGTTCTTGTCTGGCTAGATCAGCAGTACCACCCCATGGTGACACCAGACTGAGTGAGGACTGACATGTTCTTGTCTGGCTAGATCAGCAGTACCACCCCATGGTGACACCAGACTGAGTGAGGACTGACATGTTCTTGTCTGGCTAGATCAGCAGCACCACCCCATGGTGACACCAGACTGAGTGAGGACTGACATGTTCTTGTCTGGCTAGATCAGCAGTACCACCCCATGGTGACACCAGACTGAGTGAGGACTGACATGTTCTTGTCTGGCTAGATCAGCAGGACCACCCCATGGTGACACCAGACTGAGTGAGGACTGACATGTTCTTGTCTGGCTAGATCAGCAGCACCACCCCATGGTGACACCAGACTGAGTGTGGACTGGCATGTTCTTGTCTGGCTAGATCAGCAGCACCACCCCATGGTGACACCAGACTGAGTGAGGACTGACATGTTCTTGTCTGGCTAGATCAGCAGGACCACCCCATGGTGACACCAGACTGAGTGTGGACTGACATGTTCTTGTCTGGCTAGATCAGCAGCACCACCCCATGGTGACACCAGACTGAGTGTGGACTGGCATGTTCTTCTCTGGTAGATCAGCAGGACCACCCCATGGTGACACCAGACTGAGTGAGGACTGGCATGTTCTTGTCTGGCTAGATCAGCAGTACCACCCCATGGTGACACCAGACTGAGTGAGGACTGACATGTTCTTGTCTGGCTAGATCAGCAGTACCACCCCATGGTGACACCAGACTGAGTGAGTACTGGCATGTTCTTGTCTGGCTAGATCAGCAGCACCACCCCATGGTGACACCAGACTGAGTGTGGACTGGCATGTTCTTGTCTGGTAGATCAGCAGTACCACCCCATGGTGACACCAGACTGAGTGAGGACTGACATGTTCTTGTCTGGCTAGATCAGCAGTACCACCCCATGGTGACACCAGACTGAGTGAGGACTGACATGTTCTTGTCTGGCTAGATCAGCAGCACCACCCCATGGTGACACCAGACTGAGTGAGGACTGACATGTTCTTGTCTGGCTAGATCAGCAGTACCACCCCATGGTGACACCAGACTGAGTGAGGACTGACATGTTCTTGTCTGGCTAGATCAGCAGGACCACCCCATGGTGACACCAGACTGAGTGAGGACTGACATGTTCTTGTCTGGCTAGATCAGCAGCACCACCCCATGGTGACACCAGACTGAGTGTGGACTGGCATGTTCTTGTCTGGCTAGATCAGCAGCACCACCCCATGGTGACACCAGACTGAGTGAGGACTGACATGTTCTTGTCTGGCTAGATCAGCAGGACCACCCCATGGTGACACCAGACTGAGTGTGGACTGACATGTTCTTGTCTGGCTAGATCAGCAGCACCACCCCATGGTGACACCAGACTGAGTGTGGACTGGCATGTTCTTCTCTGGTAGATCAGCAGGACCACCCCATGGTGACACCAGACTGAGTGAGGACTGGCATGTTCTTGTCTGGCTAGATCAGCAGTACCACCCCATGGTGACACCAGACTGAGTGAGGACTGACATGTTCTTGTCTGGCTAGATCAGCAGTACCACCCCATGGTGACACCAGACTGAGTGAGTACTGGCATGTTCTTGTCTGGCTAGATCAGCAGCACTACCCCATGGTGACACCAGACTGAGTGAGGACTGGCATGTTCTTGTCTGGTAGATCAGCAGGACCACCCCATGGTAACACCAGACTGAGTGTGGACTGGCATGTTCTTGTCTGGCTAGATCAGCAGCACCACCCCATGGTGACACCAGACTGAGTGAGGACTGGCATGTTCTTGTCTGGCTAGATCAGCAGGACCACCCCATGGTGACACCAGACTGAGTGAGGACCAGCATGTTCTTGTCTGGCTAGATCAGCAGCACCACCCCATGGTGACACCAGACTGAGTGAGGACCGGCATGTTCTTGTCTGGCTAGATCAGCAGCACCACCCCATGGTGACACCAGACTGAGTGAGGACTGGCATGTTCTTGTCTGGCTAGATCAGCAGCACCACCCCATGGTGACACCAGACTGAGTGTGGACTGGCATGTTCTTGTCTGGCTAGATCAGCAGCACCACCCCATGGTGACACCAGACTGAGTGAGGACCGGCATGTTCTTGTCTGGCTAGATCAGCAGCACCACCCCATGGTGACACCAGACTGAGTGAGGACTGACATGTTCTTGTCTGGCTAGATCAGCAGCACCACCCCATGGTGACACCAGACTGAGTGAGGACCGGCATGTTCTTGTCTGCCAGAGCTACACATAAATGACCGCCAAGTAATGGGCACAGATGTTAAAATTTGTGCTTCAATAGGAACAATTCCCTATATCTACAAAATAGCTCTGATTTATCGAAAAAGTTCATCATGCTGCAAAAGTTGGGTTTGGTGCACAGCAAATGCACCTAGAATTATTGGTCCAATATTTTATGACATAACAATTGATTCACACATTTATTTAAATTCTATTTTAAATAATTTTTTTTCTGGAAACTAACAAGAAATGACAGATTGTGTGTCTGGTTTCAGCAGGATTGCTCATACAGAGCACATTGTTGCAAGTTTTATGCATGAATTGTGACACAATGATTAATCAAGGATTGTTGCCATCTCATTCCCGTGAACTATCTCCATGCATTTTTTGTTTATGGGAAATGTTGAAGAATGAAGTGCAATCATCAAATTTGCACACGTTATAAGAATTAAATGAGAGAAATACATGCAGTCAGTCAACAAGCAAACCGGAATTGTGTTTGGAGATACAGGAAATATGTTTGTGTTGAAGGTGTTTAGATTGAACATGTGTTGCAATGCAGGTAAGTACGGTAGCTGGTGTTCTGTATCCATGACTTGCTACTCACTCAGCCTATGTCGCCATGCAACAGACAGTCAGGCCAGTCTACAAATGCACTGTAGTTGACTGAGTGATGCAACTTTGGCAATATTTCCCTTCTGGCACAGGGTGCACTCTACATTGGGGCCGATAGAGGAGCCCAGGTCATGAAGGCCACATAACTTGACTGGGTGAGCTTGGCACACTGACAACGTCCCACCCTCCAGTACTGCACCCCACAGTGGGCAGAGGTGGGAGATGCAGCAAGCCTTGGCCCTTTATGGGCTGTTGCGCTGGAGTTTAGTTTGTGTGCACGGGTGAAAAAAGCATGGGACTCAATTTCTCTACCATTGTTGAAAAGAAGTTTCAAGAAATGGACAATTTTACAATGGGATGGAGGATCATCATGTTGACAACAAAGACAAACACAGGATTATAGAAGAGAGGTACAACTGAAACTAAAAAATTCAATGCCACAGCTAGGATTTGAACTACAGACCCTCCGCTTACCAGGCAGGTGCTCTAACCATTGTAGTGCTAAATGTTTTCAATATAAATATTTAATAACACTGTACAAACATTTTTTCCCTGAAATCTTTCTTCCTAACATGAAGATGTGAGACTTATTCACATATATAGCAGATCACCAGTGCCCTGATCTGCAAGGCAAGTTAAATAAGCTCAAATTAACATTTTATTTTCAAAAAGAATGCCTTGTGTTTCTAAAAATTTTAATAACATACATATAAATCAATATAATTTAAATATATCAGTGTTGTGACAGAAGTTTACTAAAAAAAATCACCTTATAGGAAGTGGACAAACCATTATACAGTATGCAGTAAGTGTGAGCATCCTCTATGATGCACTTGTTCTATGTTTTAGGCAGCCAGATATGTCCACAGCAACTTGGGAATTTAAACTTTCACTTCACTAGCATTGTTATTCTGCCTGTTGACGACATTAATATCATAAGATCTCATGTATCCCACTCAAATGTACTTTTTCTAGCCATTGTCTACAATCACATTGTCTACATATGCTCTTCATATATTCATGTATTCATTATTTTTACTAAAAGTAATCTCAAATTAAGCAATATGCACTTGGTTGCACAAACATAGAAAATAAAACACAACTAATCTAAAATAAACTAAAAGCTTCACTTATCTTAGTAATATTGCAACATCGTCCGGAATTAAAAAATTATTTTGTAGTTTAACGATGCTGTCAATTGCTAGGATCACATCAGCATCGCCAGTATGCTGGAATTTTGTCCTGCAGGAGTTCGTTTACATGCCAGTAAATCTACTGACATGGAGCTGTCGTTTTTAAGTACACTTAAAAGCCATCAGTCTGAGCAGGATTTGAACCCGTGACCTTGGGATTAATAGCCCAGCATCTAACCAACTGAGCCACCCAGACTGACAAGATGCTCCAGAGCTGACATGTTTCAAGTTGTATCCAACTTATTTTCAAAGCTATATTGGTTTGGATAACTTTGAAAATAAGTTGGAGAGAACTTGAAACATGTCAGCTCTGGAAGATGTTGCAACATTACTAAGATAAGTGAAGCTTTTAGTTTCTAATTTGTTCTTATTTTAGATTCTGTTGCTTCCCTGTTAATAGCTGCAATTTTCCTTAATTAAAACACAAGTGTTTGCATCTATGTCAGTTTTTGTTACTAATAAACCCATGTGGAAAATATAAGATGTTTCGTACACATCATGTGATAGTTCAATTTGGGAAAACTTAAACATGTAACAATGAATATTTAAAAAATGGCTAATGCTACAGAAAAATTACTTGTCATTTCAATGAACTGCACATTTTTTATGCAAAGTTCTTGTGTAAGTCTTATGGTTGACAAGTTACACAAAGCTCATTCAAGATGGAGTACTTCGCAGGTTTACATGGAAACTTAACACTTTGACAAAACAAAATTGTTCCATATAAATTGTAATTTGGGTGAGAAAATCTTCTTGAGGATCTTTGCTGATATGCTTCTACTGTATCTGAATACAATACAAAATTACTACTTCCAGACTTTCATTTTTGAGCAATGCTGTTTGCACACAAACATGTGAATCCTTTCCAAAAAGGAGCGCAAGTGGTGCAGAGAGTCACATGACATTCCCTACACACTTATTACTTTCTCTACTGGAAGTGGATGAAGTATTGTATTCCACCCACAAAATCAATGTCGAGATTTCACTGGAAATATGTTTGAGGCCCCCTGTATAAAGAGAAAGCATTTTTAGATAAATGTCTATGTGTGTCTGTCAGTCTGTGGACAGCATAACTCAAAAACGAAAAGTAGGTTGAAAACCAAAGTTGATATTTAAGTTTAGTGTCTCTCAAAGATGCAACACAAAGATTTTGAAGAAAATAGCCCCACCCTAAACAACCCTTTACATAGAAAATGTTTATTTTCTTGAAAATGGCTCAAACAATTTTGATTAAAATGACATGTTTAAGTTATTTTTATGACAAATGAAATGTATATTTTGAATTTTCTGGCTATTGCCTTGTAGTCCTGTTTCCTTTGGATGACTTTTGAATAACTGGTAAACAGTAAGAGATAGACCAAATCTTACTATACAAAAAATGTAGATCTTGCTAAAACACACAATTTATGTCTGAATAAATTTTTTGTAGAGTGAACCATTTTGGAGATATTCCTTGTTATTTGTGTCAGTTTCGGAAAACTTAAAACTTTCGTGAAATGGAACATCTTTGTTCATTTTTTTTATGTTAGGCGTGCAAAGAGAACGGCATCTCAAAGCTTTAAAACATTTGACTATCCCACAAAGCCTGCTGTATTCCCATATTCCCCTTGTACCTACAAGGAAATTTGTTGTTAGCTAATGCTGGATTTCTGACTATGAAGTTATTAATCCTCTTGCTCTCCAATATTTTTCAACATGATATTGAAGAGAGCAATAGCAGCAATAGTAACCGTTTTTTTAGAGAGCACCATATTTTTATGTTTTGGCGGTCACATCGCTCTCTCACAACCCCCAGAATGTCTGGAGGACCACACCTGTCGTTGGTTTACGGGTCTCACTGACCTGACCGGGAGAATTATCAAAATAAATTCACAGACCATATCCTCTGATTACCAATCAGAGGACGTATTACATGCCATGACAGGTCAGCATGTTGGGGTTAAGATTTTATAGATAAATGAGAGAAATGGAGAGGTTGGAAAAATAAAGACTCAAGGAAATAAGCAATAAGATAATTTGTACAAATTTTTATCTCAACTAACATGAAGAAGATAGAGGAATAAGAGATTGTAAGAATGGTTAATACAAGAGTACAAAAAGTCATGTGAGTGCAAGTTTCTACAGACTACTCTTAAGAAAATAATTTTTTTATCTATTTTATGAGAATCAAACAAACTTTTGCAGAAATAGTTTCATTCCACGTTTCATTGCGGTACAATTGGGAAAGAGGAAACCAAATCGATACATGTTTGAAAACTGGCCTTGAAATTCCATACTCTTTCAAACAGCTGAATAAACATGGCACTTTGAGAAAATGCAAAATTCCAATCAGTAACAACTATTATCTTGGAAATGGCTGATACCACAGATAAAGTTATTTTGAACAAATAGCTTTTAATAAAGTCTACATTTTTCATTCAATACATTTTTGTCTATTTCTTATAGCTCACTCTTCTTCTTCTTTACCTGATTTCCCTCCCCTTATGTAGGACTTACAAGCCAGTGTCTAGAGTCAGACGTCTGTCAGGGAACACAGGAACCTATGTACCAGACAGAGTGAAGTGGTCAGTATGAGAGTGAGGAAGTGATTACCCTCCCCTTATGTAGGACTTACAAGTCAGTGTCTAGAGTCAGACGTCTGTCAGGGAACACAGGAACCTATGTACCAGACAGAGTGAAGTGGTCAGTATGAGAGTGAGGAAGTGATTACCCTCCCCTTATGTAGGACTTACTAGACAGTGTCTAGAGTCAGACGTCTGTCAGGGAACACAGGAACCTATGTACCAGACAGAGTGAAGTGGTCAGTATGAGAGTGAGGAAGTGATTACCCTCCCCTTATGTAGGACTTACAAGACACTGTCTAGAGTCAGACGTCTGTCAGGGAACACAGGAACCTACATATGTACCAGACAGAGTGAAGTGGTCAGTATGAGAGTGAGGAAGTGATTACCCTCCCCTTATGTAGGACTTACAAGCCAGTGTCTAGAGTCAGACGTCTGTCAGGGAACACAGGAACCTATGTACCAGACAGAGTGAAGTGGTCAGTATGAGAGTGAGGAAGTGATTTCCCTCCCCTTATGTAGGACTTACAAGTCAGTGTCTAGAGTCAGGCGTCTGTCAGGGAACACAGGAACCTATGTACCAGACAGAGTGAAGTGGTCAGTATGAGAGTGAGGAAGTGATTACCCTCCCCTTATGTAGGACTTACAAGCCAGTGTCTAGAGTCAGACGTCTGTCAGGGAACACAGGAACCTATGTACCAGACAGAGTGAAGTGGTCAGTATGAGAGTGAGGAAGTGATTACCCTCCCCTTACGTGGGACTTACAAGTTAGTGTCTAGAGCCAGACGTCTGTCAGGGAACACAGGAACCTATGTACCAGACAGAGTGAAGTGGTCAGTATGAGAGTGAGGAAGTGATTACCCTCCCCTTATGTAGGACTTACAAGACAGTGTCTAGAGTGAGACGTCTGTCAGGGAACACAGGAACCTATGTACCAGACAGAGTGAAGTGGTCAGTATGAGAGTGAGGAAGTGATTACCCTCCCCTTATGTAGGACTTACAAGACAGTGTCTAGAGTCAGACGTCTGTCAGGGAACACAGGAACCTATGTACCAGACAGAGTGAAGTGGTCAGTATGAGAGTGAGGAAGTGATTACCCTCCCCTTATGTAGGACTTACAAGACAGTGTCTAGAGTCAGACATCTGTCAGGGAACACAGGAACCTATGTACCAGACAGAGTGAAGTGGTCAGTATGAGAGTGAGGAAGTGATTACCCTCCCCTTATGTAGGACTTACAAGCCAGTGTCTAGAGTCAGACTTCTGTCAGGGAACACAGGAACCTATGTACCAGACAGAGTCAAGTGGTCAGTATGAGAGTGAGGAAGTGATTACCCTACCCTTATGTAGGACTTACAAGTCAGTGTCTAGAGTCAGACGTCTGTCAGGGAACACAGGAACCTATGTACCAGACAGAGTGAAGTGGTCAGTATGAGAGTGAGGAAGTGATTACCCTACCCTTATGTAGGACTTACAAGTCAGTGTCTAGAGTCAGACATCTGTCAGGGAACACAGGAACCTATGTACCAGACAGAGTGAACAGCTGTACCCACTGTAAGGCCAGATGGGGTATAGAGTCAGGCACCTGTTGGGGAACACAGGAACCTATGTACCAGACAGAGTGAACAGCTGTACCCACTTTAAGGCCAGATGGGGTATAGAGTCAGGCACCTGTTGGGGAACACAGGAACCTATGTACCAGACAGAGTGAACAGCTGTACCCACTGTAAGGCCAGATGGGGTATAGAGTCAGGCACCTGTCAGAGAACACAAGAACCTATGTACCAGACAGAGTGAACATCCGTACCCACTGTAAGGCCAGATAGGGTATAGAGTCAGGCACCTGTAGGGGAACACAGGAACCTATGTACCAGACAGAGTGAACAGCTGTACCCACTTTAAGGCCAGATGGGGTATAGAGTCAGGCACCTGTTGGGGAACACAGGAACCTATGTACCAGACAGAGTGAACAGCTGTACCCACTGTAAGGCCAGATGGGGTATAGAGTCAGGCACCTGTCAGGGAACACAGGAACCTATGTACCAGACAGAGTGAACATCCGTACCCACTGTAAGGCCAGATAGGGTATAGAGTCAGGCACCTGTCAGGGAACACAGGAACCTATGTACCAGACAGAGTGAACATCCGTACCCACTGTAAGGCCAGATAGGGTATAGAGTCAGGCACCTGTCGGGGAACACAGGAACCTATGTACCCACTGTAAGGCCAGATAGGGTATAGAATCAGGCACCTGTCAGAGAACACAGGAACCTATGTACCCACTGTAAAGCCAGATGGGGTATAGAGTCAGGCACCTGTCGGGGAACACAGGAACCTATGTACCAGACAGAGTGAACATCCGTACCCACTTTAAGGCCAGATAGGGTATAGAGTCAGGCACCTGTCGGGGAACACAGGAACCTATGTACCAGACAGAGTGAACATCCGTACCCACTGTAAGGCCAGATAGGGTATAGAGTCAGGCACCTGTCGGGGAACACAGGAACCTATGTACCAGTCAGAGTGAACATCCGTACCCACTGTAAGGCCAGATAGGGTATAGAGTCAGGCAACTGTCGGGGAACACAGGAACCTATGTACCAGACAGAGTGAACAGCTGTACCCACTGTAAGGCCAGATAGGGTATAGAGTCAGGCACCTGTCGGGGAACACAGGAACCTATGTACCAGACAGAGTGAACATGCGTACCCACTGTAAGGCCAGATAGGGTATAGAGTCAGGCACCTGTCGGGGAACACAGGAACCTATGTACCAGACAGAGTGAGCATCTGGTAGCACGTGGTCAGCCAAGCACCAGCTATGAGAGTGAGGAAGAGGATGATATGAAATGCAGGCGAAAGTATGAATGGAGAGGTGATAGGAGTAATTGGTGGAATGAGTGGCAGGGGAAACTGGAGAAAACCTGTCTGACACAGCTCTGTCCACCACGAATACCACATGCATGTCCCTGGAATTGAACCTGGGCCAGGTGGTAGGCAAACGGCTTATGGTTCACTCCTTATATAAAATTCCTTTGAAATAAAGAGGACTTCATAGGCTATTCTCAGAAAATTCAACCATAAATTTTCTCATGGACACAATCTAAATATGTGGTATTTCAATAACCAATATCAAAATTTTGACCATGTGATGGTTGTTTGGGGCATAAAGATTTTCTGAAAATCTTTGTGCCACATCTTTCTGCTTTTTACAAACATACATACACACAAACGACCAATTTCTAAAAATGCTTTTTTTTAGTTCAAAAGCATATTTTTCTGATAAAGTTTCATTATTTTGGATGAAGTATGATACTTGTGTTATTAACTATAAGTAGGTGGCAGAGAAAGTAACAAGGAAGGTTTTTGTATGCATGTATATGGGACTGATTCCGGCAACAGTGTGCAAGGAAGGGATGGAATCCTGTCTTACCAGCCTCTCAACTTCGTTCATGTTGCAGCTTAACGTCAAATCTATCAAAGGTGTCACTGTTCAGACATTTTGTTCCTCTGATTCTACCGTCGTAGAGTTTTCATGTCCAAAAATGTTACTTTTTGATTTTCTATCAGCTTACTGCATCCCTGAAACCCATTAAAGTATTTCTTTGATACAGATAATCAATAAGAATCCAAAGTAACCTGATATAGAAGCTGAAACAGCTTCCCAGTGGCAAACCAATGAACATATGCAACAACCAACTTGTTCCAAACTGCTGTCTAGTGCCGGGCAATGTCAGCCAAGCACAAGGCTGACTGCTTAAAACTTCAACCTCAAAGATGGCCAGTTCCTTGCAACATTGCCAGCAAAGTGCACATTTCATTACTTAATATGTAACAAAAAGAAAGTTTAACTGTGCTTTCCAACACAATCATTATCAGCCAGTGTGGCAAAAAGTACAATAAAAACCCTGGATTAAAAACTCTCACGCATAAATGCAAAGTTAACAAATCAAACCAAACACAACAACTGCCATCCTTGGCAAGCTGCACATTTCCATCAGTTATATACACAAATAATAAAGTGGTGCGGGATTGGGTTGGTGAAACACTGCGATGGTAACTCTTCCATTCCTTGCGTCATCAGAACTTGAGGGATTTGGCAAACAGAGCTGCAGTGGCCTGCGTCTTGTCTCCATTGAATCTCCGTAACTCTGCTATAACCTGCATGCACAACAAATATATCACGTCAATACTCTAACACAAACAAAAGTCCTAGAATCTATTTGCTCTTAGAATACCACCTCTAGTACACTATTGGTTAACATAATATCTGCACGTGCACATGTAAACAACAAAATTAATTAAGGAAAAATTGAAGCTATTAACGGTGAAGCAACAGAATCTAAATTAAGAACAAATTAGGAACTAAAAAGGATAAAATTCCAAATTATAAAAAATCTGGCATTTATCAATTTAGCTGTTTGGATTGTGATAGTGTTTATATTGGTAAAACTAAGTGTCATTTACAAAACCAGAATAAAAGAGGATTTTATAAATATTAAATATAAACAAATTGATAAATCAACTGTGGTGGATCACATTTGGTCATTTAATCATGAAATAAATCCAGAAGTTAAATTATTAAAACAATTAAATGGACCTATAGATTTAATGGTTTGGGAAACGATATTCTTTTAAAAAACAAGAACCTTGTTATGAATTTTGAAATACCACCAATAGATTGTATACATAAATGTTTGTTTTCAGAGGTTGGTGACAAATAGATCTTTTAAGTTGAGCATCGGTAACTATGGTAACTTGTTTGGATAGCTTTGAGAATAAGTTGGATGCAACTTGAAACTAGTCAGCATTATACCACCTTGTAATATTACTAAGATTAGAGGAGCTTTTGGTTTCTAATTTGTTCTTAATTTAAACAATATTAATAGTCACCGTGCAATTTCACCTCGTTCATATAACCTCTCTTTGCTATTACATAAACTATTGCATTATGGAACATCTGAGAGCCATTGCTTGCTTTTACATTCCATTGTAAGAAATAATTCTTAAATCTCAGCCAAGATAATTTCAGATTTTTTCCATGCATTGTTTGTAACATGCTCTGCTCTTGCTAATTGGTTAGGGCCATTGTCCTTTGCCAGATTGCTTATAGCCACGGTAGGATAGTTCTCCAAAAACTTATAGAATACATTCAATATAATAATCCTTTCACCATTCCTTAAAGGCTTTTGTTGCATGTGTTTAAGAAAACCACTTGCACTTGATGGTACTGGGGCAACAGGCAAACCTTACGGTAGAGCACGTGGCATTCAAAACAAGAGAGCTCAATGTTCTGCGATTGGTCATAACATGCAAAGTGTATATTACATTACAACGTTATAGGTATTCTGAACAACTTGAGTGGTTTATTAATGCAGGTAAAGCAAGAAGCTAAAGAAGCCGTGGAAGTATATTGTGGAAGAATACACGAGTATTAAAATGCACCAGCCAATGAGGTTCATCTCTGCTACATGTTTCCGTTTACATTTGCTTTATGTTTACAGTAAATACTCAAGAGATATTGTAATGCCTGTGAATTACCTAGAACTACAAATATCACAAATATCCAGACTTCCACATGAGAGTAATGGAGAGAACCATTCAAGCAGAAGAAATCAGTCAAACCCTGGGGATGGGGTTGACTAGAAGTTAATGCACAATTACACAAACAAACTCACTAAACACACAAGTCTTGTATATTTAGGGAAATGACAATAAAGGTGATTGTTGTGTGCAGTGTAGGCGATAGACTTCAGTTCCACAAGTGCATGCGCTTATTCACATCCACTTTTCATATGTTGGTAGCTGACAATCACTGTCTGACTGCATGGCCACTTTGTGATTTCAAACTATTACTTAAACAACTTCTTGTCTAGAGAACATATTCACACTATTCTGTGCTGTTGCCTTGCTTATATGAGAAGCGAGGTAACATAGTCTTTTGTTCCATTATTTTTTAACTACACTTTGCCTGACAGCAATTTTCAGAAGAGTGAAACTATCTGTTGATACACAACTTGCTCAAAACTACTTACAAACACATATCCGGGACAAATTATAGCTGTAGTATTGAATTTTTCAGTTCCAGTTCCACCGCACGTGTGGCTTGTACCTTTCTCTCCGTAAATCTTTGTAACCATTTACTAAGCCTAGTTTCATACTGAGGCATATCATTTCCTTCATTCCTTCGCTGTTTACTTTTCACTTTTCCTTTTGGATTCGTACACTAATATACATCCTAATCCAAATCTTGTTTCACTCCATATTTGATCACCTGTCATCTTAGGAATTGCTCCCTTGCCTCTCTCACTGACTCCATTTCTCCCTTCCCTCATTGCACTACATTCACCTTTCTTCTGTCCCTCCTCTTTTGTCCTAACCTCCCTCTCCACAGTTACTTTTTCTCCTTTTGGCTCATCGTCTATTTCCTCTGGCCTGCACGCTCTGTTGTCACCTCCACATTCAGTGCACTCCGTTCGTTCACCCTCTCTTCTGCTTGCTTGTATTTGTAGTCAATCATTTATCCACAACTTGAAGTTACAGATGTACGCCCTTTTCCCTTGATTGCGCTCATGTGTTCTTTGTTAAATTAGTTGCCTCATTATTTCCCTCTTCTCATATGATAAATTCTTATTTATATAAATGTCTGACCCTTTTAGTTTCTTTAGTTTAGTTTTTTGTTTTAGTTCTTTGTTTTTCAGCTGCATGTTTGTAAATTTTGCTATACTCTAGTTCAGGCTACGAGCAATAAAAACTGGAAGTAGCAGTTTGGTTAAGTGGATGGTGTGGGTGAGAGGGCAACTAGTCGCAGCATCGCCACATTTACCCATAAAACTTAATGTTTCACTACCTTTTTTTTTTTTTTTCAAATTTCAAGAAACCTATTATTAAACGAAATGACTAAGTATACAAGCTGTTCTACATGTAACACTAGAAACAAATGCGCCGCTTATTTTCTGCCGTCTACACTAAACTTTCAATTGATTTTCGTCTGCTAAAGCATAACGTGGCAGCTGCATACGGAGCACATGGTTGCCACCTCTCTGTTATGTTCTGTCACATGTTCCTGTTTGTGTTCAGTTGAAGATTAAAGTGTGACATGTGCGTTAACTCTTGATTATTTCACATTCGTTTGTTGTATGATCACCGAAAATGGAACCGACGTCTCCTGAATGTTATAATGTGAAAAGAGTTTGCAGACCGTTAAATTCAGGTGAACAATGTATTGTTCTGAAAGTGTATAAATATTTCTGAAGCAAGGGAATACTGTAAGTACGAGATGCATTAGCTGAAACTTCGGCGGCCTCAGGAATCTGTATGACTACAAGAGCTAGTATAAAAAAGAAATTCAGAAAAAGTGGAAACATCCCTTCACTAAGGAAAAAAAGGCCAAATGACTGCAGAAAAGCTCGCCTGGACATTTATGACACATTTACGCAAGCAGCCATAAGAAGACTTATACATAACCTCTACAGAGAAAATTATCTGCCAACTTTGGTTAAAGTACACCTCATGGATCAAGACGAACTGTTTCCTAACATATGAAAGTCTACATTGCGTAGACTACTACTGGAAATGGGATTCAAGTTTATGAAGCGCAAACATGATGCTTTAATTATTGACCAACAGTAAGTTTGTTGGCATAAATAAATAATATGCAATGTTCACAATCAATATTGCAAGCAATATTGTATCAAAAAATTAGCAACAGCAGCTAGGATCACAATTTTGCACCTTCCTCCTTATCACCCGGAACTTAATCCATCAAAAGTGTTTGGAGCCAGGTTAAGAGATACACAGCTGCCAGGAACAAGGATTTCAAATTAGCAACAGTTAAACAGCTAATGAAACAAGGTGTGTTAAATGTTACTGTGGACAATTGGAAAAACTATGTGAACCATGTGATAAAGTGTGAGAAAAATATGTGGAATGTGGACAACATGATTGAAATAATTCATGGCAGTGTTGTGATAAATTTAGAATCTGATAGCAGCTCTGAAGACAGTTCCGAAACAGATGATGATGATGAAGACGACTCTGATTTCGGTGTTCAGCCACTGTAGGAATTGTGTTTTCAAAGGTGATCCTTCTATTTCTTTTTTTTTTCTTGTAATTTTATGGATGTTAGTTTCATAAATGTCTCACATGTCTAATTTACTTCTCACTTGCAAATCATGCTTTAATAGCACAAATGCACCATTCGTAAAGCCTGCCATGATGTTGCAACACTGCATGCCAAGACACGTGATGAGAGGTACATCCAGTTTGAATCGCTTGTAGCCGCAACTTTAGCACAGTATGTTTTTCTTCCCACTTCTTTCCCCAAATCTAAAAGCATCACAGATCTCATAATTTCTTATACTTATCTTAAATCTTCTTTCCAACAATTCGTACCTCTTATCTTGCATTGATCCCCAAAATCACTATGTTGAATCTTCTATTGTTTTCCAATTCCACCATTCTGTCTCTGATGTCTTGAATCTTCTTTCTCTAATTTCCTTTACTTTCTTGAATACTTCTCCATCTTTGCTTTGTTCCCACATTCTCCTCCCACCTCTTCTGTTGTAGCCAGAATTTCTTCTAAATCCTTCAATGCTTCCATTACTGTGTTGGTTTTCACCTTGGTTGCCATTGTCACTTAGCTGTTTTTTCTTCCTACTCTCAGGAGCATCACCACGTCTATAGTCGGCGCAGCTTATTGAGCTACCCCAAAAAACAACCTTGACATTCTTCCCCCATTATGGTGCAGTCCAGTTATATTTGGTGATATCACATCCGTTGGGTTGCATCAGTGCCGCCAACTGTTTGTAACATATAACCATGTTAAAGCTATGGCCATAGCTGGTGTTATTGCGTCTGTGATGTTGCCAGTTTATGAACGTGTTGCAGAGAGGCCAACCGATAGATTTTAAAACAAGATTCTGTTTAGACGCCATATTAATTAATTAATCAATCAGTGGATGTAATGCTCGTTTTTGCGTGATTTTGTTTTGAACTGTTTTAGAACAGTATATGCAATTATAGTTATTGTTTATATTTTTGTATTCGCTATACAGTAGTACATCTCATATATATTACGATATTTAGCGCTCAGAAGTAATTTTATCCAAAAGTTATTGCAAAACAAGATTTGCCGAAGGTGAGTACGTTCATCATGTGTTGTGTGGTTACGATGTTCAAGCATGTTACTTTAACACTGTGATATTTGAGGTTAGAAATGGCTTTATTATGTACTCCGGCAGGACTGCTTTTTGTGACACTTCCGTCAACTGTTTAGTGTAATGTCGACCATTTTGAACTCCTGGGGACTGCCAATAAACTGTGTCCACTATAACACCTTCCACTGCTGACATAATACTCATTTCAGAGTTATACTATTCTCTCTCTCTCTCACACTTCCATGTTTGCCAGTGTGATGCCTGGTATTTACCCATGTTCTTGTATTTGTGTTACCTGTTCTCTTGTGAAGCCCAAACTGACCAGCTCTTTAACCTCATTCTCACCAAAGTTGTCTGTTGGCAGAATGATGACGGAGGGATCTCTTGGCAAAGAGGCTCTGTTACTGCTTGTACCAGCAGCTGAAACATAAAACAAATAGTACCATTAAATATCATATTGACCCCAAGACAAACCAGGCTTTTGTTGACATTTCAAAGGCAAAATGCCAAGCTGCAGCTTATATTTTCTACCTAGTCTTTTTGAGTACGGTGGTGCAGTGGCCGAGCGGTTAGAGCGTTCACCTAGCACCTAGACAGCCTGGGTTCGATCCCAGGGACCCGCATGTGGTATCTGTGGTGGATGAAGCGGTGTAACCTGCACAGTAGTATGTCTCCCTCACTTCATTAAGTCCCATGTTCAAATCTCAGTTAGGGCGAGTTATCTGGATAAGGTTTTTTCTGACGTTTTCCCTTATCCTGAGAAGACAAATGTCAGAAAACTTAAAGCTCTATGGACCTTGGGCTCATTTGAGCATCACTTCATCAATTTCATTCATTCACTGTCCAATATGACATTACGTTGGAGGTCGTTAATATTATATAAAAAAATCTGGAACTGAAACTCTGGTAGTTGCAAAATTTAATGGCAGCTGACACCTATTGTGCAAATAAGTTTTGTGGATGTAAATGATATTTATATCATTGGCTTTACAGCATGTTTAACTATGCAATACAGCAAGACCTGGCCAGCCCATGATTGAACTTATGTCGAGCCACCTGCCAAGAGTTTTATGACAGCCATAGTACTAAAGGTATTACAATCAATGCAGAAGAACTTACACAATGAAACCATTAAACATTTATTTTTAAACTTTTTATTGTGTATATTGTTCTGTTAGCCTGGATGGCAGTGAGCATGATGTGTTGTGGAAGGTGAGTGAAGAAAATGGTGAGAGTGATGGAGTGAATACTGGCAGTTAAATATTTTGTTTGTTAATGAGGTTGTCAATTGCAAGGATCATATCAGAGCTGCTGCTGTGCTGAAATGTTGGCCCACAGGAGTTCTTTTACATGCCAGTATGTGTACTGATTATGGGGCTGTCACCAGTCATTAGGCTGGGCCGGATTTGAACCAGTGACCTTGGCATCAACTGAGCCACACATAGGCAGTGATAATGCCAAATATGACAATACATTTGGTATCAATATGATGTACCATATGCTATAAATACGAGGGTTGTTCAATATATAATGCTCCACATTTGTTTAAAAATCCATTATTATACATATACAGACAAACGTCCTTGTAGGTGCTTCACATTTGATGTTTCTTCCCTGCACTGGTTGAGTTTCAAATTGTTGTGGCAGATGGCACAGCCATAGTACAGTGACAAAATGGAGTCTGCACACGACTCACGTTACAAGCAGCATGCTGTTATTGAATTCTTCTGTGCAGAAAAATGAACCATGGTGAACATCCATAAACGTTTGTGTGCAGTATATGGCTATGCTGCAGTTGATAGGAGTACTGTTGGGCGTTGGTTAAAGAAACTTAAAGCCTCAGGAAATGCAGAAACAGAGCTCCATGATCAGTCACACTCGGGACGTCCTGTCACAGTCACTGCTCCAGACATGCTGAATCGTGCAGATGCCATTATTCGTGCCGACCCGTGCATCACAACTCGACAATTGGCTCTACAGTTGTTGGTCAGCATTGGAAGTGCGCCTGCAATGATCAAGGCTCTCGGATATTTGAAGACATGCTCACGATGGGTTCCACAAATGCTCACAGCAGAACACAAGATTCCAAAAAAGGCCATTTCATCTGAATTGTTGGAGCATTGTGAGACCAACAGAGAGGCCTTTCTGTCTCGGATTGTTACGGAGGACAAAAGCTGGGTGCACCACTTTGCGCCGGAAACATAAAGGCAGTCTATGGAGTGGCGTCATCCTCATTCACCACAAAAGAAGAAATTCAAGACAACCCCCTCTGCCGGAAAAGTCATGGTGACAGTCTTGTGGGATTGTGATGCCAAGAGGATCAAGCATTAATTCAGAGGTATAGGGAAAGACTGAAGAAACTCAAGAAACATTTCCGACGTGTTCGATCTGACAAGAATCCAGCAGAAATCTTACTCCAGCACGATTATGCATGCCCACACACAAGTCTGAGAACCCGGGAACACATCGCCAAATTGGGTTGGACATCATTGCCTCATCAACCCTACAGTCCAGACCAGGCCCCCTCGGACTTCCATGTCTTTGGGCCACTTAAAGATTCTCTATGGGGACACACTTTGACGATGAAAGAGTGTTATTCACGCAGTGACAACATGGCTACACCTACAGGACAAGAACTTCTACCAGCAGTGAATACATGCTCTACCACAATGTTGGCATAAGGCCACAGAACGTGATGGACACTACATATTGAGGTATATTGTCACCAAATTCTGACTCTTAACAATAAATATGTTCAGAGAAAAAAATGTGGTGCATTATATATTGAACAAACCTCATACTTGTAGGCAATTTCTTGCATCAATCCAGATAAGCTTATTTTTGTGTAAAACTTGCTCTCTCCCTCAAATTTTAAGGCTGCACTTATATGTGAGGACAGCTTATTTTCATGGTAATTAGTGAACTTGCTGTAATGTTGTCTAGTTAAACGTGCTAGCTCACTACAGTGGTATGTTTTACTTTTCTGTGCTCTTATAATTCACAATTTCTCTGATAAAACCTGAGACAGACAGAGCTGCTTGTATGATGCAAGCTGTCTTCCACTCGACAAAAATCCATTCTTGCCTGTTAAACAACAGTTACAACAATTACCATATCTACTTACTTCGTACTGCATTCTACCCAAACATTTAAAAAGAGATTCCACTAGAATTGCATGTTTTGATGCCCTCTGAACCAAAGTAAAGCAATTTTAGAAGAAAAACTGTGCATGTGTATGTTTGTGAAGAGCACAACAAAAACAAAAACTTGTTTATACATCAAATTTGGTGCTGAAGATCAGCATTTTCCAGGGATATGACAGAGACTTTAAAGAAAAAGTCCCAATCCAAAACTGTCCTTCACTTAGACAAGCTTTGTAGCATTTTCCAGGGATATGACAGAGACTTTAAAGAAAAAGTCCCAATCCAAAACTGTCCTTCACTTAGACAAGCTTTGTTTACTTTCTCTACTATGTATTGCATTCCACTCAAAAATTCAATGTCGAGATTTCACCGGGAATATGTTTTAAGGCTCCCTGAATCAAAAAAGAAAAAAGCATTTTTAGAAAAAGGTCCGTGTGTGTGTGTGTGTGTGTGTGTGTGTGTGTGTGTGTGTGTGCGCGCGCGTGCGTGTGCTTGCTTGCGTATGTCTGTGGACAGCATAACTCAAAAACGAAAAGTTGGTTAAAAACCAAAGTTGGTATTTAAGTTTAATGTCTTTCAAGGATGTGACACAAAGATTTTGAAGAAAATAGTTCCACCCTAAACTACCCTTTACATGGAACATTTTTACAAAATGGCTCTAACAATTTTGATTAAAATGTCATATGTTTTGAGATATTTTTATGACAAATGAAATGTATATCTTGAATTTCCTGGCTATAGCCCCTGTAGTCCGGTTTACTCTGGATGACTTTGTATAACTGGAAAACTGTAAGAGATAGGCCAAATCTTACTACACAAAAAATGTGGATCTTGCTTTAAAAGATTTGACTATCACTCAAAGCCTACTGTATTCCCATATTCCCCTTGTACCTACAAGGAAATAAACAATAATATAATTTGTACAAATATTTATCTCAACTAACACGAAGAAGATATAGGAATAAGAGTTTGTAAGAATGGTTAGTACAAGAGCAGAGAAAGTCATGTGAGTGCAACATATCAGATTTTAATTTATTTTCTCAAAAATGGCTCAAACAGTTCTGATTAAAATGCCATACGATGAGTCCACTGCAGAAGCGGGGACTGTTACTCTTTTGTTATTTTTCATAAAATTAATTTCAGACTTTAGAACTATATGACAGTAAATTAAGCAAATTGAAATGGTTTAGTTTTTGTCACATAAGTGAATACATATTCCTCTGTTGATGCATAACAACATGAAGCTTTTCATAACCATCATTCTTATCAAAATAAATATTAGATAACTGATGTGCAAAAAGAAGGAATGTCACATAATTGGTATAATATTCTCTTGCATCTGAGTTACACAACTGTTTGTGTTATCACTGTTCATGAGCTCTCCTCGGTGAGAACTGAACAATACTTCTGAGGACATTGCCATTTCATTTGTTACGAAAATGTCTTAATCATATGGGTATTTTATACTCAGCACCAATTAAGAAGGGGAATGACAGATGCTAACCACATGGCAGAAAGATATAAATGTATGTGTCATAGTGGTTATCGTAACAATGAAAAGAAGTACAAATTAGTGTTAAGGCATTTCTATAGCAACGGTAGGGTGGGTAGTAGTAGTATGGCTTTAGGGCACATAACTGCAGTGGTCATTAGCGCCCAAACAAAACAAAAAGGCTAAAACTTGGTTATTCTATAACAATTAAAAACAGCAAAACGTCATTAATACAGTACCAGGAACACTAAAAGATGAGATAAAACAAAAGTATAAAATAACAAGCGTTAAAATAACTCACTGCAAGAACCCAAGTAAAAGATAAAATATGTGAGTTAAACACATTTGCCCAGTCCACAATCTCGAATGAAATGTAATACTCGCTCTACTGCACATGACATGTTTCCCAGAGCTTCAGCCAGGGTCGCTGGCTGGCCCAGGGATTCCCAAACATGCTGCACCATCAGGGGCTCATGGCATTGCAGCATCTCAAGATAAAAGGTGACAATGACTAAAATCACTTCCTCACGACGAGAGACGCACAAGGAGCCTGTGGCTGATCAGGAACACTAAATGGTTGTATTATGTTCTGCTATTGCTGCGTATAAACAAATAATGCCGCCTTCTAGCGCCAGCTTGCAATGCGTGCATCAGTTAGACAAGTTTGCATCATTCTTATGTACATGGTCATTTGCCTTGTGTTTGTGTGTTTCTGAGTCTGTGTATCTGTGCATGTGTTGTGAGCTTTTGCAATTGTGCTAACACTTTCAAGAGTATTCAACAATGTCAAAAAATATTGGCAAAGATAGTGCTGCCAAATGAAAAATTGAGCATACTCGTGAAGCGAATAAAACTGTTTGGTAAATGTATCTCAAAGAACAATGGCAGGGAATAATATGGTCTGTAAGAGAATATTTCGAAGAGGATTGAACTGGGGGCCTCTTATTCCAGTCTCTAAAGTACTTCTTATGATCTCACGTACTGTAGGAATCGTTAGGAATAAGAGTGATTCAGATATCAGTGTCATTCTACCATTAGCCCTTTGCAAGCGAAAACCCATATATGGGCGACCTGTCTGGACCCTGACGAGCGAAAACCCATATATGGGTTTGGAGTCATAGAGCTATTGTGATCAGCTCCTCTCGCTCAAATAATTCATATATACTGCCAACAGATGGCAGGAAATGTTCTTTCAGATGTTTGTGGTCAGTTCATCACCGATTTTCCATATTTAATCATTTCTGTCGCAGTTTTCAGTAGTGTAGGAGTAAACAGTGCGGTGATTGCATCCAGTAAGTGAGAGTTTTTTTCGTTTTTTGACAGAATGGCGGGAAAGAAAGGGTTGACGGAGCAAGAAATTGTAGAATTGTTGAACAAAAGTGATAGTGAGTTATCGAATTTTGTGCTCAGTGATGATGAGAGTGATATATGCGAGAGTTTGTGTCTTAGTGCAAGTAAGAGCGAGAGTGACATAAGTACACTGCAGACAGCTGTACTCCTAGCTGGGTAGAGGTGAGTAATTTTGACCCTGGCCCTACATCTAGTATCCCAGTGCACAATATCCAGCAGGGACCAATACTTCCTTCTCATTTTGATGAAAATATGCTTCCAGCAGAATTTTTTGGCCTATTTTTCGATCACGAAATCTGGAAATAATTCCTGAGGAGACATGTATTCAGGGAAACATAAGAAAAAAAGCAACAACAGGCAACACCACCAACAAAAAAAGCCAGGATTGCTTCTTGGAATCTCCCAGAAATTGCCAATATAAAAGCACTGAGATAGTATTATCTTAATAGTATTGAGATAAACAAGTCGCTATGAAAATCATATAGACATTGTAGATACCCTGCCTTAGCTAGGTGTAACTGCACATTTCTATCAAAACTTTTATAATTTGTCATCATCATTACCGTTATTATTAAAAATGGAAGTATTAAATATGTGACACTATTTAGTTCGTGAAGCACTGCTGGTTTATTTGTGAATACCTATACGAGTATGTACGAACTATGCTGTAGAAAATGGAGAAGTGCTACTTATGCAGTTTTTGTAACAATATTTTTATGCGGATTAAAAAACTTCACTCCTGGAGGACAATTATGATCCAATTCAACAAAAAGCAAGATACTATGTGTTTTAGTACATTTGAGCATTTTTATATAGTTTTAACTGTATTTAATAGAGTTTCATACTTTAGCAAAATTGCCTTCTGCTCAGAGCCATAAAACACATCCGCTCGGGAAGGGTTAGAATAAGCATCAACATTTCACAGGTATGTCTCTCTTGTTAATGCAAATCTGTACAATGATATATACTTACATGTTCCATCCTTTGAATGTAGATTCAGCATTTTACTATTGTTTTTGACTATGAATATAAATAATATGTGCTCAACATTCCAATCTTCTTTGTACACACAATCATACTGTTCTTTCCACATGGTTGTGGTAAGCGACAACACTGCTTCTCTCTCAATGCAAACTGTCAATCCCTTTCTTGGTTGGCGCCGATTATAATCAAAATCGTTAAGAGTCTTTTTTGCTGTATCACAATTTTTGAGAAGTGTTCAATGTAAAGGATAGTCTGGAATGGGGGGATTTTCTAGAAAATATTTGTGTCACATTCTAAGAAGATATTAAACTTAAATACCAAGTTTGGTATTTAAACAATTTTTTGTTTTGGAGTTATGCTGTCCACAGTCAGACATGACAAACCTTTTTCTAAAAACACTTCTGTTTTTGGATTCTGGGGACCTCAAAACCTAATGTCATGCTGGCAAATTGCCTTAAAGTCTCAGTGCTTAGAGTAGCTGCATGTAGAGCAAAAAATCTGTGGTTTAAATCCCAGCTACGCCATTCAATTTTTCAGTCCTGATTTTACCCTTCAAACATTGCCCATACACAGCTTGTATGTTCATCAATTATTCATTAGTTGATTGACCTTATAAATGGTTACCAAATCATACCAATACTTCTTCCACTTTGAAGTGAGTTCATTGCCTCTTTGGAAAATAAGCTTATTCACTCTACATGACATGTGATACAGACAGAGCAACCCTATTTCTATGTTTGCAGACAAATGAAAAAATAAACAAATCTCTGATGTACATATTACATCTTTTTCTACCAACTCTTCCATAAACTATCTTATGAAATTTTGTTCTTCAAGCTACCTCTTGTTACTTGAGATAAACTTTTGCTGAAATGCTTCTATTGTAGATTTTGTTGCAGAGCTAGGGAGCAATGGGCTGGATCACCATGTGGTCACTTTGAATATTCATACTTTGCATGACCTTGAGGAAAAAACAAAGTGAGTTAGTACTTAAAAAATATTATTTTAAAATTGAAAATAATCGCAAGAATATCTTGAAAATGGTTAATGCCATTAAAACTTTGACACTAATGCCAACCAAGTTACTGTTGGTGTTTTTAAACACACAAGCCAAGTGTGGGCAATGTTTGAACGGTGGAATCAGGACTGAAAAATTCAATGCCATAACCAGGATTTGAACCTTGGATCTTCTGCTTTTAGAGCAGCTGCACTTGAAGTGGAAGATCCGTGGCTCAAATCTTCAGCTATGGTCCTGAATTTTCAGTCCTGATTCTGCCTCTCACAAACTCTGTATCTTCCTCTAGTGTTTCTCATTCCCAAAGTATCAACGTCGTGGACGACAATGTGTAAAAACCCTTAGCATAGCTTCTTTTGGAAGAGAAACAAACTTGTTTGTTCTGTAGGTATAATGTTTACTTACACATAAAAGATCCTCTACTGCGAAAAATGTTCCTGAGCAAAATTGTAAACTGTTTCACACTCATAGCAGCCTGCTTCTCTGTGGTGGCACTATCTATGTGCAGTTGGCTAATCGCATGCCTGATTACAGAAGGAGAAGGAGAAGGAGGAGAAGAAGCAGAAGAAGAAGAATAGTTGCATAGTTGCCACATGAAGTGCCTTCTCCCGTAACAGCACTCCACTGATTGGAATATTCGCTGCTCTTGTCGTTTTGAACCAGCTTCTCACTATTTCCTCGAGTTTGTCGTATTATGAGTGGTTTACCAGGAAAAATACGAACTGGTTTGAGAATTCAATGCCATTCTGATAGTTTGTTGCAGTAGCTCAATGGGCTGTATAAGTCGCAGAACACGTATTATTTGCGCCAGGGCAACACATTATACAGTATTCAGACACAGCGGTCCTATCTTCCACAGTACATTATTACACCCATTTAAGACGAGAAGCTATAGAGATCTACAAACATAACAACAACTTCAATAGAAAGGGAGAAACCAAACGCCTAAATAAAGCCTGGCATCCAGCATTACAAAAAGCATGCAGGAAACCTGACCATTAACAAATCCAGGACCATACGTTGCCAACAGCCTCAACATCAAGCATAGACAATAGAAGCAGCAACCCAGCCCCCGCAGCAGCTGTACCAATAAGCCAAGACTGGAACAACCAGGAACTAGCTCCGCCCACCCGTGCCAAACGTATAAAGCCCGTGAAGCCATAAGGCTCCGTGTCAGTCATCGCCGAGACTAAGAGAGTGTTACGGCAACGCCACTGAGGATGTTCCACGCAGCTTCGGATGAAACGTCTGGAAGGAGTTTCCTGACTAGACCATGGCCCACAAGCCCAGATAATCAGTTTCTATATAGCTTTTAAAAATGTTATGCTTGACGTGATGTAGTGATTGGATGTCCAAAAATGGTGTGCAACTGCAGAGTTATCCATCTGTTTGTATTTGATGCATCTCATGTGTTCTTTTAGCCTGGTTTCTAAATGTCTCTTGGTTTTCCCAACGTAAGTTTGGTCACAGTCTGTGCAACTAATTTTATAGATTCCTAGTTTTTTGTTCTGTATCTGGTCCTTTGACTTGTTGCACAGAAATTTCTCTATGCTGAATTATTTTGTGGAGCCAAGTTGATGCTGTATTTTTTGAAGATGTGGAATTTGTAGTGCTTACTTATCATTTTGCTTTTTTATTGAGAGAGTTTAGTGATCTCTTTCATGTGTTTGTTTTTACAATTTCCTTATTTTCATGTAAATGCTTTTTTGTTGAAGCCATTGTTAATTGCTGTGCTGACTATGTGTTTGCATCCTTCTTCTGATAAGAGGGTGTGGGTTAAACTGTTTAGGGCAGCATATTTGTGCCGAACTGGGTTGAAGCTGTTACTTTTTATGTAGTTTTCTGTAGATACCAAAACTGATTTTATTTTGGCATCTACTTTTAAACCTAAGAAAGGTAATGTGTAAAATATGAATTTTGAGTATAACAACACTAAACAACACTAACTTTTAAAATTTCCTGGTACACGTTTCAGAGGCTAGCTTTCCTCCATTATCAACCAGACATCGAATGAACTGTAGAGGCTGGTTCACAAATAAATAAAATTAAATATTTTGTTGTTTAACAATTGCCAGGATCGCATCTGCGTCGCCGGTGTGCCGGAATTTCGTCCCACAGGAGTTATTTTACCTGCCAGTAAATTTACTGACATGCACACTTAAAAACCATCGGCCTGAGCCGGGTATGGACCCGCGACCTTGGGATCAGTAGGCCAGCGTCTTCACAGGTAAATGCTGTAGAGCTAGCGCCAAAACATGTACCAGGAAATTTTAGAAGTGAATGTTGTTTTGTGTTATTAATCAATTCAAAATTCATATTTCATTGTGATCCAACAACACTGTCA
The DNA here is from genome assembly GCA_030765045.1 of Tenodera sinensis. NCBI lineage: Eukaryota > Metazoa > Arthropoda > Insecta > Mantodea > Mantidae > Tenodera > Tenodera sinensis. The sequence goes on along the minus strand of CM060965.1, from coordinate 2,676,261 downwards.
TCAATTTCCAGTACTTATTATTAAGGTAATGTGTCTTTTTCTTCAATTTCCGTAGTGAATTTACGGCTTTTTTGCAAGTTGAGTAATTTGAGAGAATCCTGGATGAACTTGTTGGATACTACTGCAGAAGTATCATCTACATACCTGTGCCATGCTTTGTACATGTGTGGAAAAGAGATTGTTACGTGCATTTCCAAGTTACTCATGAACAAATCTGCCAGGAATGGTGATAATGGATAAGCTTGAAGTCTGTTGGTACAACCTATTGTTAAACATGAAGCTGTTTTGAGTAATGCAAATTTCTGTGAGATTCATCAGGTTGGTGCCGTTTTTTAAAAATACAGTGGTGATGGTGATGAGCTTTTGACTCTTTCGTTATCTCGGTACAGGGTGAAATAACATGGACACTGAATAAAGCTTTTTCACAATATTTTATTTGCGCCTTTTTTACTGGATATTACACGCATGTCACTTTGGTTAACATTCTGTTCGCACTGACCGACTTCCTCAACTGTTTCTTCATACTGCTTGTCATTTTAAATTATACTTTTAGTGTTTTAACTCACACATATTGAATACACGTCTTCCCTCTTTAGACGATGTGATGCTAAGACTCTGAATCTAGCACATTCCTTAACGACGCGTCTGTATTCATACGCACATGCGTATACTTTTTACGGCATCCCCTATGACGCCATCTTACATGTTAAATAGTTCCCTAAATGTTGAGGAAGTGATCTCTATCTATCCTCCCTACACTTTTAATATTAAATCTAAAATAACTAATATAATGATATACATTAAATTTGAACATATTACTAAACATTAATGACGTTATCAAACTAATATTCTTAACAATGAAACAATGGTATAACACTCTCTGTACTTAACAAATCCCTATCAACATGAAAAATAAATTAAATTTTACAACATATATATATTTTTACATAAATACTTTCTTTTCGGGGTCTGACCACATATTCTGTCTCAAGGTCATCTATTTCATCTTGTGGTAACCCGTTTTGGATAAGCCATTTCTTCAGTTGGCATCTGTTGGGATACTAAGGAAGAGGGCTGCGACATAAGAAATGCTAGTGTTAAATGTTAACCAATGCAACACTGACTCAATTTTTATAATAATTTATATCCAGTAACGTTTACGTGAGGACCCATTTTAAGCCCAGAGGGAAGGACAGTAGCTTTTATATCCTAATGTTTTCATATGATTGTTTAACTGACATTACTAAATAACAATGCAAGTTGATTCAACACTTCAACTGCCGTACCATAAACTTACACTGTTCATGTTTTGCAGGCGATATTGCCTAATCTGCTAATAAAGTAGGTAATATTGTCAACACATGTTCAGTAAGTAGCTTTGTAGTAAGGCAATTTAAGCATTTGGCTCACACTGACACTTAGTAATAAATATTTGTAACACTCAAATCAACTAAACTGGAATTGTGTGTTAAAATGCACCAGAGAAAAGATTTATGCCATTATTAAATATGCCAAGTTGTTTAGACATAACAAATGTAAATATTGTATATGATTAAGAGTTGTGGCATTGAATATTTAAGTTCCAGTTCTACCTCTTAAACTTTGCCCACACACGGCTTGTGTGTTTAAAAACACCAACAGTAAGTTTGTTGGCATAAATAAATAATAATTGTATATGATATTTAATTATCAAAATCATACTTTTTTAATCAATGTCCCGAAACTATGCGCATCAAAAGGTAATATGTTCAAGGTCGATTATGACCGTATGATCGACGTATTGTAATCGAATCAATGAATAACCAAACCAATCGCAGTTGCTAAGTGTGTAACTACGGAAACAATTACCCCTATAGACAGGTAATTAATTACTATTACTAACGTGGTATGTATCGCGAGAACAGTTGTGTATTGGTGCTATCGAACAGGAATGTTGTCCAAGATCCAACAACGTTGGATATACCACAAAAGAACAAGGAGATTGAATGTAGCATGGGAATATATGATACACATAATAATAGCATGAATATTTTTAAATATTAAAGAAAGAAAAGAATAAGGATATTTCTCTGACAAAACCTGAAAGTTTGCATGCTTAACAGTTTTGGGACTTGAATATATTACTCATTATAAAAGTGTGTGAATACATTGCAGGCTAACGACAATAAAGCTGAATTAGCTGAGGATCTAATTATTACTACAAACAGTGATATGTCGCCCTTATTTGTTTGTTTGCACGTTTAACGCCCTGAAGATAAGACTATGCAAATACCGCTACAGATCTAAATGGAGCATTTCAACTGAAAAATTATTTGAAGTGCTCCTGATGCCCTGTGATTCAGGAAGAAATATTTTAAAAAGAACTATTAGCACACAGCAAATTCTCCTCTTCTACACATAGCATAAATACAAAGCCTTTGTTTGGACGCTTGGCCAAGTTAACGGGAATTTTCTTGGGTCTGAGAAACACACTGTTTGCTGGCACTGTTGCATATTTATAGTCCCTTAAATTCAAGTGCACAGATTTCTCATGCAAAGTATGACTACCATAATCACATACATTCATCATAGACGATGTTGGAAATGATATACTTGTGCCTCGAGTTGTACAAGTACCATACTCTGCCATAGACTATCTCAAGTAAGTGTAGACTACGGTAGTTTTCCTAGTAGACTGGTCAGTTAACAATCTACCTGCATTACTTATATGTTACATGTGTTGCATTCCCTCATATTGGTCACAATGTTTACATTTTTTGATCATGTTTTACTAGATTCGTTTAGAAACTGGAAGCAGTCAGCTTTGAACCTTCTCGAAACAGAGAGGGTATATAGAGAGTGGTTAGTTGCTTCAAAAACATTCAGAAGCTCCTGTAATTATACTACAGTTCAGATCACACGCACACACACTCATAGTGATCATGAGTAAGTTATTTTGAACCAAAAAGCACAAGTTTTATTTTGATCACAGTGACCAAACTCACGATCGTTTTGGTGACCATTGTTTGAATTGTTCATTAAACTTCCTTATTCACTGTATTTTGTATTGTTTCCTTCCCTACCAATGCTATCAATACTGAACACTTGTTTTGGTACAGTGCCACAACACATCTCTCATACCTTTTATGGATTTGCATCAATCACATTAAATGTCCTGTAAGTGGCCAACTCAAAAAAAAAAAAAAAAAAAAAAAAAAAAAAAAAAAAGCATTAAAAATAAATTGTGTTTTTATAGAGATCTGCACCTTTCACGTAGTATATGTAAGTTGCTTTCACAGCTGACATCTAAGCATTAAAATGTTGTTTCCGGGCTTTGGCCGTGGTCCAACAGATGTATCAACACCTCGTGTTTCACCCACCAAGCTGCATGGATACAGTACATTCCTTGTGACAATAGGGGATCCCGTTTGTCCTTTGCTCATTTAAATGTTTTATTTTGATGTGGGTTTGAAAATAGTTTGAATATTGGCCTTTTCTAGTAGTTTTCCAGTGCAATGTGACCTCTATATATAGTCACTTAGTATGTTTTTGTCTAGATCTTATACTTTAACCATTATACAAAATCATGCAAAATTTATTCAAAATAAAGAGAACTTCAAATGATACATTTTATTGGTCATGTAAAAAATCTTACACCTCCAATATTTTAACCAAAATCATTAAAGAGCCATTTTTCAGAAAACAAAACATTTTCCATCTAAAGGAAGTTTGAGATGGGAGAGATTTCCTTGAAAATCTTCATATTGCATCCTTGGAATGTACTCAATTTAAACGTGAGTTAGGTATTCATGTGATTTTTCATTTTTGAGCTAGGCTGTTCTCTGTTTCCCCCAACCACACATGCACCTTTTATAAATGCTCTTTTGTTTAATCAGAGACCTTTGGATCCAGTTAGTCCAGATGAACAAGGCTTTACTGTATCTGTGTCAATTCAGATTTATAACAGTATGTTTCAAACTTGCAAATATTATGAAAAAAGCTATCAGTTTAACTAAGTACAACTTACATAACTGACCAAGCTCTAATAATTTAAGAGCAAGGTTTTACAAGTTGATGGTGTCTGTGAATACCCAAAGGTCCTGAAGAAAGATTCCTAATATTGCCGAGTTTGTGCTGACAGCATTGCCTTTATGCATGGATAACGTTTAACTCATGCTTGGTTATGAACAAATTATGATTAGAGGAATATCATTTACTGTTGATACTTGACAAATTTCTGGCTTGTAATGCAATCACTGCCTTATTAGAGCCCGTAGAAAAAAATGCAGTACCAGTTTGCATGCAACAATTTATTTTCACAAAACAGAGCTTTGTTACAATTGAGGTAGCAGAACATCACCAACCTGCTTCGCGACTGTTCTGCAGAGCCTGGGCAAGATCTCGCTCCTCTGCTTCCCGCACTGACTGACCCACTGCCTCCTCTTCTATTTGGCTGGATAGTCGAGCACAGTCGGGGAGCTCTCTCTCAGAAAGGAACGGCGTCTCTGTACCAGTCGTGCCAATACGCAGCACATTCTTCTTTAGGTCTATACAACACTGAAACAGATCAACTCATCAAAATCAAGTGTTTAAAACATGGAGCACATTAATGAATTGAAAAATATGTCAACATTTATTAACACATTCTGCTGCAACTTGCTTTTAATTATGTTAATCGCAGGACTAGTTTTGGAGATGTTCTCCATCATTCAGCTGTTGGTCGACTGGTTCAACATTAGATAACTGCCTCCCCCTTCTCTTGTTGCTTGGTCTGCTGTTCTTATTGGCTAATTTTTCAAACCATGCTTGATTTGTGCAGCCACTTTTATATTATATTCCTTAAAAATTGTGAGTGATATGTAAATTTACAATATCTTTCTTGGGTATTGCTAATTTTTAATTTTCTGACATCCTTGATAGCTTTTAATCTTCTATATTTTTTATTAATCTAGTTAAGAAATTGGGTTTAAATCTATTCAAATTTGGAACAAGTTTAATATGCTCCAGTTCTTCATTGTATTCTCTATTTGTTAGTGGGATGTTGATCAACCTGTGAATTACGCTATGGAGGATTGCATGCCAATAGACCAGGCAACGAGAGAAGGGGGAGATAGTTACCTGATGTTGAACCAGTCAACCAACAACTGAATGATGGAGACAACCGTCTCCAAAACTAGTCCTGTCATTAACATAATTACAAGTAAGTTGGAGCAAAATGTGTTTAGAAACATCGACATATTTTTCAATTTAGATCAGTAATTACCTGTAACCATTACAGGACGATGCTAAATGAGTAACCGTCTTGTATTTTCTGCATCCTGATTCTGTATTTTAATTTATTGTATTATTACTATTACAGATGAGGCTCAACTGTGTAATGTGAATATCATCACTTTGAATAGTTGCTCCCAGTGCAAGGAAGAAACACGTTAACACCTCAGCATATCAAATTACAATTGGAATGACTTTACACTGTAAATACCAAAAGCAGAGGATTCAAGTTAACAATTTTAGTATGTTGTAGATTGTATATGTAGAATTGGGATATATTCTTCACCACTCTGTCCTCTATGTGATCTGCAAGAGGAAATGGATCGAGACCACCTTCAAATATGCCCGGCCACTTCTAGTGCCCTTCCCATCCATCAGTGAGCAAGAGGATTAATGACTTCATTGTCAGAAATCCAGCATTAGCTAACAACAACAGAATTTATATGTACTTGCAAATTTTGCTAGAATGTTCCTTCTTGCATTTCTTCTGCCGAGTCTAAATGCTTCCTATATTTCATAGTTATTAGTGATCATCGGTAACTCCTCCAACACTTCCTTGGATCCAAGCCCGTCTTTTCTTCTATTGCGACAAATACCAAGTTATATCCTACTTTTGTCCTCCCATTTTTCCATTTTTTCTTTGATGTTTGTAGTTCTTTTATCGTTTCTGTATTTTTAAGTATTTCCTCTTCTTTCCTGACTAGTTCTCTTCTTTTATTTCCCTCTGCCCTGCCTTCCATTGCTAATGTTTTTCCCGCAGCTCTGCCATCGCTTCTTCTGTAGTATCTTTGCCAGCCATGTCCTTTGTGTCCTTTTTCTTCTTACTCATGGGAGCGTTCTCAGCATACGTCTGCACTCGCTCGTTGCTAGTTCAGTACTCAGCAGGATTAAAATTAGCACAAATAAAACAAAATATATGGTATATAATAATGACAGACAAATTAATATTAAAATTAATGAAAATGTATATGATAAAGTGTTATCTTTTAGGTACCTTGGCTCAGTTATTACCAATAAAAATGAAACACTAATAGACATATTAGAAAAAATGTAATTTGCTAATGGGTGCCTCCATGCTCCAGATTCGATAACAATAGCAAGGTATATATCTAAGATAAAAGTTAGTTAAACCTATTGTGCTATATGGAAGTGAGTCTTGGACTTAAACTGAGAGATCTATAACTTTGAATATATATGGGAGAGAAAACTGCTCAGAAAGATTTATGGACCAAGGAAGCAGCAACCCTCTTTGTAGGGGTTTATACACAAAAGTGCTGGGTCGAAGGCTGTAAGAAGGCAGCCCCTTGATTGACCTTGTCCTGCGCAGCACTCGTAACGCGGCCAGGGGACTTCTTCTTACTGACAATCATCAAGAGACAAGCCGGACTGATCAATCGAGGAAGACCATAGCTAGGAATAACCAAAAGGTAGAAGAAGAGTGGGAGAGATTCCATTTCTTGATGTGGAAACAGGTCAACGGCCTAAATCCATGAAGGCAGATGATGAATGGCTATTGGAGAATAAGAACAACTTAGGAGCTGCAAAACTTGTATAAAGATACCGATATTGTCTCTGATACTAAAATAAAGATTAAAGTGGCTGGGCCATGTTATCAGAATGGACGAGGAATGAATGCCTAGAATTGTTATGGAGGTAGAAGACCAAGGAAGAGATGGACTGATGGTGTACATGCTGACATTAGAAGAACAAACATTAGGGAGGCCAAGGTTATACACAAAGAAGAAGAACAAGTTGAGTGCCTTAAGCCCCTATGGAATAGAACTACATCACCTGATAAAGTTTGGCTTCAAGCATGTGAAAATTGTTAGTTAAGATTGTGTTTGTTAAAAACGCTGTTTCATCAGAAATACTTAAGTCAGGTAGGTGCAAAGCTATCCTGGTTTAACAATACCACATTCCGTTGGTAAAGTCATTGGGGCCACCCACCACCCCTTTTATTGTCAATAACAAGTGCAATGTTGACTGATACGCAATATAGACAGTATTACTGCTTTTTATATATGTGTGACCAACTAACACTGCAGCACAACAACCCGTGGAGACTAAGATCTACCGCTGCATCCCCCATCTGCCCACTACAGGCGTCATGAGTGGGGTGCAGTATAGGAGGTGGGACGTGATCAGCACCCCAGTCCCTCCCGGCCAGTTATGCAGTCTTCTTCACCAGAGACCACTACTTTTCAATCAACTGGCCCCTCAGGGACCTAACGAGGCTGAGTGCACCCCAGAGCAGGTCTCCTAAGTGGGAGAAAATCTCCATGCCAGTACTGGGAATAAAACTTGGGTCCTGCTTCGCAAGCAGCAGCACCACCACCGTGCTAAAGAGACCACCACATACATAATGTGTACTTCTACAACTTGTACTGTAGGAGAAATCACAAGCCCACGATTTTAATTTGGAATAACAGCAATGGATGATCCATGTTGGTATTTGTTGTGTTTATTTTATGTCCACCAAAAATATGTCAATTTTGTTGTATGAATGTCATATTTATTTTCTAAACTTTGTTGTTGCATCCGAAACTATTTGGTACAGTAATGTGGAGTATGACCTACCTTTTCCCTTGAGGGAAAAACAATCATTGCTAGGCCCGTAACCAAGAGATATAAACAGTGAATCTTTCACAGAGGAGTTGCGATCTTGCCGTCATAAAGTGAAGACATGGAATTTTGTGCAATTAGTGGCAGATGCACATCACAATAAATGGAGAATGCATTGCTAATCCAAAATTAATTATAAGAAGGAATACTAAACAACCCGATAGCGATCACGTGGAGAAGAAATAACACATAATAAATATCCATGAATATAAATGCGAGTTGGTGAAAGAAAAACCAAAGCTTATAGTAAAACCTACACCATTTGAGCTCTACATAAGAAACAATTTAAAAGAAAAATTTGCTGTGGGAATAACTCTAATAGTTTCAGACAATGGCTTCGAGAACATGTTAAAAAGTGGAGTGATTTCTGAATGCATGTTATCTTAACATAAAGTTAATTTTGACTGAAAAATCCTTGCCCACGGCATCTTGTCCTTTATCTGTTGCTCGCTACATACGACCCTGTAACAAACAACTCATTCACTTCTTTTATAAAAAAAACCACAACAGTGCAATAAAAGAATGCAATATAATGCTACCCATATGTAGTATACAGTAAATGATGTTGAGTGTTTTAGCAGATACGCAATCTTAACCAATTGTTTAAAATAGTAATAACAATTATGCTGGATATAAACTTCAGATAGCAGCACAGTCACTACCACAACAGATGTTTTCTCCTCAGCCGCTGGTTGAGAAACCGCTGAGAATGAAGACACTGTCTCTGAAGTGCGTACGTACACAAATAAGTGTAGGTAGGTGAAACTATAAGTGTCTATAGGTCAACTCATTTACTTCTAAAACATTAGAAAAGTTTCACTGTCTATATCACTTTGTAAGTATTAAGTTGAATTCACTTGGTTTTTAAGGAACACTAACTCAAAGTAATTTTGCACATGTACTTTGCATTCTTTTTAGAAATGCCCACTGTATTATTTTAAAGAGAATAAATTGCTGATTTGTTATCTGCCATGTCTATTTATGACGTACCTGATGTCTTTTGAGCATGTCGAGCCCCAACAGCATATCCATGGGCTGCTCCTCGAGCACAGAGAACGACGTGGTGAGGTAGTCCGACTCTATTTGTATCTGCACCATGTGAATACGACCAATAATCTTCTGTACACCCACTCCTTTGGCTATGCCTGCCCACCGTGTGTCCACCAGTCTCATTATGTGGCAGCGTTCGGCACACTTGGCAGACATTATTGTCATCTGCGCACCTGTGGACAACATTAGCACCATGTTTCAGCAGCCAGCAACTCTCATGTCTACTATGTATACTAAGTATTGTATTCCACCCAAAAATTTGATGTCAAGGTTTCACTGTAAATATGTTTAGAGGCAATTATTATTTATTTATGCCAACAAACTTACCGTTGGTGTTTTTAAACACACAAGCCGTGTGTGGGCAAAGTTTGAGAGGTGGAACTGGAACTTAAAATATATAGCTCAGTGGTTAGAGCGTCCGCCCGGTAAGCGGAAGGTCTGTGGTTCAAATCCCAGTTGTGGCATTGAATTTTTAAGTTCCAGTTCTACCTCTCAATGTTTAGAGGCTTTTCATTTTTGAGTGATGCTGTCCACAGACTGACACACACATGGACCTTTTTCTAAAAATGTCTTTTTTGGATTCAGGGGTCTCAAAACATATATTTCCAGTGAAATCTCGACATCGAATTTTTGGGTGAAATACAATACTTCCTCTGATTAGTAGTGGAGAAAGTAAAAAGGATTGTAGTCCACCCAAAAATTTGATTTTGAGACTTTGTTGGCGATACATATTTTGAGGCCCCCTGAACCAAATAAAAATATCCTTAGAAAAGGTCCGCGTGTGTGCATCTGGAGTAGAGCTCTAAAATGAAAATTCCGACTAAGACCAAACTCTTTACATGGAAGATTTTGCTTCATTTGTTGCTTTTCTCAAAAATGGCTTTAATACTTTTTATTAAAATAGCATAAGTTTGTAGGGGAAATTGTAAGCCCAGAATACTTAATTCAGTAAAACACAGGAATAGATGATCCATTGTGTTTGTTTTACGTTCTCCACAAATAATGTCAAGTTTTTATGAAAAGCTATTAACAGTGAAGCAATACAATTGTAAAGGTTTTGACACTATAAGCTTCACTTATGTTAACATCTGTTGAAAGTTCTTGAATTCCAGTGCAGACTGCAGTTTCACATTAAATTCTAATGTATCGTCAGTACAAATCTTCTTTATACTGGTCACCATTACAACTTTCACCATTTCTTGCTAATCCTTTCACGAGCTTTTTTGAAATACAAATTACTACAGCATTCCCTTTAATTTTTAAAACTTGGTACAGATAAGCAGATGATATTTCTGCCATTGTTCCTGAGAAACATGTAAATGATGCCTTAAAACCTTTAAATTTATAAGATAAAGCCATTAAATTCACTTTGGAAACTGAAAATAATGGTTGCTTTCCTTTCCCAGATTTAAAAATAATAAAACAATAAATTAAATCTTAGCATTTAAAGAAAATCTACTCATATTAATAACTACATAAAAAGTTTTAATCCTTTTTCACATAAATTTGCTGTTTTTAATGGTTTAATTTATAAGTTAATAAATATACCCATTAATAAGGAAGAATAAAGTACAAACATAACACTGTGGTAATTAATGGTTTTAATACAGATTTTATACATAAAAAATAGAGAAATTTAAATATCAAAAAGCCATTAAAGAAGTTTCAACCCTTAAGAAAAGAGAAGATGATTGTAATTTTAAAAAGTTTACTGTAAATGTTTGGGCTGATTAAAAATGTACAAACATGGTATAGCTTTGGTTCCACAAAATATAGTATAAAAAATTTGTTGCATTTTTCTAAAAAAGATATAACTTCAAATTATAAAAAAATCTGTCATTTATCAATTTGGCTGTTTGGATTGTAACAGGGTTTATATTGGTAAAACCAAACGTCATTTGGAAACCAGAGTAGAGCAACATTTTAGAAATATTAATATAAACAAATTGATAAATCAACTGAGTCAATTGCTCATTTAATCATGAAATAAATCCAGAGGTTAAATTATTGAAACAATTAAATGGACCCACAGATTTAATGGTTTGGGAAAAGATATTCATTTTGAAAAATAGGGATTGCATAATAAACTTTGAAATACCACCGTCTGATTCCATTTATAAATTTGGTGTTTTCATAGGTTGGTAACACATGGAAAATTAAGTGATTTAGGTGATACGATGGCGACCACATGAACAAGATTTGCACTGATATTGACATTAGAATTTAATGTGAAACTGCAGTCTGCATTGGAGTTCAACAACTTTCAGCAGATATTAAGATCAGTGAAGCTTACGGTCTCTAACATTTGTTAAAACCTTCAGAATGTCAATTTTTTGTTTTGCATCACCTACCGGAGTCTATTAAAGCCTTGACAGGGAACCCGTTAACATGACATGTTATGTAAAGCATCACAACAGTGCCAAATGTCTCAGGATTATACTCCATAGCAGCCTCCATATTAGCTTCAATGTTTTTCTGGCGTATCTCCTCCGCTATCAGTCTCTGAGCCTCTGTATCAAACGGGTGGGCATTCATCATGCGTATTCTCTGTCTCTGTCGCTCTGCTCTTGCCTCTACTTGCTCCCTCAGCACAGATGCAAACAGATCTGGAACACCAAACATCATCGTTAAACACTTTGTCATTATTGCAACAATAACCTACTAACAATTAGCACTGAACAATTTGAAAAGAATAGTAAAAGCAATTCAGGAATTGTATAAAAACTCTATATACAAGATAAAAATTGGATCCGAAACATCTAAAGGTTTTTCTGGTAACCAAAGGTCTATGACAAGTCTGTTGTTTATCACCAACATCATTTAAAATTTACATACATGAAGCATTAAAGATTTGGAGAAGAAAGTGTTCTCAAACAGGAATTCAGGTTGCAAATAGTGGAATTACTTACACCTTCACTTTGCTCATGACAAGATATCAACAAGATGTGGAATATATGATTACAAAATTCCTACAAGAATACAATAAATGCCAACACATCTAAATCCAAATATTTGGTGATGAGATACAAAAGAGGATTTACAAGTGGAAGAATGAAACAAAATTAAATGTTGCAATGAAGTAGAATATTTGGGGTTAAAATAAACAATAGAAAATATGTGAAGGAAGAAATAAGAGGAGATATGCAATTTCCACACTAAATGTCGGTGTGTGTGCCTCGGTTTGTTAGACGCTGGCCTACTTATCCCAAGGTCGCATGTTCAAATCCGACCCAGACCGATGATTTTTAAGTGTGCTTAAAAAGACAGCTTCATGTCAGTGATTTACTGGCATGTAAAAGAACTGCTATGGGACAAAATTCCGGCACATCTGTGACGCTGATGTGATTCTGGCAATTGACAGTGTCGTTAAACAACATAATTATTATAAATCCACACTAAATGCAATTCTGTGGGACAAAAACATTAGCAACAAACAAAGAGACAAACATCACTTACATGTAATTAATCTCGACTGGTTTCAAGAGCTTAACTTGCTCCCATCATTAGAAATAACAAACTGAATGTCAGTCCAACCAACCAATCACACATCAAACAATATCTACCAGAACCAGTCGGTTAACTCTGATGATGGGAGCAAGTTAAGCTCTTGAAACTGGTCGACATTAATTACATGTAAGTCATTACCAACCCAGTTTTCATTATAACCAAAAAGTGTTTTGCAGAGAGTACCACCAAAACATCGGAAGAGAGGACGACCGTCAACACATTGGAAGGATAATGTGACACAGGCAACAACAGAGAAGAATGGAGAAGGGCTATCGCAACATGTGTTACACATTAAAAAACTGATTAAATAAACAATAATAATAACCACTCAACACAGAGGCAGAGAGCTCAATATTGTTGAGAATCACACTGCAAACTGAGCTCTGTGCGCTGGGGACATGCACAAGCAACTCAGAACAGAAGCTGCCAGCACTAACCTCAATCTGATACATGCAATTTATTGATTTTCAAGTTCTTTTCACAATAAATTGAGAATGAAAACCAGAATAAGAAGAGGCAAAAGAGAGCCTTTAATTCACAGTTAAGTGAAACTGGAAACTTTGCTGTATATGCAAAACCACTTTTCCACAGCTGGATCAATGAATGTGTTTTCTTCTATCTAAATTCACATTTTGCAACAACTAAAATTCAATGCACTTAACTTTTTACAAAAGGATATCAAGTACGACTTCCAAAAGAACAAAGGAAACTGAACAAGAAGTATGTGAAGCATCCAGCAAGTATTGTTTTCTATTTGTCTAAATGTGTTACCAAGAGAGAGATGGATCATGGCCTCCTTGCTATGTGCAATAACCATATAGGACTCTATGGCATTTCCGGCCTCCACTTACTCTACATTGTTTCTCTTTCTCCTCTCATTAATATCATTCTCTACATAATTTCTACAAAATAATGCACAAAATGCTCCAAGCATTTCTTGACCCTACAACGTACGCCAAATTAAGCAGGCTGATGAGTGGAAAAAGTACACTATGAGCCATGCATTCCTTATTTAGAAGACAAACTGGGAAGTGATTGGTCACTTTTTGGTGCTCTTGTTGATCTGCTCCAATGCTTCCAATTGCAACCAAGCGTTTTAGAAGACATGATTCTTTGTACATTTGTATACTGCACTAAATGAAATAAATAATTATAAAATGGTTAGCTGTTCTATTTCCAAATGTTGTAATACATTTTCTACATTGTTACACTTTATCTGTCAAATATCTTTACATTGTACATTTTTTCCTTTATTATTCATGTTTAAAATTGTTTTTTCTACAAATTTATTAGCAGGCTGTCTCTTTATAACAAACCTAAAATACAACTATTCAACTCTAAATTTTCTCTCATACTTTAACTAAATTTTTATTCTCTACTTTTCATTTTTGTTACGTTTTATTTTTACTTTGTGTTACACAAGATTATTCCTTATTTGCTGCATTACTCTACACAAAATACAGATCTTAAAAATGAAACATATTCTAATTATCTATATGAGCAGCACATTTTAACTATAACGGGGTATAAAAGAAATGCAACTCCTTAAACTGAGGGGGATAAACTGTAGTAATAAGCTAACATATATTTTGTAATCAATCAAATAAGTGTAACATGCTCAGACTTAGGTGACTGATTGATGCAGGGAGCAGTGTCATTTTTACATAAATCCATGTAATGCAGTGTCAGTAAATTGACTCACATGTTACCTTTAAAATCTTCTAATCCTAAAAGAGTAAGGCATTAATCGTACCAAGACTGCCAGAAAGAAGGGCATCAGCTAATCTTGGATTATTCTGTTTCAAGAGCGCTAACTGATCTGGATTAGCAAGGAACATGTCTCTGATGAGTTTGGGGTCCTCTTCTTGTGCCGCAGCACCAGGCACATTCTGTCCAGTAGCAGTAGTAGCAGCTTGATTATTGGATGCTCCGGGTACCTGGATACCACTGAAGTCGAGCATTGGAAGACCTGTAAACACATCAAACCTAGTTAACAATGCTGTCCCAGCTCTTCCTCTCATTCAACTCTCAGCCTTGTATTATATCACATTCTGTATAAACTCAGAAATTAAAATACCAAAGTGTAAACCCTGAAGCCAAGATGTTTCATTCATGTACATTATTTACTGAATATTTGTTAAATGCATAACCCCAAGTTAATAAGTATTAATGATAAAATCAAAATTTGTATTATTGTACAAAGGTATTTTAGTCGTGGTGAACGGCGATTAGCTTCAAGCTCGTTTATGGTCAAGTTCACTTTGGTATTTATAAGACCACAGGTTAGTAACTCTCCAACTTCTGTGCAGTAAACATCGCAAACAGTACGTGAATAAGTACAGTGCCCATTCATATTATCAGCAGGATCTTGTTTATTTCAAGGAGGGAAACAGAGACATTCCCCCACCATCAATTTGTATGACATCACTTGCACAGATCCTAGCAAGGTCATTCGTAACATCTAAAAAAATACCTCTGTACATATGTTCATTTATTTTAAATACTGTGATCAAAGAATATTTTTACTATATATAATATCATTGCCATTACAAAGATTAATTAATTATTATAGATATATGACTGGATATTGCTGAAGGATCAGGGGAAGTATGTCAGAGAGCCAATGATGTCATAGCTCCCCCTTCTTGGTACTTCCGGTAGCATGCCCAAGTGTCTCAAACTTTATAGCTGCTGTCTCCTTCCAAAAAAGCTTTACTAATGTCACAGATATTGAAGCATATAATAGTCATTATAAACTATACCACCACTTCTGTTGAACCAAGGGCAGTGGCAAGGTTTGCTGTATGTTTTAGTTTAGTACACCCACTAGAGTACGCTAAGAGTGCAGGTGTGATGCGATAATCTCGTCAACATGGAGCTGTACACAGGTATGGAGCCTGCTCATTGTTGCATAATTGTAACACACCACGGTGGATCAAAGGATGTTCAAATTGTGAGTTTGGATAGGAGAAGTAGCATCCATTGGCCATTATATTGTGACATGGGCCACGGTGCACAGGACGGTTGGGGCTAAATTACTTCACACCACATAACAGGCCAACAAAAAAACAAAGGCTGCCTTGTGTGGCTGTTTGTCTGTGCATGACCAACAACAATGGGCATGGTGCTTATCAAAGCCACTCATGGTCGTGCTGCCTTGTGCAACTGTTTGTCTGTACGTGACCAACAACAATGGGCATGGTGCTTATCAAAGCCACTCATGGTCATGCTGCCTTGTGCAACTGTTTGTCTGTACGTGACCAACAACAATGGGCATGGTGCTTATCAAAGTCACTCATGGTCATGTTGCCTTGTGCAACTGTTTGTCTGTACCTGACTAACAACAATGGGCATGGTGCTTATCAAAGCCACTCATGGTCATGCTGCCTTGTGCAACTGTTTGTCTGTACGTGACTAACAACAATGGGCATGGTGCTTATCAAAGCCACTCATGGTCATGCTGCCTTGTGCAACTGTTTGTCTGTACGTGACTAACAACAATGGGCATGGTGCTTATCAAAGTCACTCATGATCATGTTGCCTTGTGCAACTGTTTGTCTGTACGTGACTAACAACAATGGGCATGGTGCTTATCAAAGTCACTCGTAGTCATGCTGCCTTGTGCAACTGTTTGTCTGTACCTGACTAACAACAATGGGCATGGTGCTTATCAAAGTCACTCATAGTCATGCTGCCTTGTGCAACTGTTTGTCTGTACGTGACTAACAACAATGGGCATGGTGCTTATCAAAGTCACTCGTAGTCATGCTGCCTTGTGCAACTGTTTGTCTGTACGTGACTAACAACAATGGGCATGGTGCTTATCAAAGTCACTCATGGTCATGTTGCCTTGTGCAAGTGTTTGTCTGTACCTGACTAACAACAATGGGTATGGTGCTTATCAAAGGCACTCATGGTCATGCTGCCTTGTGCAACTGTTTGTCTGTACCTGACTAACAACAATGGGTATGGTGCTTATCAAAGCCACTCATGGTCATGCTGCCTTGTGCAACTGTTTGTCTGTACGTGACTAACAACAATGGGCATGGTACTTATCAAAGTCACTCATAGTTATGTTGCCTTGTGCAACTGTTTGTCTGTACCTGACTAACAACAATGGGCATGGTGCTTATCAAAGCCACTCATGGTCATTCTGCCTTGTGCGACTGTTTGTCTGTACGTGACTAACAACAATGGGCATGGTGCTTATCAAAGCCACTCATAGTCATGTTGCCTTGTGCGACTGTTTGTCTGTACGTGACTAACAACAATGGGTATGGTGCTTATCAAAGCCACTCATGGTCATGCTGCCTTGTGCAACTGTTTGTCTGTACGTGACTAACAACAATGGGCATGGTGCTTATCAAAGCCACTCATGGTCATGCTGCCTTGTGCAACTGTTTGTCTGTACGTGACTAACAACAATGGGCATGGTGTTTATCAAAGCCACTCATGGTCATGTTGCCTTGTGCGACTGTTTGTCTGTATGTGACTAACAACAATGGGCATGGTGCTTATCAAAGCCACTCATGGTCATTCTGCCTTGTGCGACTGTTTGTCTGTACGTGACTAACAACAATGGGCATGGTGCTTATCAAAGCCACTCATAGTCATGTTGCCTTGTGCGACTGTTTGTCTGTACGTGACTAACAACAATGGGTATGGTGCTTATCAAAGCCACTCATGGTCATGCTGCCTTGTGCAACTGTTTGTCTGTACGTGACTAACAACAATGGGCATGGTGCTTATCAAAGCCACTCATGGTCATGCTGCCTTGTGCAACTGTTTGTCTGTATGTGACTAACAACAATGGGCATGGTGTTTATCAAAGCCACTCATGGTCATGTTGCCTTGTGCGACTGTTTGTCTGTATGTGACTAACAACAATGGGCATGGTGCTTATCAAAGCCACTCATGGTCATGCTGCCTTGTGCAACTGTTTGTCTGTACGTGACTAACAACAATGGGCATGGTGCTTATCAAAGTCACTCATGGTCATGCTGCCTTGTGCAACTGTTTGTCTGTAAGTGACTAACAACAATGGGCATGGTGCTTATCAAAGTCACTCATGGTCATGCTGCCTTGTGCAACTGTTTGTCTGTACGTGACTAACAACAATGGGCATGGTGCTTATCAAAGTCACTCATGGTCATGCTGCCTTGTGCAACTGTTTGTCTGTAAGTGACTAACAACAATGGGCATGGTGCTTATCAAAGTCACTCATGGTCATGCTGCCTTGTGCAACTGTTTGTCTGTAAGTGACTAACAACAATGGGCATGGTGCTTATCGAAGTCACTCATGGTCATGTTGCCTTGTGCAACTGTTTGTCTGTACGTGACTAACAACAATGGGCATGGTGCTTATCAAAGTCACTCATAGTCATGTTGCCTTGTGCAACTGTTTGTCTGTACGTGACTAACAACAATGGGCATGGTGCTTATCAAAGTCACTCATAGTCATGTTGCCTTGTGCAACTGTTTGTCTGTACCTGACTAACAACAATGGGCATGGTGCTTATCAAAGCCACTCATGGTCATGCTGCCTTGTGCGACTGTTTGTCTGTACCTGACTAACAACAATGGGCATGGTGCTTATCAAAGCCACTCATGGTCATTCTGCCTTGTGCGACTGTTTGTCTGTACCTGACTAACAACAATGGGCATGGTGCTTATCAAAGCCACTCATGGTCATGCTGCCTTGTGCGACTGTTTGTCTGTAAGTGACTAACAACAATGGGTATGGTGCTTATCAAAGTCACTCATGGTCATGCTGCCTTGTGCAACTGTTTGTCTGTACGTGACCAACAACAATGGGCATGGTGCTTATCAAAGTCACTCATGGTCATGCTGCCTTGTGCGACTGTTTGTCTGTAAGTGACTAACAACAATGGGCATGGTGCTTATCAAAGCCACTCATAGTCATGTTGCCTTGTGCGACTGTTTGTCTGTAAGTGACTAACAACAATGGGTATGGTGCTTATCAAAGTCACTCATGGTCATGCTGCCTTGTGCAACTGTTTGTCTGTACGTGACCAACAACAATGAGCATGGTGCTTATCAAAGCCACTCATGGTCAAGCTTTGCCACACTCATGCGAGCAAACACATTGCAACAATCAGAGTGGCAGAACCAAAAGGGGGCTTCTCCAGATGATTCAAGGTGGCCAAAGTTCACAAAAGGGCCATGTGATGTTATCTGTGCTATATAAGGAGGCAAGGAAACAGCAGAAGAGTTAGTTACAGACAAGAGTCATCAGTATGTCACTGACAGCGAGACAGGTGTGTGTGTGTGTATTTATTTATTTATGCCAACAAACTTACTGTTGGTGTTTTTAAACACACAAGCCGTGTGTGGACAATATTTGAGAGGTAGAACTGGAACTTAAAAATTCAATGACTCTGATGTGAGACTGCCTTTGTGGTTTACTGGGAGAAATACAATCTGGTTTGAGAATCCAATGTCATTCTGGCAGTTTGACACAGTAGCTCAATGGTTAGAGTACCAGCCTTGTAAGCGGAAGGTCTGTGGTTCAAATCCCAGCTGTGGCATTGAATTTTTAAGTTGCAGTTCTACCTCTCATGCTCTTTAGTGTTTAAGCAGCAGTATCAAAAATGCTTCACAGTGAATAAATGTGCACAGGATGCGCTGCACTGTAGGGGAAACACAGTGCAGTTGGTGTGAGTGAGACAGACAGATGTGGGCACAGTACTAATGTATATACACTGCATTTAGATGCTATAGATTCTAGACGAATGTCGTTCAGAGAAGGTGCAGTGCGCTAGCCTACTCCAAGTCAGCAAATAGCTAATGTTACATAACAAACAGCTCAGCTTCCAGACTACACAGAGCAGGGTTAAGTACTAAGTTCTGCGAGGCACGGGTGTATACTATTGCCAGTCTTTTAACGAGAGATGCTCCTTTCTGAAAATGTAGGACTTTACAGAATGTTAAAAAATTTGCCCCAGACACCTGGTTAATATGTAGGGCATGTGTAGGGATTTCCAGATGTCTGGTAACGCTTGCAGCTCCGTTGTGTGTAATAAACTAATCTGCACCCCCAACAGCTGCCAGCAAGGGATGAAAGTTGTGGATGGGCTGAAACTTTCAATGATGACTAAAAATAAATTGTCCGACGATGCTGATGAAGTTTATTTCTCCCTATTATAAACAGTATGGTCAGGTCTAAAACTTGTCTGAGTAGTCCTCATACACTTGCATCATGTTTTAAAAGGGAGCTGAAATGTGGTCACATAAATACCTCATGAAGTAGACGATGTCTCTGTGAAACCTAACCTCTAACTCTCCCACTCACCCTTTTAAGGGAAAAGTATTGCACAAGGGACGAAAGTATGGCCATCATGGCGCTACTGAGCACAAAGGATGGCTGCTGCCAACCTGACAGATAAGTGATATCTGCTGGTTTGGCAGATTTGATGTGTTAGTTTTATTCCTGTTATTCTTCCTAATCACCGATGTTCATTTATATAGCACAAACTAGTGGCATATTGAGATAGAATAAATAGTCAACTCTAAGCTTTCTTAAGGAACCAGGTATAACCATGGGTTGCTAATTAACATAGGGTAATTGTCCCTCCTATGAATCAGAAATCTAAGCATTGTTAAGGAACCCATGCTCCACTTACCTCACACGGTTTTATGTAACCACTGGTTGTTAAATAACTCAAGCTTATATACCTAAAGAACTAAACCTAACCTAATATCCAATGAGTCTGAAATCTAAGCTTATATAAATACACAATCATAGTATTGTTAAGAAATGAACACTTACTTTTTACACATGCCTTGGTGTAACCATTAGTTATTAATCTAAGCTTATCCAACAGCATTAAACTGGGCAACACCAAACCTAACCTAAACTCCCATGAATCAGAAACCTAAGCTTACAAGCATCGTTAAGAAGTGTTCATTATGTGTATTTTTCCTAGTTATACAATAAAGTAATGATGTATGAGTGCAGTATAGCGACTCAGTGATAAGTGATATCAGTGATAAATGGGAATTGAGGCGAGGAAAAATGTGACAAGTATAATAGCTTTACTAAAACGTTTCCACCAAATCTCCTTATGAGAGCACATGCTACTAACCTGTATTAGCAGCAGCAAAACTTATGTTAGAACCAGAACTAAGCATATGCTGTAAAATAACCACATCACCGTCTGAAATTCCATGTTCCTTTAAAGATTTCTTGTCGTCTAACAATGGCATTCCATTAAAAGCAATTACTATTTCTGGGGCAGGATATCCAGATTCAACTTCACAAAAAGCTTTGAAGTTTTCCAGTTCTAAATCTTCACTCACATCCAAAACAAATATGTCATCAGATAGAGTTGTAACGGTAACCTTCATTTTATAAAACTGTGCTTTTGTTACTAGCTAAAATAAATGAACACTTTAAACTTTAACCTATCTTTTTCTTTGCGAAATACTGATTACACCACAAATTTCCTCAGGAGCCGAAAACAGCAAACTCACCCCGCCATATTTATTTATTGCAGTGAATGCCATCTAGCAAGGAAGAACCGCAACATGCGCTGCCAGGAAAGAACCAATAGATGGCAACATTAAAGTTTGTCAAAACCGCAATCACCCCAATCATGAATCCTGCCACCAGATCATGGAGATAGAGTTTACCGGCGAAACCGCTAAAGTTTAGTAAACGAACTCCTTTAATAATGAAATTGAGCTATCGTTTCTACAGAAAACTCCATATTGGACACGTATATTCCATTGTGAAGTGCATGATTGTGGTGTATTTTAATAGAACTTGAGATCAAAAGTTTTCGCATGCGTAAACACCATAGATTTCGCATCTTTTAAATTATTGCTCTACACTTCCCATAACAATGTGACTTACAAACAGGGCCATAGTCAGAGGGGGACCAGGTCGGGCAGCGCCCGTACTGAAAGAATCCCCATTTGTCCGTTCCTGTTTTGAAGTTTTAGAAATATTTCAATTAGAAATGAAGAACCAAAATAACTGTATTGAGAACTATATTAATGATGATGATGATGGTGGTGGTGGTGGTGGTGGTAATGGTGGTGGTGATGATGATGATGATGATGATGATGATGATGATGCTGATGGTGGTGGTGGTGGTGGTGATAGTGGTGGTGATGGTGGTGGTGGTGATGGTGGTGGTGATGATGATGATGATGATTATGATGATGATGATGATGAATTCGTACACCTTAAAGTTCGTTTCGCGCAGTTCTTATTGGTTTACCGTATTCCTGTAGCAGACTTTCTTCACTTAGCTCATAAAAATAAACTCGGTAGCTAAGTTGTAAAGTGTCGGTGATAATGGCGATCCCTGCATAACTCCTCTTTGCAACTGAATAGACTTTGTTTAACCTAAAGATGTCTCGATTTGTGTAGTATTGTCTCTCTGTAAATTTAATATGTTTTTTTTTTTTTTTTTTTTTTAGTTTCGAGGGAATAGATTTGGCAAAGTTAGACTCAAATGATCATGAAACGCCTGATAAAGCCATAGTCATATCCTGTTTTTCTGCTTTAGTTGTCTTTAAAAGTCCTCGGAAGCACTGAAGACAGCCGGACTGCTTGCATTGCACCCCACAAGTAGTTTCGACCGACCCACAATAGCTGAAGACCACGGACTTATAAGTAGTGAATTCTTCAGTGAGAATGACGAGCTTTTACTGGCTATTGCAAGAGCAGAACGATTCAATACTGAAAATCTTCAACCTCTTGAAAATGTAGGTTATACAAAAACCGCGATGTGTTCAAAAAGACTGATGCATTGTTTGCAACAGTAGCAACGTTTGCATTCAATACAGCAGCTTGTGAATCTAGATTTTGTATATTAAATGTCATAAACACTATCGCAAGCCTTGGAGCTTGGAGAAGTTCTAAAGTAAACATTTGGAAGTAAAGGAAACCGGAGAATGTAATTATTAGGGCTAGGAAGTTCATGCATTTGCATGTTTTTTCTTAGGGGTTAAAAATGAATGCTTTTACATTATGTGCACGAATTGTGGAATTTTCAGTTATTTGGACATGATTTTATGTGGCATATAACTGCATATTTTCTTGATTTTGATAAATGCATATTATTTCAATATTATAACCCCTATATTGCGTATTTTAATGATTTTTATGGGTTTTTTTATTATTTTTTTCCATCTGAATAATATTTTTCATATTGGTAGTATTGCACATGATGATGCAATTCGCTAGGTGGCGTGAAGTAATTTTGAGTCATGTTCTCATGTAGTGAATCCCGTTTCCACCCCTTCATTATATGTATGTGCGTAGAGAATAATCAGTGCATTATCTGAGAGGTTTATATTAACAAAGATAAAGTGCAGGTCAACGTTTTGAGCAGCAAGATTATAGCAGCCTGTCCACCAGCAGTTGTATCGTGGTCTTCAAACGTAACAGTATTGTGAACTGGTTCCCACTAAATTAAATTAGGCATATACAATGTTAAAAAGCGCTTCAAATGCCGAAAATAAAACCAACTTCTAGTGCTAGATTAATTAATTTACAGAAAGAGTTTTCGGGTGACTTAATATCTACAGATAACAGGGTACTGTTTTGTGGAGCATGCGAGAAAAATGTAGGGAGTGAGAAAAGATTTCAAATAGTTCAGCACATAAACAGCAAAACATAAGGAGAATTTAATCAGACAGCTCACAAACAAAGAACCTGTTCAAAAACGGCTAGTAGAGTGTTTAGGAAGTAGGGTTACTGAATGGCTTGCGCTAAGCATTTTTAGCTGCTGATATTCCCTTGTTCAAAATTAATAATCCGACATTTAAAAACTTTCTTGCCAAGTACACTCGACAACATGTGCCTGAAGAAAGTATACTGCGTAAGACTTATGTAGGGCATTGTTACAATAACGTATTGTCAAACATAGAAAATGAATTAGTGGATCAGTTTGTGTGGTTGTCCTGTTGAAGAAATCTCTGATTCTAAGCGCCGTTCTATTGCTAATATAATCGTGGGTGCCTTAAATAATGAACAAAAGACTACACCTTATCTTCTTAATGTGTGCGAATTGTCGGCCACTGACAATGTAACTGTGACCCAGTTTGTGATGGACTCTTTGAAATTACTATGGCCATGAGGAATCAAATACGACCGGTTACTTTTATTTGTTACTGATGCAGGTCCTTATATAGTAAAATCAGGACAAACCCTGAAATTTATTTTTCCTAACTTAATTCATATAACTTGCTTGTCACACGCTCTTCATCGCATTTCTGAGACAATACGTGATTCTTTCCCATGGATCTCCCTTGCATGAATCACTTACTGTCTTTGAAAAAACAATATGTGACCTAAGTTCGGTTCCTGGTAGCACAGGACAAAAAGTAAATTATGTAATTTCAAAAAATTCTGATTACAAACAGATGTGTGATATTCGAGACATCCTCGAAAGAAAACCATCTGTCACACCAAGAGACTTGACTCTCTCTGTGAAGCAGTTAACATCATTTAAATATGCCTCGATAACATCTTGTGACGTGGAGAGAAGTTTTTCACGTTACAAAAGTGTTTTGCGAGACAACAGACGATGTTTTACAGTTGAAAATTTGTGCTAAGTGTTGGTTATGAACTGCAATTTAGTAGTAAATACTAGCAGCAGGACCACTTCTGCTTCAACGTCTAAGGAATAAGGTAACTTTATTTATTACTTATACTAACTCCTCTTGTCTACTGCAAGGGACATAAATTGTTTTAATTAAATAGCGCATATTTCTTGGCATATTTTCAAGTTTTTAAGATCATATTGGCATGCATATTTCAGTGTTTTTAGGGCATGAACTTCCGAGCTCTAATAATTATTCTAAATGAACGTTGAGTTGGAGAACGAAGGTGGCCACGATTGGATTCAAGCAATCTTCGTTACAAGTTACGTATTTTAAAGCAATTGATCAGTTTGCTTGCCTTGGTGAGTGTTGGTTTCTTTATTAAAAAGTGCGTGTGGACTTGCCAAGTCATCATAAATGTTATAAAGCATTACTTGAGTGTATTTGCGTGTCTGTGAGTTGAATTGTGCGTCCACGACCGACTGCCGTGGAAGCTTGGCTGTGGAATTGACATGGTTCAGTAGCGATTGTGCGGGCACATGCAGTCTGAATGGTAACTGCCCCTCCCCCCCCCCCCCCCCTCTATGGAGCAACATGAGCTACAGTGCAACACGTAATGCACATTTTGTTAATTCTACAAATTACAGCATGAACGAATATTTTAGTAATGCTAGCAACAAAACTGGGGAACGTTCGAAAGTACGAAAAGCAGCTGACGATCAAACTTCATAAAAGAATATCCCAGGTTAGCAAACCTTCGAGTGCGGAAAACAAATATTGCGTTTTGTGCACTTTTAGGGCCGTCAACAATCACCTCACTAATTACAGAAATAGACAGTTCTCTTTTACTGGTGTTAACACAGTGTACAGTCTTTATGATAATACAACACTCACTGTTTTCTTCTCATAACCTTGACTCACTCCTTTCACTGTCTTTCTTTACTTTCTCTGTCTCTCACACACTAATTACACAAATTCACGTCACAAGCTGAAGTTAAGGGTATAAAAAGAGATAAATTTCCTATAAAACGAATATCTTGAAAAAAAATTTTTCTCTTACACTGACGTTAATACAGTCTACCTTTTTTCACGATATACCTCACAACTGTTTTCTTCTCATAACCTTGGCTCACTCCTTTCACTGTCTTTATTCACTTTCTCTGTCTCTCATTCTCTAATTACACAAATATACAGTTCTTTTCTACTGATGATAACATAGTCTACAATCTTTCATGATATTACAACTCGCAACTGTTTTTTTCTTCTCGTAACCTTGACTCAGTTGTTTCATTGTCATCACTTTCTCTGTCTGTCATGCAGTAATTATGTCGATACGATCACTCGACGCCCGTTGGTGTCTTATTTATAAGGACCGACGTATACATCATGACACACATGCGCGCGCATGCGCATCTCGCACTCACTGACACACTGACCATTCAACTGCTGGTTCCTGGCCTCCTTATATAGGAGAGATTGCGTCTTACGGACCTTTGTCGAACGACACAAAGGTGCCATCAGTAATGCGGCTGGATTGTTCTCGAAGGCTCCGAAGAAAGGCATTTTTACATTGGGAAGTAATATTATCTCCTCATACTCTTGTCATGATTGTAAGTTTAACAAGAAATACAACAAACAGTGAGAAAGAGCTCAATGTTTAAACTTATATTGTCAAACTGACAAATATTCAAGTAATTGTGGGGTTTCAAGTAACCTATAAAACACTATGTAATCCAAGATTTGTCATTTATTAGCTATATTCAACGAGAGCATCTACATACATTCAGTATTACCAACTTGACTTATTAGTAATTTGAGCTACGTCATGATAACAGAACATGGGATGTGAAATACAACTTCGATTTAATATGTTCATCATTCATATATGTGCAACGTGTACAACTTTGTTTAGCTTTAGGTTAGTGAAATAGAAAAAGAAATCTCTTCTTATCAGTGTTGCCAATAGAGCATCAAGAAAAATGACCAGACAAAAATAGGAAATCCACTAAATTTCTGTGTTGTCAATGTTAGAGACATTTCTGCCCAACCCACAGGCCCAACGTGGGCCCAACCTAATGCAGTTTATCAAGCAACTAAATCCCTGTACTAGCAATGTTAAATTTATAAATTTTGCCAACTAAACATCTTCCCAGGAAGACCAGTTTAAGTTTAAAAACAACTAAATTGGCTTCACTGCTTCGTAAACTTCACGATTGAAGCTGTTTATTGACACTTTGGACCCGACTCAAATTCAAATGTCACCAGTAAGATGTTTAGTTGGCAAAATTTATAAATTTAACATTGCTAGTACAGGGATTTAGTTGCTTGATAAACTGCATTAGGTTGGGCCTGTGGGTTGGGCAGAAATGTTTCTAACATTGACAACACAGAAATTTGTATCTGTGGCCCTCACAGCACAGGCCACGTGGCAAAGGACACGTATCTGTGGCCCTCACAGCACAGGACACGTGAGAGTATCTGTGGCCCTCACAGAAGAGGACACGTGGCACAGGACACGTGAGTGCATCTGTGGCCCTCACAGCACACGACACGTGAGTGTATCTGTGGCCTTCATGATATTTGGGACACGCGTGCCTATGATGTGGCCCTCATGACACTAAGGACACGTGTGCCTATGTTGTGGCCTTCATGACATTTGGGACACGCGTGCCTATGATGTGGCCCTCATGACACTAAGGACACGTGTGCCTATGTTGTGGCCTTCATGACATTTGGGACACGCGTGCCTATGATATGGCCCTCATGACACTAAGGACACGTGTGTCCATCATGTGGCCCTCATGATACTAAGGACACGTGTGCCCATGCTATGGCCCTCATGATACTAAGGACACGTGTGCCCATGATGTGGCCCTCATGATACTAAGGACACCTGTGCCTATGATGTGGCCCTCATGACACTAAGAACACGTGTGCCCATGATGTGGCCCTCATGACACTAAGACCACGTGTGCCCATGATGTGGCCCTCATGACACTAAGAACACGTGTGCCTATGATGTGGCCCTCATGACACTAAGAACACGTGTGCCCATGATGTGGCCCTCATGACACTATGAACACGTGTGCCTATGATGTGGCCCTCCTGACGCTAAGGACACGTGTGCATATGATGTGCCCCTCATGACGCTAAGGACACATGTGCCTATGATGTGGTCCTCCTGACACTAAGGATACGTGTGCATATGATGTGGCCATCCTGACACTAAGGACACGTGTGCATATGATGTGGCCCTCCTGACACTAAGGACACGTGTGCATATGATGTGGCTCTCCTGACACTAAGGATACGTGTGCATATGATGTGGCCATCCTGAAACTAAGGACACGTGTGTATATGATGTGGCCCTCATGACGCTAAGGACACACGTGCATATGATGTGGCCCTCCTGACACTAAGGACACGTGTGCATATGATGTGGCCATCCTGACACTAAGGACACATGTGCATATGATGTGGCCATCCTGACACTAAGGACACGTGTGTATATGATGTGGCCCTCATGACGCTAAGGACACATGTGCATATGATGTGGCCATCCTGACACTAAGGACACATGTGCATATGATTTGGCCCTCATTACGCTAAGGACACATGTGCATATGATGTGGCCATCCTGACACTAAGGACACGTGTGCATATGATGTGGCCCTCCTGACACTAAGGATACGTGTGCATATGATGTGGCCATCCTGACACTAAAGACACGTGTGCCTATGATGTGGCCCTCATGACGCTAAGGACACATGTGCCTATGATGTGGCCCTCCTGACACTAAGGACACGTGTGCATATGATGTGGCCCTCATGACGCTAAGGACACGTATGCATATTATGTGGCCCTCATGACGCTAAGGACACATGTGCCTATGATGTGGCCCTCATGACACTAAGGACACGTGTGCATATGATGTGGCCCTCCTGACACTAAGGACACATGTGCCTATGATGTGGCCCTCATGACACTAAGGACACATGTGCCTATGATGTGGCCCTCATGACACTAAGGACACATGTGCCTATGATGTGGCCCTCATGACACTAAGGACACATGTGCCTATGATGTGGCCCTCCTGACACTAAGGACACATGTGCCTATGATGTGGCCCTCATGACGCTAAGGACACATGTGCCTATGATGTGGCCCTCATGTCGCTAAGGACACGTGTGCATATGATGTGGCCCTCCTGACACTAAGGACACATGTGCCTATGATGTGGCCCTCATGACAATATGGACACGTGTGCCTATGATGTGGCCCTCCTGACACTAAGGATATGTGTGCCTATGATGTGACCCTCCTGACACTAAGGATACGTGTGCATATGATGTGGCCCTCATGACGCTAAGGACACATGTGCCTATGATGTGGCCCTCATGATACTAAGGATACGTGTGCCTATGATGTGGCCCTCATGATACTAAAGACACGCGTGCGTATGATGTGGCCCTCATGACACTAAGGACACGTGTGCCTATGTTGTGGCCCTCATGATACTAAGGATACGTGTGCCTATGATGTGGCCCTCATGATACTAAGGATACGTGTGCCTATGAAGTGGCCCTCATGATACTAAAGACACGCGTGCGTATGATGTGGCCCTCATGACACTAAGGACACGTGTGCCTATGGTGTGGCCCTCATGATACTAAGGATACGTGTGCCTATGAAGTGGCCCTCATGATACTAAAGACACGTGTGCGTATGATGTGGCCCTCATGATACTAAAGACACGCGTGCGTATGATGTGGCCCTCATGACACTAAGGACACGTGTGCCTATGATGTGGCCCTCATGATACTAAAGACACGCGTGCGTATGATGTGGCCCTCATCACACTAAGGATACGTGTGCCTATGATGTGGCCCTCATGATACTAAAGACACGCGTGGGTATGATGTGGCACTCATGACACTAAGGACACGTGTGCCTATGATGTGGCCATCCTGACACTAAGGACACGTGTGCCTATGATGTGGCCATCCTGACACTAAGGACACGTGTGCATATGTTGTGGCCCTCATGACACTAAGGACACGCGTGCCTATGATGTGGCCCTCATGACACTAAGGACACGCCTGTCTATGTTGTGGCCCTCCTGACACTAAGGACACGCGTGCGTCTGTTGTGGCCATCCTGACACTAAGGACACGCGTGCGTATGATGTGCCCCTCATGACACTAAGGACACGCGTGCCTATGATGTGGCCCTCATGACACTAAGGACACGCGTGCGTATGATGTGGCCCTCATGACACTAAGGACACGCGTGCCTATGATGTGGCCCTCATGACACTAAGGACACGTGTGCGCATGATGTGGCCCTCATGACACTAAGGACACGCGTGCCTATGATGTGGCCCTCATGACACTAAGGACACGTGTGCGCATGATGTGGCCCTCATGACACTAAGGACACGTGTGCGTATGTTGTGACCCTCATGATACTAAGGACACGCGTGCGTATGTATTGGCCCTCCTGACACTAAAGTCACGCGTGCCTATGTTGTGGCGCTCCTGACACTATGGCCACGCCTGTCTATGATATGGCCCTCATGATACTAAGGACACGCGTCGTATGATGTGGCGCTCTTACACTAAGCACACGCGTGTCTATGATATGGCCCTGATGATACTAAGGACACGCGTGCCAATGTTGTGGCGCTCCTAACACTAAGGACACGCGTGCCTATGATGTGGCGCTCTTACACTAAGGACACGCGTGTCTATGATATGGCCCTCATGATACTAAGGACACGCGTGCCTATGTGTTGGCGCTCTTACACTAAGGACACGCGTGTCTATGATATGGCCGTCATGATACTAAGGACACGCGTGCGTCTGTTGTGACCCTCATGATACTAAGGACACGCGTGCCAATGTTGTGGCGCTCCTGCCACTAAGGACACGCGTGCCTATGATGTGGCGCTCTTACACTAACGACACGCGTGTCTATGATATGGCCCTCATGATACTAAGGACACGCGTGCCTATGTGTTGGCGCTCTTACACTAACGACACGCGTGTCTATGATATGGCCCTCATGATACTAAGGACACGCGTGCGTCTGTTGTGACCCTCATGATACCAAGAACGCGCGTGCCTATGATGTGGCGCTCTTACACTAAGGACACGCGTGTCTATGATACGGCCCTCATGACACTAAGGACACGCGTGTCTATGATATGGCCCTGATGACACTAAGGACACGCGTGTCTATGATATGGCCCTCATGATACTAAGGACACACGTGCGTATGTATTGGCCCTCCTGACACTAAGGTCACGCGTGCCTATGTTAAGGCGCTCCTGATACTATGGACACGCGTGCGTATGTTGTGGCCCCCATGACACTAAGGACACGCGTGCCAATGAAGTGGCCCTCCTGACACTAAGGACACATGTGCCTATGGTGTGGCTCTCATCATAACAAGAACACGCGTGCACATGATGAGGCCCTCATGAGACTAAGGACACGCGTGCCAATATTTAGCCCTCATGACACTAAGGACACGCGTGCCAATGATGAGGCCCTCATGATACCGTGGACACACGTGCCAATGATGAGGCCCTCATCACACTAAGGACACATGTGCCAGTGATAAGGCCCTCATGACACTAAGGACACGCGTGCATATGATGAGGCCCTCATGACACTAAGGACACGCGTGCCAATCATGAGCCCCTCATGACACTAAGCACACGCGTGCCAGTGATGAGGCCCTCATGACACTAAGGACACGCGTGCCAGTGATGAGGCCCTCATGACACTAAGGACACGCGTGCCAATGATGAGGCCCTAATGATACTGAGGACACACGTGCCAGTGATGAGGCCCTCATAATACTGAGGTCACACGTGCCAGTGATGAGGCCCTCATGATACCGAGGACAAGCGTGCCAATGATGAAGCCCTCATGACACTAAGGACACGCGTGCCAGTTTTGAGGCCCTCATGACACTAAGGACACGCGGGCCAATGATGAAGTCCTCATGACACTAAGGACACGCGTGCCAGTGAAGTGGCCCTTCTGACGCTAAGGACACGCGTACCAGTGATGAGGCCCTCATGGTACTGAGGACACGCGTGCCAGTGAAGTGGCCCTTCTGACACTAAGGACACGCGTGCCAGTGAAATGGCCCTTCTGGCACTAAGGACACGCGTGCTAGTTAAGTGGCCGTTCTGACACTTGGGACACGCGTGCCAGTGAAGTGGCCCTTCTGACACTAAGGACACGCGTGCGTATGATGAGGCCCCCATGACACTAAGCACACGCGTGCCAATGAAGTGGCCCTTCTGACACTAAGGACACGCGTGCCAGTGATGAGGCCCTTCTGACACTAAGGACACGCGTGCCAGTGAAGTGGCTCTTCTGACACTAAGGACACGCGTGCCAGTGAAGTGGCCCTTCTGACACTAGGGACACGCGTGCCAGTGAAGTGGCCCTTCTGACACTAGGGACACGCGTGCTAGTGAAGTGGCTCTTCTGACACTAGGGACACGCGTGCTAGTGAAGTGGCCCTTCTGACACTAGGGACACGCGTGCCAATGAAGTGGCCTTTCTGACACTATGGACACGCGTGCCAGTGAAATGGCGCTTCTGGCACTAAGGACACGCGTGCCAGTGAAGTGGCCCTTCTGACACTAGGGACACGCGTGTCAGTGAAGTGGCCCTTCTGACACTAAGGACACGCGTGCGTATGATGAGGCGCCCATGCCACTAAGGACACGCGTGCCAATGAAGTGGCCCTTCTGACACTAAGGACACGCGTGCCAGTGATGAGGCCCTTCTGACACTAAGGACACGCGTGCCAGTGAAGTGGCCCTTCTGACACTAAGGACATGCGTGCCAGTGATGAGGCCCTTCTGAAACTAAGGACACGCGTGCCAGTGAAGTGGCCCTTCTGACACTAAGGACACGCTTGCCAGTGATGAGGCCCTTCTGACTCTAAGGACACGCGTGCCAGTGATGAGGCCCTTCTGACACTAAGGACACACGTGCCAGTGAAGTGGCCCTTCTGACACTAAGGACACGCGTGCGTATGATGAGGCCCCCATGACACTAAGGACACGCGTGCCAATGAAGTGGCCCTTCTGACACTAAGGACACGCGTGCGTATAATGAGGCCCCCATGACACTAAGGACACGCGTGCCGGTGAGGTGGCCCTTCTGACACTAAGGACACGCGTGACAGTGAAGTGGCCCTTCTGACACTAAGGACACGCGTGCGTATGATGAGGCCCCCATGACACTAAGGACACGCATGCCAATGATGAGGCCCCCATGACACTAAGGACACGCGTGCGTATGGTGTGGCCCTCATGACACTAAGGACACGCGTGCCAATGATGAGGCCCCCATGACACTAAGGACACGCGTGCCAGTGAAGTGGCCCTTCTGACACTAAGGACACGTGTGCCAATGATGAGGCCCCCATGACACTAAGGACACGCGTGCCAGTGAAGTGGCCCTTCTGACGCTAAGGACACGCGTGCCAGTGAAATGGCTCTTCTGGCACTAAGGACACGCGTGCCAGTGAAGTGGCCCTTCTGACACTAAGGACACGCGTGCCAGGCCCTTCTGGCACTAAGGACACGCGTGCCAGTGATGAGGCCCTTCTGACACTAAGGACACGCGTGCCAGTGATGAGGCCCTCATGACACTAAGGACACGCGTGCCAGTGAAGTGGCCCTTCTGACACTAAGGACACGCGTGCGTATGATGAGGCCCTCATGACACTAAGGACACGCGTGCCAGTGATGAGGCCCTCATGAGACTAAGGACACGCGTGCCAATGTTGTGGCCCTCATGATACTAAGGACACGCGTGCCAATGAAGTGGCCCTTCTGACACTAAGGACACGCGTGCCAGTGATGAGGCCCTTCTGACACTAAGGACACGCGTGCCAGTGATGAGGCCCTCATGACACTAAGGACACGCGTGCCAGTGATGAGGCCCTCATGAGACTAAGGACACGCGTGCCAGTGATGAGGCCCTTCTGACACTAAGGACACGCGTGCCAGTGATGAGGCCCTCATGACACTAAGGACACGCATGCCAGTGATGAGGCCCTCATGAGACTAAGGACACGCGTGCCAGTGATGGGGCCCTCATGAGACTAAGGACACGCGTGCCAGTGATGGGGCTTTCATGACACTAAGGACACGCGTGCCAGTGATGAGGCCCTCATGAGACTAAGGACACGCGTGCCAATGTTGTGGCCCTCATGACACTAAGGACACGCGTGCCAATGAAGTGGCCCTTCTGACACTAAGGACACGCGTGCCAGTGATGAGGCCCTTCTGACACTAAGGACACGCGTGCCAGTGATGAGGCCCTCATGACACTAAGGACACGCGTGCCAGTGATGAGGCCCTCATGAGACTAAGGACACGCGTGCCAATGATGAGGCCCTCATGATACTGAGGACACACGTGCCAATGATGAGGCCCCCATGACACTAAGGACACGCGTGCCAGTGAAGTGGCCCTTCTGACACTAAGGACACGCGTACCAATGATGTGGCCCTTCTGACACTAAGGACACGCGTGCCAGTGATGAGGCCCTTCTGACACTAAGGACACGCGTGCCAATGATGAGGCCCCCATGACACTAAGGATACGCGTGCCAATGATGAGGCCCTCATGACACTAAGGACACGCGTGCCAATGATGAGGCCCCCATGACACTAAGGACACGCGTGCCAATGATGAGGCCCTTCTGACACTAAGGACACGCGTGCCAATGATGTGGCCCTCATGACACTAAGGACACGCGTGCCAGTGATGAGGCCCCCATGACACTAAGGACACGCGTGCCAGTGATGAGGCCCTTCTGACACTAAGGACACGCGTGCCAATGATGAGGCCCTTCTGACACTAAGGACACGCGTGCCAGTGATGAGGCCCTTCTGACACTAAGGACACGCGTGCCAGTGATGAGGCCCCCATGACACTAAGGACACGCGTGCCAGTGATGAGGCCCTTCTGACACTAAGGACACGCGTGCCAATGATAAGGCCCTCATGACACTGAGGACATGCGTGCCTATGATGAGGCCCTCATGATACCGAGGGCACACGAGTGTAATGTTTGCTCACGTATGAGATATTACTGCACATGGTTCTCGTTTTGAGCTACTCCGGGAGAAGTAATTCTTGGAAATAGAATATTTATTTTGGTAATAAAGATTAAAAGATGGATAAGGAAATAATGAAGCTATTAAGAGTGAAGCAACAGAATGTAAAAAAAGAACAATCAGAAACAAAAAGCTCACTTACCTTAGTATTACTGCAAGCTTTGTTGCAGCTAACACGTTCCAAGTTGACTTGAGGTCATTCTCAAACTTATGGAGAATTGCAATGTTACTAACATAAGTGAATTAAAAAAATTATTTTGTTGTTTAACGACGCTGTCAATTGCCGCGATCACATCAGCGTCACCGGTGTGCCGGAATCTCGTCCCGCCGGAGTTCTTTTACATACCAGTAAATCTACTGACATGGAGCTGTCGTTTTTAAGCACACTTAAAAAGCATCGGTCTGGGCCGGATTTGAACCCGCGACTTTGGAATGAGATAAGTGAAGCTTTTAGCTTCTAATTTGCTCTTATTTGAGATTGTTAGTAAAAGATGGTTTCCTTCTAACAATTAATATCGACTGGGATTTTGGCAGCGAATAACTCTGCAGCTATGGAGGGCAACTTCGGCAGGTTCCGTCAGTGCTCGTTGAACCTCGTGCGGTATTTGATTTACTTTACTTTTTCATGCAGATTGAGACAAAATGTTTATAGAAATCGTTTATTAAATGTTTCGTTTTAGGTACAATAGTTGTATCAGCTGTAGGTATCAGAGTTATCATGTTCCCCTTGGAGTGGAGAAAAGGCAGAAACACATACATGACTTGCTACTCACGGTACAATAGTTGTATCAACTGTAGGTATCAGAGTTATCATGTTCCCCTTGGAGTGGAGAAAAGGCAGAAACACATACATGACTTGCTACTCACAGTACAATAGTTGTATCAACTGTAGGTATCAGAGTTATCATGTTCCCCTTGGAGTGGAGAAAAGGCAGAAACACATACATGACTTCCTACTCACGGTACAATAGTTGTATCAGCTGTAGGTATCAGAGTTATCATGTTCCCCTTGGAGTGGAGAAAAGGCAGAAACACATACATGACTTGCTACTCACAGTACAATAGTTGTATCAACTGTAGGTATCAGAGTTATCATGTTCCCTTTGGAGTGGAGAAAAGGCAGAAACACATACATGACTTGCTACTCACGGTACAATAGTTGTATCAACTGTAGGTATCAGAGTTATCATGTTCCCCTTGGAGTGGAGAAAAGGCAGAAACACATACATGACTTGCTACTCACAGTACAATAGTTGTATCAACTGTAGGTATCAGAGTTATCATGTTCCCCTTGGAGTGGAGAAAAGGCAGAAACACATACATGACTTCCTACTCACGGTACAATAGTTGTATCAGCTGTAGGTATCAGAGTTATCATGTTCCCCTTGGAGTGGAGAAAAGGCAGAAACACATACATGACTTCCTACTCACGGTACAATAGTTGTATCAGCTGTAGGTATCAGAGTTATCATGTTCCCCTTGGAGTGGAGAAAAGGCAGAAACACATACATGACTTCCTACTCACGGTACAATAGTTGTATCAACTGTAGGTATCAGAGTTATCATGTTCCCCTTGGAGTGGAGAAAAGGCAGAAACACATACATGACTTCCTACTCACGGTACAATAGTTGTATCAGCTGTAGGTATCAGAGTTATCATGTTCCCCTTGGAGTGGAGAAAAGGCAGAAACACATACATGACTTCCTACTCACGGTACAATAGTTGTATCAGCTGTAGGTATCAGAGTTATCATGTTCCCCTTGGAGTGGAGAAAAGGCAGAAACACATACATGACTTGCTACTCACGGTACAATAGTTGTATCAGCTGTAGGTATCAGAGTTATCATGTTCCCCTTGGAGTGGAGAAAAGGCAGAAACACATACATGACTTGCTACTCACGGTACAATAGTTGTATCAGCTGTAGGTATCAGAGTTATCATGTTCCCCTTGGAGTGGAGAAAAGGCAGAAACACATACATGACTTCCTACTCACAGTACAATAGTTGTATCAGCTGTAGGTATCAGAGTTATCATGTTCCCCTTGGAGTGGAGAAAAGGCAGAAACACATACATGACTTGCTACTCACAGTACAATAGTTGTATCAACTGTAGGTATCAGAGTTATCATGTTCCCCTTGGAGTGGAGAAAAGGCAGAAACACATACATGACTTGCTACTCACGGTACAATAGTTGTATCAGCTGTAGGTATCAGAGTTATCATGTTCCCCTTGGAGTGGAGAAAAGGCAGAAACACATACATGACTTCCTACTCACGGTACAATAGTTGTATCAGCTGTAGGTATCAGAGTTATCATGTTCCCCTTGGAGTGGAGAAAAGGCAGAAACACATACATGACTTCCTACTCACGGTACAATAGTTGTATCAGCTGTAGGTATCAGAGTTATCATGTTCCCCTTGGAGTGGAGAAAAGGCAGAAACACATACATGACTTCCTACTCACGGTACAATAGTTGTATCAACTGTAGGTATCAGAGTTATCATGTTCCCCTTGGAGTGGAGAAAAGGCAGAAACACATACATGACTTGCTACTCACGGTACAATAGTTGTATCAGCTGTAGGTATCAGAGTTATCATGTTCCCCTTGGAGTGGAGAAAAGGCAGAAACACATACATGACTTCCTACTCACGGTACAATAGTTGTATCAGCTGTAGGTATCAGAGTTATCATGTTCCCCTTGGAGTGGAGAAAAGGCAGAAACACATACATGACTTCCTACTCACGGTACAATAGTTGTATCAACTGTAGGTATCAGAGTTATCATGTTCCCCTTGGAGTGGAGAAAAGGCAGAAACACATACATGACTTCCTACTCACGTGACTCACTCTTGTACAAACACCTATTCTCCAATCTGCTTCATCTTAATACCACAAACCTTTGTACAAATTATCTTATTCCTAATTTTCTTGTAGGTACAAGGGGAATACTACAATATGGTAGGCTTTAAGTGATAGTCAAACGTTTAAGAGCTGACCCCTATGTGATGACTTTGAAACTCATTGCCCATATTTAGCCAGGACACAAAACAAAAACAAATAACTACTTCTGTTGGGTAAGTAAGCATATATTGGAAAACCAAAATAACTAACAAGGAATATCTCGGTAGTGGCTATTTAGACAAAAAATGTGTTTGACATAAACTGTAGGTATTATAAAGATATATTTTTATGCAGTAAGACATTGTCCAGCTCTTACAGTTTACTGGTTATACAGAACTCCATTTCCATTTGAAGCGTAGTTTTGGGTAAAGAGATTAATTGGGCTGTCGACCAGGGACATCCACGAGTTGAGCTTCACACGCTACTGTGACGTCATCATCATCGTGAGAAGTATTTCTCAATGTCCTCTAGCGTCTTGCCCTCGGTCTCAGGCAGCCTGAAGTACATGAAGATGAAGCCAATGACACTGATGGCTCCAAACACCCAAAACGCCCCGTGCAGCTCCAAGCTGTGTTCCATCCTCAGGTAGGTCCTGGTGGCGGTGAACCATACGACGTAACACGAGGCGGCTCCGACACCCCCGGCGATACCCCTCGTCCTGTCAACACCATCATTATATAAGTACTGAAACATCCAGCCCGGATTTGTCTGTGGTTCAAATTCCGGTTGTGGCATTGGAGTTTGCTACCTTTCAGTTATTGCCCACACACGCCCCATGTGTTTAAAAACACCAGCAGTAATTGTTAATACCTTAAATTTTCTTTAACCAACAGTAAGTTTATTGGTATAAATAAACATAAATAGTAATTTAAAAATCAATAAAATTTAATAGTTAAAAATGACGCCGTTCCAAGAACGACACGCGTTATACGTAAACATTACAATAGACGGCGAAGTCACCTATAAGCAGGCATGACGAAACTCCTGGAGGAACACATTTTCAGATCGAATTGCTATAGCAAACAGTGTGGCACTTAGTACAGATCCCTGAGGCACTCTGTTCTTCTCAGCAAGAAAACCGAGCCGACCCTTATTCAGAAATCGTGGTCCTTCATAAACTCCTCAATGAACAGCGGTAGGCGTCCACGTATGTTCCAGGTGTACGGCTAAGTAGTATTCCTACTCACCAATATGTACCATAAGTCTTCCGAGGTCGAAAAATATGCCAACGGTTTGACAGTTCTTCATAAATCCGTTCATCATCTGTGTCATACCAACACAAGGGGGTCCATAATCGATCGACGTCGTCGAAAAACACGCGCATACGTACACAGTCCTACGTGATAACCACGGGCTGGGAATGAGGCGTTATTTAGTCATCCTTTGTGACTCCCCATGCTCCGACACGCGCAACGGTGTTCAAGGAGGTATCAAGTGGGAGGTCAAGACAACGTAGACCAAAGTTGATTTTTTTCCTAGGCTCTCTTGCCCCTTAGAGGAACCCAATCGAGAGTGTGGCTCGGAACCCCGGGAGTGCCGATTTCGTATCTACTGTAGTGGGCCTCTGGAGGACCTGTAGGAGAAGGTCTGACATATGATAATATGGTACTGCAGCACGTTCCCGAAGAATAGCAACATTAAACCGCTGGAATTTACCTGTAAGGAAAGGTTTCACACACGAGAAGCCACGGGATATGAGACTGCACCATGTTCCCAAGGGATAGCAGCACTATCAGGACTACAGGCACCCAGGTGGCCGTGTACTCCTCACGACCCTGCATCACTATGTCGTACACCCCCAGGCCAATACAGCAGAGACCACAGAGCGCGGTGCTGATGAGGGCGAGAGGGCGCTTGCCCACCAGGGACATGCACGTGACCAGGATGACACTGCCAGTCAGGCCGCCGGCTGCCGTCACCACCTGCAACAGTCACCACATGTTCAAGCACAGGTCACTACCAACATGTTTCACAATCACTGTCACAGTGGCCTACCGTAGCCCATTTGGAGTCCATGCCGGCGTGGAAGTGGTCGAACACCTCGACTAGGAAAGGTCGGATGGACACCATCCCGGAGAAGCCCACGAAGAAGAACATGAAGAAGATGAGTATGAGAGGACGCCTGGTGGGTGGCTTCATCACCTCCCGCAACTTCTCAATGACACGGTCCATCACCGTCATCTGCAACATTCAGTCAGCGATTCAGTGGCGTGCTGTTCAAGCATTGCACATGTAAGCTCACCGGACACAAAATTAGTCACCTTAGAGTACTCGCACTGCATACACACTTCGGTACGTCATGTGCTTGTAGTATTTCAAAATTCATGGCTATGTGAACGTTCTTCATTACATGTATCTTCTCGTAAATTGTCAGTTCAGCTATTGTTTTGAAACACATCCGGATAAAAGTAAGTTCAAGTGAAACTATAAGAGTCTTAGCTCGACTCATATATTCTAAAATATTTGAAAAGTTTTACTGTCTATGTCACTTCGTATATATTAAATGAACCAGGTTGTTTATATATCTTAGCGACCAGGTGTTGCCTTTCAGTGAACATCTGAATGATGAGTATGGATGGTATTATGATACCCCCATTTCACAAGGTGACAACAGCGAAGTTCATCAGGCTGGAAGAATATGTGGCTGGTTTCATACAGTTTGATCGACCTCCAAAATCACCTGTGGGACATGTTGGAGGAATATATGGCTGGTTTCATACAGTTTGATCGGTCTCCAAAATCACCTGTGGGACATGTTGGAAGAATATATGGCTGGTTTCACACAATTTGATCGGTCTCCAAAATCACCTGTGGGACATGCTGGAGGAATATGTGGCTGGTTTCACACAATTTGATCGGCCTCCAAAATCACCTGTGGGACATGTTGGAGGAATATGTGGCTGGTTTCATACAGTTTGATCGGTCTCCAAAATCACCTGTGGGACATGTTGGAGGAATATGTGGCTGGTTACACACAATTTGATCGGTCTCCAAAATCACCTGTGGGACATGTTGGAGGAATATGTGGCTGGTTTCACACAGTTTGATCGGTCTCCAAAATCACCTGTGGGACATGTTGGAGGAATATGTGGCTGGTTTCACACAATTTGATCGGCCTCCAAAATCACCTGTGGGACATGTTGGAGGAATATGTGGCTGGTTTCATACAGTTTGATCGGTCTCCAAAATCACCTGTGGAACATGTTGGAGGAATATGTGGCTGGTTTCACACAGTTTGATCGGTCTCCAAAATCACCTGTGGGACATGTTGGAGGAATATGTGGCTGGTTTCACACAGTTTGATCGACCTCCAAAATCACCTGTGGGACATGTTGGAGGAATATATGGCTGGTTTCACACAGTTTGATCGACCTCCAAAATCACCTGTGGGACATGTTGGAGGAATATATGGCTGGTTTCACACAGTTTGATCGGTCTCCAAAATCACCTGTGGGACATGTTGGAGGAATATATGGCTGGTTTCACACAGTTTGATCGGTCTCCAAAATCACCTGTGGGACATGTTGGAGGAATATATGGCTGGTTTCACACAGTTTGATCGACCTCCAAAATCACCTGTGGGACATGTTGGAGGAATATGTGGCTGGTTTCATACAGTTTGATCGGTCTCCAAAATCACCTGTGGGACATGTTGGAGGAATATATGGCTGGTTTCACACAGTTTGATCGACCTCCAAAATCACCTGTGGGACATGTTGGAGGAATATGTGGCTGGTTTCACACAGTTTGATCGGTCTCCAAAATCACCTGTGGGACATGTTGGAGGAATATGTGGCTGGTCTCACACAGTTTGATCGGTCTCCAAAATCACCTGTGGGACATGTTGGAGGAATATGTGGCTGGTCTCACACAGTTTGATCGGTCTCCAAAATCACCTGTGGGACATGTTGGAAGAATATGTGGCTGGTTTCACACAGTTTGATCGGTCTCCAAAATCACCTGTGGGACATGTTGGAGGAATATGTGGCTGGTCTCACACAGTTTGATCGGTCTCCAAAATCACCTGTGGGACATGTTGGAAGAATATGTGGCTGGTTTCACACAGTTTGATCGGTCTCCAAAATCACCTGTGGGACATGTTGGAGGAATATGTGGCTGGTTTCACACAGTTTGATCGGTCTCCAAAATCACCTGTGGGACATGTTGGAGGAATATATGGCTGGTTTCACACAGTTTGATCGGTCTCCAAAATCACCTGTGGGACATGTTGGAGGAATATATGGCTGGCTTCACACAGTTTGATCGGTCTCCAAAATCACCTGAGGGACATGTTGGAAGAATATGTGGCTGGTTTCACACAGTTTGATCGACCTCCAAAATCACCTGTGGGACATGTTGGAGGAATATATGGCTGGTTTCACACAGTTTGATCGGTCTCCAAAATCACCTGTGGGACATGTTGGAAGAATATGTGACTGGTTTCACACAGTTTCATCGGTCTCCAAAATCACCTGTGGGACATGTTGGAGGAATATGTGACTGGTTTCACACAGTTTGATCAGTCTCCAAAATCACCTGTGGGACATGTTGGAGGAATATATGGCTGGTTTCACACAATTTGATCGGTCTCCAAAATCACCTGTGGGACATGTTGGAAGAATATGTGACTGGTTTCACACAGTTTGATCGGTCTCCAAAATCACCTGTGGGACATGTTGGAAGAATATGTGACTGGTATCACACAGTTTGATCGGTCTCCAAAATCACCTGTGGGACATGTTGGAGGAATATATGGCTGGTTTCATACAGTTTGATCGCTCTCCAAAATCACCTGTGGGACATGTTGGAAGAATATATGGCTGGTTTCACACAATTTGATCGGTCTCCAAAATCACCTGTGGGACATGTTGGAGGAATATGTGGCTGGTTTCACACAATTTGATCGGCCTCCAAAATCACCTGTGGGACATGTTGGAGGAATATGTGGCTGGTTTCATACAGTTTGATCGGTCTCCAAAATCACCTGTGGGACATGTTGGAGGAATATGTGGCTGGTTTCACACAATTTGATCGGTCTCCAAAATCACCTGTGGGACATGTTGGAGGAATATGTGGCTGGTTTCACACAGTTTGATCGGTCTCCAAAATCACCTGTGGGACATGTTGGAGGAATATGTGGCTGGTTTCACACAGTTTGATCGACCTCCAAAATCACCTGTGGGACATGTTGGAGGAATATATGGCTGGTTTCACACAGTTTGATCGACCTCCAAAATCACCTGTGGGACATGTTGGAGGAATATATGGCTGGTTTCACACAGTTTGATCGGTCTCCAAAATCACCTGTGGGACATGTTGGAGGTATATATGGCTGGTTTCACACAGTTTGATCGGTCTCCAAAATCACCTGTGGGACATGTTGGAGGAATATGTGGCTGATCTCACACAGTTTGATCGGTCTCCAAAATCACCTGTGGGACATGTTGGAGGAATATGTGGCTGGTCTCACACAGTTTGATCGGTCTCCAAAATCACCTGTGGGACATGTTGGAAGAATATGTGGCTGGTTTCACACAGTTTGATCGGTCTCCAAAATCACCTGTGGGACATGTTGGAGGAATATGTGGCTGGTCTCACACAGTTTGATCGGTCTCCAAAATCACCTGTGGGACATGTTGGAAGAATATGTGGCTGGTTTCACACAGTTTGATCGGTCTCCAAAATCACCTGTGGGACATGTTGGAGGAATATGTGGCTGGTTTCACACAGTTTGATCGGTCTCCAAAATCACCTGTGGGACATGTTGGATGAATATGTGGCTGGTTTCACACAGTTTGATCGGTCTCCAAAATCACCTGTGGGACATGTTGGAGGAATATGTGGCTGGTTTCACACAGTTTGATCGGTCTCCAAAATCACCTGTGGGACATGTTGGAGGAATATGTGGCTGGTTTCACACAGTTTGATCGACCTCCAAAATCACCTGTGGGACATGTTGGAGGAATATGTGGCTGGTTTCACACAGTTTGATCGGTCTCCAGAATCACCTGTGGGACATGTTGGAGGAATATATGGCTGGTTTCACACAGTTTGATCGGTCTCCAAAATCACCTGTGGGACATGTTGGAAGAATATGTGACTGGTTTCACACAGTTTGATCGGTCTCCAAAATCACCTGTGGGACATGTTGGAGGAATATGTGACTGGTTTCACACAGTTTGATCGGTCTCCAAAATCACCTGTGGGACATGTTGGAGGAATATATGGCTGGTTTCACACAGTTTGCTCGGCCTCCAAAATCACCTGTGGGACATGTTGGAGGAATATGTGGCTGGCTTCACACAGTTTGATCGGTCTCCAAAATCACCTGTAGGACATGTTGGAGGAATATATGGCTGGCTTCACACAGTTTGATCGGTCTCCAAAATCACCTGTGGGACATGTTGGAAGAATATGTGACTGGTTTCACACAGTTTGATCGGTCTCCAAAATCACCTGTAGGACATGTTGGAGGAATATATGGCTGGCTTCACACAGTTTGATCGGTCTCCAAAATCACCTGTGGGACATGTTGGAAGAATATATGGCTGGTTTCACACAGTTTGATCGGTCTCCAAAATCACCTGTGGGACATGTTGGAGGAATATATGGCTGGTTTCACACAGTTTGATCGGTCTCCAAAATCACCTGTGGGACATGTTGGAAGAGCGGGTAAAACGCCGATGTCAGCATATACGCAATTTCCTCAGCGTATGGACGTACTGCATAACCTTGTGTCCTCGCATCAAGGTGACCATCTGGTTCAGACGCTATGTAATGGTGACTAATGCTTGCCCGGTAAACTTATGAACAGTTATTTCTATGTGACATACCTTTTGTTTCTGTTGTTGGAACTTGTTGCCTTGGATGTCCGAGGGCAGGAGTCCCAGTAGTTCGGGCTGACTGCTCTTCATGTTCTGGAGGGGCACTGGTTCGTGCTGCTTGAGGGTCATCTCCTTGTGGTAGCGTGAGAGTTCTTGTAGCTCCATACTCACAGCCTCTGGAGCGACCCAACCTCTGAGCCAGCACAGCGCCTTCTCGGCGTCCTTTTCTCGGCTCTTGGCGACCAGCCAGATGGGGGACTCGGGTACCTGTGTGTACACCATAAAGAGCTGACATTCTTGGGTCCAGGTTATACGTATTCAATTGTGTAGTAGTAGTTTAAATAAAACTAGGACCGAAACTAAATATCAGTTTCTAGGTTATTATCTCCCTAGTATCACACTATCTAATGTAACATTTCTCTCCTTAAAGGACAGAAATAATAACAAAACCAACCCCACTACTTTTTCTGTAACTTTCTCTTCTAAAACCGACTGACAAGACGTAGTTCTCTGTTAGCACACTCTATATGTCTTCATGATCTTACACCTCACAATTGAAACTTTGACACACTCCT
This sequence comes from Tenodera sinensis, assembly GCA_030765045.1. NCBI lineage: Eukaryota > Metazoa > Arthropoda > Insecta > Mantodea > Mantidae > Tenodera > Tenodera sinensis. Next base: position 2,631,795 of record CM060965.1, on the reverse strand, counting down.
CTCTGTCTTTCAGTTCTCACTGTCTCAAAAACTGCCTTCGACGGCCATATTCAGTAAAATTACTTTGCACAACAAACAGCTCCGATTCGAGGTACCCCAAAATACTTCTGTTAGCATATACAGTTGTCTCATGACGATTACACACACACACACACACACACACACACACACACACACATATACATACACGCGCGCGCGCTGCTAACAACTATCTCATTCAATACTGACTATTCAATCAGATATACAACTAATAATTTTTCCTTTATCTCATAAAACTGCCCCTCTCTCTATCTCTGTCGCCATCCCGCAAGCTTTATAGCCGACAATGACATAGTATTGATGTCTCTGGAAATTAACTTTTTCTCGACGCTTCTAGTAACAAGCCGGCAGTAGAAGCTTCGGGAACGTTCTAGAAATTCTTTCTTCTGTCGCGTTTATTGTTGGGTGCTTGCTCGTCGCGAATGGTGTAAGCTAAAAATTATTTTGCCAGTTATATAAATATAAGATTTTGGAAATTACATTTTGGTTTCAAAAATCAGGAACAGGGACGTTGCATTTTCAAATTTTTGTTTATTTATTTTGTCCACCTCCATTGTATAAGCTCTACAATATTGAACAGGAGTTCATCAGTTCGTAACTTCGCAGATATAAGATGTATTAGTTGTACTTGTTGAGATTGTACGAATTTGACTTACCAGGAAGATAAGGATGATGCCTAGTGAAGGAAAGGCAGCACTGACTCCAGCAGCCACTCTCCAGTGTAACAGACTGCCCATCGTGTACTCCAGGAGAATACCCAGTTGGTAATATAGTGCTGAAACATGCACCTTCAATCATTAACTAGCTATCTTGATGGTAAACAGCTTCAGCATCTAACGTTACCAGTTATGCGTACGTACGTACACAGCGGTCTTTTTATGGCCCGGCCGTAGATCCGCTACACACGCGCGCGCGCGCGTGCCCTGTGTACTACATACAGGCTCACACTCAACAAATTGCATCTAATAGATTATTATTACGTTATTTTTTGTTTATTATTATTACTATTACATAATAGTGCTAATAAACACACTAATAAAATAATAAAAAATATAATTATTATAATAATGATAATAGTAAGAGAAACAATAATACATAATAATTAATAATAATTAACAGCAATAAACTAACAAGAGTAAAGTAATAATAAAAGTAATGGCAATGTGATACTAACAATATAGCAACAATACCACAATAACATTCATAAGAAAGGAAGCATTGGGTGCTCTCAAGTTAGGCAATGGGATGAGTAAGTAAAGTGAGACGTTCTCGGTTGTTTGGACTGTTTTCAGTTATCACACGTCTCGCTGAGAGGCACAACACGCCACTGGCCTCTCTTGCGCCGTGGAGTTCTGCAACTGTTCTAACGCACCAAGGGTTATCTACTTACGCCGAGGCCGGCTGCAGTGGGCCACTTGGTATATACCTAGATATACTAAGAGATACACAAAATATTACTATACAGAATGTTGTTAGCTAACGCTGGATTTCTGACAATGAAGTCATTAATCCTCTTGCTCTCCAGTATTTTTCACCGATGGATGGGGCATTAGAAGTGGCCGGGCATATTTGAAGGTGGTCTTGGTCCATTTCCTCTTGCAAATCAAATAGAGGACAGAGTGGTGAAGAATATATCCCAATTGTGTTTAAATGTTTTGCCAGACAATCATGTCCTGTGAACTATTTCTCAGAGTTCTCTATTATTTATCTACATTTTTTTTTATCGCCTGGTAATACAAAGAGAATGGAATATCAAACCATCACATCGCTACTACCGCCACTTACAACATTTGACTATCACTTAAAGCCTACAACATTCCCCCTGTACCTACAAGAAAATCAGCAATAAGATAATAATTTGACAAATGTTTATCTGTTATTAACATGAAGTAGATAGAATGGTGGACACACCGGCGTAAGGACGGGTTTCCTCTTCCTCACTTCGAGCTGATCACACATCCTTGTACTGGCCGGGAGGGCTCGGGGCGCTGACCACGTCCCACTCTCAACTACTGGACCCCTCTCATAACGCCTGTAGTGGGTAAATGTGGGCGATCCAGCGGCCGGGCGGTAGGCCAAGGCTACACTCAAAGGACTGTAGTGCCACAGGACAGGATAGATAGATATAGTCATGTGAGTGTAACACTTGATATTGCTTAAGTTAATGTAGTGGACGTGATGCATAGTGATAATGTATAGCATGGTTAGCTCTGTTTGTAGTTATTACATCAACACATTCTTGGTCTGGAGGACTTACAAGCTAGTACCTAGGGTCAGATGAGAAGAGCTTATCCCTCACGCTAACCGAGGTTCGAACTCGGGAGCTCTTGAATGTGAGGGACATCACAGAGGCGGGATCAAGACATGACAGATCCACATTCTAACAAAATCTATTATAGTACTATTAGTACGTTAAAGATACATTTAATGTTCGGTATGAAGTATTTAGGTTTGGGTGCAGAAGGGGAGAAATAAAGGCGAGGTATGTGTGCCTTGCTGCATATGCAGCGTGCTAATGTCGAACACTGGACTTGTTCATGTTCATTCGAAGGTGCATGTTTGTTAAGTAAGCAATACATGAACTAATACTCCTGATAGCCCACGAAGCTTGATTACGAATTTCTTGGCAGCCGTCCATTCCTCGCTGTGTGACAGCGAATATCGCTCTGCCTATGACGCCGAATGTCGTACAGTGCGGCCAGTAAAGAAAGGGCATAGTTGAACAAACATCGTTTGACTGCCCTGTGGGAAGCAAATTCGGTAGTATGCACATAACCGACACTAGTGGTCACCTCCACCTTTGTACACCCCTTTATTTCTTGGTCAGTGAGTCAGAAGCTAGAGTGTACGTGAAGACTCACCGGCACAAGATGCGAGGATACCCCTGAGTTCTGGCTGACATATCTCGCCGAAGTAACTGTTCATGGGCGCCTCTGTGAGTCCAATAGTGATGCCGATGAGAACGTTAGCACAGAACAGCATTGGGACAGAGTTGGCAGTGGCTATCAGGATACAGCTGAGAAGATATGGCAAATTTATGAGGATGAGAGACCTCTTCCTGCCAAGGACATCCACGATCACCCCTGAAGCGACGCTACCTAGTGGCTGACAGATGAACAGTAAACTACCTGCAACAAAACGATCAATATCAATCAGAGAGTGCCTCATGTCCAGAACAGATGAACCAGAAGAAACCCATGATGGATCACTTACCAAACCAAGAGGCCTGCGTGTCGTCCAGAGAGAGGGCATCATCAGAGTGGTGCAGGGCGGCGATCACGATGGTGCTGAAGGACAGCGTCAACGTCAAGTTCAACATCACCATGTTGGAGGCGCAAGTGGCCAGCACCTGTCATACACATCGTCTTGTGTCAAGGCTACATACGTATTAACACCATATTCTCTATCTTCAAACCAGAAAGTAAAGAGGAAAAAAACACGTTTTAAGCTTTCTACACCCAAGAATATCCTTAATGATATGCCATCGTAAATACGCGCTTAGAGATCATGTATAGTAAAAATTATTTTATAACAAGCTCTTTGTGTATATCTGTGTGTGTCTGAAGTTGCAGGTTCAAATCCGGTCCAGGCCAATAATTTTGTTAAGTGTACTTAAAAGGCAAAGCACCACATGAGTAGCTTTACTGGCGTGTGAAACAATGATATGGTCCTGGTAATTGACACTGTCATTAGCAACCAAAATAATGTATTATATATTCGGCGCCGAGATTTTCCCCAGTGAGAGATTCGGCAATGAACCTCATAGCCAGCTATCCTGATAGAAATAGAGCGTTCCCTATAGGTCAAGTACCTAGTTGTGTTTACGGTGGGCAGAGTGGGAACGCTGATTACATGCTACACTACTGTGTGGCCTTAGCTGCGGCGGGACAACCCAGCAGCCACGCGATTGGGTACCCTCTGTATAGATTTGGTTTAAGGGCGCTCAACTTCTAGGTCATCAGCGCCCTCTGTATAGGAGAGACGGCCTGGGGGGATTATATGTGTGTACACAGAAGACTCAGTGGCTGAGGGTTAGGACTTGGCCTCTTTATGCTTCGGAATTATTATCATAATTAACTGCTGAATAATAAATACACACTTTTTACGCTTACGATTATTAATGGACGTATACAAATCAACATTCTTATATTTTTGTAAGATTTACGATACACAGACACACGGACACACAGACAGACACATAGATACACATACCTAGGTACACCCGTGTACATAAAAGATGTTTCCAGAAGAATATACAGGTATTAAGGCTTTGTACAGTGCATTACCTTTAACTTACAACAAATGAAAGCGCAACTCAAACAGTTGTTGGTACAAGAGTTCAATTTAAGCACCATTTGCCACATCCAGTCGATACGTCAGTTCTTCCCACACTTGTTCAGTGTGTCTGGGCTAACAAATGCAAGAACAATGTTAGCTGCTAGCGGAGGCACACACACATGATCCTTAATGAACTCCCATAGGTATATGCCGTGTGGCGTCAGATCGGATGAAACTGGACTCCAGCTCTGTCATCCAATCACATGTGTTACCTACTGGCAACTATCTAGAGCTATTATTGTGGTGATTCTTATCTAGAACATTTCCAGCTGTTCACTCTGTCTGGTACATAGGTTCCTGTGTTCCCTGACAGACGTCTGACTCTAGACACTGACTTGTAAGTCCTACATAAGGGGAGGGTAATCACTTCCTCACTCTCATACTGACCACTTCACTCTGTCTGGTACATAGGTTCCTGTGTTCCTGACAGACGTCTGACTCTAGACACTGTCTTGTAAGTCCTACATAAGGGGAGGGTAATCACTTCCTCACTCTCATACTGACCACTTCACTCTGTCTGGTACATAGGTTCCTGTGTTCCCTGAAAGTCTTTTGACTCTAGACACTGGATTGTAAGTCCTACATAAGGGGAGGGTAATCACTTCCTCACTCTCATACTGACCACTTCACTCTGTCTGGTACATAGGTTCCTGTGTTCCCTGACAGACTTCTGACTCTAGGAACTGTCTTGTAAGTCCTACATAAGGGGAGGGTAATCACTTCCTCACTCTCATACTGACCACTTCACTCTGTCTGGTACATAGGTTCCCGTGTTCCCTGACAGACGTCTGACTCTAGACACTGACTTGTAAGTCCTACATAAGGGGAGGGTAATCACTTCCTCACTCTCATACTGACCACTTCACTCTGTCTGGTACATAGGTTCCCGTGTTCCCTGACAGACGTCTGACTCTAGACACTGACTTGTAAGTCCTACATAAGGGGAGGGTAATCACTTCCTCACTCTCATACTGACCACTTCACTCTGTCTGGTACATAGGTTCCTGTGTTCCCTGACAGACGTCTGACTCTAGACACTGTCTTGTAAGTCCTACATAAGGGGAGGGTAATCACTTCCTCACTCTCATACTGACCACTTCACTCTGTCTGGTACATAGGTTCCTGTGTTCCCTGACAGACGTCTGACTCTAGACACTGTCTTGTAAGTCCTACATAAGGGGAGGGTAATCACTTCCTCACTCTCATACTGACCACTTCACTCTGTCTGGTACATAGGTTCCTGTGTTCCGTGACAGACGTCTGACTCTAGACACTGGCTTGTAAGTCCTACATAAGGGGAGGGTAATCACTTCCTCACTCTCAAACTGACCACTTCACTCTGTCTGGTACATAGGTTCCTGTGTTCCGTGACAGATGTCTGACTCTAGACACTGGCTTGTAAGTCCTAGATAAGGGGAGGGTAATCACTTCCTCACTCTCATACTGACCACTTCACTCTGTCTGGTACATAGGTTCCTGTGTTCCCTGACAGACGTCTGACTCTAGACACTGTCTTGTAAGTGCTACATAAGGGGAGGGTAATCACTTTCTCACTCTCATACTGACCACTTCACTCTGTCTGGTACATAGGTTCCTGTGTTCCCTGACAGCCGTCTTACCCTAGACACTGTCTTGTAAGTGCTATATAAGGGGAGGGTAATCACTTCCTCACTCTCATACTGACCACTTCACTCTGTCTGGTACATAGGTTCCTGTGTTCCGTGACAGACGTCTCACTCTAGACACTGTCTTGTAAGTCCTACATAAGGGGAGGGTAATCACTTCCTCACTCTCAAACTGACCACTTCACTCTGTCTGGTACATAGGTTCCTGTGTTCCGTGACAGACGTCTGACTCTAGACACTGGCTTGTAAGTCCTACATAAGGGGAGGGTAATCACTTCCTCACTCTCATACTGACCACTTCACTCTGTCTGGTACATAGGTTCCTGTGTTCCCTGACAGACGTCTGACTCTAGGAACTGTCTTGTAAGTCCTACATAAGGGGAGGGTAATCACTTCCTCACTCTCATACTGACCACTTCACTCTGTCTGGTACATAGGTTCCTGTGTTCCCTGACAGACGTCTGACTCTAGACACTGATTTGTAAGTCCTACATAAGGGGAGGGTAATCACTTCCTCACTCTCATACTGACCACTTCACTCTGTCTGGTACATAGGTTCCTGTGTTCCGTGACAGACGTCTGACTATAGACACTGGCTTGTAAGTCCTACATAAGGGGAGGGTAATCACTTCCTCACCCTCATACTGACCACTTCACTCTGTCTGGTACATAGGTTCCTGTGTTCCCTGACAGACGTCTGACTCTAGACACTGGCTTGTAAGTCCTACATAAGGGGAGGGTGATCACTTCCTCACTCTCATACTTGCAGGTGTTCGCTCTGTCTGGTACATAGGTTCCTGTGTTCCCTGACAGGCGTCTGACCCTAGACACTGGCTTGTAAGTCCTACATAAGGGGAGGGTGATCACTTCCTCACTCTCATACTTGCAGGTGTTCACTCTGTCTGGTACATAGGTTCCTGTGTTCCCCGACAGACGTCTGACTCTAGACACTGACTTGTAAGTCCTACATAAGGGGAGGGTAATCACTTCCTCACTCTCATACTGACCACTTCACTCTGTCTGGTACATAGGTTCCTGTGTTCCCTGACAGACGTCTGACTCTAGACGCTGGTTTGTAAGTCCTACATAAGGGGAGGGTAATCACTTCCTCGCTCTCATACTGACCACTTCACTCTGTCTGGTACATAGGTTCCTGTGTTCCCTGACAGACGTCTGACTCTAGACACTGACTTGTAAGTCCTACATAAGGGGAGGGTAAACACTTCCTCACTCTCATACTGACCACTTCACTCTGTCTGGTACATAGGTTCCTGTGTTCCCTGACAGACGTCTGACTCTAGACACTGGATTGTAAGTCCTACATAAGGGGAGGGTAATCACTTCCTCACTCTCATACTGACCACTTCACTCTGTCTGGTACATAGGTTCCTGTGTTCCCTGACAGACGTCTGACTCTAGACACTGACTTGTAAGTCCTACATAAAGGGAGGGTAATCACTTCCTCACTCTCATACTGACCACTTCACTCTGTCTGGTACATAGGTTCCTGTGTTCCCTGACAGACTTCTGACTCTAGATACTGTCTTGTAAGTCCTACATAAAGGGAGGGTAATCACCTCCTCACTCTCATACTGACCACTTCACTCTGTCTGGTACATAGGTTCCTGTGTTCCCTGACAGACGTCTGACTCTAGACACTGGCTTGTAAGTCCTACATAAGGGGAGGGTAATCACTTCCTCACTCTCATACTGACCACTTCACTCTGTCTGGTACATAGGTTCCTGTGTTCCGTGACAGACGTCTCACTCTAGACACTGTCTTGTAAGTCCTACATAAGGGGAGGGTAATCACTTCCTCACTCTCAAACTGACCACTTCACTCTGTCTGGTACATAGGTTCCTGTGTTCCGTGACAGACGTCTGACTCTAGACACTGTCTTGTAAGTCCTACATAAGGGGAGGGTAATCACTTCCTCACTCTCATACTGACCACTTCACTCTGTCTGGTACATAGGTTCCTGTGTTCCCTGACAGACGTCTGACTCTAGGAACTGTCTTGTAAGTCCTACATAAGGGGAGGGTAATCACTTCCTCACTCTCATACTGACCACTTCACTCTGTCTGGTACATAGGTTCCTGTGTTCCCTGACAGCCGTCTTACCCTAGACACTGTCTTGTAAGTGCTACATAAGGGGAGGGTAATCACTTCCTCACTCTCATACTGACCACTTCACTCTGTCTGGTACATAGGTTCCTGTGTTCCCTGACAGACGTCTGACTCTAGGAACTGTCTTGTAAGTCCTACATAAGGGGAGGGTAATCACTTCCTCACTCTCATACTGACCACTTCACTCTGTCTGGTACATAGGTTCCTGTGTTCCCTGACAGCCGTCTTACCCTAGACACTGTCTTGTAAGTGCTACATAAGGGGAGGGTAATCACTTCCTCACTCTCATACTGACCACTTCACTCTGTCTGGTACATAGGTTCCTGTGTTCCCTGACAGACGTCTGACTCTAGACACTGTCTTGTAAGTCCTACATAAGGGGAGGGTAATCACTTCCTCACTCTCATACTGACCACTTCACTCTGTCTGGTACATAGGTTCCTGTGTTCCCTGACAGACGTCTGACTCTAGGAACTGTCTTGTAAGTCCTACATAAGGGGAGGGTAATCACTTGCTCACTCTCATACTGACACTTCACTCTGTCTGGTACATAGGTTCCTGTGTTCCCTGACAGCCGTCTTACCCTAGACACTGTCTTGTAAGTGCTACATAAGGGGAGGGTAATCACTTCCTCACTCTCATACTGACCACTTCACTCTGTCTGGTACATAGGTTCCTGTGTTCCGTGACAGACGTCTCACTCTAGACACTGTCTTGTAAGTCCTACATAAGGGGAGGGTAATCACTTCCTCACTCTCATACTGACCACTTCACTCTGTCTGGTACATAGGTTCCTGTGTTCCCTGACAGACGTCTGACTCTAGGAACTGTCTTGTAAGTCCTACATAAGGGGAGGGTAATCACTTCCTCACTCTCATACTGACCACTTCACTCTGTCTGGTACATAGGTTCCTGTGTTCCCTGACAGACGTCTGACTCTAGACACTGACTTGTAAGTCCTACATAAGGGGAGGGGAATCACGTAAAGAAGAAGAAAAAGAAGATATAGATATAAATAGTTACCTTAGGTCGTTGGTCACACAATACTTTGTTATTCTTTGTTGCAGTGTTCCCATTCAAGAAATCTTTGATTATACACAATTTGTTATATCTACTATTTTTATATAGAACTACATCGGGACCCATTTTGAATTCTAAACAAAACAACGCTACGATACTCTACCTGATGTCGTTCGTCTCTCTGCCGTTGGTGAGCAAGTTTCTGTACCTGATTGTTGGTACCTAATCTTGGTACATTTATTGTCACTCTAGAGTATATGGGCATCGTTTATTGAATAAACAGAAACTCATCTTTTAGGAAGATTAGTAAAATGATGGGTGAATGATAACTGAGTGGGATAGACTTACTTGTGGCAGAATCTCCCTGAACCTGCTGACTGTTCTCTCCTGACGTGCCACTGAGTAGCCATTCCTCATAACCAGACTTCCCACACTGCCTCTGCAACATTACGTGCACACTCACATGACTTTCTCTACTCACAAACGAATCTTACAAGCACTTATTCCTCTATCTACTCCATATTTATAAGCTGAACATCTGTAAAGATTACCTTACTACTAATCTTCTTGTAGGTACAAGGGGAATACGGAACACTTAGCTCATATTTCAGTATAAATTCAAACATGTAGGGCATTTTATTGAGGCAATAGCAGCGATGTGCAGGAGGTCGTGGCAGGTTAGCGGATAAAAGATGGCGAATACTAGTGTATTGTAACACTATTATGTTTTCAATTATTTAGTTCATAAATTTTAAATTTTTAAATTCTTGGATATGATAAACTCAATGCAGCATCTCTCGTAAATATTATTGAACGTTTTAGATAGGATCGTGCGTGGCAAATGCAACTGTGCAAATGCTTGCCTGTATATCTGGGCAATGCAATCCACGATTACTCGTTATGTGTAGGTAACCGCTCAAATACACGTCACGTGACGTTTCATGGGCTCCTCTATAGGTACATATGACTAACAAGCAACTGTGATGCTTGCCTGTATGTCTCTGGGCAATGCAATCCACGATTACGTGTTGTATGTAGGTAACCGCTCAAATACACGTGACGTTTCATGGGCTCCTCTATAGGTACATACGACTAACAAGCAATGTTTATCTTCCCTTATCGATGTAACATTTCCTTATATCGATATCAGCCACGTTTCCCCATCAGTAAGGTGAAGGGTAACCTATACCAGGTGAGTCAGCTGCCCCTTATTCTCGAGTTTGATGCAATCCGTATTTTATACCCCAACATGAAAACATCGACTCCATTACTAGGTTCTACCCGCGTATTTAACATGGATGTTAAACACTCGATGAAATTAGTACTAATATAGATGTTATCACATCGCTTTTTAATATATTCGTAATTAGACAGCTGACGTTTGCACTTCTGCAAATGTTCACTGGAACCAGCGAGTATTACATCTTAAACGGAATGTTTATCTCACACGTTACTCGGTAGCTCAGTTGGAACGGGCGCAAGACTCCTAAGTAATCTGTCTGCTGTGAAGGTGGTTGGAATCTCCTGCGTGTACTAATTTTTTTACCGTGCAATCCTCACAATTTACAAACTATTATTCTGAAAACTGTTATTATATTCATTTTTATTGTTTTATTTATGTTTTATGACATTGTTTGATGTTTCTTTATTGGTGAAGTACAATTATGTAGTTGTTTAAACACACCTATAGGTAGGTGCAATTGAAATAAGGATCAATCATACGGATTTGAACACAGAAAGCAAGAGAATTACATTGTCAGAGTTTAACATGGAAGTTAAACTCAATTTTGCACACAATGAATTATTGTGCTATTAAAAATGCAGACAACCAAAAACGATTTAAATTATAACGTCCTAAACCCTCAGGGACTTCATAATTAGATTATTGTGAATTCGGTTTCCAAGTTTTGATGAACATAAAAAAAAAATATATATTTACAATGCTGATACTCGAACCTATGTCATTGGGGGGTAAGCGCAGAGGACCCCATCACAATCCTATTCAGCTATTTCGAGACTTCCTGAAAGCACGTACCACGTCCAATAGTAGGACTTATGCGCCTGGCGCTATGCCATCGCCACCTCGCAAGTTTGCGTGCTTGATTTAGCCTTTTAAGACAGTTTTAATCATTTACTGGGCGTTTTAATATTATTACTTAAATGGCTAAAGCTGGTATGCATATTAATTGAGATGCGCGAGGCGCAGTTCACGCAAAAATGCAAATAAACTGTTGTTTAATAACATGTCCGTTTTGACTGTACGGGTCCATGATGGATGAGGCGTGTCTAAATTTTTCCTAATTTTTGGCAGCCAATGCCTGCTCTAAGCACAGGAATCCACCATTTTCTTTTTAGCTGACGTTGTTAGTGTACTCATATGGTAGGTCCATTTTTTCCGAGGCGTTTACTGAATTACGTTGCTATGTATACTCTAATAAAAAGTTTGTAAAATCGGCTGGAAACAGGAATTCGCTCTCAGTAAACGAGTCGTATGTTTTTGAGGTGTACTTTAGCGAGGAGTGCGTTCTGTCCCTTAAAGCACTGTTGCTCTCAATTTTGCGCATTCCTCTCTGTAAGTACGTCAAGGAATACATTTTAGTAAGTGCAAAACTGTACTAAGGCGCACATGCCGTTAGATGGGTGGCCTACCTTCCAAAAAAATAAGGCGCGGCTGACTCATCTGGTATTATCGACCAGCTTATCGATACAGTGGAGGTCGATATTGCAGATTGCGAATTCATTTGTTTCTGACCAATTATATTGTTTGAGGTTGCAATTAGAGAGAGTGTTCCATAACACGGCCACGTTGAGTAATTGCAAATACCTACACACAACATGCCGTGTCCGGTGACGCAACACTTGACTAGGTACCTTGTTGTGAACTACTCTTTACATTCCCCGAATGTCCTCTTCCTCCATTTCACCTGCTGCCTGTAAACCTCCGTCCCCCGAAGGTGCGATCTGCCCACCCCCATCCCACATATGGAGGGGTGGGAGTAGTATACCCTCCCTACTGCTCCAACCTTCTTAACACATCAATATTCTAAATACATAACTTATGTATGTCCAAATACATTTTTGTACACTCTGTTCATCAAGAGATTTGACTATCACATAAAGAATGCTGTATTCCCATATTCCCCTTGTACCTACAAGGAAATTAACAATAATTTGTACAAATTGTTATCTGTATTAGCATGAAGTAGACAGAGGCATAAATGTTTTTAAGAATAGTTAATACTACAATAATTGAGAAAGTCATGTGAGCGCAACACGTCAAATTTGACTTGTGGTATCGTTAGTTGGAAAGTGGATGACTTACGACATGGCTGCTGTCTGGAAGTGTGTGACTGTGAGGAAGTTGCTCTTCCTGCCACTCAAATACCCCAATAAATCCCTGATAACCAGAGATTAGGGCATTATCCTCGTGCAAATCCGCACTCACTTGTTTGTCACGAGAGACAAGCGAGAGTCTGGTGGCGCGGGTTCAACACCTGCCTCAAGTAGAGCAAGTGTTCGTGTATGTCTGTGTCAACACCACAGTTGAAAAACGAAACATTGCTTAAATACCAAACTTCAAATTGACAGTGTTCCAAGAATGCGACACAAACACCCTCACCCAGAATACCCTTAACATTATACCCTCCTCATATATGACAGAAATGATGTTAAATTTTCTGTGAACATTCTCTAAAGTTCTTTTTTATTGTGAACAACTTTTGTATAACTGATAAACTTCAACAGATACATAAAATATTACTGCATAAAAAGTGTAAATCTCATTAAAACTCACAATTTACGTTAAATACATTCTTTGTGCAAGTAACTATTCTGGGGTAATTTCTGGTTAAGTAAAGAAAACAGAATTTCAAAGCCAGCTCATAACATCCAGTTCTTAAAACATTTGAATATCGCTTAAGCCTGCTATATTCTCATATTCACATTGTATCTATAAACAAATATATAATAAAACAATTTGTACAATGTACAATGTTTCTGTGTATTAACGTGAAGTATTTGTACGAGAGTAGAGAAAGTGATATGAGTGCTCCCAAATGATTGCCTGCTGTTGCATGGAAACTCGTGTTCCTAAGGTTGGCAACCCGGGGTCACTGTTTCCAGCTTGCACCACTTTACGGCTCATTTTTATTACCACGTTTTATTAGCTCGCTTGCTTATCTCTTCCTTACTTACAACTTTGGCAATCCAACTTCCCAATGAGCTAAACACCTCAAGCTCTAAACATAGCACAGAGCTGGATGACAAATAAACGCACAGACAGACGCACAGACAGGCGCACAGACAGACGCACAGACAGACGCACACACAGACACTCAGACACACACAGACAGACACACAGACAGGCAGACACACAGACACAGAAACAGACAGACACACAGACAGACACACACAGTCACTCAGACACACACAGACAGACACACAGACAGGCAGACACAGACAGACACAGAAACAGACAGACACACACAGACACATACAGACACATAGACAGACACACAGACACAGGCAAACAGACAGACACACACAGACACATACACAGACAGACACACAGACACAGGCAGACAGACAGACACACACAGACACATACACAGACAGACACACAGACACAGGCAGACAGACACACAGACACAGGCAAACAGACAGACAGACACAGACACATAGACAGACACACACAGACACACAGACACAGGCAGACAGACAGACACACACAGATACATACACAGACAGACACACAGACACAGGCAGACAGACACACAGACACAGGCAAACAGACAGACACACACAGACACATAGACAGACACACACAGACACATAGACAGACACACACAGACACACAGACACAGGCAGACAGACAGACACACACAGACACATACACAGACAGACACACAGACACAGGCAGACAGACACACAGACACAGGCAAACAGACAGACACACACAGACACATAGACAGACACACACAGACACACAGACACAGGCAGACAGACAGACACACACAGACACATACACAGACAGACACACAGACACAGGCAGACAGACACACAGACACAGGCAAACAGACAGACACACACAGACACATAGACAGACACACACAGACACACAGACACAGGCAGACAGACACACAGACACAGGCAAACAGACAGACACACACAGATACATACACAGACAGACACACACAGACACAGGCAGACAGACAGACACACACAGACACATACAGACAGACACACAGACACACAGACACAGACAGACAGACAGACACACACACAGACAGACAGACACACAGACACATACAGACAGACACACACAGACACACACAGACAGACAGACACACACAGACACACACAGACAGACAGACAGACACACAGACACATACAGACAGACACATACAGACAGACACATACAGACAGACACACACACAGACACACACAGGCAGACAGACAGACAGACACACAGACACATACAGACAGACAGACACATACAGATAGACAGACACATACAGACAGACAGACACATACAGACAGACACATACAGACAGACAGACACATACAGACAGACACACACACAGACAGACAGACAGACAGACAGACACACAGACACACACAGACAGACAGACAGACACACAGACACATACAGACAGACAGACACATACAGACAGACACACACACAGACAGACAGACAGACACACAGACACACACAGACAGACAGACAGACACACAGACACACACAGACAGACAGACAGACAGACACACAGACAGACAGACACACAGACACATACAGACAGACACACAGACACACACAGACAGACAGACACACAGACACATACAGACAGACACACACAGACACACACAGACAGACAGACACACAGACACACAGACACATACAGACAGACAGACAGACAGACACACGGACAAGAAAGCAACTAATATTATTTGCATCTGTTCAATAAAACGATTTGGTTTGATTACGTTTTACATTTTATGATGTCGTTTTACATGACTAGTGCACTCGCGTTGGATTATCACCTCTTGGTTGTGGTATAAACGCTTTGGTTAATCACCTCCTCGACATTTTGTTACGTTTCTGAACATCTCAACCAAAAACATTTAGCGGAATCTTAAAAAATGGCAGACGAAACATTTGGCGAATATTCTAGTGAGGATATTGATATTTTAATTGAAGACGCGAAGTGAAAGAATGCGGAAAATAGCAGGTCAAATATACGAAATCAGTTTCAGATGTAAATTAAGAAATGTAACCTGCAAATTTGTGAACGTCACGCAGAAAACACAACATTCTCTCTTGCTTTTGAAAACTAAGTTTAATAACTGCAATTTTGAATATAGCAGACCTACCTTTAATGTTCGGTCTCGGTGGCTCAGTTGGTTAGACGCTGGCCTACTGATCCCAAGTGCGTGGGTTCAAACCCGGCCCAGACCGATGTGTTTTAAGTGTGCTTAAATATGACAGCTCCATGTCAGTAGATTTACTGGCACGTAAAAGAACTCCAGCAGGACGAAATTCCGGCACACCGGTGATGCTGATGTGATCCTGGCAATTGACAGTGTTGTTAAATAGAATAATTCTTTTCCTACCTTTAATAAATAACCTTATTCAACATACCTATGTCTAATTGTTGTTCTCTCAGCCTACTGCATTACTTGTAGTGCCAACTGTCAAAATAATTATTAATTAAAATGTATAAATAAATTATTAATTATTTGGCGGAATACTGTAAACAAATAGCACTCGAGGTTCTCCTATTTGGTGTTTCTCACACTCGGAGCATTCTCGCCCTACATAGCGGCCGTATTCAAATCGTCACCTTATGCATTGCGTTGGCAGCCTTGTCCTTTGTTTATGGATCGTTTATCTTTTATCTATCATCTGAATAATCACGAATATGTATGAAACTGTGGACGCTCCCGAAAGGACAAGAATATAATTGACCGGTATAAGGTAAGTATAAATATATATACTTATTCTCTTCTATTGAGCTTATTTCTCTTAGTCGCGTGGAATCAATGTAGCATACAATGTACCTGAAAATACATGGGAGGTAAAAGGACTACTCTTTGGTGCCCGCGGAACATGTTTTAAATTCACAAGTACCTGCCTCAAAGCACTGGGTGTGCAATGTATGTTTACATGTCCTAAAAGACTCTTGAGGAGTGTTGAGTGTGGGAGCTGAGCCTGGTATCCATCCATCCAAGGTAACTAGAGAAAGAGTATCCATCCAGAGCAAAATGATGTAGAAAGATGGCCATCTTCCCGCTACTGAGCATGCGCGATGTGGAGTGCCAACCCAAATAAGAGGCGAGATCTTCAGAATTGGCAATGTTTTGATATGTTTCTAGTTCGCCCCAGGTCATTGTCTTGTCTTATGAAATATAAACGTATTGTCGATAGTGATTACACAAAACAAAATGGTGTGAATCAGAAACCTAACTTTGTATATAAATTCGTTAAAGACGCGCGTTCTCTTCACTTGCGTGTTTTGGTGTAATCGCTGCTGCTAATTAGTGTAAATGTACATATATAGGTAGGTAATATGTAAACGCAGTTTGACTGGAAAGGAGGGCACTGAGAACTGCTTCTTTGATAAGATCGCTCTTCTTCCTCTTTTGCACCACAACTAAATGCTCTTAGTATGTAACCGTGCCAGCTCAGAAAAAAAATTAAAATATTCTGAAATAACGACCAATAAAAGCGCAAATCGGTGTAACGTTAAATTAAGGCAATAGACAACATTCACAACGAACAATAGTAGAGTTTGTAGTAACAATCTTACACCATTACTAAACGCTGTTGGTAAGTAAAACGCAATGTTGGTAATGTTGGTAACTAAAACGTAATGTTGGCAATGCTGTTGGTAACTAAAACATAATGTTGGTAAGCGCGTTGTTATAACTGAATGCTATTGACAAAATGTAATGTTGGCAGTTTATGTTATGTTAATTACTGTTCTAACCTCGCACCCCACGTCTCATCCTGTGAGATATGGCGTAAACTTCGATGGTTCACGTCGCGTGTTCGGGGACCAATGTCTCCCATAGAATATAACCCTGAGCTACAACAGGAATTTTTATGCTCCGTAACCCCAGATTACGCAGCCGAGAAACCGGAGGTGGAGGACACAACTGACAGTTGTGTGGAGTGTATTCCTGGGAGACGAGAGTTGATTTCCGCAGTGACGATCGAGGAACTAAAAATGGCTCTCCAACGACACAACCACTCTTCCACGCCGGGTCCAGACGGTATTTCCTATGACATGATTCGTCATTTTCCAAGCAAACTTCTACACCTACTTACAGAATGCTATTCGCACATCCTGACCACAGGAACGATTCCCGGAGGTTGGAACACATTTTATGTGACCCCTATCCTCAAACCGGGCAAGTCGGGCGACGAAGCAGCACACTATAGACCGATAGTGCTCGCCTCCGTACTGCGCAAGCTGTTAGAGCAAATATTGGTCTCGCGGCTATCCTTCTACCTTGAACGCGTTGGTCTGTGGCCAAAGGGACAGTATGGCTTTCGTAAGAGTTTCTCTACTACGCATAATCTGGTACAACTTACACACGACGTTCGAGTCTCGTGGCATCAGAACCAAGGGGTTTTAGCCCACTTTTTAGACATATTACATGCCTATGATTCTGTGTCTGTTGGCCCATTAATCCAAGGATTACGTCACTTTGCCTTCCCATCTTCCCTACTTACACTTTTTATCAACCTCCTGTCAAATCGCTGCATTTACCTTCATCCTCGCTATACGTTACAATCCCCACGTTTTTGTTCCCAAGGTCTCCCCCAGGGCACGTCCCTCAGTCCTCTCCTTTTTATCCTTTACATTCACACATTAAGTACATTACCATTTAAGCATAGCCAACTACTTTTATATGCCGACGACTTAGTCTTATATTCCCAAACCCCTCTACATACTGTGAGTCACTCTCCGACCACCCTCCGACCAGGACGATTTAGACCTCCTTCTTGGCAAGCTCAAAGACCTTGGCCTGACGGTTCACCCTGACAAGTGCGTATCGATTTTCTTTAAACGAGGTCCACCTCTGCTACATGCTAATATGACCATAGGGGAAAATCCGCTGCCTTTAGCTCGATCCGTCAAATTTCTTGGGTTACACCTGGACCATAACCTGAGTTGGAAATCGCAGGCGATACACCTGCACTCATCCCTCTTGGCTTCTAGTACCCTGTTCCGCTACTTGCAAGGCCGTAGCTGGGGAGCACACCCCCAGAGTCTATACAACATTTTCTTATCTTTATGTCAGGCAAAATTAGACTACGGCTTGATAGTCATTACTCATCTTCCTAAGGTGTGGCAGAGGAAAATAGACTCGGTCCTATACCGCATTGGCAAAGCCATACTTGGGGTAGGGGGCAAACCTTCTATGAATAAGGTTTTCAAGGAGCTGGGAATGCAGCCTCTTCTGCATAGGCAGGTGGTTCTTGCTGTCCGATTTATAGCCAAACTATTTCAATATCGAGAAACGCCATTGTACGCGAAACTCCTGTTAAGTACACGCTTACCACTTTACCAAGTAGTTGCTTCCACACGCCATCCGTTGGTTTACTTAATAGTATTTCGGAAATGCCAAGAATTAGAGGGCATGCCCAGTTTCCCCAGGCTACCGATATACTTAGTGGACTACTTAGTCCACCAACCACAGGCGACTCTTCTGACTGCCGATCTGCATCGCGGGGACCCGTCTACTCCACAACGGTTCCACCACTTCATGTCCCAACACAAGGCATCCATGACTCAACCATTTTTCCACCTATATACCGACGGCTCCGTTACCACAACAGGTGCGGGAGCGGCGTTCATAAATTGGACAACACTAAAGTCGGCACGAGTTTCTCTCCCTGCGGGGTTCTGCAATTATTTTGCTGAGATTTATGCCCTCTACCAAGCTCTACGATCTACTCTTGGAATTTCCAACTCCACGATCCTGTTTTGTTCAGACTCTTTGAGTGCCCTCCGAAGCATCAGCTCACCCAGTATGCATCCGGGGATGGATTGGTGGGAGGTGATGTGTCGACTAGAAATCTCAAAACACTTTAACCGCAGCAATACAATTCAATTCTTGTGGGTCCCGGGACATGCAAATATTTCGGGCAACGAAACCGCAGACCGCCTGGCTAGAGAGGCGGCTCATCTCCCCGCACCGATGGAACCGATAACCCTCCCTTGGAGAGATGCTGCACGGCTTATATATAACCACGTGGTTTCACACCTCTCTAACTATCCCGACGCACCTCCCCTAACGGAGTGCTACCCATGGTTTAAGAAATCCACTCTCAGTAGAGCTGCAATCTCATTGATCTCAAAACTCCGATTAGGAGTCGCCGTTACACCGGCCTACCTATTTAAAATCCGCCAAAGAGCCTCTCCAAATTGTGATTGTGGTGCCTACGGTGATATCAACCACATCTTTCTTAATTGCCCCTCACACGCACTCCCAGTTACGCAATTTATCAGCAGACTAGCCAAGCGTTATGGAAATGGCCCATGGAATATTTCCTCCCTGGTATATAGTGCGGATACCGATTTGCCACGGCTACTACTTCGCCATCTCGTTAACTGCAAAATGAAACTATGATCTGTGCTCCGATCCTCCTTTAGTGATGCAACGTTTTTCTCAGTTCTCCTACATATTTCGATTCGACGCAGACATCGATTACTCCTGCCAGGAGTGTGATAGTGCGTCCAAAAAAAAAACCCCCAACAACAACAACATGTTATGTTAACAATTTATTTTGTAAAGTGTATTGTTATTTCAATAACAATGCGGCATTGGTTTTACGGTTTATCCCTTCTCGTTGATTCCTGCACACAGTAAAGAGGTTAGGAGTGTCTGTCTCGTAAGTGTGAATGCGTTTAAAAAGTCATGGCATGTGAAGGTGATAGAAAGTTTACAGTTCCGAGGCTTCTTATAATCCGACTCATGTGTAGAAATATTGGCACCACAAGTTGTAACTGCTTCAAATGTTTCGTCCAATCACGGTGTTGCTTTAAATAACAGCGATTTTCAATGGTAGGGAAATGTAAACACAGGTTCAGGGTCCCTTTCATAACAATAATAAACACAAATGTTGTATATTTATAATATTAGTATACATTATGATACAGTTGTCATAAAACTGATGCTGTACAAATCATTTATTCAACAAGTAAATATTACTTTCCTATGTTTCACATTCGGTCTTGCGTCACAGACCAAAACAGAATTAAACAGTTGAGTGTAGAAGCTGAGTCGCGGACACTTCCTGCGTGCATTGCCATCTGGACATTGAGTGGTGAAGTTACTGCACAACTTGTGTTTAGTAGCTTGGTTCCAACGAGGGATTGCACTGCACCATGGTGCTCGACGGTGGAGATAATGCTAAATGTTTACGTTTTAACTTGATGCAAGGGAATGAATGAAAGGAATCGATACTTGACGTTATACTTCCTGGCACAGAGTTGCAGGACTCTGAGTGAATCACGTAGACTCAAAATGGAAACTTGCAGTGTTAACTGAGTTGTGAATGAAGGTGACGTAATATCCTCACTTAGGGACCAAAATGAGTGAATTCAACAGAAACAAATGAGAACTCGACAGCGCATGTCATCTATTAGTTTGTGTTACATAAATACAATGATATTGAGTGAAGCGAGTAGTCAGACTTACACAACCTCTGTTGTGACGAGAACTGACATCTGAAAACTGCACGTGAACAAAACAAAATTAGTTTCTACAGAGGAAACTAGTAATCAGAACATAATAATTGAGTGAACAAGCTACAGCGTTTTTATAAAGTGAGTATCGAGAAACAGGGCTGTCTTCTGAACTTGAACTTCAACAATGCGTGGAAACTGCCTTTGCCTCCAAGTTACTGAATACCAGTAAAAGTGAGTAAGTGGTGTTAATCGACTCAGCCCAACTTGAACAACACTGTCATCACTTGCAGTATGTGAAGAGACAGAAACAGTTATAAATAAGGAGGGTTTGGGGGGGGGCTATGCCCCACTGTCCCTGTGCACTATGTGTGACTTCCTGGCACTGTCTCCCTTGGTGAAGTGCAGCTCTATCTCCTCCAGGGTCTTGCCCTCCGTCTCCAGCAGGAAGAAGTAGAGGAAGAAGAAGCTCACGATGCCGATGAAGCCCAGGAACCAGAAGGTGCCGTGAAGTAGGAACTGGTGTTCGATGTCCAGGTATGTCTTGGACGCCAGGAAGAGGAACACGTAACATGCAGCGGCCGTGATGCCACTGGACAGTCCCCTCGTCCTGAAGACACACAGGAAACCTTAGACTTAGAGAGTGATATCAGTTACACATCACTTAGGTTGCTGCGATGGTCGGAACAAAGTGTCTCCAGACTTGGCGAAACTTCCGACTGCACGTGTTGTGCACTTCCCTGCTACGCTCAGACAGTTGTAGACATTGAGTCGTCACGTGGGAGTGCCTCGTTGTGAGACACAGAAAGCAGTGAACTATTGTCAAGGTTACGATCGGACGGACGAACTGTGTTAACACAACTGTACCATAACAAGCGAAAAGTAACTGAATGTTCTAACATTTTACTTTCTCTACTACGCACAGTAAGCAGCGGAAGTATTGTATTCCTCCCAAAAATTTAACGTCGACATTTCACCAGAAATATGTTTTGAGGTCCCCTGAATATAAAAAAGCAGTTTTAGTGAAAGGTCCTAGTGTATCTGTCTGTAAACAGTGATGAATGAAAATTCGGCGATAAACCAAAGTTGGTATTCAAGCTGAACATCTTTAAAGGATACAACAAAAAGATTTTGAAGAAAATTCCTCCAACTTAAACTACCAATTATATGGAATACTTTTTAAAAATTGTATTTTCTCAAAATGGCTCTAAGGATTTTATTAAAATGCCACATGTTTAACATATTTGTATGACAAATGAAATGCATTTTCAATTTTCTGGCTATAGCCCATGTAGTCCAGTTTGCTCTAGGTGACTTTTGTAAGAACTGGTTAACAGTAAATGCAGCAATCCTTAAAACAGTTTATGTCCAAATGCAATTTTTTTGTGGAGTGAACCATTTCTGAGATATTCCTTGTTATTTGTGTGAGTTTTGCAATAACTAAAATGTTCTTAGTGAAAGATCGTTATTCACCTTTGGTCTCTTTGCCATGCAAAGAGAACGAAATTTGAACGCTTTAAAATATTTGACTATCGCTCAAAACCTACTGTATTCCCATATTCCCCTTGTACCTACAAGGAAATAAGCAATAAGATAATTTGTACAAATGTTTATCTGAACTAACATGAAGAAGATATAGGAATAAGAGTTTGTAAGAATGGTTAGTACAAGAGTAGAGAAAGTCATGTGAGTGTAATATATCAGATTTTTCAGCATGTTAATCATGAGCATGCAAAAGGTAAAAATACACACTGTGGATACAGGGTACCAGCTAGCGTTTGGGCCCTAGGGATGAGGGGACAGACAGATCACAGCGTTCCCCTGCTGGTGTGACCCACTCCGAGGTGTAGCAGCAGCTACAGCTACAACTGTGTCACGAGTATACGTGACCTGGGTTATAGCAAGAGCACTCACCTGTATGGGAAGACTTCACACAGTAACATCCACGGCACTTGACTGACCATACTCCGAGGTGTTTCCTTACTGCACAGTACCAGCAGCTACAGCTACAACTGTGTCACGAGTATACGTGACCTGGGTTATAGCAAGAGCACTCACCTGTATGGGAAGACTTCACACAGCAACATCCACGGCACTTGACTGACCATACTCGGAGGTGTTTCCTTACTGCACAGTACCAGCAGCTACAACTACAACTGTGTCACGAGTATACGTGACCTGGGTTATAGCAAGAGCACTCACCTGTATGGGAAGACTTCACACAGTAACATCCACGGCACTTGACTGACCATACTCCGAGGTGTTTCCTTACTGCACAGTAGCAGCAGCTACAGCTGTGTCACGAGTATACGTGACCTGGGTTATAGCAAGAGCACTCACCTGTATGGGAAGACTTCACACAGTAACATCCACGGCACTTGACTGACCATACTCCGAGGTGTTTCCTTACTGCACAGTACCAGCAGCTACAGCTACAACTGTGTCACGAGTATACGTGACCTGGGTTATAGCAAGAGCACTCACCTGTATGGGAAGACTTCACACAGCAACATCCACGGCACTTGACTGACCATACTCAGAGGTGTTTCCTTACTGCACAGTACCAGCAGCTACAGCTACAACTGTGTCACGAGTATACGTGACCTGGGTTATAGCAAGAGCACTCACCTGTATGGGAAGACTTCACACAGTAACATCCACGGCACTTGACTGACCATACTCCGAGGTGTTTCCTTACTGCACAGTAGCAGCAGCTACAACTGTGTCACGAGTATACGTGACCTGGGTTATAGCAAGAGCACTCACCTGTATGGGAAGACTTCACACAGTAACATCCACGGCACTTGACTGACCATACTCGGAGGTGTTTCCTTACTGCACAGTACCAGCAGCTACAACTGTGTCACGAGTATACGTGACCTGGGTTATAGCAAGAGCACTCACCTGTATGGGAAGACTTCACACAGTAACATCCACGGCACTTGACTGACCATACTCGGAGGTGTTTCCTTACTGCACAGTAGCAGCAGCTACAGCTACAACTGTGTCACGAGTATACGTGACCTGGGTTATAGCAAGAGCACTCACCTGTATGGGAAGACTTCACACAGTAACATCCACGGCACTTGACTGACCATACTCCGAGGTGTTTCCTTACTGCACAGTACCAGCAGCTACAACTGTGTCACGAGTATACGTGACCTGGGTTATAGCAAGAGCACTCACCTGTATGGGAAGACTTCACACAGTAACATCCACGGCACTTGACTGACCATACTCCGAGGTGTTTCCTTACTGCACAGTAGCAGCAGCTACAGCTACAACTGTGTCACGAGTATACGTGACCTGGGTTATAGCAAGAGCACTCACCTGTATGGGAAGACTTCACACAGTAACATCCACGGCACTTGACTGACCATACTCCGAGGTGTTTCCTTACTGCACAGTACCAGCAGCTACAGCTACAACTGTGTCACGAGTATACGTGACCTGGGTTATAGCAAGAGCACTCACCTGTATGGGAAGACTTCACACAGTAACATCCACGGCACTTGACTGACCATACTCGGAGGTGTTTCCTTACTGCACAGTACCAGCAGCTACAGCTACAACTGTGTCACGAGTATACGTGACCTGGGTTATAGCAAGAGCACTCACCTGTATGGGAAGACTTCACACAGCAACATCCACGGCACTTGACTGACCATACTCGGAGGTGTTTCCTTACTGCACAGTACCAGCAGCTACAGCTACAACTGTGTCACGAGTATACGTGACCTGGGTTATAGCAAGAGCACTCACCTGTATGGGAAGACTTCACACAGTAACATCCACGGCACTTGACTGACCATACTCGGAGGTGTTTCCTTACTGCACAGTACCAGCAGCTACAGCTACAACTGTGTCACGAGTATACGTGACCTGGGTTATAGCAAGAGCACTCACCTGTATGGGAAGACTTCACACAGTAACATCCACGGCACTTGACTGACCATACTCCGAGGTGTTTCCTTACTGCACAGTAGCAGCAGCTACAACTGTGTCACGAGTATACGTGACCTGGGTTATAGCAAGAGCACTCACCTGTATGGGAAGACTTCACACAGCAACATCCACGGCACTTGACTGACCATACTCCGAGGTGTTTCCTTACTGCACAGTACCAGCAGCTACAACTGTGTCACGAGTATACGTGACCTGGGTTATAGCAAGAGCACTCACCTGTATGGGAAGACTTCACACAGTAACATCCACGGCACTTGACTGACCACACTCCGAGGTGTTTCCTTACTGCACAGTACCAGCAGCTACAGCTGTGTCACGAGTATACGTGACCTGGGTTATAGCAAGAGCACTCACCTGTATGGGAAGACTTCACACAGTAACATCCACGGCACTTGACTGACCATACTCCGAGGTGTTTCCTTACTGCACAGTAGCAGCAGCTACAACTGTGTCACGAGTATACGTGACCTGGGTTATAGCAAGAGCACTCACCTGTATGGGAAGACTTCACACAGTAACATCCACGGCACTTGACTGACCATACTCCGAGGTGTTTCCTTACTGCACAGTAGCAGCAGCTACAACTGTGTCACGAGTATACGTGACCTGGGTTATAGCAAGAGCACTCACCTGTATGGGAAGACTTCACACAGTAACATCCACGGCACTTGACTGACCATACTCCGAGGTGTTTCCTTACTGCACAGTACCAGCAGCTACAGCTACAACTGTGTCACGAGTATACGTGACCTGGGTTATAGCAAGAGCACTCACCTGTATGGGAAGACTTCACACAGCAACATCCACGGCACTTGACTGACCATACTCCGAGGTGTTTCCTTACTGCACAGTAGCAGCAGCTACAACTGTGTCACGAGTATACGTGACCTGGGTTATAGCAAGAGCACTCACCTGTATGGGAAGACTTCACACAGTAACATCCACGGCACTTGACTGACCATACTCCGAGGTGTTTCCTTACTGCACAGTACCAGCAGCTACAGCTACAGCTGTGTCACGAGTATACGTGACCTGGGTTATAGCAAGAGCACTCACCTGTATGGGAAGACTTCACACAGTAACATCCACGGCACTTGACTGACCATACTCCGAGGTGTTTCCTTACTGCACAGTACCAGCAGCTACAGCTACAACTGTGTCACGAGTATACGTGACCTGGGTTATAGCAAGAGCACTCACCTGTATGGGAAGACTTCACACAGCAACATCCACGGCACTTGACTGACCATACTCGGAGGTGTTTCCTTACTGCACAGTAGCAGCAGCTACAGCTGTGTCACGAGTATACGTGACCTGGGTTATAGCAAGAGCACTCACCTGTATGGGAAGACTTCACACAGTAACATCCACGGCACTTGACTGACCATACTCCGAGGTGTTTCCTTACTGCACAGTAGCAGCAGCTACAACTACAACTGTGTCACGAGTATACGTGACCTGGGTTATAGCAAGAGCACTCACCTGTATGGGAAGACTTCACACAGTAACATCCACGGCACTTGACTGACCATACTCGGAGGTGTTTCCTTACTGCACAGTAGCAGCAGCTACAACTGTGTCACGAGTATACGTGACCTGGGTTATAGCAAGAGCACTCACCTGTATGGGAAGACTTCACACAGTAACATCCACGGCACTTGACTGACCATACTCCGAGGTGTTTCCTTACTGCACAGTACCAGCAGCTACAGCTACAACTGTGTCACGAGTATACGTGACCTGGGTTATAGCAAGAGCACTCACCTGTATGGGAAGACTTCACACAGTAACATCCACGGCACTTGACTGACCATACTCGGAGGTGTTTCCTTACTGCACAGTACCAGCAGCTACAACTACAACTGTGTCACGAGTATACGTGACCTGGGTTATAGCAAGAGCACTCACCTGTATGGGAAGACTTCACACAGCAACATCCACGGCACTTGACTGACCATACTCCGAGGTGTTTCCTTACTGCACAGTACCAGCAGCTACAACTGTGTCACGAGTATACGTGACCTGGGTTATAGCAAGAGCACTCACCTGTATGGGAAGACTTCACACAGTAACATCCACGGCACTTGACTGACCATACTCGGAGGTGTTTCCTTACTGCACAGTACCAGCAGCTACAACTACAACTGTGTCACGAGTATACGTGACCTGGGTTATAGCAAGAGCACTCACCTGTATGGGAAGACTTCACACAGTAACATCCACGGCACTTGACTGACCATACTCCGAGGTGTTTCCTTACTGCACAGTAGCAGCAGCTACAGCTACAACTGTGTCACGAGTATACGTGACCTGGGTTATAGCAAGAGCACTCACCTGTATGGGAAGACTTCACACAGTAACATCCACGGCACTTGACTGACCATACTCCGAGGTGTTTCCTTACTGCACAGTACCAGCAGCTACAGCTACAACTGTGTCACGAGTATACGTGACCTGGGTTATAGCAAGAGCACTCACCTGTATGGGAAGACTTCACACAGTAACATCCACGGCACTTGACTGACCATACTCGGAGGTGTTTCCTTACTGCACAGTACCAGCAGCTACAGCTACAACTGTGTCACGAGTATACGTGACCTGGGTTATAGCAAGAGCACTCACCTGTATGGGAAGACTTCACACAGTAACATCCACGGCACTTGACTGACCATACTCCGAGGTGTTTCCTTACTGCACAGTACCAGCAGCTACAGCTACAACTGTGTCACGAGTATACGTGACCTGGGTTATAGCAAGAGCACTCACCTGTATGGGAAGACTTCACACAGCAACATCCACGGCACTTGACTGACCATACTCGGAGGTGTTTCCTTACTGCACAGTACCAGCAGCTACAGCTGTGTCACGAGTATACGTGACCTGGGTTATAGCAAGAGCACTCACCTGTATGGGAAGACTTCACACAGTAACATCCACGGCACTTGACTGACCATACTCCGAGGTGTTTCCTTACTGCACAGTACCAGCAGCTACAGCTACAACTGTGTCACGAGTATACGTGACCTGGGTTATAGCAAGAGCACTCACCTGTATGGGAAGACTTCACACAGTAACATCCACGGCACTTGACTGACCATACTCCGAGGTGTTTCCTTACTGCACAATATCAGCAGCTACAGCTACAACTGTGTCACGAGTATACGTGACCTGGGTTATAGCAAGAGCACTCACCTGTATGGGAAGACTTCACACAGTAACATCCACGGCACTTGACTGACCATACTCCGAGGTGTTTCCTTACTGCACAGTACCAGCAGCTACAACTGTGTCACGAGTATACGTGACCTGGGTTATAGCAAGAGCACTCACCTGTATGGGAAGACTTCACACAGCAACATCCACGGCACTTGACTGACCATACTCGGAGGTGTTTCCTTACTGCACAGTACCAGCAGCTACAGCTACAACTGTGTCACGAGTATACGTGACCTGGGTTATAGCAAGAGCACTCACCTGTATGGGAAGACTTCACACAGTAACATCCACGGCACTTGACTGACCATACTCGGAGGTGTTTCCTTACTGCACAGTAGCAGCAGCTACAACTGTGTCACGAGTATACGTGACCTGGGTTATAGCAAGAGCACTCACCTGTATGGGAAGACTTCACACAGTAACATCCACGGCACTTGACTGACCATACTCCGAGGTGTTTCCTTACTGCACAGTACCAGCAGCTACAGCTACAGCTGTGTCACGAGTATACGTGACCTGGGTTATAGCAAGAGCACTCACCTGTATGGGAAGACTTCACACAGTAACATCCACGGCACTTGACTGACCATACTCCGATGTGTTTCCTTACTGCACAGTACCAGCAGCTACAACTGTGTCACGAGTATACGTGACCTGGGTTATAGCAAGAGCACTCACCTGTATGGGAAGACTTCACACAGTAACATCCACGGCACTTGACTGACCATACTCCGAGGTGTTTCCTTACTGCACAGTACCAGCAGCTACAGCTACAACTGTGTCACGAGTATACGTGACCTGGGTTATAGCAAGAGCACTCACCTGTATGGGAAGACTTCACACAGTAACATCCACGGCACTTGACTGACCATACTCCGAGGTGTTTCCTTACTGCACAGTACCAGCAGCTACAACTACAACTGTGTCACGAGTATACGTGACCTGGGTTATAGCAAGAGCACTCACCTGTATGGGAAGACTTCACACAGTAACATCCACGGCACTTGACTGACCATACTCCGAGGTGTTTCCTTACTGCACAGTACCAGCAGCTACAACTGTGTCACGAGTATACGTGACCTGGGTTATAGCAAGAGCACTCACCTGTATGGGAAGACTTCACACAGTAACATCCACGGCACTTGACTGACCATACTCCGAGGTGTTTCCTTACTGCACAGTAGCAGCAGCTACAACTGTGTCACGAGTATACGTGACCTGGGTTATAGCAAGAGCACTCACCTGTATGGGAAGACTTCACACAGTAACATCCACGGCACTTGACTGACCATACTCCGAGGTGTTTCCTTACTGCACAATACCAGCAGCTACAGCTACAACTGTGTCACGAGTATACGTGACCTGGGTTATAGCAAGAGCACTCACCTGTATGGGAAGACTTCACACAGCAACATCCACGGCACTTGACTGACCACACTCCGAGGTGTTTCCTTACTGCACAGTACCAGCAGCTACAACTGTGTCACGAGTATACGTGACCTGGGTTATAGCAAGAGCACTCACCTGTATGGGAAGACTTCACACAGTAACATCCACGGCACTTGACTGACCACACTCCGAGGTGTTTCCTTACTGCACAGTACCAGCAGCTACAACTGTGTCACGAGTATACGTGACCTGGGTTATAGCAAGAGCACTCACCTGTATGGGAAGACTTCACACAGTAACATCCACGGCACTTGACTGACCATACTCCGAGGTGTTTCCTTACTGCACAGTAGCAGCAGCTACAACTGTGTCACGAGTATACGTGACCTGGGTTATAGCAAGAGCACTCACCTGTATGGGAAGACTTCACACAGTAACATCCACGGCACTTGACTGACCATACTCCGAGGTGTTTCCTTACTGCACAGTACCAGCAGCTACAACTGTGTCACGAGTATACGTGACCTGGGTTATAGCAAGAGCACTCACCTGTATGGGAAGACTTCACACAGTAACATCCACGGCACTTGACTGACCATACTCCGAGGTGTTTCCTTACTGCACAGTACCAGCAGCTACAGCTACAACTGTGTCACGAGTATACGTGACCTGGGTTATAGCAAGAGCACTCACCTGTATGGGAAGACTTCACACAGCAACATCCACGGCACTTGACTGACCATACTCTGGCTGAAGAACAATACAACCACCAGCGCCAGAGGTGTCCATGTGGCTGCTGGCTCTGCTTGTTGAGGTGGCACTAGATATGCATAGACACCCAGGGCTAGGGCTGCAGCAGATCCCATAGCAGTGCACACCAGGGACAGCCGTCTCTTGCCAGTAGCGTGTACCAGGAACAGCAGGCAGATGGAGCCGAGGATGCCAGTACCAGCGGACAGCACCTACACAAACATACATCATGTGTACTGCCTGACAGGTAGACAGTTTTCCTCAATGCTGAGCACCTCTAACTGCTGATAGGAACGAGAGGTTAAGCGTTACGAATAACATCCTAGTTTACATTTAAGTTAAATCACATTATTATAAGCACCAACTTGTAATGAAAGAATAAAGGCTTATGTATTCTTCTACTTTAGTTGCACTAAGAGCAAGTTTAGAACATTGTCTGATGGATCGCAGAAACTGAAGTAATATATACGGGACAATATAAATACATATACTATAGCGATGCAAATCTTGGCAAATAAAAGGGAAAAGAAAAACATGGGGCATCTTTTAGGGAAGGTCAAGAAGTTGATAAGGGAGGTGAATACAATATATATATGAGAGAGAGGGAAAGAAATTCAGATAACGAGATGTATATGCTACCAAGGTTGCTAAAGAACAGGGTCACGTGACACTGTAAATATTATAAGAACAATATAAATTTTATAGATAGTACAATAAATTATATTGTATTCTACATGTGTCCAAGAAGATTACAGTTGCTGTAGGCTTGCCACAGCTCAGGATGAGCTTGTTACTTACCGTGGTCCACTTGGGGTCCAGAGGCATGTGGAAACTCTTGAACACCTGGATCATGTAGGGACGTATGGAGGTTACACCATTCCAATGCACGAAGAAGAAGAAAGGGATAACCAGCATCAAGGGACGGAGTGTTGGAGGTTTGAGCAGGTCCCTGGCCCTCCTCATGAAGCTTATGTCGTGATCCTGTCCAGTACTCACACCGTTAGCCTCCCCGTTCTTCAACGGGACGTTATCCAGACCAACCTTCCTGCACAGTGCAAACAAACACTGAGTATACTGCCTCGCAAAACGTCTGTTGGCATCTCAGTAGGGTGGCATGACTGCACTCATTTTATACGAGGGTGATCAGCAACTAAGGTTACAAGGCTATGTTCCTGGAGCTCTGTCCGCAATAGAGATTCTAAAACATGCAGTTTTAGCCACACAGCGCTAGTTTCGGGTGAACACAAATAGTGACTCATTTGGGAAACTGGTCTCACGAATAAATGCCCTCAATTATTCCATTTCTATGGGTAAAACAAGTAACTGTGGCTGAAATTCACTGGCAATGGGTAGAGATTTACAGAGGAAATGTAGTGTTTTGTAACATATCGCTGCCGGTAGAGACAACGTCACCGCTCTTGCTGAAGCAGTTTGATCGAGCTTCCTCAGACCGGACCCCGCTTGAAGCGACTTGAAGGAACATCTAGAGTGCAGACAAGGACGTCATGAACTCATGCCAACAGGTGACAGCTTCCTCAGACCGGACCCCGCTTGAAGCGATTTGAAGGAACATCTAGAGTGCAGACAAGGACGTCATGAACTCATGCCAAAAAGTGACAGCTTCCTCAGACCGGACCACGCTTGAAGCGACTTGAAGGAACATCTAGAGTGCAGACAAGGACGTCATGAACTCATGCCAATAAGTGACAGCTTCGTCACACCGGACCACGCTTGAAGCGACTTGAAGGAACATCTAGAGTGCAGACAAGGACGTCATGAACTCATGCCAACAAGTGACAGCTTCCTCTCCTGATGCACAACAACCCGGGATAGAGATTTACAGAGGAAATGTAGTGTGTTGTAACATATCGCTGCCGGTAGAGACAACGTCACCGCTCTTGCTGAAGCAGTTTGATCGAGCTTCCTCAGGCCGGACCATGCATGAAGCGACTTGAAGGAACATCTAGAGTGCAGACAAGGACGTCATGAACTTATGCCAATAAGTGACAGCTTCCTCTCCTGATGCAGTTTGATCGAGCTTCCTCAGACCGGACCATGCATGAAGCGACTTGAAGGAACATCTAGAGTGCAGACAAGGACGTCATGAACTTATGCCAATAAGTGACAGCTTCCTCTCCTGATGCAGTTTGATCGAGCTTCCTCAGACTGGACCACGCTTGAAGCGACTTGAAGGAACATCTAGAGTGCAGACAAGGACGTCATGAACTCATGCCAACAAGTGACAGCTTCCTCTCCTGATGCAGTTTGATCGAGCTTCCTCAGACCGGACCACGCTTGAAGCGACTTGAAGGAACATCTAGAGTGCAGACAAGGACGTCATGAACTCATGCCAGTAAGTGACAGCTTCCTCTCCTGATGCAGTTTGATCGAGCTTCCTCAGACCGGACCACGCTTGAAGCGACTTGAAGGAACATCTAGAGTGCAGACAAGGACGTCATGAACTCATGCCAACAAGTGACAGCTTCGTCACACCGGACCACGCTTGAAGCGACTTGAAGGAACATCTAGAGTGCAGACAAGGACGTCATGAACTCATGCCAACAAGTGACAGCTTCCTCTCCTGATGCAGTTTGATCGAGCTTCCTCAGACCGGACCACGCTTGAAGCGACTTGAAGGAACATCTAGAGTGCAGACAAGGACGTCATGAACTCATGCCAATAAGTGACAGCTTCCTCTCCTGATGCAGTTTGATCGAGCTTCCTCAGACCGGACCATGCATGAAGCGACTTGAAGGAACATCTAGAGTGCAGACAAGGACGTCATGAACTTATGCCAATAAGTGACAGCTTCCTCTCCTGATGCAGTTTGATCGAGCTTCCTCAGACCGGACCACGCTTGAAGCGACTTGAAGGAACATCTAGAGTGCAGACAAGGACGTCATGAACTCATGCCAACAAGTGACAGCTTCCTCTCCTGATGCATAACAACCCGGTGGCTCTATGAAATAAAATGTAAACTTTTCACTGCGGAGTTTCTAACCTTAGCTCCCGATCGCCCTCCTATAGGTAAACCACACGAAGTGATTATCATAACAACATGCTAACCACCTGTGTAGTATACAGAGAAGGTTTTTACTTCACCCAACGTTTGATATCGATATTTCGCCTCAAAAGCATGTTTTGTCGTCGCTTAAATAAAAATATCGTGCTTAGAACAAGGTTCAAGTGAAGTTATATTTGTCTGTGTGAATGTGTGAACAGTTGTTCATCTCCCAAGGACACGGCATAAGAAGAATCCCCCACCTAGAACCATCCTGTACGTGGAACATTTAAAACAATTGATTTTGCCAAAAATGCCATACGTTTAATATATTTTCATAACAAATGAAAAGTAAATGTGGAATTTCCTGTGGATATTCTCTGAAGTTCTCTCCATTCTAAATTACCTTTATATAACTGATAAACTGTACGAAATACATAATATATTACTATGTAAATATGTGCATCTTGTTAAAACATGCAATTTAAGTCAAACACATTTTTTCTTGTTTTGTGGAGATTACAGTTTTTGGTTATATTCCTTGTAATTTGTTTGAATTTCTTTTACATCTGGTCATAAAAAGAGAATGTGATCTTGTAAGCCATTACATAGCGACCGGCTTTAAAACATTTAACTATCACTTAACTCAGTGCTGTCCAACGCGGCGCCCGTCATGTACTTTCCTGTCGCCCTTCATAAGCACATTTTTACTCCGACGATGTCTAATACTGATACAAATTTCAAGACAGAAGTATATCTTCCCAGTGCACACCCATGAAGCATGTTTTCCTACACCAAAAGCTGTATTAATTACCTCCCTTTCGCAGTGCACACCAATGAAGCATGTTTTCGTACACCAAAAGCTGTATTAATTACCTCCCTTTTCCCCTCTGATGAATCTACATACATGAATCTACGAGTCAGATGTTTTATTTCGCAGAACGTTATAAGCATAACCTGGCGACAGCAAGTGCAGCCACCGGAATTCCCGTCTCTGGGGCAATCTTGGTTACACAAGAGCTGCGGAGCGACTTCTCGATAACCGCTATAGATAGAAAAATACGTGTTTATAAGAATAGTTTGCACAGAGTGAGTAGAGAAAGCCATATGATTTTACATTCGTTGTAAACAAATCGACTGATGTCACTGCATGTATGGTTCTGGAAGCGCGCCAGGTGTTTAAAGAAACGTTCACTGAGTGGAAATGACCTTAATGAGGTGTTGTTGATACGTACCCAAGTCTGGCGTTCTCGTTGTAGCGCACTAGGGCTGCAAACTCCTCTCTGACGTCACTGGGATGTACCCAACCCCTGAGCCAGCACAGGGCCTTTTCTGCGTCTCTGACACGGCCCTTGGACAGCAGCCATATGGGAACCTCGGGGACCTGCAACAAGAGTGCACTGTTAGGGAGCATCTCTCAGTCTTACAGGTCCTCGTAACTACTGACAACGGGAGCCTCAGACACCTGCAACAAGAGTGCACTGTTAGAGGCCATCTCTCAGTCTTACAGACCCTCGTAACTACTGACAACGGGAGCCTCAGACACCTGCAACAAGAGTGCACTGTTAGGGAGCATCTCTCAGTCTTACAGGTCCTCGTAACTACTGACAACGGGAGCCTCAGACACCTGCAACAAGAGTGCACTGTTAGGGGCCATCTCTCAGTCTTACAGACCCTCGTAACTACTGACAACGGGAGCCTCAGACACCTGCAACAAGAGTGTACTGTTAGGGGCCATCTCTCAGTCTTACAGACCCTCGTAACTACTGACAACGGGAGCCTCAGACACCTGCAACAAGAGTGTACTGTTAGGGACCATCTCTCAGACTTCAGGCCCTCGTAACTACTGACAATGGGAGCCTCAGGGACCTGCAACAAGAGTGTACTGTTAGGGACCATCTCTCAGACTTCAGGCCCTCGTAACTACTGACAATGGGAGCCTCAGGGACCTGCAACAAGAGTGTACTGTTAGGGACCATCTCTCAGACTTCAGGCCCTCGTAACTACTGACAATGGGAACCTTAGGAACCTGCAACAAGAGTGTACTGTTAGGGAACATCTCTTAGTCTTACAGACCCTCGTAACTACTGACAATGGGAACCTTAGGAACCTGCAACAAGAGTGTACTGTTAGGGAACATCTCTCAGTCTTACAGACCCTCGTAACTACTGACCAATGGGAACCTTAGGAACCTGCAACAAGAGTGTACTGTAAGGGAACATCTCTTAGTCTTACAGACCCTCGTAACTACTGACAATGGGAGCCTCAGGGACCTGCAACAAGAGTGTACTGTTAGGGAACATCTCTCAGTCTTACAGGCCCTCGTAACTACTGACAATGGGAGCCTCAGGGACCTGCAACAAGAGTGTACTGTTAGGGAGCATCTCTCAGTCTTACAGGCCCTCGTAACTACTGACAACGGGAGCCTCAGACACCTGCAACAAGAGTGCACTGTTAGGGAGCATCTCTCAGTCTTACAGGTCCTCGTAACTACTGACAACGGGAGCCTCAGACACCTGCAACAAGAGTGTACTGTTAGGGGCCATCTCTCAGTCTTACAGGTCCTCGTAACTACTGACAACGGGAGCCTCAGACACCTGCAACAAGAGTGTACTGTTAGGGAGCATCTCTCAGTCTTACAGACCCTCGTAACTACTGACAATGGGAGCCTCAGGGACCTGCAACAAGAGTGTACTGTTAGGGAGCACCTCTCAGTCTTACAGACCCTCGTAACTACTGACAATGGGAGTCTCAGACACCTGCAACAAGAGTGTACTGTTAGGGAGCATCTCTCAGTCTTACAGACCCTCGTAACTACTGACAATGGGAGCCTCAGGGACCTGCAACAAGAGTGTACTGTTAGGGAACATCTCTCAGTCTTACAGACCCTCGTAACTACTGACAATGGGAGCCTCAGACACCTGCAACAAGAGTGTACTGTTAGGGAGCATCTCTCAGTCTTACAGACCCTCGTAACTACTGACTAATGGGAGCCTCAGGGACCTGCAACAAGAGTGTACTGTTAGGGAACATCTCTCAGTCTTACAGGCCCTCGTAATTGATCAATTGAAATACGTGGCTAGAGGCGTGGCACTGTAATAAGGACTAGCAAACGTAGATACACCTCACGTACAAAAACCGCCTTTTCGTTTTGTTTGCACTTATCTCCAAATTCTTAATGTCTATTATATTGTAAATGTTGGTTCAAATAATTAGCATTTATTGGTTTAAATAATTTTGTGCTATAACAAAAACTTCAACTTTGTTCTTAGAATTACAAAAAGTGTAAAGGTTTACATATTGCAACATTATACATGAAAATCTGATGTGCTGCACTCACATGACTTTCTCCACTCTTGTACTAACTATTCCTACAAACTCATTCCTATATCTGTTTCATGTTAATACGCAAACTACTATCTATTGGATTAAATATTTCCTTGTAAGTGCAAACAGAATATGGGAATAGAGTAGGCTTTGAGCGATAGTCAAGTTTTGTAAAGCTTTCAAATTACGTTCTCTTTGCACGGCCAAGAGATAAAAGGTGAATAACGACCATCCATTTGAGAAAGGTTAAAGTATTGCAAAATTCGCACAAGTAACAAGGAATATCTTTGAAATGGCTCACTCAGCAAAAAGTGCATTTGTATGACAAATGAAATGTATATTTTGAATTTTCTGACTATAGCCCGTGAAGTCTTGTTTACTCTTGATGACTTTTGTATAATTGATAAACCGTAAGAAATAGACCAAATCTTAGTATACAGAAAATGCAGATCTCGTTAAAACACATCGGTTATGTCCAAATGCATTTTTCGTAGAGTAAACCATTTCGGAGATATTTCTTGTTATTTGTGCGAGTTTTTCTGAAATGGAAGGTTGTTATTTAGTTTTCATGTGTTGGTCGTGCAAGGAGAATGGAATTGAAGTCATCATATACCGAGCAGTTCTTAAAACATTTGAGTATTGCTCAATCTCTACTCATACTGTATTCCCATATTCTCCTTGTATATGCAAGAAGATAATTTGTACAAATGTTTGCATGAAGTTGACGATGATGATGATGACGACATATTTTTTTTTTTTTTTTTTTTTTTTTTTTTTTTTTTTTTTTTTTTTTTTTTTTTAGATTAACGTCCTCCAACATTGTGTCATATCGGACGAATGAATGAAATGGGTGAAATGATGCTCAAATGACCCCGAGGTCCATGGAGCTTTAAGTTACCCGACATTCGTCTTCTCAGGGTAGGGAAAACCTCGGGAAAAAACCTTACCCGGATAACTTACCCTAAGCGAGATTCGAACTCGCGACCTCTTGAACGTGAGGCAGACACGCTAACCATCACGCTATCGAGGCGGGCAATGACGACAATGATGGTGATGATGGTGTCGATGATAATGGTGATGATGACGATGATGATGATGACGACGACAATGATGGTGATGATGGTGTCGATGATAATGATGATGACGATGATGGTGGTGGTGATGATGGTGATGATGACGATAATGATGATGACGATGATGGTGGTGGTGATGATGGTGATGATGACGATAATGATGATGACGATGATGGTGGTGGTGTTGATGGTGATAATGATGACGATGATAATGGTGATAATGACGACGATGGTGATGATGATGGTGATGATGACGACGATGATGGTGATAACGATGATGACGTGGACGATGATGATGATGATGTCTGGTCTTTAATACTCCTGTAATATTGTCCAGGATTCATTTGGGTTGTTAGGTGATCTGAATCTGCTTCGCTTGGCCCATTTGTCTTCCTTTAGATGTCCAAAATTGCTCTCGTGTTAGTGGTCGAATGTGCATTGCTTCATCATGTTAGGTCAAAATGTAGCTCTATTAGTGTTGTTGAGAGTCTTGCCGATCTTCGGCTAGGTTGTTGGTCTTCTATTGCATTGCATCTTGGTAGTCGAGTTATTTTCCGAACTATTGAGATGGCAGGGTCTGTCATTTTGCATAGAATTTTAAGGTCTGGTGGATTCCTCAAAGCATCCGAAATTACTTTTCCTTTCAGCTTAGAGTGTCCTTCTACTAACAGGTGCTTATATTTACTGCATGTTCAAAGGTATCCACAGTATTACAATTTATTTTCGCATATATCTGTAGATTTTCTGTTTATTTTCTGCAGATATGCGTTGAACTGTCCGTGGCCCGTGATGAAATGCAACAAGTAGATGAAGTAGATAGAGGAATAAGTGTTTCTAAGAATAGTTAATGCAAGAGTGAGTAGAGAAAGTCATGTGAGTACAACACATCAGATTTTTTAAAACTAATCCTGTTTGATTTTGTAAAAATGTTGAGTATCCTTTACTCGAGCCTTGGGCAGTGTTGTTACTCACCAGACAGAAGTAGACCGCTGTGAAGACAGGGAAGACAGCGTTGATGGTGGCCACTGTGCGCCAGTCCAACACGGTACCAAGGAGGTACTCGAGGAAGAAGCCAGTCTGGTAGGAGGTGCCTGCAAGTTTCATATAAATACACGTGTGCTCTTCAAACCTCCCACATTTGAACTAATCGTTACTAACAGAGTGTTGCAAACATGAAAATTGAAACTCAATCAACTTTTTATTCATTGTTAGAACTTGACTGTTCTGTCACTATGCTGTAACAATGATATAAAACAAAGTGCCGACTTAGAGCGACGTATTCAAACTGTTTTCTGGTACGCAGAGAGGAAATCAGTAATTACGATTGAAAGAAATTACCATAGAGAATAGGAGTAGACAGAAAAACCATTAAGGCATTGTGTTTGAGATCCTCGTCAACGTGTTTCAGAAGAGACATTAGACAAGTTGTGAAAACTCCATCACCAAGTGTCCCGGCAGTTCTATGTGCCCAGATCAACTAACTGTACCCAGGTACTTCATAAGCACAAGATGCAAACCCAGATGGCAGGCTTGTATCAGGATCAGAGGTGCGCAAAATCCCACTTGTGTACTGTGAAAATGCCCGGGATAGTCCGAAAGTAAACGGTTGGTGAATTCTTATTATCGGTCCTTGTTTCTTCCACGGGAATTCAATAACTAGCCCAAGACATATATATATTCTTTCTCTGTGTAGTCTACGTCGTTTTAAGTATGTGGTCGTATCGTTATGGATCTGTTAGAAGATACTTCATAGGTCGGCGTGTGGCCTTCAGACTATCATCCCTGTACCGCACCGGGGACTCCGGCATGTCAGGCGATGGTTTGTTGTGCGACAGACCCCGGGAGGAAGGATAAGTTGAAAGTACCCTACAGGCGGCCAGAACACATCACAGACAAAACTACTAGGACGGGTCCGTAACAGGTGCAGGCGAATGAGTTGCAGGTTGCTACAGAGAGTCCGTCACCAGCCAGATCCAGCTGATCAATCTCAGTCCCTCCGACCACAGCGCCTCCGCTTAGGCGAACACCGTACTTCCAGGGCGCAGGCAGGACCTCCTAAATACCGGACCTGACACTGTGATTCAAGATGGCGGCCTATGTGGTGGGAACTACTTGTAAACAACTCGTCTACAGGCTACGATTTCAACGCAGTAAAATAAAAATGTGGTGTAATAACACGCCTATTTTGTGAATATGGGCTGTGTTAAACACAAAAACACTGTCTTAAACATAAACTCAAGTAAACAAAAAA
Source organism: Tenodera sinensis (assembly GCA_030765045.1). Classification (NCBI taxonomy): domain Eukaryota; kingdom Metazoa; phylum Arthropoda; class Insecta; order Mantodea; family Mantidae; genus Tenodera; species Tenodera sinensis. The sequence continues at coordinate 2,591,976 of CM060965.1, read as the reverse complement.
GAATGACATTTAATATTAAACGATAAACCATGGGCAATGAAATATATAACCTCAAATATCATTCATGCAATCTACAGGTTTACATGCCATTATGTAACTGCATTACACACTCAAATTACAAAGAAGATAGACAAAACTGCAAGCAGCGTGTTACTTAAATAAAACAGAAATGTTGACATTGAGTTGACTCAGAATTATTAATCATTGTTTACACTGTTTGTCACACTTGCACCACGTACATAATGTTATATACCTACACAAAACATACTATACTGGATGACTGATATACAAATGCTGCTATTTAGAATGACCTAAAGCTACCTACTGAATTCAAAACCTTTAGGGTGAAATGTTGCTTTTACTATTACTGAGAACTTGATTACTCAGTTTGCAACAACATATTACTCAGCACTTCAGGACACTTTATTTTACAGGGGGAATCCACAAAAGCAGATGAAATATTAAAAATAATAACCGTAAAACAGCACTGTAAATGAAATACATGAAATACGTAATCTTAAATCAGTATTGTAAAGCAACATTGTGTTAGCTTAGGTTAGGTTAGTTTTGCATATCAGTGGGGTGACAGGGTCCTGTGTTATCGAAATATTTACAATTTGGGTAGTGTTTATGCAATCATTTCAACGTAAATGCATTAATCAATCATTGTAGCATATATTACACTCGTTTATGCACATTTATTAGCTAAATATCCGCCGCATAAGCGAAACAAAACCACTTCATCGACCGTACGAAATTTTCTCATAAATAAAACACGAAGCTTGAGCGCACAATAAAACTTACAAGATCGTAATCAGCAATAAAAACTGCATCCATTGCACTATGTTTCATTCGTTTTCTCGAGCGGACGATTTTGTAAATATTTACCAAACTTTGCTATAGTCTACAGTTTTACATGCAGCAACATAACACATTTCTTCTAAACTACAGCTACACATTTAAATTACAAAGACAAAAGATAATGTACAAACATGAGCAGCATACTACTTACATGAAACAAACTGTTGGTGTTGCAGATGCCACTAATTGAATTCACTCGAAATTATTGTCTTTCACTATTCACACTATTCACCATGTTATATACACACCGGCAACTAATACACATAACGCTGCAATTTATTGTAATTAAATACTGAATTTAGAAGCTTTATGTTGTAATTTACCTTTTGTTTTAACTGAAAGTTTCTGATTTTTAATTTGCATCCGGGAATGCAACAGTTACGGTGCATTGTCGTGTTTGAGGTTAGGTTGTAGTATGGCAACATTAATATACACTACTGGAACAGTTTTTCTTCAACAACCTCTCACCACTGTAATCGTGACACAAATTGTACTTGCAAACAGATAAATTAACCACACTATACGGCTAATGTAGCCATAGTCCTAGATGGAACACAATAAACATGAACACGTGGATAGCACACGGCACAGTCAAAACGTTATTACATTTATTCCTGTTCCTATACTGCCCAAATAAAACTTTTGAAACACTCGCTTTGCTAATATGAAGACAAACTTACATAGGAATTATTATAAGAAACAATAACTCGAAGACATAGAAAATAATACGAAAAACAGCGTGTGAAAACACCTCAGAAATCACTCCCACCAGCCGACGCCATTTTTGTACAACTGGGATGCCAGGCTCAGGTCCGTTAATCTAGAAGGTCCTGGCGCAGGTCCCACCATAACTTAACCCACCGGTGACCCTACTGGCTCTAACAACTTGAAAACACCGGACAGAGAGAGAATGAAAGGAAATGAAGCGGGGGATGCAAGGTAAATGTCCTTTCCAGCATTCGTCTAAGTCACCTGGGAAGAATCCCAGAAAAAGCCCAAGGTCAGAAAGGTCGGCCACGGGAATACATAAAAAAATTGAATTTGCAAACTCGTGTAATCTTTCAAGATGGGGCATCCCCAAACTCGAGCCAGCATGTTGGGGATTCTGTTAGAGAAACCTTCCCAGTGTAAGTTTGTGTGCGTTGGTGCGGAGTCACCATTTTGTTTTGTTATTGTTACAACGCGGTGACAGAACATCAAAAGTGACTCAAAGTGAATCAAAAGTGACTTCTTGAGTTTCAGTCTTAGTTTAGAGCTCCGCATAGTTTGTTAGCAATTATTAATTAAATGTGGGTTGTTTGATGCGTGTGCAACTGACCTGCTGTGCCTGAGAGGATGCCCCTCAGTTCCGGTTGAGAAATCTCGCCGTAGTACGTGTTGAGTGGTGCCTCACACAGTCCTATGGTGACTCCCAGGATGACCTGAGCTGCGGCGAGCTGAGGAAACCCCTGAGCAGTCAACATGGTGACCCATCCTGCCAGGAAGGGCACGTTCACCAGCACCAGAGAGCGCTTCCGTCCCAGATGTTCAACCAGGAGTCCGGAGAGCAGACTTCCAGCAGGCTGGCAGATGTACGGAATACTCGCTTCAACAACAACACAAGACTAGTATCAGTAGCAGCCAAGATGACTTGTGTCATGAGGCAGACACGTCAACTCTACTTACCTATCCAGGAGGCCTGGGCATCATCAAGAGAAAGTCCTTCAGTTGCACGATGAAGCTGCGCAATAGCCACTGTAGAAAACGCCAGGGTGATAATCACGTTGATAGCCACACAATTGCACGCCATGGTGGCCAACACCTGCGACACACAGCATAAACAGTACAAACAACGGAGAACCACTACTGTATATGTGGATGACATGATAAAAGCAAACAATAGACAAAATTACTCCAGGGACAAACAATTTCCTCAGATGTGAAATATATTGTGAAGTTCGGGTCGACGTACAACAATGGACGGATGGGGCCAAGCTATTTCACACGACATGCAGGCTGCCTCGCGCGACTGTGTGCGTACGTGACTGTCAACTATGAGGTGGTAGAAACAAAAGGAACCGCGAACGTTCGTGAGGCTTCTAGCTGAGTCACCGTGGTGCGCGGAGAGCTTCTCGAAAGGTCGTGTGACGTCATCCCCAATATATAAGAAGACGAGGCAACGGCCGGTTTTAGTTTTTGAGAGTTGCAACGAGAGACACGAGTTGGTCAGTGTATTAGTGCATCGGAAGAAGATCGACGAGTGTCGAGGACGTGTATTGGGAGATTGTGAAAGGAAGAAAGACTGTGAGAAGAATAGTTGTGAACTGTGATATTACCAAACATTCTGGACTGTGTTCACTAACACAAGAAACCTCAGTATTTGTACTACAATTTAAGAAGACAAAGTCATAGAAAACAAACAGGACTTTGGTCCATTTTGTTACAACACAGAACAGACATAGACATTGAAAAAATTCTGTGTTGCACTCACACGAATTTCTTAACCATTGTTATTCCCATATCTTCTTCGTGTTAGTTAAAATAAACATTTGTACAAATTATCTTATTGCTTATTTCCTTGTAGGTACAAGGGGAATATTGGAATACAGTAGACTTTGAGTATTAGTCAAGTTTAAGTTTAAGTTTTCCAAAATTCATAAATAACAAGGAATATCTCCAAAATGGTTTACTCTACAAAAAAATTATTTGGACATAAATTGTGTGCATTTTTTGTATATTGAGATTTGATCTATCTTTTACGGTTTACGAGTTATTCAAAAGTCATCCAGAGTAAACAGGACTACATAGGCTATAGCCAGAAAAATTAAAATATATATTTCATTTGTCATTAAAATATCTTAAACATATGGCATTTTAATCAAAATCTTTAGAGCCATTTTTAAGAAAATCAAAATGTTCGTAAAATTTTGCACATAAAGGCTAGTTAAGGTTGGAGGAATTTTCTTCAAAATCTTCGTGTCGCATCCTTGAAGGATGTTAAACTTAAATACCAATTTTCGTTTCTGAGTTTAGCTATTCACAGACACAAACACACACACGGACCTTCTTTTTCTAAAAATGGTATTTTGTTTTATTCGGGGGTTCTCAAAACATATTTCCGGTGAAATCGCGACATCGAATTTTTGGGTGGAATACAATACTTGCCCTGCTTACTACACGTAGTAGTAGAGGTGGAATCGAAGCCAGGACAGTCGAATGTGAGCCACCAGAACGGGACGAGTGCCAGCAAGAAGGAGAAAGTACCCACAAACAGTGCAGAAGCGGCAAACGCAATAACAAAAACATCATGGTCCTTGACAAATGTTCTACAAGTTTCTAGTAAGTATTATATTCCACCGCAAATACATGTTTTGAAGTCCTTAAACATATTCAAGTATTTTAAAGACAATATACATACGTATGCCAATGAAAAACATAACTCTAAAACGAAAATGTGTGTAAACAGCAAATATGATGTACAACTTAATTACTTTCCAAGGAGAAATATATATTTTTAAAAAATTCCACCCAACCCAGAATATTGTTCGTATGGAAGATATTTCTAACATTTTCTCATTCTCAAAAATGGCTGTAACGCTTTTTATCAAAATATAATATATTGAATATATTTTCATAACAAATGAAATGTATATATTGAATATTCTCGCAAGTTCTCTTTATTCTGAATGGCGTTTCTCTGGTATACCTAAGAGGCACTTAGCTACACAAGAGTATATTGCGATATAAGGTACGTAGGTGCAGGCAAGAAACGAGACAAGAGTCCACCATTACCACGGTGCTCATTGGGAGAGTGGCGCATGTATCACTCAAATATCCAATACTAACCTAACACTCATCTTTCCATTGTTTCTTGATTCATTTGTAACATATTCCGTATCTCTCTCTAGATTTTTCAGGTATGGGAGAAGTAGAACTATTTTCCAATTTTGTTCCATTTCAGAATCAACACACGCACACTCGGCATGATTACTGTGGGTAATTATTGGTTTCAGCACGGCCTACTCCGTTTATTACGTGTTAAGGCTCAGTGATTCTCACTACAACAAAAGTTGGACTGATTCCAGTGTTCTATTCTATTAAAGTATAACGTATTACAGGAGAATTATTTTGGTAAATATCAACAGCTAGATTTGACTATATGTCAAAACATTGCTAAGTTTAAGGGCCTGCGACCCAGGTTGTGAAGGTAGGTATCATAGGAGGGTAGAATAAGGGCCTGCGACCTAGGTTGTGAAGGTAGGTATCATAGGAGGGTAGAATAAGGGCCTGCGACCCAGGTTGTGAAGGTAGGTAACATAGGAGGGAAGAATAAGGGCCTGCGACCTAGGTTGTGAAGGTAGGTAACATAGGAGGGTAGAATAAGGGCGTGCGACCCAGGTTGTGAAGGTAGGTATCATAGGAGGGTAGAATAAGGGCGTGCGACCTAGGTTGTGAAGGTAGGTAACATAGGAGGGTAGAATAAGGGCGTGCGACCCAGGTTGTGAAGGTAGGTATCATAGGAGGGTAGAATAAGGGCGTGCGACCTAGGTTGTGAAGGTAGGTAACATAGGAGGGTAGAATAAGGGCCTGCGACCCAGGTTGTGAAGGTAGGTATCATAGGAGGGTAGAATAAGGGCCTGCGACCTAGGTTGTGAAGGTAGGTAACATAGGAGGGTAGAATAAGGGCGTGCGACCCAGGTTGTGAAGGTAGGTATCATAGGAGGGTAGAATAAGGGCGTGCGACCTAGGTTGTGAAGGTAGGTAACATAGGAGGGTAGAATAAGGGCCTGCGACCCAGGTTGTGAAGGTAGGTAACATAGGAGGGTAGAATAAGGGCCTGCGACCCAGGTTGTGAAGGTAGGTATCATAGGAGGGTAGAATAAGGGCGTGCGACCCAGGTTGTGAAGGTAGGTATCATAGGAGGGTAGAATAAGGGCGTGCGACCCAGGTTGTGAAGGTAGGTAACATAGGAGGGTAGATTAAGGGAGTGCGACCCAGGTTGTGAAGGTAGGTAACATAGGAGGGTAGATTAAGGGAGTGCGACCCAGGTTGTGAAGGTAGGTAACATAGGAGGGTAGATTAAGGGAGTGCGACCCAGGTTGTGAAGGTAGGTAACATAGGAGGGTAGAATAAGGGCGTGCGACCCAGGTTGTGAAGGTAGGTAACATAGGAGGGTAGATTAAGGGCGTGCGACCCAGGTTGTGAAGGTAGGTAACATAGGAGGGTAGATTAAGGGAGTGCGACCCAGGTTGTGAAGGTAGGTAACGTAGGATGGTAGATTAAGTTGGCAGCTGTGAGAGTTCCTTCACCTGCAATGTCAACATACCGAAAACATCATCAAATCGTACTATCTGCGGAAGAAGTATCACCACACAAAGCACGTGGAGACTAGCATCTAGTTCAGTCATGGAGCACCTGCCTGTGGTACGAGGGGACTCGGGTTCTATTCCCGGCTGAGATAGGCATCTTCCTACCCCTAACCTCCCCCACAATCTGCAGTTGTGAATGTGTATGTCATCGAATGCATAAAAACAACAGAAAAATCGCAAACTCAATGAGAACTTAAGGCTGGTCCACAACTAGAAAGTTGAAATAGCAGTGTCCACCATCGACGGGGAAGAAAATTGGTCAAGTTTTAATTTTCTCGTTCTCGTTACCAGATACGGCATGTTAGATTCATATTGTGTGTATTAGACTTTTTATTGTATAAATTATACCAAGAAGCCGTGCCATGAAACAGCCGCTAGAGCTCTCTCTAGTCACAAAATATCATTGGTCAGTTAGAAACAAATAAATTCGCAATGTGTAAGTAATATTGTAAAGTTGTCGTTGCTGCATTGTTGTGAAGTAGCCTTTAACCCAATTCGAGGAGGCAATATGTTGCAACGGTAAACCAAAAGGGCACCATAAACACACAATTTATACCAAATACATTTTTGTGTGCAGATAACAATTTCCGAGATATTTCTTGTTGTTCCTTTGAATTTTCAAATATATATATATATATATATATATATATATATATATATATATATATATATATATATACTTTTGTCAAATGTTGTTCGTTATTCATGGAATGAATGTCTAAGCCCTCACATAGCGACCAGTTCTTAAAACATTTTATTATCACTTAAAGTCTACTGTATTCACATATTCACATTGTATCGATAAGCAAATATATAATAAAACAATTTGTACAAATGTTTATCTGTATTAACATGAAGTAGATAGAAGAGTGAGAAGAGAAAGTCATGTAAGTGCACTACATCAGAACCGAGTGGGATGGCTCAGGTGGTAGCGTCTGTGGCCCGCAATCGGAAGGTGGCGGGTTCGATCCTCATGGCCGCGCATTCTCACATAGCTTTCTCCGTGGTTTCCCTACGTCACTAGGGGAACACTGAGCATTCTTTTCCCTCCCTTGCCATCTCCAGGTTTGCTTGGTAAAGCGGTACGTTCCGGCGATTGCGGACCGATGGCATAGTTGCTTGCGCACTGGGACCTCTTCCCTGGAAGTTGCTGCCCGGGCCGCAAGGTAGAGGGAATTCTTCGGTTGTGTCAATATCTGTAACTGTTAGGGACTTCTGTGCGTCTCTAGGATTCGCTGGCTGCGTTCTCTGACAAGCCTCCGGTCTTACTTCGCCTCATCCCTTCCCCCTGGAGGGTGTCGGGGTCGCAGTGGCTCGAGGTGTCCCCCTCCGTTACACACACTATGTCAGGTCTTTTTCCCGTTTTTCCCTTCTCCCGAGAAGACAAATATCAGGTAACCTTTAGCCCTATAGACCTCGGGCTCAATTCAGCATCATTTGACCTGTTTGATGATGGTGCGATGACCTGCCAGGTTAAAGGGCACTCAAAAAGGATCCCAGAAGAAGAAGAAGAACAAGAAGAAGAAGAAGAACAAGAAGAAGAAGAAGAAAAAGGAGAAGAAGAAGAAGAAGAAGAAGAAGAAGAAGAACAAGAAGAAGAAGAAGAAGACGTGGTTTGGAAATGCTTGTCCACTTGGCCATACACTGCGATACTTTCTCTTCAACTCGCGCCAAGAGGGGTTCGAACAGAAGACAATATCAAGGTCAGCATATCGAGAATGTTGTGACATTTTACCTTGAAAACGCCCACTCACAGTCACGACCTGATGGCGGGCGATCGATCGATGGATCGATTAATTGCTGCGAATTCAACATTAGAATTTACTACCTTTAATTTATTGTACCGTGCTTCTGCATTTGGGTGTTTTAATATATGTACTTGTCATAAAAATATATCAAGTATATGATATTTTAATAAAAGTCGTTACTGTATACTTACATAGAAATAATGTCTATTATAGGGTCTAACAGTAGATGTTATTAATTACAAGGTGCACGTGATGTAGGTTGGCGGTTAGCAAGTTTGATTTCCTGGTGCATTATTGCTCATCAACTAGATAACTAACTGAACCTCCGCTGTAGTTTCGTTTCCAAGGAAGCCGTGCTTAAACAAGGTTTGAAACCACGACCTCGAGAAGCAGAGACCAACTTGACAACGGAGGTCGACAGGAAGCAGTGTCAAATACCATGTAACAGGTTTCCTCATGTGTGCAACTATATATGTAGACTATTTCATACACAAATTGTCATACACCATATATTAATCATGTACTTGTTATTCGATTGTGCACACCAGAACCGATAGTTGCAATTTCAACTTCTATTGCTATATTGGCACAACGACACAGAGAGTATATATCATAGAGCCTTTAATAAAATAGACTTTCAAAAACTACAACAGAAATTGAATTTATTAGAATGTTAAACTAACTATTAAATGCACAGCGTAGCTTTATTTTAGATGGAGGAATCAATAGTTTCGCTCTCAGCTGCCTGGAGATGTAGGGAGACGGCGAAGTATTCATTGCTACATGCGCATCTCTTGATTGGTGAATAGCAGTATCGTTATGTACTGGTGCACCTTTGATTGGTGAATAGCAGTATCGTTATGTACTGGTGCATCCTTGATTGGTGAATAGCAGTATCGTTATATACTGGTGCACCTTTGATTGGTGAATAGCAGTATCGTTATGTACTGGTGCATCCTTGATTGGTGAATAGCAGTATCGTTATGAACTGGTGCACCTTTGATTGGTGAGTAGCAGTATCGTTATGTACTGGTGCACCTTTGATTGGTGAATAGCAGTATCGTTATGTACTGGTGCATCCTTGATTGGTGAATAGCAGTATCGTTATGAACTGGTGCACCTTTGATTAGTGGACAGCAGTATCGTTATGCACTGGTGCACCTTTGATTGGTGAATAGCAGTATCGTTATGTACTGGTGCACCTTTGATTGGTGAATAGCAGTATCGTTATGTACTGGTGCATCCTTGATTGGTGAATAGCAGTATCGTTATGAACTGGTGCACCTTTGATTAGTGGACAGCAGTATCGTTATGCACTGGTGCACCTTTGATTGGTGAATAGCAGTATCGTTATGTACTGGTGCACCTTTGATTGGTGGACAACAGTATCGTTATATACTGGTGCACCTTTGATTAGTGGACAGCAGTATCGTTATATACTGGTGCACCTTTGATTGGTGAATAGCAGTATCGTTATGCACTGGTGCACCTTTGATTGGTGAATAGCAGTATCGTTATGCACTGGTGCACCTTTGATTGGTGAATAGCAGTATCGTTATGTACTGGTGCACCTTTGATTGGTGAATAGCAGTATCGTTATGTACTGGTGCACCTTTGATTGGTGGACAGCAGTATCGTTATATACTGGTGCATCTTTAATTAGTGGACAGCAGTATCGTTATATACTGGTGCACCTTTGATTAGTGGACAGCAGTATCGTTATATACTGGTGCACCTTTGATTAGTGGACAGCAGTATCGTTATATACTGGTGCACCTTTGATTAGTGGACAGCAGTATCGTTATATACTGGTGCACCTTTGATTAGTGGACAGCAGTATCGTTATATACTGGTGCACCTTTGATTAGTGGACAGCAGTATCGTTATATACTGGTGCATCTTTAATTAGTGGACAGCAGTATCGTTATATACTGGTGCACCTTTGATTAGTGGACAGCAGTATCGTTATATACTGGTGCACCTTTGATTAGTGGACAGCAGTATCGTTATATACTGGTGCACCTTTGATTAGTGGACAGCAGTATCGTTATGTACTGGTGCACCTTTGATTGGTGAATAGCAGTATCGTTATATACTGGTGCACCTTTGATTAGTGGACAGCAGTATCGTTATATACTGGTGCACCTTTAATTAGTGGACAGCAGTATCGTTATATACTGGTGCACCTTTGATTAGTGGACAGCAGTATCGTTATATACTGGTGCACCTTTGATTAGTGGACAGCAGTACCGTTATATACTGGTGCACCTTTGATTAGTGGACAGCAGTACCGTTATATACTGGTGCACCTTTAATTAGTGGACAGCAGTATCGTTATATACTGGTGCACCTTTAATTAGTGGACAGCAGTATCGTTATATACTGGTGCACCTTTGATTAGTGGACAGCAGTATCGTTATATACTGGTGCACCTTTAATTAGTGGACAGCAGTATCGTTATATACTGGTGCATCTTTAATTAGTGGACAGCAGTATCGTTATATACTGGTGCACCTTTGATTAGTGGACAGCAGTATCGTTATATACTGGTGCATCTTTAATTAGTGGACAGCAGTATCGTTATATACTGGTGCACCTTTGATTAGTGGACAGCAGTATCGTTATATACTGGTGCATCTTTAATTAGTGGACAGCAGTATCGTTATATACTGGTGCACCTTTGATTAGTGGACAGCAGTATCGTTATATACTGGTGCACCTTTGATTAGTGGACAGCAGTATCGTTATGAACTGAGGCACATTTGATATCATAGTCGTATGAAACTTGAGTTTAATGACAATTAAGATGCTCGTATGAATATTATGAACTAGCTCGATACTCTCGTTGTATAACATACACTCGTATCTTAATTGCTGCCATTACTCTCTCGTTGCATAATATACGAGTAGTTTATGTATACTTATATAAAAATGAATGTTTCTATGTTTGTCGTGAATGCGTTCCTAAATCTCTTGTGTGACCACTGGGAAATTGGGCACGTAGGTAGCTAGGTATATGTATATTTGGGATTTCGGAGACATTCTTTGCTATTTGTGTGAGTTTTTCCTGAAATGGAAGGTTGTTATTCACTTTTTATAGGAATTCAAAGCTTTATACAGCGACCAAGTTTAAAAGACTTGACTATCACTGAAAGCCTACCGTATTGCCCTTGCATATACAAGAAAATCAGCAATAAAATAATTTCTACAAATGTTTGTTTATCTCTGTTAACATGAAGAAGGTATGGGAATAAGAGTTTGTAAAAATGGTTAGTACAAGAGTAGAGAAAGTCATGTGAGTGTAGCACATCAGATTTGTAATATTGTTTAGCTCATTATAATCCGGACAGTAGTTATATGATACCTACAGTTGCTCTATCTGAGATATACGTCACAATAGAGCAATTAGAAGATTAAAATGGGAAAGAAAACAAGCTTTATTATATTAGCCCAGATCAAGATATGAAGTGAGAACAAAGGAAAGTGCGCAATAACCACATTTTGTTATAATCAATCATGGGGCCCCAAGGTCGCAGCTCCTGCACCCCGTTTCAAGGCCACCTGCTTCCTTGCCATTATTTAAATATCGACAACAGCAAGGTTATGATCATAAACTTCCTGGCGCACATTGGTATAGCAGGTTGTGAAACAAAACGATCTGATAAAACAATGCTGCCAACTGCCAAGGCCCAAACTCTCTCCTGCAGAACGGGGTCAGTACGTGACAGACTGCAATTACTTCATACACAGTAATGCCCGGCAGCTTCACGTAGGTATCGAAAATACACGTTCTGAGCGCCCCTTCAATCAATAAGTAATACCTAATGGAAAGATTTTAAAAAATTCGACACATCGATTTTACAGTAAATACACGTTTTGAGATCCCTGAATAAGTCAATAAATAAATAAATAAATAAATAAATAAATAAATAAATAAATAAATAAATAAATAAATAAATAAATAAATAAATAAATAATAACTAATCAAAAAGGTATTTTATAAAAATTGGATATCGAGATTTAACAGTAAATACACGTTTTGGGCCCGTTGAATAAATAATTCCTTGTGAAAAGACATTTTATAAAAATTCGATACCGAGATTACACAGCAAAAACACGTTTTGAGAACTCTAAACTAATAATTTATTATAATCATTATTGCTGTTGTTATTATTATTATTTTTGCTGTTGTTATTATAGTTGTCATAAATAAATTATAAATTATTTTGTTGTTTAACGACGCTGTCAATTGCGAGGATCACATCAACGTCGCCAGTGTGCCGGAATGTTGTCCCGAGAGTTCTTTTACATGCCAGTAAATCTGCTGACATGGAGCTGTCATATTTAAGCACACTTAAAACACATCGGTCTGGGCAGGATTTGAACCCGCGACCTTGGGATCAGTAAGCCAGCGTCTAACCAACTGAGCCACCAAGACCGACGTTCTTTTGTTGTCGTTATTGTTGGTATTGTTATTATTACTATTATTATTACTATTAATAATAATAATAACAACAACAATAATAATAACAATAATTTATTATAATTTATATTTTATATATAATAATTTATTATTATAATTTATATTATATTATCATAATTTATTTATTTTTATTATTATTATTATTATTATTATTATTATTATTATTATTATTATTATTATTATTATTATTATTATTATTATTATTATTATTATTATTATTATTATTATTATTCTGCATTTTAGGTTGAAGTGTGTCTCGTGTGAACAACATAACTAAGGATCCAATCGGTTGCAGCCATATAACTTTCTGTACTAGGTCGCGAGGTCGCGAGTTCGAATCTCGCTTAGGGTAAGTTATCCGGGTAAGGTTTTTTTCCGAGGTTTTCCCTACTCTGAGAAGACGAATGTCGGGTAACTTAAAGCTCCATGGACCTCGGGCTCATTTGAGCATCATTTCACCCATTTCATTTCATTCATCCGTCCGATATGACACGATGTTGGAGGACGTTAATTTAAAAAAAAAAAAAAAAAAAAAAAAACAACTAACACATACACACTCAAACGCATACATACTCACATACACATACGCAGACATACACACAGATTTACAGGTGCAGACTCTGGGGAGATTAGCGAATAAACTACAGCTGAGAAATATTCCCACATCCGAGCCGAGAATCGAACCCAGGACCCTCGCACAGCTACGGGGCCAGCTGAGTTCCCATTTCAGAGAAATATAAGTATTTGAAAATTCAAACAAATAGCAAGGACTATTTAGAAAATGGTAAAGTCCACAAAAAATGTATTTCACATAAATTGTGTTTTAATGAGACGTAGACTTTTATACAGTAATATTTTGTATAACTCTTGCAGTTTATCCGTTATACAAAAGTTGTTCAGAATAAAGAGAACCTCAGAGAATATTCAATATATTCATTTCATGGGTCATAAACATATGCTATCTATCTTAAGCAAAATAGAGCCATTTTTGACAAAAGTACAATTTTCGACAATGTTCCGGGGGAATCTGAATATTTAATTGTCAAGTGAAGGTACATGTGAAGTGAAGACGTTGGTAGTTGGAAAATGTGCATGTTTACTGCAGCAACAGCAGGCGGCTGGTTGGCTTCGTATTACGTCATCGCTCTATTCAACATTCATATGACTTTCACATCACTGTTTGGAGAGGCTTGCTTGCTTGCTAGCTAAAATACCTACACCAAATATATTTATAACTCAATGGACTTATGCAAAAACAATCTTATTGTTAACAATCACGTGAATTTCTCGTCTCACTCTCTCTCCTACATACTATTTCTGGAAAAGGTTGTTTTATCCAGTTTTTCCTTTCTTACTTTTTCTGTTACGTATAGTGAATATGGAAGAATTGCGCTCTACCCCAAAAATTCAATATTAACAAAAATACACGTTTTGAGGTCCATTGAATCTAGAAAAAAATTAACAAAAGATATACGCAATGTGTGTGCGTGTGCGTGTTTATGAACACGATAGCTCAAAAACGAAAAGTTGGTATAAATTGAAAATTGATAAATACCTCGACCTCAGATTAACATTTATATGGGACATTTCTCAAAACGCTGATTTTCTCAAAAATGGCTGCAATAATTGTTATTAAAACAGTGCAAGTTTAAGATATTTTGGTAACAAATGAAATATTGAGTGAAGTTGTATTCATTGTCAGTGACTTATAAACATCCACATCTGATCTCGTTAAGACAAACAATTTTTGTCAAACACACTTTTTTTGTATGGAGTCTGCCATTTTAAAGATATTCCTTGTCATTTGTTGAATTTTTTCGCTCTAGTGACATAAAAAGAATGGATTTTCAAAGTCATTACATATCGAGCAGCTCTTAAAACATTCGATGATCACATAAGTCTACTGTATTCCCCTAATCCCCGTGTATCTATAAGGAAATATGTAATGAAACAAGTTTTACAAATATTTATCTGTATTTAAATGAAATAGAAGCGTGAGTAGAGAAAGTCATATGTTAGTTATCCTGTTGACAATTGCACGGCATCTCAATGGGAACATCCTTATGTGTAGTTAATGATGCGTCGTGTACCTGAAGTTGTGACAAGATATTGCTGGTGACGTCACACTCACCCACCCACCCATCCCTTTATATAACATCAAGGAGAAACAACATTCTACGCATTTTAATTTTACGTTTTGCATACATCTCTGTTAATATGCATGGAGCCCAAAGTCAGAATTAATCAGGCATATTTCAGATCTTACTTTAGGTTTCAAGTTCTTGTATGGTTACATATAGAGAAAATATTGGATCATTGCAACAAAAATGTAAAAATATGGGAATCTCAATAAATGATTTTACCATATATTTATGACAATTTTCGATGTACGAGTATATACCACCAGGAAATTAATAGAGGCTTATAAAAATGGGGCCTTTAAATCAATATGTATTAAACAAAATACATGAATTAAGAACAACAAAGCAAGATTTGATTGTGGGAGAAGGAATGGAACGGTTACCTACTCGTACATATACTGAAGAATACAAATATCTAGGAGTAGAAAATCACACAAGATAAGGAACCCAGTCTGTAAAGGACATGCACGCTGTGCGAAGGGTACCGGGTTCGATCGGATATTTTCCTCTAGCCAAGATTATTTCCCAGAGTGCGTGTGTGTGTGTGTGTGCGCGCGCTCTAATGCACAGAAAGCACGTTGTATAGGTACGAGTTAACACCATTGTCTACGGATTCATGAAGAACTGCCCGACCTGGAGAAGGCTTATGACACGTGTTGGTGTACGTTCCCTGTAGGTATACCTGGAACATACGTGGACGACTACCAATGTTCGTTCAGAAGTTTATGAAGCACCGCGCTTTCCGAGTAAGCGTCAGCTCGGTTTTTCTATTCCTTTTGTTCAAGAGAACGGAGTACCTCAAGGATCAGTGCTAAGTGTTACTGTCTGCTTAGCAATTCATTCTATCTGGAATGTGTTGCCCATGTCTATTTGTAGAAGGCCTCGCCGTCTAAATGAAAACACAAAAGTTAACTTGAGTGATGTTCGCTTCAGGTAGTATCCATCATACTGACAGATGGTAGATGTTAGTTAGTGGTACAACAGATGTACACCAGTCACCTGCACGTAGTTGAGAGACAGAGAAAGTGAAGAAAGACAGTGAAAGGAGTGAGTCAAGGTTATGAGAAGTAAACAGTTGTGAGTTGTAATATCATGGAGTAGTTAACGAGAAGGGAACTGTGTTTTGTAGTGAAATGTTAATGTTAGAAGGTAATGAAATGCTAGAAAAGTAAGCTGACGTATTTGACAAGCACTTACTTACCTGAGGCAGCACCTGCCGGAAGCGGCTGATGGTCTTGTCATGGTGAGTTTTGTCTAGTCCTGCTACGATCTGCACTGCACCCTCGGCAGCCAGCACCCTCAGTTCCTCGCCCTTGGCACTGCAAAGTAGGACAAATCACTGACCCTCGACGTTTATCAACACGAGGAGCAACGACCAGATAAACAACACGAACCTACGGTCTGATTCCATGCTATTAATAAACTAATGCAGATAAACAAGGTTTCACTTCGCATTTCGCTGAATGACTCTGCGTGCGGATGGGCACTTAGCACCTCGACCGAAAGGTGACGGGGTACCCCCGGGAGGATAGATGAGGTGAATGGATCCTAGGAGCAGGTGGCAGGGTCCCAGTTAGAAGCACCCCGACGGAGGCTAGCTCAGCTCCGCCCCCCCCCCCCACCTGGGAGGCCCAGAAACCAGTGGTTCTGCTTCCAATCCGGGGGACGAGATTTCTCCTGCCGTTCTGTCGCTTCCAACCCTCTAAGACAACTAACGGGAGAAGGGTGAGATGAAATGATTAATGTAATGTGACAGGAAATTCGGAGCGTATGGAAATACTACTTCCCGGCATTCGCCTGGCCATCATGGGTCAAGAAGGTCAGCCACGGGGATCGAACCCGCGGCCTCCCACAGACATCCTGCTCTAACAGTCTGTTCTAATAACATCACTTTCAGAAACATATTTAATACCGGGTGAGTGTTCTCATCCTGCGGATTGGTAGCTAGGCAACCCCGCAACATATTCCACACGCGATACAGGTGCTCAAATTGAACATGTTCGAAATCACGCCTGCGAATGAATAGGACGTTTCACCAAATCATGCGTTGTTCTAGGAAGTGGATTTGCCAAGTTGTAGCCGTTCGTGCACAGCCATACATACATACATAACGTTTATCAGTGTTTAATGCCCTAGTTTGGGAACCAGAGGTTTCACAAGGACCATTAATATGGACTTGCAAACGTTATCTACCTTCTACTGCAGTTCAACAACTCATTGACTTTTTGTTGTGCGAAACAGTCAAACGTTATGCAATGATGCCTTATGTTTGTAACTTATCATACATTTATTTATGATGTTCATTAAAGCATATGCTTTCAGTTATGAAAGTACTTATGCAGAAATACCATCAATTTGGATGCAATATCACTGGGTTTCCATGGGGAATTGAAATCGATTTGAGTCCAATCCTATTCTCAATACGATCCGCGTTTCCACGTTGAATCGAATCGAAGTGAGATCGATTTGACTCAAGCATAAACAATTCAGACTTTTATGTTGGTCGCTTGGTTTGTGTTGGCGAACCTGTAACAGTATGCTTTGTGTGAGGTTAGTGAATGTTTTACAAGAATATATTGTGAGATTACAGAAACAATAAAAGTGATTGTTGTGCTTTATTACGTCACTTTCACTAAGGAAACAAAATGACGAGCGTGCAGCGCGTTACGAGTACAGTACAAATTAGTATGTTTGGTGAAATGAAATCGATTTGAATCCGGTAGATGTTTCCATGGAGTACTTTCGATCCCATGCCACTTCTAAGAGGATTCAGTTCGATCTGAATACATCCAGTACTCAATCCGGAATGAAAATTCAAATCGATTTTAATTCCCCATGGAAGCGTATTATTTGCTCGGCTGTGCAATTAAAATTTAACGAATAAACACATGAGTACTTACATCAAGTATATTTTGAAGTCACTAAGAAAACGGTACTAAAACTACTAAAGTCAAATAAATCTACCAAAGTATAATAGTTACATTTGGCTATAAACCCCATTCTTTAACAATGCTTCTTTTCAAGTCACTAGTCCTCAAAACGTGAATATTATGAAATTAATAAACACTCCAAAGAAACTGCATATTAATGTAATTAGTTAAACTCGCCGAGAAAGATTTAAAATGTAGGTATTTATTGCTAAAGGAAATACAAACAAACAACTGCCAGCTGGTGGAGTTAAGCAGTACGCATATGGTGACAATCGAAGCACAATGTTGCCAACTTGGCTCTCCATGTGTTCATTTGTTTTCATATTGTCTAATGCTGGAGTTTACCAGCATTTGTTTGTTCTTTCCGCAGGTAAATGAAGAGAAACCTTGATTCAAAATTTCACACATTACGTTTCCATAAGTGCAATGCCATTCTGAATACAATCCGCGTTTCCATGTTGAATTATATCCGGAATGAGATCGATTTGGATACATTCAAGCTTTTATTTTGGTCACTTGGTTTATGTTGGCGAACATATAAAAATGTTTTCTGTGAATTTTAAATAGGTTTTGAGGTTATGAATGTTTTTATAAGAATATACTGAGATTATAAAAACAATAGAAGTGACTTTGTTGTGTTTTATTACATCACCTTCACTAAGAAAAAAAAAAAAAAACGAGGATTGTGCAACGTGTTACCGTGCAAGTTGACAATTTTGGTGGATTCAAATTGACTTGAATAGGATAGGTGTTTCCATGCACTTCTAAGGGGATCGGATCCAAGATCAGCTCGATCTGCAGTGGACAGCACAGACTTCAGACGCTGTCTAAATATCGATCGTCAGCACGCCCCATGCCATCTATTAGGACTTAACAAAACTACTTGCAAAAGTGTCTATGTATTAATTCCCGCGCACTTGTATCGTTAAATATTACACAGCGGCGACTTTAATGAAAATGTAAAAAAGTATACATTATTAAAAATTAAAGCGGAAAGAAGAAAAACACCCCCTCTCCCTCAACTGTCAGCCGAATCAGGCCTCACGTTGCCAACACCCAGAAATGAACAGAGGTACTCACGACATGACTCCTGGACCAGCCGCCTGGTCAGCTTCCTGACGGAGAGTGAACGACTCCAACTTGTTGCGTCTCCCCTCCAAGCCCCCGCGCCAAGGTCGCCTTTCTTGACCCCCTCATGACGTCACTATGTCCAGCTCTGGAGCGAGGCCCAAACTCGCAACATTCCTCACTGATGAAACAAGTGCACGGGAAATCCACCTGAGCACCACGGTGGACGGTGCGCGGGATTTTACACGCTTCTGAACCAAAACGACACGCATTACCAGTTAACAAGGGTTCCCTTCTGGCTGGCTGGCTGACCTTGGTGTTCAAGCATGTACAGCTATGTTCATTTGTTCAAATCGACCCATTGCTAAGATTCGTGTGGCCACAAGGCTAGGTAATATGGCAATACAGTACGCTAGCTGCTCGCTTTACGAAAGCTTTGGAATTCCCTTCTCATAAAGTGAATAACCTCCGAACCCAAAAAAGTGCTTGGTACATTCACGCAAACAACAAGGAATATCTCTGAAATGGTTCACTCTATAAAAACTGCATTTGACATAACTTGTGTTTTAACGAGATCTACTTTTTTGTATCGTAAGATTTGATCTATGTGGGCTACAACAGAAAACCCAAAATATACATTTCATTTACCATAAAAATATACTAAACATCAATAGAGTCATAAACATTCTCGGAAAATACTCCGTGTAAACGGCAGTTTGGGCTGGGGACATATTCTTTTTCTTTTCTTTTCTTTTAACTTCCTTTTTCGATTTTGAGGTTCACAACACAGGCACGCCATTTTCTAAAAATGCATTTTTCTATTGAAGTGGAATTTTTGTGCATAATATACAACCATAAATACGTAGGGAGTGTCTGCTAGTCCGCGTATTTCCCCACAGGTACAAGGTTATTCAGTTAGTGACACAACTCTGGTTTTTTCAAACTTTTTATTCAACCACAATATATACTAGAACAACGATAACAATAAAAAATGGTCTAGCTGTGGTACTTGTCGGTGACCGCCTCTACCAGGTCCTGCGGCGTAGGCTTGGGTGCCACAGCCCAGACAGGAAGCTGGGCCTTTCTCAGGGCCTCCTCTGTAGCAGGGCCTATAGCCACGAACTGAAACATTCAACAACCACTCTAACAGACATATTTATCCCTGGCTCACTGTGTTGGCTTGGGTGCCACAGCCCAGACAGGAAGCTGGGCCTCTCTCAGGGCCTCCTCTGTAGCTGGGCCTATAGCCACGAACTGACACATTCAACAACCACTCTAACACACATGTTTATCTCTGGCTCACTGTGTTGGCTTGGGTGCCACAGCCCAGACAGGAAGCTGGGCCTCTCTCAGGGCCTCCTCTGTAGCAAGGCCTATAGCCACGAACTGAAACATTCAACAACCACTCTAACAGACATGTTTATCTCTGGCTCACTGTGTTGGCTTGGGTGCCACTGCCCAGACAGGTAGCTGGGCCTCTCTCAGGGCCTCCTCTGTAGCAGGGCCTATAGCCACGAACTGAAACATTCAACAACCACTCTAACAGACATGTTTATCCCTCGCTCACTGTGTTGGTTTGGGTGCCACAGCCCAGACAGGAAGCTGGGCCTCTCTCAAAGCCTCCTCTGTAGCTGGGCCTATAGCCACGAACTGAAACATTCAACAACCACTCTAACAGACATGTTTATCTCTGGCTCACTGTGTTGGTTTGGGTGCCACAGCCCAGACAGGAAGCTGGGCCTCTCTCAAAGCCTCCTCTGTAGCTGGGCCTATAGCCACGAACTGAAACATTCAACAACCACTCTAACAGACATGTTTATCTCTGGCTCACTGTGTTGGCTTGGGTGCCACTGCCCAGATAGGAAGCTGGGCCTCTCTCAGGGCCTCCTCTGTAGCTGGGCCTATAGCCACGAACTGAAACATTCAACAACCACTCTAACAGACATGTTTATCTCTGGCTCACTGTGTTGGCTTGGGTGCCACTGCCCAGACAGGAAGCTGGGCCTCTCTCAGGGCCTCCTCTGTAGCTGGGCCTATAGCCACGAACTGAAACATTCAACAACCTATCTAACAGACATGTTTATCTCTGGCTCACTGTGTTGGCTTGGGTGTCACTACCCAGACAGGAAGCTGGGCCTCTCTCAGGGCCTCCTCTGTAGCTGGGCCTATAGCCACGAACTGAAACATTCAACAACCTCTCTTAACAGACATGTTTATCTCTGGCTAACTGTGTTGGTTTCGGTGTCACTACCCAGACAGGAAGCTGGGCCTCTCTCAGGGCCTCCTCTGTAGCTGGGCCTATAGCCACGAACTGAAACATTCAACAACCTCTCTTAACAGACATGTTTATCTCTGGCTAACTGTGTTGGTTTCGGTGCCACTGCCCAGACAGGAAGCTGGGCCTTTCTCAGGGCCTCCTCTGTAGCTGGGCCTATAGCCACGAACTGAAACATTCAACAACCTCTCTAACAGACATGTTTATCTCTGGCTAACTGTGTTGGTTTGGGTACCACTGCCCAGACAGGAAGCTGGGCCTTTCTCAGGGCCTCCTCTATAGCTGGGCCTATAGCCACGAACTGAAACATTCAACAACCTCTCTAACAGACATGTTTATCTCTGGCTAACTGTGTTGGTTTGGGTACCACTGCCCAGACAGGAAGCTGGGCCTTTCTCAGGGCCTCCTCTGTAGCTGGGCCTATAGCCACGAACTGAAACATTCAACAACCACTCTAACAGACATGTGCTGGTCCATTTCCTCTTGCTCTCACTGATGGATGGGAAGGGTGCTAGAACTGGCCAGGTATATTTGAAGGTGGTCTTGGTCCAATTCCTCTTGTTCTCTGATGGATGGGAAGGGTGCTAGAAGTAGCCGGACATGTTTAAAGGTGGTGCTGGTCCATTTCCTTTTGCACTCTGATGGATGGGGAGGGCACTAGAAGTGGCCGGGCTTATTTGAAGGTGGTCTTGATGCAATTCCTCTTGCTCTCTGATGGATGGGAAGGGTGCTAAAAGTGGCCGGGCATGTTTAAAGGTGGTGCTGGTCCATTTCCTCTTGCTCTCTGATGGATGGGAAGGGTGCTAGAAGTGGCCGGGCATATTTGAAGGTGGTCTTGGTCCATTTCCTCTTGCTCTCTGATGGATAGGAAGGGCGCTAGAAGTGGCTGGGCATATTTGAAGGTGGTCTTGGTCCATTTCCTCTTGCTCTCTGATGGATGGGAAGGACGCTAGAAGTGGCCGGGCTTATTTGAAGGTGGTCTTGATGCAATTCCTCTTGCTCTCTGATGGATGGGAAGGGTGCTAGAAGTGGCCGGGCATGTTTAAAGGTGGTACTGGTCCATTTCCTTTTGCTCTCTGGTGGATGGGAAGGGCACTAGAAGTGGCCGGGCATATTTGAAGGTGGTGCTGGTCCATTTCCTCTTGCTCTCTGATGGATGGGAAGGGTGCTAGAAGTGGCTGGGCATATTTGAAGGTGGTCTTGGTCCATTTCCTCTTGTTCTCTGATGGATAGGAAGGACGCTAGAAGTGGCCGTGCTTATTTGAAGGTGGTCTTGATGCAATTCCTCTTGCTCTCTGATGGATGGGAAGGGTGCTAGAAGTGGCCGGGCATGTTTAAAGGTGGTACTGGTCCATTTCCTCTTGCTCTATGATGGATGGGGAAGTGGCCGGGCATATTTGAAGGTGGTGCTGGTTCATTTCTTCTTGTTCTCTAATGGATGGGAAGGACACTAGAAGTGGTCGGGCATATTTGAAGGTGGTGCTGCTCCAATTCCTCTTGCTCTCTGATGGATGGGAAGGGCGCTAGAAGTGGCCGGGCATATTTGAAGGTGGTCTTGGTCCATTTCCTCTGGCGCTCTGATGGATGGGGAGAGCGCTAGAAGTGGCCGGGCATATTTGAAGGTGGTCTTGGTCCTTTTCCTCTTGCTCTCTGATGGATGGGAAGGGTGCTAGAAGTGGTCGGGCATATTTGAAGGTGGTCTTGGTCCATTTCCTCTGGCTCTCTGATGGATGGGGAGAGCGCTAGAAGTGGCCGGGCATATTTGAAGGTGGTGCTGTCCATTTCCTCTTGCTCTCTGATGGATGGGGAGGGCGCTAGAAGTGACCGGTCATATTTGAAGGTGATGCTATCCATTTCCTCTTGCTCTCTGATGGATGGGGAGGGCGCTAGAAGTGACCGGTCATATTTGAAGGTGGTCTTGGTCCATTTCCTCTTGCTGTCTGATGGATGGGGAGGCCGCTAGAAGTGACCGGTCATATTTGAAGGTGGTCTTGGTCCATTTCCTCTAGCTCTCTGATGGATGGGGAGGGCGCTAGAAGTGACCGGGCATATTTGAAGGTGGTCTTGGTCCATTTCCTCTTGCTCTCTGATGGATGGGGAGGGCGCTAGAAGTGACCGGTCATATTTGAAGGTGATGCTGTCCATTTCCTCTTGCTCTCTGATGGATGGGGAGGGCGCTAGAAATGACCGGTCATATTTGAAGGTGATGCTGTCCATTTCCTCTTGCTCTCTGATGGATGGGGAGGGCGCTAGAAGTGAACGGGCATATTTGAAGGTGGTCTTGGTCCATTTCGTCTTGCAAATCACAGAGAGAAATATTCTTTCTGCAATATTGAAGATAAACCCTAGACAATATTGACCCGGAAAGCCTAATTCTCGTATAGTTTCCGATATGCTATGACCCATGCATATTGTGATATTCATTACACACATGTCTACATACCTACGCCTCAACACTCGGTAATCATACACGACACATCTTCTAGTGGGACACACGTTCCTGGCACTCTTAGCCACTCAGTGTATAATACAATAACAATATGTGTGTAAAAATACATGAATGTTGATAATATATAATTAACGAATTAACAAAATCAAACTGGGCAAAATGATTAAATTTGAGGCTGTGACAAATGTCGATATACGTACTTTGATTTGCTGCAGTGGAATGGCGAGTCTGTGAAGTAAGGGAAGAGTGAAGTTGACTCCTGAAGGACTGAAGTACACCAGCAGCTCGGGGAAGTTGTCTCTGCTGCCCATCTCGGTGAGCTGCTGCTCCAGGTGAGGATGTACCAAAGTCTTATACACTGTGACTGGTACTACCTCGACACCACCCTCACGGAGCCTGGTCTGTAGAACATCGCGTCTGATACTGCCACAGGGAAACAGCAACGGCTGCACACACTTCTCTGAAACCACACCAAAGAGTGAGGATGTACCAGAGTCTTATACACTGTGACTGCTACTACCTCGACACCACCCTCACGGAGCCTGGTCTGCAGAACATCGCGTCTGATACTGCCACAGGGAAACAGCAACGGCTGCACGCACTTCTCTGAAACCACACCAAAGAGTGAGGATGTACCAGAGTCTTATACACTGTGGCTGCTACTACCTCGACACCACCCTCACGGAGCCTGGTCTGCAGAACATCGCGTCTGATACTGCCACAGGGAAACAGCAACGGCTGCACGCACTTCTCTGAAACCACCCCAAACAGTGTAGTGAGGATGTACCAGAGTCTTATACACTGTTACTGCTACTACCTCGACATCACCCTCACGGAGCCTGGTCTGCAGAACATCGCGTCTGATACTGCCACAGGGAAACAGCAACGGCTGCACACACTTCTCTGAAACCACACCAAACAGTGAGGATGTACCAGAGTCTTATACACTGTGACTGGTACTACCTCGACACCACCCTCACGGAGCCTGGTCTGCAGAACATCGCGTCTGATACTGCCACAGGGAAACAGCAACGGCTGCACGCACTTCTCAGAAACCACCCCAAACAGTGTAGTGAGGATGTACCAGAGTCTTATACACTGTGACTGCTACTACCTCGACACCACCCTCACGGAGCCTGGTCTGCAGAACATCGCGTCTGATACTGCCACAGGGAAACAGCAACGGCTGAACACACTTCTCTGAAACCACCCCAAACAGTGCAGTTGCAGGTTTAGTTCCCCACTTCAAGTGTGTCGCAACACAAGAGAATGTGCCAGCTGGTGACAAAAACACGTACTGATTATCTGCTTTGCTACATAACCTATGTAATCAAATGAGATTATTTTCCGTAATGTTAGACAATAATGTGTGTTTGGACGTTAAAGTGTTCCCTTTCTAGCAACATTCCCTGCAAGTTATGTATGACATACTAAACGTCGGTGAATAGTCGTGAATTTTGCTTTGTTGTGTCTACATCAAGTGGTGTTAGGATGCCTGTGCAATTATCGGCAAAGCAACGAACGGGCTGCGCGGTGTTTTTCCTGTCTGCATCCTCAGCGCTCGAGGATGCGGTTTTTAAAGGCTTTACGTACCAACTTTATGAAAGGAGACACCGCCATTGTCAATACGCATTTCTGCATGAAACTACCCATCACTCGTCATAGTATCATCCGCGTCTTTCTATGATAGCGGCAGACGGCAACAAGCGCCGAGGATGCGGACAGGCAAAACGACGCGCAGCCCGTTCGGAGGTTTTTTGTTTCCCCGGCATAAAGGACATAGCAATCACAGTTTTTAGAAGGTTTTGTCTAGATTGCGTCGAATAATAAGGTAAGTGCAGTTACTAGCGGCTAAGGAAACAAGTGATTAGCGAGCGAATGAACCTCACTTTCAAGTATGAAGTTAGCCAGGCTGTTGGCGTTGCCCGTGTCACTTCCTTCCCCGGTCAAATCCAGCTCCTCCTTGACAAGTCGAGCTGTGGCCTCTCCAATCACAAACGTAGCACGATCTGTCCATCCCTTGAGTACGGGACCAGCGTCCTTCACACAACATGCTGCAGCCTGGACAGCCCTGGGACTGGTGAACACTAGACCTGAAACAATAACATACCTACACTATCTTAATGCATGGCTGTCGACCTCACTCACTCACTCACTCTCTCACTCACTCACAGCCCTGGGACTGGTGAACACTAGACCTCAAACAATAACATACCCACACTATCTTAATGAGTAGCTGTCGACCTCACTCACTCACTCGCTAGCTCTCTCACTCTCTCACTCACATACCCACTCTCTCACTCACTCGCTCTCTCACTCACTCGCTCTCTCACTCACTCGCTCTCTCACTCACTCGCTCTCTCACTTACTCACTCACTTACTCACTCTCTCACTCTCCCTCACTCACTCTCTCACTTACTCGCTCGCTCTCTCACTCACTCGCTCACACTCTCACTCACTCGCTCTCTCAGTCACTCTCTCTCACTGACACTCTCACTCGCTCGCTCTCTCTCACTCGCTCGCTCACTGACACTCTCACTCACTCTCTCACTCACTCTCATTTACACGCTCGCTCTCTCACTCACTCTCTCACTCACTTACTCACTCTCTCTCACTCACTCGCTCACTCTCTCTCACACACTCGCTCACTCACTCTCTCTCACACTCACTCGCTCACTCACTTACTCTCTCTCACGCACTTACTCACTCTCACTCTCCCTCACTCACTGCTCTTCACTTACTCTCTCACTTCCTCTCTCACTTATTCTCTCAAGGTTTGCGTCGCTTAGCCCTCACAAGTACCCAGAGCATGGTTCACACATGGCGTATGCACTATGCTTCTTGTACACAGCGAGATAACACACTGTTTATTACTTTATAACTGGGGTACAAGGGACCTCGAGAGAGTATCTGCTTTACTTTCGCCCAAACGTGTTCACCTGGGTTGAGATCTGCTGATTTCGGAGACTAATGACTCCCAAGTGTCTGTACTGGCACACAGAGTTGTTCAATCTGCGACCTGGAGACAGCATCTGCTTTACTTTCACCCAAACGTGTTCACCTGGGTTGAGATCTGCTGATTTCGGAGACTAATGACTCCCAAGTGTGTGTACTGGCACACAGAGTTGTTCAATCCGGGACCTCGAGAGAGCATCTGCTTTACTTTCGCCCAAACGTGTTCACCTGGGTTGAGATCTGCTGATTTCGGAGGCTAATGACTTCCAAGTGTATGTACTGGCACACAGAGTTGTTCAATCTGGGACCTCGAGAGAGCATCTGCTTTACTTTCACCCAAACATGTTCACCTGGGTTGAGATCTGCTGATTTCGGAGGCCAATGACTCGCAAGTGTCTGTACTGGCGCACAGAGTTGTTCAATCTGGGACCTGGAGACAGCATCTGCTTTACTTTCGCCCAAACGTGTTCACCTGGGTTGAGACCTGCTGATTTCGGAGGCTAATGACTCCCAAGTGTCTGTACTGGCACACAGTTGTTCAATCTGGGACCTGGAGAGAGCATCTGCTTTACTTTCGCCCAAACGTGTTCACCTGGGTTGAGACCTGCTGATTTCGGAGGCTAATGACTCCCAAGTGTCTGTACTGGCACACAGAGTTGTTCAATCTGGGACCTGGAGAGAGCATCTGCTTTACTTTCGCGCAAACGTGTTCACCTGGGTTGAGATCTGCTGATTTCGGAGACTAATGACTCCCAAGTGTCTGTACTGGCGCACAGAGTCGTTCAATCTGGGACCTGGAGACAGCATCTGCTTTACTTTCGCCCAAACGTGTTCACCTGGGTTGAGACCTGCTGATTTCGGAGGCTAATGACTCCCAAGTGTCTGTACTGGCACACAGAGTTGTTCAATCTGGGACCTGGAGACAGCATCTGCTTTACTTTCGCCCAAACGTGTTCACCTGGGTTGAGACCTGCTGATTTCGGAGGCTAATGACTCCCAAGTGTCTGTACTGGCACACAGTTGTTCAATCTGGGACCTGGAGAGAGCATCTGCTTTACTTTCGCCCAAACGTGTTCACCTGGGTTGAGACCTGCTGATTTCGGAGGCTAATGACTCCCAAGTGTCTGTACTGGCACACAGAGTTGTTCAATCTGGGACCTGGAGAGAGCACCTGCTTTACTTTCGCGCAAACGTGTTCACCTGGGTTGAGATCTGCTGATTTCGGAGACTAATGACTCCCAAGTGTCTGTACTGGCGCACAGAGTCGTTCAATCTGGGACCTGGAGACAGCATCTGCTTTACTTTCGCCCAAACGTGTTCACCTGGGTTGAGACCTGCTGATTTCGGAGGCTAATGACTCCCAAGTGTCTGTACTGGCACACAGAGTTGTTCAATCTGGGACCTGGAGAGAGCATCTGCTTTACTTTCGCCCAAACGTGTTCACCTGGGTTGAGATCTGCTGATTTCGGAGGCTAATGACTGCCAAGTGTCTGTACTGGCACACAGAGTTGTTCAATCTGGGACCTGGAGACAGCATCTGCTGTACTTTCACCCAAACGTGTTCACCTGGGTTGAGATCTGCTGATTTCGGAGGCTAATGACTGCCAAGTGTCTGTACTGGCACACAGAGTTGTTCAATCTGGGACCTGGAGAGAGCATCTGCTTTACTTTCGCCCAAACGTGTTCACCTGGGTTGAGACCTGCTGATTTCGGAGGCTAATGACTCCCAAGTGTCTGTACTGGCACACAGAGTTGTTCAATCTGGGACCTGGAGAGAGCATCTGCTTTACTTTCGCCCAAACGTGTTCACCTGGGTTGAGACCTGCTGATTTCGGAGGCTAATGACTCCCAAGTGTCTGTACTGGCACACAGAGTTGTTCAATCTGGGACCTGGAGCGAGCATCTGCTTTACTTTCGCCCAAACGTGTTCACCTGGGTTGAGATCTGCTGATTTCGGAGACTAATGACTCCCAAGTGTCTGTACTGGCGCACAGAGTTGTTCAATCTGGGACCTGGAGAGAGCATCTGCTTTACTTTCGCCCAAACGTGTTCACCTGGGTTGAGACCTGCTGATTTCGGAGGCTAATGACTCCCAAGTGTCTGTACTGGCACACAGAGTTGTTCAATCTGGGACCTGGAGATAGCATCTGCTTTACTTTCGCCCAAACGTGTTCACATGGGTTGAGATCTGCTGATTTCGGAGGCTAATGACTGCCAAGTGTCTGTACTGGCACACAGAGTTGTTCAATCTGGGACCTGGAGACAGCATCTGCTTTACTTTCACCCAAACGTGTTCACCTGGGTTGAGATCTGCTGATTTCGGAGACTAATGACTCCCAAGTGTCTGTACTGGCACACAGAGTTGTTCAATCTGGGACCTGGAGAGAGCATCTGCTTTACTTTCGCCCAAACGTGTTCACCTGGGTTGAGATCTGCTGATTTCGGAGGCTAATGACTCCCAAGTGTATGTACTGGCACACAGAGTTGTTCAATCTGGGACCTGGAGAGAGCATCTGCTTTACTTTCGCCCAAACGTGTTCACCTGGGTTGAGATCTGCTGATTTCGGAGGCTAATGACTCCCAAGTGTATGTACTGGCACACAGAGTTGTTCAATCTGGGACCTGGAGAGAGCATCTGCTTTACTTTCGCCCAAACGTGTTCACCTGGGTTGAGATCTGCTGATTTCGGAGGCTAATGACTCGCAAGTGTCTGTAATAGCACACCAGAGTTGTTCAATCTGGGACCTGGAGAGAGCATCTGCTTTACTTTCGCACAAACGTGTTCACCTGGGTTGAGATCTGCTGATTTCGGAGGCTAATGACTCCCAAGTGTCTGTACTGGCACACCAGAGTTGTTCAATCTGGGACCTGGAGAGAGCATCTGCTTTACTTTCGCCCAAACGTGTTCACCTGGGTTGAGATCTGCTGATTTCGGAGGCTAATGACTCCCAAGTGTCTGTACTGGCACACCAGAGTTGTTCAATCTGGGACCTGGAGAGAGCATCTGCTTTACTTTCGCCCAAACGTGTTCACCTGGGTTGAGATCTGCTGATTTCGGAGACTAATGACTCCCAAGTGTCTGTACTGGCACACAGAGTTGTTCAATCTGGGACCTGGAGAGAGCATCTGCTTTACTTTCGCCCAAACGTGTTCACCTGGGTTGAGATCTGCTGATTTCGGAGACTAATGACTCCCAAGTGTCTGTACTGGCACACAGAGTTGTTCAATCTGGGACCTCGAGAGAGCATCTGCTTTACTTTCGCCCAAACGTGTTCACCTGGGTTGAGATCTGCTGATTTCGGAGGCTAATGACTCCCAAGTGTATGTACTGGCGCACAGAGTCGTTCAATCTGGGACCTGGAGAGAGCATCTGCTTTACTTTCGCCCAAACGTGTTCCCCTGGGTTGAGATCTGCTGATTTCGGAGACTAATGACTCCCAAGTGTCTGTACTGGCACACCAGAGTTGTTCAATATGGGACCTCGAGACAGCATCTGCTTTACTTTCGCCCAAACGTGTTCACCTGGGTTGAGATCTGCTGATTTCGGAGGCTAATGACTCCCAAGTGTCTGTACTGGCACGCCAGAGTTGTTCAATCTGGGACCTGGAGAGAGCATCTGCTTTACTTTCACCCAAACGTGTTCACCTGGGTTGAGATCTGCTGATTTCGGAGGCTAATGACTCCCAAGTGTCTAATAGCACACCAGAGTTGTTCAATCCGGGACCTCGAGAGAGCATCTGCTTTACTTTCACCCAAACGTGTTCACCTGGGTTGAGATCTGCTGATTTCGGGGGCTAATGATTCCCAAGTGTCTGTACTGGCACACCAGAGTTGTTCAATCTGGGACCTGGAGAGAGCATCTGCTTTACTTTCACACAAACGTGTTCACCTGGGTTGAGATCTGCTGATTTCGGAGGCTAATGACTCCCAAGTGTCTGTACTGGCGCACCAGAGTTGTTCAATCTGGGACCTCGAGAGAGCATCTGCTTTACTTTCGCCCAAACGTGTTTACCTAGGTTGAGATCTGCTGATTTCGGAGGCCACGACATCTCTTCTAAGATATCCCTGTGCTCCGAAAACTACTTTTGATCCTTGCCCGACTTGTGGACAGAATGATTATCCTGTTGGAATCTAATAATTCCTTCAGGATAACGCCTTCGGGCAGATGGAAGTAGAACATGTTCTAAAATTTCAAAATAGGTCTCGCCATTCAGCCTTTCATGAACACGTTCAAGAGACATACATACAAGAGTCGAACTTGTCACCAGTAGTTGTAAGAGTTGGCTATTAGATAGCTATTACATATATCTAATACTCAATTCATAACTAATATTGCGTAAAATCTATATTACTTTAAATTAAAAATACGAAGTAGACCATGAAAATAGAGGAAACAAAATAAAGGGGGAAAAAAGTATATTTTGTCACCGAGCTTTGAACACAAGTCCACCAGTTCTCAAAGCGCGTGCGTTACCTCTGAGCTGTGTTTGCTTGGGGCTCGAATCGTCTACTGGCACATCCATATACACACTGTGACACTGGCCACGTTTTTTAATGGTAACATGACTAATTTATCGTATTCAGGGTACCATGTACCTCATGCCTTATGAAACATGTCATTGGTTGTTTCGGTTATATGTAGAACCACCAATGCGCATAGCACCAGGCAGAAACACGTTTGGGTTTGTTAACAAATTGACAAAGGAAGAACGGCAAGTGCGGCACTTGTTCTCGCACCGTATCAGGAACCAATAGAAATGTGTGTTCGACAGACGATAACATATGCATACCGCTGACACTGTTCGCATATTGCAAATACTGCGCTGCGCTGCGATACTCTGCTCTCAGAGTGCGCTCTATACATACAATAAAATTAGCATTAACATAATTTCTCCACATTAACATGAAGTTAGTACAAGAGTGAGTGCAACACATGAGAACACCAGTGGTTCAGTAATAGGAAGCAAGCAGGCAAGCAGGCACAGAAACCCGTTTCCTATGAACCTGCGTGCGCATGTATAGTAATTTCCCGCTTGTGTTGACAATATGCACCTGATCGACCAACGCCCGCATCCAGTTTCACGTTGACAGAAGGCAAGGTCTTCTTGAAGGTCTACTGCTGTAGCAAACTTTCTTCCTCATTGCATAACAAACACACAAAAATATTATAATGAATTCTTCTACTCTTACGTTGGGCCAGGATATATGCACGGCTATTTACAAATGCTTATGTATGTACTCACACGACTTTCTCTACTCACTCTTGTACAAACACTCCTTCCTCTATGTACTTCATGCTAATACAGATAAACATTTGTACAAATTGTTTTATTATATGTGTATTTTCATCTAGATACAATGTGAATACGAGAACACAGTGATAGTTAAATGTTTACCAACTGGCCGAAACACTCTTCTCAGCGAGTGGCTCACTAGTAGTACTTTTCTCAAATAGGAAGGGCATGTAATGTCAAAGTCATCACATAGTCACCGATTCTTAAAACATTTAACTATCACTTAAATGTACTGTGTTCTCATTTTCACATTGCATCTATAAGGAAATGTATAATAAAACAATTTGTACAAATGTTTATCTGTAGGTATTAACATGAAGAATAAGAGTTTGTAAGAATGGTTAGCACAGAGTTCATGTGAGTAACTCAAATGTCGCTTTATTTCCACAACAATCTGCCCCTATATCATGTACTCATGTACTTACTGGACTGAAAGGTAACACACACCCGCACGTACCCCCGCACGCACACACACATGTAATAACGGGATTCATCCTGTACATATGTAAATAGCCAGTTTAAATATGAATGAAATGTTAGCTCTCTTTGTTCTTGTGGATCCCACATAGAGACGCCACTGGTTGCAGCTTCCTCTACAAAGGTCCTGGTATCGCATCCAGGGCAACTTTATTAACGAATGTGTTATTTGACCGTTGCTGTTTCTAACAAGAGAAGATGGGCTTTCCAAGGCCCTACATGCCAGGTTCATTATGAAGGAACATTTCCAGCGACCCTGGACATGCGCATGTTACCTACACCTCACAAAATAAAATACGCTGAATAATTTTCTGGACAGCTGCACTTCTTTTGTTGTGAAAACTCAAACTCGACATGCTTTTGTTGCTGGCGTATGGTTAATCAAAGGTATTGTATACCAGACGGCAATTATAGCTTAAAGGACATTCACACACGAAACACCAAGGTCAGAGAGTGTGCTCTCATATGACTTTCTCTACTCACTCCTATACAAATGGTTCATTTACGTACAATGTGAATAGAGGAATACAGTACATTTAAATGACTTTCTTAGCACGGACAAGACATAAAACAAGAATAATGACTTTCCACTTGAAAAAAATCTGTGTTGCACTCACATGACTTTCTCTACTCTTGTACTAACCATTCTTACAAACTCTTATTCCTATATCTTCTTCGTGTTAGTTGAGAGAAACATTTGTACAAATTATCGCATTGCTTATTTCCTTGTAGGTACAAGGGGAATATAGTAATGCAGTAGGCTTTGAGCGATAGTCAAATGTTTTAAAGCATTGAGATCCCGTTCTCTTTGCACACTTAACATATACAAATGAATAACGATGTTGCATTTGACAGAAGTATGTTCTCCAAAACTCACACAAATAACAAGGAGTATCTCCGAAATAGTATTTGCACACAAATTGTGTATTTTAACAAGATCTACATTTTTTGTATAGTATAATTTGGTCTATCTCCAGTTAGTTCTTTAGTTATGCAAAACTCATCCAGAGTAAATACGACTACTATCGCCAGAAAATTCAAGATATATATTTCATTTGTCATAAAAATATCTCAAACATATGGCATTTTAATCAAAATCGTTGGAGACATTTTCAAGAAAATCAAAATGTTCGAACAATTCTCCATGTAAAAGGTAATTTAGGGTGGGGCTATTTTCTTCAAAATCTTCGTGTCGCATCCTTGAAAGACACTAAACTTAAAAAAAAACAAACAAACAAGAGAAGGGAGATATGGCTGGTCCTAGACCAATAGCAGTGCATGGATGCCACCACACGACCGTTACTACGTCATCATTCTACAGGTCCAACATACGTCAGATAAATATTGGAATAAGATTAATGTAATTTAATTACGTAACTTCTGCACAACTTGTGCATATTTATTCTATTATTAAAAAGAAACTATAATGTGTGGTTCTGTTAATAAAATACTTAGTAGGATATAAACCATATGGTATAACACAAACTAATATCTGTGAAACACATACATACATGTATTAACCACACGTTACTCAAATGAACATTTTTAATTTTCATGTTTCACACACGTGTATTATATTAAATGATCTAGCCACCTGGTCTGATATTAAAATGTTGTTAAGTTGGGTCGTGTTGGACCGGTATGGGAGACCAAGGACATGGCTAATTGCTCCAGCTGACGACCTTCAACATTGAGGGGATCGAACCTTCTTCTTGTCAAGTCTTCAACATTTACTTCACTGATTCCCTAAGTGGTCTACTAGCCTACCCATACAATCATGGGTACACAAAACAAGGGTGTTGTGTGTGTATTGTGTGTGTTGTGTGCGTGTGTGCGTGCGTGCGTGTGTGCGTGCGTGTGTGTGTGCGTGTGTGTATGTATGTGGCGTGCGTGTGTGTGAGTGTATGTGTGAGTGTGTGAGTGAGTGAGTGTGTGAGTGTGTGAGTGAGTGAGTGTGTGAGTGAGTGTATGAGTGAGTGTGTGGTGTGTGGAGTGTGGTGTGTGGTGTGCGGTGTGTGGTGTGTGGAGTGTGGAGTGTGGTGTGCGGTGTGCGGTGTGCGGTGTGTGGTGTGTGGTGTGTGGAGTGTGGTGTGTGGTGTGTGGTGTGTGGTGTGTGGAGTGTGGTGTGCGGTGTGCGGTGTGTGGTGTGCGGTGTGTGGTGTGTGGTGTGTGGTGTGTGGTGTGCGGTGTGTGGTGTGCGGTGTGTGGTGTGTGGAGTGTGGAGTGTGGTGTGCGGTGTGCGGTGTGTGGTGTGTGGAGTGTGGTGTGTGGTGTGCGGTGTGTGGAGTGTGGAGTGTGGAGTGTGGTGTGCGGTGTGTGGTGTGCGGTGTGTGGTGTGTGGTGTGCGGTGTGTGGTGTGCGGTGTGTGGTGTGCGGTGTGCGGAGTGTGGTGTGCGGTGTGCGGTGTGTGGTGTGCGGTGTGTGGTGTGCGGTGTGTGGAGTGTGAAGTGTGGAGTGTGGTGTGTGGTGTGTGGAGTGCGGTGTGTGGTGTGTGGTGTGTGGTGTGCGGTGTGCGGTGTGTGGTGTGCGGTGTGCGGTGTGTGGAGTGTGGAGTGTGGAGTGTGGTGTGCGGTGTGTGGTGTGTGGTGTGCGGTGTGTGGAGTGTGGAGTGCGGTGTGCGGTGTGTGGTGTGTGGTGTGCGGTGTGTGGTGTGCGGTGTGCGGTGTGTGGTGTGCGGTGTGTGGTGTGTGGTGTGTGGAGTGTGGTGTGTGGTGTGTGGTGTGTGGTGTGCGGTGTGCGGTGTGTGGTGTGTGGTGTGCGGTGTGTGGTGTGCGGTGTGCGGAGTGTGGTGTGCGGTGTGCGGTGTGTGGTGTGTGGTGTGCGGTGTGTGGTGTGCGGTGTGTGGTGTGCGGTGTGCGGAGTGTGGTGTGCGGTGTGCGGTGTGTGGTGTGTGGAGTGTGGTGTGCGGTGTGTGGTGTGTGGTGTGTGGTGTGCGGTGTGCGGTGTGTGGTGTGCGGTGTGTGGTGTGCGGTGTGTGGTGTGCGGTGTGCGGAGTGTGGTGTGCGGTGTGCGGTGTGTGGTGTGCGGTGTGTGGTGTGCGGTGTGTGGTGTGCGGTGTGTGGAGTGTGAAGTGTGGAGTGTGGTGTGTGGTGTGTGGAGTGCGGTGTGTGGTGTGTGGTGTGCGGTGTGCGGTGTGTGGTGTGTGGTGTGTGGTGTGCGGTGTGTGGAGTGTGGTGTGCGGTGTGCGGTGTGCGGTGTGTGGTGTGCGGTGTGTGGAGTGTGGTGTGCGGTGTGCGGTGTGTGGTGTGCGGTGTGTGGTGTGTGGTGTGTGGTGTGCGGTGTGTGTGTGTGTGTATGTATGTATGTATGTATGTATGTATGTATGTATGTATGTATGTATGTATGTATGTATGTATGTATGTATGTATGTATGTATGTATGTATGTATATATATACCTGGAGCACATCCCTCAGTGGGAGGAGGTCCAGACTCTGTTACCGAACACAACCATCTTCAACTTGTATACCTACAAATATCAGTCCAGTTACCTATATCACTTTATTGTTTCCTAAAATGTTATAACAAATACTCAGTTTTGTTCTCATCGTTAGCACAGCCTACTCTTTCATTATATTACAACTCACAACTGTTTACTTCTCATAACCTTGACTCACTCCTCTCACTTTCTCTGTCTCTGATACTCTAACCAGGACGTTACTATCTCACGACGCTTGTTGAGACCTTCTTAGGACGCACACACGCGCTCCCTCACCGCCTCATGCACTGACTCCTTGTACAGAGGGGCTGACGTCACACGTACCTACTTTTGGAGCACCTCTCCACACACACGCACCGCGATGACTCAGCTGGAGGTCTCGAGAAGGCGCTAGAAAAGTTCCTTTTGTTTCTGTTACGTGTTCGCTCGCGTGAGTGTTGTGGGGCAGTCCTTTGACAAGCGTACCGCCAGTGGGGTGGGGCACTGACCACAAGTGGGATTTGGGAAGAAGCGTTACAGAGTGCAAGCATCCGCATCATCAGTCCCCAGCCCTGATATATTACAAAGGAAGCAAATGAAAAAGGGAAGGAAAGGAGTCCGTGGTTTAAAGCATTCGCTTAGCAACAAGGAAAAAGACAAGTGAGAGTCGACGGAGATGAACCCGCGATCCGGGCAGTCTGCGTCTTTACTCCAAGATTTATCATCAAGGAAAGAGTCGCCAGGTTTACTAAATTCCGCACAAACCGGAAAGACCACTTCACAGTTTTCCTGTTGCACTTTGTTTCCTTTAGACGTTCACTTGTCTCTCTGTCATCCGCAAGAGAGCCAAGGTTCAAGTGCAAGGTTCCTTCCTTATTCGAGCAATAGCATTATCTCACACTTCACGCTACACTTAACATGTAGGTCATATTGGCGGGGAATCGAACCCGGCACCTCTCACATTGGAAACTAACATCACACAGGCAGTTTAATATTAACTGTTTCCACTAGGAAATGAAATCGATTTGAGTCCTATCCCATTCTCCATACGATCCGCCTTTCCAAGTTGAATTCAACCCGGAAAGAGATCGATTTGGATTTGTAAGGCTGATCTTTATGTTGGTCACTTGGTTTGTGTTGGCGAACCTGTAACAGTATGCTTTGTGTGAGGTTAGTGAATGTTCTTTATAAGAATAGGTATATTGTGAGATTATACAAACAATGAAAGCGACTTTCTTGTGTTTTACTGCATCACTTGCACAAGGAAACAAAATGACGGTCATGCAGCGCGTTACATTAACTACAGTACCAGTTAGTATTCTTGGCCCGGCACGTATTTACACATAACATAAAATTCGATCCGATCCAACTACTAAGAGGACCAGATCCAAGATTCAGTTCGATCTGAATCCACCTTTCCTTGCAGTATATACGTGTAACCTAGCCAATAAATTCTCCAGTGGAGTGAGTGAGGCCATTAAATTATATTTATATGGACTACTTCATAAATCAAATATGAATTTAAATACATCTGACTCCAAACCTTAAATTATATAAAAATATAACATAAAATATATCCATTACGATCTGTGTAGTTCAGTACTGTCAACTCAGGAAAACGTAACCCAGTAAATACATGTATTTCGATTTTCTCTTGTTTTTCTTCTTCATTAGCTGATTCCCCTCCCCTTATGTAGGACTCACAAGTCAGTGTCTAGAGTCAGACGTCTGTCAGGGAACACAGGAACCTATGTACCAGACAGAGTGAAGTGGTCAGTATGAGAGTGAGGAAGTGATTACCCTCCCCTTATGTAGGACTTACACGACAGTGTCTAGAGTCAGACGTCTGTCAGGGAACACAGGAACCTATGTACCAGACAGAGTGAAGTGGTCAGTATGAGAGTGAGGAAGTGATTACCCTCCCCTTAGGTAGGACTTACAAGACAGTGTCTAGAGTCAGACGTCTGTCAGGGAACACAGGAACCTATGTACCAGACAGAGTGAAGTGGTCAGTATGAGAGTGAGGAAGTGATTACCCTCCCCTTATGTAGGACTTACAAGTCAGTGTCTAGGGTCAGACGTCTGTCAGGGAACACAGGAACCTGTGTACCAGACAGAGTGAAGTGGTCAGTATGAGAGTGAGGAAGTGATTACCCTCCCCTTATGTAGGACTTACAAGACAGTGTCTAGAGTCAGACGTCTGTCAGGGAACACAGGAACCTATGTACCAGACAGAGTGAAGTGGTCAGTATGAGAGTGAGGAAGTGATTACCCTCCCCTTATGTAGGCCTTACAAGTCAGTGTCTAGAGTCAGACGTCTGTCGGGGAACACAGGATCCTATGTACCAGACAGAGTGAAGTGGTCAGTATGAGAGTGAGGAAGTGATTACCCTCCCCTTATATAGGACTTACAAGACAGTGTCTAGAGTCAGACGTCTGTCAGAGAACACAGGAACCTATGTACCAGACAGAGTGAAGTGGTCAGTATGAGAGTGAGGAAGTGATTACCGTCCCCTTATGTAGGACTTACAAGTCAGTGTCTAGAGTCAGACGTCTGTCAGGGAACACAGGAACCTATGTACCAGACAGAGTGAAGTGGTCAGTATGAGAGTGAGGAAGTGATTACCCTCCCCTTATGTAGGACTTACAAGCCAGTGTCTAGAGTCAGACGTCTGTCAGGGAACACAGGAACCTATGTACCAGATAGAGTGAAGTGGTCAGTATGAGAGTGAGGAAGTGATTACCCTCCCCTTATGCAGGACTTACAAGCCAGTGTCTAGGGTCAGACGTCTGTCAGGGAACACAGGATCCTATGTACCAGACAGAGTGAAGTGGTCAGTATGAGAGTGAGGAAGTGATTACCCTCCCCTTATGTAGGACTTACAAGCCAGTGTCTAGAGTCAGACGTCTGTCAGGGAACACAGGAACCTATGTACCAGACAGAGTGAAGTGGTCAGTATGAAAGTGAGGAAGTGATTACCCTCCCCTTAGGTAGGACTTACAAGTCAGTGTCTAGAGTCAGACGTCTGTCAGAGAACACAGGAACCTATATACCAGACAGAGTGAAGTGGTCAGTATGAGAGTGAGGAAGTGATTACCGTCCCCTTATGTAGGACTTACAAGACAGTGTCTAGAGTCAGACGTCTGTCAGGGAACACAGGAACCTATGTACCAGATAGAGTGAAGTGGTCAGTATGAGAGTGAGGAAGTGATTACCCTCCCCTTATGCAGGACTTACAAGCCAGTGTCTAGGGTCAGACGTCTGTCAGGGAACACAGGATCCTATGTACCAGACAGAGTGAAGTGGTCAGTATGAGAGTGAGGAAGTGATTACCCTCCCCTTATGCAGGACTTACAAGCCAGTGTCTAGATTCAGACGTCTGTCAGGGAACATAGGAACCTATGTACCAGACAGAGTGAAGTGGTCAGTATGAGAGTGAGGAAGTGATTACCCTCCCCTTATGTAGGACTTACAAGTCAGTGTCTAGAGTCAGACGTCTGTCAGGGAACATAGGAACCTATGTACCAGACAGAGTGAAGTGGTCAGTATGAGAGTGAGGAAGTGATTACCCTCCCCTTATGTAGGACTTACAAGCCAGTGTCTAGATTCAGACGTCTGTCAGGGAACATAGGAACCTATGTACCAGACAGAGTGAAGTGGTCAGTATGAGAGTGAGGAAGTGATTACCCTCCCCTTATGCAGGACTTACAAGACAGTGTCTAGAGTCAGACGTCTGTCAGGGAACATAGGAACCTATGTACCAGACAGAGTGAAGTGGTCAGTATGAGAGTGAGGAAGTGATTACCCTCCCCTTATGTAGGACATACAAGCCGGTGTGAAGCGGTCAGTATGAGAGTGAGGAAGTGATTACCCTCCCCTTATGTAGGACTTACAAGCCAGTGTCTAGATTCAGACGTCTGTCAGGGAACACAGGAACCTACGTACCAGACAGAGTGGAGTGGTCAGTATGAGAGTGAGGAAGTGATTACCCTCCCCTTATGTAGGACTTACAAGACAGTGTCCAGAGTCAGACGTCTGTCAGGGAACATAGGAACCTATGTCCCAGACAGAGTGAAGTGGTCAGTATGAGAGTGAGGAAGTGATTATCATCTCATACCCTCCCCTTATGTAGGACTTACAAGTCAGTGTCTAGAATCAGACGTCTGTCAGGGAACACAAGAACCTATGTACCAGACAGAGTGAAGTGGTCAGTATGAGAGTGAGGAAGTGATTACCCTCCCCTTATGTAGGACTTACAAGACAGTGTCTAGAGTCAGACGTCTGTCATGGAACACAGGAACCTATGTACCAGACAGAGTGAAGTGGTCAGTATGAGAGTGAGGAAGTGATTACCCTCCCCTCATGTAGGACTTACAAGTCAGTGTCTAGAGTCAGACGTCTGTCAGAGAACACAGGAACCTATTTACCAGACAGAGTGAAGTGGCCAGTATGAGAGTGAGGAAGTGATTACCCTCCCCTTATGTAGGACTTACAAGTCAGTGTCTAGAGTCAGACGTCTGTCATGGAACACAAGAACCTATGTACCAGACAGAGTGAAGTGGTCAGTATGAGAGTGAGGGAGTGATTACCCTCCCCTTATGTAGGACTTACAAGACAGTGTCTAGTCAGACGTCTGTCATGGAACACAGGAACCTATGTAACAGACAGAGTGAAGTGGTCAGTATGAAAGTGAGGAAGTGATTACCCTCCCCTTATGTAGGACTTACAAGTCAGTGTCTAGAATCAGACGTCTGTCAGGGAACACAAGAACCTATGTACCAGACAGAGTGAAGTGATCAGTATGAGAGTGAGGAAGTGATTACCCTCCCCTTATATAGGACTTACAAGTCAGTGTCTAGAGTCAGAGGTCTGTCAGGGAACACAGGAACCTATGTACCAGACAGAGTGAAGGGGTCAGTATGAGAGTGAGGAAGTGATTACCCTCCTCTTATGTAGGACTTACAAGTCAGTGTCTAGAGTCAGACGTCTGTCAGGGAACACAGGAACCTATGTACCAGATAGAGTGAAGTGGTCAGTATGAGAGTGAGGAAGTGATTACCCTCCCTTTATGCAGGACTTACAAGCCAGTGTCTAGGGTCAGACGTCTGTCAGGGAACACAGGATCCTATGTACCAGACAGAGTGAAGTGGTCAGTATGAGAGTGAGGAAGTGATTACCCTCCCCTTATGTAGGACTTACAAGCCAGTGTCTAGAGTCAGACGTCTGTCAGGGAACACAGGAACCTATGTACCAGACAGAGTGAAGTGGTCAGTATGAGAGTGAGGAAGTGATTACCCTCCCCTTAGGTAGGACTTACAAGTCAGTGTCTAGAGTCAGACGTCTGTCAGAGAACACAGGAACCTATGTACCAGACAGAGTGAAGTGGTCAGTATGAGAGTGAGGAAGTGATTACCGTCCCCTTATGTAGGACTTACAAGACAGTGTCTAGAGTCAGACGTCAGTCAGGGAACACAGGAACCTATGTACCAGATAGAGTGAAGTGGTCAGTATGAGAGTGAGGAAGTGATTACCCTCCCCTTATGCAGGACTTACAAGCCAGTGTCTAGAGTCAGACGTCTGTCAGGGAACACAGGATCCTATGTACCAGACTGAGTGAAGTGGTCAGTATGAGAGTGAGGAAGTGAGTACCCTCCCCTTATGTAGAACTTACAAGTCAGTGTCTAGAGTCAGACGTCTGTCAGGGAACACAGGAACCTATGTACCAGACAGAGTGAAGTGGTCAGTATGAGAGTGAGGAAGTGATTACCCTCCCCTTATGCAGGACTTACAAGCCAGTGTCTAGATTCAGACGTCTGTCAGGGAACATAGGAACCTATGTACCAGACAGAGTGAAGTGGTCAGTATGAGAGTGAGGAAGTGATTACCCTCCCCTTATGTAGGACTTACAAGTCAGTGTCTAGAGTCAGACGTCTGTCAGGGAACATAGGAACCTATGTACCAGACAGAGTGAAGTGGTCAGTATGAGAGTGAGGAAGTGATTACCCTCCCCTTATGTAGGACTTAAAAGTCAGTGTCTAGAGTCAGACGTCTGTCATGGAACACAAGAACCTATGTACCAGACAGAGTGAAGTGGTCAGTATGAGAGTGAGGGAGTGATTACCCTCCCCTTATGTAGGACTTACAAGACAGTGTCTAGTCAGACGTCTGTCATGGAACACAGGAACCTATGTACCAGACAGAGTGAAGTGGTCAGTATGAGAGTGAGGAAGTGATTACCCTCCCCTTATGTAGGACTTACAAGTCAGTGTCTAGAATCAGACGTCTGTCAGGGAACACAAGAACCTATGTACCAGACAGAGTGAAGTGATCAGTATGAGAGTGAGGAAGTGATTACCCTCCCCTTATGTAGGACTTACAAGTCAGTGTCTAGAATCAGACGTCTGTCAGGGAACACAAGAACCTATGTACCAGACAGAGTGAAGTGATCAGTATGAGAGTGAGGAAGTGATTACCCTCCCCTTATGTAGGACTTACAAGTCAGTGTCTAGAGTCAGAGGTCTGTCAGGGAACACAGGAACCTATGTACCAGACAGAGTGAAGTGGTCAGTATGAGAGTGAGGAAGTGATTACCCTCCTCTTATGTAGGACTTACAAGTCAGTGTCTAGAGTCAGACGTCTGTCAGGGAACACAGGAACCTATGTACCAGATAGAGTGAAGTGGTCAGTATGAGAGTGAGGAAGTGATTACCCTCCCCTTATGCAGGACTTACAAGCCAGTGTCTAGGGTCAGACGTCTGTCAGGGAACACAGGATCCTATGTACCAGACAGAGTGAAGTGGTCAGTATGAGAGTGAGGAAGTGATTACCCTCCCCTTATGTAGGACTTACAAGCCAGTGTCTAGAGTCAGACGTCTGTCAGGGAACACAGGAACCTATGTACCAGACAGAGTGAAGTGGTCAGTATGAGAGTGAGGAAGTGATTACCCTCCCCTTAGGTAGGACTTACAAGTCAGTGTCTAGAGTCAGACGTCTGTCAGAGAACACAGGAACCTATGTACCAGACAGAGTGAAGTGGTCAGTATGAGAGTGAGGAAGTGATTACCGTCCCCTTATGTAGGACTTACAAGACAGTGTCTAGAGTCAGACGTCTGTCAGGGAACACAGGAACCTATGTACCAGATAGAGTGAAGTGGTCAGTATGAGAGTGAGGAAGTGATTACCCTCCCCTTATGCAGGACTTACAAGCCAGTGTCTAGGGTCAGACGTCTGTCAGGGAACACAGGATCCTATGTACCAGACAGAGTGAAGTGGTCAGTATGAGAGTGAGGAAGTGAGTACCCTCCCCTTATGTAGAACTTACAAGTCAGTGTCTAGAGTCAGACGTCTGTCAGGGAACACAGGAACCTATGTACCAGACAGAGTGAAGTGGTCAGTATGAGAGTGAGGAAGTGATTACCCTCCCCTTATGCAGGACTTACAAGACAGTGTCTAGAGTCAGACGTCTGTCAGGGAACATAGGAACCTA
The DNA here is from genome assembly GCA_030765045.1 of Tenodera sinensis. Taxonomy (NCBI): domain Eukaryota; kingdom Metazoa; phylum Arthropoda; class Insecta; order Mantodea; family Mantidae; genus Tenodera; species Tenodera sinensis. The sequence continues at coordinate 2,549,044 of CM060965.1, read as the reverse complement.
TGTACCAGACAGAGTGAAGTGGTCAGTATGAGAGTGAGGAAGTGATTACCCTCCCCTTATGTAGGACTTACAAGCCGGTGTGAAGCGGTCAGTATGAGAGTGAGGAAGTGATTACCCTCCCCTTATGTAGGACTTACAAGCCTGTGTCTAGATTCAGACGTCTGTCAGGGAACACAGGAACCTACGTACCAGACAGAGTGGAGTGGTCAGTATGAGAGTGAGGAAGTGATTACCCTCCCCTTATGTAGGACTTACAAGACAGTGTCTAGAGTCAGACGTCTGTCAGGGAACATAGGAACCTATGTCCCAGACAGAGTGAAGTGGTCAGTATGAGAGTGAGGAAGTGTTTACCCTCCCCTTATGTAGGACTTACAAGCCTGTGTGAAGTGGTCAGTATGAGAGTGAGGAAGTGATTATCATCTCATACCCTCCCCTTATGTAGGACTTACAAGTCAGTGTCTAGAATCAGACGTCTGTCAGGGAACACAAGAACCTATGTACCAGACAGAGTGAAGTGGTCAGTATGAGAGTGAGGAAGTGATTACCCTCCCCTTATGTAGGACTTACAAGACAGTGTCTAGAGTCAGACGTCTGTCATGGAACACAGGAACCTATGTACCAGACAGAGTGAAGTGGTCAGTATGAGAGTGAGGAAGTGATTACCCTCCCCTCATGTAGGACTTACAAGTCAGTGTCTAGAGTCAGACGTCTGTCATGGAACACAGGAACCTATGTACCAGACAGAGTGAAGTGGTCAGTATGAGAGTGAGGAAGTGATTACCCTCCCCTTATGTAGGACTTACAAGTCAGTGTCTAGAGTCAGACGTCTGTCATGGAACACAAGAACCTATGTACCAGACAGAGTGAAGTGGTCAGTATGAGAGTGAGGGAGTGATTACCCTCCCCTTATGTAGGACTTACAAGACAGTGTCTAGAGTCAGACGTCTGTCATGGAACACAGGAACCTATGTACCAGACAGAGTGAAGTGGTCAGTATGAGAGTGAGGAAGTGATTACCCTCCCCTTATGTAGGACTTACAAGTCAGTGTCTAGAATCAGATGTCTGTCAGGGAACACAAGAACCTATGTACCAGACAGAGTGAAGTGATCAGTATGAGAGTGAGGAAGTGATTACCCTCCCCTTATGTAGGACTTACAAGTCAGTGTTTAGAGTCAGAGGTCTGTCAGGGAACACAGGAACCTATGTACCAGACAGAGTGAAGTGGCCAGTATGAGAGTGAGGAAGTGATTCCCCTCCTCTTATGTAGGACTTACAAGTCAGTGTCTAGAGTCAGACGTCTGTCAGGGAACACAGGAACCTATGTACCAGACAGAGTGAAGTGGTCAGTATGAGAGTGAGCAAGTGTTTACCCTCCCCTTATGTAGGACTTACAAGTCAGTGTCTAGGGTCAGACGTCTGTCATGGAACACAGGAACCTATGTATCAGACAGAGTGAAGGGGTCAGTATGAGAGTGAGGAAGTGATTACCCTCCCCTTATGTTGGACTTACAAGTCAGTGTCTAGGGTCAGACGTCTGTCATGGTACACAGGAACCTATGTACCAGACAGAGTGAAGTGGTCAGTATGAGAGTGAGGAAGTGATTACCCTCCCCTTATGTAGGACTTACAAGTCAGTGTCTAGAGTCAGACGTCTGTCAGGGAACACAGGAACCTATGTACCAGACAGAGTGAACTGGTCAGTATGAGAGTGAGGAAGTGATTACCCTCCCCTTATGTAGGACTTACAAGTCAGTGTCTAGAGTCAGACGTCTGTCAGGGAACACAGGAACCTATGTACGAGACAGAGTGAAGTGGTCAGTATGAGAGTGAGGAAGTGATTACCCTCCCCTTATGTAGGACTTACAAGACAGTGTCTAGAGTCAGACGTCTGTCAGGGAACACAGGAACCTATGTATCAGACAGAGTGAAGGGGTCAGTATGAGAGTGAGGAAGTGATTACCCTCCCCTTATGTAGGACTTACAAGTCAGTGTCTAGGGTCAGACGTCTGTCATGGAACACAGGAACCTATGTACGAGACAGAGTGAAGTGGTCAGTATGAGAGTGAGGAAGTGATTACCCTCCCCTTATGTAGGACTTACAAGACAGTGTCTAGAGTCAGACGTCTGTCGGGGAACACAGGAACCTATGTACCAGACAGAGTGAAGTGGTCAGTATGAGAGTGAGGAAGTGATTACCCTCCCCTTATGTAGGACTTACAAGACAGTGTCTAGAGTCAGACGTCTGTCAGGGAACACAGGAACCTATGTACCAGACAGAGTGAAGTGGTCAGTATGAGAGTGAGGAAGTGATTACCCTCCCCTTATGTAGGACTTACAAGCCAAAGTCTAGAGTCAGACGTCTGTCAGGGAACATAGGAACCTATGGACCAGACACAGTGAAGTGATCAGTATGAGAGTGAGGAAGTGATTACCCTCCCCTTATGTAGGACTTACAAGCCAAAGTCTAGAGTCAGACGTCTGTCAGGGAACATAGGAACCTATGGACCAGACACAGTGAAGTGATGAGTATGAAACCATGGCCGTGTGTATACAAAACACGGCCGTGGTTTGTTTTTTTTTAAAAAAAAATGTCCTTTAAACGCGATTGTACTGGAGAATGAATGAAATTACATGTCGCTTGGAAGCACGGCATTAAGGAAAAAGACACATCTCCGCACAAACCGGAAAGACCGCTTGCTTGTCAGCTCTTCCTACGGTTCAAGGTTCTATATTTAACTACGCACAGCAAGTGTGCACATTTCACCGGGTATCCCCTAAACCAGAGTTTGTGTTTCTTAAACAGACTGACTATTCACTCTCATAAATGAAATATTCTCAACTGCTAACTATAAAATGAGTTCACTAGTCTCTAATGCAGAAGATTTCTCTTTACTCAATTATCTCAAACGTGCTAGTGATCAGTTTGATAACAATATAAATACAAACAACTTTCTTACAAGAGAGTTGTTAAAAGGTATTGAACATAGAAACTTCAGTGGGTCGATAAAATTAAAATAAAGGTTATTGTGAGGTTTTGATACTGTTACTCACACACGCAACCACGCACGCACGCACACAATTTGCTATATTTAATAAACGACTAAGTAACAAGTACTCAAAAAATACTGGTTGTAACCAGATGTGCGATATTCGAGACATCCTTGAAAGAAAACCATCTGTCACACCAAGAAACTTGACTCTCTATGTGAAGTCGTTAACATCATTTAAATATGCCCGATAACATCTTGTGATGTGGACAGAAGTTTTTCACGTTACAGAAGTGCCTTGCGAGACAACAAACGATGTTTTACAGTTAAACATTTTTGCAAAGTGTTTGTTGGGAACTGCAATTTAGCAGTTAATACTAGCAGCCGGACCACTTCTGCTTCAACGTCTAAGGAATACGGGAAACTTTATTTAATATTTACACTAACTGGTCTTGTCTACTGCAAAGGGACTTCAATTGTTTTAATTAATAGTGCATATTTCTTGGCATTATTTTCAAGTTCTTAAGAGCATATTTGCATGCATATTTAAGTGTTTTTAGGGCATGAACTTCCGACCCCTAGTCATCAGCTACTCTGTGGTATTTCACCTACTATATCACCGAGGTTCTCTGAACCTTCAAATCCATCAGACTCTGAACTTCCTCCAGAGTATGCTGATGATGAAATGATTGGACTGTTTTACAAATTCATACGTAGACTCATTGAACCCTTTCTCCCTCTTAATCTGGGCTTTCAATCAAATCTTATAGACCGATAAAACGGACCACGTCCTCGATATCTGCTTTTTTTACATCTCCAAGAAAAAGTGGCTTAATGCATAGCACAGCCTTGGCAATCACACATTGTGACAGGGGTATCCATTCTCCTCAAACGTTATGTGCACTACCTCTGTTCCACCAAACATCACACACTGTGACAGGGGTGTACATTCTCCTCAAAGGTTATCTGTACCACCTCACTTCCACCAAACATCACACACTGTGACAGGGGTGTACATTCTCCTCAAAGGTTATCTGTACCACCTCACTTCCACCAAACATCACACACTATGACAGGGGTGTACATTCTCCTCAAAGGTTGTCTGCACCACCTCACTTCCACCAAACATCACACACTGTGACAGGGGTATCCATTCTCCTCAAAGGTTATCTGCACCACCTCACTTCCACCAAACATCACACACTGTGACAGGGGTGTACATTCTCCTCAAAGTTTATGTGCATTACCTCACTTCCACCAAACATCACACACTGTGACAGGAATATCCATTCTCCTCAAAGTTTATGTGTACCACCTCACTTCCACCAAACATCACACACTGTGACAGGAATATCCATTCTCCTCAAAGTTTATGTGCATTACCTCACTTCCACCAAACATCACACACTGTGACAGGAATATCCATTCTCCACAAAGGTTATGTGTACCACCTCACTTCCACCAAACATCACACACTGTGACAGGGGTGTACATTCTCCACAAAGGTTATCTGCACCACCTCACTTCCACCAAACATCACACACTGTGACACGGGTGTACATTCTCCACAAAGGTTATCTGCACCACCTCACTTCCACCAAACATCACACACTGTGACAGGGGTGTACATTCTCCACAAAGGTTATGTGTACCAGCTCACTTCCACCAAACATCACACACTGTGACAGGGGTGTACATTCTCCACAAAGGTTATCTGCACCACCTCACTTCCACCAAACATCACACACTGTGACAGGGGTGTACATTCTCCACAAAGGTTATCTGCACCACCTCACTTCCGCCAAACATCACACACTGTGACAGGGGTATTCATTCTCCACAAAGGTTATCTGCACCACCTCACTTCCACCAAATATCACACACTGTGACAGGGGTGTACATTCTCCACAAAGGTTATGTGTACCACCTCATTTCCACCAAACATCACACACTGTGACAGGGGTGTACATTCTCCACAAAGGTTATCTGCACCACCTCACTTCCGCCAAACATCACACACTGTGACAGGGGTGTACATTCTCCACAAAGGTTATCTGCACCACCTCACTTCCGCCAAACATCACACACTGTGACAGGGGTATCCATTCTCCACAAAGGTTATCTGCACCACCTCACTTCCACCAAACATCACACACTGTGACAGGGGTGTACATTCTCCACAAAGGTTATCTGCACCACCTCACTTCCGCCAAACATCACACACTGTGACAGGGGTGTACATTCTCCTCAAAGGTTATGTGTACCACCTCACTTCCACCAAACATCACACACTGTGACAGGGGTGTACATTCTCCTCAAAGGTTATGTGTACCACCTCACTTCCACCAAACATCACACACTGTGACAGGGGTATCCATTCTCCACAAAGGTTATCTGCACCACCTCACTTCCACCAAACATCACACACTGTGACAGGGGTGTACATTCTCCACAAAGGTTATGTGTACCACCTCATTTCCACCAAACATCACACACTGTGACAGGGGTGTACATTCTCCACAAAGGTTATCTGCACCACCTCACTTCCGCCAAACATCACACACTGTGACAGGGGTATCCATTCTCCACAAAGGTTATCTGCACCACCTCACTTCCACCAAACATCACACACTGTGACAGGGGTGTACATTCTCCACAAAGGTTATGTGTACCACCTCACTTCCACCAAACATCACACACTGTGACAGGGGTGTGCATTCTCCACAAAGGTTATCTGCACCACCTCACTTCCGCCAAACATCACACACTGTGACAGGGGTATCCATTCTCCACAAAGGTTATCTGCACCACCTCACTTCCACCAAACATCACACACTGTGACAGGGGTGTACATTCTCCACAAAGGTTATCTGCACCACCTCACTTCCACCAAACATCACACACTGTGACAGGAATATCCATTCTCCACAAAGGTTATCTGCACCACCTCACTTCCACCAAACATCACACACTGTGACAGGGGTGTACATTCTCCTCAAAGGTTATGTGCATTACCTCACTTCCACCAAACATCACACATTGTGACAGGGGTGTCCATTCTCCTCAAAGGTTATGTGCATTACCTCACTTCCACCAAACATCACACATTGTGACAGGGGTATCCATTCTCCTCAAAGGTTATGTGCATTACCTCACTTCCACCAAACATCACACACTGTGACAGGGGTGTACATTCTCCACAAAGGTTATGTGTATTACCTCACTTCCACCAAACATCACACATTGTGACAGGGGTGTACATTCTCCACAAAGGTTATGTGTATTACCTCACTTCCACCAAACATCACACATTGTGACAGGGGTGTACATTCTCCACAAAGGTTATGTGTATTACCTCACTTCCACCAAACATCACACATTGTGACAGGGGTGTACATTCTCCACAAAGGTTATGTGTACCACCTCACTTCCACCAAACATCACACAATGACAGGGGTGTACATTCTCCACAAAGGTTATGTGCACTACCTCACTTCCACCAAACATCACACATTGTGCCAGGGGTGTACATTCTCCACAAAGGTTATGTGTACCACCTCACTTCCACCAAACATCACACAATGACAGGGGTGTACATTCTCCACAAAGGTTATGTGCACTACCTCACTTCCACCAAACATCACACACTGTGACAGGGGTGTACATTCTCCACAAACGTTATGTGTACCACCTCACTTCCACCAAACATCACACACTGTGACAGGGGTGTATATTCTCCACAAAGGTTATCTGCACCACCTCACTTCCACCAAACATCACACACTGTGACAGGGGTGTACATTCTCCACAAAGGTTATCTGCACCACCTCACTTCCACCAAACATCACACATTGTGACAGGGGTGTACATTCTCCACAAAGGTTATGTGTACCACCTCACTTCCACCAAACATCACACACTGTGACAGGGGTGTACATTCTCCACAAAGGTTATGTGTACCACCTCATTTCCACCAAACATCACACATTGTGACAGGGGTGTACATTCTCCGCAAAGGTTATCTGCACCACCTCACTTCCACCAAACATCAAATGACCTTCTCTACTCAATTTGTACCAACTTCTCTTATAAACACTTATTCCTATATCTTCATCTTAGCAGAGATAAACATCTCTACAAATTCTCTTATTGCTAATTTTGTTGTAGGTGCAAGGAGGAGACCAGGGTTCTATCCCAAGTAACGGTGGTAGGGATTTTCCCCCGCTGGGCGGTCTGGCACGGGATGCACTCAGCCTCGTTAGGTCCCTGAGGAGCTATTTGATCAAGAAGTAGCGGCCCCTGGTCGCGAACACCGCATAAGCGACCGGCAGAAGCCAGGGCGCTGACAACGTCCCACCCTCCAGTACTGCACCCTGCTCAAGGCGGCTATTGTGGGCATAACTGGAGGACATAGCGGGCGGGCGGGCGGGCGGGCGGGCGGGCTCTGGACCTTGACCCGCTAAGGGCTGTTGCGTCGGGGTTTAGTTCTAGTTTTTAAAAGCAGAACATGGGAATACAATAGACTTTAAATTATAGTCCAATGTTTTTAGAACTGCTAGCTATGTGATGGCTTTAAAATCCCGTTCTCTTTTTATGGCCAAGGCATAAAAAGGCTAATAACGAATTCCTACCTGGGGAAATCGTCAATATCTAAAAATTCAAACCAACCAGTAAGAAAATCTGTAAAATGGAGGACTGCGCAAAGGAAAACGAGTACTTCACATAAACTGTGAACATCAACACCTACCGTGAAGTAATATTTTGTGTATCTCTTACAATTGGCCATTTATTTACAATGAAGAGAACTTCAGAGAAGCTTCACACAAAATTCAATATACCTATCTATACATTTCCTTTGTTATAAAAATATGTTAAACATTGGTATTTTAATAAAAGTCATTTAGAGCCTTGGTTGAGAAAATGATTTCCGAGAAACGTTCCATGTAAAGGAGGGGGTGGGGGTTTCTTGAAAACTTGTGTGGTATCCTTGGAAGATGATGCATTTAAATGTAAGTTTGATATTTCGGCCATTTCTCGTGTTTTAGCTAAGACAAACGGACAGGGAATATGGAATATTTGGGTGGGAAGCATGTGTGACAGTTGCGAGAAGATGACATCAAGCACTTGTGGTTTCCTGGTACATTTGCATCACCTGCTGCCGGGACGTCACATACGAGAAAACTGGTTCTGGGCTTCCCAAAATACAAGTCCAAGAGCAAGGCTCTTTATCTCGCAAACAAATGCTCAAGCTGAAAAACAAATAATGCTGAACTTGCAGCTCTGGGCGGTAGTTCCCTCTTGTCCTACGTCACTACTTAGGTGACAGTGTTTTGTCAGTCCAAGTGACAACAATACTAGCAGTGTTCTAAAGAGGGGGGGAGTTTGTGTTAGCAATACCAGCATTGGTGTGTTAAACAGGTACATAGTAGCATGGTCGTGAGGTGAAGATGTTCAGTACAACTGTTGGGGGATTCACAGCGATGGTGGTAGTGGTATAGGTCGTGAGGTGAAGATGTTCAGTACAACTGTTGGGGGATTCACAGCGATGGTATAGGTCGTGAGGTGAAGATGTGCAGCACAACTGTTGGGGGATTCACAGCGATGGTATAGGTCGTGAGGTGAAGATGTTCAGTACAACTGTTGGGGGATTCACAGCGATGTTATAGGTCGTGAGGTGAAGATGTTCAGTACAACTGTTGGGGGATTCACAGCGATGGTATAGGTCGTGAGGTGAAGATGTTCAGTACAACTGTTGGGGGATTCACAGCGATGGTATAGGTCGTGAGGTGAAGATGTGCAGCACAACTGTTGGGGGATTCACAGCGATGGTATAGGTCGTGAGGTGAAGATGTGCAGTACAACTGTTGGGGGATTCACAGCGATGGTATAGGTCGTGAGGTGAAGATGTTCAGTACAACTGTTGGGGGATTCACAGCGATGGTATAGGTCGTGAGGTAAAGATGTTCAGTACAACTGTTGGGGGATTCACAGCGATGGTATAGGTCGTGAGCTGAAGATGTTCAGTACAACTGTTGGGGGATTCACAGCGATGGTGGTAGTGGTATAGGTCGTGAGGTGAAGATGTTCAGTACAACTGTTGGGGGATTCACAGCGATGGTATAGGTCGTGAGGTGAACATGTTCAGTACAACTGTTGGGGGATTCACAGCGATGGTGGTAGTGGTATAGGTCGTGAGGTGAAGATGTTCAGTACAACTGTTGGGGGATTCACAGCGATGGTGCTAGTGGTATAGGTCGTGAGGTGAAGATGTTCAGTACAACTGTTGGGGGATTCACAGCGATGGTATAGGTCGTGAGGTGAAGATGTTCAGTACAACTGTTGGGGGATTCACAGCGATGGTGGTAGTGGTATAGATCGTGAGGTGAAGATGTTCAGTACAACTGTTGGGGGATTCACAGCGATGGTATAGGTCGTGAGGTGAAGATGTTCAGTACAACTGTTGGGGGATTCACAGCGATGGTATAGGTCGTGAGGTGAAGATGTTCAGTACAACTGTTGGGGGATTCACAGCGCTGGTGGTAGTGGTATAGGTCGTGAGGTGAAGATGTTCAGTACAACTGTTGGGGGATTCACAGCGATGGTGCTAGTGGTATAGGTCGTGAGGTGAAGATGTTCAGTACAACTGTTGGGGGATTCACAGCGATGGTGCTAGTGGTATAGGTCATGAGGTGAAGATGTTCAGTACAACTGTTGGGGGATTCACAGCGATGGCGCTAGTGGTATAGGTCATGAGGTGAAGATGTTCAGTACAACTGTTGGGGGATTCACAGCGATGGTGCTAGTGGTATACGTCGTGAGGTGAAGATGTTCAGTACAACTGTTGGGGGATTCACAGCGATGGTGCTAGTGGTATAGGTCATGAGGTGAAGATGTTCAGTACAACTGTTGGGGGATTCACAGCGATGGTGCTAGTGGTATAGGTCATGAGGTGAAGATGTTCAGTACAACTGTTGGGGGATTCACAGCGATGGTGCTAGTGGTATAGGTCATGAGGTGAAGATGTTCAGTACAACTGTTGGGGGATTCACAGCGATGGTGCTAGTGGTATAGGTCATGAGGTGAAGATGTGCAGTACAACTGTTGGGGGATTCACAGCGATGGTGCTAGTGGTATAGGTCGTGAGGTGAAGATGTTCAGTACAACTGTTGGGGGATTCACAGCGATGGTGCTAGTGGTATAGGTCGTGAGGTGAAGATGTTCAGTACAACTGTTGGGGGATTCACAGCGATGGTGGTAGTGGTATAGGTCATGAGATGAAGATGTTCAGTACAACTGTTGGGGGATTCACAGCGATGGTGCTAGTGGTATAGGTCATGAGGTGAAGATGTGCAGTAAAACTGTTGGGGGATTCACAGCGATGGTGGTAGTGGTATAGGTCGTGAGGTGAAGATGTTCAGTACAACTGTTGGGGGATTCACAGCGATGGTGGTAGTGGTATAGATCATGAGGTGAAGATGTTCAGTACAACTGTTGGGGGATTCACAGCGATGGTGCTAGTGGTATAGGTCATGAGGTGAAGATGTTCAGTACAACTGTTGGGGGATTCACAGCGATGGTGCTAGTGGTATAGGTCGTGAGGTGAAGATGTTCAGTACAACTGTTGGGGGATTCATAGCGATGGTGGTAGTGGTATAGGTCATGAGGTGAAGATGTTCAGTACAACTGTTGGGGGATTCACAGCGATGGTGCTAGTGGTATAGGTCATGAGGTGAAGATGTTCAGTACAACTGTTGGGGGATTCACAGCGATGGTGCTAGTGGTATAGGTCGTGAGGTGAAGATGTTCAGTACAACTGTTGGGGGATTCACAGCGATGGTGGTAGTGGTATAGGTCATGAGGTGAAGATGTTCAGTACAACTGTTGGGGGATTCACAGCGATGGTGCTAGTGGTATAGGTCATGAGGTGAAGATGTTCAGTACAACTGTTGGGGGATTCACAACGATGGTATAGGTCGTGAGGTGAAGATGTTCAGTACAACTGTTGGGGGATTCACAGCGATGGTGGTAGGGGTATAGGTCATGAGGTGAAGATGTTCAGTACAACTGTTGGGGGATTCACAGCGATGGTATAGGTCGTGAGGTGAAGATGTTCAGTACAACTGTTGGGGGATTCACAGCGATGGTATAGGTCGTGAGGTGAAGATGTTCAGTACAACTGTTGGGGGATTCACAGCGATGGTGGTAGTGGTATAGGTCGTGAGGTGAAGATGTTCAGTACAACTGTTGGGGGATTCACAGCGATGGTGCTAGTGGTATAGGTTATGAGGTGAAGATGTTCAGTACAACTGTTGGGGGATTCGCAGCGATGGTGCTAGTGGTATAGGTCGTGAGGTGAAGATGCACAGTACAACTGTTGGGGGATTCACAGCGATGGTATAGGTCGTGAGGTGAAGATGTTCAGTACAACTGTTGGGGGATTCACAGCGATGGTGCTAGTGGTATACGTCGTGAGGTGAAGATGTTCAGTACAACTGTTGGGGGATTCACAGCGATGGTGGTAGTGGTATAGATCGTGAGGTGAAGATGTTCAGTACAACTGTTGGGGGATTCACAGCGATGGTGCTAGTGGTATAGGTCATGAGGTGAAGATGTTCAGTACAACTGTTGGGGGATTCACAGCGATGGTGCTAGTGGTATAGGTCGTGAGGTGAAGATGTTCAGTACAACTGTTGGGGGATTCACAACGATGGTATAGGTCGTGAGGTGAAGATGTTCAGTACAACTGTTGGGGGATTCGCAGCGATGGTGGTAGTGGTATAGGTCGTGAGGTGAAGATGTTCAGTACAACTGTTGGGGGATTCACAGCGATGGTATAGGTCGTGAGGTGAAGATGTTCAGTACAACTGTTGGGGGATTCACAACGATGGTATAGGTCGTGAGGTGAAGATGTTCAGTACAACTGTTGGGGGATTCACAGCGATGGTGGTAGTGGTATAGGTCGTGAGGTGAAGATGTTCAGTACAACTGTTGGGGGATTCACAGCGATGGTGCTAGTGGTATAAGTCGTGAGGTGAAGATGTTCAGTACAACTGTTGGGGGATTCACAGCGATGGTGGTAGTGGTATAGGTCGTGAGGTGAAGATGTTCAGTAAAACTGTTGGGGGATTCACAGCGATGGTATAGGTCGTGAGGTGAAGATGTTCAGTACAACTGTTGGGGGATTCACAGCAATGGTGGTAGTGGTATAGGTCGTGAGGTGAAGATGTTCAGTACAACTGTTGGGGGATTCACAGCGATGGTGCTAGTGGTATAGGTCGTGAGGTGAAGATGTTCAGTACAACTGTTGGGGGATTCACAGCGATGGTGCTAGTGGTATAGGTCGTGAGGTGACGATGTTCAGTACAACTGTTGGGGGATTCACAGCGATGGTATAGGTCGTGAGGTGAAGATGTTCAGTACAACTGTTGGGGGATTCACAGCGATGATATAAGTCGTGAGGTGAAGATGTTCAGTACAACTGTTGGGGGATTCACAGCGATGGTGGTAGTGGTATAGGTCGTGAGGTGAAGATGTTCCGTACAACTGTTGGGGGATTCACAGCGATGGTATAGGTCGTGAGGTGAAGATGTTCAGTACAACTGTTGGGGGATTCACAGCGATGGTATAGGTCGTGAGGTGAAGATGTTCAGTACAACTGTTGGGGGATTCACAGCGATGGTGGTAGTGGTATAGGTCGTGAGGTGAAGATGTTCAGTACAACTGTTGGGGGATTCACAGCGATGGTATAGGTCGTGAGGTGAAGATGTTCAGTACAACTGTTGGGGGATTCACAGCGATGGTATAGGTCGTGAGGTGAAGATGTTCAGTACAACTGTTGGGGGATTCACAGCGATGGTATAGGTCGTGAGCTGAAGATGTTCAGTACAACTGTTGGGGGATTCACAGCGATGGTGCTAGTGGTATAGGTCGTGAGGTGAAGATGTTCAGTACAACTGTTGGGGATTCACAGCGATGGTGCTAGTGGAATAGGTCGTGAGGTGAAGATGTTCAGTACAACTGTTGGGGGATTCACAGCGATGGTATAGGTCGTGAGGTGAAGATGTTCAGTACAACTGTTGGGGGATTCACAGCGATGGTATAGGTCGTGAGGTGAAGATGTTCAGTACAACTGTTGGGGGATTCACAGCGATGGTATGGGTCGTGAGGTGAAGATGTTCAGTACAACTGTTGGGGGATTCACAGCGATGGTGCTAGTGGTATAGGTCGTGAGGTGAAGATGTTCAGTACAACTGTTGGGGGATTCACAGCGATGGTATTGGTCGTGAGGTGAAGATGTGCAGTACAACTGTTGGGGGATTCACAGCGATGGTATAGGTCGTGAGGTGAAGATGTTCAGTACAACTGTTGGGGGATTCAGAGCGATGGTATAGGTCGTGAGGTGAAGATGTTCAGTACAACTGTTGGGGGATTCACAGCGATGGTATAGGTCGTGAGGTGAAGATGTTCAGTACAACTGTTGGGGGATTCACAGCGATGGTATAGGTCGTGAGGTGAAGATGTTCAGTACAACTGTTGGGGGATTCACAGCGATGGTATGGGTCGTGAGGTGAAGATGTTCAGTACAACTGTTGGGGGATTCACAGCGATGGTGCTAGTGGTATAGGTCGTGAGGTGAAGATGTTCAGTACAACTGTTGGGGGATTCACAGCGATGGTATTGGTCGTGAGGTGAAGATGTGCAGTACAACTGTTGGGGGATTCACAGCGATGGTATAGGTCGTGAGGTGAAGATGTTCAGTACAACTGTTGGGGGATTCAGAGCGATGGTATAGGTCGTGAGGTGAAGATGTTCAGTACAACTGTTGGGGGATTCACAGCGATGGTATAGGTCGTGAGGTGAAGATGTTCAGTACAACTGTTGGGGGATTCACAGCGATGGTATAGGTCGTGAGGTGAAGATGTTCAGTACAACTGTTGGGGGATTCACAGCGATGGTATAGGTCGTGAGGTGAAGATGTTCAGTACAACTGTTGGGGGAATCACAGCGATGGTATAGGTCGTGAGGTGAAGATGCGCAGTACAACTGTTGGAGGATTCACAGCGATGGTATAGGTCGTGAGGTGAAGATGTACAGTACAACTGTTGGGGGAATCACAGCGATGGTATAGGTCGTGAGGTGAAGATGCGCAGTAGAACTGTTGGGGGATTCACAGCGATGGTATAGGTCGTGAGGTGAAGATGTTCAGTACAACTGTTGGGGGATTCACAGCGATGGTATAGGTCGTGAGGTGAAGATGTTCAGTACAACTGTTGGGGGATTCACAGCGATGGTATAGGTCGTGAGGTGAAGATGTACAGTACAACTGTTGGGGGAATCACAGCGATGGTATAGGTCGTGAGGTGAAGATGCGCAGTACAACTGTTGGGGGAAGTATAACGTGTCCGTCCACGAAGCAGTCAAATTCGCTAGCATAGCCTTAGTGCACATGCATGTGTAACTATCAGCTTCATGACGAACAAAGTGATGTCGCTATAACTATGCCCATGTGTCAACAATAACTTTCATGGAAACTCAGTGGCGGCTCGTGACTTGTCGCTCTCCACCTTTACTCCCTTTCTTGCTCTAACACACACCACACAATTCTAATTCGAAATTCATATGCACAATTGAGCTCTTAATGTTTTACTAAATGACCAATATCACAAGAACTAATTTTTGTCCAGACACCATTTCTCTCACTTGCAAACAATAAGCACGGAAAACAGCGTCTCATATAAGAATAAACCCGAAAGATTTATCACGTTTAGTTTCGCCATGTTATTCATTTCCACGCTTTCTTAGATTCAAATTTCCCGCTATGTGCAGACACAACTGCATGCAACTTGCTGCCAGAGCACAAACATAACAAAAGAACTATTCCGAACTGAAGTATTGGCCTTAGTAAATTACGACATGAAGAGTAATTATATGCATTTATAATCGCTTAATAAGACTAGATGTAATTATGTTTATAACATTAATATAACTGTCATTTTAACATAGAAGATGGCTACATTATGTTTAGAACCGTAACGTTGGCTGCCTAGTAGGCTCTGCTAAACAACGGGAGAGAAATGCTCGTAGCAAGGAAAACGCAGTGCGCTTGCGCGGTAAGAATCGCATGTGTTGGCCTTGTCGATTATGCTGCCTTAACTCGCCGTACTCTTAAATCCAAGCTTTGCACCGCTCCCCGCGTTCCCCTCGCCAGAAAGCTACCTTCGCCAGTCGCAAAATGCGTCTCAGCTTGTTGACTTATAAATGCGGTGCCATTTGGTAAAGAGGGCGCGGGGAAATTAAACGAGCAAGTTCATACAGAAGAAATTTGCAGAGCCGTTGCAGAGAGGAAGGGAAGGAAATGCGCAAGAATTGTAACGACCTGCTGCAGTCTTTACCTGAGAAGTTGTAACATTATTAAACTCGGCGCCAAATAAGAAGGGGATTGACAGATGTGAAGCACGTGGCGGAAACGCATAAATGAACGGGAGGGGATGGATGCGTCTTAGCAGTTGCCATAGCAACCAAAAGAATAACCAATTAGAGCTAAGGCTTTATAATGGCGTTTCCATAGAAACGGTACACACAAGGACCTTGTTGCCGATATGTAACACGCATGTAACACGTGATTAGCAGGTTGCTAATCAGTAACATGAAGTGCTTTTGTTATGTTCTGTTATCGCTGCATATAAACAAATAGTGCTGCAGGCTGCAGCCCGAGCTTGCAATGCTTGCATCAGTTAAGAGATTACTTGTATGTTGAGAAGTTAGTTTGTATTATTCTAATATACGGTTATTTGCCTTGTGTTTACGTCTGTCTGTGCATCTGTGCGTGTGTTGAGAGCTTTTGCATTTGTGCTAACGCTTTTAATTTTTGTTTAACAATGTCAAAAAATAGTGACAAAGATAGTGCTGCCAAACGAAAAATTGAACGTACTCGCGAACCGAATAAAACTGTGTTTGGTAAAGGTATCCCAATTAAAGGACAAGCGCGGGAAATAATATGCTCTGTTAGGGAATATTTCGAAGAGGAGAAATTGAACGGGGGACCTCTTATTCCAGTCCCTAAGGTAATTGATAGAACCTCGCGTGCTGTAGGAATACTATAGTTAAAATTGGGAAAGAAAAGTACGACAAAGAGGGAAATCAGGCGTCAGGGCCTAAATTGCAGTAGTAGCAAATACAACAGTGATGCAAGTAATTCGGATATTAGCGGCATTGTCCCATTAGAATAAGCATCAATATTTCACAGGTATGTTTCTTTTGTTAACGCAAATATTTAGGCATATAAAATTGCAATTCTGTCATTTGAATGCAGATTCAATCTTTTATTGTTGTCTTTGCATACGAATATAAATAATATGGGCTCAACATTCCAGCCGCAGTGCAATCTTCTTCGTACACATAATCATATCGCGGTTTGTCGTGGTTGCGATAAGCGGCAACGTCGCTTCTCCCACACTGCAAACTGTCAATCCCTTTCTTGGTTGGCGCCGACCTTACTTCAAGTTGAAGCCCCAAATACATCACTGTCACTACTTTCTGTAACTCTTCCTTTTCTTGTCACAAGTTTACCCATGCTGATGAACAGTAGAACACCGAGTTGCGAGGAACAACTGAATACTGCAAGCTGAATGCTGAATGCCAAGCCAACTAATGAACCTGAGAACTGTTTATTGTTTAGATTACTTGCGATATGATACTTTTGCTTACTCACAACTCGCACTCATGCCATGTGCAGTCTGCATCAAAAGTGTTCCGTGTCTTCTTGTACTTTCCAAGACCAGTATTAGTAAGTAGAGTAAAAAGAAAAAAATACTTCCCTGGCAGGGAAAGAGCCCATTACACTTGCATTAGATTTTTCACTTTCTCTACGACGTACATAAAGCGTTACTGGCTTCCCCACGTGGCTTGCAGGAGTATCATACAGTCCTTCCAACACATGCGTGTCATCCTACCTCACACAAGCCAGCCTTGACCGTAGGTACAGGGATGTGCATGTGCCAGTAACCGTCACAGATTGGCTTCCCCACGTGGCTTGCAGGCGTATCATACAGTCCTTCCAACACATGCTGTGGTCTGACTCTACCCCACAGAAGCCAGCCTTGGCCGTAGGTACAGGGATGTGCATGTGCCGGTAACCGTCACAGTAACCAATAACCACAACAAAAGCTACCGTACAAATGAAATACGTATTTGCGCTCTGGCTAAAAGAGAAAGAGCATCAAGTTTGTGATACAGACTGGTAGCAGGGACGCTGCAAGTTTAAGGGGAAAGCTTGATGCGTGCCCAGGTTCGCCCCTCAGAGAACGATACAAAATCCGCTTTTGTCCAGAACGTCGTGCATTTCACTTTCTCTACTCTTGTACTAACCATTCTTACAAACTCTTATTCCTATATCTTCTTCGTGTTAGTTGAGATAAACATTTGTACAAGTTATCTTATTGCTTATTTCCTTGTAGGTACAAGGGGACTATGAGATACAGTAGACTTTGAGCGATAGTCAAATCATTTAAAGCTTTGAGATTCCGTTCTCTTTGCACACTTAACATATAAAAACATGAACAACGATGTTCCATTTCACGAAAGTTGGAAGTTTTCCGAAACTCACACACATAACAAGGAATATCTCCGAAATGGCTCAGTCTACAAAAAAAAATATTTAGACAAATTGTATGTTTCAGCGAGATCTACATTTGTTGTATAGTATTATGTATGATATTTATTCACTTTAAATTAACACATGCTTGGATATGAGAAACATTCAGCCTAGGCTCTTATCCATCCAACACAATTTCTTACACATGTATACATTTTGCTTCTCTATAGCTATTTAACATATAACACAAACATTTTAAGTCTGTTCTCTATGTACATGCCAATTCCATTGTTTCTCAACTCTACTTAAAAACTGACCTCCTTTCTCTCAATGCTGTTCTCCTATCTCTGCTGGCACTCTAGTAAGATTTTGTCTATCTCTTACGGTTTACGAACTATTCAAAAGTCATCCAGAGTAAACAGGACTACATAGGCTATAGCCACAAAATTCAAAATATACATTTCATTTGTCATACAAATATCTTAAACATGTCATTTTGATAAAAATCCTTAGAGCCATTTTCAATAAAATCAAAATTTTCAAAACATTTTGCGTGGAAGAATTTTCTCCAAAATCTTCGTGCCGCATCCTTAAAATATATTGAACTTAAATACCAACTTTAGTTTTAACCGACTTTACATTTTTGAGTTATGCTGTTCACACGAACGCACACATTGACCTTTTTCTAAAAATGCTTTTTTTTTTATTCAAGGGGCCTCAAAACATATATTTCCGGTGAAATCTCGATATCCAGTTTTTGGGTAGAATACAATACTTCCTCTGCTTACTATACGTGGTAGAGAAAGTAAAAATGAAAATTTGTAAATCACTACCACTTCAAAACTAAACTTTAACTGTAAACTGTAATATACATTACAATAGATCAATTGTAACAAATAAGGTAAATCACCATCACATGCAAAGTCAAGATTTTACGTTTACTATGACGGATTGTGTAACAGTTGCAGGCAGCATGGAAGGCTATTACACATGTTATTGACAATAGTAACATCGTTTTAAGCTATTTACTGGTCTGTGGTCATGCACAACGTTTGTTATGAAGGTAACACAATATTATGTATGCATTCACCAACAAGAGTAAGAGTTTTTTCAATTTTAAATAATGCCCTAAAGGAATGATGGGACCCAACACCACAAATAAGGCATGCAGACCTTTTTTGTAACATGAACACTTGCTTGCTGTCTGCTGAATTAACCCAGAAGATAACCCCATATCTCAGCAGGGAGTGGAATTAGTCAAAATATGCTGTTCTTAAAACAATTTTGTTAAACGTTAACATACCTATGTAAGTATTGCCGTAGTTTATCAGCATCAAACCAAAAGCCTGTTAGGTACTTATTTGCTTGATTTACCACATGTAAATACATGCTTGCTAAGATATACAGCAAATTGCTGATGAAAAGAGCTTTGTAAGAACTGCAGGCTCAGAATCATTGCTTTCCTGGACTCTTCATTAAGTAACATTAGAACCAAATTACAGACATGTTCTTGAACACGTAGAAATTCAACTTGTGTACAACAGATTGTGATCCATGCTGTAAAATAAGTGAGCTAAAGCAAAACATGCTGGGCTATGTCGCACGTCTACCTTCCTAAACCCAAATTGGGAAGGTATCAATGTCATTCGACTCCAAGGAACATGCAACAGTATTATGCACAGTTCTGTACATGACCTTAATAAATGCAGTACAATTACAAGTTTCATTCTTTCTGAAAACATTTGTTCAAAAGGAATGAATGGACGGTTAAATATAAATGAAACTGGGGATCTTGCCAAAATCTACTATTATGGATACCTATACCTACCTGAAAATTGCTTAGGATTCCGTAGATGTTCAAGCAAAACATCCAAGTTTGTGTATTCAAAATGTAAAACACCGACACTGGTCGTACAGAAACCGTGCTCCTCAAATTTCTTTTTGTATGGATCCTCTTCATCATCTACTCCATCAGAAGGGGCTTTAAAAATCAAAACCTCTTTCCTGCCTAAATTCATAGACATTAATTACAATACCAAATTCAAAAGGGAAGGTTAACCCTAAAAATCAGCTGGTCACCTTCCCACATAAACACCAAACACGTGTTCAGATGTTATGTAAACTGCCAAATTCAGATGTGCCAACATGGTGCTTTTCGCACCAAACGATCTGGCGAAACACCGTGAAAGTTCCAACGCTGCAATTACGAGCATATGTTGTCATTAGTGTAATTAACTTATTATATTACCCAAGAAACTATCATTATCGCAAACAAAAGTTCAAAAATGTTTGGTGACTAAGAAATGGCATTTAATAGATGATGCAATTCTAAGGATCTCCTCAATAATCTGGTAGTTAAGCTAGAACTGAAGTTGGTGACACTGGTACTACGCATTCGTCGATTCATTCATTTTCACAGAGTATGTCGTAACATTGACGTTTACGAAATTTGCTGACGTCTGCTTTCACGTGCCAAAATGACGTCCTAAACCGAATTAGAAATAAAGTATCAAATTGTTTAAATTTAAGATGTAATATTCAAATAAAATTAAACTGATTCAGTAGGATTTGATGTTATAAAACGGTACATTGATAGAATGACTTGGTAAGTAACGTGGGTATAACGAATTCACTAAAAGCCCAAGCAGGCGAGAATTGAGATACAAATAAAATTAGCATATATTTGTCTTTAGGGGCTGCATATTGCAGCTTAACCCATTTTTTAACCATTAATGGTAAAAGTGTAGAAGTAGAATTATCTTGTAGGCACTATGGGATATCACAGTTCAGTTTAGTGATCGACAGGTCGGCAGATGTGCTCTTTTTCCATTATTTTATTTAGTTAGCTTTATATGTTGCAGCTGCTTTCCTTTTATATCTACTATGTAGATATATTCAATTCGATCTGCATATCATTTGTACCATATTTGAAGAATAGAAAAGTTGAGTTTTTAAAATTATTATTAGCTTGGTCATCTCCTTCTGATATCAGATGATTATTTATACACTTTTGAGAGTTAGGAGCAAAGATGTATATTTAACAACTTTTAAAACTTTGAACAACATTTGCTTTTCCACCATGCACATCAGAATGTTTACAGACTCAGTCACTTTGTGTGCTTATTAAAGTGCATGTGATGGTGTTTTCTTTATCTAACACACATTTCCTTTTCATTATTTTTATCACACAACCATGTTTGATCAAACTAGTGCAATATGATGGAATAATTGATTTCAAATGAATTTAGCTCTTGATGCTGATCATGATAAATATTGCCAATTGCAAATTAAAACCAATGACAAAGAATATCTCAGAAATAGTGAACTCCCCCCCCCCCCCCCCCAAAAGAGAGCTGACATAAATTGAGTTCAGTGCCCAGAGTAGTGTGAGAATTCTGAGATTTTTAAAACTACTTTTGCATGTGTTTCATCTTGAATTTTAAAAATTATTCTTGTTGCTCTTTTTGTTAATCTAAATATTGTAAATATCCTGGAATTGTATTGTTTATACACAGGAATCCGTTACGAAAGACTTACCTGACAACAAAGCCCAGTCCAGCACCTCAGATATTATCAAAAACCGATGAAAGGGCTCTGGAAATTATATTTCAAAGGCTGCAGAAGTAAGTAAAAATTGTTTATTGTAGTTATTAAACCTAGAATAGAATAAAAGGGCATTGTTGACCTGAGATAATAGAGTGCTTACTCTATATCCTTTGTTTATAGTACTCACACATGTCACTAACAAACACTGCCATCGTTATGCAAATGAGAGGTATAGAATCCAAACTCAAAGCATTGCCAAGGGTTTGAGGGCCCTAAGCTGCAACTGTGAAGTGTAGCTGAAACGACAATGTATTTAAACCCCAACTTAGTGGGGGACGGTGAGGAGAGGTAAAATTAATAATTGTAATACACTTTTGAACATTGTGTTGTATGCTGGCCCAATTTGACCTTCTCAAAATGCTTGAAATAGAAGTGACGCAATACCTTGGTAAGTGTTTAGGGAGTTGCACTTATTTAGTGCAGTAAGTAGCATCTATATGCCCTTCCCCGGGGCTTACTGAGGTTACATTACGTTAACTCTAAGTTTTATTAAAAATTATTTGTTGTTTAACGATGCTGTCAATTGCGAGGATCACATCAGCGTCGCCGGTGTGCCGGAATTTCGTCCCGCAGGAGTTCTTTTACATACCAGTAAATCTACTGATATGAAGCTGTCATTTTTAAGCACACTTAAAAGCTATTGGTTTGGGCCGGATTTGAACCCGCAACCGGGATCATTAGGTCAGCGTCTAACCAGCTGAGCCACCCAGACCGACAGCTCTATGTAAGCAGTTGTAAGTGACGTCAACAGGTGAGGGTGAAATTGGGTCAGCACAACTACCATTAACACACAAGTGCAGTGGTAATGCTGTTGCTTACTGGGTTCGATTCCCAGTACCAGTATAGGGATTTGTTCCTGCTGGGAGACTTGGTCCAGGTACACTGAGCCTCGTTAGGTCCATCGGCGGCCATATAATCGGCCAAGAGGAATGACACCTGTAATGGGTAGAGGGGGGTGATGCAGCAGCCAGGTGGTACTAGCTAGCACTCTTAGGTACATACATGTAAGTAACTGATGTTTAATTGTGCTATAAACAGGGCGGGTGGGTTAGAGGATCTCTTTAATGTTAAAGCTTTATTTTCTCCAGCCAGCTAAGAAAGATTGAAATACAATATTAGGATGTCAAACAGAAAAAGTTTTCCATGATGATAAACATGTCATTATATTAGGTAAATATTTATTTGGTGTAATTATTGTACCTCGGGTGTGTAGCAGTGTTGCATAGAGTCAATGTTCTGCAAACCCTCCCCCCCCAGCAACCTGGGTATGACCATCTTCCTGCCATTGTGACTATCAGTGTAAATGAGAAGCAAGTTGTTCTTGTTGTTGATCACTCCCCACTCATATGAACGGAAATGCTCAGGAAGTTTGTGATATGCATAACATCCCACCCCCCACTCCCATCTAATTTTACTTACAAGTAGATACATTCTCGTACTGCTTTATACTCCATATTGCCCTTTTTCCTCTTTTCATATTTACTCAATGTTGCTACCTTCTTAAATACCACTATTTGCGTTTTGTCCTGATTTACTCACAACAACTTACAGTAATGCAAAACTTAAAAATTTAATAGTATTGAGAAACTATCAAAGGTTTATGTTATAGTTTATCTCACCAAGTGTTGAGGTATTGATGGTATCAAGGTCCCATCCCTCGTTTTAGCCATTCTTGGTTCAATTCCCATTTTACTCTTTCCTTGCAATGTTTAACGGGAAGTTCTCTCAAACACAAACAGCCAGGATTCTTGGAGGGGGCATTCCTAAGGCATCTCTCTCCCCTAAGTCATTAATTTTAATGAGGATGGAACGTTGTAGAAAATAAAAGACCAGGAGTCTGTGTGGTCCAGAAGGGGAAGTTAAAAAAAGCAGAAGGGAATTTGGGGTTCAGAAGATAGTGTCATCTTCCATGTTGGACACTCAAAGGTGCCCCATGACCTTCATTAATACCCTTAGATCAAGTTAACCGACCACCACTATGTGTGTGGCCAGCACTGAGCAGCCAAGTACGACAACAATGCCTGGCACCACTGCCACAAACCTATCTTGTAAATTCCCTGCCCCTTTTTTTTCTGGGGGACTACTTTATCTCTTTGGTTAACCATTACTAGAAATGTTATATGGAATTCTTTTAAAAAAAATTAGTTTTGTAATTTTGAGTTGTTTTTTGTATATTTGCAGTGTGGAAGAAAGCAGCAAAAAAATGCAGAAGGAAATGAAGAAGTACTTGGAGAATGTACAAAACTCTTCTAAAGCAGAGCAGAAGATCACGTCAGAACTGAGTTCAAGTGCACTCTGTCATCAGAACTGCAGTCTGCGGAAGCTGGTTGAGGATTATCATTCTGTAAACACCCAGGTGTGCATATACTCACATGAAGGGATGGGGTGGGGTCTTACTTAACATAACATAAACAGTACCTTTAATTAGCGACTCGAAGAAAAACATTCAAGTCCTGTTACATTACATTTCTATCTATTTAAATATGAGAATCATACTGAAAGTTGTGACCAACCCATTGCTAAAACTGAAATTTCAACAATATAACAAAAGCAACAACAAGGAGGTCCTAATCTACACACTTCACAGCACTTGTTGCCATATTGTGATGTCATTATCAGGGAAAGGATTTATATGTAAATACATATTTATTATAAAGCTAATATCATTTATATTTTGCATTGCCATTATGTTTCACAATGTGTAGAGTTGAAAAATGCTGTTTTTATTTTCCATATTTCTCCACATTTTACAATTTAGTACATATTTTAATTAATTTCCATATATTTTCCATATTTCATATAAAACAGCATATCTTAATTCCATTAAAATACATTTCAACAATGAAGTTTTAAACATTCCTTTCAAATCAGAGCTATTTGAAAATTAACGGTCCTCAACAATAGGAAAGAAAGTCAGACACTGTATTACGCGTCAGAATACTGTCGTGAACCCATTGTTGTGACTGCCGGCCAACGTGCACAAAGAGACAGATAGTGCAGCGCGGAGATAAAAGCCTTGCCAAAACAAATAAAGATAACTGGAAGGCACAGCACGGAGATAAAAAGATTTTCGAAACAGATAAAGGTAGATAACTGGAAGGTTCTAGTGCCGTCTTGTTTGTTACATGAAAATACCAGTAATTTCTCGAACAGTGAGTGGAGCTATAAAAGAAGCCGCAAATTGCTAGTGAGGAAGAGTCGAATCGGAACTGGTTCTTGTGCCTGCAGCTGTTATGTTACGTCATCTTGCTGCCAAGGGCTGCAAATTGGACTTTTAATTCTGCAAACCCACAAAGTCACAATACACATTGATGGAGTTCATTCTATAAAGACAGTAAACATGCCAAAAGTATCACATCCAGTCACTTTAAAATTAAAAAGTTACATTTCAGAATTTAAAGATGATGGTTTATCAACAGGCAATAAAATATTCTTTTGTAATTTCTGTCAGTGTGCAGCATCTTCTACTCAAAAGTTCCTGGTGCAACACCATATTCAAACTAGTAAACATCAGTCTAACAAACAACGAAACTCCAAGCAGAGACAATTGTTTTTAACAGAACCAACAACATCGAATGCAAGGTCCGAGTTCAACATCAAGCTGTGCCGTGCTCTCGTCTCTGCTGACATTCCTCTCTACAAACTGAAAAATGAGATCTTCAGGGAATTCCTTCAGGAATATACTCAACATAGAATCCCGGATGAGTCAACGCTTAGGAAGACATATGCTCCAACCATCTACCATGAGACAGTACAGAAGATAAGAGATGAAATTAAAGATGGTCCAATTTGGGCTTCTATCGATGAGACTACTGACAAAGAAGGTAGGCTTGTTGGCAATGTAGTTATTGGTTTGTTAAGTGAACAATATTCTCAATGGATTCTGTTACATTGGGATGTTCTAGAAAAGTACAATAACAAAACTGTAGTTAAACTTTTCCACGAAGCTATGGGTATCCTCTGGCAACAGGGTATTGTGTACGATAATGAGTTACTCTTTATTAGCGATGCTGCCCCTTATATGCTCAAAGCTGGACAAGCATTATCTGTAGTTTATCCTAAAATGATTCACTTAACGTGTGTGGCACATGCATTTCATCGTGTCACAAAAGTGATAAGGAGCAATTACCCCAAAGTAGATTTGTTGATTTCATCAGTGAAAAGTGTTCCTCAAAGCTCCCAGTAGAGTTAATGCGTTGAAAGAAATGTGCTCTGATATTCCATTGCCACCAAAACCAAGTTTAACTAGATGGGGTACTTGGCTGGAAGCGGTTGAATATTATGCCGAACATATAGACTCTATTAAGAATGCTCTACTTGCATTGGATTCTGAAGATGCAGTCTCAATTGATACTACGAAAACAGTTGCCTGTGACATAAGTGTGATGAATGACTTAACTTACATTAAGAACACATTTTCATGTATCATAAAAGCACTCAAAAGTCTCCAAAATAGGCACCTTTCACTTCCTGAAAGCTTTGAAATTATAAATAGCACTGTGGAACAATTGAATCGTGGCAGAGGTGAAGTTGCAGATGCAGTAAGAGCTAAGGTGGACCCTGGATATGAAGAGCTAAGAAAGGTTGTTGCTGTGATGAGTGATGATTCAACAATGAAGGTAAACTTGGACTTGTCCCCAGCAGACATCATGAAATTGAATGCACTAGTTACTTCTGCTGATGTTGAACACAGTTTCAGTCAGTATAAATCTGTCCTCGGAGACAATAGAAGATTAATTTCTTAGAACTTTAAAGAAATGTTTGTAACCCATTGCTATTATAACAGACAATAGAAATTGTGTTTTGTTTGAAGTTCACATAATAATTTAAAGAAAAGGTATGTCCATTATTATATTCTTTGGTTAGTTTTATTAAAATATATCAATATTTAACATAGATAGTCACTTGTTTTATAATTATAAGTCTATATTTAATTTGGTAAAAATAACTGCATATATATTTACATATTTCACACATATTTAGTCCATACAATTCCTTTCCCTGGTCATTAGCTTCTATCATGTGACCACAACTGAACATCAGTGTTTTGTTTCAACAGTGTGTTATTGAATTGCTTGTACGCTTGTATAGCTTTGAGAATGAGTTGGAGTCAACTCGAAACTTTAGTCAGCTTTGCACCAAGAACGTGCAATAATACTAAGATAAGTGAAGTTTTTAGTTTCTAATTTGTTCTTACTTTAGAACCCTTTATGGGAGTTCATCAGCTCACCGCTAGATGTCAGCCCGATCAATCATACATCAAACAACATCTACTAGAACAAGTTGGGCAATTCTGATGATGGGAGCAAGTTAAGCTCTTGAAACTGGTCTAGTCTAATTGCATGTAAATGATGTTAAGTGTTTCGATCCGACTCAGCTTTCATTATAACACAGTTGTCTGTTTTATTGTTAACATAGTTTACGGTTTGTCATGACCTTGAAACTCACAGCTGACTTCAGCGATACACTCATTAAAACCTGCCTTCTCTCAACACTACACTCGCTCATATAGCAGAGAGTCATGTAGCACCAATTTTTTTAAACTTCTTGTAAACAAGCCCAGGACATGAACAGCTTCTAGAATTTTGTAGAATCAGTGTTTGTTCCAGCACACTCCATTGTTACCTTGTTTACGTGCCATGCAATGGGTAACATAGTGAATTTCGGCTGTCTTCGATACACAGCTGGTGTCACACTAAACCTTGACAAACCATAAATGATGTCCACTATATCCAGACACTTTTGAAGCTCTACTGTGCATTGCACTATAAAGACTGGAGAGTAGGTCGTCCTGCAACAGGATAATGCATTTTCTCACACTGCTTCTGTCGCTGTGGAGAAGATCAAGACATTCTTCCACATCCTCCCTGCAGTCCTGTCTTGGCACCTTTTGACTATCTTTTAGGTTCTATTAAGGAACAAGTGTGATTTCAACACTATGGGACAGTGGAGGATATTGGGAAAATAGTGTATTAGTGTCTTTGGGTAGCTGGAATGTAGTTATTATCATAAGGATACTTTCAAATTTGCAGATCAATAGGAAAAAGATGTGCAAAGAAATAGAGACTATATTGAAAACTGACAGAAAAGTGTGTAGAAGACGATGTACTTGGTTTGTCCAAAAAATAAAGATTAAAATGTTTAAAAATTGTTGCTCACAAGTTTCTGTATAACCTTCATACATACAAATTTTCTGTTTATGAAATTAGATATTTTCTACTAGTGTGGAAACCAGGTTGTGAAATGTAGTAACATATTTTTTGTGACAGTTGACAGATTCTGGCAAGGAACTATCATTGGTGTGTCAACGTACCTTCCAGGAGCCCCTCAAGAGGTATGGTGGTCTATTCAACTCTATTGATGCAGCATTTCATCGTCGCGAGCAGCTTGTACAGGAATGGAGGAACTTAATGGTGAGGGTTAAGAAGCTAGAGGAACGCGAGAGAACGGCCAGCAACGTGGTGAAGCTGGAACGAGAGAAACGTGCCCTGGAAGTTGCCTCGAGAGAGTTGGTTGCTTATCACATGAGTCTCTTGTCTGAGACCTCACAGTTCTACGAGAGGCGTGTGGATTACTTGAGACCAACACTACAAGCACTGCTACGAGCGCAACTAGAGTACCACGGGAACACTACAAGACTATTCACACATCTACTGCCAATCCCCATGCCCAATACTTCGCCTACATCAGCCTGCATTTCAGATGCAGAGTACCAGGCAAGGCTGCGAACCCAGTTCAACAAGATACGGACATTATCTATTGTTAAGACTGACAAAGGTAGCAGCACTGCAGGATAGCATTCAGCCAGGGTGCGAACCCAGTTCAACAGGATATGGACATAGTCTATCGTTAAGACTGACAAAGATAGCAGCACTGCAGGAAGCATCCTACTGCCAGGGTACGAACCCAGTTCAAATGGAAGACTGACAAAAGCAACACACTGCTACTAAACTAGTTCAATAGCCTAACAAACGAATATGCATTAACACAATTTGTATACAGTGTGTCCGATAAGTCCCCGTACCCCTGTATTGTATTATTGTTGTTGTTATCATTATTATTATTATTATTATTATTATTATTATTATTATTATTATTATTAATCGTCATCAGTATTATCATTGATGAGTACATATGTATAAATTAAAATTGATAATAAAATGGAATATTTACAAGAACAAATGATGGATCTAGTGGATTGTTGTGCGGTGTGCCTCTTGGACATGTTGTGAGTAGTGTGTCAAAAGCTCACACTTCATTTGTCCTGTATCACCAACAGCACAAGTGAAATACATAAGGAGCACGGGGACTTCTAAGACACACTGTAGGGAAGTAAGAAATGTCATGTATTCTCTGTGACCAGCTTTATAAATATCTTGACTATCTTGGAAAACAGCCAAATGTAGACAGGAAGATCAAGATGAAACAGTTGGCGGTACTTCCAAAGACTGGGGTGGTACCGTGGTCAAGCTGTTAGACCGTTTGATTCTCACCAAGGCAGCCTGGGTTTCATCCCAGGGACCCACCTGTGGTATTCGTGGTGGACGAAGAAGTGCCTGGATGGGTTTTCTCCAGTTTCCCCCACCACTCATTCCTCCATAAGTTCGTCTGCTGCCCAGCAGGCACTTGACCCTAGGCACAGGCGTGTAGGTCTTAAGGAGTGTTAGTCTTCCATATGGGAAGGGTAATCAGATAAAGAAGAAGAAGAATAGTTACAGACAGAATAGGAAAGTTATTAAAACAAGTGGATATCAAGCTTATACAAGATACCCACTAAACTCTCAGATTTGTGGTTAATGTAAACGATAAAGTACCACCACGTAATATACCAGGTGTTTATGAAATACCTTGCAGCTATGGCAAAACATATATAGGTGAGATGGTTCATTCTGTGAAGGAACAATCACAGGAGTATATACATCAATGACATAGAGAAACAAACTGTTGCCCTACATGCTCAGGAAACAAAACATACAATATTGATCAAACCAAAGTAGTGACTAGAGAAAATAGATGGCAACCTAGGAAGAAATTACATGCTGTCCACAAAACTTCAATAACAATGGTGGGATGTATGTTGTTAAACCCTAAATAAGTGATACCTAAGAAAAGTGAAACCTAAATGTAAGCAAAACTGTGGTTGACGGCCATACAGAAAACAAAAAGAAAGGTTAGTTATGCACTACGATATCTGTGCTGTATTGCAGTGAAAGAACAATGCAGTGGATACTTGACCAATCGCAGCTCACCTCCAGCTGCTGCAGTGCAGAGAACACCTGGCCAATCGCAGCTCACCTCCAGCTGCTGCAGTGCAGAGAACACCTGGCCAATCGCAGCTCACCTCCAGCTGCTGCAGTGCAGAGAACACCTGGCCAATCGCAGCTCACCTCCAGCTGCTGCAGTGCAGAGAACACCTGGCCAATCAGAGCTCACCTCCAGCTGCTGCAGTGCAGAGAACACCTGGCCAATCAGAGCTCACCTCCAGCTGCTGCAGTGCAGAGAACACCTGGCCAATCAGAGCTCACCTCCAGCTGCTGCAGTGCAGAGAACACGTGGCCAATCGCAGCTCACCTCCAGCTGCTGCAGTGCAGAGAACACGTGGCCAATCGCAGCTCACCTCCAGCTGCTGCAGTGCAGAGAACACCTGGCCAATCAGAGCTCACCTCCAGCTGCTGCAGTGCAGAGAACACCTGGCCAATCAGAGCTCACCTCCAGCTGCTGCAGTGCAGAGAACACCTGGCCAATCAGAGCTCACCTCCAGCTGCTGCAGTGCAGAGAACACCTGCCCAATCAGAGCTCACCTCCAGCTGCTGCAGTGCAGAGAACACCTGGCCAATCAGAGCTCACCTCCAGCTGCTGCAGTGCAGAGAACACCTGGCCAATCAGAGCTCACCTCCAGCTGCTGCAGTGCAGAGAATACCTGGCCAATCGCAGCTCACCTCCAGCTGCTGCAGTGCAGAGAACACCTGGCCAATCAGAGCTCACCTCCAGCTGCTGCAGTGCAGAGAACACCTGGCCAATCAGAGCTCACCTCCAGCTGCTGCAGTGCAGAGAATACCTGGCCAATCGCAGCTCACCTCCAGCTGCTGCAGTGCAGAGAACACCTGGCCAATCGCAGCTCACCTGCAGCTGCTGCAGTGCAGAGAACACCTGGCCAATCGCAGCTCACCTCCAGCTGCTGCAGTGCAGAGAATACCTGGCCAATCGCAGCTCACCTCCAGCTGCTGCAGTGCAGAGAATACCTGGCCAATCGCAGCTCACCTCCAGCTGCTGCAGTGCAGAGAACACCTGGCCAATCGCAGCTCACCTGCAGCTGCTGCAGTGCAGAGAACACCTGGCCAATCAGAGCTCACCTCCAGCTGCTGCAGTGCAGAGAATACCTGGCCAATCGCAGCTCACCTCCAGCTGCTGCAGTGCAGAGAACACCTGGCCAATCAGAGCTCACCTCCAGCTGCTGCAGTGCAGAGAATACCTGGCCAATCGCAGCTCACCTCCAGCTGCTGCAGTGCAGAGAACACCTGGCCAATCGCAGCTCACCTCCAGCTGCTGCAGTGCAGAGAACACCTGGCCAATCAGAGCTCACCTCCAGCTGCTGCAGTGCAGAGAATACCTGGCCAATCGCAGCTCACCTCCAGCTGCTGCAGTGCAGAGAACACCTGGCCAATCAGAGCTCACCTCCAGCTGCTGCAGTGCAGAGAATACCTGGCCAATCGCAGCTCACCTCCAGCTGCTGCAGTGCAGAGAACACCTGGCCAATCAGAGCTCACCTCCAGCTGCTGCAGTGCAGAGAATACCTGGCCAATCAGAGCTCACCTCCAGCTGCTGCAGTGCAGAGAACACCTGGCCAATCGCAGCTCACCTCCAGCTGCTGCAGTGCAGAGAACACCTGGCCAATCAGAGCTCACCTCCAGCTGCTGCAGTGCAGAGAATACCTGGCCAATCGCAGCTCACCTCCAGCTGCTGCAGTGCAGAGAATACCTGGCCAATCGCAGCTCACCTCCAGCTGCTGCAGTGCAGAGAACACCTGGCCAATCGCAGCTCACCTCCAGCTGCTGCAGTGCAGAGAACACCTGGCCAATCAGAGTTCACCTCCAGCTGCTGCAGTGCAGAGAACACCTGGCCAATCAGAGCTCACCTCCAGCTGCTGCAGTGCAGAGAATACCTGGCCAATCGCAGCTCACCTCCAGCTGCTGCAGTGCAGAGAACACCTGGCCAATCGCAGCCCAATCAGAGCTCACCTCCAGCTGCTGCAGTGCAGAGAACACCTGCCCAATCAGAGCTCACCTCCAGCTGCTGCAGTGCAGAGAACACGTGGCCAATCGCAGCTCACCTCCTCTTGCCTGTCTATAAAAAGCTGACAAGCCGCAGTAAGATGACCACAACAGGATGATGGAAATGTTGGTTTTACCTAACATGACGTGTCACAACCCAGATAGCTAAGATATTTAGAAATGTCAAGTGTTAGAATTGCATTTCTTTTTTTGACTTTCAATTTTAACTGACATGTTGCATTCACATGACTTTCTCTACTAGTGTGTATTAGTGGGTGTATAATCTATTGCTATGAAAGCCTATTTTAGTATCTACGGAGATGTTATATATGTGATGTTATAACTTTAGTTGTATCAGATCCAGATAAAAGCATTTGATATATTGTTAGTAAATCTCTAGATCACTAGAGCCCAGATTTTATGTAGTTACCTACATATTCTGTTCCTGTATGTGTAGTTAGAAGGAAAGCTAAAATATCAACAAAGTACACTGATAGGGTGCTTATTCCAAAGTTTTAAATTACATATTTTTACATGTTTTGAGCTATAATATATATTTGGTACCATAATATATAATTTTACAAATTTTAATATTGTGGATTCATTATACATTTTTGTCAATTTTATTCATTATCATTGCATAGCAAGAAAGGGGAGAAGTATTGCAATTTTTACTGTGGTTCTCACCCATTGTCATCAATCCTATACATTGTTGTTACATTCAAAGCTAAAGTGCACGTATTCGATGTGGACAACAACTAGTTTTAAACTTGTGAGAAAAAGAATTTCTAACAGTGAGTTGCATGTAAGTTAATCATGTCACCAATTGCATCTTCATTATCATCAAAACTGAAAATGAAGATTTCTGTTGACAGTGCTTTAATCACTGATAGTAACACAGTCCTCTCCCAAACTTGTGACAAATGTATAGGGTTACAATAAAATCTCAAATTGAACAGCATTTACGAAGCAATTTACATATTAGGAATAAACAAGGTGGTTGTTGGAAGGAAGAGTTATTACTTACACAGTTACAGGGGCAGTCTAGCTCGTCTAAGAGCGAGTTTTACAAAGAACTGTGCATGGCATTAGTTGCAGGGAACATACCCTGGGACAAACTTCAGGTACCTGAATATAAACATCTCTTACTGCAACTGCAACATTTGCGACGAGTCCACTCTCAGCAAGAATTACTCGGGTTCTTGTTGTGTTGACATATTAGAAACAATCAGGGCTCACATAGATAATCTAATTGTGGGCAAGTTGGACTCTGAAGCTGCATCAAAACTCTATTTAATTTATTGTAAATCTTAGAGGCAACAAATGGT
The DNA here is from genome assembly GCA_030765045.1 of Tenodera sinensis. Lineage (NCBI taxonomy): Eukaryota > Metazoa > Arthropoda > Insecta > Mantodea > Mantidae > Tenodera > Tenodera sinensis. The sequence continues at coordinate 2,516,258 of CM060965.1, read as the reverse complement.
TCAACAATTGCTAGATTTATAAATGATGGACTTAAGATAATATGGCTAGCTGGCATATTGTTGTACACAGATGCAGCTCTATACATATTGAAAGCCAGGAAATCACTTACTGCATTTTATCCAAACTTAGTGCATGTTACATGTGCAGCTCATGCATTGCAACGAGTGGCAGAGATAGAGGCAATTTCCCAGAAGTAAATACACCGATATCTGCAACAAAGAAGGTTTTCTTGAAATGTCCTTGTGTACAACACTACAAGCAGTAGCTGCCTGACAAGGTGGGCAACAAGTGATTTTCTACAGTAAGTACTTCGAAGCTGTGAAGTCAGTGACGGAGAACTTCTCTTCTGATCCAGTAGTATCTGTAAGTGAATCCTTGTTAGCAGCATTCAACAGTTCTAAAGTGCTAAGTTCAGTTTGAAACATTGCAAGTCACTTAAGCTGGCTTACCAATGGTATCAAGAAACTGGAATCTTCAGGTGTGTGGAAAGTGCAGTTCTGAAGGTGAGTGTTGCGCCAGGTGTAGTTCCCACTAAACTGCAACCTGTGCTGAATAAGAACCCTGAATACTCATTTCTCATTTTGTCTCGCTTATTTAATGGTGAAAATGTAGATCTCCCTGATGATATTATTCCTAGCACAATTCCTCTGTATTGATATGCACCGTTGACTTCTTGCAAAGTTGAGCAATCTTTCTCAATTTATAAAAACATATTGTCAGACAGAAGACTGTGCATGACAAAAGAACATTTGGAAAAGTCTATTATAATTAATTGTGCATACCATTCTAACGTGACTTAAACGCTTGGATGGGAGAACTTGTACTCGGTAGTAAAGGTGAACTGATTAACAATAAACACAGATTTGATTAACCTATCAGCGAGTTTATGTTTAGAAGGAAAGAAATAAAATTTTTGATGTTACATATAATTGCTTCATTACATATTTATGTACACACTTCTTAATTTGATATTACATAAAATCCACGCCCTAATGATCTCATTGTTAGGTTAGGTTACAATGTACAAAATATATGCCACAACAGGTTTTCTGTGTTGTTTGACAGGCTGAAACAAAATCTGTGAAGTGTATATAACAACATTTAACTTTGGCTACTGTGCCTTTGAATGAAAGCATTATGAAGTGGCACACAGTTAGTCTTTTCTCTGCACGTGGAGAGCATAGCAAACAGAATATCCTGTGGAAGGGATTTGTATGGCCTTCACTTTATCAGGAAAGTGTCCTCTTCAGTTTAATCCATAACATATACAGTGAACGTCTTCTGTTTATGTTTGTCCTAGGTATAGATTCACTGGCATAATGACCATAGACCTAACCTTTTGTGCACTGCATAATGAACCATGGACCAAGGTATGGCAAGCTCTACACTGGTGTGTTGAATTGACTTCTTTAAAGGCAATACAAATCCTTTTACACAGACACATTCCCATTACCAGTTTCTCATAATGCTTACTTTAGCAGATATGATCATAATTGACCAAAGTTAAATTCATGGCAAAACTTACATTGTAAACTCTTGATAGGTTTTTGATTATGACTTCACAGGTGATGAGCTGTATAAAATTTAAAAATGCCAAGCTTTCGCACATATCAAACTGCATGGCCGTCATCAGGAGCTGGGTGAACGATCTGGGTGGTGGCCATTCAGGGAAGTACATTAGAGATTGGGGACTTGAACCGAGTAGTCCAGTCATTAAACACACCCACCTGTCAGAGGAGCACAACAGGGGTTCGTTCAGTTCCTGAAGAACGCCATGGATTTTGAAATGGTCATTTATGTATTATTGAGTTGCTGATGATGGTTATGGAGTTGGAAATAGCCGAAAGCTCAACATTTATAAGTTTAATACGGTTGACACCCGTGAAGCCAGAATCAGTAACGTTTGCCATGAGAGCTTAAAATCTTTGATAGATGTGGTTTCGAGCAGTACGAGAACACAAGAAATCTTCTGTTGTGTTGACATCTTTGCACATTCTAATAATATGATTTAATCATAAATGGCAAGAGATTACTAATCATGTTTTTTCATCTGGATCTGATACAGATGTGATGTGAAACATACAGGCTGCATACCCTCTATATAGAATTGTTTGTGTACCTACAGTTAAATCCAGTTTTGAATGTTACATATAAATAAGATTTAAAATGCTTGACTTTACATTTGCAACTTGTAGTCAAGGGCCTCCAAGAACCTATGTCACTGGCCTAGCTATACACTGTCACTTTAAACACGGTTTACAACCACCAAAAATGGTAACAATAATCAGAACGAGAGAGTTGAAATACATATGTTGAATGGAAGTGTTCACAGCCAATGGGAAACTTTACTGGGCTCAGAAGACTTGGCCGAGTTTGAACTTTCTCATTGTCGCTGCTGGGTACGGCATGTTAGATTCATATTGTGCATATTAGACTTCACTGTAGAAATTATTCAAAGGGCTATGCCATGAAACAGCTGCTAGAGCTCTCTCCAGTCACAAGCTAGAAACATCATTGGGCAGCTATAGTGGACGAGTTTTAAATTGGCACTTTTTCTTTGTCCTTGTCTAGAATGGAATGTGGAAAACTCTTGGGTTTCTTTCCTTAAAATGGTCAGTCCCTTTGTATTCCCTAATTATCTGCAGTGGAATGAGTATAAGTAAGCTCGCCATAAAAGAGGGATGACTTAGTGAATGTTTCTTTCCTTCTCTAATAAGCAAGTGCCAAGTTATACCTCATCCAGTATAGAAACAAATGAGTTCCCAATTCATAACATCAACCTCCACTTTCCATTGATAAGCTGATAATGGATATTATTCTTGTTACTGGGTTTATGAACCAAAATGGCTTCCATTTGCTGTTACCATTACAGAGTGGTTGTGGACCAGCCTTGATTATAACCTTACATCTGACACTAACTATTGCACTTCTACAAACTGTTAAACTTGAATAACAACTTGATAAAACTCTTGCCTTTATTACAAATATCTCTGTATTGTTAAAGCAACTTTGTTTAGCATTTACACTTTGCACAGTTTATTTTAAATGTATAAATATTTTGTTTACAAATAAATGTTACCTATTTTTTGGAGCAGGATGAGACCTTTAATATCCACCATATCATTACTGATATTTTCAGTGCATTGAGGTACCTAAATCAAATATTTTAGATAATTATACTTTTCTCTACCATTATAAATTTACACACATTACTTTTTTTCATTAAAGAATCATCTTTTTATAAAAGTTGAGTTATTCACAATTAGAAATTATTTAAAATTGAGCAACAAGTTATCAAAAGATAAGATGAAGAGGCACTAGCTGGGCAAGCTAGTGACGGTGACTGCTAGAGGAATGAGTAGGGAGCGAACCTTCATACAGGAAACCAAAGGTTGCAGAGTTTGGACTACAGGAAGTAGGAGGGGTCAGTCTGTCACATGATCACAGGTACAGGCAACGCACAAATGTTGAGGTAAGGTTTCTGCATAATTTACATTCAGTGTTGTCACTTGTCATTTAAATTAAAATATTCACTCCCAAATTCCTGTACAAGTTCAGGAGTATGTGAATATTTCTATTTTTGTGCTGCAGACATTTTACTGTGTGTGTGGAACTAGTGAACACTATGCACTGTAGGCAGTGTGTCTTGTGCAGTGATGTCACACTCTGTCCATGTGGCAAATAGCTTGTGACCACCTCATTTCACAATAGCTGTATAAAGGTTGCAATCCTAGTAATAAATATTTTGGACTTATTTTTCATAACCAAAAGACAAGGGAAGATTTAAAACAGGAAACACATACCTATATAAGACAACCAACAAGCTGAGCATGGGAATGTTACAAGCCTCTGTGCCATGGCACTACCTTCAAAAACAGGAAAGAGATACACATTTTAAATAATTGTTTGTATACCCCTTGTGTCCACATTGGGTAATCTTAACTGTCAATCTCTGGTATGCACAAGCCTCTGGTCATTCCTCATTTGCATCTTCATAAATATCATAATTAGGGCTCAGATTTTTAGGTGAATACATATTTTGCTTGCATCCTAGAACGAACTTGAGGAGGATATTTATACTGAACACATATTTTAAGTTTTATTCCACATAAAAATGCATATTTTCTGATTTTTTTATGTAAATATTTTTGGATATTCATATAAATTACACAAAAATCGCATACAAGCAGCAGTAAATATATACCGTCCACTTCATCAATGCTCAATTACACATGCTGGATGTCACAATTTGTTTTTATTTTTTTGTTCAACGATGCTGTCAATTGCCAGGATCACATCAGCGTCGCCGGTGTGCCGGAATTTCATCCTGCAGGAGTTCTTTTACATGCCAGTAAATCTACTGACATGGAACTGTCGTTTTTAAGCACACTTAAAAACCATCGGCCTGGGCCGGGTTTGAACCCGCAACCTTGGGATCAGTAGGCCAGCGTCTAACCAACTGAGCCACCCAGACCGACTCACAATTTGTTATTCATTATTGGTAGAACTGATATGTCAGCTATAGTATCCCTTCAGTTGGAAGAAAATATAAACATCCTGATTACTCTAGCCTAGACTATTAAGAAAATTAAACCATTAACATACATAAATGGACAGTATGAGGTAAAAATGTAGTACATTATTCTATTATGTGTATTCAGATATTTTTACTGCAATACATAGATATAATACACACCAAAACATAATGAACAAACAATAGCTGTATATAGGATGCATTTATTTGTTCCAGTAGTCAAGAAGAGCTTTCTGGACACATTGCTGCTTAGCTCCTCGACTTCCACAAACACTTTGGCATGAGAAATCACACATACAAACATAGGGCACATTGTTGCAGTTCCTTTAAACTTTTGACAGCGTCCTGATAGTGCTTAGCCTACACTCTTCTTCCAAATAAGGGACATATTCCTCTTCATCTTCCTTTGTCTTCTCTTCTTCTATCCAACTTTAAATATTCTCATTAAGACATCTATATCAATGTATGACTGTTTCAGTTTGCTCATCACTGTCTATGTTCACATATTCCATGAAAGAATCTTCATTGATATAGTTTGTGCCTGAACATTTTCTGAACTCTACATTCCAAAACTGGAAATGTTCTGTTAAAAGGCATACTATGATTTGCATTGTCCATGTGAGATATTTTCCATTTAATAAAGGGAATTTAGCATGTTTCTCAACCCTAAATTTGCAGTACCATAAAATATTTCAATTTTAGACAGATTTCTGCTTAACAGGGGTTCACTGAAGGCAAGTTTTACTGTATTAAGATTTAAAAATATATTTAAATATTTATTTTTTGTACTTTAAAAAGATATACTGGTCATAAAAATTATCTGAGTTTTTTCTTTCTTGCTGTTATTTAAAACAATCTTAAGTTTGTACTCAACAAATTTCAGTTTACAGTATACAGATACAATCATGTGCTATTGATAGGTAGAGTTGTGATAACTATAGGTGCGGTGGCATCAGGTATTTTAAAAATCATTGTGTTACATATTACTTTCTCTACTGGTAAGTAGGGGAAGTATTGTATTCCACCCAAAAATTCAATGTCAAGATTTCACTGGAAATATGTTTTGAGAGTCCCTGAATCCCAAAAAACGCATTTTTAGAAAAAGGTTCATGTATGTGGTGTGTGTGTGTGTCTGTCTGTAGACAGCATAACTCAAAAATGAAAAGTCTGTTAAAAACCAAAGTTGGTATTTAAGTTTAATGTCTTTCAAGGATGCAGCACGAAGATTTTGAAGAAAATAGCCCCACCCTAAACTACCCTTTACATGGAACATTTTTCGAAAATTTTTATTTTCTTGAAAATGGCTAACGATTTTGATTAAAATGTCATATGTTTGAGATATTTGTATGACAAATGAAACGTATACTTTAAATTTTCTAGCTATAGCCTATGTAGTCCTGTTTACTCTGAATGACTTTTGAATAACTCGTAAACCGTAAGAGATAGACAAAATCTTAATATAAAAAACTGTAGGTCTCGCTAAAAAAAACAATTTATGCCTGAATAAATGTTTTTGTAGAGTGAACCATTTCGCAGATATTCCTTGGTGAAATGGAACCGTTCATTTTTTTATATGTTAAGCGTGCAAAGAGAACGGGATCTCAAAGCTTTAAAATATTTGACTATCGCTCAAAGCCTACTGTATTCCCATATTCCCCTTGTACCTACAACGAAATAACCAATAATTTCTGTAAATGTTTATCTTAAGTAATATGAAGAAGATATAGGAATAAGAGTTTGTAAGAATGGTTAGTACAAGAGTAGAGAAAGTAATGCAAGTGCAACACATCAGATCTTTTTTCCCATCAACACAGGCCAAACAGTTTATAGCTTATTTTTAAAATGTTATACTTTTTGGATGTATAACGTTTGAGCAGTACAACATATGTTGGGATCACTAGTAATACTGTATGACATCTGGCTAAGAAAAAGTACCAGAAGTTGAAGCATCATAATGGATTGTGGGTAGCATTAGAACTGCCTTCTTGTTTGGGACATATGAACATGGAGTCCAAATAGAGGCGACAGTTCTAGACATGAAGAAGGTTGCATTTCTCGGGGTATGTAAGCTTATTTCTTTTCAGAGTAAGAACAATGGACAAATACCAAGTTGTCAGCAGCCTTGCTAATGGCAGAGTCGTGACTATATCTCTGCTGGAACTTTGAAATGGTAGCACAAATCTTTCAGTATTCTCTCTCCTTGGTTAGTTTCTCATCCAGAAGCAGATTTCTCTGTATAACCTTATTCTGTGTCACATGGAACTTAGATGTTTACCTGCACAATCTTGTTTACTTCTATTACCTTATTCTGCATCGTGTGGAACTTGTGAATGTGGACATCAACATGAAGAGGCAGGATGAGGACGTATGGGAGTGCAATGTATTAAACACATTTAGGATTAAGATAATCTTTATTTTTATTTCCAACACAAGAGTTTCATCTCAACGTATGTTATTTAACACAAACAAATTTGTGCTGGGAATTCCATAAGGTTACAATAACAGCAACCAAAATATTCCAATAATTTTACCCCAAGAGAGGAAAAGATTCTTTTTTCATTTTAGTTGTGTTCCTTCTTCGTGCAACTACCTGCACAGTGCACCAATTAAAGTAAGATATTTAACGATCACAGTAATTTGGCCATCCTCATACAGCAAAACAAACTATAATATATGTACGTATATACCATTGTGCACTCAGACTCTTTAAGGCAAAGGAATGTACTAAAATATAAAGTCACATGTTAAACAAAAAGTTTCACCAAGACATATAACATTACAAAGTTCCCTCGGTAGTAACACATTGCATATCTCCTTTTGGTAGTACTCATCAAATATATACAAACGATTGTCATTAGGCTTGCAATGGCACAGCTGCTGTTTCACAAGTAATAAGGAAGCACACATCTTTGCTATTTATTGGGACTGGTTATGTAAACATTCATTCTTCAAATTAGCATTTATAAAAATACAAAATGAATTAAATTACATTTGTACATTTTCAAAGAAAAACAAAAAAGAAAGCTCTTGAAAAATTGCACAAAAGCTAAAGCAGATGTTACAAAACCATGTTAGAAACTTCAATGGCACTATCCCCTCATGTATAGGACGGACAGTCCTGTTTACACTGTATTGTGTAACAACCACCCCACAACTGGATGTCAAACATCCAACTTCCTTAACCTCTCCCTGACACTCTTGCCAATTCTGCATAGCATAGAAAGAACTTTGGTGATGGAACAATCATCAGTCTCAACGGCCCAGCAATATTTTTACTAATTATAGTAGGCTTAATTTTAAATCTTTCTACCTTCTCTTTGGTCCCATAGTTGTTTAACAACATAAATACAGTAAAGCTGAACATGTCCAACAAAATAAGATTCTGCGCTTCCACACCTCTAAGTTAACAAGACACATAGTCTGTCACTGACAAAAATCATGTCAATTAATATAAACTATCAGTTCATTCATTTCCAGTCTTTTTATACAATTATCTAGCAAACTTAATTATAACACAAGTACAATTAATTAATTCAATTAATTATTTAATTAATTCAATCTCCTTAATTAAAGCAAAACTTTCTTATATGAGGATTATTAGACGCATTTGACGCCCAGTAACTTCAGTACACACATTTATAGAATTAGAATAATGATTATTCACAAGTTTCATTACATGCACATCTCCAATATTTGATAAATAGCAATTAAAGAAACAAATCTAATACAGAATTGTCACTTTTTAAACACACACTTCTGTTTGTTTGTTGAAGTGTTACATCATGGCCATCTCTGTTTAACTTAACCTTACAAATAACAAAGCCCAACAAGTTTCAGCCAGCCGAAGACATCAGCAGAGAAAGCTGAACCGATGGAGTCACATGACTAACTGCACAGTTGAGCAGAGAAAGTGGACCTCTTGGGAGTGAAATAACACCATTTGGATGCTCTGAGTGTGGCAAAACATGTACATTGCACTGACAGGCTTCTAAATCTCATCCCCAGAAATTAAATGCAATTGCATCTCTCCTAGAAGGTAAATTTTCTTACATATAACTGTGAAATTTGCAACAAGGTTTATAATTTATCATCATCAACGGCCAGAGAAAAACATTCACTTAAGTGCAGCTTGTGTCATAAAGCAAGAATGAACATCCATAACAAATTGATAGCCATGTTTTTCAGCTATTCATGCAACTGACTGCGACTCCTACGGCTTTTCTATAAGTAACGCTAACTTCTGTTTATTCCTTGCAATCAAATGTAACCAGCTCTTTAGTTTTTATACTTTGCAACAACTATTTTTCACTCTGAAATTCTTAACTAAAAGTCAAAGTTCTTTCCACACACTTGTTCCTTCTGTGTACAAGGGCATGGACTTTGTAAACTATTTTTAATATTTTAGTGATTCGTGAAATTAAATCAGAGAGTGCTCTATATCTCCTGGTCTGTGAATTGTCACACATCCACATGTATACATATACAAATCTTCTTTCTTGTTTTATTTCCTTTGTATTTTGTTATTAAAGTTATTACAATAGCATGCTAAATAATTGCTTAAAGAGAAACATCTGTTAACATTATTTTTCACTGATGGTTGCAAACTGAGACTATTCCACAGAGGTTAACTTTATGGCCTCAGAAAGGGCAATCTTTGTGTTCATCAGCTCCACCTTATTTTGTTTTTAAGAGCTTCTGTATTATGTGAAAGCAATGTAGTGTTTGTTATTAACTAGGTAACATAAGTACAGTGTGTCCCACTCACTACCGAACCCAACATGAATTGCAATAATGGAGATATTGTTGTGAAAGAAGATATCAGCAATAATGTGATGTAAATTGTAATAATTCCAATAATAATGGAGATATTGTTGTGAAAGAAAACATCAGCAACAATGCGTTTATTTTATCTAGCTTGTGATTATTGCATGTGCGTTGTTGAAGTTCAGTTCAGTTTATTTCTTACATAACACTGCGTCATTTCGAAAGGGCTTTGGCCACTGCATTCACCCGATGTGGGGACATCTGAAAGGGACAGTTTATAAGAACAAACCACGAACCATAGATGCTTTGAAAGAAAACATCCGCACAGAGATCCAGGCAATAAACGTGGAATTCAATCTTGCCTGGATGCAAATGGCAGGCACTTCCAGCACCTGGTAGTGAGTGGGACACACTGTACTATGCTTCTATTGTGATTATCCAATCAGCCATTGGTTACTTATTTGCTATGCAGCAGTTCCATTACTTGGAAGAATTGCAGACAGGTTAAGGAAGCCATGACACTGGCATGGATATCAGGAATAGCCGAGTCTGCAAAATTGCAATTCTAAGGGGTAAAGGGGAGCATTCACCATAAAAATCTACTGGATCATTAAGCAATGATTTTATAACAAATGGGGAAAGTAAATTGATTAAAACATGAGAAAGGTAGGTACCCATGCCAGTAGTTTCACCTTCTGCATCAGAGGATCATGCCCAAGTTCTATAATAATAAAATCATGGACGGTAACAAGGATACACAGAAAACATATGCTTCTTAAAACAAGGTAAAATGTAACTTATGAGACCATATTAATGGAAGAATATCAGACTCATTGTTGGAGGAGTAATACTGAATTAAAACCAGCTGGCGGGAGAGATATGGTTCAACACAATCACAACGGTGTCATCTGGCGTACATATTCTGGAGTTCCCTTCTTGCCTTTCCGTTTGCCCTTAAAGCCAACTTCTACATCGAGATCATCTTGTTCCTCTGACGCGGCTGCAAGCAGACTGCCCTCTACCTCAGGCTTCTCCCTGCTAAACAATCTCACTATTGCACTGCTTGACGAGCGGTGGAACACTGGTCGCTCCCTGTCGTTAAGTCCACAGTGAACAGATATGTTGTCTAACTGCTGTTGGGAGTTGAAGTATTCCGAGTCCTCCAGAGAAGCCCTTGTTGGCTTACGGTACCTCTTGAGCCACAATGAGGAGCTCACAACGGACACAGAGCTCACAGCCATAGCTAGTGCTGCCATCCATGGCTCTAACGTGAACCCTATCCAAGTGAACACCCCTGCCGCTATTGGCACACCTAACATGTTATAAACACTGGCCAACATAAAGTTAATTATTATTCTATACATTGTCTTGCGTGACAGGTCCATGCAGGCAATAACATCTAACAGATCATTCCGCATCAGTATAACGTCAGCAGACTCTGCTGCAATGTCTGTACCAGAAGCGATTGCAATGCCAACATCTGCTTGCGCCAGAGCTGGCGAGTCGTTGATACCATCGCCTACCATAGCAACCCTCTGTCCTTGCTCTTGCAGAGCCTTTATCTTTGCTACCTTGTGAGAAGGTAGGAGTTCTGCAAACACTTGATCAATACCCACTTGTCTTGCTATTGCTGCGGCGGTCCTGCGGTTATCGCCTGTGTACAGCAACACATTTACGCCTCTCTTCTTCAGCACATGCACAGCCAGTTGTGCCTCTGGCTTCACTCTGTCTGCAACGCTAACCATAGCCACTAGGACACCGTTCACGCTGCAGATCACTGCCGTCCTTGCCAGTCTCTCTTCTTCCTCCATCGCCTGGTCTATGTCCGGGGAAATCGTGATACCATTACGCAGCATCCATTCTCTGTTGCCAATCAGAACCTGATATTCGTCTGGTTCCACAGTGTTCTCCTCCACGCCAAGAATCTGCTGCAACTGTTCCTCTGTGTTTGTGGTGATGTCGAGTACAACTCCATTTACTAACGTCATCCTCTGGGCATCCATCCTGCCTTTAACTCTGTTGAAGTAATTAGAGAGATTCTCGCTCTTGGTTGCAGCCTCCATCATTGAGCTGATATTTGATACAGTGCACTTGAGCCCACAACCTGGGGTGCTCTGGAAGTTTGTGCACTTTCCTGTCAGATTCTCCACGCTAAGTGCCTCCTTCACAAACTGAACGATTGCAGATGCAATGGGGTGCTCACTGTTCGCCTCTGCGGTTCCAATTATCACTAGAAACTTTGACAGTGAGCACACTTTCTCCTGCACAAACAGACTTATGTGTGACACCAATGGCACTCCCTGAGTTATTGTTCCTGTTTTGTCAAAAACAATGCTCTTCACTTTATGTATGTTTTCTAGGGCTTCTGCCCCCTTAATGACTATACCGTTATTTGCTCCAACTCCTGTAGCCACCATGACAGCTGTTGGAGTGGCAAGGCCCAGGGCACAGGGGCATGCTATTGCAAGAACACTTAGAGCACATCTGAATGCGTACTGGAATATAATCTCGGCATCGCTGAAACCAACCCTGTCCTTCTCACTGATAGGAAGCAGTGTAATGTCCACAAAGCCAATGATAATCCACGAGATCAGCGTTACACTCGACACAAATATTATAAAAGGAACAAAATAACCAGCAATACGGTCGGCCATCTGCTGAATTGGAGCCTTAGAAGTTTGTGCATCCTCTACCAGTCGAACAATCTGCGCCAGTGTCGTCGCATCTCCTGTGTGAGTGGCACACATCAGTAATAAGCCATTTTTGTTAACAGATCCACCAATCAGAGCCGAGCCTTTCTTCTTCGCTACAGGCATGGACTCTCCAGTTATGAGTGACTCGTCACACGTGGAGATGCCAAATATCACTTTACCATCAACTGGTACCTTGGCCCCAGGCACCACCTTAAGGGTGTCACCCCTCTGCACCAGATCCACATTTATCACCTTCTCCGACACAATTTCAAAGTCTTCCCCTAGAATAACCAGAGTTGCTTCCGTAGGTTTCAGTGACAACAACTTTGACAGTGCTTCCGAGGTTTTACCTTTGGCAATGTATTCCAGCCACCGTCCCAATGCTACCACCATGAGCAACATTGGTGGTGTATCAAAGAACGTCTGCGGATTAGTGCCCAGTTTCAGTGACATTGCTGCAATCAGCACTGCAATCGAATACACATAAGCAATAATGGTAGTCATCATTATGAGCACATCCATGTTTGTTGTGTGGTGGCGTAGGGCTCGTACAGCTCGTCTAATGAAGTGAGGACCTGTTATGAACAGCACCAGGGACGACAGCACCAACTGCAGGAAGTTCTCCAATGACAAGCCTGCCAACATCTGATACAGACCCTCTGGGGCAAGGCCGTCGTGCATTAGCAGCATGGAGACAGCCATCACAATCATGCACGGTACTCCTAGAAACATCGATGTAAGGAATATATTGCGCCACATCTTTATTTCCTTCCTGTGGTCTAGGTATCTGTGCGACTGCTTGTCCATGTTGTTCACCAATGATGCGGTGAAGCCTAGTTTGTTTATCACGTCGATAATGTCACGTGGACCAGTTTGCTCCACATTATACTCGAACTTCCCTTTCTGCGTTGTGAGGGCCACGCTGGCAGACTGTACACCCTCTATATTCTTAACAGTACTCTCGATCTTGTTCACGCAAGAGGCACATGTCATGCCCTCTATGAGAAGCTCAACTTCACCTGTGTCCGTGTCCTCAATTATCGTTGAAGGAAAGCCCAAGTTCGTTATAGAGGCTGCTATGTCCTGCGGCTTAATTTGCTGTGGATTGTACTTCACTTCCGCTTTTGCAGCCAACAAGGCAACTAAAATAGAGTCAACACCGTAAAGTTTGCGACACTGCTTCTCTATGGCATTAACACACGACGCACATGTCATGCCAGTTATATGTAAATAACACTTGTCTAACTTGACAGCCTCATTATCGACGACCAACACAGCGACTTCACCATTCTTACCATTTGCTGGTTCCCTCTTCTTGGGACTACTCTCGTTTGTTACAGGAAACACGGATTGGAACCCAACGTCATCTACAGCGTCGCACAGATCTCGCACAGTCAGCAGCTTAGGATTGTAACAGAAATATCCCGCCCTTTCATCCAACACAACTCGTACACTCTTAACACCTTCTCTTGAGCCCACCTCGTTCTGTATTGCTTCAACACAAGACTTACAAGTCATTCCGACAATGCCAATCTTCACAGCTGCCTCCTCAGATAACAATGAGGCTGAAAATCCCATGTCGTCGATCATCTCTTGCAGTTCATGAGGTGAAGTGAGGTTCGTCTTGTACTTGACAGTTGCCATTTTCTCCTTCAAACTCACAGTTGCTTCTACAACACCATCTTTTGGCCGCAAGTTATCTTCAATTGAATTTACACATGACTGGCATGTCATGCCTTCCACTTCAATCTCCACAATGTCTTCTTCAGCCATCTTGCGTCCTGCAAAAAGACTCGCATTGTAATAATCCAAAAACTAGCACAAGTAAATGGGAGACATCACAGGAATTGGTACTGAAGGGTGCAGTGCAATGTTTCAGTGGATAGATAAACAACTTGGAAAGTAATGGGCTAGGAGAGAAGGGCTACAAGACGACGACTTGAGGACACACATATACAAAAACTGTTTGGTACAATACTGGATAAGAGCTGGAAACTGGTACACCAATGTCCCATATGTGGCAATACTCAACATATGTTTCAATACAGCAGAAGCCCAAAATACGACAGTTTGAAATACCATGGATTTGGAAAACATACTGTACATTTTATTTATTTATTTTTTATTTTTGAAAGACAATGGAAACACAGAGTACAGCTCACTACAAACTTTGTGTGGTAGGTACAGGTTCAGGCCGTTGCCAGTGTTCTAACAAGAGACAATGAAAACGACAGTAATTCAGACCAAGACAACGAGGGAGAAATGTTGGGAATAGAAGTAATACAAACAAATTACATAAAAGCATCTTGAATATGTTCGTTGCCAGGAAAGCTTCAAATCATATTTTACATAAAAGCAGTTACACAGATTGATAAGAGTAATACATATGGTTGACATCACTGGAAGTGTTATAATTTGCTTTGTAGTTGCTGTACTTGATGAGTGCAAGCTACACAGCATCTGATTGTCGTTTCTGCTTCTGTGTAAAGGTGCATCTAACCTCACACTTAAACATGTCATTTGCCAAGAACTAACACACGACCTATATGAGCTAAATGTGCCCAAGCATACCTACTGCATACTAGTAGGCACAGCTTATTGGGATACCCCAGAAAACAACCTTGACATTTTCCCCCCAATGTGATATTTCAACCATTGCGTTGCATTGGTGCCGCCAACTGTTCATAACATACAACCATGGTAAAGCTACGGCCATAGTTGGTGTTATTGCACAGAAGTCTTTCTTTATGCACAAGTTGCAGAAAGGCCAACCGATAGATTTTAAAACAGATTCTGTTTAGGTGCCATATTAATTAATGAATGAATCTGTGGACGTACTGCTCGTGTTTGCGTGGTTTTGTCTTGAATTCTTTTAGAGCAATATGCAGTTATAGTTACTGTTGTGTTTGCTGCACAGTAGTGTATTAAATATATATTATGATATTTAGCGCTCAGAAGTGATTTTATCCAAAAGTGTTATTGCAGAACAAGATTTGCCGAGGATGAGTAGGTTCATTATATGCTGTCTGGTAACGATGTTCAAGCATTGTAACTTTACTCCTGTGATATTTGAGGTTAGAAATGCCTTTATGTACATTGGCAGGACTGCTTTTTGTGATTCTTTTGTCAGATTTTTAGTGCAATGTCGACCATTTTGAACTCTTGGAAACTGCTGATAAACTGTGTCCACTATACTGTCTCTCTCTGGTGCACTCCTATTGGCTACTGTCACATGGACAGGAACAACAATATAAAACTTCCCTGTTACCAAGACCTGACTAACTTCCCTGTTGCTCATATTATAACCAGTGCTCTTTTTCAACAAGAAAGTTAAGGGAAACTCTCGGACTGGACTTGTTTTCTTTCAAGTCTAAGCAGCCTATATGTAACGCAAGGAATTAAGTCAGCCGAGCAAATAACATTGTCTGTAATGATTAATAAACAGACGAGATTTCAATATAGACTGGTTGCTGCTACCCTCAACTTATTAAAAGTCTGGTTCTTTTTAGCAACTTTACAGTTACTTCTTTTCATTTTTGAGAGCTCTCATGCAACATTTTCCGAAAGTGTTTTCCTTGGTGTTACATAAAATCACTCTCTTCACAGGGAGATCTTATTTGTTGGTATTCCCGTAAGATGACACACAATTTGTAGCCTATCCCTCTGCTGTTTGGTTCTGTCTGGTCCTAGCTTTCCAACTTCTCCACATATTCTGCAACCAAGTTTCGTGTTTTTAACCAAGAGCCACATCTTTTTTGCACAAAATGCATTTTTTTTATCAAAATACCAACAATTGGTTGGTTGGATTTTTCATCACTATGTTCACTACAGATCTCATCACACAGGCATTCGTTTTCAGTTGAATTATTATCCACCATCATCAAACTTCCAGCATTATAATTTGAAATGCAATAATTGTTTTATTTTCTTAGATGCTTGAGACCATGTAAAATAGTTCTTTTTCCACTCATCGCGTTTTCTAACTCGAAAAACCATGTGCACACTGTACAATACACTACCAGCATCATAAGTCGCTCAGCGTCTACCACTGCGAGGAACTGAAGAATACCTAAGCACATGCACAGGATTCATCAACACCAATAGCAAACAGGAAACTCGCTGAGAAGGTAGATAGTAAAGTCGTCGTTGTTATGGATTTATTTTTTACGCTTGCAAAGAGGTTGCAATCGGTTCTAACGTTACTATAACCTCTTTAAATGCAAGTCAGCTAAACAAATATTAATAAAACCAATCAGTAGTTATAAAATTACATTTCCTGCTCTTTAATGGGGGAAATTTCGTGGTTTTTAAATTCTGTGGTCAGAAAATGTTTAGGGGAACGTGTCCCCCAGAAAAGCACAATTTACAAAGCAATCCAAATACCTTTGTTCCTTTAGATGGCACAAGATTGGACACTGATGAACTGATGTAGGTAGACTGAGGCTGCCGACATCAAACTGTCAATAGCTAGATTGAGACTTCCATTGGATCTGAAAATAAATTACAATATTCATTTTGATAATTCTAAGCAGCACAAAGACTATTATTTAACTCGGCACCACTCTGCTATACGTAAGTTGTTTAAAACTTAAAATATTATATAGTTTGCAATATTTGTGATCCAAAACTATAAATGCATCGAACTCTGGTATTTCGGTTTCATAAAACAGAATATGGCCAAACTTCCGCACACCAACCCTTTAAAAAATTAATGAAATGGCATTGAAATGGTATAAAAGTTGCTCTAGAGTGTTCCCCATAGTCGAAAAGCTCCCCAATACTGCATCAGAGAAAGATATTTATTGTCGACTTTGGTCACCTGTAGTAGAACATTGTTTGTTACGGCTGGTAATGTTATGTTAGGTGTAGCTTAGCTTTCTACATTGAGGGAATCAAATCAAGAAAGGTGAGGGACAAGGAGAGTGTATTGAGAATTTGTTTTGGCGGTTTGAGGCATTTTTGGAAGTAGAATTTTGAGTATGTATTTATACGTGCCTAACGGATATTTTGGGATAAAATTGTTTTTTCCTATGGCGTTGGTCTGTGGAAGTTTGGCCCAGAATATCTCACATTATAAGGGTAATCCCAAAAGTGAGGTCTCCTAAGCGCTGAGACTGCAGCTGTTTGCCACAATCTTTCTTACTTCCCCTACTCGCTACAGAAACAATCGCACAACTGCTGCTGTATTGCAGTTACTGTTTCCCCACTACACTTGATGGAGAGATATGTAACACCTGCAAGTGGTGTGGATTTGTGAAGTTCATGATGAAGAAACAAGTACGACACTGCCAATTTCCAATGAGGTTGAATTAATTGTGCTTCAAGATTGCAGGATCACTCTGCATTGTTATTTCTGAGGTGTCTCAAATCACCACCTATAGGACTATGGTTCAAATTCCACGAATGATCACAGAAGACCACAAACAGCAACACATGGAAACTTACCACCCAATTTCTTCTGTGTCTGTGCACATGAAAAGAACCACCTTCTTTATTTCACTGTCATACAATCATGTGAGTGGCAGTCCAGGCCACAAGCATGGTCTGCCAGCAACTGTGTCGACTTCATGATTCCTGGAACCACAAGAAAACGCTTGTGGATCTTCCACATCACTGACCTAGCTAACGACGGGCCCTTAAACCCTAATCACAGCATGGTGCAGCTACCACTCATTTCCCAACTTGAAGAAATACTTGTCTCGGAGCTACTTCAGTGAGGAACGTGAGGTCCAACTCTTCAAGCTGGTTCATATAAGCCACAGCACTTGCAAAGTGCACCAACTGAAACAGCGATTATGTACAAAATATTCAACCTTCAAAACTATGTATTGTGTATTGAAAATAATGGTTTCTTTACATAAAAAATAATAGTCCTTACTTTTGGGATTACATGCTAATGGCTTCATTGCCAGATGCAAGGCACTAGAAAACAACAACAACTTTTGGGATTACCTACAAGAAATAGAAACAAATGCCAAAGATAAAAAATGGATTACACTACTTTCCAACAGCGGTTGCAGCCTTCCGACTATTGACAAATCACGACTGCTTAGCAAGTCATCTGTACAGAATAGGTATCTCAGCCTCACCAATATGTGTCCTGTGTAACGATCCAGCAGAAATGAATGAAGAACACTTGAAGACCTGTGAAGCATTAAGATCAGAAGAAACTACAGTTCAAAAGTATTGGAAAGCACGAATGCTAATGGCTTCATTGCCAGATGCAAGGCACTAGAAAACAACAACTTTTGGGATTACCTCAACAGTCAAGGTATTGTAGCTGTTGCAAAATCTGACGGTCGATCACAGACTCACCATGTCTTGCTGTGTTGTATAGCTAAACACACTGTGAAGTCACGCTGTAAAGCCCATGATATAAATATCATTTGCACCCACAAAATTTATTTGCACAACAGGAAAGAATAGTAATATTCCCTATCAGCCGCAATTAAATTTTGCAGCTACCATAGATTTTCTTGCTATAGAAAACTTCTTGATGGAAAACAACCAAACTTGTTCATCAACCAAGAGCTGAATGTATTGAGGTCTATATATCATTAAAGTCACTAATTTGTCATTCTGTTGTATCTCGTGGGTCAGTATTATTCAGACTTTCCATGAGCAGGAAGTATGAAAATTAAATTATAATTTATCAGTTAATGCTTTCATCATCCAGGCTATTCCTAGGAATTTGAAGGTATACATTTTATTTGTTACAAAAATACAAAGAAATTTATGAATAATTCACAAAATATGGGCTAGAAAACATGGGTGCATCTACAGAAGAAAAGCCTTGAAAAGTGTTTTGTCTCTCCAAATACACGCCCTCACGACTCGTATGTATATGAGCTAGCCAGAGAACCCTTCTACATAGAAGACCTGCGAATGAAGCTTTTACTGCCAATGACTCCAGCCTATCAGGGCCTGCTGCGTAAACTACACAAGAAGAAATGCAAAATATGGGACAAATTCTATGCTACTGACACTGCGACAAGCCTTGAATGGACATTGGGACGATACGAACTATGCCATACAGTGACAAGACTTTCTGTGCATGGATTCCACGAACCCAGCCCAGATTGTGATGCAACGACCAGTGTGAGAGATATCATGTGCTACACTGTAAGATGAAATCAGTCATTGGTGCAATTCTGTAGATTAAGTACAATCTTCTTTGCACATTGAGTGCGATTCACCTTATTATACAAATATTATAAACATAAGGTGTTTTAATCAAAATAGTTACAGCCATTTTTGAGAAAATCAAAATTTTTAAAAATGTTTTCATGTAAAAGGCTGTTTGGGGTGGGTGGTTTTCTTGGAAATCTTTGCATCTCATCCTCTTGGCGGCATAGTTCCAACTTCCTCTACCTCAGCTCCAAATGTCGTTTCTGTCCTCCGAGCAACAGCGTCCCACAACTGTATATGTATATGCTTGATAAAGTGAAGAGGATGATGGGATGCTCCAACAACTTTAACGAGGCAACATTACAAACTAACTTTGCACCTACCAAGAATTCGCTAACTTAAGTATTTGTGATGAAACTAGCAGATATGCAATCTTAATCCAAATTCTGCAATAAATGAGTAAAATATATACTACATTTCCCTGGGGAATTGAGTTCAATCCCATTATGAATACAATCTGGAATGAGATTGATTTATATATCGAAAGCTCAAGCATAAATAATTCAGTGTTGGTCACTTGGTATATGTGGGCAAACCTGTTGAGTATTTTAACAACGGTTTGAGGTTAGTGAATGTTTTTGAGAAGAATATATTGCAAGATTGAGACAATAAAAATGGCTTTATTTTATTACACCATTTTTGCTACGAAAACAAAATGATTAGCGTGTTACGAGTATAGTAGAAGTTGGCATCTTAGGCGGATTCAAATC
Source organism: Tenodera sinensis (assembly GCA_030765045.1). Taxonomy (NCBI): domain Eukaryota; kingdom Metazoa; phylum Arthropoda; class Insecta; order Mantodea; family Mantidae; genus Tenodera; species Tenodera sinensis. The sequence continues at coordinate 2,496,368 of CM060965.1, read as the reverse complement.
GATTTGAATCAGTAGATGTTTCTATTCAACACAATTCCACTTCTAAGACGATAGGATCCAAAGCTTCAGTTCGATCTGAATCCGGGTTTCCATGCAGTTTTCAATACGGAATGAGAACTCAGATCAATTTGAATTCCCATGGAAACGTAGTATGTTACATGTGCGTGAAAAGTGATGTGAAATGTTTTGGCACATACGCAATCTTCATCGAGAATGTCCAAGTGTGTCGCACAATCTTAACTGTTTGCAGAGAGACCTTTCTTTTCGACTCAGGGAATGTCGGAATGTGTATTTTTGCCGAACTCTTGATATCGAATTGTTGACCTTAATACAGCACATGCTCTACTGTATGTTAAGTAGTAGTGATAGTAAAAGTTGATGCGATATGTCGAGGCAATATGAAAAGAATGTCACAAGCAAGTCGTCTCTCTGTACAGAATGTTTTATGCCTAAGCCCTAAGAACATGTCAAAATACAAATTATTAAGTAAACTGTATATACTATCAAGAAAATGAAATGTTACTTTACATAGCTACGTTAGCAGGTAAAATACATTGTTTTATAGAAATTACCTATATATTAAAGATTATTGCCGGGATTACACAGCTGGATTTCCTCAAAACCTTGTGAACGAACACTTACGGCTACATCTGATCTATAACACTTGTTTCGCTGTCACGGACAACTCGTTCAAATTAGAGCACAAACCGTGAAATGAACTGTGTCCATGAGAGAAATGGTAACTGTTACAGCACATTACCTTGAAATGGCTATCCCATCGACTGACATTCACAGATAAAGTGTTTCCTTAAAAAAAACGCAGCTGGACGTCACAGTGGTGTTTAACCCACGACGGGGACCGCCATATTGCTTGTTACGGTCATTAATATCGAGGTCAGATCAGATACTTGCTACACAAACGTACCAACTTTCACTAATATGTATCAAGGTAAGAAGATTGTGCCACGTCGGTCGCTCGGTTCAATCACACGAGATAAGCGCGTGATATCACGATCCCGGATTGATAACAGCTGCACACTCTCACTAAGCGGATCTTGTTGCACGTCATATCCCATTTGCATAACTTTATTTTATGCTTCTATCATCCTCATCAACAGCTTGCACAGCTGGCTAGTATCTTCTTACCAAACTGTATTACTTTCTCTACTGCGTAGTATGTAAACGAAAAGATGTAAGTTAAGCATCTTTCAAGAATGCGATATTAAAGTATCCGAGATATTCCCCATTACAACTACCCTTTACATAACATTTTTCGAAAATTGTTTTCTCAAAAAACGAATCTTAAGGATTTTGATTAAAATGCTGTTTAAAATATGTAGGTACATGACAAATTAAATGTATATCTTTAATTTGCTGGAAGAAAACCTAAGTGGAATAGCTATGAAACTATTGCAGCACTTCTCGGGTTTAAGGGCCCGTCGACAATGCAGCACTTCTCAATGCTAAACTTAAGTATAAACCCAACTATAAATGTGAACTGATAACATTCGGTAGCAAAACACTTAATACGCCCCTACAATTGTATATTGACAACAAATCAGTAAACAGTGTTGACAAGGTAGAGCTACTTGGTGTCACACTATCGTTTACACCGCATTTTAATTAGCATTAAAAATAAGTAAAAATCTATTTATTCTTAAGTGTCTAAAAGAATTATGTCCCAGCAACAACTAATAGGATAATTTATTTCTCTCTCATTCACTCACACATGTCATATGGTATATAAATATGGGGCAATACTTCAAAATTAAACCAAAATAGAATGTTTACTTTACAGAAAAGAGCAATCAGATATATTTCGAACTTAAAAACGCAAGACTCATGTAGAGAAGCATAAAATAATGACGCTACCTAGCCTGTATATTTATAAAACTATACTATACATGATAAAATACAAATTTCCGATGCAAACAAATTCAGATATACATGACCACAACACAAGAAATAAGAATGATTTGTCTATTACAATGCACAGACTTATCCAGTTTGAAAAGCTGCCTAGTTAAGCTGGAGCAAAATTCTATAATAGACTGCCAGCAGAAATTAAAAGGTGTGAAAACTACACTAAATTCAAATCTCCTTTACAAACTTATTTAGTTAATAATGTGTTCTATTCACTAGAGGAATTTTTAAATAGGTTAAAAGTTCAGTAATCAAACAGTCAATGTTAGGTATGTATTTTGTAATCTGTTAATAGTTCATTGTGCATAGTCTCTACTGCTTGGTTAATCAGTTCTTTGTATATCATCATCATCATCATCGTCGTCGTCGTCGTCATCATCATCATCATCACAATCATCATCATAATCATCATTTACTGGGAATACCCTGAATCCGTAAGAGATACTTATCTTTCTACACAAAAATATGTAGCTAGATCTGTTTATGTACTTAATGCAATATCCCCCGCCCCAAACTACCTTTTACGTCGAACAAAAGTCACAGAAGTTCGATTTTCTGAAAAATTGCTGTAACGATTCATTAAAATGTATAATATATTGTGACAAAATCCGCCCACTTATTTTTCTATCATTTTATTATCTTCTAAAATTTTTCCACAAGTACAGCTTTCGGGCTATCACAACTCACAATTGTTGTATGCTCAGTACTTTTAGTGTCTTTCTTCATTTCCTCTGTGTCTCTAATTACGACGTTACAATGATTCGCGACACTCGTTGAATCTTCTTACGACACACAGCTGTCTTGCACTCCCTGACACACTGACCGACTCGTGTCTGTGACTCAGTCTGGTCTCCTTATATACTGGGGATGACGTCACACGGACCTTTCTCGACTTCTACACACATGCACCGGAAATGACTCAGCTAGAAGTCTCGAGAACGTTCTCGACACCCATTTTGTTTCTGCCCCTCGATTATTGACAGTCACGTACACAGAGCAGCCCGGCCTTGAACATTTTCGCCCGCTCGCCGGCACGGCACGCGGCACGAAGCAGATTGGCCCCGTCCGTCCTTTGTTGAGCGCCGAGCCCTACGTCACAATATTTTTAAGCCGATTAAAATGATATTATGAGCTTTCTGGGAAGTCTCTGAAGCCCTCTACACTCTGAATAACTTTTGTACAACTGGTAAACCGTAAGAGATACACAAAATCTCACTATACAAAAAATCACACAATTTGTCCTTTTTTTTTTTTTTTTTTTTTTTTTTTTTTTTTTTTTGCCTCTCTCTCCCTCTCTTTTCTGAGAGAATTTTAGAGATATTCTTTATTAATGATTTTACTTTTAAAATACTACTACTTTTCTCAAATAGAAAGTTATTTTCTTTCTTTCTATTTTTAATGCCCTGATCAGTGGCTAAATAACGGTCCCGCAGACCCCGCGGCGCGGGGACGGGGAGGCGATCTTTAGGGCCTCCCAAACTGCCTTTAATAGTTTTCTTAAGGGCGCTCAACCAATAGGTCATCAGTGCCATTCCTGTCTGTAACTCCTCATTCTGCTCGTTGCTTCGCCTCCTCCTTATATAGCGAGGGTGACGTAACACGGACCTTTCTCAAGCTTCTACAAATACACCGGCTGCCGGACACTTCTCGAATAATCTGGAAAACACCTTCTGGTTCTGTTGCTGTCATTGTTGTCACGTGTTTGCTCGCGTGAGGCAACCCGACCTTGATCGTCTTTGATATAAGTACTGGCAGTACGGTGGGGTAGTCCGACCCCGACTGTCTTTTGTGTGCGCCGCGGTCGGCGTTACAATATGTTCGTAAAGAATTTCCGATAGATTTGAACACATTTATCAGACTTTGAGATAGTAGCAGATAAACTAGAAGATACCTACCTGTCATCTTAGTGCCGTGAGCCGATCTTGTCGGATATAGAGCCACCCATCACTAATAAAGCTTATATTGAAACTCGTTATTGAGAATAACTGTTAGTAACTATGCACAGTAAAACAAGATTCTTTAGCACCATCTCCATCTGTAGTAATAACTCCTCAATGCCGTCTAAATATAGTATTAAAAGTAAAGAATTTGTTAAAGAAAATGTCTTCGCACTTTCAATTAAAAAACCCATGATTAAAAATGCACAGAATAGTATAACATATAAAATGAAACAATGGTGTTGCTAAACGAAATGGCGTGCATTATTATTCTAGATTTCTTTAATTTAGTAAAATGACACGCTGTAAAAATGAGGTGCAGAAGTGCAGTTTAGCTACATTTTTCTAGATACTCACCAATAAAGTCTTGACACACTATAGCATATTGTGTTGTACTCGTAACATACGCGTACTGGTATCAATGTTTCCCCAATATGAAATTACACCAATGATGATTATGATGATCATAATAATAATAAACGAAGCTAAACGGGGAAATGATGTTACAAAATTGATGTTATTAACTGATAAAAGCTCATGGACATTTGTATCGAAATATTCACCATCTACATATGTCTGCTGGAAGTAGTCTTGCGAGAATCATTTGGCATTTTTCACAGCAGATGCTGAGGGATTGTTAGTGTTAGGTCAGCGACACTAAAGAGGATTCAAGTTGGTAGGCAGTGCACGTGGTGCAACAGTGTGGGGAACCGGTTCTACCCGTGCCCGACTAACTTGATGCATTTGGTAGCTCACCTACTAAGCCTAGTTATGAAATACCTGCCTTTGGAAGGACAAAGGGGTTGCATTCCGTCACTACTTTATGTCACAGTACGAACCTACATTTGTAATATTTATTCGTGGTTTCTGGTTACAATTTGGAGCAATATCTTCTCGAGTGTTATAATAGATACACGTAATTGTTGGACAATTGGTGGACCAGCGCACAGTTGATAATTTTTTGGAAGCAACTGTTGGTTATTGTTGTTGTTTGTTCATCCCATCTTGAAGCTTCATACAATGTGAAGTAGAACCACTAAAGAATGTGTATACTTCTGGCACAAACTTAAGCTGCAGTTCTATCTACGCTACAAGATTTAACAAATGTGCTGAACATGAAATGAAAATAGCCAATGGATATCCTTACTATGTCCTGCCATGTTTGAGCATTATCACGACTGTCCTCTCCTATCTCATCTCGGATAGGGATGTTTCCAAGGAGTGCAGCAGCTGCTAGGCATTTGAATGTCGGAGCCGATGTGAACTTCCAAAGGGAAGCTTATAACGGTATTTCATAACACTAAACAACTCCTCAATCTGTGTTTGTATGTGGTGCATCTCCTGTGAAAAATGGCAAATGGTTCTCGCGAGAGCAGCAGATGTAGATCATGAATATTTCAATCGATGTGAGCTTCGTTGTATGAGACATATACCTACAAGCTACTTTCCTACAGACAAATGGTGACTTTCGTCGCTTTCAAGGGGAAGACTAATTAAACCAACTGAGCAATAGCTTCACTCCGTCATTAGTCTAGAACAAGACTTCATTGGCTTTCATACAAGTGGGTTAAAATCATGTCCAAAAGTAATGAAGACCCTAAATATCCGCAAATGGAACATGTTTTGTTCGAATGCGCACATTTATCAGGCCGAAGAATATAAACAAGACGAAAGGAGAGAAATGCCCGGAAACCAACGCAGAGATTTGGAAAGAAATAAATAAAATAAAATGAGAAAAGTGTATTACAACTGAATAAACAAACCGGTACCTGACCAGAAAACACTAGATCACGTACAATATTTTATTGTATACTCTTTTGTTTTCGCAAGACTTACTATTCATAGTAAGTATATTCATACATATATATTATATATTCATAGTCCTATTCATATTCATAGACTTACTATTTATAGTCTTGTATTATTTCATATTTTAAACAATTGCTCCTTTACCTTCAATAATTTAAATCTAATGGTTAGAATTGAGCAAAGTTGTATGTTTAATTAGTGATGTATTTGATACGGAAAATGTGCATGTATAACTTCAGGCAGCCATTATTGTGATAACGATGAGTGCCCACAGCTACACATACACCGCATGACGTCACGGAGAGCGTGTGCTACAGAGAAACCTGCGCGTGATACTCAACATACTGTGGGTAAAAGTCAATGAGCCTTTATCAGATAGTAACACTGATTTTTGTGATGTCATCTCCCCTCTTAGCTTCGTTTATTATTATTAATAGTGTAATTTCACATTGGAGAACAATTTATAACAATACGTTTGTATTTCAGCATGTTATTTTGCTATAATTATAAGTGTGTCAAAACTCCAAAATAATAAATATTTACTTCACTTTATTAGTGAGTATCTAGAAAAATGTACTTAAACTATACTTGTGCACCTCATTCTTTTACAGCACATAATTTTACTACATTAAAGAAATTTAGAATAATAACGCATGCTGTTTGAATGGCTGGTGTCATCATATAAGAAGTAATTGTCTGAGATTGTGGACTGTGGTCTAGTTGAAAAAGTCCTCCCAGAAGTTTCGTCCTAAGATGTTTGAAACAGCTTTGGAAGCGTCTGGAAGGAGTTTTTCCACTAGACCACATTCCACAATCCCAGACAATCATTTTCTATAGTATACTCTTTTGTTTCACAACAGCATCCTTTCATTTTATGTAGAATTGGTATGTGTACATTTTTAATAATGAATTCTTAAGCTGAAAAAGTGAAAACATTTTCTTTTAAAAATCTTTACTTTTAATAATATATTTAGAAGGAATTGAAGGGTTATTCAAACGATTGACATTACAGATGGAGATCGTACTAAAGGGTCTTATTCCACTGCTTTATCTACTGGGCGTACTTATTTATATATAGTTTTGTGAAACCTGTGGCACTGGTGATGGGTGTCAAGCCTTTGCGGATCGACTCATGGCACTAAAAGCGTTAACCATGACAGAGTACCTATCCATAACTTTGTTTTCTAGTTTACCTGTTATATGTCCTAAAAGTGTGGTACATGTCATAAAGCCTATAGGAAATTTATCTTCACGAATATATTATCCAACTATAAGCGTAAGATGGTCGGAATGTGTGATATCGGGAGTAAAATCTGCAAATATCTGATTATATTACATCACGTCGCTCAAATGGAAATTGTGACCTTTTAATTTCTTCACACTTGCATTGGCTTAATAAAAGAGGCAAATATATGCAATTTGGAATATAGTTGTTGGTAACTAACTCACATACATACAAGTATTTACTGTACCGCGTTATCATAGTGTTCGTTGTAAAGGTTACTTGAAGGTCCCTGGCTTTTCCACAACTGCACTCTGTCACGAACTGTCATTTATTATCACAAAGTCTGACAGTTGCGTATCTGCACGTCATGTGGTTTTGTGATGAAGTAATACACAACATTTATCATTCCTTACATTTTAAACGACTGATTTGTGTTACATTCATTTGTTAATTATTCTGTCTGCCACATACAGAGTATTACATTCCACCCAAAAATTCGATACAGAGAATCCACTGGAATTTAAGTTCAGTACCTTTCAAGAATACATGAAGATTTTCAACGAAATACCCGCCCCCCCCCTCTCCCTGGCTTATACAATATGTTATTCAGTATGTTTTCCTTATTAGTTTTAAATATAAATATAGTTGTAAGTAGGTACCTATATAAAATATCGAACTAGGCATTTCGAACTCTCGTTACCTCTTGCTAAATTCTGTTAATTTCTAAACAATACTGAAAATGGCATAATAATGCCCAAAATGGAGGCATATTGGAGTTACAACTACAGCATTCCTCTCCCCCCATAAGATAACTATTGTATAATTAAAAACCGTACCGTTATGGATACAATTTAGCTAACAAATAAATAACGGATGATTGTGATCAGGTACTTATCCAGCGGTAAGCCTGAGGATGCACTCATCAGAGTTATAATCGCATGTCAGTATGTAGTCTTCTGAGTGATGGACCAGGTGGTGGATTATCTGTTATTTGCTGCTGGATCAGATAATTTTGATAATTTTCCAGTGTTCTTTGAAGCGGTGTGTAGAGGAACGTCGTTACCTCCGGAAACCTTAAGGGGAGTTAGGGGTGAGTTTAGGAAGTTCTACAATGTTTATGCCAGAAGTACCAAATTTTAACCACGTTAATATAGTGTTTAGATATGCAGCTGTACAAAATTTGAAGTATGTAAGTCAAATAGTTTTTTAATTAAAAACGTTTAATTGATTATAAAGATACTCTGATTAAAAATGCTCCTTGCGTACCAATTTCTGAATGTTTGGCATGAAACTTGGTGATCTGATGCTTCATGTACCTGAAAGTCATAATTGCTCTGGATTTTCATTTTACACCAGTACTTTAGTATCTAGAAATTTTTAAATATGTCTATTTACAGATTTCAAGTTGTTTTAACTTCCCATCGGCATTTGAATGTGAATATGTTCAATATTACTTGGCTGATGTCAAAACCCAGAGCAATTTTGGAGCCTTGTATGAATAAGAACACATCCTGAAATTTTCCAAAGAATCCCTTAAGAACTCTGTCGCAAGGAGTTTTTTAGATGCGTGAAAATGCTAAGAAAAAAGTAACTGAGAAAAACAGCATTAAACTTTTAAAACGTTCTATCCTCATCAGAAGTGTGTTGTACCATTGGTTTCACTTTCTGACCTCTTATCCTCTGCTGTGCTGACTATTTCTGCAATTTATGGGCTCTCCTTGTGTGTATTTGTTTCTTGGCACTGTATTTTCTACTCTGAATACATCTTCTAGCATAGCACTTTTGACAAATGCATATTGCTCCGACTGAAATGCTTATATTCCTCAGATTATTCAACACCTGAATTGACTTCACACACCCCATATTAAACTTCATTGCAGTTTTCAGTACTGCAAGTTCAAGTTTGTTGCTAGACACACACCTATTTTGAACAGATAGTTCCACGCAACATTGTGAAGAGATTCATTCGAGTTCTGTGTCTACACTTGGCATAGCGTTCTAGCAGCTGATCAGAACCAATTCGCTGATCCGGAGGTTGAATTTTAGTTACCACTTCTGGAAACAACTTGCAGGACATTTTCTTGTGATTTTGTGGATGCAGATTGAGTATAATTTACATGATTGAGTTTCTGATCCGTCGATATGCAGTATCGGTGGGTGCGTACGCCTAACCACCAGCCATTTAATCACTATGCACCACTATTTAAAAATGGCCGCCAGACCTTTAAAAATGGCGCTGTCATGAAAGTCATTGCACTTTTTAATAGACAGAACATTGAACAATTTCTCAACATAAAAATCTAAAAATCAACTTTTTTTTTACCAAATGGGCCAAATCTCACCCCTAAGTCCACTTAAGTCGTCATGCGCATGTACCATAGCGATCCAGTGTACGCATATGTTTTTTATATGGACTGAAGTCTTTAAATTTGACTGGCGAAAGCATATCCCCAGAGGCGTCTATATTGTAGTGTAAGTGGTAATCTTTCTTTGAAATTGATGGATGCTCTTTCGACATTTAATCAATATGCCGGTTATATGCGAATTCCACGTGAACTTAGAATCAAGCGTCAATCCAGGATACTTGATTGTGGTCGATGGGTCCATCCTAAATGTATTGTTTTATAGATAAACAAAGCTTCAGAATTATTCTCCACGTATTGCACCAGTTTTGGATGTGATTCCTAATTTCTAAAACTGGTTAGAACATGTTGGAATACAAAACAGCTGTATTGTCTGCTAGTGTAAGATGTTTAACACTTTCCTTTGGTGTATTGTTGAACATTTTGGTATACGAGAATACAGAACCATCTGTGGTAGCCGTTAAGGTAGCAGTGGATGGCTTGAATACTGTAAGCATTCTATATGTTTGATATTTAATAATGGTTTAACGAAATACTGAAGTGCGTTCTTATAAAAGTAATGTTTAACACGTCGTAAAAGAAGAAAGATGATTAATATTTATATAATGTGATTGTTAAAAGTACAAAGTTTCATATTTATGAACGGAAAATAATGTCTTAATCCTTTGGAAGGTAGCACACAGGGTACGAATTCACCTCTGTCTTTCATAGACCTAGCACCTTGCTAAATGTTGTTGAATCTTCTCCAATGCACGGGTAGGTACTGAGAAAACCGTGCGAGTCCAACCCTTGTGAGATAACTGACATGCAGATGGTGTATGTGCTTCCACCACAGGAGCTAGCCATTGCAGCTTATAACTGGGCCAATAATTTTATCCAGACCCTTTTGAATAACGAATGGAGTCGCCTTGCAAAAAAAATTCTTTCCTCTGTTCTATTAATTATTGTGTAGCGTGGACCACTAGACGCGGCTATTTCTTTTACACTTATCTTGGATAATTTATTGGATGGGTGCTTAAGTTGTGCAATGGCGATTAAATCCACCATTGCAAATGCCTCTGATGGCATACTTACAGCCCGAGGACCTCCCCAGAGTCCTATTCTGCATCTTGGATCTCGCCTCCCTGTTTATGGACAGAGGGATCCATTAGCCTTCAGGAGCGCATGGCCCCTCCCCGGAACTAACCTGTATCAGCGGATAGGAACACACTTCTACATGAAAACCAGGGACTGCGAATTACACATTAACCATTCACCCTTTGTGCCTCCCCGTCCACTGACTCGAGCGACCATGGGGTGGTATATCTCTCAGACTGTTCAGGGAGGTACCTGGTGATAGGTCAGTCACACACAACTGTGCACCATAGTTGATCGGGCATTTGGTCTGGGCTCTCTTACCTCTTAGAGAAACCCAATCGAGTGTGGGGCTCGTCACCTGCGTACCTACCACAGTAGGTCCCTGGGAATAGATCATATTGATGAACTGACAAACTGAACAAAGTTCAACAATGAGAGGTGTCCAATAAGTATGTCTCCCTATCTCATAAAAAAGCTTGACACACGAACTATTATGTTGAAATAATTTTATTTATACTGTACAATGCTTTTGTTTACTTTGGTGTACAGTTACCATGTTTATCCAAGAATTTTTCGTAACGTTTTCCCAAACCAGTGTTGTACCAGGGATCCCGTACTCGCAACCACCTGTTCAGTTTTATGTGACTTCATCATAGGTGTTCGAGATGACCTATGAGTTATGGGAATATGCAATGATCACTTGTGGCAGTATCTGGTGAATATGGAGGATGCGAGAACACTTCGTACTTGAAAATTCGAAATCAGCTGTGCGAGGCCGAGCATTGTCATGAAGAAAGATAAATTTCTGAGACCATAATTTAAGACATTTTCTTTTGATGGCAGCTCGCAGATTCTTCAGGACATTACAGCTTTTCTCCGCATTAATTGCGGTGTTGTGAGGCAGGCAGTGAACAAGGAAATCCCCTTGACAGTCCCAAAAGATGGTTCCCTTAACTTTTCCTGCCGAATGTGTTTCCTTCGCCTTTTTGGAGCACTTTCTCAAGCTTTCTTCCACACCATGCTCTGTCGTTTTGTCTCAGGAGTCGAACGATGGACCCCGTGACAAGGCGTTTCAAGAGCAGATCTCTCTTTACGGTACATTTCCAGAAACATTCTGACCTAATGCATCCGTTGCTCTTTGTGTACCACACTCAGCAAATATGTCAGCCATCTTGCACAGACTTTGTGGCAGTGAAAATTATCTGTCAGGACTTTGCGATGGACAAGCGTCCAATTGCAGCCCCAGGAGGATGTTGTCAAAGTTAATCGATGATCTTCCCCCATAATGTTGCGAATTACAATAATTGTATCCTCACATGTCGCTAGTGGACCTCCCTTGTCATATATCACCCTATATATTAATGTTGTCACGTCAATTACACCACGTTGCCAGATAACAAATACGTCAATGAACGCGGCGAGAACAAAGGCCGGGTGTTTACGAGAAGCTTCGAGAAACGTCGCTCGGCTAAATAAGCGAGTAGGACGAACGGACAGCCAGTCAGTCTTGAGAGGGTTAATCGTCGGAGTTGTTTGTTTGAAGTCAGTTTTTAGTCAAGTTGAATTGAGTGGTTGTCAGGAGAACGAACTGCACTTGTATCAAGGTTACGATAAAACAGAATAGCTGTTACTTGTAAATTGTGTTGACAGAGAACTGTGTTTTGTGATTCAGTTTTGGAAGAAATAAAGTGACTGTCATAGAGCTCTACTCCCACTTGAAAATATTACAAAATGACGTGATCCATAAGCATTAGGAACCAACACACGTTATTCTAAACAATGGAAATATTTCCTAATCTCTGAATATAACCAAAGACAAGACAAGCCAGTAGGTACCCAACTAATTACCACGTAACACACATTCATTGACATATTTTACCAATCTTATCAAATTAATACATACCTTGAACAGCAATGGTCACAATGCTTTTAACAAATGCATATTTTGTACGGTACATATTTTTATTTCTTTTGCTGCACGTCATTATCACCGTTTGAGTGTTTACTTCACTTATGTTGATAACGAGAGTCTAAACTCCAACAGCTGCTTATCTGTGTCCCGCTTAATACGTAATACTGGTGTACTGGACTATCCGGAAACGGCTGGTGCTATCATCTTTTTTCATAACTTACAGCAAGTGTATGCACGACTCCCTAAATTAAAAACCTGACGTGTTGCACTCGCATGACTTTCTCTACTCTTGTACTAACCATTCTTACAAACTCTTATTCATATATCTCCTTGTTAGTTGAGATAAACATCTGCAGAAATTATCTTATTGCTTGTTTCCTTGTAAGTACAAGGGCAATATTAGAATACAGTAGACTTTGTGCAATAGTCAGATCGTTTAAAGCTTTGAGATTCCGTTCTCTTTGCATACTTAACATATAAAAAATGAACAACGATGTTCCATTTCACGAAAGTTTTGTTTTCCGAAACTCACACACATAACAAAGAATATCTCCGAAATGGTTCACCCTACAAGAAAATTTATTGAGACATAAATTGTGTATTTTAGCAAGATGTACATTTTCTGTACAGTATGATTTGGTCTATCTCTAACGGTTTACCAGTTATGCAAAAATCGTCCAGAGTAAATACGACTACATGGGCTTTGCCAGAAAATTCAAAATATATATTTCATTTTTCATGAAAATATCTCAAATACATGACACTTTAATAAAAATCGTTAGAGCCATTTCCAAGAAATGTTCCGTGTAAAAGAGTAGCTTAGGGTGGGGCTATTTTCTTCAAAATCTTCGTGTCGCATCCTTGAAAGACATTAAACTTAAATACCAACTTTGGTTTTTAACCGACTTTTCGTTTTTGAGTTATGCTGTCCACAGCTGACAGACACACACACGGACCTTTTTCTATAAATGCCTTTTTTTTTTTTTTTTAATTCAGGGGGTCCCAAAATATATATTTCCGGTGAAATCTCGACATCGAATTTTTGGGTGGAATACAATACTTCCCCTACTTACCAGTAGAGAAAGTAAAAATAGCATTTTTAAAACAAAATGTGTGTATGCACGCGTCTGTGTGAACAGTGGAACTCAAAATCGAAAATCCCAAGACATAAAATAAGGGGAAAAAATAAATAATCCCCCACCTCCAAACTTCATTTCACATGAAAAAACATTTGAAAATGTCTATTTAAAAAACGACTCTTAATGATTTTGAATAAAATGCCGGAAGCGGACAGCAGCTAACTTGGAAATGAGGCACGTGCTAACAAAAATGGCAGTACTGGCTTCCAGCATATGATTTGTAACGCCTCATCGGAAACTTGTGAATGTAAATTATGTGGACAGATTTAGTACTCTTTAGCAAAAGAGAATAATTATCACTTAGAGCCTATGCAAATCAATAATATAATGGCAATTGTGTTCTTACATGCCTATTTAGCTGTGATACAAAATGCCGCCTGTTTAATGTATGTTCATGATAAATGAAATGTACCTATATCTTGTATTTTCTGGGAATAATCTCTGAAGTTCTCTCCGTTCTGGATAACTTTTGTACAACTGATAAACCGTAAGAGAAACACAAAATGTATATCTTGTTAAAACATATCTATAACTTGTGTCTAAGACGTTTTTTTTTTTCTTTTTGGGGTTAAGGACCATTTTCGACATAATTACTTGTTGATGTTTTGGATTTTCAAATACTTTTGTCAAATAAGAATTCATTCGTTTTTTTTATCTCTTGGTCATGCAAAGAGCATGGAGTGTCAAGTCATCACAGAATGACAAGTTCTTAAAGCATTTGACTATCACTTGAGGTTAGGTACTATATTCTCCTATTCTCATTGTACTTATAAGGAAACAGGGGAACAAAAGTTTTTTCTGCAATAGTTCGTACACGAGTGAGTAAAGAAAGTCGTGCGAGTGCATAAATTTGATATTTGGAAAAAAATAATGCGGAGAAATGCAGGAATATTATAACCGTACGGCTGCTCGACGTTCAATGTCAGACTGTATTTTCCAACAAGACTCATTAGGCGCAAAAATGAACTAATGCAACAAATTCCCATACATTGGAGGAACTAAAAGAAAAACCGGACAAGAAATTCACCACTAGAAGTGAACGGAAAGAGGACAAGATTCCGAGCGTAGCTGGGAAGTGGTGCAGGCAGAGGCGCTCTGATATCCTTACCTACCTGCGTACCTCTCCATGTTTCATCATCACACACCATACTCATATTTTCAGGCGTTTCACACAATAGCACAGGGTTTTTCTCAAGCCCAATATAGACTACATTCGCGTTAATTTGTTCAGCAAGACGATCACTCTAAACTGGCACCGGTTTCATCTGATTTGTTTTCTGTTGAAACTAATCTAGAATGTTGCTTGTCTAAGACTGAACCCGACGCTTCAAATTTATTTATTGACACAAGCTTTTTCCACATAGGTCGTGCATCTTTGGGATCTATGAGCCTTCACAGGTGCGGCCTACTTCATTCCTCAGGCAGAGGACAGCCCGGGGTGTATCATACGTGCACCTGCCTTTGTCAGGGTTTAACCACTGCATTGAGGTTGGGGTTGAAGGGGGATAGCAATTACTGTAACTGTCGTGTCGGTTTTGTCCAAATACTTCTTACTTTTGTATTCTAAGCATCTCTTGGTGGGATTTTATGGAATATTTATGATTTGTATGTGTTGACTCAGTCAGCTTGCCAAGTGAAAGTGCGATGTCCAGGTGTAAAAGTTCCAGGCCAAACAACAACCCATCAACTTAACAATAAATTTCAGGCCACAGGAAGTGTTCAAGCTCAGAAATCTAAAAGACGGTCTACGGTTTTCACTGAAGACGCATTAGACGACATCGCCATCATTTGGAGAATTCCCCCCAAAAATCGCTTACGCATCTTTCAGAAAAGGCCGGCATTTCTTATGGCTCTTTGAAAGAGGTACTAAATTGCTGAAGTTAAAACCATATAAAATAACTGTGGCATATGCTCTTCAACCAGGTGATCCTGTAATTAGGCGCACATTTTGTGAGTGGACTCTCAATAGTGTACACAACGACAAAATTGACCCACATTTTTCATGTACGAAGCTTGGTTCCACCTTCATGGATGTGTACACAAAATAATCATTGTTGCTCTGAGAAACCTAATATTGTTCATGAAATACTCCTCCATGATGAAGAAATTCATGTATGGTGTGCCATTAGTGGAGAAAGAGTTATAGGCCCAACAGTTGATGCCCGTACATATGTGAATACAATTTTGCCCCCGTTTTTTTGAGAATTAACCGACAGGGAGTGTGATTTTGTCTTTTTCAACAAGACTCTGCAACAGCTCATACAGCTAATCTTTCAATGAGAACAATTGAAAGTGTATTTCACGACAGAGTTATTAGTGGCCTCCCGTCAGTCCCCTGACCTAACCCTCTGTGATTATGAAGTGTACAAAACAAACCCACAAACGCTGGAAGAATTAAAACAAAATAGTGAGTGATGGATAATTTCCCAAAGAGGTGCCAAAAAATGTATGGACAACGTCGGTGGCTAGTTTCAGCATCTGCTTTAATTATATTGGTAAGTAAAGCCTTTAAAAGTGTATGGTTTTATCTGTGCTGTCTGGCGACGAGTGTAGAGGACCCATACATACAAAACACAGTGCAGTCGGCTCACAGTCTTTTGGATTATCTGTTATAAGGAAATATATAATAAAACAATTTGTACAAATGTTTATCTGTATTAACATGAAGTAGATAGAAGAAGAGTTTGTATGTTAGTGAGTAGGGTAAACCATGTGAGTGCAACACACTGCAGACATCTTCAGCTCCGCTTCTCACTGGCCCTTGGTCACCTATGTAGGGTTTGCCAGCTGCTTTTGCTCTGCCCCACACTTCTGTGGAGATCGTTCCAGTCCTAAACCAGTCATCTGACCACAGAACTGTCTACATCATTCATTGTTAACACACTTTATTGTGCATCAGAATTCTCTGTTCAAGTGGGAATTGTTTGGTAGGTATTTCATTGGATTAATAACAAGACAACAACAATAACTAAAAAGCCAAAAAAACATCTATAAAGGTACGCAGACATGATTTAAAAACTTTATGTGTACCATCTGAAACTGAACCCAAGCTCAAATAATGAATCCACTTATCCCTTCCAGACAACCTCACAAAGAGAGATGAAACTCCACAAATATTCAGATGTCTACACTTAGTATGCTAAATGACAAACACCCTAAAGATCAATGGTTACGTGTGTTTACAGATGGCTCATATATGTGCAGGGGCCGCAGTCTTTTGCAAATTATTCTCACAATATGCTTCAGCCGTAAATATCAATAATTTCAATGGAGAAATCAAATCTACCTATTTGGCTCTACAAAATTTGCTTTATAGAATTAAATCATTTAGAAAAGCAGTCCTACTTATGGATTTTTTGGCTGCTATACACACTGTCTTCAAATACCAAAGTTTACTTCCTTCAAATTCAAGACATCAAACATTTATTAAATAAATTAAAAAACTTAAAGAAAACTATCACATTACAGTGGATACCTGCCCATGTTGGAGTGGAAGGCAATGAAATAGCAGATACTCTAGCCAAAAAAGGTGCTCAGTTCACCACTCATGGTCGACACAGTCAACAAGATAATCATGACATGACTGCCTAGCAAGAATAAACATGTATTCCCAACAGTGTGTCATCTGCAAACAAGCTAAATCAGTGATAGATTCAACACATCTACTTCAATGCACAGATCTCAACAAGGCTATTTATCACCTCTATATTGGAATGCAAAATGTTCCTGTTCCTTAACATATTTCATATATTAAAATACAATATTATTTTATTGTTAAGTACCATTTTGTTTAAAGATACCTGAGTTAATTCTAAAAAAGCCATATGCAACAATATCATAATAAAAATACTATAGTACACTTCTCTGTGCAGTAACCACTGAAACTATTAATATTTTGATATTTACTCTAGGAATCTGTGAAACCAGATAAAGCACTTGTACATATACAGCACAATATGAAAACCCTTTACTAAATCATAATAAAAAATACAGCAAATAAGGTTCTCTTTCTGATATTTTTAAAATTTATAAAATGAAACCAAAACAAAATTATTTAAAAAATGAATAACATACATTTTACTTCAAGCTTATATCATTATTCTATTTTGTTTGTAGGTACACAGGTGTTTTCTTCATTGCTGATACAGAAACCTTGATGGCATTCATTCAAACTGCTGAACGAGGAGGCCACTGTTCACAGCATAGCCTTGAGCACAACTTGGTCTCTCCAACGATACGTTACTGCAAAGCCTCATACAGCTAAGATTTGGAACTGATAAACAAATGTTAGAAACAATGTCCATATGTTAAAACAAATGTATAATGTAATAAACCTATATTTATATTAACTGGACAATGTAACATATTGTAAGAGAATATGAGTCATTAAGAATGCAATTTGAAAGTTAGAACTAGTGTAGCAAAGAAAATCACTAGCTCAAGGTGTTCCTGGAATTCAGTATGTTCAGCTATTGCTATTTAATTTAATTTAATTTAATTTAAAAGGTGAGTTAATTAATAACACTGAACAACACTTACAATACATTTTTCCGGGATGCATTTTCCGAAACTTCTCAAACACATAACCGGAAAACAAGAACTGTCCACATGGGAACAAATCTTTATTTTAAAAAATAGAAACCGAGTATTTAATTTCGACATTCCTCAGAGAGACCTTTTCAGTAAGTTCATTGAACCGTTACCAGAAGAAGCATCACCATCTGCACCATGAAACACCATGGAAACCCAGTTATTGTCCGGTTGATAATGGAAGAAAGTTAACCTTCGAAATGCGTCCCGGAAAAATATGTTGTAAGTGTTGTTCAGTGTTATTAATTAACTCACCTTTTAAATTAAATTAATTACAACAATGTTTTCAAACTTCTATGTGCATCCTTTGTGCCTTACAGAGATGTGATCGATTATCAACAGTCCTAGCGCTGCGACTCACATTTGTCAACATTATGTAATATCATTTTTCAACTGTAAAGTCAGAAGTTATTACATATAATACAACAGTTACAATTTCGACTGATAAGATTCTTCAACCTCAAACAATGCACTTCAGATAGATCATTATTGAATTTATCCGTCAACTTAACTGATGCTATTTATTTATGCCAGCAAACTTACGGCTGATGTTTTTAAACATATAAGCCATGTGTGGGCAATGTTTGAGAGGTAGGATTGGAGCTGAAAGATTCAATGCAAATTGGTTGGAGAATTCAATGTCATGCAGGTAGGTACTCACAGTAGCTTAATGGTTAGAGCAGCTGCATGTAAAGTGATCTGTGGATAAAATCCTGGCTGTGGCATTAAATTTTTCAGTTCTGATTCTACCTCTCAAAAATTAACCAATGTTATTCCACTTAATATATATGAAGTGATATAAACAGTAAAACTTTTCCAATGTTTTACAAATAAATGAGTCGATCTATAGACACTTATAGTTTAACTTACACATATTTTTTTGTCTGGACATGTTTCGAAGACCAGCATCTTCATTCTCAATGGTTTCTTGACTGGCGGTTGAAGAGGAAACATCTGTTGTGGTAGTGACTGTGCTGCTAAGTGAACATTTTTCATGTGTAATTTCTCTCAAATTATTAGTTCTGCTATTGTTTTAGCGTGTTGGGAGAAAATATATATTATGAAGAATGTGAACATAGCCATGAATTTTGATATACCACAAGCAGACGACATAATGAAGTTTATATCCAGCAACCCAGTCACTACCACAACAGATGTTCCCTCTTCAACTGCCAATCGAGAAACAGTTGAGAATGAAGACGGTCTTCAAAACGCATCCAGACAAAAATAAGTGAAAGTGAAACTATGTCTATAGGTTGACTCATTTACTTCTAAAACATTAACCAACGTACACCTCAATACTGTAGCAGCTGTCAGCAGATTCGTCGCAGAACAAGATTTGGGACTTGAGGGAAGTGTATGAGATGGGCAGTTGAAGGAAAGGAAGGCTGTTTGCACATTCACATGCTGTTTTTGAAATAACAAGCTAACTTCTGTTTTTCTGTATTTGTTCCTTGGGCCAACTTTGCAAAATTTATTAATTCATCTCACAAACAAACTTAAGGAGGCATACACTGTTTCAAATGTATGTATATAATTTATTCCTTTCTTTTTTAAAAAAAAAATGATCTTCATCTCCCATTCTGCTAACACACATTGAATACATATTTGTTGTAAATAAGATCCACAATTACACAATGTAGTAGAGTGAAGCATTTTCAAATGATCATCTGTCCAGAAATGGTAGATAGGTACTACGTATAGTCTGGACATCTTAAGGAAACAATTTTTTTTGTTTTTTTGTTTGTTTTTTTTCTTTCTTTTAAGTTTACATTGTACAGGTTGTCTACATTTGTTTTCATTTACTACTATAACATATAACTCTTGTATTATCATCTAAAAAGATAAATTTAACAAGAAACACATCAGCTTTTTTTTTTTTTTTACTGTCCAAAGAAAAACAAATTGTCACATCAAATGGAGAGCTGTCAGTAATTGTTAGAAAACAAAGTCAACCTGAAAACAAAAAGTCGCCTGCCCCTCTCTGTGTGTGGGGGATGTAAGTCTATAGTACACTTACTTCACTTTTGTACAAAATGACAAAAGCACATGTTTCATCACAATGTCCGCATTTGTTCTCACGCTCCACATTCATGCAGACTTAACACAGCAATATTTATTATGTTATTTTGTTGCAACGTATCAGTAAAATAAAAAACAGCTACAATATGTTCTTCTTCATTTTGGTTTGTTAATCAAATAACATTCCCAGTATAAACTCAGCGATGGTCCCAACCGGGTTTCAACCTTCAAGCACCTCCAAGCAATAAAAAACAAGCCAACATACTTAATACTACATTAACACTCCTAGTCTAACATTTACGTTTGTGCAACCCTTTCAACCCTCGGTATACATGTTGCCAACTCTGTGGTTTTGCCACCACTAATTACCTGCTGTCGAGGAACCAGCACATACCAACCCGACAGGCTACCAGCCAGAACCTTTTTTGCATAGTGCTCCCTTCTGTAAACAAACACAGTTGTTTTTTGAATATTTTAATAGTGGTTTTGTTAACTTTTACATTATACTACCCATTCTCATTGAAACAAAAGTATTTGTAACTTTTTTGTATGAACGAAATATTAATTTATTTAATTACCATTATAGTATTTTTCTTTTAGAATAAAAGGCAAATTCCACTCAACTGCACCAAATGTAACCCTGTCATATTCCACACATTTCACCACACCAATTGCTTTGAATTGATGGACAGTTCATTCCATCTTATTTTAATGATCACAGCTACATGAATTGTTTTATTAAGGTTCCTGTAACAGGAATATAAACCTTGTTTAGGGATTAGAGCAAAAGTAGCATAAGTGGCAAAATAATTCAGCAATAGAGGGTTAATGGCCTGAAGAATAGCAATTGTGTGGCATCTTTCTGTTCCAGAAGATTCACTCTGGCTGTTCTAGCAGGCTTGCTTTGTGCTTGGGAGTGTCATCTGGCACAGACAATCCAACTGAGAGTGAACAGTGCCAAGCACAGTTCAGCTGTGACTTGATTTGATTAGTTCTTTTGTTGTCAGCGTGTGACACAACTGTAACGAAGAGACAGCGTGTTTAACTGATTTATTACAGTATTTTCCTAACCCTTTGCCAGCCCTAATGCTCAAGGGATAGTGAAATGTTTACTTCCCTGCTGCTCATTTGCGTGGCTTAGTATGGCTCCATCAAAGCATGTATCTTTTCAAGCATTGCGTCAAAAAGACCAATTGTGGGAAAGTGTGATGAAATTCACTGGCACTACCACTCCAAGTAGGATCATTATGTTAAACCTTGTAAAAGTGAGTGAGTGAAGTTTAAGGGCCCATTGACAATGTCATTTGGGCCCTAAACCTTGTAAAAATGTTGATACACTTACTGAGGAAAAGTTTATTGAGACAGGAGAAATGTCCTTCAAACTGTCTCCGTTGCCTTTCTCTAGAAACAGCTTTTTAGGAAACCACATGATTTAGAGCTACAGAAGTTCTTAATTTAAGAATCGCAGTTGACAAACTTGTACATGTAAATGCTAATTTGTGTCGCAGATGTCAGAAGGACCTACTCCCACATAGTGATGTAAAGAATGTCTCTCACATGTATGTCACCAACTTTTGCAACATGTTTCAGCATCCTCAGCCTGGCAACACTGGAGACATAATGAAACTGCTTAGCTTCTTCAATGGCAGCATTTCAAACTTCATCACATATTCCTTCTTTTTAATCATGTAGATGTTTTCCTGGAGTAAGTTCAGTGGACATTCTGGCATTTCTCAAGTCACTTTATGATTAATGTCATGATTTGCTACAGCTGATTTCTCGGTTTAGTGGTAATGCAATGAAAATGTTCTTTCCTTCTGGTTTCAATTGTTTCTTCTTGTTTTTCATACACAATCAGGTAACAGTTTTCATAGTTTATTAAAGAAATGCCTGATTTTTGTTCTGGTGATATTCAGGCTTTCAAGAGAGAAGTAAGCAAACTGTGAACTGTGGAGGCAAACTTGGGCTGTACCTACAGTATGGAATGGTTTGCAAAATGCTGATGTGGTTCTGTATGCAGTGTAATGTTTTCTCTGATGTTCTTTTGTTTCTAAAATTTTGCAATCTTGTTAAGCACTGCTTTTGAAACCATTCTGCTGGTTATATTCCTGTTAATATTTAACTTTGCACCAATCCTAAAGAGAGACTATTGAGGCACATCTGCAGAAGTAAAAGTCCACATCATTAAAAGGAAAGAGCACATAAAGGCCATTGAATAACCTTGCAGTTTGGTCACAAGGAAACCAACACCTGTAACCGTGTCAGTCAGACCAAGGAATAGCTTCTCAAACAATTTGAAATCTCAATTTAAGTAAGTCAAGTTAGTGTCACAAATCTACCTCAACAATCTTTCAACTTACTGTTTCACTTCACTATTTCCAACTTCTAACCACAAAATAGGCAAGACTTATCTTAAATAAAAACAAATTTAGACTAAGGCTTCACTTATCTTAGTAATTGCTACAAGTTCTTGAAATATACAGGCATATGTTTCGTTATGACTTCATTACATTTTCAATGCTTATTTAAAACAATGCTCTTTTAAAATAAGCATTGAGAATGTGATGGAGTCATGATGAAACATGTATAATCAATAACTTGCAGCAATTACTAATATAAGTGAAGCTTTTAGTTCAAACCAAAAAGGTGAGTTGTTTAACAACACTACACAACACTTACTTATATTTTACCAAACTCAAACGTAATACCACACAAATATTTAGTTAAACCAGATAACCCAACCTTGTCCAAAATACACAAACCAAGCATAGCAATGAGACCTTTAGTTAGCAGCATACACTCACCAACTTACAAACTGGCAAAATGGCCAACCAACAAATTCAACTCGCTCCCTGAATTCGACAGCCTGGGCATCAAAAATAGTTATGAACTGATAGAACACACAAAAGATTTTGAACTAACAGAAGAGGACACCCTTATTTCATTTGATGTCAAATCACTATTCTCTAGTATACCACTAAAACAATACCCACCACTGATCAAAAACTGCCTCACATCAATTGGTATGTAATCACCAGAAATTACATATTTATGTAGAACTCAATAAACCATGCACACAACAAAATTTCTTCCAGTTCCAAACAAAATATTTCCATTAAACCTCAGGTTTAGCAATGGGCAACCATCTCTCACCCTTCTTGGCAGATATTTACATGAGTGCATTAGAAATAAGGATCACCAAAGCTTTCCCATGGATGTTAAAACTCTGGCAGCGGTACGTAGATGACACATTTGCAATAGTCCCAAAAAACACATTGATGATGCTCTAAAACTCCTAGACATCCAGGAAAAAAGCATAAGTTCACTGTGGAATTGGAAAGTGATGAACTACTATTTTTGGATTTACAAATAATCAGAAACAAGAATAGAATAAACCTTGGCATTCACAGAAAAACAACACAAACGGACAATTACATAAAAGCTCATAGTTACAATCCAAGGAGTCACAAACAGGCAAATCTCAGTAACTTAGATTGGTGAACATCCCCCTTCCAACAGAAGAACACAAAGCACAATATTGCAAAATAATTGAAATGGCTTCTCCAAATCATTAGTAGACAAAAAAGGGAAACGAGCAAAAACAAAATAGTTACTAAAAGAAACTAAAACAGCAGCAGAAACAAAAATGACATTAAAAAATTCACATTCCATCCTTGGGCTTTTGAAAATTTCAAAAAAAGCTTTCAAAGAACAAAACATTCAGCTAGCACCAGTGAACCACTATTCCATACAAAAATCTACTGAACTCAAACATCAAAGATGCCATCCCACCCAATAAAAAATCTGGTATTTACCAAATTGAATGCAGTGACTGTAATAAAGTGTATATAGGAAAAACCAAAAGAAATTTAGAAATAAGATCCAAGGAACACTTTAGAAATGTAAAAAACAAACGGTTGGAAAAATCAGCAGTTGCCAACCACTTTTGGACAGAAAACCACAACATAAAGCCAGAACTGAAGCTCCTAAAACACATAATGGGAGAACAAGAGCTGTCCACGTGGGAACAAAACTTCATTTTCAAAAATAGAAACACAAGTATTCAATTCTGACATCCCGAAGGATATCTTCAGCAAGTTCCTTGAACCACCACCAGAGGAGATCTCAGAGAAAACATCACCATCCACACCAGGGAGAACCAGTCGATGTCTAATTGATAATGGAGGAAAGTCACCCTCCGAAACATGTTCCGGGAAATTATAAGTGTTGTGTAGTGTTATTAATTGACTCACCTTTTTGGTCTAAATTGATTATTACAACACTGTTTTCAAACTTCCAAGAAAGAGGAGGCTTTTAGTCTCTAAATTTGTTTTTATTCCAGATTCTGTTGCTTTACTGTTAAACAGCTTCAACGTTTTGATTGAAGACTTGTCTTTATTATATGGACATTAAGGAGCACAATGTGCATAAACATGAGCAAGTAATTAGAACATTGTATGATTACTGCCAGAGCCACGGTTCACCATCGTCAGCCAAGGACATGCATGCCATAGGGCCTGAACAATATTTACAACACTTATGGTTCTATATCTCGTGCAAAGGTCTAACAGACATGGTACACATGTTTCAATGTCACTGCTATCATTTTGTACATACAAGCCACACTGGCAAAAAATCATTTTACGGCTTTTGCAACAATAAAGCCAACATTTCAAATTGGCAAATTAAATTATTTTGTTGTTTAACAACGTTAATTGCTAGGATCACATCAGCGTCGCCGGTGTGCCGGAATTTTGTCCTGCAGGGGTTCTTTTACATGCCGGTAAATCTACTGACATGGAGCTGTCGTTTTTAAGCACACTTAAAAACCATCGGCCTGGGCCGGGTTTGAACCTGTGACCTTGGGATCAGTAGGCCAGCATCTAACCAACTGAGCCACACAGACCGACAGTGAAATTGGCAGTACCTTTTATACAGCAATGCAAATTTTCCCCAGTGTTTTGGCATTAACACTGTGTATATTCTTTTGTTAGCTTCTGGAGGAGAAAGATGAAGAAAACAGTGACTGATGAAGTGAATAGCAACTTGCATCTTATAGGTGCTTATTCTTCTTGCCTCAATACAAGATACCCATCCCCTTGTTTCCATCTTGAGCTTTAAGGGTGCAGCTTATATTTGGACCAATGCAATATTAGATTTTGTATTCATTGTATGTGCTGTGATTCCTAACAAACAATAATCTGGATCATATACTGACAATGAGTACAGATAAAATGATACCAAGGAGAACAAAATTTACCATTTCATTCCTAGAAAACAGTGAGTGGTAACAACAAATTAGTTCAAGGATCCAAAATGGACCAATATAGTCTTGGATGGATCCAAAACTGATGAAGCAGGTTATTCCTTTAGCTTTGGACAACATGCCATTATCTGGCAGAGACACATCACTCTGACAGTCAAGCAGCCCTAAGGGCGGTGCATGGAGGTCCTTGTACTGCTACCACAATCTGCACAACAAGAGACTGTAAGGATGTACAGCTCCATCTGTAAAACTTCACCATGTGCGTCAGTTGGCCAACAAATCTTTTAAATATTTAGGAATAAAATGCAAAAAGCAAAATATTTCATTTGTATCAGAGGGTAGAATGAGGCAATTGAATTTTTCAGTCTCATATCTTTCTTGTCCTACACACCACTTTGTGTGGAACAACAGCAGCCTTCCTGGCCATGCAGTAATACTTTAAATTGGGGCAGCAAACAGTTAATACAGGTAATCAAATAATTTATCTTAAAATTAAAAATTGACTTGCAAGGAACACTTCACTTGAAAAAGTTTTACAATTCTTTTGCTTTGTGCTCAGTGCAATCCAAAACAAATCCCCATTTTAAGTGTATGTTTATTTCCCCAACTTGTTCAGACCTATTAAGGGAAGCATTCAGATCCCTCTCTGTCCCAATGGATGTGCAGTGGCCTCCTACAAGAGTAACTTGGGTTCGACCCCAGTCCTCCATACAAGGTATGCATCATTGCAGTTTCCACAATCTGTGTTGCACAGACAATGCTGTGGTACATTAATGATTCTTGCACAACAAATGCTAATTAAGGTAACATCAAGTTTGAATTTGTTAACACATTTCTTGTAGGTCATATATTTTAAATGTTTATGCCAAAATTTTGGTGGGAAAACCAACAAAGTTGACAACATTAGTGATGAACAGAACTGTCGGTTATTTTTGTATGTGCAAACATTTTCTTTCTATTTTTCCAGAGCACTGTTAAGATCTTTTTATTTGAGAAAATGGGTTGATGCCTTTGCAATATACCAAGAGTTAACCACAAAAGTTTATTACATTGATTACAGATATCTACTCACAGTGAGCAAGTGAAAATGTGATGCAAAAGAGAATTTAACAAAAATAAAACCTTTTTCGAGACAGACGTGTGATGCTATGACTCAACAACTTATAATCAGACTAGCAATTTCTGCAAGTAAAGCAACTTACTAAATCACACACATGCACGCACACTCACAACATTTTTTACTTTGTTTCTTCTTTTTTCTTTCTTTCATTTTTTTTTCATGTTTGAGGCTGAATGTAAACACTCTTTTCTGTAGCAGTTTGCACTTTTGCAAAATACAGTTATTTTATGTTAAAATAAATTGTGCTGGTTACAAGTAACACCACAAGCTGCAACATTTTGAGATGTTCATTCTGACGGAACTAAAGTTGACATGTGATTGTCACCACTACCAAATGAAAATCTAAAATGCTACGGCTTGAATAGTCCTCCTTTGTTTGGGTGAAAGCTAGCGACTTTGTGCACACCTATTGCATCTTGTGTGTTATTAACAATATAAAACAAACATTGCAGCATGCATGTCGTCCTCTCTCCAAACAAAAATGCAGTCTGATGGCTCGTTCCTCAACTCAATAAATAAATAATACAATACATCTCTCTAAAAGCAATAAAGACTTGAAAAATAATAACATACACGCCAAAATAGGTGTTAACAATGTAATAAAAACAAAATCTACAAGCGTAAAATATCAACAATACAAATCTTTACTTTTAAAATATTTCTTGTATATATATTATATTATGATATATATATCAATCATCTAAAGTAACGACGGATTAATGTTTGTGCTTTCTTTATGATTTATCAACACACTTTCTTGCATTAGCACAAAATTTCCTTTTTAAACAACTGCAATTAATAAAATAAATTGTTCCTCTTAAAATTTATGGCATTTTGAGAATTTTATAAGCTCCACACAATGAATGGGCTCCATTAATTTCTCTGCCTCTTCTTAAAACTGAGCAAAGGCCAGCCTCGATACAACACAGCCCATGTACACAGGGTGTCTAAAAAGTAGCAACACAAACTAGCAGAATCCTTGCTCAACTAACTCTTCCAGGCTCACAATGCACAAGTGTGTGTGTGTGCTAATTTAATACAACTATCAGATATCTGCATTTGTTTCTCCGATATTAATGTTTTACTTTTGTAGTTCGTTTGTATTAATTAAAAATGTCTGTTAAACTGTTTGTACATCCTAATAAGTATTTCATTTTGTCTTTTAACAGGACTCCTAATGAGAGTTTTTTTTAAAATTGAAATGAAGGAATGTAATAAAAAAAATTCAATTACAACATTCTAAAAATGGCTATTTTATGTCTTCAGTAAATCATTCACGGAGTTTGGCTGAAAATAGTAGTTAATCAGTCAAATATTTTAGACATTTTAACAAATGAAAAATACCGGGAAAAATGTTTTGTGAAAAGTAACATCAAGAACTGAAATATTCATTACAGTATGGTGTTTGGGAGTATTTTAAAGGCTGCACAAGGTGATAAATATTGCCCACATTTAGTGAATCAAACAAAGAATGAAACATAAATATGGTAAAAGCAAACAGTTTTATTTTTTAAATTGTTATAAATTTTATCTAATTTCACAGGTGGATTCCTTTGAAATACAAACACTCAAAAGTGTTTTAAAATGAAGTTATTTGGATATAAAACACATTTATTTTAACATGAAAAACATGAAAATCTTTTGAATGCCATTATTTTATGCTAAAAATATGTTTCTTTACTTAGAAATGAGCTAAAATAGTTTAATTCTCTCAGACCGACTTCTCTGCCTCCCAGATACATAGCATGAGTCAAACTGCTCTTGCCTGCCTGTACATTAGGATGGGGTGGACCCAAGTTAAATAATCGGTGGCATAACATACTCGGCAGATAGAAGCACACAGTATGATATATGTTTTATAAATGTCCTAAACACATTACTATATTCACATTTTTAAAGCTAATATTGTGTTATAAACAGTGATTCTGAGATTACTTGTAATAAACCATGGCAATTGTACTGTAGATCCACAATACATTTCTATTCATTCAAAGAATACATTAAAAGTGAATGTGGCAAACAATGGTAGTGCACCACTTCAAAGCAACGCAACATGGCACCTTCAAATGCAGATTCTGAAAGTTTCAAAAACTATGCTACAAATGGCAACATGTTACTGAATCATTGCAAGTGTTTTTGTTTGGAACTGCTGTTCAGGTAGCAAGGTAAAAAATAATACTGGTAAACCACTGGGCCTGAAAGAGTTAACCACAATCGTTCCCTTATAATGTGACTCAAATTTTCCTCATCATTTTAATTTTGTGTGAATGATGTATTATATAATGGGACACTTAGAAGGAGAAAAAAAAAAAAAAAAATTAAAATGCTGGTTTGAACAATGTATTTGATTTTATTAGCTTTGTTGGAAGAACAATTATGAAATTATTATAAAACTTACATAAAAAATGTCCCACCTTAAATATAAATTTAAATAGGGCTTAAAATAAAAAAATATATATTTATAAAATGTAATGAAAAACATGCAAATATGCAGCAGAATTTGCAAATTGCTGAAACATTCTTAAAAAAAAAAAAAAAAAAAAAAAAAAAAAAAAAAAAAAACCAGACAAAATGTTCATTATGACGACATTATCATCATCCACTTCTGGATATAGGCCCCGTTCCCTGTTTCGGTCCTATACCACACGCAGCGCTGGAGTGACTGACGGGTGTATATTTGCACTAGACTAGATGGTGGACGACTGTAGCATCAGTGCCTTTGTCAGACAGACACATACTGGCCTACAACCACACCATGTGAGAGCTCAGTCACCGTAGGTTCGTACAGTGTTTGCTACACTTGGGACTTGTGAACGAGTTGGCACCTCAGGGCATACTACCAACTCTTGTGTTTGTGTGCACACTTCACTAAGATACCAGTCTTGTATGTCTGCTCTACAGAGCACTTCATCAGCCTCCATTTTTTAACTGAACTATTCAATGTATTATAAACAAAAGTGGCAACCTGTCTCACTCCTGAATAAACTTCATACAGGTCTGAACCCATTGCAACTGCATCTGTTTTATAAATTTTAAATATATTCTGTATATATTGTTGTGGTAGGTTATCAGCGGCTAAAACCTGAAGTAATTTCTGTCAATTCAAGTTTTTTTTTGAAATCTATGAATGTGAAGTTAACTTCAGAACTAAATTCTCTGTTTTTCCATTAACAATTTCATAGAAAAATATCCATCACAGCAAGTTCTACATGATGGAAACCATTTTTTCTTCTGCATAATACTTGCACAACCTAATGTGCATTATATACAACATAAAATATTGTTTAAATTGTTTTAATTAACTTACTAAATTGACATTCTGATCTTTGCTATGAGTTACACCACAGCCAAGACAATGGAAACCTGATACTTGTATTTGTCCGCCCAGCTTGTTTCTATAAGACTGCTGGGAAATTCTGTTTTCTTTGTTGTTGTGTTTGTCCGTCTAGCTTGTTTCTATAAGACTGCTGGGAAATTCTGTTTTCTTTGTTGTTGTGTTTGTCCGTCCAGCTTGTTTCTGTAAGACTGCTGGGAAATTCTGTTTTCTTTGTTGTTGTATTTGTCCGTCCAGCTTGTTTCTGTAAGACTGCTGGGAAATTCTGTTTTCTTTGTTGTTGTGTTTGTCCGTCCAGCTTGTTTCTGTAAGACTGCTGGGAAATTCTGTTTTCTTTGTTGTTGTGTTTGTCTGTCCAGCTCATTTCTATAAGACTGCTGGGAAATTCTGTTTTCTTTGTTGTTGTATTTGTCTGTCCAGCTCGTTTCTATAAGACTGCTGGGAAATTCTGTTTTCTTTGTTGTTGTGTTTGTCTGTCCAGCTCGTTTCTATAAGACTGCTGGGAAATTCTGTCCCAGTGCAAACACCTCCAACCTGGAGGACCAGAGTTCGCTCTCCTAGATGAGTTGCTTCCACTACACCTAAGAGTCCTGTCTAACCCACCTATTGGTCTGTGCAGGCTAACTTGTTCCTCTCCTTGCCGTCAATCTTAAGACCTGTCACACTGAAGCATGGGTTGTCAAGATAAAAGCAACACGCATGCAGCTAAAATCAATATGAAAGAGGAGCAATCAGAAAAGAGCTGAAGAAATGGGTTGAACATCTCCACTGCATGTCATAAAA
Source organism: Tenodera sinensis (assembly GCA_030765045.1). Lineage (NCBI taxonomy): Eukaryota > Metazoa > Arthropoda > Insecta > Mantodea > Mantidae > Tenodera > Tenodera sinensis. The sequence continues at coordinate 2,465,868 of CM060965.1, read as the reverse complement.
AGAATACACATAAGTATTTGGGATATCAACTTGACAACCCCGTAAACAGAGGACTTCAACAAATATGAGACTGGATCAGACCGTGAAGAACATACTTTCTGACGATATTTGTATTAAAACCTCGCCCATACTGTATTATATGTGCTAAAAAGTGAAAGCCATTAGATGAAAACTATGGATTTTTAAATTTTCAGATGCTCTGACTTAAGGCAGAAATATAATTATTAATTATCAATTTATTTGTGTACTTGCTTCACTGTGCCTCCAACATGATTTCACTGTTTAATGTTGCTTCTTTTGTGCAATATCAGCAGGAAGACGACTGTTTTGTGATAATATACCAATGGGTCTACTTTATTAAATGAATGACCTCATTAGTTCATTGAAGTTCTTGTCTCAAAGGGGAAGTGCACACTCCATGAGTGAACAGATTCATGTACTTCGCAACTGTTTTTAACTGCAGCTTTTTCTGCGAGATGGAAGTGACTAATTGAATACTACTACTAGAGATTGTGACTTTACGAGAAGTTGCAAATGTAAATACTAGAAAGTTATGATACAAGTCCCACTTCACTCAGGCTACTTGGAAACTTGATATCCACCGACATCATAAGCAGATATTTGACCAGTGGCATAGGTCAAATAGACCCCATACAACAACATTTTTGAACAAACTATTTAAGAAAACCTCCGGGTGCTACAGTGTGAGGGTTTAAACTGGGGAATCAGCATGTTATCTGAACACATTACTGAGGACACAAACATACTTCATACTTCTCCTCATTGCTGCCAAGTCTATAAGCCCTCTTGTGGGAAACAATGCTTTACTACTCACTTCAACTTAGCCAAAGCTTTTACTCTTGAAACCCTCAATACAATATACCCACTGGACTATCAAGCACATTCAAATACCTATGCAATTCATTTTGATAATGAAATTGACGCCATATATGATCTTATTGGTTAATGATCTGGGTCTTGGACCTAATCCATTCTCCATCTGGCATCACAATAGCTTGGCATAATCATGCCATCATTCCAAAATGTAATTCCATGTTTACACATATGTAAATGTGTAGTTATGCTGTCTGATTGTAAAGCTCTTGTTCTACTCCTGCTAAAGATTAAACAAATACAGAAATAAAAATAAAAATAAATAAAAATTGTGGCTTTTGAAAATGTAACATCAATATATCGGGCAACTCTTGAGTGTTGGGTGTACACACACACACACACACACGTGCACGCATGCACAATTCTTCTCTTGATATTGGGGACATTTTCTCGGTGTCTCAAAATCCACAGTATACAGAGTCAACGAAACTGATACCGTTCTTATCAATCACAATCATTCCATTGTAACTTGAGGTCAAGTTTGCAGTATGTTTTGACAATATCAGTATCTTTATTGTAAACAAACCAAGTCATTATTTTGACATTTTCGAGGTTTTTATTACTGTAACTTTGCCTTAGTGAGACTGTTTGCTTGATTCACTATCACATAGCAAATATTGCACAATCATGGCACATCAAAGTTTAATAAATTGTGTTTATTTTTCTGTATCAATAATTTTTCCCACATAGACAGTTCTGTTGGTTTTCTAAGGGCCAAAAGCCTTATGTTTCTCTTCCAATTGATTATCTGTGTACCAAAAATGCTGTGCAACTGCTGATTTATCACTTTGTTTATATTTCACATTTCTCATATGTTCTTTAAATCTTGTATCAATGTTGCTCTGTCATTTTTACAATCTTTAAATACAATTTCATGAGTTTTTTTTCCACCAGAATTTTGTCCTTTGTGTTAGTCCAATGTGTAGGGCTGGGATTATTATACCATGTTCTTAAATACTTTAGCCAATTTCTGAAAGACCCATGGATGCAATGCAAATTTTTGAACTTTGATATCCCAGATGAAAAATATCTCACTGTGCAGTACGTCCAGCCGAAATGCTGGAAGACGACAGTCTCTGAAATGTGTTCCATGGAAAGTGAAGTTGCATATACATACATAGGTGCGAACAGTCATGGCACAAGTACACTTTCAAAAGGTAGTAACCACCGTGCTGCATCCTTTCATAGGGCTTTACTTTTCTTCAAAGAAGTACATTCAAATCAAAATCAGTTTGTGCAAGGAACTTACGCACTAAATACATTGTCATTTATTTGACATGGGTGCACCCCATCCTCAACAGGATTCTGTCTAGTTTGCGAGGCATACTTCTGGACGCCCTAAGTTAAAGTCAATTCTACACAATATCAAACTAAAGCTTAGTTGCCAATCTTCAGGAATTTCTCATACAAAGAAACAAAGTCTAACTGGAGACAAACCAAATGTGTGCTTAAGAAAATCCCTGAAAAAATGCATTTAATTTGATACTGTGTTCATAACCTTGTCAAGCATTTATAAGTTTAGTTCAATTATATCACTATTTGTAAATATATCTTCACTCTGGGCCCACTATTTTGCTTTAGCTGTCTTTCATCATCTACGCAATAAATATATTAATTTTATGATACAATAATATAAACTATTATTACAATTTCCAAACTAAAAGTTATTTTCAATTGCAGAAATTACTTAACTCTTTGCAAAGAAATATTCCAAAGATAAATTTACCTCAGGTTCAGCCGGAGTTCTCATTTCCTCTACAATGTGAGTTTTCTTTCTGAAGAAAGAGAACTCAACGGACACACTTCCTGAACCAAACAAGGGTAATGCAACATCTAACTTGTGGAATATTCAGGAATACCATCTCCGCCGTCAACTCAGTTCCCTGCTAATTTACCAACAACATGCAATAGTCATACTTTCTTTTATGTACAGCAGTTTGGAAAAAAATACATATATACAACAGTTTATCTTTGGTATTGGGAACATCTGCAACATGTGATATGGATTTTATTTCACAACGCACAGGTTGGAGACGGCTGGCTCCTGTAAAGCCCACAAGCTTGCCACCACTCACAAAGGTAACAAAAATAATTTAAAATAAATCTTATCGACTCATCTTGTCAGTTTTTATGATATTTGCAATGATACTGTTATCACTGATTCACAGTTACGTCAGTTTCCAAGTTTCTTTCATGCATGTATTGTGTTAAAATCAAATGATACCTTTTAAAACAATGATTTGATTTCTGCTTCATCAACTGCGGAATGTAAAACATGAAAATAACTTTTCCAGGGGCATCTTGACAACTTTTCGTTCCCCTGACAAGCAGCTAACACAATTTTTTTTATCTTTTATGTTGTTTTTTTTTTGTTTTTTTGTTTTTTCTTTACACTTATACATTGTAATGTGCTATCACACTTCTAACCGGCTAAGCAAAAGAAACATTCACGGAGAATTGACTATGAAAACTCTACCTTCCAATTCGCACAATCATTAAGTATGTTACACTGAATTTTAAAATGCATTTTCAGGAACCACATAAAACAATGAGGAGATGAAAATGAATCCAGAATTTCTGCAACTACACAACAAGCCATCATAACACTTAAATTCTGAATTAAAAAAGTGTTTTTTTAAAATGATTTTTCACACATAGTTCCACAAGTCTAATTGATAGAGCACTACCATGCCTGATAAAAAGCAAAGCAAGTAAAGATCCTATTATGGCAGCTAAAACGAAGTAGGTAAGAGTTTGGAAACTGACATCTTGAGCTCTTGGATGAAGTGGACCTTACCAAGTGATGATAGTGGTAACAGCAGTTCTTCTTATCTTCTTATTGGAGGCTGCAACACTCACCTGTGGACCAACATGACGTTCATTAGTGCAACATCTCCTGCTGTCAAAATGTCATCTTGTGCACCTCAGCTGGTTGTGCCACATCAGACATTTATACAATAAACTGCTGCAATTACAACCAAACAAATAGACAAAATGAGACACTAAAACCATTAGATGCAAACTGAAAAAAGTGCAGTAGTCCATGTATATTGTTTGTATAGCTTTGAAAATAAGTTGGATACAACTAGAAACATGTCAGCTCTGGAAGATCTTGCAATATTACTAAGATACGTGAAGCTTTTAGTTTCTAATTTGTTCTTATTTAAGCTACCAACATATGTTTCATAGTGCTTCCACCCTAGTTTCAAAGTTTTATTGTGTTTGAGTTTTTACATTTAATGTTATTGGAGACGATGCACACAGACCAAGTCCTATACAACACGCCATTATTGCCATGGAGTGCAACTACTTGTATCCGATAACATTTCACTCAGCAATAACTTGTTTAGGACACAAACAAGCAGTCAGTTCATATGCACATGGTTGTCTACATTAACTACAAATGTTGTGGATATTGGCTGCAATGGGAACTCTCAGGGATACACGACATCTGTTTAGCCGTACGCAATGGTGAACCTTCGGATTTGCAGAACTTTCTCATGTCACATATTCTTAACTTCTTCTTTATCTCCCTCCCCATATGTAGGACTGATGCCCCCTAGGCTGTATCTAGGGTCAAATGCCTGTTGGGGAGCACACAAATTTATGGACCGGACAGAATGAAGTGCTCAGTATGAGATTGAGCGAGAGGATGATATGAAATGTAGGTGATGATGGAGCAGTTGGTGGAATGAGTGGTGGAGGAAACAGACGAACATATGTACCAGACAGACAGAGTGAAGTGGTCTGTATGAGAGTGAGGAAGAGGATGATATGAAATGTAGGTGATGATGGAGCAGTTGGTGGAATGAGTGGTGGAGGAAACAGACGAACATATGTACCAGACAGACAGAGTGAAGTGGTCTGTATGAGAGTGAGGAAGAGGATGATATGAAATGTAGGTGATGATGGAGCAGTTGGTGGAATGAGTGGTGGAGGAAACAGACGAACATATGTACCAGACAGAATGAAGTGGTCAGTATGAGAGTGAGCGAGAGGATGATATGAAATGTAGGTGATGATGGAGCAGTTGGTGGAATGAGTGGTGTACCAGACAGACAGAGTGAAGTGATCAGTATGAGAGTGAGGAAGAGGATGATATGAAATGTAGGTGATGATGGAGCAGTTGGTGGAATGAGTGGTGGGGGAAACAGACGAACATATGTACCAGAGAGTGAAGTGGTCAGTATGAGAGTGAGGAAGAGGATGATATGAAATGTAGGTGATGATGGAGCAGTTGGTGGAATGAGTGGTGGGGGAAACAGACGAACCTATGTACCAGACAGAGTGAAGTGGTCAGTATGAGTGTGAGGAAGAGGATGATGTGAAATGTAGGTGATGACGGAGCAGTTGGTGGAATGAGTGGTGGGGGAAACAGACGAACATATGTACCAGACAGAGTGAAGTGATCAGTATGAGAGTGAGGAAGAGGATGATATGAAATGTAGGTGATGACGGAGCAGTTGGTGGAATGAGTGGTGGGGGAAACAGACGAACATACGTACCAGACAGAGTGAAGTGGTCAGTATGAGAATGAGGAAGAGGATGACATGAAATGGACGAATGAGTTGGTGATGGAGCACTCGGTGGAATGAGTGGTGGAGGAAACTGGAGAACATCCGCCCAAACGCAACTTCGTCCACCATGAATACCACCTGCAGCTCCCTTGGATCAGGCGTGGGCCGTGTTGATGATAGGCCAATGGTCAAATTGCTCGGTAGAGGCCTGCACGGGCCGACATTCTTGGGTTTGGCCTGGGCCGGCCTGAACTCAACCAAGCCCGAGCCCGGCCCGATTATTTAATTTTATTATGATTATGAAGATGACTATTATTATTATTATTATTAGAAACCTTTCAGCAGAATAATTATATAAAATTCCTTAGTAAAGGAATGCTGTGATAATCGTGCTATTCTCGGGAAAAATTTATAATACATTATTTTGTATATCTTCAAGCCCGGGCCCGGCCGGAGCCCGACAAGCATTTTCCAAATTAGGCCAAAACCCGGCCCTAAGCCCGAGCCCGTGCAGACCTCTATTGCTCGGCCACAGCATTGCTACCACATCTTCTTAACTTGCTCCAAACTTATTTTGCAGTTATTAGCAATCCACAAAGTGCTGCTACCTGCTAGATGCACTCAGGAGCCACTTTAGGAACTACTGGTCACTGAGGTCCTGGAATCTTATGACCATGTACAGCACTCTGCCCAGGATATCCTTGTGTGGGAAGTGTGTCGTAGTAATGCTATTTGCAAGTGGCTGTAGCAAGCATTGTTGTTAAGGATGTGTGTATGCTGCAGTACACATGTCAACTACAAAAACTGTGATTAATTCTTTTCTTTTACTTTCCCTTTATATATATTTTTTGTAGTGCTTAACAGCTGATTTTACTGCATTCAGCACTGCAGGCATTGACATTGATGATACATGTAATGAAGGTGGAGCACTGGTGTAATATGGTGGCGGGGGAAACCGGAGAACCTGAAACGCTTCACTGTGCCGCTTCCTCCACCACAAATCCCATATGCAGTTGCCTGTGATCGAACCCGGGCTGCTTTGGTGAGAAGCAAATGGTCTAAGCACTCAGCTATGGCACAGCCTCTTCCTTTTATAAGGAAAAACTTAACTTATTTCTCATAGTCTAAGAGATGAGTTTCAAAAAATTCTTTTATCTATTTTGTTTCCAGTTTACAGCAGTTTGCGTTCCGTTCTTGCTTTCCACATTGTTCTTCTTCCAAGCCTCTCTCTATCATGCCATGTCCTTCTGTTTCTTCTGCCTGATACCAACCAATTCAAGACTTAGTTGGGCCACCACTCCTCTGACATGTGTTTCACCACTGTGAACATCCTTTTGATATTCTGTCAAAAACACTTTCATTCACTTTGTGTCTAATATTAAAAAGCACTCAAGAAAATTACTAAGAAAAACTCATGGAAGATGCCCTGAAATTATTCATCTCCAGGATGTTTGTATAAAATTCATTACGGAAACTGAAGTAAATAATACCTTACACCTTTCTAGGCCTCAAAATAATCAGAAACCAGGAGAACTTTTGGTATTTACAGAAAATCAACACATGTGGATAATTACATCAAAAAGAATGGTTGCTAAGAGCTCTAATCCATAGATTAAACACTGTCCCTCTAAATCCGGTGTCCCACAGCCCAACTTTTTGTATCCAATGGAATTGTACACAAAAGAAACAGTGTTTGTCACACTGATTCATTTTGGTCCAATACAAATGACAGTTCATGTAGCAAGTGAGAGAAATAAACATGGCAGATGCAAATATTAATTTAGCAATTGCTATATTAAGTATAGGTTTGGGATATATTTCTACGAGTCTCTGTAGGAAAAAAAGATGCATTAAAAGTAAAAGATGCTGATGGACATGGTCATAGTTACAAAGAAGAGAACAGGGCATGGGTCAAGGCATATTGGGTCTACTACAAAACAAACTGAGGTCAGATGAGAACTATCACAATTTTCTAGGAATTGGTGAAGATTTACTTCTCAAATTTTTATATCATATAGAAGGCAAAATTACAGACCAGGATACAAATATGAGAAGTGGGAAAGAGATAAGGAACAATTGTAATGGTTTTAATCTTAGTATGGATGAACAGGAGATTTCAACTCATTTCATAACATAAAATGTAAACACACTGTCAAGTGGACTTATTGAAATATAGCACTTTAATAACCTTGTCAGTATTATATGTTAATGGCCACAGAAAATCATTAGTGAATCTTGCAGAAAAAATTAAATGTTTTATTAAAATTAAGTAAAAATTGAAGCTATTAACAGTGAAGCAACAAAATTTACTTAATTTTTCAAAAAAAGATAAAATACCAAATTATAAAAAATCTGGCATTTATCAATTTAGCTGTTCAGATTGTGATAAAGTTTATATTGGTAAAACTAAACGTCATCTAGAAACCAGAATAAAAGAACATTTTAGAAATATTAAATATAAACAAACTGATAAATCAGCTGTGGCAGATCATTTTTGGTCATTTAATCATGAAATTAATTCAGAGGTTAAATTATTAAAACAGTTAAGTAATCCGATAGATTTAATGGTTTGGGAAAAAATTTTTATTTTAAAAAACAGGAACCATGTCATGAACTTTGAATTGCCATCTATGGATTGTATTTTTAAATTTTTGTTTTCAGAGATTGGTAAATAAAAAATTGAATATGAATAATTGTTTTTCACAAAAATAAAAGATTGTAGCTTGGTAACGATTTTGTTTATATGACTTTGAGAATGAGCTGGATATAGCTTGAAACCCCTGGGTCAGAAAAATAGAAAAAGGATATCAACATACTAAGATAAGTGAAGCTTTTAGTTTCTAATTTGTTCTTATTTTAGAGTTTTATTAAAATACCCATCACATTAACCTCTTGAGCGCTATGGACGTGAAATCACATCCATTTAAAATGACGGATGAGCGATATGGGCGTGTATACACGTCTTGTGCATTTAAGCATTTAACCCTTATTGATCCCTTATCCAACTCAACTTATTTTAATTTTCCCTTTATGAAACATTTTAGTAAAGTCTATATACTTTACTGGCTTACCTTAATATGTTCATTCTGCAGTGATTTACCTCAAAACAGGGATAAACACACAAGGGTACCTACATCTCCACATTCGCAAATTCCCTTCTTGCGGCACACGAAACACTTTCGAGATGGGTTGCTGTTGGTGGTATCCTTTTAGGATAATGTTTTCCTTGAAGTCTGAGGGGGACAGGGTTTTGGATTTTCAACCCCCAACGTGGTATTGTTCAATTAGGCTGCAAGCTATTTATAGTCGGAAGTCAAGGTAGGTCATTGTCTTGTGTGGGTTTAGAGCTCTCCAAATTACCAAACAATTGTATATGGTTATATCCAGTTGTTGCAAAAACACCTTTTTATACCACTCCTCCCTTCAGCTACAAGCAGGAAAGTATATGTATGTATTTCAACAAAGAAAGAAATGGACTCTACTAAGTTACGAAACTCACGCAAGCAAAAGTTGCAATGTGCCTCTATTCTGATGACTCAAGAGACCACGCATACAGTAGTGCTTTATTACACAGTATGCTGACGCATGAGCCACACATACAATGTGTGTTTCTTTACTGTTTCTTTCCGAGAACTTATATTAGATGCATTCGACAGAGCAAAGTTGACTTTTCACCACAGTGAAACAAAATAGTGCCATTTCAACGTTTTGTAAATACAACTCAACTTTGCTGATGACGTACATTTATACTGCATATAACGAGTTTTATACCAGTTTTTGTTTCATTAAAATAACTTAATATTTACACAAAATACAGCTGTGTATATACGATGCACTTTAAATGCCCTGCGCTGGATATTGGGTAGCAGTTTCGGCTCGCAGACGTTTTAAATGGCCATCGCTCAAGAGGTTAAAAGTGCCATGAGCCATACATACACACAACAGCTGACTACTGCTTCCTGCACATTCTGCCATATTGTTATGTTACTGATGCTGATTGGCTATTTTCAAGTTGTTGGATGAAAAAATTAGATGCAATCCTGTTGGATACAAACAGTAGGATACAAATTGTCTCGATGTCTCATGATGCACTTTTGTTGTATACAATGCTTTGGACCAAAAATTTGGGACCGTGGGATGACATAAGCAGAGGGAAATATTCAAAACAACACCAACATATATATTGGACATGGCAGCAGTTAATGGCCTCAACCCACATTCAATATTTAAGATATTAAACACAAAAAAAAAAAAAAAAAAAAAAGAAAGAAAGAAAGAAAGAAAGAAAGAAAGAAAGAAAGAAAGAAAGAAAGAAAGAAAGAAATAGCCCAAACAACTACACCAATCAGCGACACAAACTGCAAATATAAAAAACTACACATCATCCACAGCCATTTAGAAAAAATCTTCAACAAGTTTGGCACCTGATTAGGTCCTCAAAACTGATATAGCCTGAAAAAGCCTTCCCAGACCCATCTAAACAGGAATTTGTGAAAAATTCTGCTTAGGAAAAACCAAGAGAAACTTATGAACTTGCAGTCTGAGAAGCACAAATTGTAACAACCAGTTTCCTCACTTACTTTCTCCAGATGTGGCATAGTGGTGGTGGTGGAAACGATGATGATGGTGCTGGTGCCACGACATCACAACAGCTCGTACTGACGCAGATGCATGCGCTGGATGATGTCACGGCAATCATTGAACACGCGTCTGATGTTTTCTGTGTCTACTGCACACGTGAAGTGGGGGTAACAGTAGTGCTTCCCATCACCACTAGCTGTGCTAATGCGCTGCAACAGTATCACCATGTTATCAACATTTCACCACCAATGGCAGGCAACTTGTACAGGACTTGCTTATCAATGACTGTCACTTACCAGGAACTCATCGCGGATGAAATATTTGGCTCGAATCACTTCAGGATCCTCGCCAGGTTCTGCAGTTGCATCTATGGGCGTCTGATAGCGTAAAAAATCAGCAAAATAATCCTCCAGCCTCGACTTGCCTGCCTTTATCTTCTCGGCTAGCAGATCTTGCTTGTTTAGGAACAGAATAACTGATATCGTTCTGAGCCATCTGCAACACAAACATGTAGTTGCAAAAACATTACAAATAGCAATTGACAAATCAGAGTAGGTGTATGACCTCTGCAGTTAAAAATATAAATGGAACAAACAAGCTCGCAGAAATGAATGTGAAATCCAAGCGCACAACCTGAGTTCGCAGTTATTTCCAATGAAGCAGCAGTGTATAAAGCTTGCAGAAATGATTGAGAATTCCAAGAATAGCAACAGTCAGATTGCAGTCAATGCCAACATGCATTTCATAGAATTGAAGTTGCTACACTTATAAAATCATAAAATTGCATCTATCAGCCTTTGCTTTAACTGAACAAGTGCATCTATTGAGTTTTGAAAAAACTGCTAATATTCCCTAGCTTCTACACAGGACAAGAATCGAATTTTGCAAAATCTGATTTCATAGAACGATGCAGAAGGTGAAAATTATGCTGATACTATATATAACTCAGTTTCGTAATATGTTACATCTATCGAGTTTTGAAAAAACGCTCCTCAATTGTAATAGCCAAGCAAACCTCTATCACAAATTTTACACTGGTGTGGTCTTTTGGCCTGATGAATCAAACCACACCAGTGTAAAATTTGTGATAAGAGGTTTGCTTGGTTATTACAATTGAAAACACATAATCTGATTCATGAAGGTAAGAAGCCACATCAATGTAAAACTTGTGATAAGAGCTTTACTCACTTGTCAAGTTTGAAAACTCAAAATTTGACTCATGAAGGTAAGAAGCCACACCAACGTAAAACTTGTGATAAAGAGGTTTACTTTGTTATCAAATTTGAAAACACACAATTTGATTCATGAAGGTAACAAGCCACACCAATGTAAAATTTGTATCTATGTTTTTTTGTTTTCAGAGAAAAATGAAGATCTGTAGCTTTGGTAACAAATTTGTTTGTATAGCTTTGAGAATGAGTTGGAGTCAACTCGAAACCTGAGTCAGTTTTGCAAAAAGAACTTGCAAGATTACTAAGATAAGTGAAGTTTTTAGTTTCTAATTTGTTCTTACTTTAGAATCTTGTTGCTTCACTGTTAATAGCTTCATTTTCCTTAATTATTTCTAAGTATTTTCCAAGTGTAAGGTGTACCATGATGAGGTACAAGTGCGTTTCCAGCAGCCCTAAACATTGGGCAGAACACAGTAGCTCAAATGATGATAGGGCAAAATTCAAAATATACATTTATCATGAAAATATCAAACATGTTACCTTAATTATAATCATTAAGGCCTTTTATGAGAAAATAAAAATGTTTGATAATTTTTCAATATAAAGGGACAGTTGGGGTGGGAGGATTTCCTTAAAAATCGTTGTATCGCATTGTTGAAAGATGCTTAGTGTGGTATTTGAAAGTGTTTTCATTTTGGAGTGCAGTGTGCATGCAGCTGCCTGAGGAAATGTTGCTATCAATACCTAAGAGTAAGTAGCAGAGTTTTCCTACCGATTATTCCAGATGCTCTTGAAGAGGTCTAGAGATTCCCGCAGTCTGTTCTGTGTGGGATCCTCTCTGAGGACCATGTTATAGCTGCTGCAGGCCGTCACGAAAATGATGGCAGTTACATCGTTGAAACACTGAATCCATTTCCGCCTCTCATCTCGCTGCCCTCCAACATCAAACATGCTGCAACATAACACCATCTTCATTTTATAGATCCTACAGAAACTATAATGGAACCTCAGTAGAAACCATAAGCATAAATAGTAAAACATAATTACATATGTAATTTTAGTTCATTGTCACAAAAACACCAGAACGTTCATTCAGCTCATTAATCATCCTTCAATTATAAATGTCTGTTATATTTTGTGAATGTTGAGTTATTCATTAAACAAACATCTCCAGAATATGTGTTTGAGCATGTTCTGTATCAATAGATGGCTTAGCAAAGCTAATTAAAACTGTGAGACGTTTTCCTGTCCTGGATGATTCATTCTACTTCTTTTAGTATAAGATTCGTTTAAAGTTCGAGCCCTATGTAAGAAGCTGACTCTTGCCTGGGGTCAGTCATTTGAGTGAGGCCAGTCCAGTCCAGTCATCATGACTGGCAGATGTCAGTCATTTGAGTGAGGCTAGTTCAGTCCAGCCCAGTCATCATGACTGGCAGATGTCAAGTCACTTGAGTGAGGCCAGTTCAGTCCAGCCTAGTCATCATGACTGGCAGACGTCAGTCACTTGAGTGAGGACAGTTCAGTCCAGCCTAGTCATGACTGGCAGATGTCAGTCACTTGAGTGAGGCCAGTTCAGTCCAGCCCAGTCATCATGACTGACAGATGTCAGTCACTTGAGTGAGGCCAGTTCAGTCCAGCCCAGTCATCATGACTGACAGATGTCAGTCACTTGAGTGAGGCCAGTTCAGTCCAGCCCAGTCATCATGACTGACAGATGTCAGTCACTTGAGTGAGGCCAGTTCAGTCCAGCCCAGTCATCATGACTGGCAGACGTCAGTCACTTGAGTGAGGCCAGTTCAGTCCAGCCTAGTCATCATGACTGGCAGACGTCAGTCACTTGAGTGAGGCCAGTTCAGTCCAGCCTAGTCGTCATGACTGGCAGACGTCAGTCACTTGAGTGAGGCCAGTTCAGTCCAGCCCAGTCATCATGACTGACAGATGTCAGTCACTTGAGTGAGGCCAGTTCAGTCCAGCCCAGTCATCATGACTGGCAGATGTCAGTCACTTGAGTGAGGCCAGTTCAGTCCAGCCTAGTCATCATGACTGGCAGACGTCAGTCACTTGAGTGAAGCCAGTTCAGTCCAGCTCAGTCATCACGACTGGCAGATGTCAGTTACTTGAGTAAGGCCAGTTCAGTCCAGCCCAGTCATCATGACTGGCAGATGTCAGTCAGTTGAGTGAGGACAGTTCAGTCCAGCCCAGTCATCATGACTGGCAGATGTCAGTCAGTTGAGTGAGGACAGTTCAGTCCAGCCTAGTCATCATGACTGGCAGACATCAGTCACTTGAGTGAGGCCAGTTCAGTCCAGCCTAGTCATCATGACTGGTAGATGTCAGTCACTTGAACGAGGCTAGTTCAGTTGAGTCTGGTAATTGCTGTCAGATGACCCTTGTCTGGGAGGGGTCATTCACTTAAGAGAGGCTAGTTCAGTCGAGCCAACTGAAGAGCCAAGCCAGAGAAGTTACTAATGTTGGACTCTGGGGTCTGAAGCAAAGTCGGCCTTGTAACTCATCCCAAAGGTGTTCAATGGGATTCAGGTTGGGATTCTGGGCAGGCAAGTCCATTTCAGGAATCTTATTGTCCATGAACCAATGTCTCACAGATGCAGTTTTGTGACAAGATGCATTTTCATGCTGATAAACACAATCATCTGCAAACTGGTCCTCTAACATTCACAGAGCACAATGGTAGAAAATGTGTTCATATACTTCCACATCTACATTTTTGTTGAGCACAGTAAGGCCATATCCTAACTATGAAAGCTATCCCTCCCTTCACTGTTGGCAGGTGTAATTCTCCAAAGCCTTCCATTGGATTGCCACAGGGTATATAATGATGCATCACTCCAAATCACATTTTTTCACTCCTCTGCCATCCAATGGTGGTATTCTTCACACCACCTCAAGATCGCTTAGCATTGACTACAGAAATGTTTGGCTTATGAGCAGCAGCTAAACTGTGGTATCCCAATTCTTTTAAGTCTGGATGCACAAGCATTTTGCTGGCAGGACTTAGGTAGCACTATGGAATTCACATGTTTTTCTTTCTACTGATTTCTTGCAATGACCCTCCTCCTTCAATGATACTTGTCTGTTATTAAATGAGGCTTAGCTATGGCTATTCCTTCACAATCACATCACTAATAGTCTACGGGCAGCTCAGAAGGGTTGAAATGTCCCTGATGGATTTGTTACTCAGGTGACTACCAATAACTTGTCCACGTTCAAAGTCACTGAGCTCTCTTGACCTGCGCATTCTGTTCTTATTGCTCATCTACGCACAAAACAATACTCGCTGCCTTCTTCTACAGTGTCTGATCTGGTCCAGTCTACCTCTCCCCAAACCTACAGTTCAATTCAGTGTTAAATAGGGCTGTGGTAGTGGGGCTTTAGGGTGCACAACTGCTCCCAAATAGGGGTGTCTGGATCCTTTCATCAAATAGTGTACATACATATAAAAGATCAACATATTTTTGGAATATTTTTAAAAATATTTTTTTCATTTGTAATAGCCCCATTACATAGCAGACTTCCAATGAGAAACAACTAATGGTAATAACGAGAGACTGGAAGTTTAGGCATTATAAATCGTTAAAATAGGCATGCAGAAAGGCATTATAAATAGCTAAATAGGCAGGGAAAAAGGCATTTTGAATACTAAAACAGGCAACAAAAGGCAATTAGAAAAAAACATTTAACAGATTACACTTCAATAACTTGATCATATTTTAAAGAACTTCAAAGTTTTAAACAAAATGCTAGTGTTATAGTTGACACAAAAGTGAAATATTTTTAAAAAAGGCCTGTGTATAGCAATGCTTTATTCGTTGTATGTGACAACCAAATGCTTTTTTAAGTTCTCTGGGCTCATGTTGAGTCTCCTGTCCGATAACACATTTTTCATGTGACAAAATGACCTCTCAACATCGACAGAGGTTACTGGAGCAAATCTAAAACACAGCATCATTGTAGGATCCATTTCAACTGCAACAGAATTGTCACCTTGTAGAATTTTTGAGATGTTTCTAAGTTTATCCAGATCACAATTTTTCAATAACATTTTTTTACACTTTTCACTAAGTAATGAACCCTGTTTCCCTGGTACACCGTCCAGTCTTTGCACTGCGTTCCCACAATTTTCACTTTGTTAAAGGTTGTCCTCTCACTTGTGGCAGGAACCCAAACTCAGTTACAATGAAAGTTAAGTCATTTTCCACTTCCAAAGAGTCAAAAAGTTTCTTGGCTGCTACAATTGAAGATATTTCACCCTCCAGTGTTCACCACCTCAGTTATACTCTGGAAATTTAAAGCATAGTAAAGGGCTGCTGAGATCCATGTCTCCCACCTCGTTATTTTAGGTTTGGGCAGGGGGGGGGGGGCAGATTCTTGATGGGACTGGAAATCAATTTGCCAACATCAGGAAACAAGCACTGTATATCTTTTGACACCCTGTGAAAACCATGTGCTATGCAGGTCATGTGAAACGTCTGTGGAAATAGCACTTTTAACACTATTCCAGCCTTTTTCATATATGGTGCAATGTCACTGATGAAAAGTAAGGTGTCATATTGAACCTCTTCAGGCTGCAGCAACTTTAATGAACTGGTGAATAACTGCGCGATAGTTGAATTGTTAGCAGGAATGGTTTCATTGATTCATCTTCTGTAGGATCTAATGGTCCAATAACAACATTGGCAATGAAACGTCCCATAGTATCAGGTGCCTCATTGATAGAAATCCAATCTTCTTATTTTTCATTTTAACTTTAATGGATTTTCATTGTGTCATCGGAACATTTGGTTAAGTAACATTTTCGCAAATTTGACTCGCATACTTCTCCAAAAACTGTGATAATGTAGGATTCTCTAATTTCCACAAAGGGATTCCGACTCAATGTTGCAGTTACTTTTGGAAGCAAAGAAATATTTTTCCCAGTGGCCTTGGAAAGTGCATTTTTGTATTTGACTGTGCAATATGCTGATATAAAATATTTCTTTTCATAGTTAACTGACTGCTCACAGATTTTACATGTGAGCACTTTATCGTCGGAACAAAATATGTCAGATCCAAAAGTATTAACGTAACTTTGTAATTTACTGTGTAAAGCAACACTGAATTTTGCCATCTTGCTGCTAACTACAACGTCGCAATGAAAACTGAAAGAAAAACAAAGTTAGACCCACACTCATTATTGCCTTTTAAAATAAACACAAGTGGTAACTCAAACACTTTCTGTTATCTATACATTTATTTGTGTGGCAGCACTCATTGTTACAAGGAAAATAATGAACTGAATGAAGGATGCCTATGTTGTGTACAACTTAAAGACAATATTATACATTCGGCAAAGTAACTCGCATTGTCATGCACTAACGGTTATTAAAATAAAATGTACATGAAGAAAATGTTCAATAACAAATAATAGATAAATAATCAAATAAAGGCCACAAAGAGCATTTATTTCGTAAAATAGGCATTTATATTTAAAAAGGCAACATAAAACTGTGGCACTTCAATCACAAAGGTATACGTACAGATTCACTTTCAAATTGACGATAGATCTGGCACATTTAAAAAGGCATTCTGCCCAAATTCCGGTCTCTGGTAATATTATTTACTGTGGGTTTTATTCCCTTTTCCAGATACTACATAGAGAATTATTTTAATTAAAGATAAGTTCCTCTGCACCAACCAGAAAACAAACCCAACCACAGTCCCAGTGTCTCCACATTGCTTGTACCAACTTGAGCATAAGGGGAATTCAACTACTGACTGAAAGCTTCTTTTATGCTCGACAGCTATCTTATGCTTTCAACTCAGGTCAAAGTTATAGGGCAGCTATCAAATACTATCACATAATTTTATGTGCAATACTTACTGAAAATTGACTTTTTCAACTTGAAACCTTGTTTCAAAGATACCTGAAGTTAAAACTCGACACCTTAGGATATCCTGAAACAAAAGAACAAAATTAACCTAAAGACAATCACTTCAAGTTAAGAGGTGATGAAAATAGTTATCTTTCAGTAACATATCAGAACTTTCCAGTTCCAAATAATCATTCCTGAGTAACAGTCGAGTAGGTATGACCACAAGAATTTATATGAAACCATTAAGTTTCCATGATAATGATTATATGTTCAAAAATGGCATCTGCCATATATTTTGAAAGAGCTCAGTAACATTTCAATGTAAAAATGTAGCTATTAACAATTATTATTATTACTATTACTATTATGTGATTACTTATTCAACAACTTGCACCATATATATCAGATAAGTGAAGCCTATAATTTCTATATATTTGTTACATCAATAACTCAACGGGATTGGTCAGAAGAGTTTTAGTGAGTACTGTCCTGTATTGAAAGTTATAAAATTGAAAATATATTAATAGTGATTTCGGTATATGTGTTCAAACTTATATTATTGTTTCTAACTACAAGATACAACTCAAAACACTGATTATCACAATTATAATGCTAAAAATCAGGATATCATATTTTGAATATCTATTACAAACAAATCTACTGAAAAGGATTTGTTTACAGAAGGTTGTTTACTGTATAACGAAATACCAGTATAACTAAGACAATTGAAAATGAATTGGCTAAAATCAGCTTTAAAGAAATATTTAATTGAAAAGTGCCTCCATAGGACTGATTGACAAGTTGTTAACATTTTAAATATTTAACATAACAATGTATGTTGCTTCTTTGCCTTTTGCAATGAATACATTTTGAAAGTATTTAAATCTTAGCATATATTTTAATTTTGACTATGCTTAAAACTTCTTTGAATGTCTATAAGTGAATAAATATTATTCTTATTAATAAACTTCCAAGATCTCACATGCTTGCACCAACACACACCTCCCCCCCACCCATACTTGCCAACTTCCTGAAATTAAATTTAAAATGTTAAGATGTGGAGTGTACTAATCATACAAAAATTTTATGTGAAATAGATGGGAGTTGAACTGTGTTTTGCAAGAAACCTTATAGACACACAGATAAGCTCTGGTCTATCATAACACTGTATACCATTTACTAGAGGTCACTAGCGGTGCAGCCCAGTGAAGAGGGACCATGATCATGATGAAGGATAGACACACAGATAAGCTCTGGTCTATCATAACACTGTATACCATTTACTAGAGGTCACTAGTGGTGCAGCCCAGTGAAGAGGGACCATGATCATGATGAAGGATAAACACACAGATAAGCTCTGGTCTATCATAACACTGTATACCATTTACTAGAGGTCACTAGTGGTGCAGCCCAGTGAAGAGGGACCATGATCATGATGAAGGATAGACACACAGATAAGCTCTGGTCTATCATAACACTGTATACCATTTACTAGAGGTCACTAGTGGTGCAGCCCAGTGAAGAGGGACCATGATCATGATGAAGGATAGACACACAGATAAGCTCTGGTCTATCATAACACTGTATACCATTTACTAGAGGTCACTAGTGGTGCAGCCCAGTGAAGAGGGACCATGATCATGATGAAGGATAGACACACAGATAAGCTCTGGTCTATCATAACACTGTATACCATTTACTAGAGGTCACTAGTGGTGCTATACATTTTGTTACAGTCCAGTGAAGAGGGACCATGATCATGATGAAGGATAGACACACAGATAAGCTCTGGTCTATCATAACACTGTATACCATTTACTAGAGGTCACTAGTGGTGCTATACATTTTGTTACAGTCCAGTGAAGAGGGACCATGATCATGATGAAGGATAGACACACAGATAAGCTCTGGTCTATCATAACACTGCATACCATTTACTAGAGGTCACTAGTGGTGCAGCCCAGTGAAGGGGGACCATGATCATGATGAAGGATAGACACACAGATAAGCTCTGGTCTATCATAACACTGTATACCATTTACTAGAGGTCACTAGTGGTGCTATACATTTTGTTACAGTCCAGTGAAGAGGGACCATGATCATGATGAAGGATAGACACACAGATAAGCTCCGGTCTATCATAACACTGTATACCATTTACTAGAGGTCACTAGCGGTGCAGCCCAGTGAAGGGGGACCATGATCATGATGAAGGATAAACACACAGATAAGCTCTGGTCTATCATAACACTGTATACCATTTACTAGAGGTCACTAGCGGTGCAGCCCAGTGAAGAGGGACCATGATCATGATGAAGGATAGACACACAGATAAGCTCTGGTCTATCATAACACTGTATACCATTTACTAGAGGTCACTAGTGGTGCAGCCCAGTGAAGAGAGACCATGATCATGATGATGGATAGACACACAGATAAGCTCTGGTCTATCATAACACTGTATACCATTTACTAGAGGTCACTAGCGGTGCAGCCCAGTGAAGAGAGACCATGATCATGATGATGGATAGACACACAGATAAGCTCTGGTCTATCATAACACTGTATACCATTTACTAGAGGTCACTAGCGGTGCAGCCCAGTGAAGAGAGACCGTGATCATGATGAAGGATAGACACACAGATAAGCTCTGGTCTATCATAACACTGTATACCATTTACTAGAGGTCACTAGCGGTGTAGCCCAGTGAAGAGCGACCATGATCATGATGAAGGATAGACACACAGATAAGCTCTGGTCTATCATAACACTGTATACCATTTACTAGAGGTCACTAGTGGTGCTATACAGTCCAGTGAAGAGGGACCATGATCATGATGAAGGATAGACACACAGATAAGCTCTGGTCTATCATAACACTGTATACCATTTACTAGAGGTCACTAGCGGTGTAGCCCAGTGAAGAGCGACCATGATCATGATGAAGGATAGACACACAGATAAGCTCTGGTCTATCATAACACTGTATACCATTTACTAGAGGTCACTAGCGGTGCAGCCCAGTGAAGGGGGACCATGATCATGATGAAGGATAGACACACAGATAAGCTCTGGTCTATCATAACACTGTATACCATTTACTAGAGGTCACTAGCGGTGCAGCCCAGTGAAGAGGGACCATGACCATGATGAAGGATAGACACACAGATAAGCTCTGGTCTATCATAACACTGTATACCATTTACTAGAGGTCACTAGTGGTGCAGCCCAGTGAAGAGCGACCATGATCATGATGAAGGATAGACACACAGATAAGCTCTGGTCTATCATAACACTGTATACCATTTACTAGAGGTCACTAGTGGTGCAGCCCAGTGAAGGGGGACCATGATCATGATGAAGGATAGACACACAGATAAGCTCTGGTCTATCATAACACTGTATACCATTTACTAGAGGTCACTAGCGGTGCAGCCCAGTGAAGAGGGACCATGACCATGATGAAGGATAGACACACAGATAAGCTCTGGTCTATCATAACACTGTATACCATTTACTAGAGGTCACTAGCGGTGCAGCCCAGTGAAGGATAGACACACAGATAAGCTCTGGTGTATCATAATACTGTATACCATTTACTAGAGGTCACTAGCGGTGCAGCCCAGTGAAGGATAGACACACAGATAAGCTCTGGTGTATCATAACACTGTATACCATTTACTAGAGGTCACTAGCGGTGCAGCCCAGTGAAGGATAGACACACAGATAAGCTCTGGTGTATCATAATACTGTATACCATTTACTAGAGGTCACTAGCGGTGCAGCCCAGTGAAGAGGGACCATGACCATGATGAAGGATAGACACACAGATAAGCTCTGGTCTATCATAACACTGTATATCATTTACTAGAGGTCACTAGTGGTGCAGTCCAGTGAAGAGGGACCATGATCATGATGAAGGATAGACACACAGATAAGCTCTGGTCTATCATAACACTGTATACCATTTACTAGAGGTCACTAGTGGTGCAGCCCAGTGAAGAGCGACCATGATCATGATGAAGGATAGACACACAGATAAGCTCTGGTCTATCATAACACTGTATACCATTTACTAGAGGTCACTAGTGGTGCAGCCCAGTGAAGAGGGACCATGATCATGATGAAGGATAGACACACAGATAAGCTCTGGTCTATCATAACACTGTATACCATTTACTAGAGGTCACTAGTGGTGCTATACATTTTGTTACAGTCCAGTGAAGAGGGACCATGATCATGATGAAGGATAGACACACAGATAAGCTCTGGTCTATCATAACACTGTATACCATTTACTAGAGGTCACTAGTGGTGCTATACATTTTGTTACAGTCCAGTGAAGAGGGACCATGATCATGATGAAGGATAGACACACAGATAAGCTCTGGTCTATCATAACACTGCATACCATTTACTAGAGGTCACTAGTGGTGCAGCCCAGTGAAGGGGGACCATGATCATGATGAAGGATAGACACACAGATAAGCTCTGGTCTATCATAACACTGTATACCATTTACTAGAGGTCACTAGTGGTGCTATACATTTTGTTACAGTCCAGTGAAGAGGGACCATGATCATGATGAAGGATAGACACACAGATAAGCTCCGGTCTATCATAACACTGTATACCATTTACTAGAGGTCACTAGCGGTGCAGCCCAGTGAAGGGGGACCATGATCATGATGAAGGATAAACACACAGATAAGCTCTGGTCTATC
This sequence comes from Tenodera sinensis, assembly GCA_030765045.1. Classification (NCBI taxonomy): domain Eukaryota; kingdom Metazoa; phylum Arthropoda; class Insecta; order Mantodea; family Mantidae; genus Tenodera; species Tenodera sinensis. Next base: position 2,444,110 of record CM060965.1, on the reverse strand, counting down.
ATAACACTGTATACCATTTACTAGAGGTCACTAGCGGTGCAGCCCAGTGAAGAGGGACCATGATCATGATGAAGGATAGACACACAGATAAGCTCTGGTCTATCATAACACTGTATACCATTTACTAGAGGTCACTAGTGGTGCAGCCCAGTGAAGAGAGACCATGATCATGATGATGGATAGACACACAGATAAGCTCTGGTCTATCATAACACTGTATACCATTTACTAGAGGTCACTAGCGGTGCAGCCCAGTGAAGAGAGACCATGATCATGATGATGGATAGACACACAGATAAGCTCTGGTCTATCATAACACTGTATACCATTTACTAGAGGTCACTAGCGGTGCAGCCCAGTGAAGAGAGACCGTGATCATGATGAAGGATAGACACACAGATAAGCTCTGGTCTATCATAACACTGTATACCATTTACTAGAGGTCACTAGCGGTGCAGCCCAGTGAAGAGCGACCATGATCATGATGAAGGATAGACACACAGATAAGCTCTGGTCTATCATAACACTGTATACCATTTACTAGAGGTCACTAGTGGTGCAGCCCAGTGAAGGGGGACCATGATCATGATGAAGGATAGACACACAGATAAGCTCTGGTCTATCATAACACTGTATACCATTTACTAGAGGTCACTAGCGGTGCAGCCCAGTGAAGAGGGACCATGACCATGATGAAGGATAGACACACAGATAAGCTCTGGTCTATCATAACACTGTATACCATTTACTAGAGGTCACTAGCGGTGCAGCCCAGTGAAGAGCGACCATGATCATGATGAAGGATAGACACACAGATAAGCTCTGGTCTATCATAACACTGTATACCATTTACTAGAGGTCACTAGTGGTGCAGCCCAGTGAAGGGGGACCATGATCATGATGAAGGATAGACACACAGATAAGCTCTGGTCTATCATAACACTGTATACCATTTACTAGAGGTCACTAGCGGTGCAGCCCAGTGAAGAGGGACCATGACCATGATGAAGGATAGACACACAGATAAGCTCTGGTCTATCATAACACTGTATACCATTTACTAGAGGTCACTAGCGGTGCAGCCCAGTGAAGGATAGACACACAGATAAGCTCTGGTGTATCATAATACTGTATACCATTTACTAGAGGTCACTAGCGGTGCAGCCCAGTGAAGGATAGACACACAGATAAGCTCTGGTGTATCATAACACTGTATACCATTTACTAGAGGTCACTAGCGGTGCAGCCCAGTGAAGGATAGACACACAGATAAGCTCTGGTGTATCATAATACTGTATACCATTTACTAGAGGTCACTAGCGGTGCAGCCCAGTGAAGAGGGACCATGACCATGATGAAGGATAGACACACAGATAAGCTCTGGTCTATCATAACACTGTATATCATTTACTAGAGGTCACTAGTGGTGCAGTCCAGTGAAGAGGGACCATGATCATGATGAAGGATAGACACACAGATAAGCTCTGGTCTATCATAACACTGTATACCATTTACTAGAGGTCACTAGCGGTGCAGCCCAGTGAAGAGCGACCATGATCATGATGAAGGATAGACACACAGATAAGCTCTGGTCTATCATAACACTGTATACCATTTACTAGAGGTCACTAGTGGTGCAGCCCAGTGAAGGGGGACCATGATCATGATGAAGGATAGACACACAGATAAGCTCTGGTCTATCATAACACTGTATACCATTTACTAGAGGTCACTAGCGGTGCAGCCCAGTGAAGAGGGACCATGACCATGATGAAGGATAGACACACAGATAAGCTCTGGTCTATCATAACACTGTATACCATTTACTAGAGGTCACTAGCGGTGCAGCCCAGTGAAGGATAGACACACAGATAAGCTCTGGTGTATCATAATACTGTATACCATTTACTAGAGGTCACTAGCGGTGCAGCCCAGTGAAGGATAGACACACAGATAAGCTCTGGTGTATCATAACACTGTATACCATTTACTAGAGGTCACTAGCGGTGCAGCCCAGTGAAGGATAGACACACAGATAAGCTCTGGTGTATCATAATACTGTATACCATTTACTAGAGGTCACTAGCGGTGCAGCCCAGTGAAGAGGGACCATGACCATGATGAAGGATAGACACACAGATAAGCTCTGGTCTATCATAACACTGTATATCATTTACTAGAGGTCACTAGTGGTGCAGTCCAGTGAAGAGGGACCATGATCATGATGAAGGATAGACACACAGATAAGCTCTGGTCTATCATAATACTGTATACCATTTACTAGAGGTCACTAGCGGTGCAGCCCAGTGAAGAGGGACCATGACCATGATGAAGGATAGACACACAGATAAGCTCTGGTCTATCATAACACTGTATACCATTTACTAGAGGTCACTAGCGGTGCAGCCCAGTGAAGGATAGACACACAGATAAGCTCTGGTGTATCATAATACTGTATACCATTTACTAGAGGTCACTAGTGGTGCAGTTCAGTGAAGGATAGACACACAGATAAGCTCTGGTCTATCATAATACTGTATACCATTTACTAGAGGTCACTAGTGGTGCTATATCTGGTGGCATAAGTGGAAAATGAAAAATTTGTTAAATAGGAATCTTGGTATTTAAGTTCAGGACTTTCCAAGGATGCAACATAGATTTTGAAGAAATCCTCCCCCCTCTATTGTTTTACATGGAACAGTTTTCCTTAATTTTTTTTTTAAATGAATAATGATTCTGATTACAATGCTGTATCATGATATTTCATTACAAATGAAATGTATTTCATGAATTTTCTGCAGACAGCCTCTGAAGTCCTCTTTTTTCTGAATTACTTTATAGAATTGGTACACTAAGAAATGCATGAAATGCTAATACACAAAAAAGTGTAGATCTTGCTAATCCACACAAGTCAGTAACATTTTTTGTGGCATTAACCATTTCTGAGATATTCATTATTATTGGTTTGAATTTTCACATACTTTACACTGTTCTTAACTGCAAATTGTTTCTGCTCCCCTTTCTTTGTCTCTATTTTGTTCATGCAAAGAAAACAGAACACCAAAGCCATATAGTGACCAGCTTTGAGAACATTTGACTATCACTTTGCCCACTGTGTTCTTCTAATACCTACAACAAAATGTGAAAACGTGTAATGAAGGCTTTATCAGTATTAAGATGTGGAAAAACAGGCTTTTGCAAGAACAGCTTATAGAAGAGTAGAGAAAATCATATGAGAACAACATTCAACATCTGAATCATTTAGGAGTTGAAATTGGAAGCTGTCTAGGTAGGACTTTAATAACTCGACTCCCCCTGTCCTTAATATAACTCTCTGACTCATGGCATTTTTCCAGATATGTTTAATGGCCATATTTTTGCTACAGCACATCCTATTTACGTACTGTTTGACCTTGGTCATCTGTTGACTACTCCAGTCAATGATCTTTCACTTGAACTTTGCTTGGTACTCTGCATGAATACTTGTTACTTTAAAATCTGCGGTCAACTTCCACTAACCATTTCAAACTCATGTCTACACTAACACAGTGTGTGTGTGGGGTAAAGTCAAAAACTGCTCAACCAATTTTGATAATTCTTTCACCATTCTAAAGCTCAATTTACTCTTACAGACATGGGGTAATCTCATTTCATAAATTACTGAAACATTTTTTCTAACTTTTGACATCAGTTGCGGTATTGCATCCTTTAGGAGATCACAAATATGATGGAAACATAAATACTAACTTTAAATATGTTCTAAACAGTAAGAGAGGGATAAATTCATTTGAAATAAAATGCACACATGGTATGTCCAGATCTACTTAGTGTGCATGCACCCAGTTTGTAGCAACATTGCTCCAAGTGTTTGTTGCTAACTTTAAGAACGTCAATACACTGTAGTTAAACTGGTGAAAGTTGCTCACATCTGTAGATAATTTGCGTGTTTCTGATAAGCTTTCTTGTATACATCATGGCACAATGATGCGACATCGAACACAACTTATACTCACAAAGTTTATCTACTGAATAGCAGGGACCAAACAGGACATTCATGTGCAGGGCTCTAGAGGTTGGCACTGCAACTATCACAGCATTCCAAAGCTTATGTTACTCAGGTGTGAAACACCTCTTCGCTACTAATAATTGCTACATCTTTAATTTATAATGTGAGTTTACTCTCCACCACAATATACTTAAACAAAATTTACATGAAATTGTTTGCAGGTTTGGGCAACTGGGAAATTTACTATTCTATTTAACTTTTAAAATACTCATTTTAAAATGGAATTAAGATGCATATAATTAACAGTCTAAAAAAAGGAATTTATATAACAAATGTATTTGTAGAACATGATGCAGCAGTTTACAAAGCACTTTCCCCAATATGATTTAACAAGCAGCTTATGAGCACTGAAAAGCTCGAGTTAGCAAAATTTGCAACAGTAACATTTCTGATAAGTATCTTTTTATACGCTAGTAACAGTGATGTGAATTTAAATTATGATGAAAACTGAGTCACATTGAAACACAAAACATCACTTACATGTAATTAAACCTGACTGGTTTCAAGAGCCCAAATTGCTCCCATCATCCGAATTAAACTGGTTCTTGTTGATATTGTTATGCCTCCACAAATCCCTTTATGGAAGTTTATCGGCTCACCACTAGATGTCATCCCAACCAACCATACATCAAACAATATCAACAAGAACCAGTTGTTTAATTCTGATGATGGGAGCAAGTTAAGCTCTTGAAACCATCAAGTTTAATTATTTGTCAGTGATGTTTTGGGTTTCAATCCGACTCAGTTTTCATTATAATTTCTGATAAGATTTGTGAGCGTGATTATGTGTGAAATATTTCAAGAAGCATAGAGGTAAACAAAATTAATACTTATTTTCGAGTCTAATGAATTCCACGTAACCATTATTTACTTGGTAACTTTAGAAACAAAAATTGACCATTATTTTGTTTGTTAACATTTATTAGCATTAAAAAGAATGGGAAAACATTACAATTAATTTAAAATATCTGAACTTGCCTCCAGCCTCTAAATCTAAAATAAGCATTTAGAGAAAGTGTTCCATATGCCCAACATTGGCTTGTACACAGACTTTGTACCTTTTCAACCAATTCTGATGCACTCTGGCGTGCGATCTGACAGGCCAAGTCACAGGTCTAAATTGATCGACACAGCAGTTCAGGAAGGTCTTCGACAGTTGCTGATGGACTGCAAGAGTGATGTGGGGTGGTGCACCATCATGAATGAACCACATCTTCCTCATCTCTAATGGGATGTCCTCCAACAGGTTAGGCAACTGGTACCTACTTCAAAAACTGCCGATACTCTATACCAGTCAAGCACGGTGGAAGGATGTATGGTCCAATAAGATAATCTCCAATTATGCTGGTTCAAACGTTAATTGAGAGCCTATGCTGTGCAGTTCTTGGGTTCTCCACTGCCCACATGTGTGTGTTGTGAAAGTGCCTGATGCCACTTCACGTAAAACAGGCTTGTCCGTTACCAACACATTTGTTACAAAATCTGGATTTTGTGCAAACTGATGAAGGAGCCACTTGGAAAACCCAACATGTGGATGAAAGTCATTTGGTGATAAACACTGCACTTGCTGGATGTGACATGGGCACAACGGTCCAGTGCGACATGCCCACCATGTGAGCGATATCGTGACTGCTGCAATCAGGATTTTCATCCACCAAATTTAACATTTCCTCTTCCATGTTTATAATTGTGTCAGATCATTGTTGTCCTTGATTACAACAGCTTGGAATTACACTACTTGTATCAAGAACCTGCCAGCAAAAGGCAACAAATGTATCTCTGCTTGGCACGACCTTATTACAACATCTTTCAGAATAGAGTTGCTGAGCAGATTGCGAATTGCACTGTGTTTCTCCGATAATTAATACCATGTCCAGACATTCAGAACTTGAAATTAAAACTGTGTAGCTAGATCTTGTGTCATTCGTTTTTTTGCTTTACCCCATGCCTCCAACTGTTCTATCCTAACTGGTGGCTTTGACAAAAAACAATTGCATGGAGTACATTTGTGTGATCTACACCAAAGTCGCAAGAAAGTAAACACAGCTGATGCAATGTTGCCAGTTCTAACAGAATTAAAAAAGCAACAAATTGTGGATTTTTCAATTTAATTTACACAAAAAACATTGAATCTATTAAAATATGCCAGAGAAACATGTTGTTTACTCCATTTTCTATGAATATAGCTATAAATTAAGAATCTTTAATTAATAATTCAGCTAGGTGGTGATAAAGTTCTTTAAGGGAAGGCATTGATGAAATTTGGGCAAAAATGCAACTTTTTGTTTTTTTGCCTTAAAATTATGTCTGTATCTTGTACTTTCAGAATCAACCATCATTTACTCGCCATTGCTATTTGAAAGGCTCTTAAGTCGTGATTTAAATGCCCATGTGTGTGGCTGCTGAAATGCATTCATTACCCCATTGCAGCAAAAACGCATACAATTTGAAGTTAAATCAGGCGGTCTGATTCAGTTCTGGTGGATTTAGCAGAGACATCTTGTGGGATTTTCTGCAAACACTCATCCTGGTAAAACAGAAAAGAACCGTTTCCTGTTTTTGTATAGTGAAGCACACAGTTTTCTAATTTTCTGAATTTTATACAACGTTACAGAGCAGTCATCTTTATTGTGGTCTAAGTTTAGAATATAAGAATAAGCGTAACATAGAATTAGATAAGGCAGAGAATATTAAATATGTGTCTTCTTGCTGTAAGTGAAAAAAAATCTAATTTCTTTATTTAGCTGTTTAAAACACTATTAATTATTATTAACTGGTATAAAATTATTGTAAAATGGGTAAGAAAAAGTAAACAAAGAAATCCCTTGCAGCAAGATGGCAAACTGGCAAATGTAGCATAACTAGACCTAGAACTTCAACAAGCAGCTTCAACATTTAAAAACTTCTCCAAGGATGAATGTGGCACTAGCAAATCCAGATTATGCACTTGTGCACACTCAAATTTTGAAACAGATATTTAATAGTTTAACTTGTACAGATTGTGGGTTTCAAGCAAGGGTTGGAAGCAACATTCTGTGACACTAAGTGGACACATATACTGGTCCTAGAGTTGCTACGCCACCCTTTCATGTCAATAGCAAAATAATTTATGCATTTCTAGACCATGTACGAGTTCCTCTACTTACAATTCTCATCTCTTAGACACAAGGCTGTTCCTTGTGCTCAATTAGATATCTGAGCATGGCATTGGAATTGTAACACATGTTCCCACAGGTTTGTGTGTGGCACATGTGCAATGAAACGTAAAGAGTTAGATCAAAGCAGCGATGAATGCAAAGCATGGCTTAAGGCAAATTATTCAGGGTCTTCTGGATCTAACATCCATGTTTCAGATGGTGACTTGAAGACCCACCTGCTTCTTCAATCCTTCTCAGATATACACGAATGTCTGAACCACATTGCTACAGGCCTCACCAAAATTGAAAGGTAAAGTTCTTGGAGGAAAGAAACCAGGCAGTTTGAAAGCTGAAACCATTGTACAACTTCAAAATTATTATAGGAGTGCAATTACAAAAATGTTCCAAATGTTGTTGTTGTTGTTTTCTAGTGCCTTGCATCTGGCAATGAAGCCATTAGCATTCGTGCTTTCCAATACTTTTGAACTGTAGTTTCTTCCGATCTTAATGCTTCACAGGTCTTCAAGTGGTCTTCATTCATTTCTGCTGGATCGTTACACAGGACACATATTGGTGAGGCTGAGATACCTATTCTGTAAAGATGACTTGCTAAGCAGTCGTGATTTGTCAATAGTCGGAAGGCTGCAACCGCTGTTTTCCTTGTGTGGCTTTCATGTAACTGTTTTCTTAACGGGCACCAGTTTTATAATGTGGCAGTTACATCACCCGTCTTAAACCCCCATTTTGCAAGGGGGACCACACCTATCGTTGGTCAACGGGTCCATCGGACCTAGCCGGGAGGACTAAATAGGTGGTATTTAGATCCACCGACCTTCCCCTCATGTGCCTCTGAGGGACGCTGTTGTGCTGTGATAGGCCAGCACATATGTAAATGACATTTCCTCCATTTTAGGTGAAACAGTTATACCGCTGTGATTCGGTCCCCAGAGATGTAGATCAGATGAAATCTGCAATATCACTGCACGTCAACTGATGATATGCCACAACACTTTAAATGTCCAAGAAGTGAATCATCTAGGTGCTTTTATAATTGAGCTGTTGCAAACATGAAGGAATCACAACACAGTAGCAAGTGCTATTATGCCAGTTTATCAGAGATTAGCCAATGATAAAGTATTAGAGAGACGTACCTGGGATAAATGTTCCAAAGAAATTTGTTTCAAAAAGGCAAATTGCAGTGACTTCAGCAAGGGTTGTAAAGGAAAGGGACACAGTAAAGTCCAGTCAGCGAAACAATTAGTAACGTTAGGGATAAGCAGAGTGCACTAAGTACATTCAAATCAGTAAACAAACAGTTAAGAGTAGCAAAATGTAAAGTAGAAGAAGAAGCTAAACAGTTATCTCAAGGACCTTCATATGATCCAGAGCAATTCTAAAGCAGTAAATATATGTTGTTACACACTTAAGTCATTTTTCTTTGCTTTCTATTTTTTTTATACATTTTTCAATCTTCAAAATACATCTAATAAAATTCTTAATAGATTCTTTTTAAATTTTGCACACATGTTCATAGATTGTTGTTTTATAAAACTCTGTATTTTAAGTGCTCTAGATGGAGTTTGTTATTCAATTTTTATTTTCAAAATATTAATAATTTGAAGAAAAAAAATATTTTTTTCTTCAAAACTGTTTGACATAGCTAAATGAAACTACCAGGGTTTGTAGACATAATCAAGGGAAACATATGGCCACAGTTTAGTTTATATAATCAAATAATATTTTATAAGGAGCATTTGTTATACTACCCTAAAACTGCAACAAAGAAACCATTATTTTTTTTTGCAAAAACTATCTTACACAGAAAAGTGAAATTTGGTAAACCTCGATATGCTTTGGCACACATGCATATATAAAATTTCACATCACTGTGACAAAAATTGTGGATTTTGGTCCTTTTTACATATGGCTCCCCTTGATGAAGTATTCTTTTTTCCAGAAAACTGTAAACTTTTCAGCCTTTTGGTATAAGAGATTTTTACTATTCACAATACCAGAAACTTGCAAATTATTTCACTTCCACACCATATGAAGAGTTGCTGGTTACATTTCATTGCAGGGAATATATAGTAGCGCTCAAAGTATTGTATAGTTGAAGTCTTGTGTTGTCAGTGCTTCATGTTGCTGTGGCAAGTTCATACAATACTAATGTATTCCTTTAGCTGAAAAGTATGGAGTTGATGTCAGAAACAGCCAATAAACCAAGGTCAGGTCATCCTCGAGAAACTACAAGGACGGAGCATAGAATCATTTGTAAGCAGTCAGCTGCTAGTCCAAGAAAATCAGCTCTAAATTAGGGATAATTTGGAGCAGCAGCAGCAGCATCAACTCGACCTACATGTCTACATCTAGCAGCAGGTAATTTAAATGGTACACCAGCATCATGTAAACTATTTGTAAGTTCAAAAAATAGGAAGGCCAACACAGAGTTTGCAAAGAAACATCAAACTTGGAATTCTACACTTGGTCTATGGCTCTATCGAGTGAAGAAAGTAAATTTATGTTCTTCTGATGGTGTGTGGTGTATACGTCAACCAAAAACCCAAAGGGACATCAAAACGTACCAGGTCCTGACCATTAAGCATGATGGTGGGAGCATCTTAGTGTGGGGATGTTTTCTAGAAGTGGGGTTGGTTCTCTAGTACAAATACAAGACAAAATGGATCATTTTCTGAACAGTGACATTCTAGAAAAGAATATGGTTCCACATGGGAGAAAGAATATGCCACATAACTAGATTTTTCAGTGGGACTATGATTCAAAACACAGCTTTGGTCATTTAAAAATGTCCTTTCCAGACGAGAAAAAAAAAATGTTTGGAGTGGCCAAGCCAGAGCTCAGATGTAAATTCAACTCAACACCTGCAGGAGGCATTGCAGCAATGGGTTTGTTGTAGAGGCTACTCAAACAAGGCTCAATTTACTGATGCCTTATTGGACAAATGGTCAAAACTCTCACTTGTGGATGCAATGCAAAATATCATCACTGTTCATAATATGCAACAAAATACTCATTTCTTCTTCAGACTGCAAAATATGTTTGTTATATCCAGGGTTGCCAAGCCGTATGATAATTATGGGGGTGTACAGTGAAATATCAATTTCACTAAGCATATACATCAATTTCACTGGTTTGTCACACCAGCGAAATGAAATTAATTACAAATAGCAACACCACTTTTGCCCCCAAGGCCTATCTCCACCCCTCTAAGGCAACCATTTCATAATACTTCTACCCTTTATCCTCTTGTTGCCAGTGTACCCAGATCTGTAATCTCAATGCAGAAGACACTTCAGAAAATTGATGATCGATGGAGAAAACTCAGAATAAGTGATATTCCGTATAAGTGATATTCTGTGTGAAATAAAGAACATATCTGAACCTGAAAGTTTCTGGAGTGCTGTTAAACACATGCCACCTTGGTGGAAATACCGATTTCAGAGAACTGGCGGAGGTTGCATTATCAGTGCTTTCATTGCCCCACAGGAACACTTCTTATGAAAGAATTTTTTCTAAACTGGGTTTAATAAAAACAAAAATCAGAAACAGATTGGCACTAGATAGTGTAAATGGACTTATTCTGTTGTCTCAGCTTATGAAAGAATGTGGTGGGTCCAGAAATCTGCAAGTCACCGAGATGTTAAAAGTTTATCTCAACAACAAATTTGTAAAATGCTGCAACAGTTGAGGATGATGATGAACTGTCAGATTAATAGTGCTAAAAGTTGTAATACTGATTGACGTCATAAATCTTGCAAGTGGATATTACAAACATTAATACTATTGCATTTTCATAAGTGTTATGCTGATATTTTTATTGTTGTAGCATTTGGTTTATGATGTACAATAACTTTCAATTCAAATATATCAATTGAGTGGCTGGTACGAAAATTTAACTTGTAAAGGTTGGCAACTCTGGTTATATCCCTACATGCTTATACCTTGGACATACTTTTGAGTTAGAACAACTGTTCTTTATTTTTGTATGTAAGATACCTTTGTTAGAATAAATGTATTTGTTTACTGCATTGATTATAATTTACATACTGTTCAATTATCTGCTGGCATTGTTCCTATTACTCACTTATATTTATGCTACTGTACATAGATGGCCAACATGTAACATTTCAGCAAGGACAAGGGTTCAAAAACTGACAATCCTGTGTTATATTGTCGTCGTTGCCTAAAACAGAGCACAGTGTAAGGCCCAGGGCAAGGGACTGACGCTCACGACTGTATTGCGGACAATCAAGAAGGACATGTGCGACAGAGAGTGGAACATTGCACGTCGCACAGGCAGGCTCCGGATCACCACGCATGCGTGGCTCGAGTGTGGCCTATCCTCAGGCAGGTTAAAATCACCTCCTCACGCCTGCAATCCCTGCAGCTGGTCTGCCAGGGTAGTACAGTGTCCTTTATTGACTGTAACTGAGTGCCAGCTAACGCTTCCCACTGTGTTATATTTGTTTCTATAATTGCCATCTCATGATTGTCTGGAAAAACATTTAAACAATATTGGGATATGTTCTTCACCACTCTGTCCTCTATGTGATCTGCAAGAGGAAATGGATTGAGACCACCTTCAAATATGCCCGGCCACTTCTAGCACCCTTCCTATCCATCAGAGAGCAAGAGGACTAATGACTTCATTGTCAGAAATCCAGCATTAGTTAACAACATAATTGCCATCTACCAAATATTGCAGATGTACATTAATTAACAAATATCTTGAAAGATTATTAGCTTCGCTTCTCTTAATATTTGCTGCAAGTTGTTGCAATTCAAAGCTACCGCAATAGTTCTATTGCATCATCATTGCCACTCTTGCTTACACTGGTTGCTATCGTAACAAACACTAAATTACTTTATATTTCTATGTGTTACCAACCATTGAAAACTAAACATTTGTTAATAGAATCAATTGGGGTATTTCAAAATTTATTACACATTCTTATTTCTCAAAAAGAATCTTTTCCAGAGCATTAAATCTACGGGTCTTTGTTTTAAAAATTTAATTTCTGGATTTATTTCATGATTAAATGGTCAAACATGATCTGCCAAGGTGATTTATCTATAATTAATAAGTAATATTTTATATGTTCCTTTGTTCTGGTTTCCAAATAAAAATTGGTTCTACCAATATAAGCTCTTTCACAATCCAAACAGCTAAATTGACAAACACCAGATTTTCACTTTCTCTACTATGTTTAGATGATAATCTAAAAAACAAAAAGTCTTCTGGACTAGATCACATACATACAGAGTTCATAAAAAACAGCAAAACAACAACTACTGAGAGTCTACAATATATCCACGAACACCACTGTACCTGCTGACTGGTAAAAAGCAATAATTATCCCACTCTTGAAGGAAGATAAAACAGCATCACAAATAAAAAATTATAGAACAATAGCTCTTACTAGCACTATAACAAAAGTGGTGTCAAACAGGTTAAATTGGCAATCTCGGCTAATTGATTTCCCCATGCCAAGCCGGATTCAGAGAGCACCACTCTACAAATGAACAAGTCTTACTTCTCAGTCAAGAAATATAAGATTCATTCAATAGAAAAGAAGATAATGTATCAGTTTTTATTGATTTTCAAAGTTCATATGATTCTTCATGCAGAACAAAATCATTAATGAAAGTAAAAAAAAATAGGGATACAAGGTCCAATGTTTTCAGGGCTTTGTCATTTCCTAACAAATACTTTATTGCTACCAGATCCAAATATAAACAAGTATAAACAAGTACACTGTCTGTACAGTGTAGCCGAGGTAATGATGGTCCTAAACTGTACAGTGTAACCCAGGGCTTGATGGCCCTAAACTGTACAGTGTAGCCGAGGGATTGATGGTCCTAAACTGTACAGTGTAACCGAGGGCTTGATGGCCCTAAACTGTACAGTGTAGCCGAGGGATTGATGGTCCTAAACTGTACAGTGTAACCGAGGGCTTGATGGCCCTAAACTGTACAGTGTAGCCGAGGGAATGATGGCCCTAAACTGTACAGTGTAGCCGAGGGAATGATGGCCCTAAACTGTACAGTGTAGCCGAGGGATTGACAGCCCTAAACTGTACAGTGTAGCCGAGGGAATGACGGCCCTAAACTGTACAGTGTAGCCGAGGGATTGATGACCCTAAACTGAACAGTGTAGCCGAGGGAATGATGGTCCTAAACTGAACAGTGTAGCCGAGGGAATGATGGTCCTAAACTGAACAGTGTAGCCGGGGGAATGATGGTCCTAAACTGAACAGTGTAGCCGGGGGAATGATGGTCCTAAACTGTACAGTGTAGCCGAGGGATTGACGGTCCTAAACTGAACAGTGCAGCCGAGGGAATGATGGTCCTAAACTGAACAGTGTAGCCGAGGGAATGATGGTCCTAAACTGAACAGTGTAGCAGAGGGAATGATGGTCCTAAACTGAACAGTATAGCCAAGGGAATGATGGTCCTAAACTGATCAGTGTAGCCGAGGGAATGATGGTCCTAAACTGATCAGTGTAGCCGAGGGAATGATGGTCCTAAACTGAACAGTGTAGCCGAGGGAATGATGGTCCTAAACTGAACAGTGTAGCCGAGGGAATGATGGTCCTAAACTGAACAGTGTAGCCGAGCGATTGATGGTCCTAAACTGAACGTGTAGCCGAGGGAATGATTGTCCTAAACTGAACAGTGTAGCCGAGGGAATGATGGTCCTAAACTGAACACTGTAGCCGAGGGAATGATGGTCCTAAACTGAACACTGCAGCCGAGGGAATGATGGTCCTAAACTGAACACTGTAGCCGAGGGAATGATGGTCCTAAACTGAACAGTGTAGCCGAGGGAATGATGGTCCTAAACTGAACAGTGTAGCCGAGGGAATGATGGTCCTAAACTGAACAGTGTAGCCGAGGGAATGATGGTCCTAAACTGAACAGTGTAGCCGAGGGAATGATGGTCCTAAACTGAACAGTGTAGCCGAGGGAATGATGGTCCTAAACTGAACAGTGTAGCCGAGGGAATGATGGTCCTAAACTGAACAGTGTAGCCGAGGGAATGATGGTCCTAAACTGAACAGTGTAGCCGAGAGAATGATGGTAATAAACTGAACAGTGTAGCCGTGGGAATGATGGTCCTAAACTGAACAGTGTAGACGAGGGAATGATGGTCCTAAACTGAACAGTGTAGCCGAGGGAATGATGGTCCTAAACTGTACAATGTAGCCGAGGGAATGATGGTCCTAAACTGAACAGTGTAGCCGAGGGAATGATGGTCCTAAACTGAACAGTGTAGACGAGGGAATGATGGTCCTAAACTGAACAGTGTAGACGAGGGAATGATGGTCCTAAACTGTGCAGTATAGTCGAGGGCTTGATGGTCCTAAACTGTACAATGTAGCCGAGGGAATGATGGCCCTAAACTGTACAATGTAGCCGAGGGAATGATGGTCCTAAACTGTACAGTATAGCCGAGGGAATGATGGCCCTAAACTGTACAGTATAGCCGAGGGAATGATGACCCTAAACTGTACAGTATAGCCGAGGGAATGATGACCCTAAAGTGTACAGTATAGCCGAGGGAATGATGGCCCTAAACTGTACAATGTAGCCGAGGGAATGATGGTCCTAAACTGTACAATGTAGCCGAGGGAATGATGGTCCTAAACTGTACAATGTAGCCGAGGGAATGATGGTCCTAAACTGTACAATGTAGCCGAGGGAATGATGGTCCTAAACTGTACAATGTAGCCGAGGGCTTGATGGTCCTAAACTGTGCAGTATAGCCAAGGGCTTGATGGTCCTAAACTGTACAATGTAGCCGAGGGAATGATGGCCCTAAACTGTGCAGTATAGCCGAGGGAATGATGGTCCTAAACTGTACAATGTAGCCGAGGGAATGATGGCCCTAAACTGTACAGTATAGCCGAGGGCTTGATGGTCCTAAACTGTACAATGTAGGCGAGGGAATGATGGCCCTAAACTGTACAATGTAGGCGAGGGAATGATGGCCCTAAACTGTACAATGTAGGCGAGGGAATGATGGCCCTAAACTGTACAATGTAGGCGAGGGAATGATGGCCCTAAACTGTACAATGTAGCCGAGGGCTTGATGGTCCTAAACTGTACAATGTAGGCGAGGGAATGATGGCCCTAAACTGTACAATGTAGCCGAGGGAATGATGGCCCTAAACTGTACAGTATAGCCGAGGGCTTGATGGTCCTAAACTGTACAATGTAGGCGAGGGAATGATGGCCCTAAACTGTACAATGTAGGCGAGGGAATGATGGCCCTAAACTGTACAATGTAGGCGAGGGAATGATGGCCCTAAACTGTACAATGTAGGCGAGGGAATGATGGCCCTAAACTGTACAATGTAGGCGAGGGAATGATGGCCCTAAACTGTACAATGTAGCCGGGGGAATGATGGTCCTAAACTGTGCAGTATAGCCGAGGGAATGATGGTCCTAAACTGTGCAGTATAGCCGAGGGAATGATGGCCCTAAACTGTACAATGTAGCCGAGGGAATGATGGCCCTAAACTGTACAGTATAGCCGAGGGCTTGATGGCCCTAAACTGTGCAGTATAGCCGAGGGCTTGATGGCCCTAAACTGTACAGTATAGCCGAGGGCTTGATGGCCCTAAACTGTACAATGTAGCCGAGGGAATGATGGCCCTAAACTGTACAGTATAGCCGAGGGAATGATGGCCCTAAACTGTGCAGTATAGCCGAGGGCTTGATGGTCCTAAACTGTACAATGTAGCCGAGGGAATGATGGCCCTAAACTGTACAGTATAGCCGAGGGAATGATGGCCCTAAACTGTACAGTATAGCCGAGGGCTTGATGGTCCTAAACTGTACAATGTAGCCGAGGGAATGATGGCCCTAAACTGTACAGTATAGCCGAGGGAATGATGGCCCTAAACTGTACAATGTAGCCGAGGGAATGATGGCCCTAAACTGTACAGTATAGCCGAGGGAATGATGGCCCTAAACTGTACAAAGTAGCCGAGGGAATGATGGCCCTAAACTGTACAGTATAGCCGAGGGCTTGATGGCCCTAAACTGTACAATGTAGCCGAGGGAATGATGGCCCTAAACTGTACAGTATAGCCGAGGGAATGATGGCCCTAAACTGTACAATGTAGCCGAGGGAATGATGGCCCTAAACTGTACAGTATAGCCGAGGGAATGATGGCCCTAAACTGTACAATGTAGCCGAGGGAATGATGGCCCTAAACTGTACAGTATAGCCGAGGGAATGATGGTCCTAAACTGTACAATGTAGCCGAGGGAATGATGGCCCTAAACTGTACAGTATAGCCGAGGGCTTGATGGCCCTAAACTGTACAATGTAGCCGAGGGAATGATGGCCCTAAACTGTGCAGTATAGCCGAGGGCTTGATGGTCCTAAACTGTACAATGTAGCCGAGGGAATGATGGCCCTAAACTGTACAGTATAGCCGAGGGCTTGATGGCCCTAAACTGTACAATGTAGCCGAGGGAATGATGGCCCTAAACTGTACAGTGTAGCCGAGGGCTTGATGGCCCTAAACTGTACAATGTAGCCGAGGGAATGATGGCCCTAAACTGTACAGTATAGCCGAGGGCTTGATGGCCCTAAACTGTACAGTGTAGCCGAGGGAATGATGGCCCTAAACTGTGCAGTATAGCCGAGGGCTTGATGGCCCTAAACTGTACAATGTAGCCGAGGGAATGATGGCCCTAAACTGTGCAGTATAGCCGAGGGCTTGATGGCCCTAAACTGTACAGTGTAGCCGAGGGAATGATGGCCCTAAACTGTACAGTATAGCCGAGGGCTTGATGGCCCTAAACTGTACAATGTAGCCGAGGGAATGATGGCCCTAAACTGTGCAGTATAGCCGAGGGCTTGATGGCCCTAAACTGTACAGTGTAGCCGAGGGAATGATGGTCCTAAACTGTACAATGTAGCCGAGGGAATGATGGCCCTAAACTGTACAATGTAGCCGAGGGAATGATGGTCCTAAACTGTACAATGTAGCCGAGGGAATGATGGCCCTAAACTGTACAATGTAGCCGAGGGAATGATGGCCCTAAACTGTGCAATGTAGCCGAGGGAATGATGGCCCTAAACTGTGCAGTATAGCCGAGGGCTTGATGGTCCTAAACTGTACAATGTAGCCGAGGGAATGATGGCCCTAAACTGTACAATGTAGCCGAGGGAATGATGGCCCTAAACTGTACAGTATAGCCGAGGGAATGATGGCCCTAAACTGTACAGTATAGCCGAGGGAATGATGGCCCTAAACTGTACAGTATAGCCGAGGGAATGATGGCCCTAAACTGTACAATGTAGCCGAGGGAATGATGGCCCTAAACTGTACAGTATAGCCGAGGGAATGATGGCCCTAAACTGTACAATGTAGCCGAGGGAATGATGGCCCTAAACTGTACAGTATAGCCGAGGGAATGATGGTCCTAAACTGTACAATGTAGCCGAGGGAATGATGGTCCTAAACTGTACAATGTAGCCGAGGGAATGATGGCCCTAAACTGTACAATGTAGCCGAGGGAATGATGGCCCTAAACTGTACAGTATAGCCGAGGGCTTGATGGTCCTAAACTGTACAATGTAGCCGAGGGAATGATGGCCCTAAACTGTACAGTATAGCCGAGGGAATGATGGCCCTAAACTGTACAATGTAGCCGAGGGAATGATGGCCCTAAACTGTACAGTATAGCCGAGGGAATGATGGTCCTAAACTGTACAATGTAGCCGAGGGAATGATGGTCCTAAACTGTACAATGTAGCCGAGGGAATGATGGCCCTAAACTGTACAATGTAGCCGAGGGAATGATGGCCCTAAACTGTACAGTATAGCCGAGGGCTTGATGGTCCTAAACTGTACAATGTAGCCGAGGGAATGATGGCCCTAAACTGTACAGTATAGCCGAGGGAATGATGGCCCTAAACTGTACAATGTAGCCGAGGGAATGATGGCCCTAAACTGTACAGTATAGCCGAGGGAATGATGGCCCTAAACTGTGCAGTATAGCCGAGGGCTTGATGGTCCTAAACTGTACAATGTAGCCGAGGGAATGATGGCCCTAAACTGTGCAGTATAGCCGAGGGAATGATGGCCCTAAACTGTGCAGTATAGCCGAGGGAATGATGGCCCTAAACTGTACAATGTAGCCGAGGGAATGATGGTCCTAAACTGTGCAGTATAGCCGAGGGAATGATGGCCCTAAACTGTACAATGTAGCCGAGGGAATGATGGCCCTAAACTGTACAGTGTAGCCGAGGGAATGATGGCCCTAAACTGTGCAGTATAGCCGAGGGAATGATGGCCCTAAACTGTACAGTGTAGCCGAGGGAATGATGGCCCTAAACTGTGCAGTATAGCCGAGGGAATGATGGCCCTAAACTGTACAGTGTAGCCGAGGGAATGATGGCCCTAAACTGTACAGTATAGCCGAGGGAATGATGGCCCTAAACTGTGCAGTATAGGCGAGGGAATGATGGCCCTAAACTGTGCAGTATAGCCGAGGGAATGATGGCCCTAAACTGTGCAGTATAGCCGAGGGCTTGATGGTCCTAAACTGTACAGTGTAGCCGAGGGAATGATGGTCCTAAACTGTACAATGTAGCCGAGGGAATGATGGTCCTAAACTGTACAGTGTAGCCGAGGGAATGATGGTCCTAAACTGTACAATGTAGCCGAGGGAATGATGGTCCTAAACTGTACAATGTAGCCGGGGGAATGATGGCCCTAAACTGTACAATGTAGCCGAGGGAATGATGGTCCTAAACTGTACAATGTAGCCGAGGGAATGATGGTCCTAAACTGTACAGTGTAGCCGAGGGAATGATGGCCCTAAACTGTACAGTATAGCCGAGGGAATGATGGCCCTAAACTGTACAATGTAGCCGAGGGAATGATGGCCCTAAACTGTGCAGTATAGGCGAGGGAATGATGGCCCTAAACTGTGCAGTATAGCCGAGGGAATGATGGCCCTAAACTGTGCAGTATAGCCGAGGGCTTGATGGTCCTAAACTGTACAGTGTAGCCGAGGGAATGATGGCCCTAAACTGTACAGTGTAGCCGAGGGCTTGATGGCCCTAAACTGTACAATGTAGCCGAGGGATTGATGGACCTGAGCCGCAAAGTGCATCCGAGGAATGGCATTTAGATGTGGAGTGAAGCAATGACGAAGCGTAACCGCAAGATCTCAGAAGCTGAACACCAGTGGTCCAGGACAGTCGGGTAAATTGGTTTCAAATAATGGGTAATATAACAAATTCTTCTAAGCGTCACTGTCTCTCAGCTCCAAAATGCTCTGCGTGAGCACGTGCAATCTAGTGGATTTCAATCCCTCAATTAGTTTGGCACTAGCCAGGAGTTTTTGTTAACATTTTCCGGTAAAAGAAAGTAACCTAAAAAGGTGGGTGGGTTACATGGTCTGCTGGTTGTCACATCAGCTCTTTCTGTAGAGATACCTTTACCTAATACCTTTTGATGAGTTTTTACCATAGGACACAATTACGGAATCGAGTTTAGTACAACTAGAGCAATGGGTCTGCATTGAGGAAACGTTTACTCTATCCAACTAGAGTGCCAATCCGCATTTTGTTGGCTGAAATGGAAGCCGAAGAAGAAATGTCAGTTAGTTACAAACAGATACAAGGCTTTTGTGAACCTGCTACGCTCGGCACCGTGGAAAATAATCGGCTGTCGAAACGAGAACTGTTTTAATACGATACGCACGGTGCAGTTCACATGTTTCAACAATGGTGTTTGTTATTATTACTACTAGATACGAAAATTTTGCGAACAATTCATTAATGCTGAAAAATGTACAAACGCATATGCAAAACAAAAGTATACATGTGAACTAGCCTTTAGTAATTACTCAGCACATTTTGAAAGATCTTCACTCGGTAAAAAGAAGGTAGGTAAATATGTAGCTCTATTTCATAGCTCGTAATCCCAGCATAGCAATATAGCGATTAAATAATAAGAAAATGGCGTGATGCTTCGCCGGCATTGGTTCACTTTCCTGCGCTTGTTTTGTAGTTTGGTGAAAGGAAATCTTAATTAGGTTATAAATGAAACGTTTCTATCTCTGTTAACACCAGTGGTGAGTGCTAAGTCGCAATCATGAGTGAAAACTCCAATAACTGAAGCAATTTATACTTTTGCATAAAAAGAAATGAACTCCTGCGAAGTTGTAACTTGGTACAGTGATGCATTCAGGGGAAATCCTCCGGGAGGAAAGTGATTATTCATTACTGACTTGGTGTGGCCCTGGATCCAAAACCTGACAAAATGCCGCTGTCCACTCGAACTTCAACGCGAAAAAAGGAGCAGAAATGTGACTAGCGTAATGCGATACTACAATGTGGTTTCGAATCCAATTCATGGCCAGCAATTTGCAACATCTGCTTCAAGTCGGAGAAGTCGCACAGTAATCAGTTTGACATTGTACGTCGGGGATGCAGACCGTTCTCACAGTATTAGCTCCTCTTCAATAAATCCCCTCTAAGTTTGCTTTTTTGTTCCTTCAGAATGTTCTAGGTGCTTTAACATTTTCTTGAAGGCAACTCCCGCAGCCTGAGCGTCCTGGGTGGTGGGCTAATCACCTGCAGGCTTTACCCCAAGGCGTGACAGAAAACTAACTGAAATAAATTCTGCGTCCCTGTCAGAAAAAAAGTTGTGGTTTTATCTTTGAGCCACGTGCACATTACTATCGAGTGATATTTACACTTACCTGCTCAGTGGGCGTGTAGTTGGGTTGTTTGATTATGTGAACTTTGTCTAGGAAACTGAAAGAGAGAACAACAAGGCAGTGCATTAGATTTGTTGCAATATGAAAACAAGCCACGTGCATATCCGCTCCGCCCGCCCGCCCGCCCACGCAGCACGGCCATTTTTAGTTCGCCGCGATCTATAAATAGCGGTGGGCGGCCGCCGGCAGTGCCAACGCCCGTACCCAAACCACTGCTAAAATATGCACATGGCTTGCTGTATTCTTGACCTACAACAAGGCCTACTAGATTATCCAAAGGTAACAAATGATAGCTTCTATTGTCACTAAGTTCAAAAAGGCGTTTTGAGGCATGCAGGCAGGCAGCAAACAATGAGAAATAGTGCATTGTTTACGACATTGCTGTCATGACATATTTGTAAATGACGGAAACTCGTTTTGTAATAAGATGGTGAGAGAAGCCCAGGGCTAGAGTTGGCAGGCCTGGGGAGCGGGCTGGTGGTAGATCAATAACGAGACAAGGCGGGCAGGCGGGCGGGCGCGCGGCCCAGGGCTGGTCGGTCTAACATACCCATCACGTCTTATCGCCGGCCGGCCGGTCGGTCGGCCGGGTTTCGAACTCCCTACTTCTAATTGGCCACCACATTAACATTCATTTCCCTTGTTAAAACGCCGGACCGAGCGAGCGACAGACAGACGGACGGACGGACCGAACGCCCGCTCGCTCGCTCGCTCGCCCGACCCACCGACCCACCGCCAGGCTGGCCCTCTACTAAACATCATATTACTTACTATTTTGCGCAGTCGATTAACTGGTATTCATTTGACCTTTCAAAGCAAGCCTGAACACCTCTGTCCTTCCACAGAATTTCCGTGTGTTCGTAGAATTCCTGAAACAGAAGCAATGTGCACTTTTACGAAACACAACACAACACTAGATAATTATGTAGCCACCACAAAGTTATACATACGTAAAGGGAATATCAATCTATTGCTTGCTCCATGTTTACTTTCTCTTCTGGTAAGTAGGGGAAGTATTGTATTCCACGCAAAAATTCGATGTCGAGATTTCACCGGAAATATATGTTTTGAGATCCCCTGAATCCAAAAAAAGCATTTTTAGAAAAAGGTCCTTGTGTGTGTCTGTGGACAGCATAACTCAAAAACGAAAAGTCGGTTAAAAATCAAAGTTGGTATTTAAGTTTAATGTCTTTCAAGGATGCAACACGAAGATTTTGAAGAAAATAGCCCCACCCTAAACTACCCTTTACGTGGAAAATGTTTCGAAAATTTTGATTTTCTTGAAAATGGCTCTAACTATTTTGATTAAAATGTCATATGTTTGAGATATTTTGATGACAAATGAAATGTATATCTTGAATTTTCTGGCCATAGCCTATGTAGTAAATGGAGAATACTGCCGCAACTCTACACAAAATGAAACTGATAAGTATTTTGTCGCAATCCAAGATCTGATATTGCTCTTCCAAATCACAAACAGTGTACCTAGGTAACGCAATAAGCGACATACATAGGTCAATGTTGAGGTCAGAGGGCTGCCACCTGTCAGGGATCGCTTCTTCTACATTACCTACCAGCCGAATTGTATTATCGAGTCAAATTACGGCTTTACGTCATACAATATTGCTAACGTCTATTTTTTTTTCTTCTGAAAATTCCAAACTTGGTCATCTCAATAACTGTTTATTTACCAACTGACAGACAATGGTCCGTAATGCAGCCAGTACAAATACATTTTAAACGTGTTTCTTGGCGATCTCGATCTTTAAGCAGTTATATTAATACACAATTTCTTTGGAGCGTTCACTGCGTTCATAATTGTGAAGAAGCTCGTATCGAGAGTTACCTTATGTCATATTGATACAGCACTCCAGCCATACTCGGCATCTTTACACAATCTAACGCGGATTAGGTGATTTTATCCTTCTTTTAACATCGATACATTTTTAAACCAGTTCCCAAAGTCCAGAAATCAGGTTTTTTATGTTGCACGGCTTCATCTGATGACGAAAACGGACTCCACATATTTTAATTTTTAGAAATGTTTAGAAACAAAAGGAAATCACAAGGCGCTAGGCGCTAGGTCAGGGTTGTATGGTGCTTTTGTGTACTAACTGGCAATAAGACTACGTCTATCTTCTACAATATGACACGTTTTAGGAAAAACACTGTGGATTCCTCTTACTTTTGTTCTAAAGACAGATTGAGTCGATTAACTTCACAACAAATACAAGATTCCTCACCAGTAACCATATTACAAACCTCATCTTGGAATGTTTCCAGTTTTACTGCATCAATGTGCGAGTCGAAGTTATGTGCAATACAAACTTTTCTCACGTATATCAAATGTTTTGCATTTGACTCACATCAATAAATTCACAAGATGGTCATTACAATATTTTCACCAATAACAGTTCTTGGACGTCCTTCATCACTAAGGAAAAACATCTGTTTTGAATTCGCTGTAACAATTATAAACTGTTGAACTTCATCAAATGTATTTCTAAGTCGATCTTCATATTGTTTAGGTGTTAATAAAGTTTTAAAATCATAGCCTGGAAAGTTCTCTAGTGAAATTCATTTTTGGGCAAAAATAACATTTAAATGGCGACAAACTATCGCAGCAAATCGAACAAACTCGCATAAAACAGAAACATGGTACCTAATGTAAAGTTTAGAAATGTTGTGGCAACCCTGTGACGCGTGCGCTACAAATTGCTTTGTTTACAAGAAGCAGCTTAATTTAGAGCGGAGAGCGAGCACAGCTGTCCAGTGAAATTAGCGGTCAAGCACGACACCTGGTTCGAGTCCCCGCATCATCCCGCGGATGAATGAACAAATGCGCATCGTTGTGTGTACTTACCGGCGGATAGTCGAAGTCGTGCTGTGAAGCCACGTCCTGGATGTAATCCACCCTGCTTTGGTTGGCGGGGTTCTCCAGTGGAATAGGAGGTGTGAGGGTGCTCATTGCCCCTGTGATTGTCTGCACAAGCACAAACACACGTTAGCAATCGCCCACACTACCTCCCTACAAACACACACACTAACATCCCATACTTACTAATATTGCATCTCGTATATTCTTTTTTATATCTTCTATTTTCTGCTTTTTCTCTCTGAAAACAAACAAAACTATGTAAGAAAGCATACAGGTATTTCTGTCGGGAAAATATCATCTGCTACTTTTCTACTACGTATAGCAAGTAGAGCAAGTATTGTATTCCACCCAAAAATTCGATGTCGAAATTTCACCCCAAATATGTTTTGAGGCCCCCTGAATAAAAAAAAAAAGCAGTTTTAGAAAAAGGTGCCCGCGCACGCGCGTCTGTCAGTCTGTGGACAGCAAAAATCAAAAACAAAAAGCCTATGTAGTCCTGTTTACTCTGGACGAGTTTTGCATAACTGGTAAACCGTGAGACATAAACCAAATCTTACTATGCAAAAATGTAGATCTTGCTAAAACACAATTTATGTGCAAATAATTTTTCTTCTATAGAGTGAACCATTTCAGAGATATTCTTGGTTATTTGAGTGAGTTTTGGAAAACTAAAACTTTCGTGAAATGGGACATCGTATTCATTTTTTTATATAGTAAGTGTACAAAGAGAACGGGATCTCAAAGCTTTAAAACATTTGACTATTGCACAAAGCCTACTGTATTCCCATATTGCCCTTGTACCTACAAGGAAATTAACAATAAGACAATTTGTACAAATGTTTATCTCAACTAACACGAAGAAGATATAGGAATAAGAGTTTGTAAGAATGGTTAGTGCAAGAGTAGAGAAAGTCATGTGAGTGTAACACATCAGATTTTTCATTATATATTTCGCTGTACGTATAGAGAGTGACAGAGATGTACTGTTTAGGCAATTTCAACCTGTAACGCCCAATATCTTGCAAACGATTCATGCCACAAACATTTTATTGAAAATACCTAATTTGTGTATTTTAACGAGGTGTATATTTTTATGTCGTAATATGTTGTGTATCTCTTGCAGTTTACCAGTTATACAAGTTATTCAGAATGAAGAGAACTCCTGAGAATATTCACAGAATATTCAACATACACATTTCATTTGTCACTAAAATATCTGAAAATATAAATGCACGCATGTTGCATGTAAAGGGTAGTTTGTGTATATCGGACCTTCCACTTGCATTTCTCCTCTTCTCGCGCCACACAACCCTTTTCTAACTATGCTTTTTGAATTGGGTCTCCAGTGAAACATCTCTATAGTTTTTGGATGGAATGCAATACTTCCAATAGAAAGTTTCCAACTTGACCATCACACCGGTCAGATACTGGGTGAAGTGTCAACATAGGATATTTATTGCTAGTTGCAATTCTTCAAAAACAGCTTACGTTAAGGGAAACATTTAACTAATTCTATCATTGTCTACTACATTGCCTTCTCTTATTTTTTTGCCACGATTACAAAAACAAATCAATGTGAAAAGAATTTCAAGGGTTATTCAGAGGTAGTTATTAAATCTCAAACATATTATACTCGGACTTTATCCACCTTACTCTCAGTGTCGTAGCCTTGTCTAACTGGAAGGGGAATCGAACAGAAGACCTCTCTAATCTCTTGAACAGTAACTCGCGAAGGAAAGCGAGGGGAGATAGTGATAGCAGGCTTGGCAAGAAAACTCTCCCGCGACACTTTTGGAACATGCGTTACGGTTTATACAAAGGTGATACATCCAATGGAAAGAGAAAGTGCAAGATACAGACTCAAGGCACATCTCCCAACATTGCTCTCCTTCCAAAACATCCACTTTCGTTGCCAATACGCATTTTGAGAAGGTGAAACGAAAAATCGATAAAACGCCAAACTTTGTATTTAAGTTCACTTTTCAAGAAACTCCTCCTTCCCAAATACAAATGGTGACAGTGAGGAAGTGATTACCCTCCCCTTATGTAGGACTTACAAGACAGTGTCTAGAGTCAGACGTCTGTCAGGGAACACAGGAACCTATGTACCAGACAGAGTGAAGTGGTCAGTATGAGAGTGAGGAAGTGATTACCCTCCCCTTATGTAGGACTTACAACTCAGCGTCTAGAGACAGACGTCTGTCGGGGAACACAGGAACCTATGTACCAGACAGAGTGAAGTGGTCAGTATGAGAGTGAGGAAGTGATTACCCTCCCCTTATGTAGGACTTACAAGACAGTGTCTAGAGTCAGACGTCTGTCAGGGAACACAGGAACCTATGTACCAGACAGAGTGAAGTGGTCAGTATGAGAGTGAGGAAGTGATTACCCTCCCCTTATGTAGGACTTACAAGTCAGTGTCTATAGTCAGACGTCTGTCAGGGAACACAGGAACCTATGTACCAGACAGAGTGAAGTGGTCAGTATGAGAGTGAGCAAGTGATTACCCTTCCCTTATGTAGGACTTACAAGTCAGTGTCTAGAATCAGACGTCTGTCAGGGAACACAGGAACCTATGTACCAGATAGAGTGAAGTGGTCAGTATGAGAGTGAGGAAGTGATTACCCTTCCCTTATGTAGGACTTACAAGTCAGTGTCTAGAGTCAGACGTCTGTCAAGGAACACAGGAACCTATGTACCAGACAGAGTGAAGTGGTCAGTATGAGAGTGAGGAAGTGATTACCCTTCCCTTATGTACGACTTACAAGTCAGTGTCTAGAGTCAGACGTCTGTCAGGGAACACAGGAACCTATGTACCAGACAGAGTGAAGTGGTCAGTATGAGCTTGAGGAAGTGATTACCCTCCCCTTATGTAAGACTTACAAGACAGTGTCTAGAGTCAGACGTCTGTCAGGGAACACAGGAACCTATGTACCAGACAGAGTGAAGTGGCCAGTATGAGAGTGAGGAAGTGATTACCCTCCCCTTATGTAGGACTTACAAGTCACTGTCTAGAGTCAGACGTCTGTCACGGAACACAGGAACCTATGTACCAGACAGAGTGAACACCTGCAAGTATGAGAGTGAGGAAGTGATTACCCTCCCCTTATGTAGGACTTACAAGTCAGTGTCTAGAGTCAGACGCCTGTCACGGAACACAGGAACCTATGTACCAGAGTGAAGTGGTCACTATGAGATTGAGGAAGTGATTACCCTCCCCTTATGTAGGACTTACAAGTCAGTGTCTAGAGTCAGACGTCTGTCACGGAACACAGGAACCTATGTACCAGACAGAGTGAAGTGGTCAGTATGAGAGTGAGGAAGTGGTTACCCTCCCCTTATGTAGGACTTACAAGTCAGTGTCTAGGGTCAGACGTCTGTCAGGGAACACAGGAACCTATGTACCAGACAGAGTGAAGTGGTCAGTATGAGCTTGAGGAAGTGATTACCCTCCCCTTATGTAGGACTTACAAGACAGTGTCTAGAGTCAGACGTCTGTCAGGGAACACAGGAACCTATGTACCAGACAGAGTGAAGTGGTCAGTATGAGAGTGAGGAAGTGATTACCCTCCCCTTATGTAGGACTTACAAGTCACTGTCTAGAGTCAGACGTCTGTCACGGAACACAGGAACCTATGTACCAGACAGAGTGAACACCTGCAAGTACGAGAGTGAGGAAGTGATTACCCTCCCCTTATGTAGGACTTACAAGTTAGTGTCTAGAGTCAGACATCCGTCGGAGAACACAGGAACCTATGTAGCAGACAGAATGAAGTGGTAAGTATGAGAGTGAGGAAGTGATTCCCCTCCCCTTATGTAGGACTTACAAGCCAGTGTCTAGAGTCAGACGTCTGTCAGGGAACACAGGAACCTATGTACCAGACAGAGTGAACACCTGCAAGTATGAGAGTGAGGACTTACAAGTCAGTGTCTAGAGTCAGACGTCTGTCAGGGAACACAGGAACCTATGTACCAGACAGAGTGAAGCGGTCAGTATGAGCGTGAGAAAGTGATTAGCCTCCCCTTATGTAGGACTTACAAGTCAGTGTCTAGAGTCATACGTCTGTCAGGGAACACAGGAACCTATGTACCAGATAGAGTGAACACCTGCAAGTATCAGAGTGAGGAAGTGATTACCCTCCCCTTATGTAGGACTTACAAGCCAGTGTCTAGAGTCAGGCGTCTTTCGGGGAACACAGGAACCTATGTACCACACAGAGTGAAGTGGTAAGTATGAGAGTGAGGAAGTGAATACTCCCCTTATGTAGGACTTACAAGCCAGTGACTAGAGTCAGACGTCTGTCAGGGAACCCAGGAACCTATGTACCAGACAGAGTGAAGCGGTCAGTATGAGCGTGAGAAAGTGATTAGCCTCCCCTTATGTAGGACTTACAAGTCAGTGTCTAGAGTCAGACGTCTGTCAGGGAACACAGGTACCTCTGTACCAGACAGAGTGAACACGTGCAAGTATGAGAGTGAGGAAGTGATTACCCTCCCCTTATGTAGGACTTACAAGCCAGTGTTTAGAGTCAGACATCTTTCTGGGAACACAGGAACCTACGTACCAGACAGAGTGAAGTGGTAAGTATGAGAGTGAGGAAGTGAATACTCCCCTTATGTAGGGCTTACAAGCCAGTGACTAGAGTCAGACGTCTGTCAGGGAACACAGGAACCTATGTACCAGACAGAGTGAGGTGGTCAGTATGAGAGTGAGGAACTGATTACCCTCCCCTTATGTAGGACTTACAAGCCAGTGCCTAGAGTCAGAGGTCTGCTAGGGAACACAGGAACCTATGTACCAGACAGAGTGAAGTGGTCAGTATGAGCTTGAGGAAGTGATTACCCTCCCCTTATGTAGGACTTACAAGACAGTGTCTAGAGTCAGACGTCTGTCAGGGAACACAGGAACCTATGTACCAGACAGAGTGAAGTGGCCAGTATGAGAGTGAGGAAGTGATTACCCTCCCCTTATGTAGAACTTACAAGCCAGTGTTTAGAGTCAGGCGTCTTTCGGGGAACACAGGAACCTATGTACCAGACAGAGTGAAGTGGTAAGTATGAGAGTGAGGAAGTGAATACTCCCCTTATGTAGGACTTACAAGCCAGTGACTAGAGTCAGACGTCTGTCAGGGAACACAGGAACCTATGTACCAGACAGAGTGAGGTGGTCAGTATGAGAGTGAGGAAGTGATTACCCTCCCCTTATGTAGCACTTACAAGCTAGTGTCTAGAGTCAGGCTTCTTTCGGGGAACACAGGAACCTACGTACCAGACAGAGTGAAGTGGTAAGTATGAGAGTGAGGAAGTGAATACTCCCCTTATGTAGGACTTACAAGCCAGTGACTAGAGTCAGAGGTCAGGGAACACAGGAACCTATGTACCAGACAGAGTGAACACCAGCAAGTATGAGAGTGAGGAAGTGATTACCCTTCCCTGATGTAGAACTTACAAGACATTGTCCTGAGTCAGAGGTCTGTCAGGGAACACAGGAAACCATGTACCACACAGAGTGAACACCTGCAAGTATGAGAGTGAGGAAGTGATTACCCTCCCCTTATGTACGACTTACAAGCCAGTGTCTAGAGTCAGACGTCTGTAGGGGAACACAGGAACCTATTTACCAGACAGAGTGAACACCTGTAAGTATGAGAGTGAGGAAGTGATTACCCTCCCCTTATGTAGGACTTACAAGCCAGTGTCTAGAGTCAGACGTCTTTCGGGGAACACAGGAACCTACGTACCAGACAGAGTGAAGTGGTAAGTATGAGAGTGAGGCAGTGAATACTCCCCTTATGTAGGACTTACAAGCCAGTGACTAGAGTCAGACGTCTGTCAGGGAACACAGGAACCTATGTACCAGACAGTGAGGTGGTCAGTATGAGAGTGAGGAAGTGATTACCCTCCCCTTATGTAGGACTTACAAGCCAGTGTCTAGAGTAAGACGTCAGGGAACACAGGAACCTATGTACCAGACAGAGTGAACACCTGCAAGTATGAGAGTGAGGACTTACAAGTCAGTGTCTAGAGTCAGACGTCTGTCAGGGAACACAGGAACCTATGTACCAGACAGAGTGAAGTGGTCAGTATGAGCGTGAGGAAGTGATTCCCCTCCCCTTATGTAGGATTTACAAGTCAGTGCCTAGAGTCAGACGTCGGTCAGGGAACACAGGAACCTATGTACCAGACAGAGTGAACACCTGCAAGTATGAGAGTGAGGACCTACAAGTCAGTGTCTAGAGTCAGACGTCTGTAAGGGAACACAGGAACCTATGTAGCAGACAGAATGAAGTGGTCAGTATGAGAGTGAGAAAGTGATTACCCTCCCCTTATGTAGGACTTACAAGTTAGTGTCTAGTCAGACGTCTGTCGGGGAACACAGGAACCTATGCACCAGACAGAGTGAACACCTGCAAGTATGAGGGTGAGGAAGTGATTACCCTCCCTTTATGTAGGACTTACAAGCCAGTGTCTAGAGTCAGACGTCTGTCAGGGAACATAGGAACCTATGTACCAGACAGAGTGAAGTGGTCAGTATGAGAGTGAGGAAGTGATTACTCTCCCCTTATGTAGGACTTACAAGTCAGTGTCTTGAGTCAGACGTCTGTCAGGGAACACAGCAACTTATGTACCAGACAGAGTGAAGTGGTCAGTGTGAGAGTGAGGAAGTGATTACCCTTCCCTTATGTCGGACTTACAAGACAGTGTCTAGAGTCAGACGTCTGTCAGGGAACAGAGGAGCCTCTGTACCAGAGTGAACACCTGCAAGTATGAGAGTGAGGAAGTGATTACCCTCCCCTTATGTAGGACTAACAAGACATTGTCTGGAGTCAGACGTCTGTCAGGGAACACAGGAACCTATGTACCAGACAGAGTGAAGTGGTCAGTATGAGCGTGAGAAAGTGATTAGCCTCCCCTTATGTAGGACTTACAAGTCAGTGTCTAGAGTCATACGTCTGTCAGGGAACACAGGAACCTATGTACCAGACAGAGTGAACACCTGCAAGTATGAGAGTGAGGAAGTGATTACCCTCCCCTTATATAGGACTTACAAGCCAGTGTCTAGAGTCAGACGTCTGTCAGGGAACAGAGGAGCCTCTGTACCAGAGTGAACACCTGCAAGTATGAGAGTGAGGAAGTGATTACCCTCCCCTTATGTAGGACTAACAAGACATTGTCTGGAGTCAGACGTCTGTCAGGGAACACAGGAACCTATGTACCAGACAGAGTGAGGTGGTCAGTATGAGAGTGAGGAAGTGATTACCCTCCCCTTATGTAGCACTTACAAGCTAGTGTCTAGAGTCAGGCTTCTTTCGGGGAACACAGGAACCTACGTACCAGACAGAGTGAAGTGGTAAGTATGAGAGTGAGGAAGTGAATACTCCCCTTATGTAGGACTTACAAGCCAGTGACTAGAGTCAGACGTCAGGGAACACAGGAACCTATGTACCAGACAGAGTGAACACCAGCAAGTATGAGAGTGAGGAAGTGATTACCCTTCCCTGATGTAGAACTTACAAGACATTGTCTTGAGTCAGAGGTCTGTCAGGGAACACAGGAACCCATGTACCAGACAGAGTGAACACCTGCAAGTATGAGAGTGAGGAAGTGATTACCCTCCCCTTATGTAGGACTTACAAGCCAGTGTCTAGAGTCAGACGTCTTTCGGGGAACACAGGAACCTACGTACCAGACAGAGTGAAGTGGTAAGTATGAGAGTGAGGCAGTGAATACTCCCCTTATGTAGGACTTACAAGCCAGTGACTAGAGTCAGACGTCTGTCAGGGAACACAGGAACCTATGTACCAGACAGTGAGGTGGTCAGTATGAGAGTGAGGAAGTGATTACCCTCCCCTTATGTAGGACTTACAAGCCAGTGTCTAGAGTCAGACGTCAGGGAACACAGGAACCTATGTACCAGACAGAGTGAACTCCTGTAAGTATGAGAGTGAGGAAGTGATTACCCTTCCCGTATGTAGGACTTACAAGTCAGTGTCTAGAGTCAGACGTCTGTCACGGAACACAGGAACCTATGTACCAGACAGAGTGAAGTGGTCAGTATGAGAGTGAGGAAGTGATTACCCTCCCCTTATGTAGGACTTACAAGCCAGTGTCTAGAGTCAGACGTCTGTCAGGGAACACAGGAACCTATGTACCAGACAGAGTGAAGTGGTCAGTATGAGAGTGAGGAAGTGATTACCCTCCCCTTATGTAGGACTTACAAACCAGTGTCTAGAGTCAGAAGTCTGTCAGGGAACACAGGAACATATGTACCAGACAGAGTGAAGTGGTCAGTATGAGAGTGAGGAAGTGATTACCCTCCCCTTATGTAGGACTTACAAGCCAGTGTCTAGAGTCAGATGTCTGTCCGGGAACACAGAAACCTATGTACCAGACAGAGTGAAGTGGTCAGTATGAGAGTGAGGAAGTGATTACCCTCCCCTTACGTAGGACTTACAAGTCAGTGTCTAGAGTCATACGTCTGTCAGGGAACACAGGAACCTATGTACCAGACAGAGTGAACACCTGCAAGTATAAGAGTGAGGAAGTGATTACCCTCCCCTTATGTAGGACTTACAAGCCAGTGTCTAGAGTCAGGCTTCTTTCGGGGAACACAGGAACCTACGTACCAGACAGAGTGAAGTGGTAAGTATGAGAGTGAGGAAGTGAATACTCCCCTTATGTAGGACTTACAAGCCAGTGACTAGAGTCAGACGTCTGTCAGGGAACACAGGAACCTATGTACGAGACAGAGTGAGGTGGTCAGTATGAGAGTGAGGAAGTGATTACCCTCCCCTTATGTAGCACTTACAAGCTAGTGTCTAGAGTCAGACGTCTGTCACGGAACACAGGAACCTACGTACCAGACAGTGAAGTGGTCAGTATGAGAGTGAGGAAGTGATTACCCTCAGCTTATGTAGCACTTACAAGCTAGTGTCTAGAGTCAGACGTCAGGGAACACAGGAACCTATGTACCAGACATAGTAAACACCTGCAAGTATGAGAGTGAGGAAGTGATTACCCTTCCCTTATGTAGAACTTACAAGACATTGTCTTGAGTCAGAGGTCCGTCAGGGAACACAGGAACCTATGTACTAGACAGAGTGAACACCTGAAGTATGAGAGTGAGGAAGTGATTACCCTCCCCTTATGTAGGACTTACAAGTCTGTGTCTAGAGTCATACGTCGGTCAGGGAACACAGGAACCTATGTATCAGACAGAGTGAAGTGGTCAGTATGAGAGTGAGGAAGTAATTACCCTCCCCTTATGTAGAACCTGCAAGTCAGTGTCTAGAGTCAGACGTCTGTCAGGGAAAACAGGAACCTATGTACCAGACAGAGTGAACACCTGCAAGTATGAGAATGAGGAAGCGATTACCCTTCCCTTATGTAGAACTTACAAGACATTGTCTTGAGTCAGACGTCTGTCAGGGAACACAGGAACCTATGTACCAGACAGGGTGAACACCTGCAAGTATGAGAGTGAGGAAGTGATTACCCTCCCCTTATGTACGACTTACAAGCCAGTGTCTAGAGTCAGACGTCTGTAGGGGAACACAAGAACCTATGTACCAGACAGAGTGAACACCTGCAAGTATGAGAGTGAGGAAGTGATTACCCTCCCCTTATGTAGGACTTACAAGTCTGTGTCTAGAGTCAGACGTCTGTCGGGGAACACAGGAACCTATGTAGCAGACAGAATGAAGTGGTCAGTATGAGAGTGAGGAAGTGATTCCCCTCCCCTTATGTAGGACTTACAAGCCAGTGTCTAGAGTCAGACGTCTGTCAGGGAACACAGGAACCTATGTACCAGACAGAGTGAACACCTGCAAGTATGAGGGTCAGGACTTACAAGTCAGTGTCTAGAGTCAGACGTCTGTCAGGGAACACAGGAACCTATCTACCAGAGAGAGTGAACACCTGGCAACGGGTAGTCAGCCCAGCACCTGATATGATAGTGAGGAAGATGGTGATATGAAAAGATAATAAACACCAACTTTTGTTTATAATAGAATTTTCGTTTTCGAGCTATTCTGTTCGCAGACACGCATATGTGTGCGTGTGTGTGTGTGCGTGTATGTGTATGTGTGCGTGTGTATGTGTACGTGTGTGTATATATGCGTGTGTATGTGTGGGTGCGTGTTTGTATGTGAGCGTGTGTGTATATGTGCGTGCATATGTGAATGTGTGTATGTGTGCGTGTGTGTGCGAGCATGTGTATTATTGAGTGTGTATGTGTGCGTGTGTGAATGTGCGTATTTGTGCGTTTGTGTATGTGTGCGTGTGTGAGTGTGTATGTATGCGTTTGTGTATGTGTGAGTGCGCTTGTATGCGTTTGTGTATGTGTGCGTGTGTGAATATGTGTATGTGTACGTGCATGTGTGTATGTGTGTGTCTGTGTATGTGTGCGAATGTGCGTGTGTGTAAGTGTGAGTGTGTGTATGTGTGTGTATGTGTGCGTGTATTTTTGTATGTGTACGTGTGTATGTGTGCATATTTGTACGTGTGCACGTGTGCGTGTGTGCGTATATGTGCATGTGTTTATGTGTGCGTGTGTGTATGTGTGCATGTGTGTATGTGTTGGTGTGTGCGTGTGTGCACGTGTGCGTATGTGTATGTATGCATGTGTATGTGTGCGTTTTTGTTTGTGTGTGCGCGGTTGTATGTGTGCGCGTATGAATGTGTGCGCGTGTGTGTATGTGTGTGCGTGTGTTTGGGTGCGTGTGGGTATGTGTGGGCGCGTGTGGGTATGTGGGTGCGTGTGGGTATGTGGGCTTGTGGGTATGTGGGTGCGTGTGGGTATGTGTGTGCGTGTGGGTGTGTGTGTGTGCGTGTGGGTATGTGTGTGCGTGTGGGTGTGTGTGCGTGTGGGTATGTGTGCGTGTGTGTATGTTTGCGTGTGTGTATGTGTGCGTGCGTGTATGTGTTGGCGTGCGTATGTGTATGTGTGCGTGCGTGTGTATGCGTGTGAGCATGTATGCGCACGTGTATGTGTGCGTGTGTGTATGTATGCGCGTGTTTATGTGTGCGTGCGTGTGTATGTGTGCGTGTGTGGTTGTGTGCGTGTTTGTATGTATGTGTGCGTGCGTGTATGTGTGCGAAAGTGTGTATGTGTGCGTGTGTATGTGTGCGTGTGTATGCGTGTGTGTATGTGAGCATATGTGTATGTGTGCACGTGTGCGTATGTGCATGTGTGTATATGTGCGTATGTGCGTATGTGTGCGTGTGTGTATGTGTGCGTGTGTATGTGTGCATATGTGTATGTGTGCGTGTGTGTATGTGTTGGTGTGTGCGTATGTGTATGTGTGCGTGCGTGTGGGTATGTGTGCGTGCGTGTGGGTATGTGTGTGCGTGTGGGTATGTGTGCGCGTGTGGGTATGTGTGCGAGTGTATGTGTGCTTGTGTGTATGTGTGCGTGTGTGTATGTGTGCGTGCGTGTATGTGTGCGTGCGTGTGTGCGTGTGAGTATGTGTGCGTGCGTGTGTGTATGCGTGTGTGCATGTATGCGTGTGTGCATGTATGCGCACGTGTATGTGTGCGTGTGTGTACGTATGTATGCGCGAGTTTATGTGTGCGTGCGTGTGTGTATGTGTGCGTGCGTGTGTGTATGTGTGCGTGCGTGTATGTGTGCGTGCGTGCGTGTGTGTATGTGTGCGTGCGTGTGTGTATGTGTGCGTGTATGTGGGGTGCGTTAATGTGTGCGTGCGTGTATGTGTGCGCGTGTGTATGTGTGTGCGTGCGTGATTATGCGTGTGTGAATGTGTGCGTGCGTGTATGTGTGCATCTGGGCGTGTGTGTATGTGTGCGTGCATATATGTGTGCGTGCGTGTATGTGTGCGTGCGTGTGTGTATGTGTGCGTGCGTGTGTGTATGTGTGCGTGTATGTGGGGTGCGTTAATGTGTGCGTGCGTGTATGTGTGCGTGTGTGTATGTGTGTGCGTGCGTGATTATGCGTGTGTGAATGTGTGCGTGCGTGTATGTGTGCATCTGGGCGTGTGTGTATGTGTGCGTGCATATATGTGTGCGTGCGTGTATGTATGGGTGTGTGCGTGTGTGTATGTGTACGTGCATGTGTGCGTGTCTGTATGTGTGTGCGTGCGTGTGGGTTTGTCTGTACGTGTGGGTGTCTGTGTGCGTGTGTGTATGTCTGTGTGCGTGTGGGTATGTCTGTGTGCGTGTGGGTATGTGTGCGTGTGTGTATGTGTGCGTGCGTGTGTGAGTGCGTGCCTGTATGTGTGAGTGGGTGTGTGTATGTGTGCGTGTGGGTATGTGTGCGCGCATGTGTATGTGTGCGTTCGTGTGTGTATGTGTGCGTGTGTGTATGCGCGTGTGCATGTGTTCGTGCGTGTATGTGTGCGTGTGTGTGCGTGCGTGTATGTGTATGTGTGCGTGTGTGTATATGTGCGTGTGTTTATGTGTGCGTGTGTGTATGTGTGCGTGCGTGTATGTGTGTACGTGCGTGTATGTGTACGTGCGTGTGTGTATGTGTACGTGCGCGTGCGTGTGTGTATGTATGCGCGTGTGTGTGAGTGTGTGTATGTGTGCGTGTGTTAATGTGTTCCTGTGTGTATGCGTGCGTGTGTGTATATGTGTGTGTATGAGTGCGTGTTTATGTGTGGGTATGTGTGTGCGTGTTTGTATGAGTGCGTGTGTATGTGTGCGTGTGTATGTGTGGGTGGGTGTATGTGTGGGTGTGCGTGTGTATCTGTGCACGTTTGTATGTGTGCGTGTGTGTATGTGTGCGTGCGTGTATGTGTGTGCGTGTGTGTATGAGTGCGTGTGTATGTTTACGTGTGTGTTGATGTATGTGTGCGTGTGTGTACGTGTGCGTACGTGTGTGTATGCGTGTGTGTGTATATGTGTGTGCGTGTATGAGTGCGTGTTTATGTGTGGGTATGTGTGTGCGTGTGTGTATGAGTGCGTGTATATGTGTGCGTGTGTATGAGTGCGTGTGTATGTGTGCGTGTGTATGTGTGGGTGTGTGTATGTGTGCGTGTGTATGTGTGGGTATGTGTATGTGTGCGTGTGTATCTGTGCGTGTTTGTATGTGTGCGTGTGTGTATGTGTGCGTGCGTGTATGTGTGTGCGTGTGTGAATATGTGTATTTG
Source organism: Tenodera sinensis (assembly GCA_030765045.1). NCBI lineage: Eukaryota > Metazoa > Arthropoda > Insecta > Mantodea > Mantidae > Tenodera > Tenodera sinensis. The sequence continues at coordinate 2,407,150 of CM060965.1, read as the reverse complement.
TACGTGCATGTGTGCGTCTGTGTATGTGTGCGAATGTGTAAGTGTGCGTGTGTGTATGTGTGCGTGTGTGTATGTGTGCGTGTATTTTTGTATGTATGCGTGTGTGTATGCGTGCGTATGTGTGCATATTTGTATGTGTGCACGTGTGCGTATGTGAGCATATGTGTATGTGTGCACGTGTGCGTATATGTGTGCGTGTGTATGAGTGCGTGTGTGTATGTGTGCATGTGTCGGTGTGTGCATGTGTGCGTATGTGTATGTATGCATGTGTATGTGTGCGTATGTGTATGTGGGCGTTTGTGTTTGTGTGCGCGTTTGTATGTGTGCGTGTATGTATGTGCGCGTGTGTGTATGTGTGCGTGTGGGTATGTGTGGGTGCGTGTGGGTATGTGTGGGTGCGTGTGGGTATGTGTGTGCGTGTGGGTATGTGTGCGCGTGTGTGTGTATGTGTGCGTGTGTGTATGTGTGTGCGTGCGTGTGTATGTGTGCGTGTGTGCATGTATGCGCACGTGTATTTGTGCGTGTGTGTATTTGTGGGTGTGTGTATGTATGCGCGTGTGTATGTGTGCGTGTTTCTATGTGTGTATGTGTGCGTGTGTGTATGTGTGTGCGTGTGTATGTGTGCGTGCGTGTATGTGTGTGCGTGTTAGTATGTATGCGTGCGTGTGTGTATGCGAATGTGTGTATGTGAGTGTGTGTAAATGTGCGTGTGTGTATGTGTGCGTGAATTTTTGTATGTGTGCCTGTGTATGCGTTGGTGTGTGTGCGTATGTGAGCATATGTGTATGTGTGCACGTGTGCGTATGTGCATGTGTGTATGTGTGCATGTGTTTATGTGTGCGTGTGTCTATGTGTGCGTGTGTGTATGTGTGCATGTGTGTATGTGTTGGTGTGTGCGTGTGTGCACGTGTGCGTATGTGTATGTATGCATGTGTATGTGTGCGTTTGTGTTTGTGTGTGCGCGTATGTATGTGTGCGTGTGTGTATGTGTGCGTGTGTGTATGTGTGCGTGTGGGTATGTGTGCGTGTGGGTATGTGTGCGTGCGTGTGGGTATGTGTATGCGTGTGGGTATGTGTGCGCGTGTGTGTATGTGTGCGTGTGTGTATGTGTGCGTGTGTATGTGTGTGCGTGTGTGTATGTGTGTGCGTGTGTGTATGTGTGCGTGCGTGTATGTGTGCGTGTCTGTATGAGTGCGTGTGTGTATGAGTGCGTGTGTGTATGAGATCGTGTGTGTATGCGTGCGTGTGTACGTGTATGTGTGTGTATGTGTGGGTGTGTATGAGTGCGTGTGTGTATGCGTGCGTGTGTACGTGTATGTGTGCGTGTGTGTATGCGTGTGTGCATGTATGCGCACGTGTATGTATGCGTGTGTATTTGTGCGTGTGTGTATGTGTGCGTGTGTACGTGTATGTGTGCGTGTGTACGTGTATGTGTGCGTGTGTGTATGTGTGCTTGCGTGTCTGTGGAGGTGCGTTAATGTGTGCGTGTGTGTATGTGTGCGTGTGTATTTGTGTGCGTGTGTGTATCTGTGCGTGTGTATGTGTGCGTGCGTGTATGTGTGCGTGCGTTTGTGTATGTATGTGTGTGCGTGCGTGTGTGTACGTGTGCGTGATTATGCGTGTGTGAATGTGTGCGTGCGTGTATGTGTGCATGTGTATGTGAGCGTGTGTGTATGTGTGCGTGCATGTATCTGTGCGTGCGTGTATGTATGGGTGTGTGCGTGTGGGTATGTGTGCGTGTGGGTATGTCTGTGTGCGTGTGTGTATGTGTGCGTGTGTGTGCCAACGTGTATGTGTGCATGGGTGTGTGTATGTGTGCGTGTGTGTGTATGCGCGTGTGTATGTGTGCGTGTGTGTATGTGTGCGTGCGTGTGTGTATGTGTGCGTGTGTGTATGTGTGCTTGCGTGTATGTGTGCGTGCGTGTATGTGTGGGCGTGTGTGTATGTGGGCGTGTGTGTATGTGTACGTGCGTGTGTGTGTGGGCGTGTGTATGTGTACGTGCGTGTGTGTAATTGTGCGTGTGTGTATGTATGCGCGTGTGTATGTGTGTGTATGTGTGCGTGCCTGTATGTGTGCGTGTGTGTATGTGTGCGTGTATGTATGCGCGTGTGAGTGCGTGTGTGTATGCGCGTGTGTGTGCGTGCGTGTGTATGTATGCGTGTGTGCATGTGTGTATGTGCGTTGATGTATGTGTGCGTGTGTGTATGTGCGCGTGTGTGCGTGCGTGTGTGTATGAGTGCGTGTGTATGTTTACGTGTGTGTTGATGTATGTGTGCGTGTGTGTATGCGTGCGTGTGTATGTGTGTGCGTGTGTGTATGAGTGCGTGTTTATGTGTGGGTATGTGTGTGCGTGTGTGTATGTGTGCGTGTGTGTATGAGTGCGTGTGTATGTGTGGGTGTGTATGTGTGGGTATGTGTATGTGTGCGTGTGTATGTGTGGGTATGTGTATGTGTGCGTGTGTATGTGTGCGTGTGTGTGTGCGTGTATGGGTGTGCGTGCGTGTATGTGTGTGTGTGCGTGTGTGTGTCCGTGTATGTGTGCGTGTGTGTATGAGTGCGTGTGTATGTGTGGGTATGTGTGCGTGTGTGTATGAGTGCGTGTGTATGTGTGGGTATGTGTGCGTGTGTGTATGAGTGCGTGTGTATGTGTGGGTGTGTATGTGTGGGTGCGTGTGTGTATGTGTGCGTGTGGGTATGTATGTGTGCGTGTGGGTATGTGTGTGTGCGTGTGTGTATGTGTGGGTGCGTGTGTGTATGTGTGCGTGTGGGTATGTGTGTGTGCGTGTGTATATGTGTTGGTGTGTGTGCGTGTATGTGTGGGTGTGTGTGTATGTGTGTGCATGTGTGGGTGTGTGTGAATGTGTGCGTATGTGTATGTGTGGGTATGTGTGTGCGTGTGTGTATGGGTGCGTGTGTTTATGTGCGTATGTTTTTCTGTATGTGTGGAAAGTTGGTGAAAACATAGCTTGGTATTCAAGGTGGGCATCTTCGAGAAGGTCCTGTACCTCAGAATGTCCTGTAGATGGAACATGCTACGAAAATGGATGTATTGGATTTTGATACAAATGTCACATTTTGGTAACAAAGGAACCGTGAGCAAGTAAATCCCGGGGCTTGTCGAGTACCTGCTGGCTCCACCTTGAGGAAGGAGACCAAATCACATTCCTTGCACACACACATGCCTTTCATTTAATTCAATTTCATTATTATTATTATTATTATTATTATTATTATTATTATTATTATTATTATTATTATTATTTATAGAGGCTTTTTAACTGATGTGCTTCTCAGCGTACCATTCTATGTTGGACATGAAAGAGAGCTGCATTTATCAGGATCGATGTCCTTAATGTACGATAGGGACCACCAGCTTTACTTCCCCTCGGAAGAAAGCCATGGTAGAGATTTTCATGACAGAACAGGTTTGAACTCGCGACCTCCATCAGTGCACTCTTTGAGCCGATACAGGAGTAACCCACAACTAGCTCGAGAAGTGTTCAACACAATGTCTCACCCAAAATGGCCACAAGTCTACTTGTCTGTTACATTCACATGCCTTTCTCTGCTCACTCTTGCACAAACACTATCTACTTCTTGTTAATACAGATAAACATTTGTACCAATTGTTTTACTACACATTTCCTTATAGACACAATGTGAATATGAGAATACGGTACACTAAGTGATAGTCAAATGTTTAAAGAACTGGTCGCTATATGATGGTTTTGTTTGACATTCCATTCCAGAGAGAGTGGGAGAGGAGAGAGTGAGTAGAGGGAGGTAGGGGAAGGAGGAGAGGCAGATAGGAAGATAGAGAGGGGGAGGAGGGGGAAGTTCCCATTTCAGAGAATTGTAACCATTTTCTAATTGCAACCAATAATAAGCAATATCTCGCAAATGTCTAAAAACTTGATCTACATTTATTTAGTAGTAATATTTTGTTTGAGTTATATAAAAGTCATTCAGGATGCAAACTTCACACAAAATTCAACATTTCCCTTGTCATGAATATGTGTGTCCCATCCTTGGAACATGCTCAACTGAAGTACCAACCTTGCTATCTAAACTACTGTTTACTCACCTACAAACACGGACCATTTACTTTCTCTACTGGTAGGTACATGTCAAGATTTCAGCGGAAATATGTGTAAGTTTAATGTCTTTCAAGGATGCGACACGACGATTTTGAAGAAAACAGCCCCACCCTAAACTACCCTTTACATGGAACATCTTTCGAAAATTTTGATTTCCTTGAAAATGGCTCTAACGGTTTTGATTAAAATGACATATGTTTGAGATATTTTTATTACAAATGAAATGTATATTTTCAATTTTCTGGCTATAGCCTATGTAGTCGTATTTACTCTGGACGACTTTTGCGTAACTGGTAAACCGTTAGAGATAGACCAAATCTTAATATACAAACATGTATATCTCGGTAAAACACACAATTTATGTCGAAATACATTTTTTTTTGTAGGGTGAACCATTTCGGAGATATTCCTTGTTATTTGGGTCAGATTCGAAAAACAAAACTTTCGTGAAATGGAATATCGTTGTTCATTTTTTATATGTTAAGCATGGAAAGAGAATGGAATCTCAAAATTTTAAAACATTTGACTATCGCACAAAGTCTACTGTATTCCCATATTCCCCTTGTACCTACAAGGAAATAAACAATAAGATAATTTGTACAAATGTTTATCTCAACTAACACGAAGAAAATATAGGAATAAGAGTTTGTAAGAATGGTTAGTACAAGAGTAGAGAAAGTCATGTGAGTGCATATATGAGATTTTTTGTATATAGGGGGACATCAAAACGTGCATTTCCGGTGAAATGTTGGTAAGAAATTTTTGGGCGGGTCCAGAATTGCTATTTGAGAAAAGTATACGCATAGCAAATTCACATAAATAATAAGAGTATCTCCCAAATGGTTCACTAAAATAAAAAGAAGGAAAGACAACAAAGAAAATAAAACAAACAAGAAAATTATTTCACATAAATTTTGTTTTAACCAAATTAATATTTAATGTTTGGTAAGTCATCCAGAATGAAGAGGTCTTCTGTGGACGTTCCCAGAAAATTCAAGTTATGATATAGAAACTGCCATGGAATCGCCTGTTTGTGTCCGCCAGTGGATACTGACTGTCTGGTTGTGTTTGTACACGTCACAAGTAAGAGCTAATTCAGCCTTGACTGAAAGGATGAAGTAGGTAAGTAATTGCGGCTGTTTACGTGTATTAGAGAGACAAGGTTGGATATCGCTGTATTAAAGACGGTATACCTACACAGAAAACAAAAACAAGGTTCCTGGTACAATAGTATTACCTATTACTACTACTACTACTAGTATCGAACTTGACTTGAGCTACACGCTACACGCTTGGCTGGACGGACGGACGGACGGACGGACATATCACCTTACACACAACTAGGTATGTGCACCAACAAGACACTTTACACCTCTGTGGTCGTGCTTTTCAACTTACACGTCCCTGTTTCAATTGGGAAGGTTCCAACTTGACTTGAGCTACACGCTACACGCTTGGCTGGACGGACGGACGGACGGACGGACATATCACCTTACACACAACTAGGTATGTGCACCAACAAGACACTTTACACCTCTGTGGTCGTGCTTTTCAACTTACACGTCCCTGCTTCAATTGGGAAGGTTCCAACTTGACTTGAGCTACACGCTACACGCTTGGCTGGACGGACGGACGGACGGACGGACATATCACCTTACACACAACTAGGTATGTGCACCAACAAGACACTTTACACCTCTGTGGTCGTGCTTTTCAACTTACACGTCCCTGCTTCAATTGGGAAGGTTCCAACTTGACTTGAGCTACACGCTACACGCTTGGCTGGACGGACGGACGGACGGACGGACATATCACCTTACACACAACTAGGTATGTGCACCAACAAGACACTTTACACCTCTGTGGTCGTGCTTTTCAACTTACACGTCCCTGCTTCAATTGGGAAGGTTCCAACTTGACTTGAGCTACACGCTACACGCTTGGCTGGACGGACGGACGGACGGTAATATCACCGTACACACAACTAGGTATGTGCACCAACAAGACACTTTACACCTCTGTGGTCGTGCTCTTCAAGTCACACGTCCCTGCTTCAATTGGGAAGGTTCCAACTTGACTTGAGCTACACGCTACACGCTTGGCTGGACGGACGGACGGATGGTATGTGCAGCAACAAGACACTTTACACCTCTGTGGTCGTGCTCTTCAACTTACACGTCCCTGTTTCAATTGGGAAGGTTCCAACTTGACTTGAGCTACACGCTACACGCTTGGCTGGACGGACGGACGGACGGTAATATCACCTTACACACAACTAGGTATGTGCACCAACAAGACACTTTACACCTCTGTGGTCGTGCTTTTCAACTTACACGTCCCTGTTTCAATTGGGAAGATTCCAACTTGACTTGAGCTACACGCTACACGCTTGGCTGGACGGACGGACGGTAATATCACCTTACACACAACTAGGTATGTGCACCAACAAGACACTTTACACCTCTGTGGTCGTGCTTTTCAACTTACACGTCCCTGTTTCAATTGGGAAGGTTCCAACTTGACTTGAGCTACACGCTACACGCTTGGCTGGACGGACGGACGGATGGTATGTGCAGCAACAAGACACTTTACACCTCTGTGGTCGTGCTCTTCAACTTACACGTCCCTGCTTCAATTGGGAAGGTTCCAACTTGACTTGAGCTACACGCTACACGCTTGGCTGGACGGACGGACGGACGGACGGACATATCACCTTACACACAACTAGGTATGTGCACCAACAAGACACTTTACACCTCTGTGGTCGTGCTTTTCAACTTACACGTCCCTGTTTCAATTGGGAAGATTCCAACTTGACTTGAGCTACACGCTACACGCTTGGCTGGACGGACGGACGGTAATATCACCTTACACACAACTAGGTATGTGCACCAACAAGACACTTTACACCTCTGTGGTCGTGCTTTTCAACTTACACGTCCCTGTTTCAATTGGGAAGGTTCCAACTTGACTTGAGCTACACGCTACACGCTTGGCTGGACGGACGGACGGACGGTAATATCACCGTACACACAACTAGGTATGTGCAGCAACAAGACACTTTGTCCCTGCTTCAATTGGGAAGGTTCCAACTTGACTTGAGCTACACGCTACACGCTTGGCTGGACGGACGGACGGACGGTAATATCACCGTACACACAACTAGGTATGTGCAGCAACAAGACACTTTGTCCCTGCTTCAATTGGGAAGGTTCCAACTTGACTTGAGCTACACGCTACACACTTGGCTGGACGGACGGACGGACGGTAATATCACCGTACACACAACTAGGTATGTGCAGCAACAAGACACTTTGTCCCTGCTTCAATTGGGAAGGTTCCAACTTGACTTGAGCTACACGCTACACGCTTGGCTGGACGGACGGACGGACGGTAATATCACCTTATACACAACTATAGGAGTTTTCACATTATGAAGGCACAATGGCTCTTATGGAGAATCAGCGCGGCGTTGCCACGTATGTTGCGCCAATGTGATTACCGCGTTTGCTCACAGCCAGGTTTATTATTAGTTATTATTATTATTATTATTATTATTAATTATTATCATTATTATATTAATAATAACACCTTATAATAAACTCTTACCCTTTTTACATTCTTTTCTTAATATAAAAAATGTAGGCCTACTTAGACCAGTCGCCTTATGAAGTTCACTAACAATAAACGAGTCACTGTGTCCGGGGTTCTTTTTCTTTAAATAATCATACACCCTAAGAATTGTTTTTCGCTCGTTACTTCAATAATTTCACCTTTTCTTCTGCGATCCATTGCGCACTGATCACTTAACTGCAATGCACACGATTACCAGAGAACTACTAAAACTCGTTTACACCGCAGATCCCCGAAACCTATTGAAAACCTCCACTGAAGTACAGTACCTTATCGGCCCTTCAACTGCCACACATCTGGTTTCCATCTTCTGCAAGACATGAGAACCGGGTGTTGTTGGCCGTGTGCTTGGCGCGCTAAAAACATTTGCCTTTAAATGGTGATTTATGGATGGCTTGTTACTTGAGATGTTCTATATTTATATAAAAAATAATTTCGTTATTTCCTTGACAACTTTGTCGCTGGAAGTTTTTATGTGGACTTACAGAACGAGAATTAGCCAGCGACGACATTTTCCACTGTATAAACAAAGAATCTTAACACTTTGCTTTAAACTTTATTTTTTAAAAAAAAATATGTTTAGACATATTGATATAATCTAAATACTAACGTGGCCTATAAAAGCAAGCGAATAATCCAGATTTTTTTCATTGCAATTATTTCGGTTTAAAGCCATGTTTAAATGTGCGGAGCGAGAAAGATGTTAAAAAATCTGCTTTCAACAAAATTTTATATTTTATTATTTTAAAAAATGTACAATTGCATAGAAGGTTTATCGTGCATACCATAGTATTCTTCGATACATTTTACACCGAAATGCATGTTCATACTTTATCTTAGTCACATTTGAAAACACGCAAATTTGGCAACGGCGCACCTGATTCTTCCATAAGAATAACATGTTCCATAAGAGCCCGTTGTGCCTTCATGACGTGAAAATAGCTATAGATATGTGCAGCTTTCACACTGAACTGAATCCTTGGATTCAATTCTCTTAGAAGTGAGATCGGATCGAAATTTTCTTGCAAGGAAACACCTACCGTTGTCAAATCCGCCAAAGATGCTAACTTCTAATGTACTTGTAACGCGGTGCACGTCAAAGTGAGGTAAGAAAACAAAGCACTTCATTTGTTTCTAAAATCTCGCAATATATTCTCAAAAACATTCACTAACCCACAAGCTTAAAGCTTGCGTATCCAAATCGACCTCATTCCCGAAAGAAATGGGATTGAACTCCAATCGTACTGGAAACATAGTGACTATCAGTTGTTTCTGAAGTTAAAGCCTCCAATGTGACAAGTGCAAATGAAAGAATCGAATCGCTAGAAACAAGATCAAGCTCAAACTGAACATAAAACAATATTCAGTAATTTTATTGTTAATAACTGATATCAACCTGCTGCTTGTAAGCGCCCAGTAACATTGGAGCGGCTACAACAAAGGCTGGTTCTAGACTGTACGAGAAACTTCGTCAGGAGTTGTTTGTGTCTAGGTTACCACAGGACACAGCAGCAAAGTCACAACGAATTGTAAATTCTCTTGTGTTTTGTGATTCCGTTTTAGAACAAATGAAGTGGCACTAAAGGGCGCGTCATTTCTCACAATACTTTCACTTTTTCTACGATGATTTAGCATACAGAGAAAATTTGCAAATTTGCACTCCACCAAAAAATACAATACCGATATTTGAAAACAAATGTGCGTTTTGAGGTCTCACCCAGAATACAAAATAACGTTTAGCAAAATGTCCGAATGCCCGCGCGGCATAATTCGGTTAAAACCAGCCTTGGTATTTATATTCACCATGTTTCAACAAAATCCCCCTAGCCAAACTACAATTTACATGGAACACTTCCAAAATTGGCTCTAACAATTTTAATTAAAATATGTTTAAGATAGATCATTATTAAAGATCGGAGGCGTATAGGTGGACATGGACTTCACTGTTATCGCTTACGCATGTAACCGACTGCAGCCTGAACATGAAAACCGCCCAACAACCATCAAACTAAATGCACTTAAACGCTTCTTTATTAACTATAATATCGCCACAGTGCATTACACTGGCTTACAATGTGTTATAAAATGTCAAATTTCGACGCTTATCACTGAAGCAGTTTTTAAACAGTGAAAAACTCCTTTGTACGTCACACGATGATGTCAGAGGTGCAAATGTAAACAATTCCACTGTGCCGTCTGGCGTGTTTTGCCTCTAGTTCATTTTCAAAATTTCACACACCCGTAAAACACGACTTTGTTGTAGGAGGTTCACATTTTTTATGAATAATAGGCATCAAATACAGAGAACCGTATTTTTAAATTATTTGCTTAGTTATGGATATTAGAAATGAAGCCATTCTGTGCGCACCGTAATGTAAAATCACTTGTTACTCTAAGGCCATATAGAGTTGAGAGTTGGGGTTTGGCGCACTGGACATGTTAAATACAACACTTTTAACAACTTTCGATCAATCATTAATACACACAAATTTTGGACTGTTTTTGATACTATATTTTGTAAAACCAAAAATGGAATTTAAATCGATGTGTTAAAAATCTAAAAAAAATACACACCTATTCCCTAACATTTTATCTATAAAATAAGACATTAAAAACTATGGAGCAAGCATAAGTGCATTTGCTACAATTTCTTTTGTGGAGGCCTGCAAGCGCAGGAAATAGTGATCCATTTGTACAGTTGAATTCACCGTGGAGGAAGCATATGTAAAGCTTGAAAGCGAGTACCGAGCCAGGTGAGTGCATTGGTGCGTCAGCTTCATATGCTACTCACATAACTTCTTCTTACTAAGGCAGTACAGTCCATGCAGAAAAATATCTCCACAATGCAACTTCTTTCTGATACTCCTGTGGCATCTGACACGTGCTTTTAAACATTTTGAATTTTTTTGAAAAAATCTTGTAATGTGAGCAGTTCTTTGCTTTTAGCTTCTTCCTTCATGTACGTGTATACATTTGAAACAATGTCTCTGCTCTGACTGTGTAATGTTTTGATCCCTAATTTACAACGTACAGGTGGCATAACTGATTTACGTATGATAATGTCTCACAAAGATGTACTATATTCACTCATCGCAAGGATCTGTCTTCAACTTCACGCTGCAGTAAAAAGCACCTGTGAATTAGCAGGGACTGTCTCAGATCATGCAGACATCACTACCTTCCCCCTCCCTCCCCTCGTGCATGGTTTCATTCACAGAATTATACAATATGAGCTGATGAAAGAGGCAAAAGCTATGGATTCGCCAACAGGACTTCCAGTCAAGGTCAGGGGACAAGAACGATGGGTCCAGCTATGCTCCTTCATTCCTTTGTCAAAAACTGAAGCTTTAGTAAAACAATTTTCTTTCGAAGAAGGAGCTCGATGAGTAGAAATTTAAAGTTTTGTGTTGTATGTAAACATCAGTTTAAAACGCATATTTTAAAAACACTTTGAAGATGCTAATAGTGTGATCTAGCAGTGTTCTCCTTACTGTACTGTTGTAACACTCATGGAACCTCAAACAATGAACAGTTGCCGTAATGGAAGGTGGCAACTGTGTGAGGTTACGGTAGCCGTCACCGCTGCCACGCGAGTCCGCTGCACTGAACTATTAGAGACTCCATTCTGATTGTTTCTGAGAATATTGAATAAACTTCAGTATATTTTTAGTTTTTTTCTTCAGATTTTTAAATGGTCGAGTTTGTTTTATTATCTAACTTTAAAACTTTAATCGTTTAAAATATAATATTAATAATAATTAATAAAATTTTCTAATAAATACCTCACGAAATACTGCGACTTATCTTTAATTTGAGCCAAAGATCAAGTAATTTGCTTGATTACAGTCGGAGGTATGACTGATCGAAGGGTGCGGAGCGCGCGATTTTTGGGACATTTCAAAAATTAATATCTACCAAAATAAGTTTTTTTTATAAAACGAAGAAACACGGGTCAAATGTATTTAGTTTCAAAACACCAAAAGATTTCTCAAGAAAATCTGAGAAAATCAAGAAAATATTGAGGTCAATTTTTAGCATATTTTGTACGATTTGACACACATACATTACCAATATATTTGCTTAGAAGTTCCTGGAATTTAGCTCTCACCTTTTGATATCTGGCACAAGAGGAATCCTATTAATTGAATTAGGTAAGCCTTCTATTGTGCTCTTGAACATTTCTCTAATTGTTTAAATGCAAAACTATTGGATATGAATGGAAGTTTTTCAGATAGTTGTTGGACTTGCAATGCAATGCTTCACTAGTTCGCTTCCACATCTGACGTAATGTGTATCGCACATCCCTCCGACCTTTAGTAATGATAAAGGAAATGTATTTGTTGAATTTTCTGTGAATATTCTCCGAAGTTCTGTTCATTCTCAATAACCTTTGTATAACTCAAACTATAAGAAATACACAAAATATTACAATAAAACATGCACATCTGGTTAAGACAGTTTATGTCAAATATATATATTCCTTTCGGGGAGAGTAACATCTCAGCCAAATTTTTCTTACTTGTTTCAGTTTTATGATAACACTTTTCTCAAATAGGAAGTTATTAGTTTTCTTAAGTACTCGTAATGCAACGAGAATCGAGTATAGACAGGTCATCACATAGCGACCACCTCTTAAAACATGCACCTATAAAGAAACATCTATCTCCCTTAACATGAAGTAAATAGAAGAAGCAGCGTCAGGTGAAGCCTGAAGCCTCAACCCTCTGTGTGTTTGTGATGGACCAGCCCCAACTTGTTTACAATCTATGGGCCTGTATTACGATCTCCGGTTAACAGTTAACTTGAAGTTACACCCCGATGTCAGTATTACGACCTTCGGTTAAGGGCTAACTGAGGTACACTAACTGCAACCTCAAGTAGGGGTTAGTGCGTTAACTTGGAGTTTACTCGTGTTTCACACACAAAAATGGCGTACCTCCTATCACAATTGTATGTCCACAGCGAATCTGAAGATGAAATGCTGGCTCATTATTTAATACAAGAGCGAAGAGATTCAGAATGCGCAAAGTTAATTTCGAGGAGTGAACGTGGAAGAGTTCCAACAAATATACAGGTTATCAAAAGCTTCGACATCCGGAATTTTAGCGGAAATAAGGCATCGAATAGAATTTACGACAGAATGGCAGTTTTCAGCACGTATATAACATTATACCAGAATATTTGTATATTCCCGACATTCTTAAAATGAAATAAATTAAACCAACATAAATTGGAGGTATTTCTTGATGGGCATTAGGTTAGGGAAATATAATTCTAGAGCCCAGTAAGTGTAGTGGATTGATACAAACAATACGATGTTTTGTGCGATTTTCATTACATCGGCACCACGTTTTAACGAACGCAAATGTAATAAACGGAGCATGGCAAATTACACATTTTGCGAACAGAAAATACACAGAAAACTATACAGTATGTAGGTACACAAGTTCAAAAACACGCGGAATAAGATCATTATCTTTAACTAACGTTGCATGTTATTCATTGTGGGCACAACAATTTTCCGCTTCTTCAAGGCTCTGAATGAATAAAACAGAAGCTATTTTTAGGTTATGCAATGTGTACAGATCTTCAAACCATCCCACCAGGACCCTCTAGATTAACGGACCTGACCCTGGCATCCAAGTTGTACAAAAATGGCGTCGGCTGGTGGGAGTGATTTCTGACGTGTTTCCACACGCTATCCTTCGTATTATTTTCTATGTCTTCGAGTTATTGTTTGTTATAATAATTCCTATGTAAGTTTGCCTTCATATTAGCAAAGCGAGTGTTTAACAACTTTTATTTGGGCAGTATAGGGAACGGGAATAAATCTAATAACGTGTTGACTGTGCCGTGTGTTTAACCACGTGTTCATGTTTATTGTGTTCCATTCCATCTAAGACTATGGCTACATTAGCCGTATAGTGTGGTTAATTTATATGTTTGCAAGTACAATTTGTGTCACGATTACAGTGGTGAGTGGTTGTTGAAGAAAAACTGTTCCAGTAGTGTATGTTATTGTAGTCATACGTCAACCTAACCTCAAACATCACAATGCCCCTAACTGTTGCATTCCCGGATGCAAATTAAAAATCAGAAACTTTCAGTTAAAACAAAAGGTAAATTACAACATAAAGCTTCTAAATTCAGTATTTAATTACAATAAATTGCAGCGTTATGTGTATTAGTTGCCGGTGTGTATATAACATGGTGAATAGTGTGAATAGTGAAAGACAATAATTTCGAGTGAATTCAATTAGTGGCATCTGCAACACCAACAGTTTGTTTCATGTAAGTAGTATGCTGCTTGTATTTATACATTATCTTTTGTCTTTGTAATTTAAATGTGTAGCTGTAGTTTAGAGGAAATGTGTTATGTTGCTGCATGTAAAACTGTAGACTATAGCAAAGTTTGGTAAATATTTACAAAATCGGCCGCTCGAGAAAACGGATGAAACATAGTGCAATGGATGCCGTTTTTATTGCTGATTACGATTTTGTAAGTTTTATTGTGCGCTCAAGCTTCGTGTTTTATTTATGAGAACATTTCGTACGTGCGATGCAGTGGTTTTATTTCGCTTATGCGGCGGATATTTAGCTAATAAATGTGTATAAACGAGTGTAATATATGCTACAATGATTGATTAATGCATTTACGTTGAAATGATTGCATAAACACTGCCCAAATTGTAAATATTTCGATAACAGGACCCTGTCACCCCACTCGTATACAACACTAACCTAACACAATGTTGCTTTACAATGCTGATTTAAGATTACGTATTTCATATATTTGATTTACAGTGCTGCTTTAGGGTTATTATTTTTAATATTTCATTTGCTTTTGTGGAAGTGTCATGAAGTGCTGAGTAATGTGGTTGCAGACTGAGTAATCATAAATTTTCAGTAAAAATAAAAGCAAAATTCCACCCTAAAGCTTTTCAGTAGGTAGCTAATTAATCTAAATGGCAGCATTTGTATATCAGCCATCCAGTATAGTATGTTTTGTTTAGGTATATAACATTATACACGCGAAGCAAGTGTGAAAAACAGTGTAAACAATGATTAATAATTCTGAGTCAACTCAATGTCATCATTTCTGCTTTATTTAAGTAACATGCTGCTTGCAGTTTTGTCTATCTTCTTTGTAATTTGAGTGTGTAATGCAGTTACATAATGACATGTAAAACTGTAGATTGCATGGATGTTATTTAAGGTTATATATTTCATTGCCCATGGGTTATCGTTTAATATTAAATGTCATCCTTTTTGTTTACTTGAGGTTATGTTTAAGACAGTGTTTTTGTGTTTAACACAGCCCATATTCACAAAATAGGTGTGTTACTACACCGCATTTTTATTTTACTGCGTTGAAATCTTAGCCTGTAGACGAGTTGTGTATAAGTAGTTCCCACCACATAGGCCGCCATCTTGAATCATAGTGTCAGGTCCGGTATTAAAGAGGTCCTTTATCCACGAGATAGCGTTGCAAACAGCAAAACTCTGTGGAAAATGTTACCAACTGCTCTCAGGGCATCATAATCTTCAGGGTAACAAACCTACAGTCAAATTGAGTTTGTAATACGAGACACCGAGCCTAACCATCAGTTAGCTATAACTGAGAGGTGACAAACCGTGGCTAGTAAACGGAGATTGTAATACAGGCCCTAGGAGAAGCAAAAAGGAACATTTCCAACACCTCACAATGCGGGCTGTCTACGGGGAATATGCACAGCATGCCCAAAGTGGTTTACCCAGTTTCTCCCTAAAACAGAAAGTTTGACAACTACTCTTTCATAGCTGTGCTGCGGTTGAGGTGCGTTCTTAGTGATTCAAACATAACGAGAAACGAACTTGAGATAACCGTATTATAGGCATCTTTTGAAACAAATATCAAACACACAAATACATTGACTATCGTTATTTAGAAGAGATGCGGGACACTACAATAGGACACGTTAGTTTTGGACATTTATACTCTTCACGAATTCAACAGTGGCGTATATTGCGGGCATTCAACAAAGTCCATAGCTTTATTTCATAGTGCATAGTGTACAAGACAGTTCTTTGAAATGGATGAACAACGTTTAATTAGAGCGACCATACTCCCGGCTGATGTGACAGGATTGCGTGCCCACGAAGTTACATACCGCTACCACATGCGTGGCGCACGCCGAATACACAAGTTACGGTTATTCAAGTAGTGCATTGCAACCAAAAGTTCGCTACCCAGCTTGTGTTGTGTGAACACAGCTCACAAAATAAAACTTGCTACTCTTTATATTAAACATTTTCACTTCCTCAAAAACGGGCTTGTAGGATTTTAATTAAAATAAATGTTTAAGATATTTCCATGACAAATGGAATGTTCTGGGAATATTCTCTGAAGTCCTTATGTACCGGACACAGTGAACACCTTGGAAGTAGGAGAGTGAGGAAGATGACAGGAAATGCAGGCGAAATCGATGAATGGAGCAATTGGTGGAATGAGTGGCGTAGCAAACCGGAGAATTCAATCCGGAATGAGATCGATTTGGATACACAAGGCTTAAGCATAAATAATTGAGACTTTTATGTTGGTCACTTGGTTTATGTTGGCGAACTGTAAAGATGTTTTCTGTGTATTTTAAGTATGTTTTGAGGTTAGTGAATGTTTTATAAGAATATATTGTGAGATTATAGAAACAACAGAAGTGACTTTGTTCCTGTGTTTTATTACAGCACTTGCACTAAGAAAAAAGACGATCGTGCAGCGCGTTACATGTATAGTACAAGTTAGCACCTTTGGTGGATTCAGTTCGATTTGAATACGGCAGGTGTTTCCATGCAGTCGGTCTGGGTGGCTCAGTTACCTACTGATCCCAAGGTCGCGGGTTCAAATCCGCCCCAGATCGATGTACTCCATGTCAGTAGATTTACTGGCATGTAAAAGAACTCCTGCAGGACGAAATTCCGGCACACCGGCGACGCTGATGTGATCCTGGCAATTGATGGCGTCGTTAAACAACAAAATATTTGTTTCCATGCAACAAAATTTCGATTCGATCCCACTTTTAAGAGGATTCAGTTCGACCTGAATCCCCATTTCTATACAATATTCAATCCGGAATTAGAACTCAAATCGATTTGAATTCTCCATGGCAATACAGTGAATTTATATCATACGCAACCTTTTTGTAACCTGAATCATTTCCAAGGTTCTCCGTCATTTGTTGGAATTTTGCAATGTTTTCTCAAATTTACTTCTCTCTCTCTGTCTCTCTCCCACTCGGAATTTCAGTCGTTAGTGACCGGCACTTAAAACATTTGACTATCACCCAAGTCTACTGTATTCTCATATTCACATGGTACCTACAAGAAAATTAGTAATACGGTGATTTCTAGAAATGTTTAGTTGTTTAACGGTACTGTCAATTGCCAGGATGATAGCAACGTCGCCGGTGTGCCGGAATTTCATCCTGCAGGAGTTATTTTACGTGCCAGTACATGGAGCTGTACACCGACCTGAACCCGCGACCAGTTCACAAAGCGATAAACGTTTATAAGAAGAAATTGTACAAGAGTAGGGAAAGTCACGAGCGCAACATTTTTACAAAAAAAGTATTTAAGCTCATCTTACAAGGATGCGACACGAAGATTTTTAAGAAAATCCTCTCACCAAAAAAACTACCCTTTACATAGAATTTGTTTTCGAAAATGTCGCAAAAACGGCTCTAACAATTTTAATTCAAATATCACATGTTTAACATTTTTCCATGATAAATGAGTTGTTAAAGTTGTTTCTCAAGCTTGGATACGAGCGGAATGTTTGGTTCACTTGTCTATACAGTTCACGCTACATATAGCACGAGCCAGAAGTTCGCTGAATACAGCAGATAGAAGGGTAGAGCTGGCGCAACGAAAGCTTCCCAATCTGCAGGATACGCAGAAGACTATTTTCGTATCATAGTTACGCCTGTTGCAGGACTAGAGTATTCCAATATCCAACGTCTCGAGGTGTGCATATCACAGTGAATAAGTAGAGCGGTAGTAAATATCGGCAGTGTCAGGTACAATGAGGGGAGTGGAAGTGGCAATCTCCGAGTAGTACTGAAATCTTGCTTCCTTTGCGTTACCTCTATATCTAGGTTGTTTTCTGGATCAACGTCACTGTTCAAGAACGAATGCACGAACTACAGTAGTTAAATTAAACATTTCCGGGCATGAGTTTCTGTATCAAACTTGTTTATACTTGTCCCCTCTATCACACCCAAAAGTTTGTAGCAGTCACAGAACCACCCTGTATTTGTTGTGACGCAGCAGCAATGGGGAGATCGCCACCGCGCAATCTGAATAGAATCTTCTAGAAGTTTCGTCTTCTCGAACGTTCTGGAGCAGTGTGCATGGTGTCTAGCAACATTTGAAAAACAAATTCAAGGTGATTTCCAGGATTTTTCAATGTGAAAAAATTCATTTTCAAGGAGACAAGCAAACTTATAAACAATAATGGGAAAGAGCTAACATGCTAAATGAAAGTAACCTAACATACACAGTAAATATACATGAAGCTAAAATTTAGAAAGGAACGCCAGAATATATTCTCTTTAACGACATCAGTGTTTACCACATCCCCATTTATGTATATAGTAGCTAAATGATAAAAGAGGCTGCACTCTGATGTAGGCTACCTCTGAATTTGAAGTCCCACTTTATTATAAGAAATTGCTAATCCTAAGGATTACACCAATTATTAAAAAGGCTTTATCAGAACAAAATATGAAATGTACCCTTATTATGAACAATATTCCTTCTAAGGAACACTTACTTTTTCATCCATAAGATGTGAACCTATGACCTACACAAGGAGTATGCTCGGGAAATGAGTTAGTCGAGCGATGTTCTCCGAGCAGGGAGCGTGCAGTAACTGTGTGAACTAGCTCAGCAATATCAACCTTGTTCTTGTAAGCTTACAAGGCGAGCTACAGCACACGCATCAGTGCCATGTTCAACGCACTATGAAAAGTCATCAGAAAGTTTGGTTACATAATAGTGATGGGATGTGCTCCTGCGTATTATTTTCAAGAAACCCTTTCAAGTCTTTATTATTTCATTTATTTAATGTTGGCATGTTGGCAGTGCCCGTCACTACACAAGTGCTAATTAATTTCACTTGTTGGCAACGCTGGTTTCTTACACTTTCATGTAGTATATCTGCCTCTTTGAACTACAGTGTCTTACAATGCACTGTTTTTGGGGTAATTTTCAATTCTGCACAGTTTAATCTAGTCTTGTCTGAATTAACAACGAAAATATCACTACCAAACGCCAGAACTATATCGTCCACTTTTATTTTCATTTTTTCTTTCTCTACCAGTAAGTAAGGGAAGTATTGTATTCCAACAAAAAATTCGATGTCATATTTTCACAGGAAATATACGTTTTGAGACCCCATGAATAAAAAAAGAAAAGAAAAAGCATTTTTAGAAAAAGGTCCGTGTGTGTGTGTCAGTCTGTGGACAGCATAACTCAAAAACGAAAAGATGGTTAAAAATCAAAGTTGGTATTTAAGTTTAATGTCTTTCAAGGCTGCGACACGGAGATTTTGAATAAAATAGCCCCACCCTAAACTACCCTTTACATGGAACATTTTGATTTTCTTGAAAATGGCTTTAACAATTTTGTTGAAAATGTTGCATTTTGAGATGTTTTGATGACAAATGAAATGCATATGTTCAAATTTCTGGTTACAGCCCCTGTAGTCGTATTTACTCTGGACGACTTTTGCATAACTGGTAAAAAGAGATAGACCAAATCATACTATACAACGGTAGAAATTGCTAAAATACACAATTTATGTCCAAATAAATTTTCTTGTAGGGTGAACCATTTCGGAGATATTCCTTGTTATTTGTGTCAGTTTCGGAAAACTTAAAACTTTCGTGAAATGGAACATCGTTTTTTTTTTTTATATGTTAAGTGTGCAAAGAAAACGGAATCTCAAAGCTTTAAAAGATTTTACTATCGCACAAAGTCTACTGTATTCGCATATTCCCCTTGTACCTACAAGGAAATAAGCAATTAGATAATTTGTACAAATGTTTATCTCAACTAACACGAAGAAGATATAGGAATAAGAGTTTGTAAGAATGGTTAGTACAAGAGTAGAGAAAGTCATGTGAGTGCAAGACATCAGCTTTTTTGTTTTGGAATACTGAGTAATTGTTGGTTCGACCATTAGTTTTAAATAAAATATTGAATCCGATTTGGAATGTTCGGTTTAGAAAAAGAATTTGGCAAGCCTTAATGTTCGCGGACAGCCTAAGTAAATGGATCAGAGCGTACTGTTGAATGTACTAGGCACAAACAGCGGACTGACCAGCGTACACTCCCTAACCTTTCTTGTGGTTATGCTTAATTTCGCCCAGACCCCGCAGTATCAATGGAACGAAATTCTGGCACACCGACGGCTCTGATATGATCACGCGCCGCTGCTTGTCGTGCCATTCATCATGAATGAAATGTGTTCATTCTGATGCTCGGCGTGTTTCTGACGTCATACGTGTTCAGACAGCACGATTAGCAATACTTCCTGTTTGTGCACAACTCGACAACCTCTTGCATTCACAATGTACACAAAGTTCAACATTAGGTAAGGGAAACGTTCCCCTTGTTATACATTTTGGTACTTAAACCGACTTTTTATCAATTATGCTCTTCTCTCTCGCTCTCAAGAGAGAAACAAACATTTTTCTAAAAATGCTTTTAATTAGGGTACCTCAAAACATGTATTTCCTGGGAAAGTTGTGTATGAAATTGTGCAGGGGAATGCTGTGTTTCATGCCCAGCTGCACGTACACACCAGCCTGGACACATTCACTCTCTCTATGGGAAATTCAAATCGATTCAGTTCTCATTCCTGATTCAACACTGCATGAGAACGCAGATACAAATCGAACTGAATACTTGGATCCGATCCTCTTAAAAGTGGGATCAGATCAAAATGTTGTTATATGGAAACACTTAGTGCATTCAAATAGATTTAAATTCACCAAAGATACAAACTGGTACTGTAAAAAGGTGCACGCTCGTCATTTTGTTTTCTTAGTGAAAGTGATATTAAAACTACATTTACCGTTGCCTGTGATATCATCATTTTGCATTGGCTGCAATGGCTTCACTCCTTTATGTCCAAAAAACATTCCTTGGCTAGAGGTAAGGCAATGAAACTTGCGCACTACTCGGTTGAAGACCATATGGCACTGGTCCCACTATTTACTTATGCACTCCTGGAGATGTCCTTACATATCGGAGTGTGTATTAGTGATACTTTAGTCCTGTAGCAAGCGTAATGATAGTGTAACAGTATGTTGCTTATGACTGGCAAGCTTTCATTGTACCAGTTTAGGACCCTCAACTCTGTGCTATGCTTTCGTGATTGTTCTTACTTCTAATTAGCAGCTGTAAATTTGGCTAGCACCAAAAATACAAGATGGCATGGTTGCTCTTACGTTCATTTTCTTATTAAACAAAAGTGCTATAAAACCCATCGGTGGGTAAGTAAGAGTCTAAAAGTACTCATAGCAAGTGCTCATGTTGTCTAGTATTCTAATTCCTTCAGTTTTAACATAGCTTCCACATTCACAAGTTTATCACTATATTTAATATAACATAATTCTCCTAACTTTTTAACAGCCAACCAATATTGCAAAGCAACAGATAAGGCAGGATTCACTGCGATGCAGTGTTGCCAAGTTTCAAGACTCATTTGGTGACATTATTATTTGCAAAGATTATATTTGAAAATCAAATAAGCACAGGCACTTATTAAGTATGCATGTAAAACAAGCAAACACCTGATATAAATATTGTTTAAATCATTTCAAACTTTATCAACATACTTCTGATAATATCTGCATTGAAATCCTATCCCTAATAATGAAAGGAAGTAGAAAAGTTACAGGCATATGACGGTGGGTCATACAGAAGATTGCAGCGAATCTATACTTAGAGATCCTAGCAGTGCACTCCAACTGTGAACATTATCTTTATTATTTACTAGGCCTAGTAGGTGATCTACCAAATGCACACTTTGTCTGTAGAGCAAACAGACAGAACCATTCTCTGTACTGTGCCGCCACATGCACTACCAATGTGCATAACTTGAATCCTCTTTAATGTAGTTGACCTACTAAGCCTACGTTTGGATAAAAGCTTGAAAATGATACATGTCAATATTATAATTAGGCAAAAGTTCACTTTCTGATAATGGCTGTGTTGGTCTGGATGACTCAGTTGGGTAGGTGCTGGTCTACTGATGCAGAGGTCGCAAATTCCAATGGGCCAAAGCAATCATTTTTAAGTACTGGTACTTAAAATGACAGTCCCATGTAAAAGACCTTCCGTGGGACAAAATTCCAGCACTCATGGTCCTGGCAATCGACAGCATTGTTAAATGAACAAAATATCTTGATCATAACTGTGTCTACAATGTTTAGATAACGAGCTTTTGCACCATTTAATTTCACATCATTTTCATTAGTTAACATTCATTTAACATAAATAATCTTGAAAAACACTGGCAATTCCTTGCTCTCAAATATATATAGTGTACTATGAAAATGCAAACTGTGCAGTTAACACAGTTTGAAAAGGAATGAGTTAATGTTCAGTTCCTTTTCAGAGTTAAAGTGTGTTAACTCATTATTAAACCGAATGGAAATGTGTTGTGTTTCAAACTCGAGCTGAAATATTGCTAATATATGAATTAAATTAGTCATTTCTCTTTTTGCCTTTATTTGTGATACAAATGTGTTAATATATCCACTAAAACTGACACAAGCAATTTTCTATTAACAAAAGTGAAGTTTCATTGGACAGAGAAAATTGGATTTAATGTATAAAACATTTTAAAAAACGTCCAATCTATATTATAGGGCAACTGTAGATTTTTTAAAAACCCAGGAATTGATTTCAGGTAGTGTACACACAAATTTATAGTGAAGTGAAGCAGCTTCTTCTGTATTTCAATCTATGGGAAAAACTCAAGTTGGAGAACAAGTTACTAGTTTGGGCAATCCTAGAAACATACTTCCTGTGTTAACAACAAGGTCATAACTTCTGTAGCTTTTACTGCCACTTGCATCTTTGTCAATGGAATTAAGGAAAATATGACTCAAGTTTCTTTTACGAAAGCATATGCTGTACTTATAATTACATAAAACTCAGTTGTATTTCACTGAAATGTAGTATGTATAACAGTGAATTACATATAAATAAGGTTTTATTAACACAATTACATGTTTTCAGGACCCACAAAACTTTACGTATAGATTAGAACCGGTTAGGTATAAAGCAGGTTCAACTGTATTTAATAAATAAATGGCCATCGTAACTTATGGCATTCTTTTAAGTATTCCTGTCCAAACTGCACTCAGTCGTGGGCTGTTGACTCTATTAAAATATTTGACTACAAATTTAATTTAAATTTCCTAGTGGTTTTACACCACAATAACCGATGCTACAACAGACTCATAGATGATTTTGAGATGGCAATTTAGTTATTAATTATTTCCATATGGCCATGTAGCTTAGTATGGCCAAAAGCTTCAACAATTTTATAGGCATTACATAGCTGGTAACCTGAGAAGCTCTGATTAATCAAGGTCAGATTTTTAATACTTTAAGAAAACTTAATATCCCATTTAATTATACAGAAACAATGGATGCACTGTGACTGCCATGTTAAATGTGTTAAAATGTACAGAGTTGAGCATTGGATGCCATAAGTCCTGTACTTCTGCCACATGCACAACAAGTAACAACAAACTTTCCCTTTCAAATGTGAATTATTTTGTTAGTTATTGTTTACAACTTGTGCTATCACTAGGTGTAGTAAATTACGGGTCTTCTAGATATTCTTTATTAAACACTGTCTACTTCCAAGCTTAAAAAAATACCATTAAATAACTGAGAATACCTTTGAGCTTGCATTAAATGTAAACACTTAGCAATCTTGCGAACTGCCCTCCCTACTTAACAGCTCTTCTTTCCTATTTACAAGGCTTTCTTTTAAAGCAAAACTGCTGCGTGAGACAATAGAAAACGTCATGTTTAAAATACTGCAGTAAGTGGGAGTGCCAACCTAACTGATGGAGTGAAATGTGTAGAGGCTGTGAGAATAGGTTGGTGCAAAAACAGGAAGTTCTCTTGGCAACAAACATCAGGCTAAGGTCCCGTATGGAATACAGTCCCAGAATTGCCAAGTAACGCACATATGCATCATTCATTTGTGGCACAAGGTATACTCAAACTATATTGAGGCCCCTAAGCCCAAAGCGCAGCCAAGGGGAGGGGTGTTACTTATATGTGGAGGATGCAGCGGTAACTTCGAATTGATGGCAAAATATCAGTATAGCTAAAACCCAATGTACAAATACTCCTTATTAACTAAGGTTACTACGCATGTACCCTGGAACCACTAACCTACATACTTCCAGGATTACAATGAAGTTAACGTAATGTGACAGGAATCTAACATCCCTTTCCTACACATGACGTTCAGCCTCTAATTACTAAACCTGTTTTCATATCCCTTTCCGGTGCACCTTGGCTGAAGCAATTTGGATAATCCTGATGGTTATCATTCAAAGCAAAACGTCGCAAGTTCAAATCCCAGCAACTGCAGCCAAATGTGCTTGTGGTAAAGGAATGGGAGAGCCAAAGTAAAATAAACGGTGTAATAGTACACTTCGAAGCTGACAGGATTATATTTGACTGCAGTGCATGGCTTTTGCTTTTTTTCCCCATTTAAAAAAAATTCTAGTTTTATTGCAAAAATGTAATATCTTAAATTAATGTTTTTACAATAGGAAACAGCTGCAAATACCTGAATTCAATTTATTTAGGTTAGCATAACAAGAAAATGGTACATATCTCAACAGCGAAGAGATTAAATGTCCTGTTGTCTATGTGATGGCAAACACAGTAAAGGGGTTAAATGTCCCATTGTCTATGTGAAGGCAAACACAGTGAAGGGGTTAAATGTCCCGTTGTCTATGTGATGGCAAACACAGTGAAGGGGTTAAATGTCCCGTTGTCTATGTGAAGGCAAACATAGTGAAGAGGTTAAATGTCCCGTTGTCTATGTGAAGGCAAACACAGTGAAGGGGTTAAATGTCCTGTTGTCTATGTGAAGCCAAACATAGTGAAGGGGTTAAATGTCCCGTTGTCTATGTGGAGGCAAACACAGTGAAGGGGTTAAATGTCCCGTTGTCTATGTGAAGGCAAACACAGTGAAGGGGTTAAATGTCCTGTTGTCTATGTGAAGGCAAACATAGTGAAGGGGTTAAATGTCCCGTTGTCTATGTGATGGCAAACACAGTGAAGGGGTTAAATGTCCCGTTGTCTATGTGATGGCAAACACAGTGAAGGGGTTAAATGTCCCGTTGTCTATGTGATGGCAAACACAGTGAAGGGGTTAAATGTCCCATTGTCTATGTGATGGCAAACATAGTGAAGGGGTTAAATGTCCCGTTGTCTATGTGAAGGCAAACATAGTGAAGGGGTTAAATGTCCCGTTGTCTATGTGATGGCAAACACAGTGAAGGGGTTAAATGTCCCATTGTCTATGTGATGGCAAACATAGTGAAGGGGTTAAATGTCCCGTTGTCTATGTGAAGGCAAACATAGTGAAGGGGTTAAATGTCCCGTTGTCTATGTGAAGGCAAACATAGTGAAGGGGTTAAATGTCCCGTTGTCTATGTGAAGGCAAACACAGTGAAGGGGTTAAATGTCCCGTTGTCTATGTGATGGCAAACACAGTGAAGGGGTTAAATGTCCCGTTGTCTATGTGAAGGCAAACACAGTGAAGGGGTTAAATGTCCCGTTGTCTATGTGAAGGCAAACATAGTGAAGGGGTTAAATGTCCCGTTGTCTATGTGAAGGCAAACACAGTGAAGGGGTTAAATGTCCCGTTGTCTATGTGATGGCAAACACAGTGAAGGGGTTAAATGTATTGTTGTCTATGTGAAGGGGTTAAATGTCCTGTTGTCTATGTGATGGCAAACACAGTGAAGGGGTTAAATGTCCCGTTGTCTATGTGATGGCAAACATAGTGAAGGGGTTAAATGTCCCGTTGTCTATGTGATGGCAAACACAGTGAAGGGGTTAAATGTCCCGTTGTCTATGTGATGGCAAACATAGTGAAGGGGTTAAATGTCCCGTTGTCTATGTGAAGGCAAACATAGTGAAGGGGTTAAATGTCCCGTTGTCTATGTGAAGGCAAACATAGTGAAGGGGTTAAATGTCCCGTTGTCTATGTGAAGGCAAACACAGTGAAGGGGTTAAATGTCCCATTGTCTATGTGATGGCAAACACAGTGAAGGGGTTAAATGTCCCGTTGTCTATGTGATGGCAAACACAGTGAAGGGGTTAAATGTCCCATTGTCTATGTGATGGCAAACACAGTGAAGGGGTTAAATGTCCCGTTGTCTATGTGATGGCAAACACAGTGAAGGGGTTAAATGTCCCGTTGTCTATGTGATGGCAAACACAGTGAAGGGGTTAAATGTCCCATTGTCTATGTGATGGCAAACACAGTGAAGGGGTCAAATGTCCCATTGTCTATGTGATGGCAAACACAGTGAAGGGGTTAAATGTCCCGTTGTCTATGTGATGGCAAACACAGTGAAGGGGTTAAATGTCCCATTGTCTATGTGATGGCAAACATAGTGAAGGGGTTAAATGTCCCATTGTCTATGTGATGGCAAACATAGTGAAGGGGTTAAATGTCCCATTGTCTATGTGATGGCAAACACAGTGAAGGGGTTAAATGTCCCGTTGTCTATGTGATGGCAAACACAGTGAAGGGGTTAAATGTCCCGTTGTCTATGTGATGGCAAACACAGTGAAGGGGTTAAATGTCCCATTGTCTATGTGATGGCAAACATAGTGAAGGGGTTAAATGTCCCGTTGTCTATGTGATGGCAAACATAGTGAAGGGGTTAAATGTCCCATTGTCTATGTGATGGCAAACATAGTGAAGGGGTTAAATGTCCCGTTGTCTATGTGATGGCAAACATAGTGAAGGGGTTAAATGTCCCATTGTCTATGTGATGGCAAACATAGTGAAGGCCAACTTAATGTGAGCTAACTAAACATGACATAACGTAAGAGTTTGGCAATGCCAAACTTTTCCTTCATGTTACATTAAGTTCGGAGGTCGTGTGACTAATTTGAACCCAATCACCAAGTAGTGCCATGCAGGAGTAAATTGTGCTTCTCTATATAACTATTTGCATCAAAACTCTTCGGTTTCTTTTGTTTAGCTTCTAAAGTAGATTATGGCCATCTCCATTATACTTTATTTGCCATTTAAAAATGTTTTACTTCACATTTTCATATTCTCTTTCTTTTCATTTTCGGGAAACAACCTCTGATTAGAAAACTGAATATCCCTATGTCTGCTGAGTACAAGAGTAACCAATCATAAACATTCGCATTACATTAAGTGCATCCTAATAGAGCTAGTTTCTTACTTCACATTACATCCCATCATGTTAAGTAAAGTTCACTGTAATCCCAGCATAAGTATTTCCTGCAGCCTGGGTTACCATCCACCATACAAAACCTTTACTGCATAATGCAGTGCTTGGTAGCTAATCCTACATTTAATTTTATACAGGACAAGTTAAGTACTGTTTCTGAACCATGGCAAACTGGTCAAATAATTGTAGAGAAGTTTGCTTGAACTAGATCTTTGTAAACCACGGGCAATTTAGAGATGGCTGGGCAATAGCAGTAATGGACAACCCAGAGGCCGAAGGAAATACAGTGCTACTAGTTTAGTATAGTACGAAAACTGAGTGTTATGTTGTTTCTGCATTCAATCAAATGCAATTAAGTCATTTTAGGAATACGTTAATAAAAACCTGCTTTGCTTCTGGCGCTTTTTTCTAGCTGGACTGTAATATAAAAACACCGTAGTTTTCTCAAAACTGCTTCTATACACCTAACCTCAAATGTAACTCATTTTATGAATATATTACTAAATTATGGCAGGCCACAGGATAAAATACCATATTTTTCTCAAAACTGCTAATATATAGCCCACCTAATCTAATCTAACTCTGGTAACCTATTTTTTTTCATGTGCATATTAACGTCATCCAATATGTCATTTGGACAATGACTGAATGGATTCGTGAAATAATGCACAAATGAGCTCGAGATCCATAGAGCTTAAAGTACCAGACATTTGTCTTCTTAGGTTACAGAAAACCCCCAGAAAAAACCTTATCCAACTACCTTGCCCTAACCAAGATTTGTTGTTGTTGTTTTCTAGTGCCTTGCATCTGGCAATGAAGCCATTAGCATTCATGCCTTCCAATACTTTTGAACTGTAGTTCCTTCTGATCTTAATGCTTCGCAGGTCTTCAAGTGGTCTTCGTTTATTTCTGCTGGATCGTTACACAGGGCACATATTCATGTAACTGTTTTCTTAACGGGCACCAGTTTTACAATGTGGCAGTTACATCACCCGACTTAAACCCCCATTTTGCAAGGGGGACCACACCTATCGTTGGTCAACGGGTCCATCGGACCTAGCCGGGAGGACTAAATAGGTGGTATTTAGATCCACCGACCTTCCCCTCATGTGCCTCTGAGGGACGCTGTTGTGCTGTGATAGGCCAGCACATATGTAAATGACATTTCCTCCATTTTAGATGAAACAGTTATACCGCTGTGATTCGGTCCCCAGAGCCTCATCAGTTAAAAGCAGGGTGCACCATGGGCAGGATGAGGATGGGAATTGGGTAGGAGAGGCTATAGGAGGCGCATCACTACCCCTTACTAACCAAGATTTAAACTCTGTGGAAAAGTGTCGTAAGTGACAAAGTTTTCCTACTACTCTAAAATGCAACCCCATCACCGAGAAGGACGACAGGTGTGCAATGCGAGGTGAAAACGAACTTTTTAGTTGTAGCTACAGAAGCAATAGACAAGGAAATTTTATTTGCCCTAATCCAGGAGCAATAATAATATGCTATGAGATTGCGTAAGCATAGCAGCGTTTCTTGCTATCATGTTGGCTAGTAGTGTCTTGTAGTGTTATGTTGGTATGTGTGATATCACAGGCAACGGTAAATGTAGTTCATTCATACAGTGGGATTGACCCCCTTCAGTTAGAAAGTCCATATTAGGTTATCCTGTAGGAGCCCGTCCTCACGTGGTCGATAGGCAGTTGTTTGCGACTGAAGCATTGTTGATATGAGGTTAATTTCCTTTAACTCGTTGGTGACGTATGTATTGCCAATGCTGGAAAATTGAAATCAGCGGAAGTATGTGAATGTTGCCAACCAACTTGTTAACGTTATTTGTTGTTGTTATTCGGAGTTATTGTTTTGTAATTAAGTGATGTGACTTAAGTTCTTGTGCGGTGCGGTTGTGGTTTTAATCTGTATTCTACATACGTTTGAAAATGAAAATTACCACAACAGGCACAAGAGAAGGCAGTAAACCGAGAAGGGATGCTCTCAGAGCACCCGCCTAGTAAGCGGAGGGTCTGTCGTTCAAATCCCAGCTGTGGTATTGAATTGTAAAGTTCTAGTACTACCTCTCAAACATTGCCCACACACGGTGTGTGTTTAAAAATACCAATAGTAAGTTTGTTGGCATAAATAATAAACTTGAACTTGTTGCACATTTTCACAGATGACTACAGTTATCAAAGGTACAACAATCCTTATTTGAGATTGTATAATACGGTAATTTTATTACAGATTACACAGTATTACGCAATAGTGCAACAATAATAATGAAGTAATTAATAATATTGAGGTTGTGTAATACAGTAATATTACAGATTACCCAGTATTGACTAACAACAATATTAATAAATAATAGTACATTGCTTTGGCATTTTGTGATGCATGGTTGGTAGTTTTAGCAAGTTGTACAATGTTAAGTTGGCAACATATTTCTGCCTTGCAGCCAGTGATGCCAACTTAGCCTTTTTATGGCTAGATCTGGCCTTTTTGACAACCTATCTAGCTATAAATTTTCCAAAAAGCTACAAGTAGCTTTCCTGGCCTTTTTTCTAAGCTTCATTAGCCTTTTCTAGCCTTTTTCATTTTTTACTCATCTACCGGTACCTTTAAAATAATACATAATTTAACCTCCCTACTGCAGCTATTGCACGTAATGATACAATCCTTTTGGTGAATTCCCAAATCTTTTGAACCTGGGAGTGAGGATTCCATCAAGTTGTTAGATTCTTTGGCACGTTTTAGAAAAAGGTCTGTGTATGTATTTCGAGCCTGTGGACAACATAACTCAAAAACGAAAAGTTGGTTAAAAACCAAAGTTGGTATTTAAGTTAAATGTCTTTTAAGGATGCGACACGAAGATTTTGAAGAAAATTGTTCCACCCTAAACTACACTTTACATGGAACATTTCGATTTTCTTGAAAATGGCTCTAATGATTTTGACGTCGGTCTGGGTGGCTCAGTTGGTTAGATCCCAAGGTCGTGGGTTCAAATCCGGCCCAGACCGATGGTTTTTAAGTGTGCTTAAAAACGACAGCTCCATGTCAGTAGATTTACTGGCATGTAAAAGAACTCCTGAGGGACAAAATTCCGGTACACCGACGACGCTGATCTGATCCTAGCAATTGACAGCGTCGTTAAACACCAAAATAAAAAAAATGAACTGGTAAACCGTTAGAGACAGACCAAATCTTACTATGAAAAACTGTAGATCTTTCTAAAATGCACAATTTATGTCTGAATAATTTTTTATAGAGTGTACCATTTCGGAGATACGCCTTGTTATTTGTATTTCTGTCAAATGGAACATCGTTATTCAATTTGTTATATTAACCCTGCAAAGACAACAGAAGCTTTAAAAGATTTGACAATCGCTCAAAGCCTACTGTATTCTAATATTCCCCTTCCACCTACAAGGAAATAAGCAATAAGATAATTTGTACAAATGTTTATCTCAGCTAACACGAAGAAGATATAGGAATAAGAGTTTGTAAGAATGGTTAGTACAAGAGTAGAGAAAGTCATGTGACCTCAATAAATCGGATTTTTCATGCGAGGTCCCAGATGAAATATTGAAGCTTGTTGGTACAAATGCTGCTGCATACATGCAAAAGCCTAAGGGAAATCCCAGCTGCAGCAGTAGAAATGAGGCAGAGGATGACGAAGACCACGTTTATTTTTGCTGGGTGATCATGCGTATTTTTTCAATAATGTAGTTTTCTAACGTATATATAGGTATTAAAATATAATCTAGCCTTTTCTAGCCTTTTTGGCAAGCCAGTTTAGCTTGTTTTATTGAATTATAGTTGGCAACACTACTTGCAGCGCCATCTTCTTCCGTTGTAGTTCAGTGACATAATAGAACTGTCAGTGAACCACATGACGACGGTCTCCTACAGTTTTACCTATATTATATTCATCCTAATTCATTTGGCACTTCTAATCAAAAACAAACAATACAATGTTGCCCAATCCCATATTAGGTTATGTTTGCACTACAAGTGCGTGCTGGTGTATTAAATACTTTCAGCAAAGAATTAGTTCTTTAATTTCTAGTCAATGGCTGATTCTAAGCATCTCCTTTTCCTAAAAGATATGCAAAATAAAACAACTCCACTCTAAGTGACAGCTGACATGAGATAATCATATTTTAAAACACTTCAGAAAAGCATTTACACAAAAGGAAACATAAACAAGTGCGTCTTGAAAACAAACTTATTCACTTGTTAAACTGCATTACAATTAGGTATAGTATAAAGTTTGAACTACAACACAAGCAAACATCAACTGACAAGTCAAGATTTCATGCATTGTTCCGTTGACTGTGAAGTGACAGCACATGCGCCAGTGATGTGACATTTTAGCTCTCAAATTGGCGTTAAAATGAGATAACATGCACAGTGAAGGTGATGAATTACTTCCATTATACAAATGAAATGCATTCTACTGTCTACAGACTAGTAAGGTATGAATGGCTTTAACTTACTCTTCGCTAAAACCGTTCACATGCAATATCCTCATCTGCTTTACAATTGTGCTTTTTCCGGATTCGCCGGCACCTTGTAAAAAATGGAAACATTGCATATTAAGAGCTTTATACACACAAATGAACATCTTTACTTGCTCAATATGGCTGACACTGTTCTAAGTTTCAGCACGGTACGGTAGTATTTACCTAGTAATAACAACCTGTGCGTAGCTCTGTATAACTGTTTATCCTTCTGTATTTGTGCGTTAATCCTTTTGTTTGTTTCTTTACTCTTTTTATTTTCTTCATGGTCCGCTTTTGAGCCCCCACCTCCAAAACAACCCATGGCATCAGGCCAGCTATCGAGAAATATGGAGGGTAGGCAGCACTCCTGGCTTTCGCGCTGCCTGTCGTTCACAGCGAGATTCCCTATTTTGTAAGCGTTACAACTACACGCAAAGCACAACACTCTTAACGGCACATTTCTTTTAACACATCTCGACACTTGTCAACACTGCTTTATCGAAAATTAACCATCGGAACAACTCCACACCACACTACAAATAGGGCTTGCACTTCACTGCCAAGGGTGGAAGCAAGATGCATTGTGGGTAAGTTTCTGGCCTATTCTCCTGTTCTCCCCACCACCCTCCTATCCAAATGGTGCAATGCCTTGAAGATGTACTTTTTCACTTCACAAATATTCCCACACTCTTTTTATTATCACAACAAACAACATTTAAATATTTAATTATGTGTCACGTAACATTATCTGTATCCGCGTGAAGTTTTCAGCGCCTTCCTCGGCCTCAGGATCATTTTCCTAACTTCCCCTACATATACGTCCAGCCATGAATTTCCCTATCGGTTTTTACAGTGCGGCATCTGCCAGATGAATCGGTAACTAAATGGACCACCTTCATATTTACGCACTGGCTATTTCGGTTAAAGGAATAAAAGTCAGTGTATTGAGCATTTCTGAACGTAACACCTTTTCCCGGCGAGTCCTGTCACGTGGAAAGCACATGCTGAGAATACCGGAGTGCGACCTAAACAAATATATAGCTTTTAATTGGTCAGCTATTCACAATGTTTCCATGGAAACTAATGACCTGGCGCATTATTGGTCAAAAGTCGGAGTACCTTCTGAAAGCTTAAATGTCGCACGCTCATTAGGTTTATGTGTAATGTTAGAGCGCTTAGATACTGAACGTAATGTAATGTAAGTGTGTTGCATCTTGGTGAGTAGCACCACTATTTCATGCATTTGCAGGTTATGGTGCTCATGTAATTTGTCTTAGGTGACATAGGTCATGTATCTACGAATTGCAGACACTGTTAGATACGCAGAAATAATAAGGTGTGATTATAGGATGCTAAGTTCATCACTTACGCAAGTGGACAAAAATGAGAATACGGTTAAGAAGAAAATGAACGAGTTCATAACATGGTATGACCAAGTAACGGGCATGGACCAAGTCCATGCTGCACAAAACAGAGTTTTGCAAGAAGAAAAGAAGCTGGCCAGTGCACAGGAGCACAGGCGGGAAGTTAACAAACTGGTTACGGCCGTCCAGGCCAAGTTGAGGGAAATTCATGCTGAACTGGACAGCACCCCAAGAGGTGATGACAAGTATGTGCAGTTAATTACTCAAGAGCACAACTTGCTCAAAGAAGAACGTCGGCTTACGGCAGAATTGCACCAATACGAACGTGAAGAACGTGACTATTTTACTGCTTTGTCATCTGCAGTGAAAGACAGTCATGAAAAGGAAAGAGCGCAAGCAGAGCGAACTAAATACTGGTCAATAATAGGCTCAGTAATTGGTACTGTCATTGGGATTGCAGGTAGCAGTCTCAACAATCATTTCAAATTAAAAAAATTCGAAAAACTTGTTAAAGAGTCAGTAGAAGGGGCTAAAGTGGATTCTGGGACCATCCCAGAATTGCTACAAAAACAAAACAAGCAATTAAAAGAAATTCTGTTAGAGATAAAGTCTCTGGGTGTATTGCCCAGTAGAGGATTTCTGAGTCAGAAGATTCCGGAAAGTGCTTCAGCAGAGAAGATTGACAAAGTGCTGAGACTATTGGATCATCAGCAAGCTGTGTTACAGAATAGGTTTAAAGAACTGGAGGGGTTAGTGAAAAATTTGTTTGTTGCCGGTGCGATCAAGAATGTGCCATCAACACATTCAGAACCTGTAAATAAAGATTCATCAGTTCGTGCAGCATTATCAACACACTACCCAGAACTTAAACAAGATCAATTAGGAGCAGCGATTGGAGTTGGTCTTTTAGTATTTGTAGTGGCAATACTTTGCAGTTGTTCCAGGTGATTAAGTATAAAACAACAAAATGCCGTTTAGTTCTCTCCAGCACTTTGGTGATTTGGAGAATATTGCCATTTATAGCTCTTCACTTTACATTACACTGATTTCAGTCTTATTAACATATGTACATCAACCTTAAAAAATTGAAGAAAGGAAGTGGGAAATGCTGAAAGTACCAAAAATAAATATTTAGGAAAATAGAAAAAAAAAACTTTTAAAAGTGATATTACAATGATATATAGATTCTAATACTTCATATTTAATTGAAATCCATTTTAAAAATAACAGTTCCTTAAAACCAAAAATCTTGGTTTAGCTGTGTGTATTCACTTTCTTTCAATTAGGTTATTACTAGGGTCAGGAATTTTAGACTTTAAGTTCCCTTTAATGTTTATGCATTGAAAAATATGCACATAAAGATTAACATGTATTGATGTAAAGTAAAAACATAATACCTTCACCCGACTTGAGGGACTTAAAAAATGGCAAAAAATAGTGATTAGAGTAACAGAGTTTAAGGAGTAGATGTTTCAACACTGACTCTATAGCACATATTGAAAATCACAAGCAACATTTATAAAAATGTTAATCTTTATTTTTTTTTAGACAAACCAAATATATCAGCTTAATCTACATAGTTTTCTGTCACTTTTCAACATAGGCTCCATTTGTGAGCCTGTGTGACTCATTTGGTTAGGTGCTGGCCTACCAATCCCAATACCATGGGTTCAAACCCAGTGCAGACTGATGGGTTTTAAGCAACAGACCCATGGCAGTAGATTTACTGGCGTGTAAAAGAGCTCCTGCAGGCTGAAACTCTGGCACATTGGCAGCACTGATATGATCCTGGTAACTGACAGTGTCATTAACAAATAAAATATTTGTTTATTTAGTCTCCATTTGTTTGCACACATTTTCCCCATCATTCTGAAAACACTGTTATGATAGAATTTCATTCCAGCTGCCCACACTGCTACATCTCATATCTGTAGTTCATGACCCTGTACACAGTGACACGAGCAGTGTGATAACACAGTTTTCTATTGCATGATGCAGCTTCAAAAGTGACTGGATATAGCGGACAGCATTTATAGTTTATCAGGTTCAAGAAATTAGACCTTCTCAAGTTACCAGTGTGTAACATCTATAAAATTGTTGGAACTTTCAGCCATACTAAACTCCATAACTGTCATCAGGAAATGAATAATTATTATCCATTATTATTCATTATTCATCATCATCATCATTATTATTATTATGTTGTTGTTGTTAGCTAATGCTGGATTTCTGACAATGAAGTTATTAATCCTCTTGCTCTCCAATATTTTTACTTTCTCTACTGGTGAGTAGGGGAAGTATTGTATTCCACCCAAAAATTCGATGTCGAGATTTCACCGGAAATATATGTTTTGAGGCCCCCTGAATCCAAAAAAAGCATTTTTAGAAAAAGGTTCGTTTGTGTGTCTGTGTGTCAGTCTATGGACAGCATAACTCAAAAACGAAAAGTCGGTTAAAAACCAAATTTGGTATTTAAGTTTAATGTCGTTCAAGGATGTGACACGAAGATTTTGAAGAAAATAGCCCCACCGTAAACTGCCCTTTACATGGAAAATTTTGATTTTCTTGAAAATGGCTCTAACGATTTTGATTAAAATGCCACATGTTTGAGATATTTTTATGACAAATGAAATGTATATCTTGAATTTTCTGGCTATAGCCCATGTAGTCGTATTTACTCTGGACGACTTTTGCATAACTGGTAAACCATTAGAGATAGACCAAATCATACTGTACAAAAAATGTTGTTGTTAGCTAATGCTGGATTTCTGACAATGAAGTCATTAATCCTCTTGCTCTCCAATATTTTTCACTGATGATATTGAAGAGAGCAATAGCAGTAATAGTAACCGCTTTTTAGAGAGCACCATATTTTTATGTTTTGGTGGTCACATCGCTCTCTCACAAAAACTGTAGATCTTGGTAAAATACACAATTTATGTCTCAATAAATTTTCTTGTAGGGTGAACCATTTCAGAGATATTCCTTGTTATGTGTGTGAGTTTCGGAAAACTTAGAACTTTAGCGAAATGCAACAACGTTGTTCATTTTTTTATATGTTAATCGTGCAAAGAGAACGGAATCTCAAAGGTCAAAAAGATTTGACTGTCGCACAAAGCCTTCTGTATTCTAATATCTCCCTTGCATCTACAAGGACATAAGCAATAAGATAATTTGTACGAATGTTTATCTTAACTAACATGGAGATATAGGAATAAGAGTTTGTTAGAATGGTTAATACAAGAGTAGAAAAAGTCATGTGAGTGCAACACGTCAGATTTTTCACTGATGGATGGGAAGGGCACTAGAAGTGGCCGGGCATATTTCAAGGTGGTCTCGATCCATTTCCTCTTGCAGATCACATAGAGGACAGAGTGGTGAAGAATATATGCTATATTATTAATTATTCATTTTCTGATGGCCATGAAATTTAATATGGTCAAAAGCTGGAACAATTTTATATATAAAATATGATTTGAAGCTTTCCTGGCGACGAACATATTCAAGATGCTCTCGGGCTTCGAGCCAGGTGTAGTGATGAAAAGACATCGACGTTTCGGGAGTGTACATCTCTCCCATCTTCAGGATGAAGACATCAACGTTTCGGGAGTGTACATCTCTCCCATCTTCAGGATGAAGACATTGACGTTTCGGGAGTGTACATCTCTCCCATCTTCAGGATCACTCCAGAACCACACACTCCAGAAACGTCGATGTCTTTTCATCACTACACCTGGCTCGAAGCCTGAGAGCATCTTGAATAAATTTTATATATATTACATGCTGGTAACTCAAAAAGCTCTAATGAATAATCATTGCTGCGAAAGCTTCAAATCTTATAGGTTGAAAAAAAATGAACCAGAGTGTAACCCTGTGTATTCCAGAAAATACTCTGATAACTTTTCAACAGATTGCACTGTCGTCACTTTCATCTTCAGTGGCAAATCCAGTCAGTACTATTCTGGGTTATTCTGTAGAGTAGTGGCCTTTGTTCATCTATTGCATGGTCTAGCTCCTTCTTTTGTTTTTTATTGGTGCTGCACATAATTGACAATGTTGCCAATGGTGAAACTGTGAAATCTGCAAAAGCATGTGAATATTGCCAACCACAGGAAACATGAATAGCGGAAAAACATGTGCTACTTATTATTATAATTACTTCATAATCGTAAACTGACTAGCAATAACCATAATTTGAAAAGAAGAAGAAATAGCTCTTTATGCATTTGAGTATGACCACTTTCATGATGCAGTGTTGGTATTTTGAGCACGTTCACATTTCTTCAGTTGGCAGTGCTCCTGGCACACAGGCTGCACCCTCACTTTCTGTAGCAGGTGACAGTATCAAATACAATGATTGGAGCCGCTCTTCTGCAGGATAACACCATTCTGTACTCTGGCATTTGTTTCACACTCGTAATCATGGAACCAGGTTTCTTCTCCTAAGTTTCTGGTCTTGACTCAATAAATGTGTCACAAACTTTTCTATAAGCTAATGTTTCAATAATTTGTTGCATTGCACTATGTCGTACTGCACTTTAATGAACTCACCCACTATTTCCATGTGGACAATTTGATACTTGTGTTTAGACATCTTCACACTCTCAGGTCAACTTCTGCAGCACTCTTTAACAAGGAATTCAATTACAGCACACTGTTGAAACAAAACTATGATATCTGTCTGTGGTCATGTAATAGAAGCTAATGACATCACAACTTGGCAATGTGTGGTGTGAAGTCTGTAGACATATCTTGTTTAATGACACTGTCAATTGTCAGCATCACATCAGCATCACTTTAAGCACACTTAAAAAAAAAAAAATCTGAGTTGGATTTGAACCCATGACCTTGGGATCAGTAGGCCAGCGTTTAACCAACTGAGACCAACAAAGTCTGTAGATTACAGTCCAGCAGTTGTTTTTGTTACATTGTTGAAATTTGAATTTTAACAATGGGTTGCTTGTGATTTTCTGTATGACTCATATTTGTAAATAATATATTAACAAAACAAAAGAAAAAAGTGGTTTTACAAGTTATCTTGAGAAACATATCTAAAACTAAAAAGAAAGGAAGAAATTGAAATGTACAGTTTGATTATTTAGACCTGACCCTGTTTAGCTGTGTGCGCAGTAGTTGGGCTAGTCCACTATCTTCTGAGAGGGGTTTTGGGTTAGTGTATGTGTTCACAATGCAGGTAAGGAGAATATTGCCAGCCTTTGTCCCGCACCCTAGACTACTTTCTCCTCCTCCGCGTTTCTGCAGGGTCAGGTCCTGGGACTGTTTGTTCCCCATCTAAATATAGCTCTCAGCATATGATACCTTCAGTGTTTGCTAATGTACAGGGAAGCATTTGTGGTACTTTCAACATTTCACACTTCCAGTCTTCAGTCGTATTTGATTTTCATCACAATACAACAGGAATTACGTTATGTTTTGCTCTGTGCAGAACATTGCAATTGCAAGTAACTGATGTGTGTGTATTCTTGCCAAAATGAAGTAACTAACAAAACTGTGATATATTCTATGTAAATTTCACTATCTGATTTATCACAGGTTTTATTCATTTGTCTGTCTCAGAGTAAGAAGCCTTACTTTAACGGAAAACAGGGCTGACATTTTCAAATTCAACATTTTATAAGCAAAGAATTTTACATGTTTAGTTTCTACACTAGCTACTCATAAATGATAACAAGGTATTGTATTCCCCAATATTTTGATGTTGATATTTTAATGGAAATGTACACTTCAAGTACATGATTAAAAAGAAATAGTTTTAGAAAAATGTCTGTGTGCATTTGTTTGCTATTGCAGACATTGTCATATATGAAATGATTAGGAAGGGAAATGCCCGTGCTTAAATATGGGGTTGTGTTTGTGTGAATAGCATATCTGATATACCAGTCAAGCAACTTCCAAAGATGCGATATCATTGTACTGGTATAATGTCGCACCACTCAGTGTCTGGCTGCTTGCTTAACCAGCCATCGGCTCCTGTATATCATTGTGAAGGTGCAAAGGAATAAATAAATATATAAAAGTAGCAATAATATCATCATATAATCAACACTATAAAATGATTGTATAAAACTAAACTGCCAGCGCAACAGCTCATGAAGGGCCAAGGCTTGCCGCCCAGCTGCTGCGTCCCCCACCTCTGCCCACTACAGGCATTATAGGGGTGCAGCACTGAAGGGTGAGATGTGGTCAGCGCCCCCAGACCTGGCCAGTTATACAGCCTTCTCGACCTGGGGCCGCTACTTCTCCATCAATTGGCCCCTCTGGGAACTAACGAGGCTGAGTGCACCCCATGCCAGACCTCCCAGAGGGGATAAAATCCCCATGCTTGTACCAGGGATCGAATCCAGGTCCTTCACACCAGAGGCAAGAAAATGATTGTATAGAGTATGTTAATGCTTCCAAATTAAGTAATAATTTGTATAAGTTATTTGTAATTGTCATATTGTAAATTTGTCGTATACTCTTAAATATTTTGATGATGTCCATATTTCTGTATGAAATTCTATGGCTAATAAACTAAAGCTAAAAGATAAACAATTTGGAAATATTCTGAGAACATCAGTGATTATAAAGAACCTGTAATATTGACCTGGAATTGCTTTGTAATGTATGTTGTATGTATGTAACTCAGTTAATAATTGCAAACACTTGTTTTCTTATCTTGTTCATGCCTAAATATTTGTATTTTACAAATCTGCACACAATAAACAATGAAAAAAAAAAGAAGAAAATTCAAGTTTTACTGCAGAAATATTTTGTGCAGTTTCTTCGTGCTAAAATGATTGTATCTTAAGTAATAAAATATCGTCCTTTTAAGCACCTCCCTTATATTTTTGCTAAACAAACAGGTGTAATAATTCAGTGTTAGAGTAATGAAAACTCTCTCAGTCCTTTTTAACCCTCATTCTTCAATAAATTAAAATTGTGAATGGTTCATCTGCTCAAGATGATTCTTTGTTTGTTATTTTTCTGTAACTATAACAAGCGAGGATCAGCTTCCAATGCCTCTGTATTTTGCATTTTATTATGAAGGCTTAGAATGGAAACTGCCCCAGTGTTTACATCAAAATTATAAGAGCTGTTTTCAAGCAAGTACAAAATAAAGAAAAATTTCCCATGAAAAGATTATTCAGTATGGAGGAGGATTTTGCTGAAAATGTATTTACCTCATCCTTGGTAGATGTTGAACTTATATATGATGGTGTTTATCCAACACTTTGCTTTTAAGTTATGCTGTTCACACATGTACTTTTTTGTATTTAGGGGACCTCAAAACATTTATTTTCTATGAAATCTGAATACCTATCAAATTTTTGGGTTGAATACAATACTTGTTCACAAAAGTGTTGTTGTTAGCTAATGCTGAATTTCTGACAATGAAGTCATTAATCCTCTTGCTCTCCAATATTTTTACTGATGAATGGGGCACTAGGAGTGGCTGGGCATATTTGAAGATGGTCTCGATCCATTTCCTCTTGCAGATCACATAGAGGACAGTGTGTTGAATATATTTGCTTACACATAAGTGTAAGCAAAGCAAAAGTGCATTATAAAGTAGTGCAGTGTAATTAATATATTCTAATGTGTATTCAAATAGCACATTATAACTATTGTCAGGTTGAACAATGCAAATTGGACTTAAGACTGAAAATCGTACATAAATAAAGTACTTTTGTATACAATGTATAGTTTGTGTTGGAATGAGACAATACAGTTTTAATAGTGTTGTTTTTAATTTCTTAAAGCTGTGTCACAATTTAATAAGTTTTACAAATTATAATATTTTGCAGCAAATTAAAGCTTGATTACTAGAATTTTAGAGTCTTATTCTTTTTGTATAAAGTATGAGTTTGATGCCATAGCGAACCACAGGCCTTACTCTAACTCTGAACTACTTTGGCAACGTGCCAACACAACATTAACTTCTCCAACTGACTGACACTGTTCCCAATGAACCAGAAGCAGATGACGATATAACATACCTTAACAGTGACTTGCATGTGGGTCATTCCACGTCAAATCGAACAAAATATGGCAAAAAATGACCTTCATCTCTCAGATTTTGTTGAATTTTTTTTGCTGTTTTAGAACAAAGTATATTTGACCCGTGTTTCTTCGTTTTGTATAAAAAAATTTATTTGGGCAGATATTAATTTTTGAAATGTCCCAAAAATCGCGCGCTCCTCACTTTTCGATCAATCATACCTCCGATTGTAATGAAGCAAATTACTTGATCTTTGGCTCAAATTAAAGATAAATTGCAGTATTTCGTGAGGTATTTATTAGAAAATTTTATTAATTATTATTAATATTATATTTTATACGATTAAAGTTTTAAAGTTAGATAATAACATAAACTCGACTATTTAAAAATCTGGAAAAAAAACTAAAACTACAATGAAGTTTATTCAATATTCTCAGAAAAAATCAGAATGGAGTCTCTAATAGTTCAGTTGTAATTAACTTTGCAATTCAGTGCAGCGGTGGCGGCTACCGTAACCTCACACAATTGTCACCTTCCATTGCCGCAACTGTTCATTGCTTGAGGTTCCATGAATGTTACAACAGTACAGTAAGGAGAACACTTCTAGCTGACACTATTACATGTACACTATTAGCACCTTCAAAATGTTTTTAAAATATGCATTTTAAACATGTTTCCATACAACACACAGCTTTACCTCCTTCGAAAGAAAATTGTTTCACTAAAGCTTCAGTTTTTGACAAAGGAATGAAGGAGTGTAATTTTAAAGCACAGCTGGACCCATTGTTCTTGGCCCCTGACCTTGACTGGAAGTCCTGTTGGCGAATCCATAGCTTTTGTCTGTTTCATCAGCTCATGTTGTATAATTCTGCAAATGAAGCCATGCACATGGGGAGGGAGTGGGAAGGTAGTGATGTCTGCATGATCTGAGACAGTCCTTGCTAATTCACAGGTGCTTTTTAGTGCAGTATGCAGTTGAAGACATAGACCTTTGCGATAAAGAGTGAATATAGTGAATTTGTGAGACATTGATCATAGCGTAAATCAATTATGCCACCTGTAAGTTCTAAATTAGGGACCATAACATTACACAGTCAGAGTAGATAAATTATTTCAAATGTATGGACGTACATGAAGGAAGAAGCTAAAAGCAAAGAACAGTTTACATCAGAAGATTTTTTCAAAAAAATTCAAAAGTTCAAAAGCACGTATCAGATGCCACAGGAGTATCAGAAAGAAGGTACATCGTGGAGACATTTTTCTGCATGGACTGTACTGCCTTAGTAAGGAGAAGTTATCTGACTAGCATAGCTGACGCAGCAATTCGCAGGCTGTCTGCAATCACCTGGCTTGTTACTCGTCCCTGTGCGCTTGCAGGCCTCCAGAAAAAAAATTGTAGCAAATGCACTAATGCAAGCTCCATAGTTTTCAACATCTTATTTTATAGATAAAATGTCAGGGAATATGTGTGTATTTTTGTAGATTTTTAACACATCGATTTAAATTCTATTTTTGGTTTTACAAAATATACCATAAAAAAAAAACAGTCCAAAATTTATGTGTAATGATGATTGATCGAAAGTTGTTAAAAGTGTTATATTTAACCTTTCCAGTGCGCCAAACCCCAACTCTCTACTCTATATAAACTTAGAGTAACAAGTGATTTTATATTACAGTGCGCACAGAAATTGCTTAGTTTCTAATAGCCATAACTAAGCAAGTAATTTAAAAATATGGAAATAAAAAAATACGGGTGTCCTTATTTGATGCCTATTATTCATAAAAAAATTTTGAACCTCCTACGAAAAAGTCGTGTTTTACGGGTGTTCAATTTGACGTGGATTGACCTATGTTGGACTTTAACCAACTATAAGGTTCATTTCATAAGTCTTGGCAACAATGTATATTTCGAACACATGGTGTCACTGGACTGCATGTATATACATTTGAAACTCTGTGACAGATGACACCTGTAAGCGAGGATGGCTAGGTATCAGGCGAAAACATCCAGTCTGAGGTTGGCCATACTAAAACAAATTGGAACATTAAAATTGCCATTAACAATGGCTGGTATGCTACTTAGTGTCATACTGTCCTACAAGAAACTTTGTGCATAGAGCATTGCCCTACTGCTTTGCAAATAACATGAATATCCTAAAGGCATATTGGTGACAAGTGGCACATAAGGATGGCAAAACCTATGGCATTAAACCCTTCCCTGCCATTGGATGCCCTGGGAGGCTATTTTGAAGAACGGTCAGTACGTTGAAGCACTGAAATGGATGTTAATTGATGTTCATTCCCTTGTAAGTTCTCATGTACAATAAATTTACACAGAGTTCCATTGTGTGTTTTTCATTTGAACCTCTGCTGTTAAATCCTGTCCTCTATCCCTATCCTCTGTTGTCACTGAGATGCACACTGTCTTCATAACATGTATTTCTCCTGTTGCTGCATTATTGAATGTTATGCATCACCCTTGTATCAGATCTAACAATGCGAATGACTTGTTTCAAACTAGCCAAGTGTAGGACGAGGTTGGAAAGGTAACTTTAGACTGGAAACTGCAAATCAGTTGGACAATCTAATGTCACACTGGCATGTTGCTGTGATAGCTTGGTTGATTAAAACAACTGGACGGAAACTGGAATTTAGAGTTTGCTGATCATTACGCTGTTTTATAATATTGCTATTGGTCTTGTCAAGTACATACATTTATCATCACATTACAATATTAGGAACATCCCAGGTGAGGCATTAAAATTTTCAGTCTGACTGTACCTGTTGGGAATTGACTGTTGGTTTGGCCTACAGATAGTGCCACCTCCCAAGCTGCATAGCCATTGCCATCAGATGTTGGACTGCATCTGTGTGTTATATCTGTTTTATACTCTTTGCTATTATTATTGTGTGTGTACATTTGTTATTATTGGGCAACATAACAGTACCTACACAATCTCAAGGCCATCAAGAGATGAGCAGGAACGCTGGGAGACTGAGGATCTTTCCTAAGGAGCCATGAACGAGTAATTGCACTTTTTTCCAATTCATACACACTCCTGGGAACAAGAATGATTT
Source organism: Tenodera sinensis (assembly GCA_030765045.1). NCBI lineage: Eukaryota > Metazoa > Arthropoda > Insecta > Mantodea > Mantidae > Tenodera > Tenodera sinensis. The sequence goes on along the minus strand of CM060965.1, from coordinate 2,362,959 downwards.
TACCCACCTCTGTGGTGTGGGGGTAGCAGCAAGATGGCTCTGCAGTAATGTGTAAGGGTTGCTTGTCATGGCTGACCTTCCTGACTGATGGGCCACTAGGCAAATGCTGGCAAGGTTCCTGTGCCTGCCTCCATTCATTTGGTTGGTTGTAAGTGTCGGCAATGCATGGCAGGTGCTTGTTTAGTGTAAATCCTCATCCTCCAGATCAGGGGAGGTTCTAAATCCTAGACCTAAACCCTGCAGCGGGCAGAGAAAACAGAATACAAGCCACCACTGGCAGGCTCAAATCTGTAGTTGTTAGGGACCCTGCCCTCTGTTGTTGTCTCTCCTCTCCCTTCAGGCCCATGGGGATGGATCATCAGGAGCATACACACCACAGATCTACAGGTCGAGATTCTAAGTTCCATCTCCAAACTTTGTCTATCCTGTCCTATCCCTAGGACGTGTTACCTGAGTAAGGCTTTTTTCCCCAGGGTTTTGCTTTATCCTGAGAAGACGAATGTGAGATTCATTTGAGCATCATTTCATTCATTCATCATCCGATATGACTTACCAGGTCAAAGAATATTAAAAGAAGAAAGGTAACATAGAGAAAACTGGGAATGCTGGTGCTGAAATACACTGGAAACTCTTCAGTTATATTTATTAGTAGATCCAAACAAATTTTGATGAAGAGATAGCAGCCTAAAACAACTTTTTAACTGTATTAATAACATAAACAAAGAAACCACATTCTGTGATTCAAAATGTACCTTACAAGCAATAACAAATCATTACTCAAGTTACTTGGGTAACTGTAAGCTCTAAAGAACATTATTTCAACCATTTCATTCATTGTCCAATATGACCTGACCAGTTAAAAGACATTCAACCTCCCCTCCCAGGTTGCCAATTTAAGCTGTTTGAAAAAAAATGCGTAGACTACACCTACCGAGAAAAATATACCTCTCAGTATAAAATATCAGCTCACTGATTTCTAATGTTGGCAGTTTTGCCTCTTTGTATAATTCCTTAATGTGTCCTGTTAATAAACTTGATTACAAACAAAGAAAATAAGAAAACTCTTACATGAGGGTTATTAGGTTTTGGCATCCTGAAACTTGTGTGTACGTCTATAGAATTAGAATACAGATTATTCAAAAGTTTGGGCAGTGCTGCATTATAAACACATCTGTAGTGTTTGAGAAATCACAAAGAAACAAATATAACAGCATCAACTGTCATTTTTTAAACTCTGTTCTCTGTTTGGTGAAGTGCTACATCATGGTCATCTATGTACGGTACATTTTTTGTGATCAAATATAATCAACACTTCTTTTTATAATTTGTGCAACTATTTTCTACTCCATGGTATTCTCAACTACAATGTTCCTGTACAAGTCTGATGTGTTTGTTTTTGAGTACAAGGGTTTTGTAAATCCTTAATCCGTCAGTAATTTTGTGAAATGTTTTATAACCCAATATCCTTTGGAACAAATAGAGCTGTTCAATAGAGGAAGAATTTTCAAAATCAATTGATGGTTTTTGAAATTAAGTTACATACATAAATAAACACATAAGTTTGTTCTCTTTATAATATTGGAAAAGATTTAATGACCAAAAGTGACGCGTTATAGCAAACTTTGAGAGGTAGAACTGGAACTTAAAAATTCAATGCCACAACTGGGATTTGAACCACAGACCTTCCGCTTACCGGGCGGCTGCTCTACCACTGAGCTATTGTGACAAACTGCTAGAATGGCATTAAATTCTCAAACCAGTTCGTATTTCTCCTGGTAAACCACAAAGGCAGTCTCACATCAGAGACAAATTACACCAATGGTGACTTACTATTGTAAGTACTTTATATCCCAGGATTAAATAACCTTCAGAAGGTTCTGGGGGGCATCAACAGAATCTGAAAAAGTTTTTCGGTTGCAAAAGCTGGCCATAAGAATACTGACTGGCGAATCAAGTAGATCTCCATGCAAGGAACTGTTCAAAAAGTTAAGGATTATGACTGCAGCAAGTATGTATATATTAGGAGTCATCCATCATATCAGATGAATAAGGCATCAGCTACCAGATAACCAAGAGATTCATTATCATAGTACAAGGCAGAAAGAAAATAACTTTGTGAAGTCTGACTAATTAAAGCTGTATGGGTATGTGTGTGTGTGTGCGCGTGTGTGACCTTTTATTTTATTGTTATGCTTCTATTGTAACTTACTGACGATTCCATATCATGTATACATGATCTGAAGGATGAAATAAATGAATGAATATCTTTAAATTTTTCAAATTGGGAGTGGGGCTCGTTTTTTTAAGTAACTCTAATTCTGTGTGTGTGTGTGTGTGTGTGTTTGTGTGTGTGTTTGTGTGGGTGTGTGTGTGTAGCAACAAAGCAATGTCCTTCTTGCCTCCCAATATTTTGAGGTCAAGTCTGGATACAATTTAAGTTGTTCACATATTGATATATGTTCCATATTCATTTCCTCCTCCTCCTTGTTGCATAACAGACAATTTAGAGAAGATAGCAATCTAATTTTATGCACGTGTTTGCTGAGACGGTCATGAAAAAGTCAATGTCATAGTCTGGATTTGAACCAAAGATCTTCTCTATGTGCAGCTGCTCTTAACAAGTGAGCTACAATGGTAATATGCTGGCACAGCCTTAAATTCTTCATCTGACTGGCCTGATATACTTACAACTTTGTCACTATTGAGGTAAGTGTGTGTCTCAAATACGACAGGATTCTCCTGTGGTCTACAGCGAAAACACAAATAAGCTGGCATGTAGAGTGTGGTTTAAATCCGAGCTATGACATTGAATTTTTCAATGTTTTACCAGTAAATGAGTTGACCTATACACACTTATACAGGGCTTTCGAACTGGTTCTTCATCACTGCACGGCCTTTTGCCTGTGTGAGTTTGCCACTACTAACAAGCCGCACGTAAAACATGTATAAAAATCTTACATTATAGAAAATGCTGGAAATGTCGTCCCTCCTCCACTATACAGGCATTATATTGGGGAAAACACATTCTGATTCACATGATTAAGTTGGGCTACTGTAATGTCTCTGATTTCATTTCTAATATTTTGTTTTAGTTCTTCCAATGTGTGAGGATTTTTCTCGTAAACTTTGTCTTTCAGGCTACCCCACAAGTAAAAATCACACACCGTTAATCAGGGGAGCGAGAGGACCACACACCAGCACTAATCACTCTATCTTCAAACACTTCCCTAATTTTATTCATGGTCTGTACTTGCAGTAGCAGAATCTTGTTGAAACCACCCATATGATTTCTCTTCTTCTGTCAGTTCACGAAAAAATGGGGTCAAAATGTCATTTCGGTACCTCTCTTTATTTACAGTCTGGTCCTAAAATATTGGACCAATTATGTGTTGCGCTAACAGCACACCAAACTCCAAATCTCCGATCATAATGAGGGATTTCTTGAAAGCGATGTGTTTTTTGAAATGCGCTATACCAACTGTTATGAGTGTTCACATGACCACTTAGTTGAAACCATGCCTCATCTGAAAAGAACAGAAGCTGTGAATCGATTAAACCATCGTTCACAACATTTTCAGCATTTTCTATAAGGTAAGATTTTTATACATGTTTTACATGCTGCTTGTTAGTAGTGGCAAACCCAGCCGCGGCAGCTTCAAACTTGCACAGGCAAAAGGCCGTGCAGCGGTGAAGGACCAACTTGAAAGCCCTGTAGTTTCACTTATACTTATTTTTGTCCAGACGCGTTTCAAAGACATTCTCAATGGTTTCTCGACTGGCAGTTGAAGAGGGGACATTTGTTGTGGTAGTCAAGAAACAGTTGAGAATGAAGACGCTGGTCTCTGATTCATTTACTTCTAAACATTGAAAAAGTTTCACTGTCTATATCATTTCATATATATTAAGTGGAATTGAATTTTATACTTGTAATTCTATCTTTCAAAGTTTACCTACAAATGGTTTGTATGTTAGAACAATCAATTATCATTGATTAGTCTGACTTATGAAAACTAGTGACATAAAAAGGTTTATTAAATGCATTTGATATAACATCACTTTGATTATCACCCATATCTGAATATTCATTGGCAAAATTCACTGAAATGCTCTCAACAAACATTGTTTGCACTGACACAGGTGGTACATGCATCTCAGATGTACCTATGTTGTGTCGTCATGCGATGAAAATGTGTCAGCACCTCGCCTAGGCTGTTAGAACAGTTACGTTATTCAGTCTAAGAATTCATGGTTTTCTCTGTTAGTTTGTGGGTTGTTGTTGTTGATTTATCTGTCATTTAAGTGGAGGTATTTTAATTCTAAGTCAATGTTAGTCATTTCATTACTGTACAATGCATGGAGAATATGCCGCTGGTCTTGACAAATTAACAAGGTGTATATTTATTGTTATAATTTCTGAAAAGGTTATGAAAAACTTCACAGAGGTTGTTCATGTTCAGAAATCAGAACACACTAGGTCTACTCAATATTAAATACATTGTTTAAATGCAAATGTGACACACACACAGACTCTCGCAGGAACAAAACGAACTACAACCCTAGTGAGCATAATGTGAACCACCTCCATATTCACACTGTACAAATATTTACAATATTTATCTTTTTCTAAAACTGAACACTTATTAATGATTTGAAGCCTTCCCAGCAATAAAATGGGGCATTTGTGTCAACTTTTATAAAATAAGCTTTTGTGATTGTTCCAGTTACTTCAGCCAATACCATGACTAATTTTCAAAATTAATTTAAATATTAGGATTGATGCTACATCCACCAATCAGAGAACGATTGACCTTACTGACTTGGGTTCTTTTTGGGGCTTTTCCCCAGGTCACTCACCCAAATCCTTCCCTTTCATTTCATTCTCTGTATCTGGTCTTTCCAGGTTGTAAGAGTCAGCAGTGTCAGCGGTAGGATGTGGTGTGGTGGAGCTTACGCTCAGCTGAGGGGAGGTGCTGTGGTCGACTAGACACCTGGACCTGGCTGGTGGCATGCTCTGTGGCAGCTTGAAACTCCATCGGGCTGAAGAACTGTCTGCACCTGTTAGAGACCCACCAAAATAGCTCTGTCTGTGATGCGTTCTTCCTCTTGGGGTCTGATGCACAGTAAATGATTAGCTGACGTGTCAGAATCCCCTCGTGACAGACAAGACAAGACTGGCCTAACTTCCCTTTCATTGGAAGCTTTGCTAAGAATGTTTGTACCTAAGAAAATCCATTGTCCTCTGCTGCGTTTTTTACTAAATTTATGATCAGACGGCAGCACTAGTGATAAATATTTTGGGTACCACTTCGTTTATAGCCCTGAGAGCAAGTTGAATGGACTTCATCACACGGCTGGCATCTTATCAATAATGATCGCCATGAAAACTTCAAATCTTACCTATTTCTGGATAACCAATTATGTAGCACTTTTACTGTCAATAGCTTCAAAACCATCTTCATAATTTGTGTATAACATATAACTGAACAAATGTCTAGTAAAACATGTTGAGCCACAATTTGTTGACCACGCTAAGTGTAAAGTGCCTTGCACATGATCAAATTTTTTTTCAAATTCAATGCTTTACAAGAGTTCTTACAACTCCATAACTTTTCTTGTTAAATTGCTTCAAATACTTTTAAAGTCTTGAAGGGAAATCGAAACGGTCGAAGATTTGACAATGATGGGGTGCAAGTACTTGCAGTGCATCGTGAAATCTGTAACATGGCTGAATGCAATCTGTTACATGCGCAAGGGAAGTTGTGTGCAAGCAGGTTAGGTTATACAGTGGCTAATGGAACGTTGGCGCTGGACATTGATGTGTGTGCGTGCTCAGTGCAAACATGGTTTACCAGGAAAAATGCAAATTGGTTGGAAAGTTCAATGTCATTCTGGCAGGTTGGCACAGTAGATTAATGGCTAGAGTACCCGCATAGTAAGCGGAAGGTCTGTGGTTCAAATCCCAGCTGTGGCACTGAACTTTTAAGTTCCAGTTCTACCTCTCAAACATTGCCCACACACGGCTTGTGTATTTAAAAATGCCAACAATAAGTTTGTTGGCATAAATAAATAATAATGTTAAATGCTATTGGGCATTTAACATTAATCTTCTCATTGCTTCAACATTTTCTATGTTCTGGAAAATTCCCATGATTATACAGGGTTGTTCAAAACAATTTTCAGAATTACTTTTTTTTTTTAGAAATAATGGAAAACATTATTGATTAGAGACATTCACAAAATTTAGTTCTGCGTCAACTATGGTGATGGCAGTTACAGCAGTGTTTACAAAATGGCAGTCAGTAGTAAGGAGAAAGCATTTTATGTTCTTCAGTATCACCAACATTAGTCTAGACATGAAAAGACGCTCCATCTGGCAACTCTATTTGCTTACTTGTGGACACATGTTGCTTATGTAAGGGGAAAAGCAGTGGGTGTCCTGCTGTACCAGAAACAGAAGCGAATTGGATTACGGATGTTCTTCTCCGTAGCCCTAAAAACTTGAGTAACAGAGGCAGCAGGGAACAGAACATGGCATGTCACCACTCACATGTTGGGAAGAAACAGACCATGAGTGACAAAAGGTACAGATATAGAGCATCTACAATATATGTAAAACAACTTTGAGTTATGGTACACAATAACACAATGTCAATTACTCTGTGTAAGCAGTTAGTTGGGTGTGAATCAAGCACTTTCCCCTCCAATGTAGTGTTTGAGAGACTTCACTTAGTCTGGCATGTGAGGAAGTATGAGTTAGCGCTGTTCTCCGAGCGAGTTGGTAATGTGCAAGATTTGAGATGTCATGTGTTCTACTCTACAATGAGTGAACAGTCTGGAAGATTGTGGGCTCTGTGGAGTACCACAACAAGACAAATAAGACAATGGCATGTGAACAAATTCCCTGGCACATTTCTGAAGTACACTGTAAGAAATGACAAGTTAGTTAATTTTTTGTCACTTTATTTCCTCTAAAATAGAATCACAACTCACAGCCTGTCTTAAGCTTATAGCCCATAGCTGTTCCTTTGTATTGTCACCTTGACAGAAAACATTGTACACAGCTCACTTTGACAACTACAAAGAAGTCAACAAAAATTAGAGAATGCTACAAAATGTTAACACAACTCCAAAAAGTTAATAAGACTGTTCATCTCCAATGGATTCCAGCACACTGTGGAGTCATGGGGAATGAAGCTGCAGACTCACTTGCAAAGAAAGGCACAACAATAAAACAAAAGTCTAAATTCAATTTCTCATATTCCTCAATAAAGCGCTTGATCATTAAAAAGTTTTCTCATTCATACCTACAAGAAATAGAAACAAATGCCAAAGATAAAAAATGGATTACACTACTTTCCAACCCAGATATAATCCCCCAGAGACCAAGGAAAACAGCGGTTGCAGCCTTCCGACTATTGACAAATCACGACTGCTTAGCAAGTCATCTCTACAGAATAGGTATCTCAGCCTCACCAATATGTGTCCTGTGTAACGATCCAACAGAAATGAATGAAGACCACTTGAAGACCTGTGAAGCTTTAAGATCAGAAGAAACTACAGTTCAAAAGTATTGGAGAGCACGAATGCTAATGGCTTCATTGGCAGATGCAAGGCACTAGAAAACAACAACTATCTTAAAACTGACCCAACACACCCTTTCTAGTCTGTGTGTCATGTCAGCCAATGGCTTCTTATGTGTCAGACCCTGGGAGGAAGGATGAGATGGAAGTACCCTACAGGTGGCCAGAACTACAACAGTGAGTCCCATACAGGTGAAGCAAGTTCTTGAGCCAGACGGAGTTCCAAGTCACCACACAGCTGTGTCCAGCTGATAATCAGTCCCCCTGGTGAACCAACCACAGCACCTCTCCTCAGCCAAGTACTACAGCACATCCTACCAGCAACAAACCTGCTAACTTTTACAACCTGGAAAGACTGGATAGAGAAAGAATGAAATGAAAGGAAGTGAAATGGAGGATGTAAGGTAAATGTTCTTCCTAGCATTCACCTGAGGGACCTGGGAACACCCAAGGTCGGGAGGGTTGCTGTTGCAACTGAAACCTCCTGAATGTGTGCCACAGACATTACCATAGCATGTGAATCCACGACCTCCTGAATGTGTACCACAGACACTGCCATAGCATGTGAATCCACGACCTCCTGAATGTGTACCACAGACACTGCCATAGCATGTGAATCCACGACCTCCTGAATGTGTACCACAGACATTACCATAGCATGTGAATCCACGACCTCCTGAATGTGTACCACAGACATTACCATAGCATGTGAATCCACGACCTCCTGAATGTGTACCACAGACATTGCCATAGCATGTGAATCCACGACCTCCTGAATGTGTACCACAGACACTGCCATAGCATGTGAATCCACGACCTCCTGAATGTGTACCACAGACATTGCCATAGCATGTGAATCCACGACCTCCTGAATGTGTACCACAGACACTGCCATAGCATGTGAATCCACGACCTCCTGAATGTGTGCCACAGACACTGCCATAGCATGTGAATCCACGACCTCCTGAATGTGTGCCACAGACATTGCCATAGCATGTGAATCCACGACCTCCTGAATGTGTACCACAGACACTGCCATAGCATGTGAATCCACGACCTCCTGAATGTGTACCACAGACACTGCCATAGCATGTGAATCCACGACCTCCTGAATGTGTACCACAGACATTGCCATAGCATGTGAATCCACGACCTCCTGAATGTGTACCACAGACACTGCCATAGCATGTGAATCCACGACCTCCTGAATGTGTGCCACAGACACTGCCATAGCATGTGAATCCACGACCTCCTGAATGTGTGCCACAGACATTGCCATAGCATGTGAATCCACGACCTCCTGAATGTGTACCACAGACACTGCCATAGCATGTGAATCCACGACCTCCTGAATGTGTACCACAGACACTGCCATAGCATGTGAATCCACGACCTCCTGAATGTGTATCACAGACATTGCCATAGCATGTGAATCCACGACCTCCTGAATGTGTACCACAGACATTGCCATAGCATGTGAATCCACGACCTTCTGAATGTGTACCACAGACACTGCCATAGCATGTGAATCCACGACCTCCTGAATGTGTACCACAGACATTGCCATAGCATGTGAATCCACGACCTCCTGAATGTGTATCACAGACACTGCCATAGCATGTGAATCCACGACCTCCTGAATGTGTATCACAGACATTGCCATAGCATGTGAATCCACGACCTCCTGAATGTGTACCACAGACACTGCCATAGCATGTGAATCCACGACCTCCTGAATGTGTGCCACAGACATTACCATAGCATGTGAATCCACGACCTCCTGAATGTGTACCACAGACATTACCATAGCATGTGAATCCACGACCTCCTGAATGTGTATCACAGACATTGCCATAGCAAGTGAATCCACGACCTCCTGAATGTGTACCACAGACGTTGCCACCTGAGACATCCTGTTTGGTATGCAATACACTCACTAAAACTAAACTGACTTCTCTGTCCATGCAGACTTGCTTATATAACTCAGAATTAGGTATCAATGATTTGTCTAGAAATTCACATTTTGTGAAGCTTTTTGTAATAAGTCCAGCACTCCAAGTTTCTTGAAATGTTTGGAAATGTTTCTTCTTAGCTGACATCATTGCACCCACTTAGTGGTATGAGGTACCTGACCTCAAGTCTCCTTTGTGTGCAGCTGTTGCCACAATACAATATGCATAATGAAATATTATAGTCCAGTTAATTCCATGTTGTTTCTAATCGTAATCTCATTTCACGTGAAAATGCTGCATAATATTATGTAAAGAACAGTTCATTACACACATTGTTAAATGGGATACTGTGTGTTCAGTTTGGAAAACAGACAATATGCAAATACATATTTATGAGATTGCCAATTCTCATATCGAACAAAGTTTACAATTTTTCTTGTTAACTCTTGAATTGAAAAGAAAAGTTTGATCATTTACAAGGGGCTTTAATAAGATATTTTTTACATTTCATGTCTTGTCATACAGACTTCACACTTCCACTTAAACCATTTTCTTCTTCCTTATGAATCAAAAGAAAACCACCAACAGTTGCCATTTCAATAACATACCTTTAAAATGTACATACTTGCCAACTTCTCAAATTGAAACCTGTAAATCTTTCCCTTGTCTGGCAAAGCATACTAATTTTGCAATGCCATGACATTTAGAACATTTGAAATGTTCAGCACAGTTCCATTTTATAAGAAGTCTAACGAGTCATCAATAACTTCCTCTGCTCTGTACTGATGTCTTCTGCTTGAGGTAATGTTGTTACTTCTAGATTTTCCCCTTTCTACCCCAATCGACCGACCAACCAACTCAGACAGACAGACAGAGCATTTATTATTGCTTCCAGCATGTTTATCGCATGTAATTGCTGCATATCAGGTGACAGCAATGTATTTTACAGAGGCCAGTGCTGCCACCAGAATCCCTGTCTCTAGGGGAATCTTGGCCACACAAGAGCTGCGGAGCAATTTCTCAATAACCCATTAGCAGAGTTGGTAGTATTGCTTGTTGCTGGTACCATAAAGCACACCACTTTCTAGATTATACACAGATTTTACGCTTCATAACAGTAACTACGAACAAACTGTCATAAAAATGGGATATATCCTGCAGCCATAAAATGTGAATAAGATACACATTTTACATGTGGGAGATGACTTTGTGCCCTGTGGTGCAGGTCAGTGAAGGTCAACCATCATCATAGAACTCCATACAATTCACTCTGTAATCTTAACTCTGCTTTGTCATCTCTGTGGTAAAAATGTGCAAATTTTGAATTTAGTCACAAAACCATAAAAACACTTTCTTTGTTGTTAAGTCATAAAGAAGCTTCCTTTCTGTACATTTATATGCAAACTGTCAAAGTTGGCAAGTATCGATGTACATAAAAGCTTTTTTCTTAACGTATAAATAAAGTACAGCACTTAGGTGGAAATTTTCAAGAGTCAGAGTTCTTTGCTTCTCATCTGATTTAATTTTGTAACTGAAACCTATTTGGTGATCTATAAAAACAACACAATATACAGTAACATTTTCCTGATGGAAGGAATGTATGAAGTCCACATTATGCTCTTCAAATAAACACACACGTCACCTACAGTGTTCTGAATGACAAATTCAAAAGAGGGAATAAAAAAAACAATACACAAAAACAGTCTGTAACGTGACTGCAAGCCACCAGTCTTGTTGCCATACTGCATGCCATCTTGTGGTTGATAAACTGCTTCTGTCCTCTCTGCCGCGCAGCGCCACTCACTGTGGAAATATACAAGCTTGGCTCGTTACATGTACAATTTAACAACTACTAGCAGAGTGACTCGTAAATATAGCTCTATCAAATAGGATACTATCATTTATTCATTTACTACTTAAGAATACATTTTCAACAGTAAGAAATATCCTATATATTAAATTTACTAAGTTTGACTATTCTCTTTAATGAAGTATAAATTGTAAACATTATTTGCACTCTTCACTTATTATATATAGTAAGTAGGATAAGTATATTGTTCAAGATTGCACCAAAAATGTTTTGAGGCCCCCTGAACACAAAAAAGCACTTACAAAAAGATTCATCTTTGGGTGCCTGTGAACAGCATAACTCAGTTTAAGTACAGCCCCTTTCAAGGACTTGACATCGACATTTGAATTTTCTCAAAAGTAGCTCTAATGATTTTAACTGAAATACCACATGTTTAAGATATTTTCATAACAAATTAAATGTATAAATTGAATTTTCTGGGAATATTCTCTGCAGTTCTCTTCACTCTGAATGACTTTTGTATAACTGATAAACAAGAGGATTAATGACTTCATTGTCAGAAATCCAGCATTAGCTAACAACAACATTTCATTAAAACACAATTTATGTCTAATACATTTTGTATGTTGCATTAACCATTTCTAGGTTAAGATTTTTACTGTTCCATAGCTTACATTATAATTTAGCAACTGTTCTGTAAACAGATGAGTTGTCAAACATATTATAGTTCATCTGTCCTGTTCCAGCTGCCATCTGGTGTTAGGGGTGCAAAGTTTTAACACTGTGTCAGGACCCTCTGGATTAACGGACCTGACTCTGCCATCTAAGTTGTACAAAAATGGCGTCGGCTGATGGCGGTGATTTCTGAGGTGTTTCCACACGCTATCCTTCGTATTATTTTCTATGCCTATGAATTATTGTCTCTTATAACAATTCCTATGTAAGTTTGTCTTCATATTAGCAAAGCGAGTGTTTAAAAACTTTAATTTGGGCAGTATAGGGAACGGGAATAAACCTAATAACGTGTTGATTGTGAAGTGTGCTATTCACGTGTTCATGTTTATTGTGTTTCATCTAAGACTATGGCTACGTTAGCCGTATAGTGTGGTTAATTTATCTGTTTGCAAATACAATTTGTGTCACGATTACAGTGGTGAGAGGTTGTTGAAGAAAAACTGTCCCAGTAGTGTATGTTATTGTAGTCATACCTCAACCTAACCTCAAACATCACAATGCACCGTAACTGTTGCATTCCCGGATGCAAATTAAAAATCAGAGACTTTCAGTTAAAACAAGAGGTAAATTGAAACGTAATGCTTGTAAATTCTATTTACAATATTAAATAAATTGCAGCGTTATGTGTTTTGCCGGTGTGTATATAACATGGTGAATAGTGAAAGACAAATTTCGAGACGCCGCTCCCTTACAGTTTTACCCATGTAAGTAGTAGATATGCTACTTGTATTTATACATTATCTTTTGTCTTTGTAATTTAAATGTGTAGCTGTAGTTTAGAAGAAATGTGTTATGTTGCTGCATGTAAAACCGTAGACTATAGCAAAGTTGGGAAAATGTTTACAAAATCGGCCGCTCGAGAAAACGAATGAAACATAGTGCAATGGATGCAGTTTTTATTGCTGATTACGATTTTGTAAGTTTTATTGTGCGCTCAAGCTTCGTTTTTTATTTATGAGCAAATTTCGTATGTGCGATGCAGTGGTTTTATTTCGCTTATGCGGCGGATATTTAGCTAGTAAATGTGTATAAACGAGTATAATATATACTAGAATGATTGATTAATGCATTTACGTTGAAATGATTGCATAAACACTGCCCAAATTGTAAATATTTCGATAACACAGGACCCTGTCACCCCACTCATATACATACACTAACCTAACCTAACACGGGCAAAATTTTGATAACATAGGACCCTGTTACTACACTCATATATGTACATACACTAAACCTCACCTAACACAGGAAAAACGAAAACGAAGCTTGGCCGGCAAATAAAACTTTCAAAACCGTATTCAGCAATAACAATTTCAACGTAAATACATTAATCATTCTAGCATATATTATACTCGTTTATAAACATTTATTTGCTAAATATCCGCCGCATACGCGAAATAAAACCACTGCATAGCACATACAAAATTTGCTCATAAATAAAAAGCGAAGCTTAAGCGCATAATAAAACTTTCAAAATCGTAATTAGCAATAAAAACTGCATCCATTGCACTATGTTTCATTCGTTTTCTCGAGCGGCCGATTTTATAAATAATTACCCAAAGTTGCTTTACAATGCTGATTTAAGGTTACGTATTTCATATATGAATTTCATTTACAGTGCTGTCTTACGGTTATTATTTTTAATATTTCATCTGCTTTTGTGGATTCCCCCTGTAAAATAAAGTGTCATGAAGTGCTGAGTAATATGCTGTTGCAAACTGAGTAATCAAAAGTTTTCAGTAATAGTAAAAGCAAATTTTCACCCTAAAGCTTTTGAATTTAGTAGGTAGCTAATTATTCTAAATGGCAGCATTTGTATATCAGCCATCCAGTATAGTATGTTTGTGTAGGTATATAACATTATGTAGATTGTACAAGTGTGACAAACAGTGTAAACAATGATTAATAATTGAGTCAACTCAATGTAAACACTTCTGTTCTATTTAAATAACATGCTGCTTGCAGTTTTGTCTATCTTCTTTGTAATTTGAGTGTGTAATGCAGTTACATAATGGCATGTAAACCTGTAGATTGCATGAATGATATTTAAGGTTATATATTTCATTGCCCATGGGTTATCGTTTAATATTAAATGTCATCCTTTTTTGTTTACTTGAGATTATGTTTAAGACAGTGTTTTTGTGTTTAACACAGCCCATATTCACAAAACAGGCGTGTTATTACACAACATTTATATTTTACTGCGTTGAAATCGTAGCCTGTAGACGAGTTGTTTATAAGTAGTTCCCACCACATAGGCCGCCATCTTGAATCACAGTGTCAGGTCCGGTATTTAGGAGGTCCTGACTGCGTTCAATGCCAGGATTTCAAAATTTATTATCTTATTACTGTTTTCAATTATGTATATTTTTTCCCAAATGTACAATCCTATTGATGAAGTAACTGATTTGAACAGTTTAATACAGAGAGATCCAAACACATGTGAACCGCTACGGAGTGTTTTTCCACTGTGCACGCAGAAATACAATAACAACAGTTGACATGTACAAGGTCACGAGCATCACAATCAGTACTGAGTTGTTGCGATATCGTGCAGCTGCATTATTACCAGTGTGCTTTATTATTTTATTAATACACAAAGTGTATTATGACTCAGCATTTGTTTTCTACTGCACAGCATGTATTTATTATGATTTTTTTTCACGTCAACAATTGTTGCCTGTACATATGTGAATACAATTTTGCACCCCCCCCCCTTTTTTTTAGAGAATTAACCGACAGGGAGTGTGATTTGGTCTTTTATTCAACAAGATTCTGTAACAGCTCGTACAGCCAATCTTTTGATGGGAATAACTGAAAGTGTGTTTCAGGACAGAATTATTGGCAGAAATTTGTGGCCCCCTCGGTCCCCCAACCTAACCCTCTGTGATTTCTATCTCTGGGTAACTTTAAGCGTAAAGTGTACAAGACAAACCCATACATCCTGGAAGAATTAAAACAAAATATCTGTCAGGAAATTGCCAGCACTTCTCAATGTGAACTATGGCGAGTGATGGATAAGTTCCTAAGGAGGTGCCAAAAATGTATGGATGACGGTGGCCAGTTTCAGCATCTGCTATAATTATATTGGTAAGTAAAGTCTTTAAAAGTTGTTTTAAAAATGCTGTATGGTTTTATCCGCGCTGTTTTATGACAGCGGCAGTCGGCTACGAGCGCAGAGGACCTGTACGGACAAAACACAGCACAGTCGGTTCACAGTCTTTTGGATCACCCATTATTATAGCCAATATTGTGGCTTTATATCAAAAAATGGTGACACAACAGACTTTTCCATCTGCAACAAATAGCAGTAAAACGTAGGAGCATCCAAGTGCTTCACCACTGACATAACTGGGCTGTTCCCCGTTTCCGATCAAGACAACCAAAATCTGCAGGTAGTCATGGATTACTTCAACAAGTGGCCTGAGTTGTACACTGTACAAAATTGCAGGCTGTCTCGTGGAACAACTATTCTGCTGAGGGAACTACACAGTGACCAAACGTAATCTGAGAAGCGCTGGAGAGACTCGGAATACACGAGATGCACACAATACATCAAACGGCAAGGTTAAGGGGACCTATATAAGGGGCTGCTGAGTGCCAAGTAAGACAATAAAATGTTTATGAAGTGTTTCAGTGAAGCATGCTGAGTGCAGTTCAGTGTGATTTGTGATCCGGTAGTGACACCATTTTTGAATAGTCAACCACAACATTGGCCGTAAAATAGAATTGTTAAAATCACTACTTCCACAATGGAACTGAACACTTAGAAAAAATATACATCATCAAAAACAGTAATAAAGTAATAAAGGATTCTCGGGTGATTAGCCGCATCAAATTTATAAAACTCAAGCTTTCAACCATTTGATTCTCCATGGTCTTCATCAGGAACAAATGCCAGGAGAGTGAGCACGAAGAAGTTGACTTCAGTCACCCAACGGCTGAGGATGAGATTAAATGATCTTGAAAATGTTCAACATTTTATAAGTGAAGGTGGGTGTAAATACAGTGACTAAAAAAACTGGATTCAATACTACTGTGGTTTCATTTGTTATATTGTGACATTGGGTCGTTCAACAATACACGGGCAAGAGGAGGCCAGGTGACTTTGGATACAGCGCGCACGCATGTGTGTGTGTGTGTGTGAGTGAGTGAGTGAGTGTGTGTGAGAGTGTGAGTGAGACCATAATAATGACGGCGAGACGTGGAGAAAGTCCGGGGCTACAGGACAACTAGCGACTGTGTGTAAGTGATCGAACAGTGTATTAAACGCCATAGTGTCCGGTAAGCTCTAGAAGCTTCTTTGCTGAGTCATGCACACATGCACAAGGAAAGCACTCGAAGGAGGTTATGTCATGGCAGCTCCAGTATAAATAGAACAGACAGTGAGCAGTCAGTCAGTTTCTAGAGTTAGTAGTTGAGTTTTTTGAGTTGAGCTATTGTTTAGTTGTGAAGTGTGTGCATATGTGTTGTCAAATGATTGTATCTAATAGTAAAGATATAAGGAACAGTGAAAGACTGAGAAAGATTACCAGAACAATTGTGAATTGTAATAGTAGAGAAGACTATAAACTGTGTTAGTAATGAGAAGGAAATTGTGCATTTGTAGTCAAATTTAGAGGAAAATAAAGTGTTAGAAAAATAAACAGACTTCGCATTGTGCAATTGTGTTACAATATTATGGAATTTCAACAGCTTAAGTGAATTAAGGAAATTGAAGCTATTAACAGTGAAGCAACAAGATTCTAAAGTAAAAACAAATTAGAAACTAAAAACTTCACTTATCTTAGTAATGTTGCAAGTTCTTGTTGCAAAACTTGTTGTCAACTCGAAACTTGAGTCAGTTTTGCAACAAGAACTTGCAACATTACTAAGATAAGTGAAGTTTTTAGTTTCTAATTTGTTCTTACTTTAGAAGCTTAAGTGAATTTTAGGAGTATTTACCTGAAATAACAAGATCTATTTGAAGTCAGATCTGCCATCCTCCTTTCCCAGATGCAGTCTCTCGCCATCTTGGAGTGACCTGATGCGATCTGCTTCAAGTCCGTCGTCCTGAAGAAGTGCCTCTAGGTCCACGTTCTCCAGGTTCACTCCATGTGCAGAACCTTAACATCAATATTCCAGTCACCATGAAGCAACACAAACAATACAATATAATACATATTTTGTAACAAACTTCATTTATCTTTTAATATTGTGACTTTTTTGGTTCCAAACTTTCTGAACTGTCACTTCAATCTTTGATTTTTGCTAAACGTTCTCTTAGTTCATTCCATCAGTTCTCTAATGTGAACTAGTTCTGTCATGGTCACTTCAATATGCCTTCGGTCAATTTTAAAATGCAGGAGAACCGGAAAATGCATGCATACATTTAATGCTTATTCAACCCTAATTATTTTAATTTTTGTCTTTTCTAATAAGTTTAAATTAATTCTGGAATAAATAAAGTCTTACCTTTAAAGGTTCCTTTTTGAATGGTACATCTCAAAACATGGATAGACACATAAGGGCACATCTCCACATTCACGGCATATCATGTTGATCTTTTTACGAACTCCTTTTTTGCAGTACACACACACCTTTGAAATGGATGCAACTTTTTTGCTGTTGGTGGTATGCTTTCTTACCCCCTGAATGAAGAGGCCTCCGAATATTATAGCGCTCAATTAGGCTATGAGCTATTGATATGTAGAAGTCCAGGTAGGTCATCGTCTTGTGTGGGTTTAGAGTTCTCCAAATTACTAAGTAATTGTATATGGTGATATCCAACTCGTGCAAAAATACCTTTTTATACCATTTAACTGTTTTTCGTAAAGAGGAATATGATTGCTACACCTGATCTACTAGATCCACACCACCCATATGCATATTGTATTCCTGGATAACATCAGGCTTGAAAATTCACATTTTGGTGTGGGCATCTGTTTTTCCAGTGTCAATCATCAAAATCTTAGGGCTGTGATTGTACAATGCTGTAACCACCCTCCTATCTTGCCAAGCAATGTAGGTCAAAGATGGGAGCTGATGCAACTGCATTTCTCCTCTCCTTAGAGCCTTTGTATTCACATTCTTCGGCAAACTAATACGATTTGAATGTACTGTTCCAATTGCATTTGTTTTCCTTTTGTATAAGGCCATGTATAATTTAGGGGAGCTGTACCAATTATCTAAATATACAGTCCTACCTTGGTCAAGTATAGGTTCCATCAGGTGCATTACTAACCCCAAATCTTAGTCTCCAATATTATCAGTTCCTTGACCAGTGTAAATGCAACTATTGTGAAGATATCCTGTTTTACTTTCACAAAGATCAAAACTCTTTATGCCAAATCTGGCCCTCTTTGTTTTGATGTATTGCTTCCAACATAAGTGGCCCTTCGGAAGCATCAAGCTTTCATCAACAGTGACCTTATCACCAGCCACGTAATTTTCTTTGAATTTTGAAATAATGTATTCCAAAACCGACCTAATTTTGTGTAGTTTATCATTTATGTTTTCTGTACCAGTGAAATGAAGGAACTGCAAAATGGAAGTAAACCTGTTTATTTGACATACATTTCCCAAAAAATGGAGTAGCTAGCATGTCATCTGTAGACCAGTACATGTGTAAAGTTGGTTTACGAATAACACCCATGAGCGTAATTAGACCAATTAGCCTGTAAATCTCATTCAGTGTTACTTCTGTGCATTTCTGAATGCCCTAAATTGTCTTTAGAAGTCAGGTCTTCCTTCGCCTTACTAGCATATGCATTTGTTTCTGTAACATGAGAGACACTAAATCAGCAGTAAAAAATTTGTGAAAATGTCAATTGGTTGGCTGTCAGAAGTCAGCTGAGCCTGGGGTTGTGCTCATGAACATATGTCTAGTTGTTTTGGAGTCATTTTGACTACCCCACAATGTTGCTTCTTCACCAACACCTGAAGAAAGTGAGTCATTTTCTTCCTCACTTCTACCTATATCCTCAATGCCCCACTCAAAA
The DNA here is from genome assembly GCA_030765045.1 of Tenodera sinensis. Classification (NCBI taxonomy): domain Eukaryota; kingdom Metazoa; phylum Arthropoda; class Insecta; order Mantodea; family Mantidae; genus Tenodera; species Tenodera sinensis. The sequence continues at coordinate 2,343,902 of CM060965.1, read as the reverse complement.
TCTGAAAACTCGCCATCAATATCAAAGTCACTGTCATATAGCAAAAAGTCCTCCACATTATCTCAAGTAATTACTGAAGCCCATACACTGCCTGCACGAACTAATGTGTTAGCTACATTGCTAGTCCAAGCCATGGTTAGAACTGGGATATAACATTTTCAAACGTGCTTTTCTGATAGCTAAACCAAAAAAATGTGAACACCGTAGCTGCATGGCTCTACCATAAATCTCCGCTGTGTATTTATTCTAAGGTGTAAATAGAAACGCTCACGAAGAGGTTTGATTTCTTTCCAGCTTGAGTGTGTGCACACGCATGCACCCACTCACGCACGCATCCACATCCGCATACACACTAGAGGTCTGCAGGGCTTGGGCCAAGCCCTCGGGCCTAATTTGAAAAATGCTTGTCAGGCTCGGGCTGGGATAGGGACGGGCTCGGGCTTGAAAACTAAGGGAATAAACAACTGAAAATGGATTTTTAAAATTTTTCAGCCAAGTTAGCTGAAAATGTATTTTCAATGCTATGTTATACCAGCATTAGAGGGTTTTGAATTTTAATGTGATATATCCTTCAGTTTCCGAATTATGAAATGTTGAATCCAGATTTTATAATGTTATGCCAAATGCTCTACACGACAAATTTTTTTAAAAAAAATGTATATTTTTAAGGTTCTATTGTATTTATCTGATTATAATGTGCAAATCTGTCGTACAAATTTGTTTTATTAGCATCAACTCAAAAGACAATAATTTTTAAATTTTGTTGCTTGAAATTTCTAGTAGGTATAAAGTTTTATAAGCTTCTTTAGTAACTCAAAACCGTTCAAAAGAAAACAAAAGTATATGACAGATTTACTTGTTTGTGTTTTGGAAATGATACGAAGAATTGCATGAAAACTGCATTGTGTGACATTTTCAAAAAGTGAATATGGTGAAAAAATAATTTTTAAAAAGCTTAAATTTTAAAATGAAAAACATTGTTATTCTGCATTTTTAGGGTACATTATGCAACTACAAGTATTTGTATTATAAAAAGTCAAAACACATTTTGAATTTAAGGTCCCTACTATTTTTAAAGTCATGGAATACAAATGTAAAGTTTTGTGAGATTTGTGCTAAATTTCAGTGGTACATTCACTTAGGAGGCAAAAAATTATGTACGATATTTCTTGGTCACCAATGTTGGAATGTCGAGAATAGCTCAATTACCGCAGCATTTCTTTACTAGGAATTCTAAATGATTATTCTGCTGACACGTTCCAAATGCTGCTACTGATGCTAGTCAAGGCACAGAATGAGAGGATTTGCAACTATATTATTTCTCACTACTCGGCTGCAATTCAATCCATTCACTCACTCCACGTATACAATTTTACACTCTTATCTCGAACCCAAGGTGTATTTGATTCTTTTACACTGCTAGTGACGCGTGTTTCCTCCTGCTTTGTAAAGTGCTAACACAGCATCAAAGTTTATACTGGTACAATTACAGTTTGTTTTGTGGCTGACGCTGTAGTAACTGCAACATTATTGTTCAGCATCTCTCCAAATTGAAACGTTTATTTTATTATTATCATCATGAGATGAATCACTACATATATCATACATCAGGGTCATTGCCCATCAGTCAGCATCGTCAAATTGTAACATACAACAAGCTGTGACACTTTCATTTTTTATTGCCCTTCTGTCTGTTACAACCAAGTTACATGTTAAAAAAAAAAAATCTCGTCAGCACTTGATACTGGTAACCAAAGACATTGAACGGATTTTTTGTAGAAAAGGTAGTATCACACCAATAACCTTTTCTTCAAACTTGGAAAAAAAAGGTTATTTCTAAGACTTTGGTGACACAATATCATCTTAAAACAATATTAATGTACCTACTAATGTTATTTATGCAGGTACCCAACATTCGCTGGCGTAAGTATTTGGACGAAAATTGGATTTTAGCAAATATACAATATCATTAATAAATAATAATAATAATAATAATAATAATAATAATAATAATAATAATAATAATAATAATAATAATAATAATAATGATATTGTGACTTTGGTGGGTGTAAAGTAAAGAAGACAGATGTAGTCGAGATAAAGAAACACTTTTATTTCCATAAACAGTAACTTTGTACACTCGTTGCAACAGCACGAAAGTCTTTTCCGATTCACCAACAGCACGGCTCCGAATTAGTAACACAAAAACTGTCCCTTCCCACTCTTTACCGCTATTTATATCTCCCAGGCACTATTCTGGAAACTTCAGGAAAGTTCAGTTATTATTGCGGTGAAATACAAAGCAGAAAATTCCAGAAGTCTCTATCCCTTTCTCTCTTTCGGCAAGCGCCCCAACAATGCGGCCATTCTCTGTCTCTTCCCTTCGGCTCCTTTGCGGTAGTGCCGACAATAATGCGATGGGCGACACTGCTCCCTCCTCAAGGTTGGTTGTCCCGAACAGCACCATCGTAACGGGCCAGACGATCCAGGTGTACCACTAACATCTTTCCTCAGGGCACCTTCTGGATGCGGTAGACTACGTTGTTAATCCTCTTTACCACTCGGTACGGTCCTTGCCACAGTTGTTGAAGTTTTGGGCAGCGTCCCTTGGTCCAGGTAGGGCGGTACAACCAGACCATGTCACCTTGCTGGAATCCTCGGCTGTTGGCTTGCCTGTCGTACCGGGTCTTCATGCAGTCGCTCGCCATCTGGATGTTCTGGCGAGCCATCTCGTGCATGTCGTGGAGATGGTCTACTAGATTCTCCACATACTCGGTTGCCGGCTGTTTCGCTTGCGGGGGGCTCCCAAAAGCCAGGTCACAAGGGAGGCGTAGCTCTCGGCCGAACATAAGGCTTGCTGGTGTCATCCCGGTGGTGTCATGTGTCGACGAACGGTAAGCCAGCAAGAACAGTGGTACCTTGAGGTCCCAGTCTAGCTGATGGCTGGCCACGACCTTCCTCAGGTGCTCCTCTAGGGTCTTGATGTATTTCTCGACCATGTCGTCCGACTGTGGATGTAGGGGTGTTGTGCAGGTCTTGTTCACCCCAAGTCTTTCCAATGCCTCCTTCATTAGGTGCGACTCAAAATTGGTGCCCTGGTCGCTGTGGAGCTCTAACGGGACCCCAAAACGGCAGAACAGCTGTTCCACGAGGCAGTCTGTAATCATCTTCGCCTCTTGGTTCGGGATGGCATACACCTCTGGCCACTTGGTGAAGTAGTCCACAGCTACCATCAGGTACTTGTTGCTTCGATCGGACACTGGGAATGGTGTGTCAGCGGCGATGCGTTCGAAGGGCGCTCCGACGTTGTACTGCTGCATGCGACCCCGGCTCCTAGTCTGGGGGCCGCGACTCGCCGCGCACACGTGACATTGACGGCACCAGTTCTCAGTGTCTGCTCGGAGCCTCAGCCTCAGCCTCAGACTTCCGTGACCTTACTTCGGGGAAGTACCAATTGCTCTTTCTGGGTCTTCTCATCAGGTGATTCCCATACCCGGAACAGCACGCCCTCTTTGGTCTTCAACGAGTCCCATTGGGCCCAGTACGACTTGTATGTAGCGCTTCTAGGTGCGATGTCCTCCCAGGTTGGTCTCGTCCCTGCCTGCACTTCTCTCAACAGTGGCCCCAAGTCGGCGTCCGCCAGCTGCTCCCTCCTCAGGCCCGCGCTATCCCATCCATCCGCAGGCACTGCCGTGACCACTCTGACAGCTGCGGTACGCTCCTTCTCTTCCACTCTTGCACATTGGCCGCACTCTTCTGGGCAGGGTCTTCGGAACATGGCGTCTGCGTTGCCGTGGCTCTTCCCTCTGTGATGTTCGAAGGTGAAGTCGTACTCCTGCAACCTCTGGACCCAACGGGCTGTCTGGCCCTCCAGGTTTCTAAAGCTAAGTAGCCAGGTTAGGGCAGAGTGGTCTGTCCTCAGGTGGAATGGCTGACCGTACAGGTACTTGTGGAAGTGCTCCAAGGTCTTCACTACCGCCAGTAGCTCTCGTCGGGTGACACAGTAGTTCTTCTCTGCCTTGGACAACGTCTTGCTGTAGTAGGCTATCACCCGCTCGTGGCCGTTCTGGACTTGGGATAGGACGCCTCCAATGCAATGGTCGCTGGCGTCGGTGTCCACAATGAAGGCGTCGCCTGTTTGTGGGAATCCCAAAATAGGAGCACTGCAGAGCGTCCTCTTCAACTGCCGGAAAGCGCCTTCGGCATCCTCGGTCCACACATAAGGTCGATGTTCTTCCGTCAGGCGAGTGAGGGGTTTGGCGATGCTGGAGAAACCCTTTATGAAGCGGCGGTAATAACTGCACAATCCAAGGAAACTGCGCAGTTCTCGCCTATCCTTTGGGCGAGGCCAATCTCTCACGGCCTGTGTCTTCTCCGGATCCGTGGCCACTCCGGTTGGTGAGACTATGTGGCCCAAGTAGTTGACTTCCCTGCGGAAGAGCTGGCACTTCTTGGCGTTCAGCTTCAAGCCGGTTGCCTGCAGTCTCTGTAGCACCTTGGTCAGTTTGTCAAGATGGTCTTCGAATGTCTTGCCGACGATGATGATGTCCAGGTATAACAGGCAGGCGTCATAAGTCAATCCTCTCATTACTGACTCCATGAGGCGTTGGAAGGTAGCTGGTGCGTTGCAGAGACCAAAGGGCATAACTGTGAACTGCCAAAGCCCTTGGCCTGTCGAGAATGCGGTCTTCTCCTTGTCTCTCGGGTCTAGAGCCACCTGCCAGTAACCCGATTTCAGGTCCAGGGTTGAGAACCACTGCGCACCAGCAAGCGTGTCCAGGGTGTCGTCAATCCGGGGTAAGGGGAAGCAGTCCTTCCTGGTGACAGCGTTCAGCTTCCTGTAATCTACGCAGAAGCGTAGCTCGCCATTCTTCTTCTTCTTCACCAGAACTACAGGGGAACACCAAGGACTGTCAGACTCTTCGATCACTCCCTTGGTTCTCATGTCCTCCAGCATGTCTCGTACCGCCGCTTGTTTAGCCAACGGAACGCGTCTAGGTGGTTGCCGAATAGGCCGGGCGTCTCCGGTGTCGATGTGGTGAAGCACTCGGTCCGTGCGGCCGTAATCGCTGATATCCTCTCAGCAGTTGTTGGACCTTCTCTCTCTGTTCAGCGGTCAGGTGGTCGGCCGCCCTCTCCAGTAAGCCTTCCAGCCGGGGCCCCAGGTGTTGCGTCGGCACCGGCTCCTGGGTCTTGTCTATTGGTGTTACGCTGACACGGGCTCGCACGCCCCCAACTCCGTCCCGGCCTGGACGTCGTGATCGGTGTCTGTTGGGTTGAGCAGTCTCACCGGCACCTCCTCTCGGCACGGCAACAATGTCCCGGCTACACAGAGCCCGTGCACATGCGTCTTCCGGTCCAGCAGCATGTTCTTCTTGCGCTGGCCTTCCAGTCGCGCCGTCACTACCATCTCGCTTCTCACGGGGACAACTACGTCTTCCCTGAGAATGACCCTGCAGATTCCAAGGCGTTCTTCGGGGTGCCGGAGCATTACTTCCTCTCCCTTAGGCCGCAGAACCTTCTTGCCGATGTCGACCGTCGCCTCGTGGCTCCTGAGGGCATCCAGTCCCAGTATCACCTCCTCAGCCACCTCCGCGACGAACACCCACAAACGCAAGACACTTCGCCCCAAGGTCAACTGCAGCAGGGCCTCCCTCTCCACAGGCAAGGTGTCACCCGATGCCGTCACTAGTTGGTACGGTCGGCACGGTTTTCTCGACGGCAAGCCCCTGGCTACGTCAGGTCTGATGACAGTCACGGCTGCTCCAGTGTCAACAAGCACGCGGCACGGCTTCCCTCTCACCCAACCGTCCGCGATGAGGCTGTCATCCATCCGTCGGCTGACGGCGCGCAGTGTCACTCGAGGGGATGATGGTGATGGCGCCGACGTGCCCCTCGCCACGCCGGCCATTACTCGTTTTCCGGCTGCTCTTCTAGGTGCCGGCAGTCTCTCATCAGGTGTCCCGGCTGGCCACACCCCCAACACACGCCACCTGGTCTGGTCTGCGGTCTTCATCGTAGCGGACACTCCTTGTCTTCGAGGTCGGGGTAGCCGTCACTTTGGCCGCTTCCATCCTTAATGCGGCCGTTAGTGCCTCGTGGATGGTCTTGTAGTCGCCGAGCATCAGGCGTTGACGTATCTCGGCATCGCGTACCCCGTCGATGAAGGTATAGGCGGCTTCTCGGGATGCGAATTCGGAGGGGAGGTCGACCAAGGCTTTGCTGGCCAGCTGTTCGATTGCCAGGGCGAACTCCTGCAGCGTCTCCACTGGCAGTTGCATCCTAGATTTCAGTTGGCTGCGGCTAAGCGGTGGTTTCCGAACCGGTTCTCCAGGGCCTCCCAGATGTCCTTGGGCGCCGCCGCTGTCTGGACTGCGTTCAGCACCTCTGCGGCTCGTCCCTGGAGGCTGGCTATCAGCTGCGTGGCCTCTTCTTCTGGCGACCATTTGTTGTGCTTGGCCACTGTGTCGAATTGACGGCGGAAGACCTCAAACGTTGACGTGCCATCGTACTTCGGTGGTTTGACGCGCGTCGATGTTGTGTCGCGTGCTGGAGCCTCGGCCTTGTAGTTCTTGAGCTTTTCACTAAGCATCCCTTCCACCATTGCATTTAGCTCCTTGGCGCTACCGTCGACCCTGTCTTCGAGAACGCTAAGCCGTTCCCCGACATTCTCCAGGGCGTCAACGCGTTGGCCGAGGTCCTCCATCTTTCCACCGAGCTCTTCCACCTTTCCACCGAGCTCTTTCACATCCTTCCTTACGCCAGCCAGTTGCTCGTCAATTTTCGCCGATAGCTCCGTCTTCATCTCTTTCAGCTCGGCAGCGAGGTTGTCGTTTGCCGTCTACATCTCTGCTTTCAGCTCTTGTAAAAAGCTCACCAATGTAGCCTCCATCGTCATATCCCACTCCTGACACCAGTGTGACTTTGGTGGATGTAAAGTAAGAAGACAGATGTAGTCGAGATAAAGAAACACTTTTATTTCCGTAAACAGTAACTTTGTACACTTGTTGCAACAGCAAGAAAGTCTTTACCGATTCACCAACAGCACGGCTCCGAATTAGTAACACAAAAACTGTCCCTTCTCACACTTTACTGCTATTTATATCTCCCAGGCACTATTCTGGAAACTTCAGGAAAGTTCAGTTATTATTGCGGTGAAATAGAAAGCAGAAAATTCCAGAAGTCTCTATCCCTTTCTCTCTTTCGGCAAGCGCCCCAACAATGCGGCCATTCTCTGTCTCTTCCCTTCGGCTCCTTTGCGGTAGTGCCGACAATAATGCGATGGGCGACAATATTAATAATGATAATATTGTCAATAACTGCAGGATAATTTTGTTTAAAAGAAAATTGCACAATTGGGCTCAGGTTGGGCCCGGGCCATGGCCTGTAGACTATTATCGGGCTCGGGCCGGGCCTGGGCCATGGCCTTTAGACTATTCTCGGGCTCGGGTTTGGTTGATATCGGGCCGGGTCAGGCCAGGTCCAAGAAAGTCGGCCCTTGCAGGCCTCTAACACACACACGTAGCTGTTATTGCATTGTAGCAATAAACAGAATGATAAAACCTTGAAGTTGAGAACATTGTGCTTAGCTAGCTATACGTATATACATTTGTATGCACATAACACAAGCCTGACTCACAAATTAGGTGTATTCGATGTACAGAATGACTTTTGCTACAAAGAAAAAATGAGTGATATTTAAACGTTTTGTTAATAAGTCTTTCTTTAATTAAGGAAATTGAAGCTATTAACAGTGAAGCAACAAGATTCTAAAGTAAGAACAAATTAGAAACCAAAAACTTCACTTATCTTCGTAATATTGCAAGTTCTTTGGTGCAAAGCTGACAATGTTACGAGTTGACTCCAACTCATTCTCAAAGCTATACAAACACTTTATGTGTGTGTGTGTGTGTGTGCGCGTGCATGTGTGTGCACGTGCATGTGCATGCGGGTGCATGGGTGCGTGCATGTGTGTTTTTTTTAAATGCATGCCCCATTCCTTAGGAATAATACATGCTTGCATTTATTTATTTACATACAATTACATTTTATATACATGTACATATTGTTGGTGATACTCTATTTGAACATTTACACTTTTATTTACCTCTAATTTTTTATCTACCTTAGTCTAATTGAATACTTCTCTATTATGTGTATATTTACAGTTTTTTATTTGATGTTTGTTGTTTAATGCTATTTTATTTTGTTTGTTAGTTTGACTTTATTTCTTTAACCTAATACTATTTTACAAATCATAAATCTAGTTCTGATCATATAGTAAAAGGCAAATATAATTATACTCGTAACAGCAGTAGAGTATTGAAATGTGTTTGGACAATGATACTGGTTGTAATCTTGGTAAGGAGTAGAAATTATATATATATTCAGGCTTAAGTCATTCTATTTCTGTGAGTTTTATAGAATTAATGAAGTTAACGAAAGGTTGTATGAAATTGTTTCCAAGTTCTTCTTTGTTTATGGGCCAAACAGCACCTTTACTTTGTATTTCCCTAATCATGGCGTTTCTCTGGTTGTTTACTATTTTGCATCGAAATATAATGTGGTTTACTGTTTGGTCTCTTCTTCACATTTGCACATTGGGTTATCTAAAAATCGATATGATCTTAGCTTTCCATGTCCTGTTATCATTGCTGTGAACTCTGGAGATATTGGTAACCGTTGCTTCAATCTTCTTCTCACGGATGGAAAATATTCTTTGGTTGCTGCTCCTTTCCTTGATGCTGTCCATTGTTGTTGTCATTCTTCGAGTCCAGTTTCTTTCTCTCTAGTTACTATAGCTTCTTTTGATACTTTGTCATATATTATTTCGGTGTCTTCCGCGGCAGCTTCTTTAGCTAGTCTGTCCACAAGTTCATTTCCGTGTATTCCCGCATGTCCTTTCACCCAGCCGAAATGTAGTGTCCACTTTGATTTTGAAAGTTCAAGGATTTTGGTTTTGATTGCTTCTATCAGCTGGTTATGTTTCATGTTGTTCCTGAGCAGATCTAGAGTTATCTTACTGTCTGTGAATAATGCAGCTCATTTTTCATTGCATTCTCCATATCCAAGCTCATCTAGTTTTTTGAGTGTTTTTAATATTGCCAGTTGTTCAGCCTGGTTATTCGTGCATCGCGGATGCAACTTGAACTTTAATTTATATGCCAGAGTGCCATGGATGAAGATGATCCCTGCTGCCCCAACTTTATCTCCAGTTTGGCTACCATCGGTGTACATTTCAACTGCATATTCATTGTTGTTATCTACCACATCTATTAGGGGTATTTCTGCAGGGTGTCTCCAATACCTGACTTCCAGCGGTGCATCATATTCTTGATTGTTGACTTTTGTTGCCAGGTAGGTTCTTACATATTGTTCTATGGTTATTTGTAGGGGTGGAACGCCTGCTACTACGCATGATGCCTCGTATGAGATAGTACGGTAGGCTTTAGCAATTTTTATATTAATCAATCTTTGTATCCTTTTATATTTTGTTAGATTTTTTATTTTTCTTATAGCGTCTATCCACACTGGTGAGCCGTATGTCATTATTGGGACTATAGCTCCTTCGTATATTGTTTTTAGTGCTTTGTGTCCTAATCCCCATTGTAGTTTAGTTTTCAGTGATAACATGTTGATGAGTGTGATTGATTTCCCTGCAGTGTGGTCTATGTGTGCATTGAAGTTAAACTTACTGTCAAACCATATGCCCAGGTATTTCATTTCTTCAGTTTGGTTAAGCTTCTTGTTGTTTAAGTAGATATTGACATCCCAATTGTCTGTTCGCTTCCTTGATATGACTAGAGTCTTCGGCTTCTTTTCGTTGAATTCTATTTTGTTGTCAGTGGCTCAGTTCTGAATTTTTATTAAATCCTGATTCGCTGTTTTCTGCTTCAACTTTGCTTGAGCCTCTTGTTCATATGACAAGGTCGTCTGCGAATGCCATGACTTTAGTTTTCCTATTGAAATCAGTATTTAATAGGGAATTATACATTATGTTCCAAAAGCTGGGCCACAGCAGGATCCTTGTAGACAGCCCTTCTGAACTTCTTTTTCCATTGTGTAATTGTTTATTGTGATTTTTGCTTTCCTATGGTTGAACAAATCTGATGCTAAGTTGTAGATATTTCTCGGACATTTCCATTCTTTTACGTTCTTTGTGTGTGTGCGTGCGTGTGTGTGTGTGTTGTTTAGTGTTATTAATTGACTCACCTTTTAAATTAAATTGATTATAACAACACTGTTTTTGAACTTCTATGAAAGGAAGATAGTTCCTCAGATACTTACATTACAAGACTCACGGTGGTTTTATTTATAATCAGAACTTGCCTTATAGTCAAGTACTTAATGAATTCAAAATAGTCTCACTTTCTGATCGTAGAGTAATAGCTGAACAATTATTTCTGTATAAACTCATAAATGACCTGGTATCCACTGAAGAACTGCTTGACAGAATATATTGTAATGTTAATACTAGTAATTTTAGAAATCGTCAGCTGTTTCAATTTAGGACTCCGAAAACATTATCCCATAAAAATTCTCATGTTCTTAGGTTGTGTGCGAATTATAATAAACTTTCAACTAAACAGAGCTGGATTTTAGCTTACTTTACAAGCAGTTTAAAAAACAATTAACAATGGGAATCATTTGCATGTGATTTTTAGTTGTATTGCTTATTGTTATCTGCAGAATCAGTAGAACATTTGCAATTCTAGTCTTATATAGCACTTTAATAGATGTTTCATTTGTAGTCTTAGTTTCTTAATACTTAATTGTATTCTCTTTCTATTATGTTCAAATTTGTTTAATTATTGTTTACTCTGTTGTATCACTTATTCACTTGATTACTATATAGTTTGCAATGTCTTGTCTTCAATAATAGCTTAATATATAGTTTATTTTTAGTTTCTTTGATTCTTTCTTGTATTCTTGTTTTGCATTTAGTCAAGCTCGTGTAAATAAATTACATGTTCTTGTTGTTAGCTAATGCTGGATTTCTGAGAATGAAGTCATTAATCCTCTTACTATACAATATTTTTCACTAATGGATGGGGCACTAGAAGTGGCCGGACATATTTGAAGGTGGTCTCGGTCCATTTCCTCTTGCAGATCACATAGAGGACAGATGAGATCTTTTGAATGATAAAGGGGCTCACCAATATAAATTTTTCCTTCCTCATTTCTAGCTCTTACTACGTAGTAAGGACCACAAGACTTGGCTACTTCCTTTACACTTGCACTGTTTTTGTTTGGTGTTGAGTTAATCCTCCACCATCGCATGCTCACATCCTGGGTGCCACCCTGGCTTAGATGAGAGTCCTGGCCTGGACCTTGCTCACCCTAGGGTCTCACCTCCCAGTGTATAGACAGAGGGACCTAATCGACTTCAGGAGTGCATCAGCTCATGCAATGGACTGACCTTTATCAGCGGATACGAACACAGATCCTACATGATAACCAGGGGCTGGGTATTACACAGTTACCCAGTCACCCCTTGCATCTAACCATCCACCTACAACTTGCGTGACTGTGTTCAGGGAGGTATCGGGTGGGAGGACAAATACGAAAGTGGACCAAAGTTGATTGGGCGTTTAGCATATGCCCTCTAAACCCTTAAAGGAACGGAATCTAGAGTATGGCTCGGCACCCCAGGTGTGCCAAACCCGTACCTACCGAAGTAGGCCCCCGGGAGAATCGGGGTCAGAAGAGAACAAGAGATGACCAAGGTAAGGGCATAAGGTCAGATAGAAAAGCTACAGTGAGGAGCAGAACATCAGTAAGTGGAAGTAATGTTCTGCTCAGCTTGGGTACCTTGTGGTCGCCATCCACATATCCCATCCACTGGGACCCCTTCTTTTTAATTGGACAGAATTGGGATGTATTCTTCACCACTCTGTCCTCTATGTGATCTGCAAGAGGAAATGGATCGAGACCACCTTCAAATATGCCCGGCCACTTCTAGTGCCCTTCCCATCCATCGGTGAAAAGTATTGGAGAGCAAGAGGATTAATGACTTCATTGTCAGAAATCCAGCATTAGCTAACAACATAAATATTGCTTTATGTGGAAAACAAGGCACAAGATACCATATGGAAGTGTGTGAACAAATCCCAGTTGTGGCATTGACTTTTTAAGTGCCAGTTCTACCTCTCAAACTTTGCCCACACATGGCTTGTGTGTTTAAAAACACCAACAGTAAGTTTGTTGGCATAAATAAATAATTACCATCTGAAGGTTATTTAATCCTGGGATATAAAGTACTTACAATAGTAAGTCACCATTGGGGTAATTTGTCTCTGATGTGAGACTGCCTTTGTGGTTTACCAGGAGAAATACAAACTGGTTTGAGAATTTAATGCCATTCTGGCAGTTTGTCACAATAGCTCAATGGTTAGAGCAGCTGCGTGGTAAGCGGAAGGTCTGTGGTTCAAATCCCAGTTGTGGCATTGAATTTTTAAGTTCCAGTTCTACCTCTTATGAATATATTATATTACATATAGCAAAAGCGGAAACTCGCCAATGAACAAAATATTTTTTTAAACCAGCTGTGTGAAGACTATTTTGAACAAACTTATTTTATAGCTCAGTAAGAAACATAAACACGCAGTGTTGATTAAAAATTGTGGACATTGTATCGCAAAGAGAATTTGCCATAAAATGCATACATTTTTGGTTTAAAACACGTAATCCAGGAATGACTTAACATATACGCACCAAGCTTTGAAGCCCACTTCTTTATACAGATTCAGCAGCACATCTTTCTGAAAGTTATCCAGATTCTAAACCCGTTTTCCGTGGGATTTAAACAAGGGCCGCCCGGATTCAGAAGTGGTTATTTTACCTTGTTACACTATACGCGACGTTGAATGTTCACTTACATTGCATGCTTTAGCTGTTAGCACCCAGCTCTGTTTGAATGCAATGTTCGCACACACTCCTTCTGAGGACAATTCTTTTAAAAAAGTGTTAACACTGAAAATAATAGCCCACGCATCTGAATGCAATACTTTTCCTTTCGATTTACTCATCTGTAAGCCACTCGTACCAGGTTTTGATAATGTCATGCCTCTTAGCAACAAAACGAGTTACAGTAATTGTAAGATACTTGTAACACTGTACATATACGTCAGACTTGGAACATGCATAAGAATAAACTAACTTCCTTTTCCTTTCCTGCAGACATCTCAATCCTTGAGAAGAAAGATATTTGAGACGATAAATAAACAATCATGATGCAAGTGTCGTTTGCTATCGCTGAGCGCAGCGTTTGTTCAATCACTCATATCTTGGGCTACAGGCCACCTAAAATATTGCTTCTTGGACAGTCAGCTTCAACATTTCTAACTCTTTGCAATGGAATTCTTTGTAATAATGAGCTGTTGCTGGATTTGATGAGCGCAAAGAACAAACTGAAAAGCAAATATTGTGCTAGACAACGTGTTACTGAGCTGGGCAACGTCGCCTCTCTAGGATAGGCTACTTGCTCTCACACATCTTCTTCTAGCTCTGCCTCATGTGCCTTCTTATTCCGTATGGCTTATAGTGGACGTATGTAGTGTAATGACTAATGCATATGCAGGCAATCAATTATCAATAACTACATAACTCTACAAAAGGTAAACAATATTATTTTGTAGCCATTAAATATCACAGTATACACAAGTTTAATTTTTTTTAAAGAAATGACCATGATTTATCCAATTATCCAGATATCTGATTATCCGATATAAAGTTCGGTCCCATTATTCCAGATAATTGGACTGCTACTTTATCTTTAAAACTAGGAAAGGAAACTGACCGTTGTTTTCAATTTCCAACATAAACTTTATACCTTTATCTTTTAAAGTTAAGTTTAAAAGCATCATTTATGTTTGTGCCAATTGATACTACTAAGAAATTTGTTTTACTTCCGCTAGATGGCAACTCAATTGCAAACAAACCATCACCTATACTCTGTTCATCTAGAGATTAGAGGAGACGTAAACAAAGCCACGTGCGTTTTGACCACAGTGCACCCTCTTGACGCTTTCGCCATGTAAATAGTCCCTTGAAGAAATACTGTTACTAAGGTCTAAAATGTCACTTAATGTTTGCTAAAGCATGAACTAAGTGTACTAAGCATAGCTAAAGTGTAAGAATACGCACTTACGTGAATCTGTAACCAGCCTAATCCATTCTGCGCGCGCATTCAGTATGAAAGTAACATGGCGGAACAAGTGAGTGCTGTAAAACATAAGCGAGGCAAAGCGTTGCGAAGTGGTGAAAAAACAATAATATTGAACGTGTTTAACAAGTTCTGCGAGAAATATCCCGAACTTGCTATCGAAGACGTGATAAAATTAAGATTCGAGTTTACCGGTGTGTCAGTTGCAAGTATTTACAGCACACGCAAAGAGAAATCATCAGTTGGTGAAGATCCCAGCCAAAAGCTTCCACGTGCCAGATAAATGGTGGATGTAATTTGCGACGAATTTGTGAGTGTGAGATCTGCAATCCGTCGAAAAGTTCGTCAGTCAATGAATCCCCACCTTAAACAAAGTGCTGTTGGCAGTTAACTCTGAACCCAATCTTCCAGATTTAAAACTAACCTCCCTCCACAAGCTGCTTCTGGAGATTGGTTTCGAGATTGTGAGCAGAAAATGAAAAAGTGTTATTGTGGACAGAGCTGACGTAAGTAGAAGTTAATTTTCATGTGCTACATGTTATTTGAATCAAGTAAATATATCCTTTTAGTAGTGTAAAATGCATATTATAACTACACGTAGCGGTAGGTAACTGTGTTGCATCATTGTGAAAGCACGTGGCTGCGGAGTGATACAAACTGGTGCTTTGTTTATATCTCCTCTAATCTCTTGATGAACAGAGTATAGCATTCGTAACCATAACAACATAAAGAGAGTGAACGAAGCTGAGGATGCACTTGAATGAATTGCAAAACTTGTCCAATGAAATGTCTATTTAAACAACAAGATAAGTGAAGTTTGTTACAAACTGTTATTCCATTAGATGCAAGTGCATGCTCTTACCAGCGTGGGCCATGAAGAGATCTTTAAGAAAGCCAAGCTCCTTCGTCAGCAATCGAATCTTTTCTTCCAGCATTTCATTTTCTGTCTTCAGTTTGTTCACCCTCTCCAATGTCTGCTGCGTTCTCAGCTTGCTTTTCACCCTGCTTCGTTTCACTGCCTGCAAATTTAACGCATTTATAAGCTGCTGTTTAACACGAGGTAGGTTCATAAACCTGGGAATATCCATACTCGGCACATTGTTACATTGCAACATGCTGAAGGGAAGACAAAAATTTGAAACATCCAAAAACCATTTATAAGGAGAATATGGGGAAACAAGAGAAGGTACATTAAGCAATGAACAAGAATTATCTGCTTCAATCACAATCTTCTCCGTAATTAAAATAACCACTGTAGCAAATTTTGATTTGAATGACTGAAATTGATTGTTATGATAAACACAGATTTAGTTCAGAAAACACTTGCATCTATTTAACTAATTTCAAATGAATCTGAGGTAATGTAGTTTGTACTACTAAACTTGGAACTATATTTGTATGTCAGAAAGAGCCAAAGTGAAGATGAGGGGGAGTGGCAATCTTTTGCTTCCACTAAAAATATTACTTTTAAAGCCAACAAATTGAATTTCCTCAGCTTGTTGAATTTCTCCTTCCCCGACATTTGTATTCTTATTTGGTACATGAAGTTTTCTTCCAATCGGCACAATTGTTCTTTTGGAATCAGTATTCTTGTTCCTGGCGTCTGGCATAATTCTGCTTCTGTCAGTAGTATAGGATATGTATTTAATAAGTCCATGTTTTATGACATCAAGTAAAACACTTGCTGTTTAATAAAGCTAGCTTACTTTCCACATTATGGCCTGAAAGGGTTGGCATATTCTAAAGTATGCCACTTTAATCCAAATTTCAGAGGTAAGATATGCAATAAAATAGCATTTTACATAATATTAAAAGCCCCTTTTCAGACAGATAAGGCAAACAGACGTTTAATAAACAAAAGTTACATTTTATGTAGCGAACGTTAATATAGTTATTACAAAAAAGTGAAACAGACAAGATGTGATTTAGGAATTTTTATATGAAATTATGTTCACAACCATAGTGCTAAACCTGATTTGTATAATTACAAACACCATGCTTATTTTGCTAAAATGTTACACTGTGAGAACATTTGAAAATTTGGAATTTATATTAAACTAGCAGACCTGACAGATGTTCTGTTCAAACATTTTATATACAAAAATTATAAAATGTTGTAAATAAACTGTCAATTGTTTCAAATATTTTCATGAAAAAATATGTGGAAAAAGTATTTTTAGAATACCTGATGCCACCACACGGACAGTTATCACAACTCAACCTATCAATTGCATGCGAGTTTATCGGTAGATCTTGAATGCCCCACAATGCACAAACACAAACTACGTCCATTAGACCAATGCAAACAAAAGGATGTGAGCTGTAGTCAATTGTGCAATCGTATAGAAATGCTGCTCAATTCAAATCAACACTTGAAGCATTTCATCTTGCATTTGAAGACTACCTTGTTGTTGATCGGTGCGATTAGCTCTACAATTTCTTGTTTCTAATCTAGCCGTTTCATGTGCTGCCTGTCTTTGCTTTTGTGTTTATGGGGCCCACTTTGTGCCACACCAACACGGTGCTCTTCTCGTGCAATTTGTTGTTCTTCATCAGTTAATTGTTCAGTAGCCTGATTGCATTGCAGCTCCGTTGGGAAAGATTAGATCTTCTTGGTCGCTGCATTATTAATAATAATACTCATACAAAAAATTTTCAAAACAAATCACAGACATTAATTAAATACATTACACTTTTGCAATGTAAATATTTATATAATATACTGACTCTAACTGGATTGACAGAATAATCTGTAATGACAGTGAGACCAATCGATTTGACAACTGTTTTTTTTTAATTAAGTCATTTCCTTATTTGTCATTTGTTCTATATTTAAGTAGCTTGATACATTTTCCTTAGTTTACACAAAATAAATTTCTGAATGCACGCATAAATATGTGACAACCAATATGTAATTATGTCAATCCTTTTTCATTACTGACACTATTCTACATTTTTAAAATTTAAAATACGCCTTTATCCAAATATTGTGGATATATCTTGTCGATTTGAAACCTTTATTTAAATACATACTTTAATTTGAGTGAAGAGTTTACCGTATCGATAGGATGAACATTAAATGTTTGACAGTTACGAAACTCATGAACATTTTGTATGGGAAAATGTTTTTTATTTTTTTTGTCAATTTTCTAATGTTTTTAATGTTTACTCTGCATTTGGGATGGAGACAAATACAACAAATCAAAAACCATGAAAATCGGTCCAGCCGTTCTCGAGTTATAAGTGTTTGAACAAACCCAACTTTTTAGTTTAAAAAGTGTGTCAATTAATAACACTAAACAACACTTACATTTATAATTTTCCGGAACGCATTTCGGAGGTTAACTTTCCTCCATTATCAACCGGACAATAACTGGGTTTCCATGGTGCGGATGGCGATGTTTCTTCTGGTAACAGTTCAAGGAACTTGCTGAAAATATCTTTCTGGGGAATGTCAAAATTAAATACTCGCTTTCTATTTTTTAAAATGAGGATTTGTTCCCATGTGGACAGCTCTTATTTTCTGTTACCAGAAGAAACATCAGAAGAAGCATCGCCAACTGCACCATGGAAACCCAGTTATTGTCCGGTTGATAATGGAGGAAAGTTAATCTCCGAAATGCATACCGGAAAATTATAAATGTAAATGTTGTTTAGTGTTATTAATTGACTCACCTTTTAAATTAAGTTGATTATAACAACACTGTTTTCAAACTTTTAAGAAAGGAAGATAATAAAAACCCAACTTTGTTTTATATATTAAGATATGCCATATTACTCGGTTGCTTTTACCATTAATTTTTGCCCAAAAGTTCTCCCTGGTGTGATTTTTGTAATTGTCACATTTGAGGTTATAAAGACCTGGATTTCGCCCCTAAAGTTGATTAAGAAACACAAAGTGTATAATACACATTGCTCTCCGACAATTATTAAATCTTCCCTTAAATAAATTTAACAAGACAGTAATTCTTTCAGATTCTAAAGCTGCAATTCAGGGAATATGTTCAAATACTACGAAGAAGTCAACAAAAATTAGAGAATGCTACAAAATGTTAACACAACTCCTAAAAGTTAATAAGACTGTTCATCTCCAATGGATTCCAGCACACTGTGGAGTCATGGGGAACGAAGCTGCAGACTCACTTGCAAAGAAAGGCACAACAATAAAACAAACATCTAAATTCAATTTCTCATATTCCTCAATAAAACGCTTGATCATTAAAAAATTTTCTCGTTCATACCTACAAGAAATAGAAACAAATGCCAAAGATAAAAAATGGATTACACTACTTTCCAACCCAGATATAATCCCCCAGAGACCAAGGAAAACAGCTGTTGCAGCCTTCCGACTACTGACAAATCACGACTGCTTAGCAAGTCATCTCTACAGAATAGGTATCTGAGCCTCACCAATATGTGTCCTGTGTAACGATCCAGCAGAAATGAACGAAGACCACTTGAAGATCTGTGAAGCATTAAGATCAGAAGAAACTACAGCTCAAAAGTATTGGAAAGCACGAATGCTAATGGCTTCATTGCCAGATGCAAGGCACTAGAAAACAACAACAACAACAACACAAAGTGTATAAAAATATGCTGTTTTCTGCACTAGTAAATGACATTTTGTTTCAATCACACGCCAACGCTTGGCAACTATACTGGTACTTGGACCAGTCGTGTTGAAAACTCTTCTGCACATGCTCCAGACCTCACACCACACCATCGTGCCAATGCCACGCTTTTTGGGAATCACACCTTAATGTAGAGAACACATTTTGATTACAGAACTAACAAACTCATTGAAACTACACATATTGAAGTGAAATACACATGTTCTATATTAATTATTGTTATTAACTTATGAGCAAAAAGCATAAATTACTGTAGAATGTCCACTAACAATAACAAAACAAACTCTACTACCTGCCTACTGCCAGTGTTGCATGTTACTGGCTAAGCCCACAGGTCACAAGAATACATTGTCGTTATGTTGTGCGTGATAATCCCAACGTTGTCACTTCCTCACATTGCTACGCTACATTACCTTCTAGCTGCTCATCCTATAGCTCAATGTATGTAATTATTTCTTTTGTTTTTTGGATAATCCGAACACACTACACCCCCAATTAATTCAGATTAATGGGGTTCTACTGTACTACACTTCATCTATGATACTATGCTCCTGCAAAACCACATATGGATAAATTACTTATATATCAAAAGAAATGCATTAGAATCACATTTACTCTATACATAAGCAATAGAATTTTACACAAAGCCTTCCTCAGTTAACTATGGCAGAGGTGAAGACTTGCATAGTAATGTTGAGTTAGTAGCGATCATTGTGTTCCAGTTATGACGTTTCAGCTTCACTTTCCCATCACCAGTCTTCTGCGGCAACTGCTACACTCCTCTACTTATAAAAAGCACCCCTCGGCTATACTTTGCACCTTAGAGCCCTCAGTACCTACATTTTGTGATATATTAATGATTAATTATGTATATACCTTGTGCAACAAAGGAATGAGCCATATGCGCATCATATAGCAATTCTGAGACCATTCTCGATATGCAAGTTTAATCTTAAGTGTCACATTCTGTACGTATGTGTGTGCCAATGGCAATCCTGCCATTAAACAACAGTTGCATTCATTCACGTACCACACTCTGGACAAACCAAGAAATCTCATCTCTCAAACACAGGACCTCTCTACCAACTAAGCCTGCTTTTTGTGAAATGCCTTAAGGAAATAATGTTCCCTCATTCCTTCAAGCATCACCAATAATAGAACTACACCAGGTTATCACAGGAACTTTGTATTTATCAACATTTGAACTTGTCAAACAGTCCTCATATCCGAAACGTATTTCCCTCTAGTGGGCCCCGTTACTGACAGACCACACAATACCTGATTATTGCGATCCCTCTTGCGTCGATAATCGTCTCCGGAGACGTCACTGTTGCCACCAGAGGCATCTTCACTCTGTCTCCTGGAGCTTCTGCCCCCCTTCTTCTGGCCGCTCCCGTTATTCTCTTTGTTTCTAGGTGCCATGTCGTAATCTCCCGATTGACTAGCCCCAACACTCACAACTGTAAACAATCTGTTGAACAAAACAAACCCACAAATGTGTATTAGAAAATGCTTGTCAAAATGATCACTTAGGCTTCATGTTTCACATGTCATCTTAGTGTCGTTGTGTTGAAGCGAACGCCTCTCATTAATTCTCAGACCTTGACAAAGTGTACCATTAAATTGTTAATGTGTCTAGATGTCATTGAATAAAACAATTATGCATAACTGCTTATAATTATCTTTAACGCTAAATTAGCAAATAGTTAATAGCGTACCTGTTGTTTCTGAGTCTTTCATTATCTTACGTGCAAAGTAAATGCGCTGAAAATAAAGCTCTCTTTGATAAACTTATTGGTTTCATGCTATGCTCCATTCACACACTTGCCTATTTCGCCATGATGTTTTCATCGCTTTCGGTAGATGACGAAATCTTGCCAAAATGGCCTTGAGGCGGTCTGGTATTATTAAATATTTGGTGCTTCGGTGAGGTGTGGGTACGATGTGAGTTCCTTTCCTATCTAACTGACGTCATTTCGGGAACCAAGGGTTTAAAATCCGTAGGTATCCTCTGTAAATGAATAATCGAGAATTACCTGTCATCTACAGCATCAAGTGAGAAACATTTTTGACGTATAACACTATATTCCTGAATGAATATCTTGAGAAAGGAGCATGCTATTCTAACAGGAGAGATACAGCCTAAAGTTTGTGAATGTTAACGTTAAATTTGGGCTTCTTTGGAAATCGAAACTTGACATTAGAGCTAGGTTATGTTTGTTCAATCACTACAGAAGACGATTTCTTCAGGAAGAAAACACGCGAGCATAAAATAACGAGAACATTACAGTAGAAGCAGGTTACCTAGCAGTAAATGGGTATTTAAATATTTAAGAACAGATCAGCGAACAAGAATGGACAAAACACCAAAGACTTCAGCACAGCCTTCCCTAAGTAAATATTTTTCAGACAGATCCTCGTCCTCAGGAGCAAGCTTTTTTGACCAAATAGCGTCGGGAAATGGTCCTGCAATGATGGCAAGTGTACGGGAAAGTGCTTCTTCCCAAGATCTATTTAGAGCTGCTTCAGCCCCAGTTTCCACTTCAGTTACTGCAGCTGAACAACCAAGTGCCCCAGAAATATCCACAACAATGCAAATGACGGGTCCAAAGCTACAAGACAGAATGATGGCAACTCAAATGAAAAGCCCAATAAAAGAAGAACCAGTCGTATGTAGAATATTTTCATCTCAGGAAGGTACAAAAGACAATGCAAGCATGATCTCCGGAAAGGCATTCTTTGATATGCTTGGTTCTGGATCCACTCTTACTTCACCAGCAACTCCATCTATGTTGACAATCGCTAGTGGTACCAGCAGCTTGGTGACAACTCCAGACTTCACCACCACTACCGATGGCTCATTTCTCACACCTTCGTCACTAACCACTCCAACACCAACAGGTAATGACTGTGAGAGATCACATAATGAGCAATGCACGTTGCCTTTGGATTACAGTTTGTTTTTATTTACAAATAAAGTACGAGCTTTATGTGACAGTTCAGTAGAGCCCAAATTACCTATATGTAATTACATGGGTGAAACTTCTAACCCGTGTTCGAATTAGACTTTCTGACGAGGAGGGGGAAAACAAGTTTGTGTTATAATAGTAATGGTGCCAGTAGTATTAGCATTGGTGTGTTATATACATACAACATAGTGGTAGTAGCAGTAGTGCTGTAGTTTTTATCTGAGAAGCTGTAATATTAGTATTGAAGTTGAAGCCAGAGATTTGAACTGGAATACATCAGTCATTACTGTCTGTAACTTTTTGTTTTCTTGTCACAAATTTACCCATGCTGATCAACAATAGAATGGTGAGTTGCAAGAAACTGAAGTTAATACTGCAAACTGCAGTCGTCATTGCTGGAATTGTGACCCTGATGTTAACGCTTACTTGTGATATGATACTTTTGCTTACTCACAGCTTGCACTCCTGCCGTGTACAGTCTGCAGAAAGTGTTCCGTGTCTTCTTGTATTTTCAAAGACCAGTAACAGTAAAAGAAAAAATACTTCCCTGGCAGGGAAAGTATTGAAATGCCCCATCCCCCTCATTAATTCGAACCCTGCTTCTGACTGTGGGTCCTAACTGAGTAAGAAATAGGACGCAAATAAAACTTATCAGAACAAATCAAGAGTTGCCCTTAAAGTTGATGTGACCACTTTGAGGGGATTGTATCATAGGGAATTAACTTAACAGTTCTTGTGGCTACTCTTTGTTGTGCAGTTGCTTTACTCCTCTACTCGTTTGTCAGGTCCCATTGCGAGAACAGCTCGGCCACATTGAAACCAATACCACCAATAATACACTTTTTTCTCCTCTATCTTGTGGCATGTAAGAAACAATGAACATTAATAAATCACCACCATTTTTATGGAGTAAACCATTACTCCATAAAAAACCTGCTGCTTTCAAACATCAAAGATGCTATTCCACCTAACAAAAAATCCAGCATATACCAAATTGAATGCAGTATACATAGGAAAAACCAAAAGAAATTTAGAAATTAGATCCAAGGAACACGTTAGGAACATTAAGAGTAAACAATTAGAAAAATCAGTGGTTGCATTTCACTTTTGGACAAAAAATCATGACATAAAGCTAGAACCGAAACTTCTCAAACACATAACCGGAAAACAAGAACTGTCCACATGGGAACAAACCTTTATTTTAAAAAATAGAAACCAGAGTATTTAATTTCGACATTCCTCAGAAAGATATTTTCAGCAAGTTCCTTGAACTGTTACCAGAAGAAGCATTGCCATCCGCATCATGAAACACCATGGAAACCCAGTTATTGTCCGGTTGATAATGGAGGAAAGTTAACCTTTGAAACGCGTTCCGGAAAATTATATTGTAAGTGTTGTTTAGTGTTATTAATTGACTCACCTTTTAAATTAGAGTATTTGCTCCAAACCAAATGTTCAGTTGTTCAAATTCTTTAGTGACTGGATCCCCTAATTACAGATGTGAGTTTTCAGATACAGTAGAACCCTGCAAATCTAACTCTGGTTAATCCGAACACAAAATCCATAATTTAAAAATACAATGAAAAGCTTATATTTGTAGTATGAGAAAGCATTTTTATTATAGAACTCATCATTGAAAGTACACAGCGATGTTCCAATGTTTTTTCACTAGTTGTGTTGCCGAAGTTGTCAATTCCCCCCCCCAATTTTTTTCTCCTTAACTGATATTGGCTTTCCCAACAACAAATTAAATAGCCAATTTCATAGAACTTTCCCCCTTGTCAAATTGCTTAAGCACTTCCCGTTTCTTTCTTAACGTACAGCAACTATGTTTTTGTTTGGTTGACATCGTAGTGAATGGTTTAGCATAAGCAAACAGTTTTTCTGTGTTAGTTTATGAGCAAAAAGCACAAATTGTTGTAGAATGAGCACTGACAAACAGTGAAACAAGCTGAACTATCTAAATACTGCAAGTTGCACGCTATTGGCTATATCCACAGGTCATGTGCACATTGCTGTACTATGTTATGTTCTTGCTGCTAATCCTATAGCTGAATTTATATACTATCTTTTTTTCGTTTTTCTGATAATCCAAACATTACTGAATCCGACTAGACCCACCCCCAATCAATTTGGATTAGCAGGTTGTACTGTGTAAGTACACTGTTATCACCTGTAAAGAGCACAGATATTGACTCTTTGCTAACATTATATAGCAAGTTATTTATAAATATGAAACACAGCATAGGAGCTCGTGGGCTAACTTTACCAGTGACTGCTAGTTCATTCATAACCATTTATCTGCATTGTATTTAAACCAGTTTATACTGATCCTACTGAAACCATAACATTTTAACATTTGTAATGAGAGGTTGTGAATGAATGAATGAATGATTTACTGAGTACCAAGTCTTTGCACACTTTGGACTACCCCTAAGCTGGGTCCTGGCCTCTTTGCTGTTAGGGTAGGCCTTTTACATGCACGTTACACATGTTTACCTTTTCACTGATCTTACCCTGCTTCCACACTTTCATGTTTATTTCTGTTTTATTCCATCCCCCAACACAATTCACTTTCCCTCTTTCTCAATGTTTCTTATCAGCTCCACTCTTATAACTTTACATTGTATACTTCACTCATCTTCATTATTCCAATTTCACTACTTTACTATAACCTCACTTTCACCATGTAGAAACCCTCTACTACCTCATTTATGGATTACCCAACCATTTTTTACTTTCTACTGGTAAGTAGAAGGAAGTATTCTATGTCGAGATTTCACCAGAAATATGTTTTGAGACCCCCTGAATCCAAAAAAAAAGCAATTTTAGAAAAAGGTGTGTGTGTGTGTGTGTGTATGTTGTGCACGTCCATCCATCTGTGGACAGTATAACTCAAAAACGAAAAGTCGGTTAAAAACCAAAGTTGGTATTTAAGTTTAATGTCTTTCAAGGATGCGACGCAAAGATTTTGAAGAAAATAGCCCCAACCTAAATTACTCTCTACATGGAAAATTTTTCGATCATTTTGATTTTCTTGAAAATGGCTCTAATGATTTTGATTAAAATGTCATATGTTTAAGATATTTGTATGACAAGTGAAATGCATATTTTGAATTTTCTGTCTATAGCCTATGTAGTTCTGTTTACTCTGGATGACTTTTGACTAACTCGTAAACCATAAGAGATAGACCTTGGACTTGAAAATTTACCCATGTATCTGTTTATTTACTTCAACACTATTGTAGTTTTTTGGAATAAGCAAAATTCATGAAGTGAAAACCTGTCATCATCCATGTGTGACAGCATGCCACTTATTTTATGTGGGCTCTTCCCATCCCTTACCACAGGCACATTTGGTTGTCATCTTTGGGACTCAAACTCATGATGTTTGGCTGTGAATAGCTGGCCAGTCCATTTCGTATTGCCTTAATAATCATGGTTTTTTGAATTGCTTACATTAAGGTGCCTATGAAAGGGATATAAAAATTGGTTTTGGAATTAGAGTAAGTGCAGCAACTGATGAGTTACGTACATATCCTCCTCGTTTACTGAAAATGTCTACAACTTAATGCATCCCAAATAAACCTAACAACAGAGTACTGTAGATTAAATAAATACCTACGAACAAGAACCAGTATAAGACTATGCAGCACGTCTGCTGGATATTGTAAACACAGAGGGAGATATTCCTACAAAGAATTCAGTAAAAAATCTACTGTGGCTTATTAAATGAGTACGCAACTAAACTAAAAGTATAAAGATATGAGAATAATACAATAAACCTCAAAGGTTTCTGTGTTAAAGGGAGGAATAACCCACATCCAACTTCATATAAATCAAATCTAATAAAAAATGAGTCACCTGGCTGATAACATGAGTCAGTACAGGAGATTGTGTTGTTGAATGGCTGTTCATGGATAGATCTGATCGCATCATCCATTCTTGGCTGATAACATGAGTCAGTACAGAAGATTGTGTTGTTGAATGGCTGTTCATGGATAGATCTGATCGGATCATCCATTCTTGGCTGATAACATGAGTCAGTACAGAAGATTGTGTTGTTGAATGGCTGTTCATGGATAGATCTGATCGGATCATCCATTCTTGGCTGATAACATGAGTCAGTACAGAAGATTGTGTTGTTGAATGGCTGTTCATGGATAGATCTGATCGGATCATCCATTCTTGGTTGATAACATGAGTCAGTACAGAAGATTGTGTTGTTGAATGGGTGGTTATGAACCAAAGTCTGATAGTGTTAATAGATGGCTGCAGTTGATAGACTTGTCTCAGCAGATTGTTTTCCACAGGTGACACAGTGGACTCTGTTCTGAACGACGAAGCATTCTCTGTGCATCCAAGTGAAGCTGACAGACGGAGAGATGCATGGATTCCTTCAGAGCGTACAAGAACGGCTCTGATCACTGCTGCCACCTCACCGCCAGGTACTTACTTCCCGGACAGGGATCTGTTGACAATGCCAGGAGTGGTGTTGGAGGAAGAAATGGTAGGTAAGGTTTTAATTAGACAGACAGAGAGACATTATTGCTTTGATGAAAGAGTTACTCCTTTGACATTGTTTTGTTTCACTCAGGTTGATACTGTACATGAAGTGGTGAGCCACTACCTTGGAGAAGCAGAGGCTGCAAAACGGAAGGTTCTTACAGTGAATGATGTAACACAAGATGAAAGGGGTCTCCGAGAGTTGATACAGGTAAGCTTGATAATCTCACATTGCAGTGTGCGCAGTTAAAGAGATTTTCAGAAGAAAGCTGTGAAAGTGTTATGTTTTCAGGCTGGATGTTTTCGTGCAGCGATCAACTTGACAGGACGCCTGCTGACAATCTACGGACAAGGCGCTGGTCGTGCAGGACACCCCAGCAAGCATACGGTACATTCCATACAGGTAATGGAAAGATTCACATTTTTAAACTTCAGCATCTATAAATAGCCATAAAAACCGAATCCTTCAACAACATAGCAAAGCATATAAGAACCCAGGAACATCATTCCTGAAGCACCACAATTTATTTTATCCTCAGAAACACCATTATCACTGATATGAATTATTTAAAAGCACGGCACTGATTGGTCATGTTACTCTGTCACAGCTGTGGTTCACCAGAATAGCACTTCATATGAAACTTCGCTCCTTCTCGCTGGCTGAGGTGGAGTCAGAGCCATTTGGAGATCTAGATCGCCCAGACCTGTACTTCCAGTTCTATCCAGAGCTATATGGTGGACGTCTAGGATCCATGGTTCCATTTGCATTTCGAATCCTGTTGGCAGAACTGCCACAATACCACTCAAAACACCATGAAGCTCTGGCACGTTTGCACACACTGTTGGCAACAGTAAGGAAGGTTTGTATCCAGAGCATGTTCCCAAATTGTCAGGCAGGCTTCAGTTGCCATAGTTGTCTGTGAATTTAGTTAAAAATTGTGATTATATGCTAAGAAACCGGAGTGAAAAGCGTGCCACGGGATTTCAGGAAGCAGGTGACATGAGCAAACAAACTGGAGGTAACAAGAAATACAATTATAGTGAAATAACAAAGCAAAAAGAAAGTGGGTCTAATGGCGACGATGCCGGAAAAGAGCGTGATACTGTAGCGTCGCTTCATAAGGTCATTGAAATAATGAAGATGGACTTGGATCGTGCACTCTGTGAAATTGAAAGATTGAAAGAAGAAAACTACAAACTGGAAACAAGAATAAATAACGGCAATAAACAGCGTGAATTCTACGAGGAGTGGAGCACTGTACCTACTAGACAAAAGCGGCGTGAGGCCAGCAGCAAATGTACTTATCAGCAAGAAGATACCTACAACACCTACAACAGCTATAACAGATACACGCCTTTGGCATTGGATTCTGAATCCAAAAAGGATGACGTGAATGTGAAGCTCAACTCGGCAAATACGGTTAACGCTGGTAAGAAACGCATCCGAAATCGTGTATTATTGTTAACGGATAGTCACGGAAGAGGTCTTGCCGAGAAAATAAATCACCTGGGACAAGATACGCTGATGGCAAGTGCTATTGTGAAACCAGGTGCAAAAATTGACGAGGTTTGCAGAAACGTGGAGGGAAAATGTTCCGATTTTACGAAGGACGACTGTGTAGTACTTATCGCGGGCACAAATGACGTTGGCAACGGTGAACCGGAGAACATCATTCCAAAATTAGAACGCACGATAAATGAGTTACAAAATACCAATCTGATCGTTGTCAAACTACCTACTAGATACGACATGCACTCAAATTCCTGGGTAAATAACAAAACTGCTTCTACAAACTCGCATATAACGGAGATGTGTAGAAAATATGAACACGTGAAGCTTGTCAACTGTAACGTAAGGCGGGAACTTCACACAAGGCATGGGATGCATCTCAATAAACTGGGGAAGAGGATGCTCAGTGAAACAATAATAAAAGTGATTTCGGTTTGTGTAAACGATAAAACAAGTGACTCAAATAGGGTAAGCTTATCATGTCCAAAAAACTAGGCATCTTTTCAACAGTAAAGCATAAGGGTAAGTCGTTGAAATTAGTTCATCAAAACATACAAATGCTTTCTAATAAAATTGATCAGCTGAATATATTCATAGCAGAAGAAAGTCCTGATATACTAGTACTAACTGAACATGGCTTAAAGGATACAGAGTGTAGTTATAACTTCATTCCAAATATGAATTTAACAGCAAAATTCTGCAGAAAAAACAAAAAGTGGGGTGGGGTGGGGATCTTTACACGGGTAGATATATCAGAATATTCTACAGAAATTGATACTGATTATTTTTGTGTTGAGGGACATATAGAACTGGCTGCAATAAGCATTGCATTTAAGAAAGTTAAGATTACAGTTATTGGTTTATACAGGCCACCTAGAGGAAATTTAAATACCTTCCTCGATAAACTGGACTTACTGCTAAATCAAATTTTGGTGAACACTAGATGTAGAATAATAATTTTAGGAGACATAAACATTGATTTTCTACAAAACTCAAATGATAAGGCTAAGTTTCAATATCTTTTAAATGAGTATGACTTGCATGCTACTATTAATGAACCTACTCGCATCACTAGCAGCTCAAGGACAGCTATTGATAATATTATCACTAATATAACAGACTTACCGTACAGGGTAAACATTGTTGAGTCATGTTTATCAGATCATTTGGCACAAAGTATTATTTGTAATGGTGTAAACGTGGCTCATACAAAACATAATGATATAAAGTCCAACACAAAAATTCATCATTCCTTTAGTAAAACCAACTTGCAAACACTTAAGAGCGCTTTAATTAATGAAAACTGGGGAACAGTATTTGCTGCACAAGACACTAATGAGAAACTGAATAAGTTCTATCAGACTTTATATTACTACATAGACTTATATTGTCCTCCCACTGCTATAAGTAGAAATAATTCAAAAACTACAAATTACCAATGGATCACTCCTAAAATAAAACAGTTGCGAACCCTTCTCAAAATTGCCACAGTGCAAAAGAATAATAATGCCATTTCAAATTTCACTGATGCTGAGTTAAAAAATTTAAAAAAACTTTATGACCAATCCGTAGTCAAAGCCAAACAATGTAGCATCAGCAATAGAATACTAAGCTCTCATAATGTAAGTAAAGCTAGTTGGAAAGTAATTAATGAATTTCGCAGGTCTCTACCTCAAAACAATAACTCCCACATTCAAATTCAAGTTGGTGATACTACCATAATGGATACCAAAGCAGTAGCTGAAATAATGAACAATCACTTTGCCTCAGTTGGAAGAAATCTTCACTTGAATCAAAACTCACAAATAGTTCCGCCAACTATGCCCAACAAATCAAAAAATACCAATAGCATTTTTTTGCATCCTACAAACAGCAAAGAAGTTCTTGATGTAATAAAGACCTTAAAATCTAAAAACAGCATAGGTCTTGATGGTATACCTACCTCTCTAATAAAAGTATGTGGCCATGAAATAGCGAATCCTCTTGTAGAAATAATAAACTCCTGCTTTCAATATGGCATTTTTCCTGATAAACTAAAGATAGCTAAGGTCATACCTGTATTCAAAAAGGGGGCTAAAAATGACATAAATAACTATAGACCCATATCAATACTATCAGCATTGTCAAAAATTTTTGAGCGGATCATACATAATCGTATAACAAAATACTTAACCAAGTTTGACTTAATTCCCAAGCAACAAAATGGCTTTGTGAGTAATAAATCTACTATCAGCGCCTTATCAGACCTAGTTGAAATGATTATTGGAAACATTGAGTCAGATACACATACCGCTGCTGTTCTACTAGATCTTACAAAAGCGTTTGACTGTGTAGATAGGAACAAACTGTTAACTCAGCTATACAATTTAGGCATTAGAGGTATAGCAAATAAGCTAATAAAATCCTTTATGTCAAATAGAAAACAACTTGTGACCATAAATGCAGAAAACAATGAACACCATTCACAGATGCAGGATCTAACTTATGGAGTACCACAGGGATCTATATTAGGACCTTTATTATTTATTCTTTATATTCATGACATAAATGAAATTATATCAGATAATACCGGACTAGTACAATATGCTGATGATACAACCATTTTAGACTGTAATAAAAATTTGTGTGCACTGAATAAAAGTCTCGATGATACTGTAAATACTATAGTTACATACTTCAGTAGCCTAAATATGTATGTAAATGCAGCTAAATGTGAATTAATTACCTTTGGATTTAAAACAGTTGGGCCATCATTACAACTTTCCATAAACGACAATGTGGTCCATAGCGTCAACTCTGTAAATCTTCTTGGATTAAATATAGACAAATCACTTACCTATGCTGGACACATACAAAAACTGGGATCAATTATCAGCAAAAATCTATTTGTTCTGAAATATTTAAATAAATTTATTCCAATTGAAGCAGCGATAGCTATATACTACTCCCTTATTCACTCGCATATGGCTTATGCAATTGAACTATGGGGCACCACATCTAAAGCAAATTTTGGTAAAATATTTATTTTACAAAAAAGGGCAGTTCGATACTTAGGCAAACTAAATTTCAATGAGCCATGCAGAAATACCTTTAAGCAATTAAATATTTTAACCCTACCAAGCTTATATATTTACAAAACCATTCTACATTTTATAAAGTACAATTCTTTGTCACTAACCAACTCTGATGTTCATAGATACAATACCAGACATAAAAATGACTATGCTATTCCTAGTCACAGATTACACTTGTATGAAAAGATGCCTAGTTTTACTGGAATAAAATTTTATAATGGACTACCAGAAGAAATAAAGAAATGGCACAATAATAATTTAAATAAATTTAAACAACTGTTAAAACAGTTCCTGATTAGTAAATCGTTTTACAGTACTGATGAATATCTGTGTAAATAAATTCTGTAATAGTAAATAATAACTAGCTTGTAATATTGCATTGACAGCACTAGTTTTGTATTTATATTCTATAAGTTGTATAAATTTAATTATAAATTGTACATACTGTAAATAGTTCATTGTGCATAGTCTCTACTACTTGGTTAATCAGTTCTTTGTATATTACTATTATTATCATTATTATTGATATTGTTTATTATTAACGTCTTTGCTACTCATATGTACTTGCTTACTATTGACTGGATTCAATCGTGTATTACACCATATTGAATTGCAATAAAATTGAATTGAATTGAATTGAATAGAAATGACATCTTTTGTCCAGGTTTCTCTATTATTCACGTATTCTGGGTTTTTACTTTCTCTACTATGTTTAGTAAAGTAGAGGAAGTATTGTATTCCTCCCAAAAATTGATGTGGAGATTTCACTGGAAATATATGTTTTCAGACCCCCTGAATAAAAAAAAAAAAAAAAAAAGCATTTTTAGGAAAAGGTCCGTGCGTGTGTGTGTATCAGTCTGTGGACAGCATAACTCAAAAATGAAAAGTCGGCAGTTAAAAACCAAAGTTGGTATTTAAGTTTAATGTCTTTCAAAATGGGACGCGAAGATTTTGAAGAAAATTGCTCCACCCTAAACTACCCTTTACATGGAAAATTTTGATTTACTTGAAAATGGCTCTAACAATTTTGATTAAAATGCCATGTGTTTGAGGTATTTTTATGACAAATGAAATGTATATCTTGAATTTTCTGGCTATAGCCTATGTAGTCCTGTTTACTCTGGATGACTTTTGTATAACTGGTAAACTGTAAGAAATAGAACAAATTATTTATTTATGCCAACAAACTGTTGGTGTTTTTAAACATACAAGCCGTGTGTGGGCAAAGTTTGAGAGGTAGAACTGGAACTTAAAAATTCAATGCCACAACTGGGATTTGAACCACAGACCTTCTGCTTACCGGGCGGCTGCTCTAACCTATTGTGACAAACTGCCAGAATGGCATTAAATTCTCAAACCAGTTCGTATTTCTCCTGGTAAACCACAAAGACAGTCTCACATCAAAGACAAATTACCCCAATGGTGACTTACTATTGTAAGTACTTTATATTCCAGGATTAAATAACCTTCAGATGGTTATATACATTGTATGTTGTGCTAAGAGTTGCTCTGGAACATCCCCACTTCATTCCTGTTAAATGTTTTAACAGTGAAAGGCACCTCTCTGCTCTTTGTCTGCTAAATGAAGCATTAAAAACAGTTTTGTATGCCATGTTCAGAAGCCTGATCCTCCTAGAATTGTCACAGTGCATAGGATCTCTTTTTTTAAGGTTAGGACATAGTCTACTTTGATTGCAGCTATCAGAAATGGTTTCATTATCCCAAATCTTATGAACCAGTGGATGATGTAACTTTATGAATTCAGGACCAGCATATTTTAGAAGTTCTGCTTCATGCTTTGTTGTTGTTGAAGCTATGAATTGCACTTTTGCCTTGATCAAATGAAGGTGGTGGTACAACTAGTTCATGTGGATCAGTACTACTTAAAGAACCTCTGGCATCCATCTGGCTGAAAATGTTGTTGTTGTTAGCTAATGCTGGATTTCTGACAATGAAGTTATTAATCCTCTTGCTCTACAATATTCTGGCTGAAAATGTGGCCCTCCTTATCCTTACATATGGCAACTCTAGGTTGGAAGGACTTTCTGTTGCAATTCAAGTTTTGAAAGAAAGGCTTATTGAGCTTATTCCCCAATACTTCTTTGTACCTTGCTGAGTGATACACTTCTTGTATGGCCAAACTGTTTGCAATCTGAGTCAAACCAATAGCTACACTGCTTTGGGCCAGCCTTCCCTGATTGAAACCATCCTTTGAGTCCTGTGAATGGTGAAGGGTGTATCATAGTAGTAAATCTTTATCAAGTATATCTATGGAATATAGCTAAACATTGGTTATCAATGGAAAATAAGTTTTCTGGTATAATTAAAATAAATACATGTTACTGAGAAAACGATCTCAACGCAAACTTGTGTCAGCTTGCATGCAGAATAATGCTTTGGGTGCTTCAGGGGGGAAAAAAGGAGGAATTGCTTTGTTGGATTTTTGGGCTGTGTGTCTTATCTTCGATCTAGAAATAGGAACACAAGAAATCAAGCCGTACAGAAATTTGAAATAGCTGCAAAATCCCTCAATCAGAATTAGTGTTATGTTTTGGAGTAGCAAATAAAAGTGAAGAAAAATATCATGTTATTAATTGATGGACAGATTCATGAAGGAAGGGGGAAGTTTGGTGTAATGGCGAAAGTAACTTTTCTCAGGCAGGTCAATCAGAAATACCAAGTATCATTCTCAGCAAAAATACTTCCAGCCGAGGGTGTATTCTTAAGCCGAACAGTGATGTGGAGTAAACAGTTGGACTTTGTTCTTTTGTGCAACATATTCATGTGGTGGAGCCCAGTAACGAGCAGTGACAAAATAAAGTAATTATCAAATGAACGAAAGGAGTGTATTCATTTATCCAAGCAGCCAGCAAGGATCCAGGAACTACTTACACCCTGAAACTGCAAAGAAAGGGTCTGATGCCAACACGAACCTACATTGAACAC
This sequence comes from Tenodera sinensis, assembly GCA_030765045.1. Classification (NCBI taxonomy): domain Eukaryota; kingdom Metazoa; phylum Arthropoda; class Insecta; order Mantodea; family Mantidae; genus Tenodera; species Tenodera sinensis. The sequence goes on along the minus strand of CM060965.1, from coordinate 2,310,102 downwards.
GGATCACCCGCTCGTACTTTCCACCCGTCCACATCCTGATTGTCACCCAGTGGTGTGAGGCAACTAATGCACTGTCTCATGATTTAATTATAATTGATTTTAAATCCTTCCAGAATTTACTGATGAGCCCAGCTTCACACCATTTCAAAAAGTGCAGAAGTGTTCCAGAAATGTCTGGAGCACTGGGGAAAGTTGTTCATTACCAGGGAGACTACTTTGAAGGGGATTAGTGTTTCCAAATCAATAAATGTATTTTTGCCGACTAAAGGTTTGATACTTTTTGAACACACCTCACGTGTATCACCAGGTTCTAGTGACTTTTGCCATAATGTCAAAGTTGGACTTCAGTAACCACTATACATGTGTAATTAAGTGTATGTTAAAGATTTGGCACTTAACAGAAACAAATTAATTGTTATCAAGATGTTGAAGAATCTTGACGCTGGCCTTTGTGAGGATGGTAGCCCTGCAGAGTTGAGTCCAGCCGACCGGGCCGAGTCAAAGAAGTTGTGGGCTGCAAGGGAAGCCAGAGTGCTTCATTCTGTTGTCAACTGTGCTTTGTATCAAAAGGTTGGTATACTTTCTGATGCTCATATATGTTAGCAAAGTCAAACACTTCAAGGCTATTTGATAATTTTTGCATTATTTTGGCAAATATAGATGAACCTCTCTTATACATTATTTTTTGTCTGTGTGGTGGCTCAGTGGCCTACTGATCCCAAGGTTGTGGCTTTAAATCAGACAAGACCTCTCGTTTTAAGTGTAGTTAAAAGTGACATTGCTATGTTGGTAGATTTACTATCCTGAAGGATGAAATTCTGGCACACCGGTGGTGCTGATATGATCCTAGTAATTGACAGCGTCTTAAACAACAAAATATTTTTATTTTTTTATATGCTATTCACTTCTATCAGAATAAAAGACAATGTTTAAGAGGTGGAATCAGGACTGAAAAATTCAATGCCATAGCCGAGATTTGAACCACAGATCTTCTGCTTCACATGCAGTTGCTCTAACCACTGAGTTACCATGGCCAACTTGCCGGTATGACATTAAATTCCCTAACCAATTCATATTTTCCTTGTAGACCACTAGAGAATCTCATACCTGAGATAAATACCCCAAAGGTAACCTACAATTGTAAGTACTTTATGTCCCGGGTTTCATTAAATAACCTTGTTATACTGACAAGTTGCCATTGTAGCTCTGAGGTTAGAGCAGCTGCACATGAAGCGGAAGATCCATGGTTCAAATCCTGGATATGACATTGAATTTTCCAATCCTCATTCTACCTCTCAAACATTGTCCAAGCAGGATTGTGTATTTGAAAATATGCACAGCAACCTTTTTCTTGAGGCTGTCACAAATAAGCTTTGCAAACACTGTGTTGGTGACATATTGACAAGCGGTGGTATTGGGTAACTTGACCTTGGCACTGACCTGCTGCTGCCATTGCCAGCCGGCCATGCTTCATATTGTATTAAGATGTATGCTCGCTCTCGCAGCACCAGGCATTAACAAGGCAAAGTAATTCTTCCCCATGACTATCATTCTAATGAAGATTTAGACCTAAATATGAAAGTGTTTGCAGTGTGCACAAGTCCTTTTATTTAACTTGTTTGTTGTCATTTATCTGGATCCAAAAGCTAAATTTAGTGTGAGCCACTAGGGGCAGAGAGAGAGAGAGCAGCTGAAAGAATGTTTGTTTTGCAGGATTACTGCCTTGCTGTAGAAGTACTGGAGCTGCTACTGAAGAGCCGAGAGTGGAGCCCCCACCACAAGAGGGCTCTGCAGTCAGCGCTGGGTAGAGTGTATTTACAGCTGGGAGATGTCGCTGGTGCTGAGAGGAACTTTAATCTTGCTCGAGAACTCAGGGCTCAACAAAGGTCAGTCAAGTGGTCAGCTTGTTGACTTGTTAACCCACAAGTGTTGAGTTTGTATCATTTGCTACTCTCTGTGGAATCTGGAAGTGTCTTTCCTAATAAAAGTTAGTAAAAATAGAACCTTGAGTAAATGATTTAATTGTTTGTAAAGTGAAGTGTCCTTTTGCGTATGTGAACTGTAGGTAACTGAAGAATGAATAGTCTATCACCCTAAACTATCCTTTGCATGACAAATTAAATGTAAATGTTGAATTTTCTGGGAACATTGTCTCAAGTCTTCATTCTAAATAACTTTTGTATAACTCGTAAACAAAGTATTACTACACAAAAATGTAGATCTCATCAAAGTATGCACTATAGTCATCTGTCAAATACACTGTTTTATGCAGTGAGGTGCTTGTTATTGTTTCAGTTTTCAAATGGGAAGTCATAAAAGAGACTGGAATGTCAAAACCATTGCATATTGACCAGCTCTTAAAATATTTGACTATAACTTAAAGCCTACTGTATCCTCCTTGTACGTACAAGAAAATTAGCAATAAGATAATTTGTAGAATGTTTATCTGTATTAACCTGAAGTAGATAGTAGAATAAGTGTTGGTAAGAATAGTTTGTGAGTAGAGAAAATCATGTGAGTGTAACATCACAGTTTGACTTATTTCATTAGCCACAAAAGTAAATATGCATATTTTATTGGATAATGTTGTCATAGATGAGGTTGGGGGGGGGGGCACATAACGCAGGCTAGCAATATATGAAAGTACAAGGGCACAAGGGCTGTCCCACAAGTACCTCACCTAACAAAGAAAACACCTTTATTTCTCTACATAGTCTCTGTTCAGCCTGATACACTTGTGTCAGTAATGCTGAGAGAACCATCAGCTGCACACTCCATCTCTTGATTGTCAGCAAATAGTCTCTGTTCAGTCTGATACACTTGTGTCAGTAATGCTGAGAGAACCATCAGCTACACACTCCATCTCTTGATTGTCAGCAAATAGTCCCTGTTCAGTCTGATACACTTGTGTCAGTAATGCTGAGAGAACCATCAGCTGCACACTCCATCTCTTGATTGTCAGCAAATAGTCTCTGTTCAGTCTGATACACTTGTGTCAGTAATGCTGAGAGAACCATCAGCTGCACACTCCATCTCTTGATTGTCAGCAAATAGTCTCTGTTCAGCCTGATACACTTGTGTCAGTAATGCTGAGAGAACCATCAGCTGCACACTCCATCTCTTGATTGTCAGCAAATAGTCTCTGTTCAGTCTGATACACTTGTGTCAGTAATGCTGAGAGAACCATCAGCTGCACACACCATCTCTTGATTGTCAGCAAATAGTCTCTGTTCAGCCTGATACACTTGTGTCAGTAATGCTGAGAGAACCATCAGCTGCACACTCCATCTCTTGATTGTCAGCAAATAGTCTCTGTTCAGTCTGATACACTTGTGTCAGCAATGCTGAGAGAACCATCAGCTACACACTCCAGCTCTTGATTGTCAGCAAATAGTCTCTGTTCAGTCTGATACACTTGTGTCAGTAATGCTGAGAGAACCATCAGCTGTACACTCCATCTCTTGATTGTCAGCAAATAGTCTCTGTTCAGTCTGATACACTTGTGTCAGTAATGCTGAGAGAACCATCAGCCACACACTCCATCTCTTGATTGTCAGCAAATAGTCTCTGTTCAGTCTGATACACTTGTGTCAGTAATGCTGAGAGAACCATCAGCTACACACTCCATCTCTTGATTGTCAGCAAATAGTCTCTGTTCAGTCTGATACACTTGTGTCAGTAATGCTGAGAGAACCATCAGCTGTACACTCCATCTCTTGATTGTCAGCAAATAGTCTCTGTTCAGTCTGATACACTTGTGTCAGTAATGCTGAGAGAACCATCAGCTGTACACTCCATCTCTTGATTGTCAGCAAATAGTCTCTGTTCAGTCTGATACACTTGTGTCAGCAATGCTGAGAGAACCATCAGCTACACACTCCAGCTCTTGATTGTCAGCAAATAGTCTCTGTTCAGTCTGATACACTTGTGTCAGCAATGCTGAGAGAACCATCAGCTACACACTCCAGCTCTTGATTGTCAGCAAATAGTCTCTGTTCAGTCTGATACACTTGTGTCAGTAATGCTGAGAGAACCATCAGCTGTACACTCCATCTCTTGATTGTCAGCAAATAGTCTCTGTTCAGTCTGATACACTTGTGTCAGTAATGCTGAGAGAACCATCAGCTGTACACTCCATCTCTTGATTGTCAGCAAATAGTCTCTGTTCAGTCTGATACACTTGTGTCAGTAATGCTGAGAGAACCATCAGCTACACACTCCATCTCTTGATTGTCAGCAAATAGTCTCTGTTCAGTCTGATACACTTGTGTCAGTAATGCTGAGAGAACCATCAGCTGTACACTCCATCTCTTGATTGTCAGCAAATAGTCTCTGTTCAGTCTGATACACTTGTGTCAGTAATGCTGAGAGAACCATCAGCTGTACACTCCATCTCTTGATTGTCAGCAAATAGTCTCTGTTCAGTCTGATACACTTGTGTCAGTAATGCTGAGAGAACCATCAGCTGTACACTCCATCTCTTGATTGTCAGCAAATAGTCTCTGTTCAGTCTGATACACTTGTGTCAGTAATGCTGCGAGAACCATCAGCTACACACTCCATCTCTTGATTGTCAGCAAATAGACCCTGTTCAGTCTGATACACTTGTGTCAGTAATACTGAGAGAACCATCAGCTGTACACTCCATCTCTTGATTGTCAGCAAATAGTCTATGTTCAGTCTGATACACTTGTGTCAGTAATGCTGAGAGAACCATCAGCTACACACTCCACCTCTTGATTGTCAGCAAATAGTCTCTGTTCAGTCTGATACACTTGTGTCAGTAATGCTGAGAGAACCATCAGCTGTATACTCCATCTCTTGATTGTCAGCAAATAGTCTCTGTTCAGTCTGATACACTTGTGTCAGTAATGCTGAGAGAAATATCAGCTGTACACTCCATCTCTTGATTGTCAGCAAATAGTCTCTGTTCAGTCTGATACACTTGTGTCAGTAATGCTGCGAGAACCATCAGCTACACACTCCATCTCTTGATTGTCAGCAAATAGACCCTGTTCAGTCTGATACACTTGTGTCAGTAATACTGAGAGAACCATCAGCTGTACACTCCATCTCTTGATTGTCAGCAAATAGTCTATGTTCAGTCTGATACACTTGTGTCAGGAATGCTGAGAGAACCATCAGCTACACACTCCACCTCTTGATTGTCAGCAAATAGTCTCTGTTCAGTCTGATACATTTGTGTCAGTAATGCTGAGAGAACCATCAGCTGTATACTCCATCTCTTGATTGTCAGCAAATAGTCTCTGTTCAGTCTGATACACTTGTGTCAGTAATGCTGAGAGAAATATCAGCTGTACACTCCATCTCTTGATTGTCAGCAAATAGTCCCTGTTCAGTCTGATACACTTGTGTCAGTAATGCTGAGAGAACCATCAGCTGTACACTCCATCTCTTGATTGTCAGCAAATAGTCTCTGTTCAGTCTGATACACTTGTGTCAGTAATGCTGAGAGAAATATCAGCTGTACACTCCATCCCTTGATTGTCAGCAAATAGTCCCTGTTCAGTCTGATACACTTGTCAGTAATGCTGAGAGAAGCATCAGCTACACACTCCATCTCTTGATTGTCAGCAAATAGTCTCTGTTCAGTCTGATACACTTGTGTCAGTAATGCTGAGAGAACCATCAGCTACACACTCCATCTCTTGATTGTCAGCAAATAGTCTCTGTTCAGTCTGATACACTTGTGTCAGTAATGCTGAGAGAACCATCAGCTGTACACTCCATCTCTTGATTGTCAGCAAATAGTCGCTGTTCAGTCTGATACACTTGTGTCAGTAATGCTGAGAGAACCATAAGCTGTACACTCCATCTCTTGATTGTCAGCAAATAGTCTCTGTTCAGTCTGATACACTTGTGTCAGTAATGCTGAGAGAACTATCAGCTGTACACTCCATCTCTTGATTGTCAGCAAATAGTCTCTGTTCAGTCTGATACACTTCTGTCAGTAATGCTGAGAGAAGCATCAGCTACACACTCCAGCTCTTGATTGTCAGCAAATAGTCCCTGTTCAGTCTGATACACTTGTGTCAGTAATGCTGAGAGAACCATCAGCTGTACACTCCATCTCTTGATTGTCAGCAAATAGTCTCTGTTCAGTCTGATACAGTTGTGTCAGTAATGCTGCGAGAACCATCAGCTGTACACTCCATCTCTTGATTGTCAGCAAATAGTCCCTGTTCAGTCTGATACACTTGTGTAAGTAATGCTGAGAGAACCATCAGCTGTACACTCCATCTCTTGATTGTCAGCAAATAGTCCCTGTTCAGTCTGATACACTTGTGTCAGTAATGCTGAGAGAACCATCAGCTGTACACTCCATCTCTTGATTGTCAGCAAATAGGCTCTGTTCAGTCTGATACACTTGTGTATGTAATACTGAGAGAACCATCAGCTGTACACTCCAGCTCTTGATTGTCAGCAAATAGTCGCTGTTCAGTCTGATACACTTGTGTCAGTAATGCTGAGAGAACCATCAGCTGTACACTCCATCTCTTGATTGTCAGCAAATAGTCTCTGTTCAGTCTGATACACTTATGTAAGTAATGCTGAGAGAACCATCAGCTGTACACTCCACCTCTTGATTGTCAGCAAATAGTCTCTTTTCAGTCTGATACACTTGTGTCAGTAATGCTGAGAGAACCATCAGCTGCATACTCCATCTCTTGATTGTCAGCAAATAGTCTCTGTTCAGTCTGATACACTTGTGTGAGTAATGCTGAGAGAACCATCAGCTACACACTCCATCTCTTGATTGTCAGCAAATAGTCTCTGTTCAGTATGATACACTTGTGTCAGTAATGCTGAGAGAACCATCAGCTGCACACTCCATCTCTTGATTGCCAGCAAATAGTCGCTGTTCAGTCTGATACACTTGTGTCAGTAATGCTGAGAAAACCATCAGCTGTACACTCCATCTCTTGATTGTCAGCAAATAGTCTCTGTTCAGTCTGATACACTTGTGTCAGTAATGCTGAGAGAAGCATCAGCTACACACTCCATCTCTTGATTGTCAGCAAATAGTCTCTGTTCAGTCTGATACACTTGTGTCAGTAATGCTGAGAGAACCATCAGCTGGACACTCCATCTCTTGATTGTCAGCAAATAGTCTCTGTTCAGTCTGATACACTTGTGTCAGTAATGCTGAGAGAACCATCAGCTGGACACTCCATCTCTTGATTGTCAGCAAATAGTCTCTGTTCAGTCTGATACACTTGTGTCAGTAATGCTGAGAGAAGCATCAGCTACACACTCCATCTCTTGATTGTCAGCAAATAGTCTCTGTTCAGTCTGATACACTTGTGTCAGTAATGCTGAGAGAACCATCAGCTACACACTCCATCTCTTGATTGTCAGCAAATAGTCTCTGTTCAGTCTGATACACTTGTGTCAGTAATGCTGAGAGAACCATCAGCTACACACTCCATCTCTTGATTGTCAGCAAATAGTCTCTGTTCAGTCTGATACACTTGTGTCAGTAATGCTGAGAGAACCATCAGCTGGACACTCCATCTCTTGATTGTCAGCAAATAGTCTCTGTTCAGTCTGATACACTTGTGTCAGTAATGCTGAGAGAACCATCAGCCACACACTCCATCTCTTGATTGTCAGCAAATAGTCTCTGTTCAGTCTGATACACTTGTGTCAGTAATGCTGAGAGAACCATCAGCTACACACTCCATCTCTTGATTGTCAGCAAATAGTCTCTGTTCAGCCTGATACACTTGTGTCAGTAATGCTGAGAGAAGCATCAGCTACACACTCCAGCTCTTGATTGTCAGCAAATAGTCTCTGTTCAGTCTGATACACTTGTGTCAGTAATGCTGAGAGAACCATCAGCTGTACACTCCACCTCTTGATTGTCAGCAAATAGTCTCTGTTCAGTCTGATACACTTGTGTCAGTAATGCTGAGAGAAGCATCAGCTACACACTCCATCTCTTGATTGTCAGCAAATAGTCTCTGTTCAGTCTGATACACTTGTGTCAGTAATGCTGAGAGAACCATCAGCTGTACACTCCATCTCTTGATTGTCAGCAAATAGTCTCTGTTCAGTCTGATACACTTGTGTCAGTAATGCTGAGAGAACCATCAGCTGCAGACTCCATCTCTTGATTGTCAGCAAATAAAGTGCATGAGGAAGTAGCAAACTTTACTTGATTGTGACCATTGCAATAAGGGATATGTGAACTGGTGCATTGTCTTGATGAAACAAAACTTTCTTTTTCAGTAAATGGAGCTATTTTTGTTTCATTTCATCACGCAAATGCTGCAACAAGTTTGCAGAATACTTGCCGTTGATTACTTTTCCTTTTTGGAGATAAGCAATGAAAATTGTCCAATTGCATCCCAGAAATCTGAAGCCATGATATTGCTTGCAGATGGAACTGTCTCATCCTTCTTTGGAGCCTATTCACCCATTTCCGTCTATTGTTTAGACTGTTCCTTCATCTCGGTTGTGAAGTGATGGACCCACTTTTCAGCCATTGTTATGAATTAGTGTAAAATTCTCCTTTAGTTGGGCAAAACATTGTCAACCACTTGGCTGAAAGATCCTCATGACGCTATTTTTGTTCCATTGTGAGCAAACATGGCACCCATCTTGTGCACAGATTTCTCATGTCCAAGTTTTCAGTCAGTATGCGGTGTACAGCTCACGCTCTTTTAGTTGACAGTTATCCAACACCATTTTGTGGATTTTCTTCACAGTTTTTAGGTGTGGTCACCTCATTTGATTGATCACTGTGACGTTTGTCTTGGCAGCTCGTATGGCCTCACTTAAACTCTGCCACCCAAAGTAGCAGACTCCCCCAGAGTAGAATCTAGCTCAGCTTTAATGTTAGTTGGACTAAGACCTTTCAAATGTAGGTATTGTATTGCATACAATGGGCAGTTTGACCCATGTTTACAAATTTGCAGATAGTATTCGCTAATGACTGTGTGAGGTTGGTACTTCCGGGACAGCAGTAATAGAACACCATTTCCTGACAGAAGCATATCATTGGCAATATGTACAAGATGATGAATGGAGGTAACCTCCGACAATGCATGTACATAGGTCATGTAGATATGAAGAAGGCAGGAAGCTGAATTTTTGTTCAACCTCTACGATATGTTAATTTTATTTATCCTCCTTCCTTATAATTTGATAGTGGCATTTTACATGTATATTCATGCCTCAATTGCACCCACAAGATCTCCGAAACACAACACTGGGCACCACAATTACAGAAGCAATGGGCATTCCTTCATATTGCAATTTATAAACCACATAAACTGAAATAACTATGAAATTATAAGCTCTTGCAGTAGTTACATGACATAACTTGATAATGTACATTTAGGAAACATAGTTACATGTCGCAGAAGCTTTAAGCATTGCTCTTTACTGTCCCAAGTTACTGGTGATTACAATTTGCATTTCCATTAATAATTAACAACTAAAGGAAATCTTTCACTTTGTAACTCTTTTTGTAAATTTGATGTGCTCCTTTCCCCTGTATTTACATGACACTTCTGTCCTATTCTTGGCATGGTTTAGTGAGATTGTGCATCCTGAAGCCCGTCTACAGCAACTTTACCTCTTATTGTTCCATTTGTACCTGTTATTAACTGTGGGTTGTCACTCACTCACTCTCACTCACTCTCACTGACACTCTCACTCACTAACTCTCACTTTCATTGACTCTCACTCACTCTCACTGACTCGCTCACTTTCACTGACTTTCACACTCACTCACTTTCACTGACTCTCACACTCACTCACTTTCACTGACTCTCACTAACTTGCTCACCTTCACTGACTCTCACTGACTCACTCACACTGACTCACTCACTCTCACTCACTGACTCACTCAAACTCTCACTCACTGACTCACTCAAACTCTCACACTCACTCTCCAACACACTCACTCTCACTGACACACTCAAACTCTCACTCACTGACTCACTCAAACTCTCACTCACTGACTCACTCAAACTCTCACTCACTGACTCACTCAAACTCTCACACACTCACACTCACTCTCCAACACACTCACTCTCACTGACACACTCAAACTCTCACTCACTGACTCACTCAAACTCTCACTCACTGACTCACTCAAACTCTCACACACTCACACTCACTCTCCAACACACTCACTCTCACTGACACACTCAAACTCACTCTCACTGACTCACTCAAACTCTCACTCTCACTGACACACTCAAACTCTCACTCACTGACTCACTCAAACTCTCACTCACTGACTTACTCAAACTCTCACTCACTGACTCACTCAAACTCTCACTCACTGACTCACTCAAACTCTCACTCACTGACTCACTCAAACTCTCACACACTCACACACCAACTCAAACTTTCACTCTTTCTCACTGACTCTCTGTCTCACTGACTCACTCACACTCTCACTGACACACACACTCTCACTGACCTACATTCTCACACACTAACTCTTACTGACTCACACTGGCTCACTCACTTACTGACCCACACTAACTCTGACTTGCTCACTCTCTCTCACACACTAACTCGCTCATACTTCCAGATACGGAGTGAGCTTAGCCTCCTTTGGCTTTTGACAGTTCTCAATATGAAATGTTGACATGTGCTTTGGTTGCAAGTGTTTGTCTATGTTGAGGCTGTATTGGTACCTGTTATAGCAATGGTGGTACTGTCTCTCCTGATCTGCGCGAGTTGGTGGACCACGGCTTGATGGCTATAGCACAGAATGCATTCCAGGAAGCTTATGAATGTTTCCAGAAGGCTGCTGCATTGGATCCTGCCAACATCATGGTGAGTGAATGAATAACAAAGGATCTGCACTTAGCCTTTAACTTGAGTATTTAATCATAACCAGTGTTCTCAGTAAAATGGAACATGTGTTTTATATTTGGCCCCCACCAAAAAAAAATTTTGTTGTTGTTTAACAACAATGTCAATTGCCAGCGTCATGTCAGCGTCGCTGGGGGCCAATCAGAGTGCTGGTTCCCACAGTCCTGCACCCCTCTAACTGAGGTGTGTATATATATGACATGGTATGGGGTAATTGGCTGAAAGCTCAAGCGACTGGTAATCTGACAAGATTTGATCAATAATTACATGAAAGCATCAAATCTTACAGCACTCCTTGCTGAGACATGTGCTTATTGGTCCAGGCTAAGCACTGGTCACAGGTTCAAATCCACCCCCAGACCAATGATTCTTAAGTGTGCTTAAATAACTTGTAGCACACTAGTGGCACTGTATACCTGGTTTGTTGACAGTTGCTGAACAACATGGGGGTCTGCCTGCTGTACCTCGGACGACTGAAGGAGGCTCTGTCACTACTGGAGAGGGCCGTCAACAACAACCCAACTCGCGGTCTACACGAGAGCTTGTTACTCAACATCTGCACTTTATACGAACTGGAGAGTTCCTACAGCAACCAGAAGAAGCTGGGAATGTTACGTCTGTTGAGTCGTTATAAAGGAGATGGCATTAATGTTGCTTGTTTAAAATTACAAATGTAATCTTATCTTAAAAATATATTTATTGTTTCTTTAAATCAAAAAGCATTATTTCTATGTAGCTGATAATGATTCCAAATGGGCAATGTAAGGTGTGGTGCTGACCACATCTCCCAATACCTGTGACTGAGCACCTTCATTCCTTGTAACCCAGCATCTATAAATAGCTTAAGGGTAGTGGAAAGCTGACTTCAGAAACGCCGTACCAAAGGACATGAAACTTTCACATGGTATGTTCTGAGTGGACTGTACTAGAGTCATTGCATTGCAGTCACTGCTTTGGAAAATACACACACTTTGCATATTGAGAGATAGAACTGAAACTTAAAAATTCAATGCCACAGCTGTGATTTGAACCTACAGACCCACACACGACTTGTGTTTAAACACACCAACAGTAAGTTTATTGGCATAAATAAATAATAATTTTGTATCATGTTTGTACTTTCTACAAAATAATTTTAATGACACTTAAAACATGTATTTATTTTAGAAACAGTAGACTCAGTATATGAATATTGTAACTCATACATTTGAGTATCCTATTCCAAGTGCTTCCAAGATTTAGGCAAAAATGCAACAGAAAATCTAAATTTTCAGAAACAGTTGTTAAAGTTTGATGAGACTAAAACTTACTGAAAAAATTATTTCTTTTGGGGGGAGTTTACTCAGTCAGAAAAACCTTGCAAGATGCTTCTTCTTAACTGTTGAAGCACTTCCGCTGCATACTGCTGAGCTGGGCTGAGTTTCTTTGTCTGTACGTTATATGTTACCACAAAACTCATGTTTCTTGGAGTTACACTTTACCTTCTTATAACTAATGCACTTCGACTGTTCTTTACTTTTACTCTAAAAAAGTTAGCACTTTCTCATACAACTCGTGTTGTTATTAAGAAAAGCTACCACATTGGCTTAGATAGTGCTACAATAGAGACAATGCAATTTGTTGCTTCAAATGCTGCAAGTCACATACTTCTATGTAAAAAATTACCAACTTTATTTGATCTTGAAATAATGCATGCAAAACATGTACAAACAGTTATTATTTATTTATTTATACCAACTAACTTATATAAAGTACTTACGATAGATAGTAAGTCACAATTAGGGTAATTGTCTCTGATGTGAGACTACTTTTGTGGTGGTTTGCCAGGAGAAATATGAATTGGATGGAGAATTCGGTTTCATTCTGGCAGGTTGTCACAGTAGCTTAATGGTTAGAGCACCTGCCTGGTAAGCAGAGGGCCTATGGTTCAAATCCCGGCTATGGCATTGCATTTTTCAGTTCCAGTTCTACCTCTCAAATGTAGACAGTGTTTAAAACAAAGAGGTAAATTCCCAAGCAAGTTTCCAACTGATACATATACCATTTTATTACAAATATTGCACATTTTTAAAGAACAGGAAAGAAAAAGAAATGTTGGGGTTTAACTTCTATTAACAATAGAGCACTTGACCTACATCTTCCTGCTATATTTTTGTATGAATATGATTTGTTTGTACAGTTGTAACTTTTTACTTAGGGTCACTTCCTTAGTGTGGTGGTAGTACTGCTTACTAAGTGGGGGACCTCAGCTTCTTCAGGCCCAGAAAAAGTGTTGCTGGTTGTAAATATATCAGTGAGGAGAGTACGGATCTAGCAGTGGTCGAGTTATGTGACATGGCAGCTAAAGAGCAGATACACCAAACAGATAAAGGACTGGATGAGACTGGATGAAATACGATAGGGGAAACAAAGAAATGGATATTCAAAACTTCAAAAGAACACTGGAGAGAATGGAAGACAAAGGTGGAAAATATAATGTAGTGATTTCAGAAGTTAAAGAGAAACGTGAAGTGGAGTATATAAGGATTTAAGAGATCTACTAGTGAAGAAGTTGGAAATACATCTGAGAGGATACGAGATTTGCGACACATTCAGAAACCGCAAAATACCAGGAAAAGAAATATTCTTGTGAAGCTTACAAACATGCAAATGGCTATACAAGTACTAAAACAGGCAAGAAAATTGAGAGGATCAACTAGGACTTAACGTATGCACAAATGGCGCAAATGAAGGAGCTAATTAATCAGAGAAGACAAGCAAAAAATGAAGGCAAGAGGGTACACATTAACAAGTTCAAGTTGTATGGAGTTGACTAGGCAGCAGAGAGGAAGAACGGACCAAGCGACGGGCAGGGGCAGGACCAGCAGTCATTGCACCAAGAAACACAGGGAAATGTTCAAGCATCAGCAGGAAATACCACAAAACAGACGACTACTCAGCAACTTGCAACACATGTGGTTCCAGTAACAAGTGCATCAGTCAAGTGTGAGCAAAACACAAGGTGGGGAAATGGTAGGACGTGGCACGCGAAAGAAATAGGGGAATGACCCAAGGTGGGGTTGACAACACTGAGCACAGATATCAGTGAGGGTGAAGGGGAAAGGGAGAAAAAGAAAGAAAGGGATATTTTGCCAAGAGTAACAAGGTTTAAAAAATGGTTGGGTAATCCACAAATGAGGAAGTAGAGGGTTTTTATACACGGTGAAAGTGAGGTTATAGTGAAGTGTACAATGTAAACTGACAAAAGTTATGAGTGAAGCTGATAAGAGAAGTTGAGAAAGAGGGAAAGGAATAGCAGTGGGAGATGAAAGAAAAACAGAAATAAAAGTTTAAGGGAGGGAGCAGGATAAGTTTAGGTAAATGGAGAAAGGGGAAGCGTTACCATACACAATATAACCAGGGTGTTCAAGCTGCATGGGACCCTAGGAGAAATTCTACATACTCCAAATAGAGGCAACGTGTAACATGTGTAATGTTTATGTAAACCATTCATTCACCAGCCTGAGACGCTGATGCCTGTAGTGAAACCAAAATTATAATGTGAACAGAAGTAATTAATAACAGAAAGAAGTAAAAGGAGATTCTAATCTATAGTTAAGGGGAGAACGTTGTAATAAAACTGAATATATATTGAAGTCTCAAGAATGGAAGCCTAGTCAGATTAGATGAGTGATAAGATTACAATTGTTGTGCAAGCAAAGCCCGAAGAGTTCCGTGGGCTGATTCTTATTTTGCCATGACATGCTCAAAAGTTGACCAATGGAAATAGCTTCCTTCATGTTGCCCACGCGAACACATGCAACGCAACTCACATTCATCTTGAATCACGCAGCCTGTGCACACGCAACTTTGTGTGACTTGTACGTAAGCTGGCACGTATACATAATTCGGCGGTCGCTTAAGGGTGACAAAGTTCAAGCATTGTATCATTGCAGTTGAAGTTAGAAAGTTATATTCTATTTAGATATCGTTGGCAGTTCTCTACAAATCTGGAGATTGGCAAATGAAGTCAAATGTTTGTTAATTCTTTGTTTGGTTCCATTCCTACCACAACTGATGCATAACTTGCAGACTAGGACCGCTTGCTAGAGCTAGTTAGATACCAGGACACCAAACGCAGGATAGGTGATATCCTGGCGACAAATTCTTTTAGATCTTAAAGGCGACGTCTTCGACCCAGGGGAGAGGAGTGTGCGTCAAAGGGTTAGTTATCTCTTTACTAAATGCTTCATCTAAGGCAAACAACACAATATACGAGCACTCTGTAACATCAGAAGGACAAGGCAATAGTAGGAGTTTAAGGCAGTGCAGTCATATGACTTTCTCAACTCACTCTTGTATAAGCTATTCTTAAAAACACTTTGCTTTTATGTCCTTCATGATAATAGAGATAAATGTTTGTAGAAGTGGGTTGCATTTGTAAGAATAATAGAGAAAGTCATGTGAGTGCAACACATCAGATCTTTTTAGATTTCTCACTTGCTTAGCACCTGCTCATCCTAAATGGTCTAACAGTTGTTTACAACTCGTGTGCTGATCCCAACTGGACTAACCACTAATAACCCACTTCTCATGCCCACAACAATTAACACTGATTCACAATAGCTCACTAACAGCAATGGGAATACATAATGGATATTGTGCTCGGGATGTCACTTATTTCTTCTGACCAATAAAACAATTTTAATCTGCTCTCCAATTCAGCCAACATAAAACAGGTTAATCAACACAAACTTTGACCCATAGACCAACACCAGGTTTGGTCCTCCAGGCACACTGGGGGTTGTGACTGGATGAAATAGCCATCAAAACATTAAAAAAATGATGTCCATATAAATCGGCTATTGATTACCCAAACAATGACTTCCTTGTCAATCGTCGGGTATTAGAAAACAGCAGCAGCACCACCAAATTTCAATGAAGTGAAGATCTAAATACAAAGCTATTGTGTATTGGCGATTCTGAGAAATCACTAAGCATCAGTCCTTTAGCATTCTACCATTAATTAACATTATTTGTTGTTGTTTATTGTTATAAATTCTTTCCAGTTTGATTTTCCCAGAATTGCAATTAGCGAGAGCTCTAGTGACCGTTTACTTCATGGCCGCACTTAACACAACACCAGTTGGCCAGGTCTTGCTTGCCATTACCGGGGCCCAGGAAGGTTTGCTGTTGATTGTGAACACTCCCATTTCAGTCTCTTGTTCTGGTTATTGTTACCATTGTTGGTTGTAAACCAGTCTTTACTCTCATTCTTCCTACATTATAGCATGTGACTCTTTGCTGTTGATTGTGAACACTCCCATTTCAGTCTCTTGTTCTGGTTATTGTTACCATTGTTGGTTGTAAACCAGTCTTTACTCTCATTCTTCCTACATTATAGCATGTGACTCTTTGCTATTGATATGGAAACATGTGATTTGGGAAGTGCAAGGTTTTGGATACAAATATGCTTAAACACAAAGCATATCTTTAAGTCGCATATTTATTCTTATTTACTTATTTTACAACATTTTAGTGGAGAAATTAAAGATTATAAATCACAGTGTAAATATATATGTATCACCAAATACCAGGAAGAGTTTACAGCCATCCAAATAAGCAAGGAACATACAACTTATGGCTTCAGGAGGTCTTTGATGTCGATGACTCGTGACTTAATCTCGGGGGTGTTGTCTTTACTGCAATCTTCCAGAGAGCTGGCAAACGTCTCAGACAGCTTCTGTAGCTCTTCTGTTTTGTTCAAGTCTGCAATAAAGAACAAACATTTCTATTATCTTCACTGACATTAAGTTGTTCATTGGGAGAAGTGAGTAAAATCCAGTAAATACTTGCAACAACTTACTGGTTACATGAGAATACTTGCCAATTTCCTCATCCTCAACACTAGACCTTTGGTTTGGTCGCATTTGCACACTTTTAAAACTAAAATTGTGATTGTAAATTGCTGGGCAACAAGCAATCAGTTGCAACACCAATTACCATAAGATAAACATACCTGTTTATGGAAAATTTTGAAAATACGGCCATTAATACATACGATCTCAAACCAACACTATGGCTAAGATATGTGGACGATCATAGGAAGAACACCTTAACAGCATCCACCCAAACACACAATTCACAATGGAAGTGGAAGAGAATGGGAAGATCCTCTTTCTAGTGTAACAAGATGAAGACACCAATGCTGTACATTGTTCAGTATATAGAAAACCAATACATACCAACCAATTCTTGATGTATCCTTCCATCATCCGCCAGGGATGATTAACACACCATTCCTGCGGACCAACTGAATATGCAACCCAGAGTTCATCAGAGTTGAAAAGAAGCATTTGTACAGCATCCTTCAGGAAAACAGCTATTCCTACAAAGAGATATGGCAAATACAGGAGAACAACAACAGTGCAAACCCCCACAAGGAGAACAGACAGAATCCCGGAAAAAGCGACATAAAATGGATCACCAAGGCATAACAACCGGATCTCAACCATCCTCAGAACACGCTACACCTCAACAAGGAAACTCCGATCGTTTCTCCAGCCAGCCAAGGATATCGCTAGCACACTCTTAAACCCAGTGTATACAGAATTAGATGTGAATGTGGGGACGCCTACATTGGCCAAACTGGCAGATCAATCTTAACACACAGGGAAGAACACATACACAGCCTTACGCTAAACCAGCACTAGTGGAACATGTGATTACAACCAGCCACCACATCGACTTTGACAAAGTAGAACTCCTAGCCACCTGCAACAATTTCTCCCACAGGCTGACTCAAGAAAGTACAGACAGTATTATTAATAGGGACAATGGAAAGCAGCTGCACAACATTGGAAAACCCTCCTCACCAGCACAACCATCGGCTGGAGGTCAGCCAATGGAAGGCAAGGGGTGGAGCCAACAGACCAAAGATCGGACAAAAGCCCAGGAGAGGCTCACAATAGGATGAGCAAAACGTTGGCAATCTCAAGCAAAATGACGCGGCCTTCACCAGAAGCTGAGAGCAATGATGAGCTGCACGCTGTTTGTAAATACAAATATCATATCACAGATAAGATAAGCAACAAACAATCCCTAGGCTCGCCAGCTGGATTGACGGTCAAGGCCTCAGCTATAATGGTTCCCTTATGTAAACTTGTAATAGAAGATCTTCTGTTCCAAAGTGTTCCTGTGAAGCTTGAATAACATTTGGATAATTCTCTGATATCTGGGGATAGCTAAGTGCAATCTTATGAGGTTCAGTTTCAACTTCCATCACTTGTGTTAAATACTGAAATTTGTCACAACTGTGCAAATTATCGTCTTAGTGAATCTTACAAAACTGTAACCAAAACTTAACCATTCTCGTAGATCCCATTAAAGTTGTTAATTTCTATTTTAGGAAGTTTATAGCTCTGGTTACATATGGTTCCTTCATGTTTCAGCTGCCTACCATGTGTGATGCCAATACATTATTTACTCATCGTACCTGCACAATCTCAAATTCAGCGTTGTACTGTTAGGTGCTTTCTTTCACTGCCATTTCATCACTTATCTAAAAGTGCATCCAACTATCTAATGCAAGTCATGCCATCAATGCTACATGACTGAAATTTGCAGCAAGTTAATCATGAAACTTGGGAGATGTATCTGTTGAAAAAATTCCTTTTAAATTGTTGATCTTCTTTGTGAAGCACTTTCTTCAGTTTATCCGTTTGTTTTCTTTTTGTCAGAATTTAGTGATTAAACCAGGCATCATATTATGTGCATTGGAGTCATGAATACACTATTCCTTCTCTTCTAGGATAGGAATTACCGCAGTCCCATCACGTTGGGGGTCACCAAATCTACATTAAAATACCAAATTTAAATCCTTTTATATATTTTGAAACTTACAAACATAGTTCAATAATTATCATGATGGATAAAACAAATGTTCACATTGTTTAACACAACTGAAGTTGGATTTAAAGCTTTCACAGCACGCATTATTAATTGAGGCTTCATGAGTGATCAGCCATGTGAGGTTTAAGAACATTGATATTGCGGATGAAGACCACATTAAACAAGAACTTAAATACCTGCGAGACCCTTGCTACAAAACGGTTACAGTGATCATGACATCAAGAAGGCACACAAGAAGGTTGAACACAATCGCAACAACCCCCCATGCCTCACTCAAAGGATAGATAGCTGGCCGAATAAAGTCTACATTCCTTTCTACGGTTCCGTCTCAAACAAGATCTCCCGCATACTCGCTAGGTATAACATCAAGACTTTCTTCACGCCTCCAAAGAAGATCCAAGAATATCTTAGGCCAGTAAAAGAACCACTTCAGCTCAAGGTCCCAGGAGTGTACAGGATTCCTTGCAAATGTGGAAAAGTGTATGTAGGCCAAACAGGATGCACAATAGAAGAAATAGAAGAAAGATGTAAAGAACATCAACACAATATCAGGCTCCTACAACCAGGTAAGTTGGCAGTGGCCGAGCACGTATAGAGTATGTCCACAAATAAGCTTCGAAGACATCAAAGTTCTGGATCATACTGATAAATACTGGGACAGGGTCATTAAGGAAGCCAAACAACTACACCCGTGAAGCCTTAGTTAAACCTATGGCATTTCTAACACCTACAGCCATCTCACTGTGAGGTAAGTTTGTAATACCTTTCAACTTCTTCACCAGCAGATACAGCACATTTAACGCTTCCTTCTTCAATCTTGTATGCTTCGCTATTCCTGAAACAAAGTCAACATTGTCTTGTTAACATGCAAAGATTGAAGCTAGCAACTATGAAGAAACACAAATATCATAAATTATAATAAATACTGTGACACTGGGCACAGCGCACAACAGAGGATGGTCAGCATGAAGCTAGTTCACACCACATACCAATCTGGCACCAGAACAAGCTTCTCCGTACTGTTCATGTGAGTCAACACATCACTAACAATCAAGTGCAAACACAAGTCCAAAGCCTTCTACAAAGATCTAGCTATGCCATCTCCGGCGTGTTCGTGTGACATCATCCCCACTATGTAAGGAGGTAAGGAAACAGCAGAGTGAGTTAGTTACAGTTACATACATGAGTCGGTCAGTGTGTCACTAAGTGCTGTGTGTGTCGTTGTGGCATGAAAGTTTTAACAAGTGTCAAGTGATTGTATTGTCAGAGTTAGTGTATAAGAGACAGTGAAAGGACTGAGTCAAGGTTACAAGAGGAGAACAATTATTGTGAGCTGTAATATCACGAAAGACCATAGACTGTGTTAACATCAGTAGAAAAGAAATAAGTACATATTTGTGTAATTAGTGCATGAAAGTCCACTTACCTAGGGCAAACTTTAAAGCTTGATACACTTTTGCTAAGATTCTCTCCAAAGCAGCTTGTTCATCTGGCTGCAGGTCATTAGGGCTATTGAGTAAGGTAAGTCGATCCACGTAACACCTCAGGGCTGCCACTACAGCAACCTGAACAGCTCTTGTGCTATTTGCTAGGCATGATACACACTGCTCCAACACCTGCTCTCGGAAACACACTGAAACAAACATTCTACTATGGAAATTCATTCTAGGACATGGCTGGAATGAGACGAAAAATTCAATGTCATAGTCGGGATTTGAACCATGGGTCTTCCAGTTTCTGCCTGGATGCTCTAATATCTGAGCTACCATGGCAGCATGCCAACATGACATTCAATTCTCCAAGTGACTCACATTAAACCACAAGATCTCAAATTCACATAACATAATATACCTAATGGTGACTTTAAGTCCCAGGCTTCATAGTTTGTTTAGTGTTCACTGCATTGCTTTGGGGGATGCGACATGGAGAATTTAGCTGCCCTCATTCTTTAATTGGGTTATATGCTCAATAAATAGCTAACTAATTATAAAGCTTAAGTTATAAAAATAAAATACTTTGTAAATACATTCTGCAGAAACAAATGTGAAGCTGTACTTTGAAAATATCTGGCATCACGTTAGAAAGTTCACTTTGAAATTCCCACCACTATGATTAGCAAACTGCACAACACCAACTATCCCAGCTATGGCATTGAATTTTTCAGTTCCAATTCTAACTCTCAAACGTTGCCCACACAGGCTTGTGTGTTTAAAAACACCAACAATAAGTTTGTTTGCATAAATAAATAATAATTACCATTTGAAGGTTATTTAGTCTCGGGTCATGAAGTACTTCTGATTGTAACTCATCCTTGGGGTACTTATCTCTGATTGAGGTTCCCTTTGTGGTCTTCTTTTGCTGATTACCCTCCCCATAGGGAGGACTTACACCCCAGTGCCTAGGGTCAGACGCCTGACAGGGAGCACAGGAACCTATGAATCACAGTGAATACCTGGAAGCGGGTGGTTAGCCGAGCACCAGGTAAGAGTGAGGAAGAGGATGATATGAAATGCAGGCAAAATTGATGATTGAAAAGGTGATGATGGAGCAGTTGGTGGAATTAGTGGCAGGGGAACTGGTGAACCCAGAGAAAACCTGCCCAGATGCTGTTTTGTTCACTACGAATACCACATGCAGGTCCCTAGGATCAAACCAAGGCTGCCAAGGTGATAGGCAAAGAGTCTAACTGTTCGGCCACCGTGCTGCCTCCCTTTGTGGTCTACTGGGAAAAATACAAATTGGTTGGAGAATTCAATGTCATACTGGCAAGTTGTCACAGTAGCTCAGTAGTTAGATCAGCCGCGTGTGAAGCAGATGGTCTGTGGTTCAAATCCCAGCTATGGCATTGAATTTTTCAGTTCCAATTCTACCTCTCAAACGTTGCCCACGCATGGCTTGTGTGTTTAAAAACACTAACAGTAAGTTTGTTGGCATAAATAACAATTACCATCTAGTGTTAATAGACTCACCTTGGGTAGCATGATTGCTTGGCCAGGCTTTCCCCAGTGTCTCATACACGGTCTCTGTCAGTTTTATCAGCGCCTCGCGCCTCTCCATGTTCTCTTCTGCATCTCGCTCTTCATCTCCTGCAGTTATACTCTTCTGTAAACACATATACTTCCAACTGTACATACCTTTCACTTATGGCAGTGAGGCCCATTCCCCAAAAAACTTTCCCCTCTCCCAGTTTATTTTTTCTTTGATTCATTTCCAAAAGGTGTCACTTTCTTACGTAGGCAAAAATGTAACAATGCCGAAGGAGACTTTTTCTTATGTGTGCAACTGTAATTATAGAGGAAACAGCTTACTGGAATACCCCAAAAACCAACTGTGACATTTTCCCCCATTGTGGCACGGTCTGGTTATATTTGGTGATATTCCATCTATTAGGTTGCATTAGTACTGATAACTGTTCGTAAAATATAACCATGGTAAAGCTACGGCCATAGCTGGTGTTACTGCATCCTTTATGTTGCCACAGAAGTCTTTGTTTTTGAAACCATTGCAGAGACATCAACCGACATATTTTAAAACAACATTCGGTATCAATTAATTAATCTGCAAACGCCTTGTTTTGTTTGTTTGTGTGTGCGTGCATGTGTGTGTGTGGTTTTGTCTAGAATTGTTTTAAAGCATTACATGCAGTTATAGTTAGTTATTTTTGTGTTTGCAACACAGTAGCACATTAAATATATTACGATATTTAGCATTTAGAAGTGATTTCATCCAAAAGTGAATGAGTGAGTGAGTGAGTGAGTGAGTGAGTGAGTGAGTGAGTGAGTGAGTGAGTGAGTGAGTGAGTGAGTAGGGTTTAAGGGCCTGTCGACAGTCAGGTAATTAGGGCCCCAAGTCAAATAGATAAAGAATGGGGAACTATACCACTTAACTCACAGAATTAAAATGTAAAAACAGGAAAATTAAAATAGGTAAAAGTTAAAACAGTTAAAACGTGAAAACAAGATATGTTGTTGTTGTTTTCTAGTGCCTTGCATCTGGCAATGAAGCCATTAGCATTGAAAACAAGATATAACATCCTAAAAGTTCAAAATAAAGCAGTGAAATAAAATATAAAAAAAAAACCTGCTTACCGAAGCCAATACTGGTGATAAACCACAGCACTGTATTTACAGCTGCCGTGTTGTTGCCTAAGATTGACTTCAGAGTGGAACACAGGCCAGAGAGCTGGCACTCTCAATCAAAGAGGACATGGGTCACAGACATCTGAACACCTCAGGTGGAACAGACAGACAGCACCTCACAATCAAAGAGGACATGGGACACAGACAGCTGAACACCTCAGGTGGAACAGACAGACAGCAGCTCACAATCAAAGAGGACATGGGACACAGACAGCTGAACACCTCAGGTGGAACAGACAGACAGCAGCTCACAATCAAAGAGGAAATGGACTACAAACAGCTGAACGTCACATTTGGAACAGACGGGCACTGACTCTCAATCAAAGAGGAAATGGGCTACAAACAGCTGAACACCTCAGGTGGAACAGACAGACACAGCTCACAATCAAAGAGGACATGGGCCACAGACAGCTGAACACCTCAGGTGGAGCAGACGGGCACCAGTTCACAATCAAAGAGGAAATGGGTCACAGACAGCTGAACACCTCAGGTGGAACAGACAGACAGCAGCTCACAATCAAAGAGGACATGGGCCACAGACAGCTGAACACCTCAGGTGGAGCAGACGGGCACCAGCTCACAATCAAAGAGGACATGGGCCACAGACAGCTGAACACCTCAGGTGGAACAGACAGACACAGCTCACAATCAAAGAGGACATGGGCCACAGACAGCTGAACACCTCAGGTGGAACAGACAGACACAGCTCACAATCAAAGAGGACATGGGCCACAGACAGCTGAACACCTCAGGTGGAACAGACAGACAGCAGCTCACAATCAAAGAGGACATGGACCATAGACAGCTGAACACCTCAGGTGGAACAGACAGACAGCAGCTCACAATCAAAGAGGACATGGGCCACAGACAGCTGAACACCTCAGGTGGAACAGACAGGCATCAGCTCACAATCAAAGAGGACATGGGCCATAGACAGCTGAACACCTCAGGTGAAACAGACAGGCATCAGCTCACAATCAAAGAGGACATGGGACATAGACAGCTGAACACCTCAGGTGGAACAGACAGACAGCAGCTCACAATCAAAGAGGACATGGGCCATAGACAGCTGAACACCTCAGGTGGAACAGACAGGCATCAGCTCACAATCAAAGAGGACATGGGACACAGACAGCTGAACACCTCAGGTGGAACAGGCAGACAGCAGCTCACAATCAAAGAGGACATGGGCCATAGACAGCTGAACACCTCAGGTGGAACAGACAGACAGCAGCTCACAATCAAAGAGGACATGGGTCACAGACAGCTGAACACCTCAGGTGGAACAGACAGGCATCAGCTCACAATCAAAGAGGACATGGGCCATAGACAGCTGAACACCTCAGGTGGAACAGACAGACAGCAGCTCACAATCAAAGAGGACATGGGCCATAGACAGCTGAACACCTCAGGTGGAACAGACAGGCACTGGCTCACAATCAAAGAGGACATGGGCCACAGACAGCTGAACACCTCAGGTGGAACAGACAGACAGCAGCTCACAATCAAAGAGGACATGGGTCACAGACAGCTGAACACCTCAGGTGGAACAGACAGACAGCAGCTCACAATCAAAGAGGACATGGGACACAGACATCTGAACACCTCAGGTGGAACAGACAGACAGCAGCACACAATCAAAGAGGACATGGGCCACAGACAGCTGAACACCTCAGGTGGAGCAGACGGGCATCAGCTCACAATCAAAGAGGACATGGGTCACAGACAGCTGAACACCTCAGGTGGAACAGACAGGCATCAGCTCACAATCAAAGAGGACATGGGCCACAGACAGCTGAACACCTCAGGTGGAACAGACAGACAGCAGCTCACAATCAAAGAGGACATGGGCCACAGACAGCTGAACACCTCAGGTGGAACAGACAGACACAGCTCACAATCAAAGAGGACATGGGCCACAGACAGCTGAACACCTCAGGTGGAGCAGACGGGCACCAGCTCACAATCAAAGAGGACATGGGCCACAAACAGCTGAACGTCACATTTGGAACAGACGGGCACTGACTCTCAATCAAAGAGGAAATGGGCTACAAACAGCTGAACGTAATAGATGCAATAGATGGGCACCGTCTCACCACATAAAAGGTGCCCATGCGTGATGTTTGTGTGATGTATTCCCAAGTGGACTAGAATGACTTGTGCCTGCCTGGTATCCCTACAAGATATCATCCAGGCTTGCATGGTGTCTTGACCGCGCACAATTGAGTGCCGTGGTAGCTGCCAGATTGATAAGATATGGTGACGAAGTACCGTTGTACCTCAGTAGAAGGCAGACTGCATGTAAAAACCTCTTGCAAACGGCAGGCAGACTTAGCAGCCTCATCTCCCACTTCATTGCAGGGAATACCTACATGGTCTGGGATCCATGTAAAATCAAACTGGTGTCCGTGTGAGAGTAACTTTGAAACAAGTGTCTGAATTTTGACAATTAGTGCTGACGTGCCAAGAAACTGTTGCAATGCCTGCACATTGGAGCAGCTTGCGAGACCAAATGCTGCATGGGCAAGAAATAGTGTTATTCCGGAGATAATGGTGAGCGAGTTCCAGGTGCAATACAGCGTTAAAAGAAGGATGACCAGAGTGGGCTGCCAACCTGGCCAATATAAGAAAATAATAAAAATGAGCGCCAAATAGACAGTGGAGATTTGCCTGAGTCAGCATACAGACACTCGACATGACTAGTGGAAAGCCCCAGTAGTAGGATGTATTGTGTCTAAAAAGCAAAGTCTAGAGGTGGAAGCTGTGCCATAGTCTAGTTTGGACCTGACCAATCAACGATTTGTATCCAAAAGTGTTATTGCAGAACAAGATGAGTAGGTTCATCACATGTCGTGTGGTAACCATGTTCAAGCATTATTATCTTGTGAAAGCATGTTATTTTAAGCCTGTGATATTTGAGGTTAGAAATAATGCTTTTATTATGTAGGTTGGCAGTACTGTTGGCCATACTGAATAATGATAAGCTGTTTCCCCTATACTTGCAATGCTGCTACTTACTTTAGCAAGGGTGTCCAGAACAATTGTGTACACCTGATCAAAGCGATCAATGTCCAGGGCCAGTAGAATGTCACCTAATGCGTTGAGGGCATGTTCCTTGTAGGCCAGTTGTTCCTTACGACATTCCTTCAACACAACCTCCACCAGCTTGTCCACCATTGGCTGCGACTCCCCTTGCTTCAGTTCTTTTCTGCAAAGTACACATTTATATTACATGCCACAATTTCAGCAATTTAAAACATTTCAATGTACAATGTTTTATTTCATATTATCTCAAATTTCATTACTTTTAATAAATAAATATCAATATATAATATGATGAATACATTACAATGCAACTGCAATGAAAAGAATCTTTAAACCAATGTTAAACAATTCTTATTTGTTACATTCATAAAATTTTCCCCATTCGTTCTTCAACAAACTATTATTAAAAATGCTTATTCTTATTTCATATTGAGACAAACATTTGTACAAATTGCTTTATTACATATTTCCTTATAGATACTGTGGCGGGGTTTTATTATATGGGATGGTTAACACATATAGCGTGAATATAGCAGCAAATGGAGCATTGTTTTTGCTAATGGTGGAAAGTTTGTTAGAGCAGACGCCACTTTTATCTTCAGGGGAGGTGGTCGTGGAATGGAATGCATAAATCAACGTACTTTTAGTAGAAACACATTTATTCGTTTTATATTCACTTTACGTTACAGTTACAGCTAGTTAATAACTTTTAAAATTGGATAGCGTCCATGCTGTCTAAAAGTTTGTGTAATTCACATATTCACACGCCATCAACAATTATACGTCCTTACACTTTGAAGTCACAGACGCTAATGAAAGTAGTTTCTGAGCGTCCTATGACGCAACACCGCCATTCTTATGTATTCATCCGCGCAACAGTTCTCATTGGTCGAACTCAAACAGTTGAGAAGACATTGTCTATTTTGAGTATTGAAAAAAATAGGTCCCTGATACATTCAAATTAAAAGAATTAAAAATTTACACACTCTTACAAAAATATTTACATGAACAATTTTCTATTAATCAATATTCTGTCTCATATGCCCCTTGTTTTGTTTTTCAAGTTGTCACCTTATTCACAATCTTGAAACACAATACAATACTTCTCCCTACTTCTATGATTCAATCACTTTGTACAATATATATATATATATATATATTTTTTTTTTTTTTTTTTTTTTTTTTTTTTTTTTTTTTTTTTTACAGTCTTCTTCACTGTTTGTCTTTGTCCTTTGTTTTGACATAATACAACATGTCTTTATAAGTTTCACATATTCGGTTACTACATAATGTATTCGGTTATTATACAATACATATCCAGTTATTGCACAACATATTTAGTTATTACACAATATGTCCAATTATTATGCAATACATATTCAGTCCTTGTACAATATATCCTGCTATCATACCATATATGTTGTTATTATACAACACACCTTCTGTCATTATACAATGCATATTCAGTTATTGTACAACACATTTGATTACTACACAACATGTCCAATTATTACACAATACATGTTCAGTTATTGCACAATATATCCTGCTATCATAATACATATGTTCTGTTATTATGCAATACATATTCAGTTATTACACAATACACATTCAGTTTTTGCATAACACATTTAGTTATTATTCAACATATTCAGTTATTACACAATATATCCAGTTATCATACAATACATATTCAGTTATTGTACAACACATATTCAGTTCTTATACAACACATACTCAGTTATTGTACATTTGACATTGACACAAATATAATTTAAGTGTTTCATGTGGTTTTTGACTTGTATTCTTTGCTATGAGGAGAGAAAAACAGGATACAAATTTTGAGCTAATGATTATGATCATGTTTATGGCAATACTTTATTCAGTTCTTTGCCTTCTTTGTCTTATAAGCTTGTTATGTATAGACAGGTTATTGAGTTGGTTCTTAAACCCTGATGTTACTAATGGTACTAATTTTCTTGATTGGGTTATTATTCATTGTTGTTTGGTTCAACATTTCTTCGAGCTTAGCATTGGCTATATTCATCTTAATTCATGGGCATTGTTTTTCTGATTATGGTTTTCCTCACTTCACTAATTGTCATTTCTTTGTCTCTTATTCCTATAAGAGAAAACTTCTATACTTACAATTATTCTGTAATTGTATTATTTTTCTTCTCAATTTACTCTCGACGTCTTTGTGTCGAAATATTATATCTTTTTCATCATAATTAATTCATTTTTATTTTTGTCCCTGACATCCTCATGTCAAAAACATATTATCTTCCGTCGCTATGATTCATTTATTTAATGACAATCAGTGTCCTCGTCTGTTTTTTTTTTTTTTTTTTTTTTTTTTTGTTTGTTAACAATGCTCTTTGTGGTCGATATAGCCAAGGACTATGTTGATCTTCTTCCTTGTTGTAATTCCTAATCTGAACATAATTTTCTATGAGTAACCCATTAAAAATTGTTATCTTCTTTCATCTCTACTACTCCTGCCTTACACATTTGTTGACAAAGGTTATTTAGTCCGTTCTTTGTATGGCTTCAATTTATTTTTGTGGTATCTTCCTACCAACTTGCCATTTGTATTCTGTAGCTCATACGTGTGGTCACCCAGCTGTTTTGTTATGACTAGTGGTCCAGTATACAATAGTTCCATCTTTCTCTTCATGTAGCCATCATGGTGTCGATGTCAATTGTAAGTTGCTGAGATTGCGTTGTTTGTCGTTCAGCCAGTTGGGACGAACTTAGTTGTTGTAATTTCTCTGAGTGTTGGTGGTGGTTGTCGTTTCTGTATTCTGTGCAATATCTGCCCTATTTGGCACATCTTCTTCTACTTCCTGCTGTCTTGTGTTGTTAGTGTACCATTGGTCTCTGCCCCTTTGGCGTGAACCTCTGTCATATGACGGTCTGTGGTTGTTCGAGTGTTCCCTACTGAATCGTATGTGATTCACTTGATGGGTATGGTCTCCTGGTCTTCCACGATCATATGTATATGTTTGGTGTCTCGTTTCACCCCTCGGTATTGTGTCATGGTACCGCTGTCTTGTGTTCTCCATCCTCTCGCCATGATTATGCGGTTGTGGGAAATGGTGTGCCCCTCTCCCCCTTTCATGGGTACTCCTAGTATTTGTATGTTCTCCTTCGCTCTGGTTGTTCGTAGCCGTGTTTCGGTTTAGGATGGGTGAGTTTGGGTGACCGTTCCTATGTCTATGCTCATTAGGCCGACCATTTTGTGTTTCGAAGGCTGTCAGCAGTTCTATCATATCTGCAAAATCTACTGGCCTCGCAACAATTAATCCTGTTCTCACTGTGTCTGGGAAATGCCTCGTTATGCTGGCAATTAGTTCTGCCTCCGACAAGTTGGGGTCTAATAGCTTTCCTTTGTTGGCTACTTTCATAAAGTAGTCGACTAATGACAACCCTTTGGCTGGATCGTATCTACCTGTCGCTAGCTCTACCCTAGTTTGGTTTTGTTTAGCTGGGCCCCAATACCTTGATAGGAATAAATTTCTGAATGAGCTATAAGACTCATGACCAGCTAGTGTTAACCTGAGCCATTCTAATGCCTTGTTTTTTAAGCTTTTCTTAACTATCATCATCCTAAGCTCGTTTGGTATCCTTTTCACTTTAAAGTATTCTTCCATCTCTTTAACAAAGAGTTTTGGATCGTCTCCCTTCTCCTCGTCAAATGTAGGTGGTGTGATTTCATGTAATATGCTGTTGGTGTAACATGTGTTATGTGTTGTGTCATTGTTTGGTTGTGAACCTCTTTCTCTGTATGGTGAGTCAACATTTTGTACATTACTCAAATAACTCTCATCTTGTACATTACTTACATCTAAATCATCATGTCTTTGTAATGCCTTCACAACATCATTTACATTAGCCAAATTTTCTTTCCCTTTTTTCATTTCTTCACAAATTGATTTTAAATTATTCTTTATTTCTAAGTGGCTTTGTTTCATATCATTTATAGCATCCTGTTGTGAAAGCATCACATCATTCATTGTCTTAATTTTAGGAATTACAATTTGTTCTACAGTTTCATTAATAACATCTTTCTTTACTACCTCAATCTCTTTCCTTAATTCCTCAGTTATTTCTGCTTTTACATTTGTTATCTTACAGTCTACATTTGTATTACATTCTGTTATTTCATCCCTACATCTAGCAATTTCTCCTTCTAACACAATTTTATTCTCTTTCATCTCTGATTCTATCTTTCCCATCCTATCTCCTACAATTTCTATCCTAGCTTCTAAGGCTTCCTTTGTTTCATTTAAGTTTTTATGTACTAATTTTAAATTAGTTTCCATTACTTTCATATTTTCTTTACACTCCTGTCTTCCTAATTCTATTTTCTGTTCTAGGTTCTGTCTACCTAATTCCATTTGCTGTTCTAAGTTCTGTCTACCTAATTCCATTTTCTGTTCTAAGTCTTTTCTCACTTCCTCCATTTTCTGACCTAAACTTTGTTCTATATCCTGTTTCAATTCTATGTTATTTTGTTTCATTTTCTGACCTATCTCTTCCTTATTCTGTTCCAGTTTCTGACCTAATTCTTTTTTATTATTTTCCAAGTCCTCTCTCACTCCCTCTATTTTCTGACCTATACTCTGACTTAAACTTTGTTCCAGTCTTTCAAACATCATCATCATTAACCTTTGGTCTTTGCTTATTTCCGCCTGTTCCTCACCTTCTGATCCTTCCTGATAACTAGGCCTATCTGCCCCTTCCCCCACTCCTGTTTCTATCACTTTTCGCGACATTTTAATTCCTTTGTCTAATTCACTTTTGGTTAAAAGTCCCGTCACTTTGCTGTTTCTCAATAACATGGAAAATGGAAAGAAAATAAGGATAAAAATTTTGGATCCTACTTTTTTTTTTGCTGGTTCTTCGTCCGGTTATTTACGTCTCCTGGGTAGTTGGCTTCGCTAGATGATCTCCGGTGTTTTTCCCACGTTGATTCTCCGTGTATCGATGTTTTGTTGATATCAGACGATGGTCTAATGGCGTCTTTCTCCTGCACGATGAGATAGCGTCCTTTTGTTGTTAGCACTTCGCACCCTCAACTTTGCATTCCACTCCAAATTCGCGCTCCACGTTGGGCAAGCCATTTGTGGCGGGGTTTTATTATATGGGATGGTTAACACATATAGCGTGAATATAGCAGCAAATGGAGCATTGTTTTTGCTAATGGTGGAAAGTTTGTTAGAGCAGACGCCACTTTTATCTTCAGGGGAGGTGGTCGTGGAATGGAATGCATAAATCAACGTACTTTTAGTAGAAACACATTTATTCGTTTTATATTCACTTTACGTTACAGTTACAGCTAGTTAATAACTTTTAAAATTGGATAGCGTCCATGCTGTCTAAAAGTTTGTGTAATTCACATATTCACACGCCATCAACAATTATACGTCCTTACACTTTGAAGTCACAGACGCTAATGAAAGTAGTTTCTGAGCGTCCTATGACGCAACACCGCCATTCTTATGTATTCATCCGCGCAACAGTTCTCATTGGTCGAACTCAAACAGTTGAGAAGACATTGTCTATTTTGAGTATTGAAAAAAATAGGTCCCTGATACATTCAAATTAAAAGAATTAAAAATTTACACACTCTTACAAAAATATTTACATGAACAATTTTCTATTAATCAATATTCTGTCTCAATACAATGCAGATATGAGAATACAGTACACTTAAGTGGTTGTCAAATGTTTAAGACCTAACTGCTATGTGATGACTTTGAAATTCTATTCTGTAATCGTTGTACTACCATGAGAAAAAAGGATACTGATTCTCCTCTTATGAAAAGCATAAGTATTGAACAATCAAACTAATAACAAGGAATGTCTTGGAAATAGCCAATGTTACAAAAAAATTTATTTGTTGTAAATTGTCTGTTTTAATAATTTAATTTATCACCATATACATCTACTGCTAAACAATTAATATATGTGCACATACATTGCATATCTAGACAATACAACAAGGAAAAAGTGCTCACGTTTGAAGTTTCATCCTCAAATACACAGAATTCATCCACTCTTTTCCTTGCACTAATGACAAATTAAACAATCTGTTTTTTGTACTTGCCTGTATTTTCTGTGATATTTTTGTCTTAGTCCACTTACAAGTTTTGAACACCATCACTTTACTGAATCAACATCATGGTGTTCAAAATTTATGAAGATGTTCTTCCAGGAAAGTCACGATCCCTAGTGGATAGATGACCATTTTCATATAAACTCAAATTCCCACTTGTCTGTTCTCTAAAATCCAAGTAACACATTCTGCTTCAAGTTTTGGTCACTTAACAGTCCCACTTCTCAGATTATGTTCACGGCAAGGTACTTGCTACAAAACATCTTCCTGACCCACCAAGTTCTCATCTTTTTTTCAATTAGAGGTAGCCCAAAATGTCTTTCTGGAGTCCTGTTTCCAAGCTCTTAGCATATGCAATCACTTGCAGTTTAAATGCAATAGTATAGCAATGCCATTCTTCAGCCACAGTTTACAAATAAAACCACAATATACGTACTACACAAGTGGATCTCCACAATAAACTGTGATAAATGAAGCTCTAACAAACAATATAAAAACTAAAGTAAGAACAAGTTAGAAACTAAAAGCTTCACTTATCTTAGTAATATTATAAGTTCTTTAGCTGCTGACACGTTTCGAGTTGACTCCAACTCATTCTCAAAGCTATAGAAAATTAAAAAGAACTAATTTATTTGTAAAGCTTTCAGAATGAGTTGAGTCAACTCAAAACGTGTCAGCAGCAAAAGAACTTACAATATTACTAAGATAAGTAAAGCTTTTAGTTTCTAATTTGTTCTTACTTTAGATTCAGGTTGCTTCATTATTTCCTTATTTAATATAAAAACTATTAATGACGGCGCAAGTGAATCCACTGAACTCTATACACCTGGAATACTCAAAATTCACAAGAGAGCTAACAATGAATTACTTCAAGTGGAAACAAAGAAATTTGAAGAAATGGAGCTTACAGGTATCTACCTTAACTTGCTACTGGTGTATAAGTCGCATCCACTTTTAGGGCCTTTTTCAAAGGAAAAAAGTCTGTCTTATACACCGGCACATACAGTATGTTATACCATAAACATATTCATTTATTAAAATACTGTTATAGCAACTGCAGTCAAACATCCTAGTCAACACACCTCTTGTTATATGTGTGCTCTCCCCATCCTTTACCACCAGCACATTTGACTGCAGCTGCAGGGATTTTTAACTGAACAGTAACTGAACAGCCTGTGACCAGCATAGCAAATACGTCAACCTTCTGCCTGATACTTACTTGCAGTTGATGCACATGGTGGCCAGAGCCTTGAGCAAATTCTGCTTGCCATTCCAAGTCCTTCCCGACAGCCCATTTACAAGGATATCTATTAATGAATTCCTTTGCTCTGGGGACATGCTAGGACCTATCTTTGTTGCTACAGTGCTCACAGCATTTGCCGCCTGGAATGCAATAATACCAACATGACATTTATTTCCTTCACTCAATACAGCAATACAGAAATACACTTACGTCTATATCTTATTTTAGCTCTAGTATAACACCTGTAAATTTTCTTAGAATCCTTATCCAATTTACGAGAGTTATACTGAAAGTCCTGAGTAACCCATTGCTCAAATTCATGTTCAACAATGTAACAAAAATGACTGTCATCTACAGAATTGACACATGTTGCTATAGTGTGATGTCACTAGCTCCTATCACAACATGGCCACAGACAGATAGTGCCATTAGATTCCTTGTTAAAGATGCTGAAATTCACATCACACTTCAACATGTCTGCAGTGTTTCTGAATGGGTGAAATATTTCAAAACTTCCAGCTACTAGCATAAGGAAAATAGCTAAAACCACTTATACATGGCTCTGTAAACATCTGGACCTTAAAAGTGCAACATGATATTTTTTGTTTTAGAATCTGTATTAAAAAAAATCTTAATTCCATAAAACTAAATAAGGAAAAATTGAAGCTATTAACAGTGAAGCAACAAGATTCTATCACTATATTATGACCACTGTTAAACCTAAACTCTGTCTATAACTTTGCAAAACTTAAGGCATATGGAGGCAGGCCGTACTGTAGACTCCAGCGAATCCTAAGTTTGCCCCTCCTACCAGCGCTGCCAAATGTGGTACATGCATCTCATGCGCTCTTATGCACAGAACCTCTGCCGGTACACACACTACACTTGGCAACAGTCCTCTGCTTGAACATTGGCCAGCGTTCACATGCCTTTTACTTTTGCGAGCAGTATAACGACTTAATAATATTGTTATTTGTCTTTTTGTTTACTTTGTCAATTTGGCAATCCATAAAATGTGGGAAGTTGTTGATTTGTTTCAATAAAATACAAGCCTCATATTTTTTACCCTCCTTAAAAATGCCCGTAGCATTTTTATTAATTTTATTTTGCTGTGTGCATTTTAATTACCACTATATCCCTTGTTAAATTATCCTGTTTTTTGTTGCATACAAAATGCCTCCCTCTTTTAACTATCTCGCACTCTACTAAACAATGGAAAGTATTACCAACATTTTTACAGATAATATAGCTTCTGTGCTATTATTTCATAATTGTTTTAAAAATATAAATTTCTATTCATATTCATGTTCCTTAACTAACTCAGATCCTTACTGATCAATAAACTCTCCATGATGATATCAACAGTTTGAACTGACTGGTCACAGACTTTAGAGTTTATGGCTGAACATGTAGTTTCCTAAACTCAAATGATGATGTCATTTACCTCATCCCGTTCTTTATAAAATTATTGTACAATGATTAGAAGATTTATATTATCCCTTAAAACTGTAATTTCATACGGTCTTGGATTAAGCATTCCTTGATATTCACACAAAAAGATAAACCTCTTCCTGACATTCATCTCAAGTTATGGAAATACTGCACAGAGCATAAGTAACCTTCGAAACAATCATTGGTTGGAGGGATTTAGTAATTTGTTAGATAATTACAGCAGATTGACATTTTAAGCCTTTGTACCTTCTCTTTGGTACTGTAGTTATTTAGTAATATAAAATGTGTGTAGTTTTCATTGCAAAACAACAGCAGCTTATACAAGTATTGTACTATTACAACAGAAACTGTCAGGTGGTTAGGCGATGATGGCCTTGATGGCAACCCTACTAGAATGTAAAACAACTCCTGCAGCACAAAGATATGATCCTGGCAATTGACAGCATTCTTAACAAACAAAATATTTATTTTTGGATGTCATTGTTACTACATCAATTAAGGACTTGCTTACTTTTAATGCCAGGCTGTAACTTAACCCTTAGTTGGCAATGTGAAAAAATGGTACTAGCAGTAACATTTGTCTGAGAGACCAAAATGACAAAATGTTGCATTTTATGTAGGTACCACTTTAGGGCCTGTATTGCGGTCTTCAGCTAGTCAATGTCCGGTTGATAATGGAGGCAAGTCATCCTCTGAAACATGTTCCGGTAAATTATAAGTAAGTGTCGTACAGTGTTATTAATCAACTTATCTTTTTGGTTTAAATTGAATATTACAACACTGTTTTCAAACTTCTAAGAAAGAAGATAGATAAGTAATTGTGTTGTACTAGTGTATAGCGGTAATACAGATGAAACAACAGGCAGCGTGGGATATTCCGCACTTCAGCCACTGTGGCACTGCATGTATACCAAACCAGCAGCTTTACCCCACTGTGCTCGTGTATTCATTCAAATGATTTAGCCATTTCTAGGGAAACTAAGAGAAGTGGGCAAGAAAAATGAAGTGTCAAGAGAAGGAAAGAAAGATAGGGGAGGTATAATTGGCTACCAAAGTTGAAGGACATGTGTTGTACCTGAGCCTTCATTGTCCAAGACGGCGACTCCAGTGCAGACTTGAGGAGCTGGATTATCTCGGTAGTGTACTGCCTGATGCCAGACTCGGTGCCTGGGGTTGCCTCCTGCCAGATGTCCTCCCAGATGCTCACACTGCTGTTCTCTGTCAACATTTCACTATTTATCATATACCTTACACAGGGTAAGTACTTTCTCTACTCACTCTTGTACAAATTACTCTTACAAAACGTTATTCTTGTCTACTTGCTGCCGAGGTAAACTTTCATACACATACATACACAGGTTTCATTGTAGGAATGTCAACAATACATATTGCTATGTGTGACTTTGAGAAAAAGATCTCATGTGTTGCACTCGCATGACTTTCCTGGCTCACTTCTGTACAAACACTTATACTACTATCTACTTCATGTTAATACTGACAAACATTTGTACAAATTATATTATTGCTCATTTTCTCGTAGATACAAGGGAAATATGGAAATGCAGTAGACTTACTGTCTGTTCACCAGCTCGTGGCCTTAGGCGACTGAGGGGGAGAGGAGAGAGATTCCATGTAATGTTTTGTAAACATCCTAGATAACATTACTGCTGGTTAAGTTGCCAACTTACGACCAATATTATTCCCGCTATCTTTGCTCGCTAATATGCTAATATCTCTTAACTTCAGTTAAAAATTGGACAAGTCACTCAGAAGTAAAGAAAACATGAGTGTAGAAGTAGATAAACCCTGCCTAGGAGTGGTGTGGAATCTGCTGATATTGTGGTTGCAGAGCAAAGGGTTTCAGAGTCCTATGTGTAAAACAGATCTTTATAGGATGACTGAAACAAACCAACCTAGAAAGGTTTCTAAAATGGATGCACTTTGGGTTTCATTGGACCACACTGTCATTTGTTTGCCCCCATACACATGTGATCCCAATCCCATAGAACTAGCTTGGGCCAAGGTAAAACGGATAGTTAGAGAAATGTAACAGATGACTTTTCCTTACATGAACTGCACGATATAACGCTCGAGGCTATATAACTTTTGACTGAAACAGATTGCTAGGGTTTTTGAAAACACATAGAAAAGGTAGAGAATGACCAGTAGGAGAAAGACGGAGTAGCTGAAAATATTATGTTTTATAAGCTTATACTGCAGGAACTAAAAATAACATTTAAGTTCAGCTACTTTGAGTGACTTCCTTGCTTGATCTAGTGTGAGTACACATTCCAAGGTGAGTACTATTATGACAAGAGCGGCCAGAAGCACGAGATATCTCCATTTATCTGGAATTGTTTACTGAAGTACTGGCTCGCTGCGTTCCTGCCATGGACCATGAGCTGGTGAACAAACTGTAAGTGGTAGTCAAATGTTTTAAAGATGGACACTATGTGATAACTTTGAAATTTGGTTATCTTTGAATGCCAAGAGATAAAAAAATAAATAACTTCCCATTTGAGAAAAGTATAAGTATTGGAAAATTTAGTTATACAAAAGTAATTCAGAATGAAGAAAACTTCAGAGACTACTCACAGAAAGTTCAACATATACATT
Source organism: Tenodera sinensis (assembly GCA_030765045.1). NCBI lineage: Eukaryota > Metazoa > Arthropoda > Insecta > Mantodea > Mantidae > Tenodera > Tenodera sinensis. Next base: position 2,272,736 of record CM060965.1, on the reverse strand, counting down.
TCATTTACTAGGAAAAAAAATATATATATACACAGGGTGTAAATGAATAACACAGCATAAATTTTACTGGTAATAGAGAGTTCGTAGACAATTTGAGATAGGAAACCATGGTCTACGATGTCAAGTTAATAAGTTATATGTATTCAAAGTAATTAGAGACTGTAACCAATAAACCATAAACGGAAAGAAATATGTCAATATTATCCACTGGAATTGAAATGGTGCTTATTAGGAAGTTAGTAAAGCCTGTCTGCTGTCTCTCTGAAGAAGCATTTCTAAATTGTAGTGCTACCAAAAGCACTTAAATTGGAGGCTTAACTTGTGGATACATGCCACTGCAATGAATAAAAGGTTGTGGCGAGCGGCTACAGAAATACAGGACAGTTCGAAGCGTGTGCTTCGGCCATGCGGTTATGACGACTTACTGTGGACCTAATGAACCTCAAAAATTGAGTTCAAACCTGGCAATGGGTAAACTTTTTTCCCCTTTCTTTCCATTTTAAGAGCAATGTTGTGTTTATGCTTTAAAATAGCAAAATACCACCATCATATGCAATGCACGTAGTATTGTTTACTTCTATTAAATAATTTATTTCCTGATTGGTTCTCACTCTCCAATTCTGTGCACCACAATGTGCAGGTCCAAACATTTGTCTGAGTATTCTTCTCTCGAAAGATTGCAAAGCGTTTTCATTGTTAATTGTTCATTGTGGTAGACCAAACCTCAGACTCATAGGTTACTACTGGCCTTATTAACGTTTTATAAACTTTGAGTTTAGTATCTTTTTATAAGCTAGTAACAGTGATGTGAATTTAAATTATAATGAAAAATGAGTCGGATTGAAAAACAAAACATCACTTACATATAATTAAACTTGGCCAGTTTCAAGAGCCCAACTTGCTCCCATCATCAGAATTAAATAACTGGTTCTTGTTGATATTATTTGATGTATGGTTGGTTGAGATGACATCTGTAAAAAATCTGGTTTCAGCGAAAGAATTGGTCGTGATGTAAACAATGCCTAAAATGTATGCTTCTGCTTTCTCGCTCTGATTGGAGCAGTAACGGCACTGCTTTCATAACCATGTGTTGCTAAGAGAGAAAAAAAACATGGAGCCTGGAACTATCATCGCCTGCCTTTGACCCACCAATCTTTCATGTGATAGTTTAAAACACGCTACGGATTAGATAACAATCACGTGTAGCACTCTGAACTAAAAATATAACAAATATAAATTTAAAATCGCTATAGAAAAGAAAGCTTTAACCCAGCAGTGGGCACGTGGCAGTATACAGTGCAGCCAATTTAGTTTTCTTTTAATAATTCAGTCAGCATGCCAAGCACACCAAAATTGTGCTAGATATGCTTCAATTGGTTATTTAGGTGCCGAATGTCACTACTGTCACATTTTTATATCCATCATAATCGCTGTGACTGATGTGCAAAGTTTACAATTACACTGAGGTCGTACTGCGTGCCACATGTGCCTGGTTATGCAAGTAAATGTAACCTAATCATTACTGAATGTTTCAAATATCCGAAGCTTTATTTGGCAAAAACACTTTGTGTGAATGATTATTTAGTCATTAAGATTATTTTGGCATTATAATTTTCCTGTCTACCTGATTCATGCAAAGAAAGGGATTGATTCCAGAAGAAATAAGCCCATTCTGGAATCATCTGACACAGAGGATTATGTTGATTTCTTTGACAGTGATGATGAAGCAGAAATAATTGGGATAATCCCAGTAAATTTCAGCAATCATGTGATGACGAGAATAAAGTGAAAGAAATTACCAATTTCAGTTTTCAGTTTTCTTTACTCAAAAAATGTTTTCGCCTGAAGTGATGACTGCCATTCTTATATTGGTAAGGACCAGGGAATTTTGTGGATGAATCATTTGTTAGCAGTCCTAGGGGAAAAAATGCAACAATATATTCAAGGTTCTGCCTGGTCCGAAACGGAATACTAGAGAAACTGAAACTGAAGGTTTTTTTTTCAAAATGTTTTATCCCGAGATAAGTGATTCTGTTTTTGCAAACACAAACAGATAAATAAATAACAAGAGAGCATTTTTTACACCAGGGATAGAGATTGCAAAAACACTTCTGCTTCTGAAATAATGGCTCTACTGGGGGCACTGTTTCTCACTGTTTACAAAAAGGACACACAGTTATTAGATCTGTGGGCATCAAATGGAAAGGAAATGCCTATTCTAAGGGCAGCATTTACCTACAAGCACTTTGTAATTGATAAAACTGTCACTATCCGTGATCTCCACTATGCGTTTGTTAACTACTACAGTTCTGGGGAGTTCACAACCATACAAGAAATGCAACATAGTCATTTGATCAGTATATGTCCAATAAGCTTGGCAGGGTTAAATAAATGTAATGCATTTTCATTTATTTCACTTATTGTCTTTACATACACACATTAAAGACTGGCATTAACAATGATATTGTTTATTATTTATGACTTCAATATTAATTCTACCACAAAACAAGAAAATTTACCTGTGAAATGGTAACGTCAGGCGGCACTAAATACTGCACCTGCCAGCTGATGTAACTATCTTAAGCGCACCTGCCGCATGGTTAACATACCTAATCTGAATCTGAAAGAGGTTGTATTCCATTACATCAGAATTCTGCTCCTCCCTCTCCCTTTATCTTTGGTATACCAAGTGGCTGCTAATTAACCTAAAATTATAAATAAAACGAACGCTAACGTAACTTGCCTGGTAAGCGGAGGGTCTGTGGTTCAAATCCCAGCTGTGGCATTGAATTTTTCATGTTCCAATTCTAGCTTTCAAACATTGCCCACACACGGCTTGTGGGTTTAAAAACAGCAACAGATGTTGGCATAAATAAATAATGATACAGTAAATGCTGTTTGCACAGACTCTAGTGACCAAAGAATGACTTTATGCATCGTATATTTTATAATGGGGTGTTCATCTGAAAGCCCTTTCAGTAAAGGGAGCAGTATAGTGTGTGCTGATAGCTATCATTGATAACCAGAACCACAAAGTCCCAAAGTGCTGTATAATATGCAATGGAATCCCTTACATAAGCAATATCACAACACCAAAGGGAAAACAAGGATCTCTGACAGAATTCCATCTAGCCCAACACGGTGTTTGAAAAACATTAATGCCCTCTAGCTGGATAACAAGATGTTTGTAGACATACATTCACTGTAACAAAGTATTTAAATATAACCCCTGAATCACCACTTACAATTATTTGGCACTATTGTGACTCACCCTGTAGGTTTAAAATTGTTAAAAGCCCTTTTGATAAAAATCAAACAATTTTTAAAACTATTCCATATCATCAGGTGTAAGAGGATTTTGCTGAAAATCTTTGTGGAAGATGGTGAAATTCAAAATGAAGTTTGGTATGTACCAACCTGGAGTTTTGCTGCCATGCATTGCAAAAAATACTAATGGCAAAACAACAGAAGCATGCTCCTTCAAAACGTCCTGGTTATGTTGAGCAATGGCCTGAACTGTGTATGCACAGACAGACCTCACAGAATCATCTGTAAACAACAAAACATATTTACTTTTCATTTAACAAATAATGTCTTATAGTACACATATTCATCCACTCTCCACTTCCTATTTTACAGCTGATGCTGCAAGTTTACCTAGTCAAACACAAGAGCATACATCTTCACAGCTTGGTAGGTTCATGTAAACCTTAACTATTATTCACTGAAGTCCAAAGTTCGTCTGGGTGGCTCAGTTGGTTACATGTTGGCCTGCTGATGCCAAGGTCATAGGTAAATAAATATTATTAGTACGCTCTTATGTAGGAAAATATACTTTATAAGTGTTTATAATTACTTATATTTGTAAGTACGAGGGTGATCCAGAAAGTAACCGCCATTTGTGTGTAGCACAGAAAGTGGTGGGGGTAGCACCGTCATCTACACATCGGTGTGCACAGTGCTCAAGCTGTCTAAGGGAGACCATCATACTATCGTGCATCTGACAGATATAACCTCAAAACATGAGCACCACAATAGAAAATCCTGCCAAGTGTGAGGTGCACAGTGGCAAAACATCACTCAGCAGCCGAAATTCATCATGAATTGTGTGCAGCACATGGTCCTAACATTATGAGTAAAGGTGTTGTCCATCAATGGGCACTATTTTTTAAAAACAGAAGAACAAACATCTATGAAGAAAACAGGAGCGGTAGACCTACTTTTGCCAATGGTGACCTGGTGAACAAAGTGGATGGAAAAGTTTGTGAGAACTGTCGGTTCACGATAACTGAACTTTCTGATCATTTTCCCAAAATTTCTCGGAGTCTTTTGCACGAGATAGTGACCAAACACCTGGACTATCACAAGTTTTGTGCTCGTTAGGTTCCAAAACTGCTGACCAAGGGCCACAAAACCAAAAGAATGAGTTCTGCCACTGACTTTCTTTCTCGGTATGCCACTGAAGGAGAAGCATTTTTGAACAGAATTGTTACTGGCGATGAGACTTGGATGACCTATGTGAATGTTGAGACAAAACGGTAGTCAATGCAATGGGAACATACCACTTCTCCAAGCAAGCCAAAGAAAGCTCGAGGAAAGTCAAGGCTACGGTTTTTTGGGACGCCAAGGGCATCTTACTCGTTGAATTTATGTCAATTCTGAAGCCTACTGTGAAACGTTGAAAAGACTAAGAAGGGCAATCCAAAACAAGTGTCGTGGTCTTCTGATGTTGTGTTCCTGCATGACAACACTCGCCTGCACTCAGCTCAAAGAACAAATAAACTTTTGACCAGTTTCAAATGGGACGTGTTTGACCATCCCCCCTACAGCCCGGACTTAGCTCCCAGTGATTTTCATCGGTTTCCATACATGAAACAGTGGTTTGCATCTCAGTACTTCGCCAATGACGAAGAGCTTCATCACCCTGTGACAGGTTGGCTACATTCACAGGCGGCAGAGTTTTATGCAGAGGGTATTTCAAGGACTGTTAAAAGGTATGACAGGTACTTGAATTTGTTCACAGAATATGTAGAAAAATAGAAAAAATATTGTAGTTTTCAGATATAATAATAAAATTTTTATATCTCAACTGGTTTAATTTTTATTTCCAAACGGAGGTTACTTTCTGGACCGCCCTCATATTTATAATTTATTATTGTTCTGTTACTGCAACTTTGTAATCCACAGTGTTAAAATGCAGGGTGGAAGTTATGTATATAACTAATACATACAGAATTGGGATATATTCTTCACCACTCTGTCCTCTATGTGATCTGCAAGAGGAAATGGATCGAGACCACCTTCAAATATGCCCGGCCATTTCTAGTGCCCCATCCATCAGTGAAAAATATTGGAGAGCAAGAGGATTAATGACTTCATTGTCAGAAATCCAGCATTAGCTAACAACAACAACAGTTTACATCCTGCTGTAAAATTAGTTACAGAAATAACTTTTTGTGTCCATTATGTAGAAAGATATAAAAATTATGAAGATGTCTGTTAGTGTTTTTTTAAGCATATTATTGAAATCAGATGGTGCAGGACAGAGAATTTGTAAATATGTGTATGTAAATAGTATTTGTTAAAATATTAATACCAATGTTAAGTTTAAATTTTTTTACTGTTAATTTAAATATATATCACCAATTTGGTAATGCTACATAAATATTTTGTTTTGTTACCTTTAATGAAAATGTGATAGATATAGTAGCAAACATGTAAATAGCTATGCTCTAGTATTTCCTTTTTCTTATGGAGATGCATCATTGACAGTATTTATACATTACAATGATGTAATTTAGAATGAGATGATAATACAGAAATGTTCTGTTCTGAAAAAGACTAGGAGAATTTATGGGGAGAGCAAGAGACAAATGGTTTAGGAAAATAAAGCAATATGAATTATGTTAAGGTCCATCATGCACAAAAAACCATGGTGTTAAAATGCAAGGTGGAATTACTACTACTCCCGCAACTTTGTCAAGTATCTCAGAATAAGAGTATTTTTTTTTTGTAATATTTAAATAGACATGTCTGATATGTAAATGATCTATGGACAACATATTTCAATTTCAATTTACTGGCATGCAAAAGAGCTCCTGGAACAAAAGTCTGGCACACTGGCAATGCTGATATGATCCTGGCAATTGACAGCATCATTAAACAACAAAATAATTTAATTTACCACTAAAGCTTGAGGCAGTTATAACAAATAGTGTCTGATGTTAATAGAAAATTTACAGATGCAGAAGTTTCTGGTCTAAACATTTTCTACATATGATAAACAAAACCTATATTTCACTTTTCAATATAGTCATCCTTTATTGTAATACACTTCTCACATCTCTAAATTAATATTTCAATCCCCACCCAAAAAAAGTCACAGGTTTTGTCTGCAAAATGGACATAAACAGCATCCATCACTTCTTTTTCACAGTTGGGGAATTTAATGTCATGCTGGCAAATTGCCATGGTAGCTCAGCAGTTAGAGTAACTGCACGTAGAGTGGAAGACCCATGGTTCAAATCCCAGGTATGGCATTCAATATTTTAGTCCTTATTCTACCTCTCAAATGTATGAAGGTAGTTTGCTAACTCTGGTAAATTTCATGAAACAATGGGACATTTTTGTTGCAGCTTTATAGATGGTAAGCTCAATTACTTAAGCAATTGTAAATGGAAGTAAAATATTTAAGCTCACATTTAAAGGTTTTGGAATTTGAATTACAGTATTTATTCACAATGTATCAAATAAGGGATAATATGAGGATGCTTTGAAAAGTTCTCAGAACGGAATAAAAAAAAGGTACTTACGTCACTAAAACCTTTTTATTTTTCAATGCAGTCTCCTTGTAGATTAATGCACTTGGTCCAGTGATGTTCCAATGCCTTGCTCCCATCTTGAAAATGAGATTTCTCCAGGCCTGCAAAATACAGTAGAAGCCCAAAATGGCACAGCCCGAAATCCGCAGATTTGGATTTAACGCAAGGGAAAGTATGTCCCCCGAAAATATATCGTACTTTTTATTTATTTCATTTTTATTTTTGAAAGTTAAGTTTAAAATGTTCTTCAAAGAGCAGTGCTATCCCTAGCATGGATCTTGGGCACTGCAGCCACTGTATTCCTAGCATTGACCTTGACCACTGCATCGCTAAGAATTTCCCAAAGTAGCGAGACATGAAGGAGACATTCTGCACATTGATGAAGTGATAAGTACATAAACAAGATCATTCTGTGTATGGAGGAACAGTAATCATCTCCTTCTTGCTATAATGAAACAATATACAGAGAAAAAACATTAATTATGCCCCCAAACTAAACTTACTGATTTGTTTAAGACAACTGAAAATTAGGTTAGTGTAAAATGGGTAGTATAATTATAGTACTGTATAAATTAACATCGGTTGAATACACCCCTAGCATAACTGGTGTGTAATTACGTTTAAAATTGGTGTACTTCACCATATATCACATACTTTACAATGTGCTATAATTTATTATTGCACGAATGTTTCCCACCATCTCCATGGGATCGATTTTTGTCACTTCTAAGCTCACATTTTGATATACCGCAGATCGTTATAACGTGGGGCTGAAACATGTCGCCTAACAACCACGTTATCTCGAGATTCTACTGTAGTTGTCAAATCTTCAATGAAGTTCATCTTTGCCCACCAAGGAAAGCTTTCAGTTTTGGGAAGAGACCGAAGTCTGACGGAGCCATGTCAAGTGAATAAGGCGGGTGTAGCAACAATTCTTACCTTAGTCTGTATAATTTTGCCATGGCAATGGCATATGTGTGCAGGCGTGCAATGTATTAATGAAAGATTTTCTTCCTCACTAAACCTGGCTTTTGTTGTAATTGGTCTAGGAGATTAGCGTAGTATTCTCCAGTAACTGTCTAGTAACTGCCTAGACCCCATCACCTTTCTTTGGTGACAGAGAATCAGCATGTTTCTACTGCTATGACTGTTGTTTCATCTCAGGGGCATAGTAGTGGACCCAAGTTTCATCCGTGGTCAGCAACCAGCGCAAAAAGTCTAGTTCCTTTCTCCCAAAACAGACCAAGCATTGTTCTGATGTTTCCATTCTCATGAGTTTCTGGTTCATCATCAAGTCGCGGCACCCTGTTTGCAGATAATTGTTTCATATCTAATTCTTCAGTTAAAATGTGACACATCACTTCAGATGAGCAATTTCTCTCACTCCATCACCACTTTGTGCACCTGTTCTCAGTGGCAGTGACTCATCTTGGCTGACCACTGCAGGGATCATCATCTAACTCTCTCAACCAAATTTAAATTAATTTGTCCACTTGGCATCAGTTGAATATGAAGGAACAGGTGCCCTGGTGTATTCTGGAAATTGCCATGAATGCCTTTCTTTAATCACTGCTCCAATCTTGAGTTTTTCTATCTTCACAAATCATTATGCAGGAACAATAATCACTTCACTGTCACAGCACTGGTGTTACACGTGTTCACAAGCAACAGTCCAATGAACACCTCATTGTGCTAGAAATGACCTGTTGTGATTCCGAGAACTTTTCAAACCACCCTCTTATATGCAATGTAGTAACAAACTACAGCTGTCGCAAAATTTGATAGCGGGTGGTCGATATGAAATTCAATCATAGGCTTGCCACACTTTGCGGTGTTGTATAGTTACACACACTGTAAAGCCAATGATATAAATATCATTTGTACCCACCAAATTTATTTGCACAACAAGAAAAAGAATAATCATAGTCAGCTATTAGCTGCCATTAAATTTTGTGGCTAGCACAATTCCACTTGCTCCAAAAGTTGTGCTGCATTATGTTGACATCTGTACATACTCTAAGGCTGGATCAGATATAGTTATGAAGAGCAATAACAATGCCACTAAGTTAAGGACATATACTGAGAACTTTCTTATTGTGCACTTAATAATTTGTGATTCAATGCTAATCCTGTACGTGTTGAACTTAACTTTTACAAATAAATATAACCAAAGTAACTATATTAAATGCAATGATGCAAACTAAGTTGTGACTGAGGACCTTCTATAAAACATCGAGTCACTGAAAAAGGATGAAAATGCCATTGCTTTATAGAAAAATACCACACAAACTCCTACCTTCTTTTTCAAAGTACCAAGTCTTGATCTTTGCGAAGAGCTTCTCTAATGTTGAAGCCTTGGCTGTGCCAACAACATGACCAACAGTTACTGCATAGTTCTTGCGAATTGCTGCATTTCTATCCACCAGACCATTTACCAGCGCTGCCATCAGTTTTCCTACAAAATAACCACATGTAAACATTAAACATCAGTACTACCAAATGATACACTACAAACATTGGCCTTATAGTTGGTTAAACTATGAAGTACTTACAGCATTGTAAGTCACCATTAGGGTATGTTATCTCCTTGTGTGGTTCACTGGGAAAAATGCAAGTGAGTTAGAGAATTCAATGTTGTGTTGGCATGTTGACCATGGAGCAGCCAGATAGAGTGCAGAAGATCCGTGGTTCAAATCCTGACTAAGAGGCCGAATTTTTCAGACTATTCTACCCTTTCCAACCTAGTGCTACACACTATGGCTAGTTAAAAGAGCAATTAATCTGCATTCTAGGTTGACTTGTATTACACATGTGGATTAACATAATTTGCATTTCCTCATCACTAACACTGTCATGCCTTAGTTTGAAACACAGTTAAGTACACTTTAAAGCATTTGCGTATGCTATCTGTTGTAAACCTCAACTTAAGCCCAATTCCAAACTTCAGCTTAAACTGCAAAACAGGGTTAATTAAAGAAATTGAAGCTATTAACAGTGAAGCAACAAGATTCTTAAGTAAGAACAAATAAGAAACTAAAAACTTCACTTATCTTAGTAATGTTGCAAGTTCTTGGTGCAAAGCTGACTAACGTTTCGAGTTGACTCCAAGAACTTGCAATATTACTAAGATAAGTGAAGTTTTTAGTTTCTAATTTGTTCTTACTTTAGAATGCAAAACAGGGTTTTGCATACAAAAAATACAGCTCATTGATATCACTCTTCAAATTGATAAAATCAGCTCCTTGGATCCAGCTGACGATGCCTGTGAAAATGTCCCAGTGGTACGAGTGTCACCACCTCGGCCCACCCCTAGAGGGTGAAGGGGGAAACATGTTCCAGTGGTACGAGTGTCACCACCTCGGCCCACCCCTAGAGGGTGAAGGGGGAAAATGTCCCAGTGGTACGAGTATCACCACCTCGGCCCACCCCTAGAGGGTGAAGGGGGAAAATCTCCCAGTGGTACGAGTATCACCGCCTCGGCCCACCCCTAGAGGGTGAAGGAGGGAAACATGTTCCAGTGGTACAAGTGTCACCATCTCGGCCCACCCCTTGAGGGTGAAGGAGGGAAACATGTCCCAGTGGTACGAGTATCACCACCTCGGCCCACCCCTAGAGGGTGAAGGAGGGAAACATGTCCCAGTGGTACGAGTGTCACCACTTCGACCCACCCCTAGAGGGTGAAGGAGGGAAACATGTCCCTGTGGTACGAGTATCACCACTTCGACCCACCCCTAGAGGGTGAAGGAGGGAAACATGTCCCAGTGGTACAAGTGTCACCACTTCGACCCACCCCTAGAGGGTGAAGGAGGGAAACATGTCCCTGTGGTACGAGTATCACCACTTCAACCCACCCCTAGAGGCTGAAGGAGGGAAACATGTTCCAGTGGTACGAGTGTCACCACCTCGGCCCACCCCTAGAGGGTGAAGGAGGGAAACATGTTCCAGTGGTACGAGTGTCACCACCTCGGCCCACCCCTAGAGAGTGAAGGAGGGAAACATGTTCCAGTGGTACGAGTGTCACCACCTCGACCCACCCCTAGAGGGTGAAGGAGGGAAACATGTTCCAGTGGTACGAGTATCACCACCTCGACCCACCCCTAGAGGGTGAAGGGGTGAAACATGTTCCAGTGGTACGAGTATCACCACCTCGGCCCACCCCTAGAGAGTGAAGGAGGGAAACATGTTCCAGTGGTACGAGTGTCACCACTTCGACCCACCCCTAGAGGGTGAAGGAGGGAAACATGTTCCTGTGGTACGAGTATCACCACCTCGGCCCACCCCTAGAGGGTGAAGGGGTGAAACATGTTCCAGTGGTACGAGTGTCACCACCTCGACCCACCCCTAGAGGGTGAAGGAGGGAAACAAGTTCCAGTGGTACGAGTGTCAACACTTCAAGCCATCCCTAGAGGGTGAAGGGGTGAAACATGTTCCTGTGGTACGAGTAACACCACCTCGGCCCACCCCTAGAGGGTGAAGGGGTGAAACATGTTCCTGTGGTACGAGTGTCACCACCTCGGCCCACCCCTAGAGGGTGAAGGAGGGAAACATGTCCCAGTGGTACGAGTATCACCACCTCGACCCACCCCTAGAGGGTGAAGGAGGGAAACATGTCCCAGTGGTACGAGTATCACCACCTCGGCCCACCCCTAGAGGGTGAAGGAGGGAAACATGTTCCTGTGGTACAAGTGTCACCACCTTGGCCCACCCCTAGAGGGTGAAGGAGGGAAACATGTCCCAGTGGTACGAGTGTCGCCACCTCGGCCCACCCCTAGAGGGTGAAGGGGTGAAACATGTTCCTGTGGTACAAGTATCAACACTTCAAGCCATCCCTAGAGGTGATGGTTGCTATAGGCTGCCTGACAGTTCCAACCACAGGTCTAGGGGTAATGTCTAGTCTCTGGTTCCTGAATGTCGGATTCAAACCTGGTGGAGGGTTATGAATATTTTGAGTGCAAAGATCCTTACCATAGCTCTCTTTGAAAGGGAAGTAAAGCTGGTAGTCCTGTGTGTAGGAACCTCAAGCCTAATAAAGAGGCTTCTAAACAAAATCAACTGGTCTTTCATATCCAATATAGAACCCTAGCAATAAACAGTGTCCATATATAAGCAATCAAAGCTTAAGAGGTAGAATCAGAACTGAAACTTTGCCCACACACAGCTTGTGTGTTTAAAAACACCAGCATTAAGTTTGCTGGCATAAATAAGTAAGCAATCAACAGCTGAATGATGGAGGGGACCCTCTCCGAAATTAGTCGTGTGATTAATATTATTATAAGTTGGAGCAGAATGTGTTTATGAATACTGACACATTTTTCAATTTATTAATATGCTTCACTGTTTTAAACACATTTTCATCAGTTTTATAGCAATCATAGCATTTTAAAGGTAGAATCAGAACTGAAAAATTCTATGCCATAGCCAGGATTTAAACCACGGATCTTCCAATTCACATGCAGTTGCTCTAACCACTGAGCTACCATGGCCAACTTGCCAGTATGATATTAATTCGCCAACTGATTTGTATTTTCCCGGTAGAGCACAAAGGAATCACACATCTGAGTCAAATACCTCAAGAGCAACTTACGATCGTAAGTGTCCTGGGTTAGTTAAATACCAATTACCAATCAAGGCATTGTTAACATTGAGGATGTGTGTACCTGTGAACGGCTGCAAGTCCTGCTTCAAGTGGTGACACAGGAGCACTATTACGTGAGTACAAGCAATCCTTGTGCCGAGATTGACGGAGCTCTTCATCAAGTCCAAGATCTTGGGTATCAGCTGCTCCAGCGTACTGGCATCCACGTACTGCAGACACTGTAACACATCAAACACCACTCCCATTTACATCAGTTATTTCAATAGGAGGCACCTTCAGCAGCAGATTAACTAATGTACAGCCAATGAAAAAGATGGAAGTCCCACATTGTATTTACACAATGTCATATTTCCAACATGCAGCTCTGTCACATGTTATCATCTGTCTATTTGTGTGTCCAACAGACGATAACACATGGAACAGAGACTATCAATAAACTCAGCTGCAAGTTGCAGCTACTTGTGTAAATATGATGTGGGACTTAGAAATATTCTGCTCTCCTATTGCATTCAATCATCTTTTTCCATTGCTGTACCACTCAACAAAGAACTGATTGTTATAATTGTTACATATTGTTATAAGAACTGATTCAACAGAAACATTATTGACAAACTTGACAACTAAAAACAAAGACACTCCAGATTCATGTTCACCACAAGAATCAGCATTAAAGCAGTTCCATACAACAAGGGGCAACAATTACCAGAAACAAAGGAAGCAAAGTATTTAGGAGTTACATTTGATACCAAACTTACATGGACCAAACAAATAGAAAATGTAATACAAAGAGCAGAGAGGCGCCTTTCACTGTTAAAACGTCTAACAGAAATGAAGTGGGGATGTTCCAGAGCAACGCTTAACACAACATATATATATAAAACCATTGTTTACTTATCGCAGCGAAGTTCTTGTAACAGCAAACACAAAAAAAAATTCAAATCTTTCAAAACCAAAGTCTGAGATTAATTACAGGTGCTATCAAAACCACACCAATAGCAGCTATGGAAATACTAACCAACCAATATCCCATTGAATATGAAATAGAAAAAGCGGCTCTTATTCAACACAAAAAGTTGATCAGACTCCCATTCAATACATGGCACAAGAGAAATTTTACACATACACCAAAGACTCAGGAGAGCTTTCTTTCCAAAATTCAAGACATCAAGAAGGATGTACACCTTCCTAATTCAAAGGAAAACTGCATATCTAAAGTCAATCCAACACATACATTAGACATCACATATTATTTACACCTGACAGAAGAAGTTAAAAAAAGTGATACTCCAACTAGTGTTCTAAAATTATTGGCATTAGAGACAATCCATACTAGATTTCCAGAACATGAGTGGCTCCATATTTATACTGATGGATCATTGATATCAAACCAAGATGGAGCAGGTGCTGGAGTCACATGTCACCTCTTTTCCTATTACAAATCTTTAAGTTATGGAACTACTAACTTTGATGGAGAAATTGAAGCAATTCGAATGGCCCTACAAAATCTTTTGTACAGAATTTCACATTTTCAGCAAGCAGTTATTCTCTCAGATTCCAGGGCAGCAATTATAGCAATTACTTCCAAGTTGTCACCAAAAAACCAAACTATTATAGAATGTTGGAAGATGCTTAGCCATCTAACGGCACTTCAAAAACACCTAGTCTTCCAATGGATACCGGCTCACTGTGGACTGAGTGGTAATGAGAAAGCTGATTTTCTTGCAAAAAATGGTACCAGCGGTGTACAAAAATCTATAGTTAATTTACCATTTTATGCAGCTAAAAGATTAGTCAACTCTGAATTCAAAAAAATTATTGCAAAATATTACTATGAAAAATCAAAAAATAAAAGATGGGAACTACCAAACATTCAAACAGTGATTCCTGAGTGTCCTCGAAAAACAGCAGTTGCAACCTTCAGGTTGATTACAGGACATGATTGTCTGGCAAAACATTTAAACAGAATTGGGATATATTCTTCACCACTCTGTCCTCTATGTGATCTGCAAGAGGAAATGGATCGAGACCATCTTCAAATATGCCCAGCCACTTCTAGTGCCCCATCCATCAGTGAAAAATATTGGAGAGCAAGAGGATTAATGACTTCATTGTCAGAAATCCAGCATTAGCTAACAACATAACAACATACAACAAGGGGCTTGCTGAACCATCCCCTAAGGGACAGCATACAAAACAAACTGTGAAAACTGCAATCAGATATGTATTGCTCAAACAAACAGAAATCTGTAAACCAGGTTTAGGGGCATGTCACCAAACCAAAATTAAAACTTTTAAAACAGGTAAAAACAAATGCAGAACTTAATGTTTGGGAAAAATTAGTTTTAGTTAAAAATGCCCACAAGGTGATGTAAGAGTATTCTGAAATCCCACCAGTTACGATGTCATCAGGTTCGCAGTTAAAACAGGGGGCTGCACTATGAGCAGTAAAAAGAAGGGTTTCAGCCTTAATGTCAGTAGGCACACACACATACAACAGCTGCTGTCAAAACAATAAAATTATCCAACAAAGTAACAATCTGTTAAGTGAAATTAAAGTATAATCTTAAAATACGACCTGAAGCTTTCCCGGCGATGAACATATTCATCACTACACCCGGCTCAAGGCCCGACAGGCACGTTTTAGTTATGCAAGAAGGGAAGATCATGAGGGGTTGTGCTTCATCACCCTCCCTAAAGCCCAGATCTGGCACTGAGTGACTTCCATCTGTACCCACAGAAGTAAAACTGTTTAGATCAGGATACCGAGCTCAAGAGACAGCTATTGGAAAGCTGTGCATAGGACCTACATATATAAAAGTGAGGGTTTCTGGAAAGGAATTACACAAGAGTAGTGCATTCATTCTGTCATTGCGGCCGTGAGGCTCCAACTGTGTCAACTTCCTGTGTTAATGGTTGGTACTCCTGTATACCACTTTGCTACTCCAGACACTTTCCTCCAGCAGGCTCACAAGTTTCCCTTTTGGGAACACTGCCTTGGTTTGGGTCCTATACAGGATGTTCCAAAACTATTTGTTCAAATTAATACAAGAGCTAGAGAATATCAAAACAAATATAATTGGTTATGTACATATAGTCCCTGGCTGCTATTTCTGATGCTAGGGACAATTTACACAAAAGGTAGTTTAGCATTGGCAATCACAGGAATTGCTCGAATGCACACAGTACAGCAGTGGTGTCAATGTCACAGACCCCTCGGGGCTCAACTGTGCAACAGCTGCATATGACGGGCAAAACATGACGTAATACATATCAACACTAGAAGCTTTATCAATTGACACCTGTTTACTTGCAAGTTGGTCGCGTCCACGAATAAAACCTTTCTTGGTGTGCGTACACCTTATGAATTTTTGCCTTCAGAATTGGCTACAAGGATACATAGCACAGGTACAAGTTGGATCTGCAAAGGTGAACAGTTATTCTCACACGTAAATAAAAAACTACTTGACGTAGTTATTAAAGTTGATTAAAATAGTTGCAACCTTCTGATGATTAGGCTGAATTATAGTTACTATTAAACCTATCCTAGCCCTTGGGTTAGCATTCTCAAACAGGAAAGGACACCACTTACGCACTTACATGCCTCTTAAAGATAGATGTTTTTATTACTTTTCAATCCCAGATGTAAAAATGTCAATCTATTTTGAATGAATGAATAAATAAGAGAATAATTACACGGTATTAATAATAGTGCTTTTAATACGAACTTGTATTATATATAATCTATATTTACATAAAAAGTAAATAGCAGCTTTCAAATCCTGTTATACCTTAAATGAATATTCTTAGCTACTTTGATTAAACATAATAACAGAATATTTACTTGTATTATTTTCAAATAAGTGAAATAAACCGAAACATTATCAGTAACAGGGGTTGGCGATTTTCTCCAAAATTAAAGGAAAGGACTTCATGCAAGTTGTTTGAGAACTACTGTCCTTAAAGATACATATTTTAGTGTTAAGCATTTGCATAATGAATTTAAAACAATCTTGCTGAAAACCTAAGTAAAATATCACATGTTATACATTTGTAGGATCAGTCATTTGGCATATTTTTCAATTCACACACTTTTCAAAATTTGGCTTACAAAGACAATTCTAAGACTGGATGCCAAACTGCTATCCGAGAGTCTGTTTCTGTGGCGAGTTTTCAGGAGCTGCATTATAGAGAAACCCTGTTCACAAAGATAGGTACTGCCAGGCATTGCCATACATTTTGCTGCGTTGGGAATCAAATTTGGGAAACGCCTATTGTGAAGTTTCCGGTAGAATTCAATCAGTGCGCCTGAGCATGAATTGTCAAATTTCTCTTGAAAGCGACACTCACACTGTACTTGTAACAGCTCAGATGAACTGCTGTATTACTTACTTTATCTATGTTCATAAGAACTCTGTATGTTGTATTTTTTAATGAAAGATACTGGTTGCATATTAGGTATTGAATACTACAACCACAACTTTGCAGAGGAATTGTTTTCCCATTTGAAACATGCAAATCCAAATGACTCATGTCTGTGCTCTCGGACGCAGCCATTGCTCTGCCTGCATCACACGGAAAACTGCACTGAACTGATTTCTAACGGACTTGCCCTCTATGCCCAGGGCACGGCGACTTGCTCTCTCTGTGGCATTGCCACTCGGGGCCACGATTGACACCACTGCAGTACAGCATAGGACCATTCAATATGGCGTCCAGTCGAACACTCCTGGCATGGGCATGTCCCCAAAGGTATCAACATGAGGAGGACTTTTGTTTCATATGCTCCAGACACGTGAGGTCAGCTGACCTGGGTAGCCAGGTCCCAAGACCACCTCCGCCAATCTATTGATTCCCAGAGGACTCCTCACAGCAATGCTGAAATGGGATGGTGCCCCATCATGCTGGAAGAACATACTTTATTTAATATTCAGGCAACACATGCTCTACGAGATGCGATAGCTCCACTGTTGAGGTGGAATGTATGTCCAATCAACCTATTGCCAAGATTGCAGATGTAAGAGCCAGCACACCTCACAAACTGTTCCAAACATTACAAGTTCTCCTTGTTGTTATGTTCCTTCTCCACCACCTGTATTAATTTGAGCACATAGTTTCAGAGCATACTGTGAGTATGTGCAACAGTGTACAATACCTTGGAGACGGTCTCGGTGGTGTAGTGGCTCTTCACTGCCGTAGCCCTCACATTATCGAACATGTCCTGGGTGGCACGATGTGCTCCAAACTTGACACTCAAGTGGTTGAAGTTCCTGGACTCCAGCTCGCCGGCAGCTTCTAGGAGAGCAGGAATCAGCAAGTGTAGGTGTGGCTTCAGTAAGGTGCCAGCAGCACCCACCAGTTGTGATACTGTCTGTAAACTGCACAGGACAGTTAGCACCTTGTTCAAACACTACTGTTGACACTAACACTTCATTACACCAACACTTACCTGATGGACCGCACCTCCGACACCTGGTTACATATTCCTGTCTGTAGGAGAACTGGCAGTATCGTCTTCATCATCTCATCACTGGCTTTGCTGTTGTTCTCGTCACAACAGCGCACACACAACTGTAACACAATACATCACTCCTTGCTGCTATCTAATACACTCAGATAAACCTTCCATACTTCACCAATCCTCCTGCATTATTAAACGTTGTGCATTTAGTTATCTTCTTTCTTATAAGTTGAAAACAGTGTTGCAATAATCAATTTAAACCAAAATGGTGAGTCGATTAATAACACTACACAACACTTACTTTTATTTTACCAGAACATGTTTTGAAGGCTTGCTTTTCCTTCATTATCAACTGAGCATCGACTGGTTCTCCCTGGTGTGGATGGGGAGTATTCAACTTCGACATCCCCAAGAAAGATATCTTCAGCAAGTTCCTTGAACCATCACCAGAGGAGACCTCAGAGAAAACATCGCCATCCACACCAGGGAGAACCAGTCGATGCTCAGTTGATAATGAAGGAAAGTCAAGCCTTTGAAACATGTTCCGGTAAAATAAAAGTAAGTGTTGTGTAGTGTTATTAATCGACTCACCTTTTTGGCTTAAGTTATGCATTTAGCTTTATGCTCAATAAGGAATGAAAGGAGTTGAGCACTCACATTGTCCCCAAAGACTGTAGATGTGTTTCAATGCAATATTCTATACACTCTTATCTAAAGGAAAACATGTAAAACAATGCAACATGCAGCATTAACTGAGCTATGGGGGAAGATGATTTACCTCACATAATAGCCTGATATGGTGACTCACTCTTGGCTATTACATTTACCTACTCCGGTGACCAAAGTTTGTGAATCCAGCACAAACAAGTGAGAACTTTGGACAGCATATGTCATCTGTTAGTCTGTGTTTCGTCTCACAAATATACTGCACATAAATAATTTGTATAGCAGTGATATTGAGTGAAGTAGACATGCTAACAATAACAGAGCAGTGTGTAAAACAGTTGCACACAATACAACAAATTTAAACAAGCATATTACACTGAGTGAAATTTATAGAAGCTCTATCGGTACCATCCAGTTCCCAATTTCCAATAAAAATTATTCTAACATAAAAGAAACAGTACAAAAAATAGAGTCCCAAGGAAAGAAGCACTTGTTCAATGGACATGACTGTTTGGCAGAACATCTGCATAGGTTTGGTTTTATGAGTGACAACGCATGTAAGATCTGCAATGCTGACAAGGTTTTAATGGAGAACACATACAGGAATGCCCAGAATTGAGGAAAGTTGTACCAAATGGGAAGATATATACTTTATATTGGCTGGCTAGGGAATAATTGATGAATCAAAATCCTGCACATTACATCAACAACAGCACAATACACTTCCCAGAACACAACATCTGAAAATGATGACTAAACACAATATTGGTTTATACAAAGAAAACTACTAATGACATTATTCAGTGAACAAGCTATCACCTTTAAATCTTTTTATAAAGTGAGTATCCAGTATGAGTGCTGTACCTTGGACAGAATTTTGACAGTGTTGCCTGCAGCCTGCCTAGTGCCCTCGTGAACATCGTCCATCACACGGAACAGCTGCGTCCACAGAGATGGTAGAGCATCTAGCGAGTCGTGGAGACTGCGGTTACCTCCCCCTCGTAGGAAGTCCGCTAGTGCCAGACAGCACGACGTACGCACCCTCCACTGGGGTGCAGTTAAGTTCTCTATCAGGTCCGCCAGGATCTCCTTATGGTACTGCTCAATCTGAAACCAACAACCTTCTGTCTGGTAAAGTGACAGAGTCATCTCCTTGTAGCCTCCAGTATTTACAAGTGATATCTGCCGGTCAATTTCAACTTGTGATTTCAGTATCTGCATCTTAAGAACATATGCACACAAGCAATTAGCTCAAACATAACAGCACTTTTGTACGATAAATCAGGAACTAAGGTACAGTCTCCGTAAGTTTCTTCAGTCAACAATTTTCATTAGAATTCATTTATTTACATTTTTAGACAAATTTGTTTTATAATCTTTATTTTTGATTCACAGGAAAATGTATTTATTTATTTATTCTTTTTTGGTGAACTTTGGTCCCCTTTGTTAAGTTTTTCCAAATGTAAATGTTTTCCAAGCTCTGAGGTTCTGTTTTCCTTGAAACGCTTTTTAGTTTTATTGTATTTCTGTTTATGGAGTGTTGTTCTTTCCTAAGATACCAAGCTACTGCTAGTTTATCTTCCTGTTTGTGCTTTATGTTCCTGTTGTATCTGTTTTATGCCTCAGCTTAGGAAAATAATTGGCAAAATGCACCTTCTTCATAATCCAATCACTGAGTGAGCATATTGTATTGAGGGTTTTAAGGGTAAAAGGTTTGGCCCCAATAGGATCAACATGAAGTCACTATATAACCATAATTTTATTAACCACATTATAACAAGATGGAAAATGTTCTGTTTCAGATGTATAGACTAACAAGTTTCCTAGATACTTGACTCTCTGTATACATTCATTATACCATGTATACAATTTCTGTAAAAGTAAACCCCAGCGCAGCAGCCCATGAAGGGCCAAGGTTTGCCACCCAGCTGCTGTGTCCCCCACCTCTGCCCACTACAGGTGTCATTTGTGGGGTGCAGTACTGGAGGGTGGTATGTGGTCAGTGTCCCAAGCCCTCCGAGCCAGTTATGCGGCCTTATCGATCTGGGGCCACCACTTCTCCAACAAGTAGCTCCTCAATTGCCCCCCTCCCCCAGGACCTAATGAGGCTGAGTGCACCCCATGTCACACCTCCCGGTGGGTGAAAATATCCCCATGCTGGTACTGAGGATCGAATCTGGGTCCTCTGCACCAGAGGCAAGCAAGCTACCAACTGCACTATGGAGGTGGTCAATTTTTGTTGCTACACTATTTCTTCTAATTTGCTAGTGTTACTAACTTCTGATAAGTTAAAGTATGTGTTTTCATGGCAATATTGCAAACTTTACCCTCTTCTTCCTAGTTGATATATTACACCAAGTATAAGTGTTACTTACTGAGTACAACAGACAACACTGCAGGGTTGATGGCACATTTGGAAACAATGACATATATACTCACAGTTTTCTGAGTGTCGGAGACAAGAGCATGCCAGATGCTTGTCATGGAGTTCTGTATCTTAGGAGTGGGATCAAACTGATATCTGTAAATACGTGGAATGATCTTGGGGAGGTGTCCAGACAATTGTTCTCCTGCCGCAGCTGCTATAGTGGAGAAACCAAACGCTGCCCCCTGCAACAATAACATCAATACATGTACCCTTTTCCAACTTTTCCTACTCTCTTCATTTATTATCAAATGGGTAACTTTGCTGTAGACGGACTTAGGGAGCATGTAACGCAGGCTGGCAACATATGAGAAATGAAAGTAGCAAGCGGTAATAGAACATTTCATCACATACAAGAGTGTTGTTGGCAATGTGTATAAGATGATGAATGGAGGTAACCTCTGACAATGCATGTACATAGGTCATGTAGATATGAAGAAGGCAGGTTACTGAATTCTTGTTTAATCTCTAAGATACATTAATTTCATTAATTCTTCTTCTTTATAATTTGGAGAGTTTTCATTTGATAGTGGCATATTCCTTGCACAGTTTAACCCAAGAGATGTCCTACACGTAAAACTGAGCACCACAATTACACAATAAATGAGGATCCCATCATATTGCAATCAAACAAATTAATGTATTAATCAGGTAATCTGAAATAACTAGGCAACCATAAGCTCATGCAGTTGTGCAGTAGGGAGATAACCTTAAATGGGAATATCTTTCATAATATACAGTGGCAGGTTATTGACATACAGAATGCTTTAAACATGATATTTTACTGGAAATAATTGTTATAAATTGCTGGTGATTACAACATTGTTTCAAATGTGTATTTCCATTAATAATAAACAGCTAAAGGGAATGAAAAAGGAAATTTTTACTTTATAATACTTTCTGTAAACGTTACGTGCCATTCTCTTCTTTATCTATATCCTCTCCATAATTACATTTCAGTTTCATGTCCTCTTTGCTAACATTAATGCACTATTTAACTCTGTGTTTCATTATCCATCGTCCTCTCTGATTTGTCCACTATAGGGGATGTAGTTATTTCTTCACATCAAGTTGACATGCTTTAGTAACGTTGTGTTACTCAGCCCATCTACGGCAACATTACCATCAAAGCTCTGTAAATTTGCAACATACAATCATACAATTTCCTTTCATTTTGCAAATATTTTGTACCATTATGTTATGTATTATACATTATAGCTACATAATAATCTTTTTGCATATAAAAATAAATCTATGTTCCATTCACATGACCTTTCCTATTCATTCTTTGCAAAAATGGTTAACGGCACAAACATTTTATTTGACCTAATTTTTTTAATGACATCAATATTTTTGTGCAGCAATATTTTATGTTTCTCTTACTGTTTACCAGTTATACACAAGTTATTCAGAATAAAGAGAACTTCACAGAACGTTCACAGAAAATTCAATATATATATATTTCATTTGTCATCAGAATATCTTAAACATATGGTATTCTAATAAAAATTGTTAAAGAGCACTTTTGGCAAAATCAAAATTTTGAAAAATTTTGCCACATTAAGGGTACTTTGGGATAGGGGAATTTTCTTGAAAATCTTTGATTGACATCCTTGGAAGATGCACAACTTAAATAACAAATTAAGGTTCGAGATTTCTTTCGGGCTTAAAAGCTGTGGTCTGTTGGAGTTTTGAGGTCCAGACGTTTCGTCCACACCTGCGGTGGACATCATCGGTGGTGTAGTCTCAGTCTTCTCAGTGAAGGTTCAGATACAACAGAATAACAAAGTTCAGAAGTTTGGTATTTCATAGACTATTCATTTTGTGGTTGTGCACGTGCATGCAATGCACGCATGCACATACATGAAGCAGATAGTATGTATTTGAAAGAATCTATATACTGAACAATCATTCCTTACAACTTGCTTTTATTAATTGAATGTTTTTTTTATTATTTAATCTGTTATCAATAATTTGTGAAAATTATCATTTTCATCATATTTACATAATTGATAGTTGTTATGCATCATACCACATTCAGAGGGAGATGTGAAATATGAATTAATGTTATTTATGGCATGACCGAAACGACTATCAAATTGTATGCATATGACGTCATTGGGATAATACTGACCAAATAAGTAAAGGTATTACTTACCGAAAAATAGTAAATCATATTCTTTTGGGCATGCCAATTAGTTAGAAATGTTTAAAAATGTAAAGAAACGCTATAATAATAATTATAATAATGAAATGTGCAGTTAAATAAATTTGTGAATTTAGATGGACAAGTCAAGTCTATGCGTTATTCCTTGTCCACGACCTGAGATTAAGATAAGAGTTCTCATTGTTCAACATACCCCTAAGTAAAAATGACTGCACCACACACACAGACCTTTTTCTAAAAATTACTTTTTTGGATTCAGGGAACCTTAAAACATGTGCTTCTGGGAAAATCTCAATGTTCAGTTTTGGGTAGAATAGAATGTGTTTCCTATTCTACTATGTGTCTCATAGAGAGAGTAATAAATACAATAAATAATTAAGAAAAGACATGGCAAAATGTTTAGCTTTATGCAAGAATATGCAAAAATATCTAACATGAAACTTGAGTATACTTTAATTTCATTAATATATTTTGTTTGTGAATCCTACCTTCTTGGAGTTCCAGATGGCGTTGTGATTAGCAAGATGCATGAACTTGTACACCAGGTCTGGTTGGTTGAGATCAGAAGCCAGCGAACACAACTCTTTGTAAGTGGACAGATTGCCACTGAAACAAAGACACAAAGTTACAAGTGCAGGTAATAAAGGTTATTGAAATAATCAAGCCGTGGCTGTCTCAGGCTATACGTACCCAGTGGGGGCCGATCCAAGTTCACCTTCCTCAAAGAGCTTTGTGTCGCTGGTCACATGCACAACATTGCGTCGTCCAGACATCAGCTGGTCCAGCAACTCCCGCACCAACTTGCTGCGAGACTCTTCTTCTCCACATTCGTACACCAGACCCAGTCCCTTGGAGGCTACATCCTGCACAATATCTGCAACATTCAGAGCTTCTTCTCACTGTCCTTCATTCAATGGAACAACAACAATCACAATCATAGTACTAGTAGTATACTAGTATAGTATATTAGTAGTATACTAATACTACTACTACTAATAAGATCAGAAGAAACTACAGTTCAAAAGTATTGGAAAGCACGAATGCTAATGGCTTCATTGCCAGATGCAAGGCACTAGAAAACAACAACAAAATAAAATTATTATTATTATTAATTATTATTATTATTATTATTATTATTATTATTATTATTATTATTATTATTATTATTATTGTTGTTGTTGTTGTTGTTGTTGTCGTTATTATTTTATTATTCCAGTTTTCATACATTGTAGTACATATTTATATCGGCACCCAATAATTCACAAAACAAATTCACAAATCAAATCTAAAACATTTTTCCATTCTTGCCTATTCAACCACAGGTCCTCTTCAATTTCCCACTCCCTCTTTGCTTCATCAATGCTTTGGATCCATGTGATCGGGGATCTTCCATTACTCATTCTTCCTGGTGGAATCCAATCCATCATCTTTTTTGGCAGTCTTTTATCTTCCATTCTTCTGGTGTGTCCATACCATTTTAGTTGTTTCTTTTTAATAAAATTTAAAATTGAATTTTCAAATTTCGAAATTGTCTTAATATGATCATTTCTTACTTTGTCTTTTCTAGATATTCATGCCAAACATCTCCAAAAGTCCACCTCTGTGGCTATTAGTTTCCTTTTTAACTGTGCATTTAATGTCCATACCTCTGCTCTATAGGTTATGCTTCTTACTATTGTACTAAATATATATCCTTTTGTTTCTGCAAATATATGTCTGTCCCATAAAATACAATTTAGTGTACATATAGCATTTCTTCCTGCATTGATTTTTGTTCTTATCTCTTTTTCTTGCTGCCCATCCATTGTAATATTAATGCCTATAATCTTCGCAAAGGTTGAAGGCATATGGAGGTGGGCCGTACTGCAGACTCCAACAAATTCCAAGCTTGCCCCTCCTACCAGCGCTGCTGAATGTGGTACACGCTCTTATATACAGAGCCTCTGCTGGTACACGCACTACGCTTGGCAGCAGCACTCCGCTTGAGCATTGGCCAGCGTTCACATGCCTTTAACTTTTGCAAGCAGTATATATATATATTCTTCAGTATGCATCATCTTCCCCAGATTATCTTCTAATATTAAGTCTTGAGGATCGTCTCCTATTTTCATATATTTTGATTTATCCATATTTATCTTCAAACCCCATTGATTATACTCTTGTATTAATTTCCTTGTGAGGTATTCTATATCTTCGGATTCCTGTGTCATAATCAACTCATCATCCACAAACCAGAGGGAATACACTGTTAAATCCTCATCTATTGGTATACCCATCGTTTTACATCTCCTTTTGCATCCCTCTAATGCCTTTTCAGTGTAAATTTTATATATTGGAGATATACAACATTCTTGTCGCAATCCTTTATTAATTTTAAACCCATTTGACAAGTATTTTCCCATTTTCACTTGTACATATGTCTCTGAATATAAATTTTGAATTGCTTTAGTCAATGTTGAATTTGTGTTCCTCAATTTTAAAGCTTGCCATAATTTTGTCAATGGAATATTATCATAAGCTTTCTCAATATCTATAAATACCATATTAAATAATGATGATGATGATACAGTAAAACCTGAATAAACACGACCCCCTATATACCGAAAACCTGGACAACTGGAAAATAAATCTTGGAACGGAGCTATTTCCTATGATAAATAACACTCTAAACTGGAAAACTAACGTGGAAACAGAGTAGTTTTTCTGGAACCTTTGCATAAATAACCTAAGACAGATTTTCATTATGCTCAATACATAGTTAGGTGCTTCAATAATAAACTTGCCACAACTGAAGAATTCAAAGCACAGCAGATACTGCTGGAAACAGCAGTTGTGAAGTCATGGAAGGAATGGACGACGACGACGCCAACAAAAGAGAACCAAAAACATGCATTTTTAGAGAAACATTATGTTGTGAGTGACCTTCAGGAATTTGCAGCTTCCAAGAAGGTTCCAGAACTCCTGGAGCTGATGCAGGATGCAAAGATCATCTCTTGTGGAGAAGTTGCGACAGTGCATTTTGACGGATATGTGGGGTAATGAAACTAATGGAGAAACTGCAATTATGTATGATATGTAAGTTGAAAATACAGCAAAATATACAATTGAGCCTATTTTTTATTTACAGAATTTTATTTTGTTATTCCTTCAGTTTAACTCTATACGATAATTTTTTTACTTTCTCTACGGGTAAGTGGAGGAAGTATTGTATTCCGCTGTCTGTCTGTCAGTCTGTGTCTAACTTTCTTACAGTCATAACTCAATAACGAAAAGTTAGTTAAAAACCAAAGTTGGTATTTAAGTTTAATGTCTTTCAAGGATGCGACACAAACATTTTGAAGAAAATTGCTCCACCGTAAACTACCCTTTATGTGGCAAATTTTTCAAAAATGTTTATTTTCTCTAAAATGGGTTAAGCGACTTTGATTAAAATGCCATATGTTTGAGATATTTTTATGACAAATGAAATGTATATCTTGAATATTCTGTCTATAGCCCCTGTAGTTGTATTTACTCTAGATGACTTTTGTATAACTGGTAAACGATAAGAGATCAAATCTTACTATACAAAAAATGTAGATCTTGCTAAAATATACAATTTATATCTAAATAAATTTTTTTGTACAGTGAACCATTTCAGAGATATGCCTTGTTATTTGGGTGACCTTTGGAGAACTTTTGCCAAGTGGAACATCGTTCAACTTTTTATATGTTAACCTTACAAAGAGAATGGAATTTGAAAGCGTTAAAAGATTTGACTATCATTTTTCAGGTATCTCTATGGATTTTCCAATAGAAAAACGTCCTAAATTATTAACTGCTTAAATCTAATAGAAAAACTTCTTAAATTAATTAATAACTGGTCAAAATTCCAATAGAAAAACTTCCTAAATTAATTGGTAATTGGTTAAAATCCATAGAGATACCTGCAAAAGAAATTTCAGAATACATCAAGCTCACAAAATTATGCATAGAACAAAATGTTTTCCAATTTCAATTTAAATACTACAGACAGACATGAGGACTAGCAATAAGTAACCCACTTTCCCTAGTACTTGCAGACCTCTTCATGACCTCCTTAGAAACAAGGGTAGTCAACAACTTCCCTTGGATTTTCAAAACCTGGCAACGGTATGTAGACTATGTTCTTTGCAATAGTACCAAGAAAACACATTAAGGATTCACAAAAACTGTTAAACCTACAGGAAAAAAGCATAAAATTCACCATAGAAACAGAAATAGTTGGACAACTTCCATTTTTAGATTTAACAATCATAAAAACAAAATAACCATTGGGATCTAAGGAAAACCAACACAGATAATCATATAAAATCCAACAGCTTCAACCCAAGACCACACAAACAAGCAGCTTTCAACAGTTTAACCCACAGACTACAGAACATACCACCTTCAACACAGGAATATCAAACAGCACTTAAAGAAATCATTAGAATGGCTTCCAGAAATCTTCAATATATAAAAAAGTGAATATAGCAAAAAAGAAGAAACTGGTAAAAGAAACAACCACCCTAAGCAAACCAAAAGAAGAAATGTCATTCAAAACATTCACATACCACCCAAAGACATTTGACAAACTCAAAAAGATTTTTAAAGAAAACAATATACAATCGGCTCCAATCAAAAGATATAGCATTAAAAATTTACGTGGCTCAAATACTAAAGACAGCATTGCAGCACATAAAAGATCTACCAAATAGAGTGCAATAATTGCAACCGGGTACATAAGGAAAAACTAAGAAGAATTTGAGACGACCTCCATAGCGCTCTTGCCTCTGGCGCGGACGACCCGGGTTCGATCCCCGGTACCAGCATGGGGATTTTATTCCCTCTAGGAGGTCTGGCATGGGGTGCACTCAGCCTTGTTAGGTCCCTGGGGGACCAATTGAGGAGCTACTTGATGAAAAAGTAGTGGCCCCAGGTCGTGAAGACTGCATAACTGGCTGGGAGGGATTGGGACGCTGACCACGTATCACCCTCCAGTACTGCACCCCACCAATGACGCCTGTAGTGGGCTGAGGTGGGGGACATAGCGGCCGGGCAGTAAGGCTTGGCTCTTCATGGGCTGTTGTGCCGGGGCTTAGTTTCTTTTTGTAAGAGGAATTTGGAGACAAGAACAAAAGAACATTTCAGATGTATGAAACCCAAACATTTAGAAAAATCAGCAGTTGCCACTCATTTTTGGAAAGAAAATCATGACATTAATCTGGTTCCAAAATTATTAAAATACATATCAGGAAACTAAGAATTGTCAACGTGGGAACAGATCTTTATCTGGAAAAACAAAGAGCAAGTTTACAATTTTGACATACAATAAGGCATATACATACCTGGCTTGAGAATTTAATGCCATTCTGGCAGTTTGTCACAATAGCTCAGTGGTTAGAGTGTCCACCCGGCAAGCGGAAGGTCTGTGGTTCAAATCCCAGTTGTGGCATTGAATTTTTAAGTTCCAGTTCTACCTCTTAAAACTTTGCCCACACACGGCTTGTGTGTTTAAAAACACCAACAGTAAGTTTGTTGGCATAAATAAATAAATTTTAAATAAATAAATTTTCTTCTATGAAAGAAAGATAATAATATACATACCCGTTATAAAGACATATACAAGTTCTTAAAACCACCACCAGAGCAGTCTACAGGAGATACCAGCCTCTACAGTTCAGTCAATGTCCAGTTGCTAATGGAGGAAAGCTAGCCTCCGAAACATGTACTGGGAAATTTTAAAAGTGAGTGTTGTTTAGTGTTATTAATGACTCAAAATTCCTATTTTAATAACAAGGTAGTTTATTGTCCTTCTATGTTCATAGCTTGCGTGCATTGTTATGTGGTTTTGTGACACAATCAAAGCTACATTGTCTGCTACTGTGTATTAGCAACTTTGACAGGATAGTCAACTTGACGCAAATCCATGCGACCTGTCAAGTGCAAACTTACAGTGGCTGGGGTGTAGCCGCTTACGACCATCTAGGTAAGATTTAAATATATTTAAATTATTTCCTTTCCTATTCTGTCTATAGCCCCTGTAGTTGTATTTACTCTAGATGACTTTTGTATAACTGGTAAACGATAAGAGATCAAATCTTACTATACAAAAAATGTAGATCTTGCTAAAATATACAATTTATATCTAAATAAATTTTTTTGTACAGTGAACCATTTCAGAGATATGCCTTATTTGGGTGACCTTTGGAGAACTTTTGCCAAGTGGAACATCGTTCAACTTTTTATATGTTAACCTTACAAAGAGAATGTATGTTGTTAGCTAATGCTGGATTTCTGACAATGAAGTCATTAATCCTCTTGCTCTACAATATTTTTCACTCATAGAGCAATAGCAGAATAGTAACCGCTTTTAAGAGAGCACCATATTTTATGTTTTGGCGGTCACATCGCTCTCTCACAACCCCCAGAATGTCTGGAGGACCACACCTGTCGTTGGTTTACGGGTCTCACCGACCTGACAGGGAGAATTATCAAAATAAATTCACCGACCATATCCTCTGATTACCAATCAGAGGACGCATTACATGCCATGACAGGTCAGCATGTTAAGGGTTAAGATTTTATAGAGAAATGGAGAGATTGGAAAAATAAAGACTCTGTAGCCCTCGGGAACCCTAATAGCATCGGGGTCGGAAGAGAACAAGAGATGACCAAGGTAAGGTCAGATAGAAAAGTTACAGTGAGGAGCAAAACACCAGTAAGTGGAAGTAATGTTCTGCTCAGCTTGGGTACCTTGTGGTCGCCATTCACATATCCCCTAGACGGAAACCCCTGAGTAAATATATATATATCCATTTTACTTAACAAGATATCATGTTGTACACAATCGAAAGCTATGCTCAAGTTGCAAAGAGTGCCTTGAGCAAAGTCACATCTTCAAAGGTCTGGCAGATTTTTTTCCACAAATGCATCAACTGCTAATACCGTTGATTTTGTTCTGCAATATCCAAACTTATTACTAAAAAATAAGTTTTACTTTTCAAAAAATCTTGCAACCGGTTTGTTTTAGCAAGCATTCTATAATTTTAGAAATTGTAGGAATTACTGAAATGGGTCTATAGCTAGTTACGCTTTCTTGGTCATCTTTTTTATATATAGTGTTACTTTGGAAAGTTTTAGTTCTTTTGGAAACACACCTCCACTGAAACAACTATTAATACAGTAAGTCAAAGGGGCTTGTATGTACTGTATCACTTCTTTAATCAGACTGTTAGAAAAATCACATATATCTCTACTTTTGGAATGTTTTAGATTTTTGATGACTTTTAAAACTTCATCACAAGTTACTTGTCTAAGTGAAAAATGCTCATTTCCTTTTCCTGGTCTTATGCAGTTACTGGACATGGTTGCACCTGCACTCAAGTCATCAGGAGTTATCATCCCATATGCTTGTTTTTGCTATTCCTACCCATTACACAATTTATGACAGACATGCTGCTTTGTGTTTGTTGTCTGATTTTTCTATAAGTGTTCAGTTTGCATTTTTCTTTACATCAACCAACTGTTTCCTGTACTACTTCCTATAAGCTTTTATTATTTTGGACAATAGGCCATTTGGGTTTCTTTTATACACATCCTGGAGAGTTATTAATTTATTTTTCATGCTTTTAAGTTCTGAGTTCTACCATGTACATACCTTGTTTTTCTTTCCTTTTTATTGAGATTTATGAATCTTGTTTTATGCAAGAGCTGTTGAATAAATTGTAAATTTTTGATAAAACTACCTCAAATGCTTTATTGGCAGGCTCCCAAGTGCAGTATGCACCAAAAATTACAGTACTGGAAATTATGTTGCTTTTATTACCATTACTTTACGTATTGAGATGATAGTGTAAATATTAAAAATGTGCTCCATTGCGCTGTAGGCAGTGTTCATAACGCTCATGCAGATTTTCCAACATGTTCTGGAATGCAGGTTGCTGCAGAGTCCCGAAGAATGAGGCGATTTTCTGACGTAATGCAGGCACAGTTTTGGGTGGATCTGGACAATTGAAAACTTTCTCCTTTAACCTTCCCCACACATAAGCATCAGGTGGAGAGAGGTCAGGGGAATGCAGTGAGTAGGAGAACTCAGCCCCGTGGGAAATTACTCGTTCTGGAAAGGTTTCTTGCAGCATAGCCATAGACTGTCGGTTACCAAGTCTTGTTGGAACCACTGTCTATTCATCTGCATGTTCCTGGCACGACATAACCTTAGATCCTGAATAAATGGCTTGATCATCATGTTCCTATGGCGTTCCTGGCTAACAGTAAGAGGTGCACCATCATCATTCTCTATGAAATACGGATCTAGCTGACACTGCACACTATGCAGCAGTTTCTGGACTATAGGGTCTGGCCTCTCGAAACCAAGTTGTTTGGCGATTGATAAAACCATCCAGGTGAATGTGACTCATCGGAGAACAACATGTTGTACACCATGGTAAAACATTGTGCACAATATTGTACCCTGACATGCCTATCGTGCTCTGTCAATCGTTGCCCTAACTGTATTCAGTACGGAAATCCACCTATGCCTTTAAACAATCATTGAAGTGACGTATTGCTGATGTTTAATTTCAGGAATGTTTGGCAAAGACTTTGCTTTAGAGACTGCAACACCTGATTGAGGACACGTCCATAATTTTCATTTGTGGACACAGTTACTGGCCTACCAGATCTTCCCTTATGTTGACACAATACACTACCCACACAATGAAATTTTTTTAACAATAGATAGCATAACTGTGTTGCTAGGTGCTGGCTTATTGAAGTGTTCATGATATTGTTCTGCCACTAACTTTAAACTGGACCCGCCTTGATAACCGTTTATGTACAAACAAAAATAATACTCCACTATAAACACTTTTTCCTCTGTCACAAGACCCATTGTCACTTCCAATCACAGAGCACAACGCTCTTTACACAACTAACAATACATCATGGAGATGTAACAACATGTAGATGCTCAGGCATGCGCATGCACACTGCGCAAAAATGAGTACTGTATTTTTGGTGCATACCGTATAAGAAAGAACTGTTTCCCAATTCACACCCACTAGTCTTTCTTTAAATTTGTTTCTATTTTCTACACTAAGATCTGTGTTCTTTAACAATGCCCAGCGATGATCGACAGGGACATGTAGTTCCAGTCATATTGTTTCCCATCCTCTCTTTGTCAGATAAAGCAATATTCCATGGACGACAACACCAGATTTACCAGCATGCAATTTCTTCTTGTGTGCTACTTTAATAGCAACACAAAATGTTGCACCTTGTGCTGTGTGATTTGCGATCAATATACAGAGAAATGTATGCCATCTTGTTTGTTTTACATTTTGTATCTAATGGTTCCTTAAAAGTAATTTTGTAGTTTCACTTTCTAATAAATGACAAGTCCGTTACTTATTAATATTGCTTTATTTCTTCTAAAACTATCAGGGAAGTGCTAACACTATTACAGATCACCTTGCACCTCCTTTGCAGCTCTTCTAACAACTGCTATACCCAACTCTGACAATAGACTAACTCGACTGCTAATACAGCTCAGGCAAATTATTGATAACCAGGGTTAGGATTTTTAGGTGCAAATTTCAGATGAAAAAAGGAAGAGCAAAGGTACTCAAATAAGGTAAAAAAAGTGACAAAAAGGTGCCGGTTTATTAAGGAAATTGAAGCTATTAACAGTGAAGCAACAAGATTCTAAAGTAAGATCAAATTAGAAACTAAAAACTTCACTTATCTCAGTAATATTGCAAGTTGTTGGTGTAATATTACTAAGATAAGTGAAGTTTTTAGTTTCTAATTTGTTCTTACTTTAGAATAGGTGCTGATTTATTTAACTAATTCAACAATTTCTCTTTCTTCTATTCCAATTTATTGAATTACAAACAAGTACATCAAATTATCACTCATCAGAAGAAAACACATGAAACTGTTGTACTTTAAGACATTAAGCATCTCTACATTTTTAAAAGTACCTCCCTGGCGCAACAGCCCATGAAGAGCCAAGGCCTAATGCCCAGCCACTGGGTCCCCCCACCTCTGCCCACTACAGGCATCATTGGTGAGGTGCAGTACTGGAGGGTGGGACATGGTCAGCACCCCGAGCCCTCCTGGCCAGTTATGTGGTCTTCTCGACCTGGGGCCTCTACTTCTCCATCAAGTAGCTCCTCATTTGGTCCCCCTGGGACCTAACGAGGCTGAGTGCAACCTGAAGTCCCAGAGACGATAAAATCCCCATGCTGGTACCGAGGATCGAACCCGGGTCATTTTTAAAAGTAAGTCTGTTTCTATTAAGAGATAGAATGTGCGCCTGTGAAATCTTGTTTGAATTCTTGAGCCAGAACAATAAGTTGAGTACTGGACACCTTTGGTATGGTAAAATCTAGCAATACACTCGTTTAGTAATGTAACAAAGGACTAACACCAGTTCACTTGCTAACTCAATGTGACTGTTACACAACTCATTTACCTGTTGTCCATGCTCTTATATAACACCGCGACAATTACCAGAATGTTCTCATTCATGCTGGAACTACAGTCTCAGCGATTTCTAGTAGCTTTGAGCAGAACCTAGAGTCAATTCTTGGAACTATGCGTGTGCGGTTACTGCTGTCTGCGTGACCTTGGAATCTGCATTAACAGATGATGTCTGTCACAGTAACAAATTCACATTCACGAACAATAGCTTACTGATTCTGGTGAAATTAAAAGGATAGAATGATATACAATGACAATGAGTCATTGCCAGTTGCATTACTGCAAGCTGCTTTATAGTGGTAAAGCATGAGAAAGAGGATTTGTCGTACACAACTATTTTCCATTATTGTAAGTGTGCTTTCAAGTCCTGCACAGCATTTACTGAAAGAGTAAGGCTTACTCTTCACATGTTTACAGCAAGCTGAGGAGATGTTAATTAAAAGTTAAATATTTTATATTGATTAAAATCATATATAGTAAAATGGAAGGAAACAAAAGAAAAAAACGGGAAAGGGGGATTATAGTCATGGTTGGGGAAAAAGGGAAAAAGGTGCATGAAAAAATGCCTCTTTTGGCAACTAGAAACAAAGCTTCTCACTGTGGTACCTTCCCAAACAGCTTAAATTTATCCTAAGAAAAAAGGTGCGCACCTAAAAATCCTAACCCTGCTGATAACTTTTCTAGAAAGTTTCTCAAAGCTTCTATCATAACAAGTCCCTGCATGAAGAAAGTGTATACAATGATGCTTGTTGTGTGGGGCATGTCACCACGACAATATTACCCAATAATTCCAAGTTGTCTGTTTCAGTACACAAGCCCCTCCCCCCCCCTGCATGTAGAAAGTGTATACAATGTTGTGTGGGGCATGTCACCCACGACAATATTACCTAATAATTCCAAGTTGACTGTTTCAGTACACAAGCCCCTCCCCTCCCTGCATGTAGAAAGTGTATACAATGTTGTGTGGGGCATGTCACCCACGACAATATTACCTAATAATTCCAAGTTGACTGTTTCAGTACACAAGCCCCTCCCCCCCTGCATGTAGAAAGTGTATACAATGATGCTTGTTGTGTGGGGCATGTCACCCACGACAATATTACCTAATAATTCCAAGTTGTCTGTTTCAGTACACAAGCCCCTCCTCCCCCCCTGCATGTAGAAAGTGTATACAATGTTGTGTGGGGCATGTCACCCACGACAATATTACCTAATAATTCCAAGTTGACTGTTTCAGTACACAAGCCCCTCCCCCCCTGCATGTAGAAAGTGTATACAATGTTGTGTGGGGCATGTCACCCACGACAATATTACCTAATAATTCCAAGTTGACTGTTTCAGTACACAAGCCCCTCCCCCCCTGCATGTAGAAAGTGTATACAATGTTGTATGGGGCATGTCACCCACGACAATATTACCTAATAATTCCAAGTTGTCTGTTTCAGTACACAAGCTGAGTATGGAGGTTTAGATACCATGCATGAAAAGCAATACATCGAGGATGCAGATAGCATACATTACCACTGTTTTCTGAAAGCAGGTCCATGAAGGTCCTCTGAAGTTTCTCCAAACGCTTCTTCAGTGGCGCACGATCTGAACAGTGCTTCAGAAGTGCCACTAACCAAATGCTTGTGGCCTGCATAATAAACAAATATATCACATCATAACAACAAAGCTTTAACTATCAGGGAAATAAATCTTTTTTCTGAAAAATCAAGTACAAATGTCATGCCATCACCACAATAAATATAAAAGTTTATTTCACATACATTTTTCATAATTTAGCTATTAGCATATTGTTTATACCTATTTTTATTTTGAGTAATAGACTATATTTTGCATTACTCTAGCAGCTTTTTCCTTCTGTTCTTTCTTTGTTGTGTGGCAGTTCTTTCATATGTCAATGATCAAGCTAAAAGGCAGTGGAGTTTTATCAAACTTGTCAACATTATAGCAGAATATGTTGGAAAGAGACATCCTCATTCTCTTCACCTCATTGGATGACTGGCTCTCCATTCCCCTGTTGTTTCACTTGCTATCATTCCTATTGGTCAGTCGTATCATGTCATCTGATGCCGCTATTTCAAAACTCATGACTATTTAAATTCTTGATAATGTATATATTCTCCCACACTGTTAATTCCAAATGATTCTTGGCCAGCTTTAAAACTTCTGTTTCTGTGCCGATGTTATAATTATGTAACCAAAAATGATGAGCTACTGATTTTTCTGTTTGTCTGAAGTGTTCCTTCAAACTTGTTCCTAAACTCCTCTTGGTGTTACCAATGTATATTTGTTGACAATCTCCACAATGAACATATGTTCCCAACAGTGGTGCTTTTCAAGAGGCAAGCATACCTTAAGCATTTAAACATAAATAAATAATGTAAAAAGCACTGTATACAGTTTGTATATACACATGTTTTTGTTAATCGTTATGCATTGTCATTTTTACATTAGCTATATAATCCAATGAGTCTCCAGTTTACTCGGCCTATGTCCAATATGTAAATGTACATGACGAATAAAGTATTTCATTAGTCACACCGTATTATTTTGTGGAGCCAATTTAATATTCTAATCCTTAAAAAGTCTTGTTGAAGACTTTATAATGATATGTAAATTTACAGTATTTTTTTCTCTCATTTTTGACTTGCATCCCCAATTGTTTAATATCTTCTGTATCTGTCAGAACCAAGATTGATTTAAAACCATTCAAATTTACCACATATTTAATGTACTCCAATTCTTTGTTATATTCATTATGTTGTTAACCAGTCTGTCAAACTATTGGGTTGAAATTATTGTTTATGTGTAAATCCCAGTCTATTCTATCCTTACTTCTCATCACTTTGGTAACTGTTTATCGTGTTTCATGCCATGTTAGCTTAAAAATTACTCCAAACTGTATTTCCTAGATCATTCACCAAATTGAGACAGAGAACAGTTGAAAAGAGATTTTAAATGCAGATTATATAATCCCCAAGTCAGTCTTTGCAAAGGTTGTGTAATCTTTCAATCCTTGCAAAAGTAAAACTTTATACATGCAGTCTGTTCATATATACCTGCCGGGAGTTGGGGTGAGGATCAGGTGCGAGTTTGTCCAGCAGTTCATTGAACAGCCACTCCAGATCTTCGTCTCTCGCTGCCACTATCTGTTCCCAGTTTTCAGGTCTATATTGAGACTCACGGCTCGTCCAGGCATCACGTGCATGTGGCGATGACATGCCCTGCACGCAGCACACCAATGCCTCTCCTATTGTAAAGTGCATCTCCACATCTCGTGTCTGCAACAAACAAGCAAGCCAACATTCACATTACATTCTCACTTCGCAAGAAAATGCTTTTTATCACAGTAGCCTGAGATTGACATAGTGGCCAAAGCCATAAGTTAAGAGCTCATGAACAGGTGCATCTTGGTTCAAATCCCAGCAGGATTGTCCTCCCTGACTGAAATTTTTTCCAAGTTTTCCTCATTGCCCTCAGCTGACAAATATCTTCAAAGTTCAATGTGGTTTGGAGTCCATTAGTGCACTTTGAGAATGCAAGGGAAGTCTTGCAAAACCCAAGTTTGTGATTCACTTCAACAACTTTACATCATATACAAAAGATAAGTGAAGTCTAATCAAATATTTGCTATATTAGCAGATACATAATTCTTGTTACTAAGGACACTAACCAAGACAAATCAATAGTGCTTGTCATATAAGCAACAGCTGCTGTATGCAATATAATCAGTAAACTACTATTATAAACACAATACATAAAAGAAGTGGAAGCAAGAAGTGAGAAAAAAGAATAATACATAAGTGATGGTGTGTATAAAAATGAATTTGTAATTGATTTCTGCAGCTACCAAATAGTGAATGAAGTGAGAGTTAATAATTTACAGAGAACAGGATGACAAGAAAAGTCTCATAGAGAGCTTGAAAACCATTACCATATTAACAAAATCATTAAGTTGATTGTAATTATAACAGGTTTAGCGGTTTGGGTTCTTGAAGTAAACCTCTGGGGCATAAAATACTTACGATTGTAAGACACTCTTGGGATGTTTATCTCAGATGTGAGATTCCCTTGTGGTCTACTGGGAAAAATACAAATTAGTTAGGGAATTTAATGTAATACTGACAAGTTGTCACAGTAGTTCAGTGGTTAGAGCAGCTGTGATTCAAATCCCGGCTATGGCATTGCATTTTTCAGTCCAGATTCTACATCTCAAAAAGCATATTAATTTAAATAAAAACAAACATTTGGTGAAATCTGAACTATGTATAAAAAGAAGCCTTAGCCACACCGTTTTGTTCAATTTTATCTGTTCCTGCTACGAATGTCTAAACCTAAAACCTCATTTAAAATGCAATCTTTTGCAACAAGTATTACTTCACATTAACCTATCTATGGCTTCACTTTATTGTGTATCAATAACATTACAGATCTCTCAGTAACAGCAGCCTTAACCACAAGTTACATACCTCTTTGGCCATATCCAGGAATCCCTGTATAATCTCTCGACTATGTGGGAACTCCTCCCCAACAGATAAGAAGCCTGCAGCTCGGACAGCTCTCTCCTTTATCTGCAACAGGCACCAACAGGAACCATTATCACACTGTATGAACCACATGTGTCCAGTAAGTATACAAGTGACCCAGGACTTGCCTTAGAGGTGAACTTTGTATTGGTCATTATCTCAAACAACTTCCTCACGAGATCCAGCTTCCCCATGGTCGTGCTGCCATCAGCTGCTGTCCCCTTAGGAAGTGGCAATGCCGTGCATCGGGCCAGCTCCCCCAGAGACGAACACGACGCTGTTATTAGCATCACATGCTGGTGTTTTAGTTGGCTAGCTGTAACATCATATACACACACCTTCAGATGGTGATTATTATTTGTTTATGCCAACAAACTTACTGTTGGTGTTTTTAAACACACAAGTTGTGTGTGGGTAATGTTTGAGAGGTAGAACTGGAACTTAAAACTTCAATGCCACAGCTGGGACTTGAACCACAGACCCTCTGCTTACTAGGCGGGTGGTCTAACCATTAAGCTACTGTGACAACCTGAAACATTGAATTCTCAAACTACAACCTCACAAACATTGCCCACACACAACTTGTGTGTTTAAAAACACCAACAGTAAGTTTGTTGGCATAAATAAATAATAATTACCATCTGAAGGTTAATTAATCCCGGGACATAAAGTACTTGCAATAGTGAGTCACCACTGGGGTAACTGTCTCTGATGTGAGGCTGTCTTTGTGGTTTACTGGGAAAAATACGAACTGGTTTGAGAATTCAATGTTATTCTGGCAGGTTGTCACAGTAGCTTAATGGTTAGACCACCTGCCTAGTAAGCGGAGGGTCTGTGGTTCAAGTCCCAGCTGTGGCATTGAAGTTTTAAGTTCCAGTTCTACCTCTCACACACACCTTTATTTCTCAGAGCCCAGAAACGATATCACCACTAAAAACAAATAGTTACAGTGTAATGTCCATAAATGCATCAACTGAATAACATGGCCCATTTATTAGCCAGTTGTGATAATTAGAGGGTGGTGCACTAAAAACCACTAATATATGCATGCAGCTATGCAGCAAAAAAGTTGAAAATATGCTCTTAAAATTAAAAAATATGCACAAAAATGTATTTTCTTCTAATAGTTAAATAAACTACTTCCTCACATTTTATTTTTTATGAAGTAATGACTGTAATATTTTTACTCTTTTGCTCCTAATTGAAGTTAATTATATTTTATATTGTCATTCTCATTAATCTTGTGTGTAATTAATTAGTATGAAGTGTAAGTCAACAATCAAGGTGAAAATGAAACTATATTGCAAAACAAAGTTAACACAGTAATGACTAACCTTAGCAACTGGTTTAAGATAAATGCACTAATTATAAACAAAGAGAAAACTATTGCAATGTCATTTCATACGTGGCAATGTAAAAACAGTATCAGACCTCAAATTTCTTTTGAAGGAAATAATATTGATTACAAGAAAGAAACACAATTCTTAGGTATATGTGTGAATGAAAACCTAAAATGGGATAGCCACATCCACAAATTAGCAAGTAAACTTAGTTCTGCGTGCTATATGCTCAAATATCTGAAATGTACAATAAATCTTGCTGGACTGAAAAATGTATATTTTGCCCAGTTTCATAGTCGACTAAAATATGGGATAAAATTTCTGGGGGAAAATGCAAAAGAATATTTATAATCCAAAGGAGAGCTATAAGAATCCTAAGTGGAATAGACAATAGTACATCCTGTAGATCTTATTTTAGGAAACATAACATCCTACCTCTAGCTTGTATCTTTATAGCTGAAGTTTCAAATCATATTAAGAGAAATCAAGGAGAACTGGACACAAATACAGATATCCATTCTAATAACACTAGAGGGCAAAATTACCTTCATGTTCAGTTATGCAGAACAAATATTCAAAAAAATAACCTGACAAACTTAGGCATTAAATTATATAATCAACTACCAGCAAATATCAAAGAAATAACTAATATAAAAAAATTTAACAAAGAAGTCAAATCCTTTCTACTACAACATACCTTTTATTCAGTAAGTGAATATTTGACATTGTAACTTGTAAACACATCATTATTCTGTAAATCTTTATTTAATAAGTGAATATTTGACATTTTATTTGTAATATTGCAAAATTACTTTTGTAAATCTTGTAGAAATTGTTCTTTTGACGAAGCCCATATCATGTAACATGATCTAAGTGGTGAATAAACAGATAAAAGATAAAATCATTTAACGATCAATCACATATCAATTTTTGTTACAGTAAATAACCAAATATTTTTCTAGATTTTCTGGTAGAAAGCCCTTCCTTCTGTCACTTAAAATGTCTTTGAATGAAGAGAATGATCTCTCCACTTCACATGAGGTCACAGGGGAGTATCGCAAAGAGGCTATCTCACTCACAGAATAAGAATTAAATTCTTTTTCAGATTCACCTTGTAACACACTATTCACATTCAGAATAAACTTTAGTCCTGGATTCCTGGCTTCGACTTCCTGCTTTGTTTTGTCACCATGGTCAACAATAATGTACAATAAAGCTGATTTTTAAACTTCAAAGAATGTCGCCAGTTGAAAACGAAAACAAGGTAATTACCACCAACTGTGCATTGTTGGCAAGAATGTTCCTTTCTTCCGAAATGTTTCTTTTAGGATATGGTTTAGGCCAGATCCCTTTATTGACCTGTTGAGGTTTAAAACTACAGACCCCTGCTTGGCATTGGGACTGTTGTGCAAAAAGGTGAATATTTTATATACATAGGGATGCTGGCTTTCTGCAAAAACAAGATTATCTTCATTATTTATTTATGCCAACAAACTTACTGTTGGTGTTTTTAAACACACAAGCCGTGTGTGGGCAAAGTTTGAGAGGTAGAACTGGAACTTAAAAATTCAATGCCACAACTGGGATTTGAACCACAGACCTTCCGCTTACCGGGCGGTGCTCTACCACTGAGCTATTGTGACAAACTGCCAGAATGGCATTAAACTCTCAAACCAGTTTGTATTTCTCCTGGTAAACCACAAAGGCAGTCTCACATCAGAGACAAATTACCCCAATGGTGACTTACTATTGTAAGTACTTTATATCCCAGGATTAAATAACCTTCAGATGGTAATTATTTATTTATGCCAACAAACTTACTGTTGGTGTTTTTAAACACACAAGCCGTGTGTGGGCAAAGTTTGAGAGGTAGAACTGGAACTTAAAAATTCAATGCCACAACTGGGATTTGAACCACAGACCTTCCGCTTACGGGCGGCTGCTCTACCACTGAGCTATTGTGACAAACTGCCAGAATGGCATTAAATTCTCAAACCAGTTCGTATTTCTCCTGGTAAACTACCTCTCAAACTTTGCCCACACACGGCTTGTGTGTTTAAAAACACCAACAGTAAGTTTGTTGGCATAAATAAATATTAATACATAGTGGTTTATTGGGTTCTTCACTAATTTTATTTAAAAGCCTTCCTAGTGCATTTTTCTGTAACAAAAGGACCTTATGTTGAGTGTCCCCATATATGCGGTCTGTAGTTTGTGTGTGTCTCAAATAGTGCAAAGTAAAGGTACATACGTGCATATCATGTAAGAACAATCTCGTGTACTAATTAAACTTCAGTTTTCAAATGTTTCATCTTTTACCACACCTTCCCCAGCAGCAGGTACTTACCAATCACTTCAACTGTTTCCTTGTAGATCTCCCATGAACCTAGTCTGCTGAGGAAGTCAGTGTCACTCTTCATCCTTGTGATTCTCCTCTCCATGGCATGTGCAGAGGCTAGCAGACAGCCATGTTGTGTTTCTAACGGCACCTTGCTCTTAACAGAACTGAGCAGATCTTGCACAGCTTGTTCAAACTTTCCATCTTTCAGAGCATAAGCCAGTATCATTCCATATATCAGAGCAGACGACTCTCGCATTTCCTCTTTAGCAGAACTCAGAAACCCCTGAAAACATACAACACTTTATGTCTCCTCCTCTCTATACACTGTATATTTTACAAAACAATCTTAAAAAATCCTACATTTTTAACACATTACCCATAAACACTACTCTTACATTTAAACAAATTGAATACATGAATATTCAAGCATTTGTGAACAGCTTCACTTGTTTTGTCATTATTTAAATAATGCTAACATAGCTATATATTTATAAATTACTTACGAGTAATTTACTTCACCTATGTTTTTTGTCTCAAATAGAATTCAGAAGAACATTTGAGAAGTAGAATCAGGACTGAAAAATTCAATGCCTTGGCTGGGACTTGAACCACAGGATGTTCCTCTTTATATGCAGTTGCTCTAACCACTGAGCTAGATGCCTCAGACATGAGATTCCCTTTGTGGTCTACTGGGAAGTATGATCGGTTGGGGAATTTAATGCCATACTGGCAAGTTGCCAAGGTAGCTAGTGCTTAAACCAGCCGTGTGTGAAGTGGAAGATCCATGGTTCAAATCCCAGCTATGGCAATGAATTTTTCTGTACTGATTCTACCTCTCAAATATACATAATTTGTAGGATGTTGGATAAAACATAGTAATGACAATTATTATTTATTTATGCCAACAAACTTAAGTTCCAGTTCTACCTCTCATAGTAATGACATTTTAAAAGGTGATGTTGCTGTTGCAGAGAAACATTAACATACAAACACACATTGTTGTCTAACATTAC
The DNA here is from genome assembly GCA_030765045.1 of Tenodera sinensis. NCBI lineage: Eukaryota > Metazoa > Arthropoda > Insecta > Mantodea > Mantidae > Tenodera > Tenodera sinensis. The sequence continues at coordinate 2,229,892 of CM060965.1, read as the reverse complement.
AAAAAATGCTGATACACCAGGTGTTCCAGAAAAAGTGTCTGATTATGCAACAAAGTTAGGATGGATAAAAAGTACAATAAATGTTGCTATATATATATGTCCACAAACAAATGCCAGTTGAGATATGAGCCACTTTACTGCCACAAACAAATGCCTGTTGAGATATGAGCCACTTTACTTACACCAGACAATGGACTGGATCCCAGGGTACACTTTACTGCCACAAACAAATGCCTGTTGAGATATGAGCCACTTTACTTACACCACACAATGGACTGGATCCCAGGGTACACTTTACTGCCACAAACAAATGCCTGTTGAGATATGAGCCACTTTACTTACACCAGACAATGGACTGGATCCCAGGGTACACTTTACTGCCACAAACAAATGCCTGTTGAGATATGAGCCACTTTACTTACACCAGACAATGGACTGGATCCCAGGGTACACTTTACTGCCACAAACAAATGCCTGTTGAGATATGAGCCACTTTACTTACACCACACAATGGACTGGATCCCAGGGTACACTTTACTGGCACAAACAAATGCCAGATGAGATATGAGCCACTTTACTGCCACAAACAAATGCCAGTTGAGATATGAGCCACTTTACTTACACCACACAATGGACTGGATCCCAGGGTACACTTTACTGGCACAAACAAATGCCAGATGAGATATGAGCCACTTTACTGCCACAAACAAATGCCAGTTGAGATATGAGCCACTTTACTTACACCACACAATGGACTGGATCCCAGGGTACACTTTACTGCCACAAACAAATGCCTGTTGAGATATGAGCCACTTTACTTACACCAGACAATGGACTGGATCCCAGGGTACACTTTACTGCCACAAACAAATGCCTGTTGAGATATGAGCCACTTTACTTACACCAGACAATGGACTGGATCCCAGGGTACACTTTACTGCCACAAACAAATGCCTGTTGAGATATGAGCCACTTTACTTACACCAGACAATGGACTGGATCCCAGGGTACACTTTACTGCCACAAACAAATGCCTGTTGAGATATGAGCCACTTTACTTACACCAGACAATGGACTGGATCCCAGGGTACACTTTACTGGCACAAACAAATGCCAGATGAGATATGAGCCACTTTACTGCCACAAACAAATGCCTGTTGAGATATGAGCCACTTTACTTACACCACACAATGGACTGGATCCCAGGGTACACTTTACTGGCACAAACAAATGCCAGATGAGATATGAGCCACTTTACTGCCACAAACAAATGCCTGTTGAGATATGAGCCACTTTACTTACACCACACAATGGACTGGATCCCAGGGTACACTTTACTGGCACAAACAAATGCCAGATGAGATATGAGCCACTTTACTGCCACAAACAAATGCCAGTTGAGATATGAGCCACTTTACTTACACCACACAATGGACTGGATCCCAGGGTACACTTTACTGGCACAAACAAATGCCAGATGAGATATGAGCCACTTTACTGCCACAAACAAATGCCAGTTGAGATATGAGCCACTTTACTTACACCACACAATGGACTGGATCCCAGGGTACACTTTACTGCCACAAACAAATGCCTGTTGAGATATGAGCCACTTTACTTACACCAGACAATGGACTGGATCCCAGGGTACACTTTACTGCCACAAACAAATGCCTGTTGAGATATGAGCCACTTTACTTACACCAGACAATGGACTGGATCCCAGGGTACACTTTACTGCCACAAACAAATGCCTGTTGAGATATGAGCCACTTTACTTACACCAGACAATGGACTGGATCCCAGGGTACACTTTACTGCCACAAACAAATGCCTGTTGAGATATGAGCCACTTTACTTACACCAGACAATGGATTGGATCCCAGGGTACACTTTACTGGCACAAACAAATGCCTGTTGAGATATGAGCCACTTTACTGCCACAAACAAATGCCTGTTGAGATATGAGCCACTTTACTTACACCACACAATGGACTGGATCCCAGGGTACACTTTACTGCCACAAACAAATGCCTGTTGAGATATGAGCCACTTTACTTACACCAGACAATGGATTGGATCCCAGGGTACACTTTACTGCCACAAACAAATGCCTGTTGAGATATGAGCCACTTTACTTACACCAGACAATGGACTGGATCCCAGGGTACACTTTACTGCCACAAACAACTATTAGGTAAACAGCAAATATGAGTTGTGATCAACTCTGGTAACCATGCATGTTACTACAGGAGATACTCCATGCTTCTCAAACAATCCTTGCCACTTCCAATCACAGCTGGCTGCTCTTGCATTTGGACACACACTCTTGTAACGTATGCACATTCTTCATGGGCTTGGCATACGCCAATGTCTTTAAATATTCCCATAGCCAAAAATTCAATGGACTGAGGTCCAGCGAATGGGGAGACCATGCTGCTGGACCTCCTTGACCAATCCATCCATTGGATGAAGTCTATTGTCTTGTGTAAATACCCAACACAAGAACACAAGTAAAATGGCTCATATCTCAACAGGTATTTGTTTTTAGACATAAGCTTATAGGTACATTTCTTCTAGGTTTGCCCAATCCTAACTCTTGTTGCAATATCAGATCTGTATATAGCCAAGCAGACAATTAATAGGCATTTGTTTTTTGCTTGATGGTGTATCAGATCAACAATGTCACTCACAATCTTTTGCAGAGGAGATTGATACTGCATAACGACATGATGTAATCGATTTCAGATATGTGATGTCTGACTCCATTACTTCTGTAACCATTTTATTATTTTATTAAGGTAACTCTTATGTTCCATTCCTAAGGAGCTATTTCAAAGTCCAAACACTATTTACCAGTACAAACCAGTCATTACCTTGATCCAGGACAGCTTGTCTGCAAATTTTGGAGCCAGGGAGGTGGGGATACAGCCAATTACCTCCACCAAGCAGGAAAGGGGCACAGGCCCTGGGCTCACACTCAGCAGCTGTTGTATCAATGCTAGGTATTGCTCCAGTATCTTCTGGCCATCTGGAGTGCTGTACAAGCCTTGCAAGTAGCCACTTATTAGAGGGGTGTACTCTGATGGATGCTGAACTGTTTCCCGACCCCTGACTGGCACATCTGCACTCTGTGCCAGGCACTGTCGCAAGTATGTCAGCATCTGCAACACCAAAACACAATTCTCTTCACTACAGCTACTTCCACTTTGTAATTATTATTTATTTATGCCAACAAACTTACTGTTGGTGTTTTTAAACACACAAGCCGTGTGTGGGCAAAGTTTAAGAGGTAGAACCGGAACTTAAAAATTCAATGCCACAACTGGGATTTGAACCACAGACCTTCCGCTTGCCGGGCGGACGCTCTACCACTGAGCTATTGTGACAAACTGCCAGAATGACATTAAATTCTCAAGCCAGGAGAAATACGAACTTAATAATTACCATGTGAAGGTTATTTAATCCTGGTATATAAAGTACTTGCAATAGTAAGTCACCATTGGGGTAATTGTTTCTGATGTGAGACTACCTTTGTGGTTTATCAGGAGAAATACGAACTGGCTTGAGAATTTAATGTCATTCTGGCAGTTTGTCACAATAGCTCAGTGGTAGAGCGTCCGCCCGGCAAGCGGAAGGTCTGTGGTTCAAATCCCAGTTGTGGCATTGAATTTTTAAGTTCCGGTTCTACCTCTTATACTTCCACTTTATTTACTTTCTTTTATACAAACTTACACTTTAGTTAGTTTGCGCTTCCATTATAATTAGCCTACTAGTTGGAAACAAATGCATGCAGCGCAGAAGGAATGTAACTGGCTATTGATCGAAACACAGCTACCACTGCAACCATCCCTTAATGAACACTAAGTAAGACATACTCTTTACATTATATCACATGTCTCATGTAATTATAGAATTGCCATTAAAATAAGTATTATTACATGATATGTATTATTTTGAGCATATTTACTAACAACGAAGTACAAAATTAACACATTTGACTTGGACAGTGCTTGTCAACTGATTTTAAGTACCATTTTCAGTGCTGATTTTAAAAATTCAGGCATATACTTACAACTACAGCTGTCACAAAACTTGATGGCGGGTGGCTCAATACTAAATTCAATCACAGGCTTGCCATACCTTTCTGGGTTGTATAGCTAAACACACTGAAATCATGCTGTAAAGCCAATGATATATCATTTGTACCCTCAAAATTTATTTGCACAACAGGTAAAAGAATAGTAATAGTCTGCTAATCCAGTGGGTAGCTCGCTTACCTCTGGTGCGGAGGACCCGGGTTCAATCCTCAGTACCAGCATGGGGATTTTTCTCCCGCTGGTTGGTCTGGCACGGGGTGCACTCAGCTTCGTTAGGTCCCAGGGGGCCAATTGAGGAATTACTTGATGGAGAAGTAGCAGCCCCAGGTTGACAAGGCTGCATAACTGGCTGGGAGGGCTCGGGACGCTGACCGCATCCCACCCTCCAGTACTGCACCCTATCAATGACACCTGTAGTGGGCAGAGGTGGGGGACGCAGCAGCCAGGTGGCAAGCCCTGGCCCTCCATGGGCTATTGCACTGGGGTTTGCTTTAATAGTCTGCTAATCAGCCACCATTAAATTTTGTGACTACCATAATTCTAAGCAACAACAAATCTGATACAGGCAAAACAGAAAGAAACCTATAGATCAAAACTAAGGAGCACTTGAGGCAAGAAGCAGTAGCATCAAACAGAACTACTCGTGCACACATCAGACAATAGGAAACTTGCAACTTGGCAAAAACTCTCATATTAAAACAAACTTGCTGTTGGTGTTTCTAAGCACACAAGCAGTGTGTGGGCAATGTTTGAGAGGTAGAATTGGGACTGAAAAATTCAATGCCACAGCTGGGATTTAAACCACAGACCCTCCACTTACCAGGCAGGTGCTATACCCATTAAGCTACTGTGACAACCTGCCAGAATGACTAGTTGGAGAAGTCAATATGATTCTAACAGGTTGTCACAGTAACTTAATGGTTAGAGCAGATACCTGGTAAGCGGAGGTTCTGTGGTTCAAATCCCAGCTGTGGCATTGAATTTTTCAGTTCCACTTCTACCTCTTAAATGTTTTAAGTGTTTTTACTGACCCAACACCATTTGAATGTATTAAATAACATCACTGTGAACATCTTCCACATCTAAATACATGCTTGAAATATAAAGTTATTGCTGTGCTGATGACATACCTCAGTGAAGGTGGTAACACTGAATGGTAGTGAGCGGTTGCCAACCACAAAGCGGGGTGGACCCCGTGACCTTAACGTGGCCCTCTGGGAAAGAGTTTTAGTCATCTCACAGAACGGGGGGAGTTTCCTGCAGCCTGTTTCTACAGAAGTATCATCTGACTCGCTGGTGTTGCCTTCCTCATCTTGCTTCTTGGTTTTCTCGGACTTCTCTGGCAGAGGTTGGTTTACGCCGTAGAGAGCTTTCATTGCTTCCGTAAACACTTCATCCTTACTGCAACAGAAACACTTCCTCTATATCAAGTTGCATGATTGGGACAGTGCCACTAAACTCAATCTACATTTATTATATGCACTAGAAAGCTAACTAATGCGTATCTACAATGTTTCACGATTTTAGTTGATATTCCATTCCATCCAAATGAGGACTTATTTTTTAATGTATGATTTTCTTAACTTCCTCTTCTGAAGATTCTTCCAAAAAGAGAAAGAATGCACGCATACATATCAGAGAATAAGGCAACTTGCATTGATAGTCTTCTAACCTAATATAGGAGTCTTGCGCCGTGGCATAGTGGGCTAGGACGTCATGCCTTGGTTCCCTGCCACAGAATGCGACCCAGGTTCAATCCCACCCCTGGTATAGGACCGGTGCCCACTCAGCATCGTGAGGAAATTGGGCAGCTTGCAATAGGTAAGCAGCCCTGGTCATGAAAGCCAACTTTCTGGCTAGGGATGTCGAGATGCTAACCACATCTCCTCCCCATATTGGTTGGATGATCGCCCACCTCTACCTTGCATATGTGGGCATGAGACCGGCAGTCGGGTTGGCAGGCCCTGGTCCGATATGGACTGTAGTGCCACGGGTTTAACTTTTTTAACCTAATATAGGAACTTGTTACTTCAATACCACTTTGTAAAGTCTGTATTGCTTTAAAAGTTCCTTTTAACACTGTTTGGTGTAACCAGCCCTTAGTATAGTGTTTAGAACTATTGTACAATTTCAAATATATGTAATCCACTTTATAGTGTGACCAATGATATGACATGTATTCTTATTCAAGTGGAAAATCAACACACACATGCACACATACAGTGAAACGTACCTGTCCCCAGTGGCCAGCAGCAGGAGGTACTTGGACGAGGCGTGATCCTGGGGGAATACCGAGGCAGCATATCGAACTGCCACAAACCTTGCCATTGGTTCTGATGACTCAACATGAAGACCTAGCAGTGCCTGCATCACTGACTGACGTTGCTCTTTGCCACCATTAGACGAGTCCCCTTCTTCATTCAGAGCGCTACGGAATGCATTGATCATACTGAGCAGTGCCCCTCTCACAGACATTCTCGTGTTCTGTTCCTCCTGTAACATACAAGCACAAATACCTTTCACCGTACAATGCCCACTGCATGTCCTTTTCTGTTTAGTTTGACTCATGTATGAACTTACCACCTCCAGAGCCTCGAAAAACCTCTGCAGTATAACAAGGTCCTTGTTCACCAAGTGGGGCATCCTACTTCCCAGTTTGCCTATCACACTGTATGCGACCGACTTCAACGATGCATCTTCTTCCTCTATGAGCTTCAACAGTCCTGACAGAACAACACCAGCAATTGGTGTCAAGTGTGGCGTGGATGCCCTACAATTAACAAACACATTCAAGAACTATGTATGTATATTGGGGTTGCTTTCTCTTGTGGACCAACACAGTTATCATCTACCAACTCATGTTTCAGCAGCCATATGCCATCATCACCTTTTATTTCATTTTCTTATTTAGTTGCATGAACAATTTCACAGAGAATGTTTGGCTGCTGTGAGAACAGTTTTCTCTGGGCTTGGGGATATTTGAAATATTTCAAGACCTGCAAGTTACAACCAGATATACATATATATACCACAAGAATTCAGATTTCTTTCACTCAGTCACTGCCAGATAGTTAAATGGTAACATCTTTTTGTTCAAGCAATGTTGTGTAAACTGTGGAGAAAATTCTTAGGCAAGCTAGTAACATATTGCATCTATATGCTTTTTAGCTCCTAAGCCTAACTCTGAAACAAGATTTAGCAAAACTCAAATTGTGCCGTAATTTCAAGCATTCAAACATTGCAGAATTTTTGAAAACTCGATAGATGCAGCACAGCTTGATACATACTTCATGCTGTATTTGAAACATATATAAGGTCAAATAAAGGTTTTAATTGTCAGCATTTTGCAGTGTTGTGGTGTTCTCACCAGAGAAGCCTTCTTGAATCCTTGCATCCTTGACTGCACTTCTAAGGGCCTGTATTACCATCTCCAGTTACTAGCCAGTTATCGCTAACTGATGGTTAAGCTCAGTGCCTCGTATTACAAACCAATCTGACTGTAGGTTTGTTACCCTGAGGATTACAATGCCATGCAAGCAGTTGGTAACATTTTTCACTAGGCTTTCGCTGAGTTTGCAATGCTATCTCGTGGGTAAAGCAATCATTTAGGTTATCCACATCACAGATGTGTGTGATGGTTTGGAGATTTGTATACATTGCATAACATAAAAATATCTTCTGTTTTATTCACTATTCATTCAGAGCCTTGAAATGCTTTGAAGAAGCGCAAAATCGTGTCCACAGTGAATAAAATGCAATGTTTACTATTTAAAAGGTAATCGTTATGCCCACAATGAATAAAATGCAACGTTTACTATTTAAAAGGTAATTATTATGCTCACAATTAATAAAATGTGTTTACTATTTAAAAGGTAATCATTATGCCCACAATGAATAAAATGCAATGTTTACTATTAAATATAATGATCTTGTTGCGTGTGTTTTTGAACTTATGTGTACCTACATACTGTATAGTTTTCTGTGTATTTTCTGTTTGCAAAATGTGTAATTTGCCATGCTCAGTTTGTTACATTTGTGTTTGTTAAAATGTGGTGCCAATGTAAAAATAATTGCACAAAACATTGCATTGTTTGTATCAATCCACTACACTTATGGGGCTCTAGAATTATAATTCCATAACCTAATGGCCATCAAGATATACCTACAATTTATGTTCGTTTATTTTATTTAATTTTAAGAATGTCAGGAATATACAACATGTGCCTGAAGAAAGTACACTGCGCAAGACTTATGTAGGACATTGTTACAATAATATATTGTCAAATATACAAAATGAATTAGTGGATCAGTTTGTGTGGTTGTCTGTTGAAGAAACCCCTGATTCTGAGCACCGTTCTATTGCTAATATAATCGTGGGTGCCTTAAATAATGAACAAAAGACTACACCTTATCTTCTTAATGTGTGCGAATTGTCAGCCACTGACAATGTACCTGTGACCCAGTTTGTGATGGACTCTCTGAAATTACTATGGCCATGAGGAATCAAATACGACCAGTTACTTTTGTTACTGATGCAGGCCCTTATATGGTAAAATCAAGACAAATTCTAAAAGGTCTATTTCCTAACTTAATTCATATAACTTGTTTGGCACACACTCATCGCATTTCTGAGATAATACGTGATTCTTTTCCATTGGTAGATAGATTTGTGTCCAGTACAAAGATAATTTTTGTTAAATCTCCTAAAAGAGTTAAGTTGTTAGATCAACAGCACCTAATATCAGACTTCCTCCTGCACCAGTGTTAACTCGATGGGGAACATGGGTCGATGCAGTTTTATATCATACTGAGCACATAGAAATAGTTGGAGAGGTTGTTAAATCATTGGACTCAAAAGGTGCTTCATCAATAGAAACTGTGCAAAATATTCTGTCAGGCGCTGGGTTAAAAGAGGATCTTAGTTTCACATCTGCCCATTTTTCTTTCTTACCAACAGCCATAACGGCATTGGAAGATGTAGGATCTCCTTTGCATGAATCACTTACTGTCTTTGAAAAAACAATATGTGATCTAAGTTCGGTTCCTGGTAGCTTAGGACAAAAAGTGAAAGACAAACTGAATTATGTAATTTCAAAAAATTCTGGTTATAAACAGACGTGCGATATTCCAGACATCCTCGAAAGAAAACCAGAGGACTTGACTCTCTCTGTGAAGCAGTTAACATCATTTAAATATGCCCAATAACATCTTGTGACGTGGAGAGAAGATTTTCACGTTACAGAAGTGTTTTGCGAGACAACAGATGATGTTTTACAGTTGAAAACTTGTGCAAAGTGTTGGTTGTGAACTGCAATTTAGCAGTTAATACTAGCAGAGGGACCACTTCTGCTTCAACCTCTAAGGAATAAGGTAACTTTATTTATTATTTATACTAACTCGACTTGTCTACTGCAAAGGGACATTGGTTGTTTTAATTAAATAGTGCATATTTCTTGGCATATTTTCAAGTTTTTAAGAGCATATTTGCATACATATTTCAGAGTTTTTTAGGGCATGAACTTCCGAGCCCTAGTCATAATACAAGACAGAAGACAGATATACATGTAGCGAGAACAAATACAAAGCTTTTGCAAAATGGACCAATTTATGCAGGTACCAAATTATATAATACTCTTCCTAGCAGCATAAAGTTACTAAATAATTCCTCCAATTTTATATCAGCTTTGCTGGCATATTTGCTTGACCACTGTTTTTATTCAGTGGAGGAATTTTATAACCAGGTACATTAGGAAAATACTTGGATGTTAAAGCAATTATTGAAAAATGATATATACTATATTTTGGTTACTTCGAACTACATATGTATTTCTGTATTTATTGTAATGTTACTGATTTATAGGTTAATTCTGTACCTCATACTAGCTTTACTAGTTATATTTTGTAACTTTAATTGTAAGAGAACTGTATATATACTCAATGTTTTGACATGTCCTATATCATTGGCACTGCTAGTGTAATAGATGATTTACAGGATCAATAAAGCTATTACTACTAATACTGCTGTGACAACCAGCTGGGATGTTAGCCACAAGTATGTTTGTCAATACTTGCCCTGCAATGATGGTACTGCAGAACTGTAGAGCCATGTTCTTCAGCCGAAGGTTGCTGTTGCTCGTATACAGGGTGTCGAAGAACACCTGTTCAACACAAAGTCAAACATTAACAGCTGTGGTAGAGGAACAGTTCCAAGCCATCTTCACTCACTGTGCTACCTACATACCTGGATGCAGTACGGGAATATCAGCGCCGGTCCTCTTGCTCTACATAGGAATGGCAGTATCTTCAGTCGTATCCTTGTACTTGCTGGTGTCCGGCGGTTCTCTGGTTTCACCGTGTTCTGCCGGTTTTTGCTTGTGAACAGGTTGTTCCCCAGATACAAAGTGTACAGAGGTGCCGTTAAGTTGACGCTGGTGAAGTTGAGCTGCCTGCAAGCAATACCAACATAGTAAAATCAGCAGCAACTTTACAAATTGGATTAAGTCCATTTTTTTACAACATTGAGTCTTACATACTTGAGTGTTTGTAACATCATAACTAGCGCATGAGAGATAGAGGAAATAAAGAAAGACAGTTAAAGGACTGAGCAAGATTATGAAAAGTAAAAACTGTTGTGAGTTGTGGTAACAAGACTGCAGACTGTGTTAACTATGAGAAGAAAACTGTGTATTTGTGGTTAAAATTTTAGATGATAATAAAGTAAGTGGACTGATTTTGTCATCTTTGTTACTCTGGTGTCAGGAGCGGGATTCCTTGAATTGCCATTTTGTAACAATTTATTTTATAAGTTCACATTGTGTTTATTACTCTAATATAAATATTTTGTACTAAACACATTGTCACATATTTTGTACACTACACATTCAGAATAAGGCAATGGAACAACTTATAAAATATTAACCTGTGCATGATGTTTTGTTTGTGTAGGAAAATTTAATACATTTCAAGTATGTTCAAAATTGAGAAGACTCCACCCTTTAGTTTTCACAAAATGTTCCCCTGCACATTTGCCTTGTCTCTGTGATCTATTGTGTTACTTCCTCCTTTGTGAGACAAACTGTAATTATGTTCGAGGAGTTACACTGATATAGCCAACCTCAACACCTTTATAGTGTTCTTAGCTTTATATAAGTTGTTCTCACAGATCTGTAAAGCATTGTTGCTGATCGATCTTAAATAAGAAAAAAGTTAAAAAAAAAAAAAAAAAAAAAAAAAAAAAAAAAAAAAAAAAAAAAAAGAGAGAGAGAGATTTCATTTGCACATCAAACCAAACATCTTTTCTGTGATTACCAGTTATCCTTAGCCCTTATACTTCAGTACCGAGTTTTTCTTCTCTCCTCTATTGCTGTAATGGACATAACCTGTTTCCTTAAGTATTATTAATTGGCAGGACTCATTACTTACGACACAATTTTCTTAAGTTCCATGTCTGCAGCATTAGCAACACTGAATCTTGTATCTGCTGCAGCAACCACCAGATGGCAGAGTATGTAAGTTTCTGCCATCACCCCTTTTGATAGGAACTTCACTATTCCAAGCTTCGTCTGAAACACGATTTACACCTTTTCAAGCAACAATGTTTGAACCAATTGTTATGTGTGATATATCTTAGTTCCCACTTTACAAATAGGCTTCATGGAATCTTAATTATTTTCCCCACAGTTAAGTTTTGGCACAACGTAAAATAAGAACCCTTATTATTTTTTTAAAATAATGTGATGCACTTAGCATTGTTTAGTGTGTTTTTGTTTTATTTCACGCTAAGTTGCCTGCATCATAGAGCATGTAGGAAAAGGTCAATTACTGTATTTCATCACATAAATGGCCGCACCTTAATTTATAGACAAAGCATTTCGCTGCATTAATACTCCAGGCGTTCACTATCAAGAACACCATTACAACCTGCAACCAAGGTAGAGGACAGGTATGCTCAGCACTGAAGCCCTGTTCTCATGTATCATTGACAATACAATGATGCCAGCAGCTTGTCGAGTACTAAGCGAATGGAGCAGCACTTGTGTGCACTTCTTTGTTTCTATGGTTATTCTAATGTGTGAAATATCAGTATGGGGAAATACACAAATTATACAGCAGCTTTTAACTAACAGTGACTTGTTCTAAAGTGTTTACGAGGCGTATTTTTAAAGTACCGATAATTTTTTTTTTAAAGTAACGGAACACTATTTTCCAAACATTTTATTATCATTCATAACCTTACACCTTCCACTAATTCTACACTTGGTTACCATTTACCATAAGGGGAAAGCAGCTTTTATGAGCCTATGTCAAGCAATGATGCTGCCTGTGATAAAAGCCAAGTCTGCAATTCTTTTTTAATATCATCATGGTTCAGATGTTTTCCAGCAAGGAAGTTCTTCAGATGAAGATAAAAACACCTTAGCGCCAAATTGGACTAGGGAAGATGGTCAAATTTTTCCCAAAGAAATGATGCAATCAGATCTTGGATTTATGGGGTTACGCTGTGTGTGGCCAGGCATTGTCATTCATTGTTTCTCCATAAACTCCAAACAACTGGGGATGAATATTTACTAATATAACATTTCTCGCATTTAACAAACAAATCACAGTCGGTGGGTGGTTCCCCTGTTTTGAACGTGACGGTCGCTTATAGCTGTGTCTGGCTTCCTAATGAATGGAGGAAGAGATCCTGTATGCTCAAAATCTCGAATGCAGTGCTGCTGCTGCAGCAGCAGAATATTTAAACAGTATTTAGTTTAAAAACACGCCTCATATATCATGTGTTATAAATAACAAACCATACCATTAAAATACAAAAATGGGTAGATTAATAACACTAAACAACACTCACTTTTTAAATTTGCCGGAAAATGTTTCAGAGGAAAGTGTCCTCCATTATCAACTGGACATTGACTGTAGAGGTTGGTGGTCCTTCTGTTGACTGCTCTGGCAGTGATTCTAACAACTTGTAGAATGGCTCCTTCTAGCAAATTTATAAAATAAGTACTATTTACTGTTATTAATCGACCCATTTTTCTAGTTTAGTGTGATCGAACAATGCTCCCATCAACTTCCACATTATTAATATAATAAACCATAGTGTATTTCCTGCAGACACAGCACCAACTGGCCACAGATTCTCCTAGTTACCTGCTCCAATTCCTCAGGTTTCAGAGGGTTGTCGCCTGTCACCCTTTTGAAGCCATACTCGCTCATACCCGGTGGACTAGAAGGTTTGGCCTCATTGCTACTGCCTTGCTGGTGTTGCTGCTGCTGTTGTTGTTGTTGTTGTTGCTGCTGCTGCTGCTGCTGTTGTTGCTGAGACGACCTTGCTCCTTGTTGTTCAGGCTGAACTGTTGCCCTTGTATAAGAAGCCATTTACAATCAAACTTCAGCACACAAGCTTGTTTCATCTTAATGTACGCACTCACATTGACATAAATAGTCATGTAAAAAGGGATACAGGGTACACATGGAGGACACCTCATGCACTGCGACCTATGCAGAGCTTATGTGTCTAGGACCTCCAGAAGGCAGGGATGAGGTGAGGGAACACAGGGCCACAGAGATGCACAGAAGTCCTGGTGCACACACTGCCAAGCAGCCACCACACCTTGGGTCCAGTGTCACACAAGCATCTCTTCCCTCCCCAACAGAGGACAGTAGCTGCCCCAATGCCATCTGGTGCCAAGAACAACAGTTACGATGTGTGCCATCTGCCCAGCACAGCCAAATCCACTCGCCTGGGCCTGCCTCTGCAGCATGGTGGTAGCGTGTGTGCCTCACGTTCAAGAGGTTGCAAGTTTAAATCTCACTTACGATGAGTTATCCGAATAAGCTTTTTTCCAAGGTTTTCCCTTATCCTGAGAAGACAAATGTCACGTAATTTAAAGCTCTATGGACTTCAGGCTCATTTGAGCATCATTTTACCCATTTCATTCATTCACCGTCCGATATGACATTACATTGGAGGATGCTAATAATAACAAAACACCAAAGAACCACTTGCCTGAAAGTACACCTGAAAGATGATAAGGAAATAGAATGAAGGGAAATGATGCAAAGGAGACAGTGGTATGGAATTAAGTTCTCCAGCATTTGCACAACTGACATGGGGAAACCACAGAAAAACCCAAGTCAGAGTGCACAGTTGCCAGGGATCAAACTGGGGACATCCCAAATGTGAGTTGCACATGATCTCCCTCAGTTTATATAGTCATATAAATTAAGATATTAATTATATTTAATGGCTTTTCAACAATTTTAGTAAGTAACTAATACAATATTTCAATTATTTTGACTTTCATTGATATATTATACGTGTTAAGCTAATACATAGTGAAACTTGGATAACTTGATGCTGACGGGACCAGAAAAATGTACGAAATATCCAAAAATTGTAATTACAAAAGTTAGGTCTAAAATTCACATTTTAACAATACAGGTATGTATATATATACAAGATGTTAGGAGTATGAGTGTGCAGACTTCAAAGGCAACTTCCTGGTGTTAAACTGTTAAACTGAAACATAAGTTCCTGTACCATTTTCCTCTATAGTGCATAGTTTCATAAATAAAAATTAAAACTGGTCATAAGTATGATTGCAAATATGTCCCCACTCCGTTAACGTCTAATTCTGCAATTAGAACAGCGAGGTAGAGCTACAAAAGATACGTTATTTATGTCTTTACCATATGTTGCTAAAATGATTCGTTTAGCCACAAAATGATATGAAAGGACTGGATTCCAGCGTATCTATTGGAATAAAGTCGTGGGCATACGCTTGGCAACCCTGCAACATTAGCCCGTGAGAAGCGCGGAAAGTGAGAGAATGTTGACAGTACAACTCTGTGCACAACAGCAGGTTCTGTCAGTGCTTCAGGCGCATTAAATGCATTCACAACTATGGCAGTCTTTACAAATCAAGAGTATTTAGATACGCTTCTTGCTTAGGGCAAAACCGATTGCAACACACGTGAAGTGCAACACGTGTGTTTGAAGCAGCCCTAGAGATTGAGCAGAACACAGAAGCTCTAACGAGGGTAGGGCAAAATTGGCTAAGAAGATGCAATGCCTGCACAGATTCTCATGGAACACATTTTGAACATCTACTGTAAAAGACATCTTGTTGAGTTTGCAGTTATTGACCATTAATAATTTTCTTCTTCTTTGTCTTTTCTTCTTCTTTCTCCTCCTCTTCCTCTTTATTCTTCTAATTCTTTTTCTTCCTCTTCTTCTTCTTCTTCTTCTTCTTCTTCTTCTTCTTCTTCTTCTTCTTCTTCTTCTTCTTCTTCTTCTTCTTCTTCTTCTTCTTCTTCACGTCTTAGGCCATCTAGGCTGTTCCAGCTCCAAAGTCGTGTTCTTTATAATAGATTTTCCTGTTTAGCAAAAGGTGGCTGTTTTTAATTACACAATCACACGAATGAGATTTTCCATACTTAACATTTGAAGCTGCTATCTTTGATCATCCGACTACACCTTATGCGTAGCCTCTTACGCAGCTTTTAGTCTAGTTCTCGTAAATACGATTGAATAGCTTAAAAGCAAACCACCCCATCCCTCGTTACTGGCATTACCTGACAAGAAACACACAGGCACGTGAAGAACTGGATTTCGAGCGCTAGCCTAGTTTAGACCTTCACCCGTTGCAGGTGTAAACGCATGCCTGGCCGCAAAACAAAACAAAACATTCGGTCTGTGTTGCCACACTGTGCAGATAATGTATTCGATAATGTTCAATTATCTCCTTTAACTTTTAAGATAGATGGAGTTGTTATTGAACTTTATTATTAGTCATATTTGGATCTCCCAGCACGTGAAGTCTGTGCACTCATAGCCGTAACACCCTGTATATATACATATATGTTTTAGGATTTTCCAGCTGTCACTCCTTTTCGACTCTTTCTATTCTCACTCCAGGTACAACTTAATATTTTCTGCTTATTCTTGAGGTAAGTTGACAAAGTATTCGATGTTGTACCGTATTCCTTTGTCATTTCAGATTTCTTTTTCAAATGCTTTTCAACTTCTTGAATGATGACAGCTTTTTCTGCAAAAGTTAGTCTTGTACTGGACATGTGGGTTGCTAAGAGACAGTGGCTCAAGTGTCACCTAAAAGCAACAAGGGGATGTAGGAGCAGACATAGAAGCTCAAGGCCAGCAGCTAGGAAAGCTATTCCACCCCCAAACAGCATTCCAACAAAGCAAACAATCCCAGAGCGATGACCTGTTGAGAAACACCTGAATGAAGCTAACATACTAAATTTTCGTGTTTAGATTAATAAGAAACCACAATACACATATTTTAAAATCCTATCTAGAAGATTGCCAGCAAATAATGTTAGTCGGTGGGAAAGGATCTCAAATATTCAAAGTAACAACACGAGTTCCACATATCCTCTGTTGGGTACAAACCAATGAGTGAACTTGTCAACTTACCCATATGGCAGCAACAGCATATCCAACATGAACTCGGCAAGCAGCTTGCTGATGTGAGGCCTTTCATTTAAACCAAAAAGAGCACTTCGCTTCTTGGGGTCTGCTGGCACATTCACATGGCCGAGTACTGGCATCAGGATGAACAGCAAACTGAAAAAGAATATTTCATGTACCAACTTGCAATCAGAGTATTGCACACTGAGAGTGCCTTCTGCATTAGGAAGGAGGAAGACATATTATCAACAGAAAGTGCATGTCCATATTGTGCTTTGGCAACTCATTTGTTTCTAAACTCACCAGCTTGCAGCATGAGAGAACTCTAGCAGCTGTTTCATGACACAACCACCTTGAACAATTTCTACAGTAAAACTTTAATATACACAATATGAATTTAACATGCCGTGCCCGGAAATGAGCACGAGAAAGTTAAAACTTGGCAGTTCTAGGGGCCTGGGAAACCTTCCTGTTGATTTTCAGCAGTCCCATTTGAATACATGTATCTTAACTTTCTTGTTCTGGTTACCGGTGTTTGTGAACTAACCTTTACTGTGGACATGTTTGCTATCATTAAAAAGGACTGTGAAACTGCTCAAATGATTATGCTTCCAAGAGCAATTATTCTGGAGTAACAGTCTTGCAATTGGATCTTCGGGTGGGGACTGCTATGGGGCATTTAAACATCCTACACTGGAATGCCAGTGGCTTTAGCCAAGACAAAAAAATCAAACTTGCAACAATATTAATAAAGATGTCGATATATTTAGAATTATAGAGGCTAATATATCTGAAGATCAAAAGAAATATAATAATATCAAAACGAGCATATACTTAGTCCCCAAAAGTTGACAAAGAGCAAAAGGGATTTTGATTGGAGTAAAAACAAATTTTATATCAACATTTAAAACTAAAAAAGAAATGAATGAAACCAAGAAAGTATAAATTTCAAAAGTAGAAGTTTGGAAAAACAAAGAATGTTATAAAGTATATGTTGTATATAATGCTCTAAAAACCAAAATTGATCTAAACCCCATAGAAATTACTGCAAAATCTGTAATAATAGGAGATTTAAACGGCCATTCAAAATTATTATACTAATGTAACTGGCAGAGTAATGGAAAAAATGTTACATATAAGTACATTAGACTTCTTATTTAATGGAAGTTACATGCATTACACAGGTTCTCCCACTAACCCACAGCTAGTACTGGTATCCTCTGATATAGAGGATACATGCATTACACACGTTCTCCCACTAACCCACACCTAGTACTGGTATCCTCTGATATAGAGGATACATGCATTACACAGGTTCTCCCACTAACCCACACCTAGTACTGGTATCCTCTGATATAGAGGATACATGCATTATACAGGTTCTTCCACTAACCCACACCTAGTACTGGTATCCTCTGATATAGATACATGCATTACACAGGTTCTTCCACTAACCCACACCTAGTAGTGGTATCCTCTCATATAGAGGATACATGCATTACACAGGTTCTCCCACTAACCCACACCTAGTACTGGTATCCTCTCATATAGAGGATACATGCATTACACAGGTTCTCCCACTAACCCACACCTAGTACTGGTATCCTCTGATATAGAGGATACACGCATTACACAGGTTCTCCCACTAACCCACACCTAGTACTGGAATCCTCTGATATAGAGGATACATGTATTACACAGGTTCTCCCACTAACCCACACCTAGTACTGGTATCCTCTGATATAGAGGATACATGTATTACACAGGTTCTCCCACTAACCCACACCTAGTACTGGTATCCTCTGATATAGAGGATACATGCATTACACAGGTTCTACCACTAACCCACACCTAGTACTGGTATCCTCTGATATAGAGGATACATGCATTACACAGGTTCTCCCACTAACCCACACCTAGTACTGGTATCCTCTCATATAGAGGATACATGCATTACACAGGTTCTCCCACTAACCCACACCTAGTACTGGTATCCCCTGATATAGAGGATACATGCATTACACAGGTTCTCCCACTAACCCACACCTAGTACTGGTATCCCCTGATATAGAGGATACATGTATTACACAGGTTCTCCCACTAACCCACACCTAGTACTGGTATCCTCTGATATAGAGGATACATGCATTACACAGGTTCTACCACTAACCCACACCTAGTACTGGTATCCCCTGATACAGAGGATACATGCATTACACAGGTTCTCCCACTAACCCACAAGTAGTACTGGTATCCCCTGATATAGAGGATACATGCATTACATAGGTTCTCCCACTAACCCACACCTAGTACTGGTATCCTGATATAGAGGATACATGCATTACATAGGTTCTCCCACTAACCCACACCTAGTACTGGTATCCTGATATAGAGGATACATGCATTACACAGGTTCTCCCACTAACCCACACCTAGTACTGGTATCCTCTGATATAGAGGATACATGCATTACACAGGTTCTACCACTAACCCACACCTAGTACTGGTATCCTGATATAGAGGATACATGCATTACACAGGTTCTCCCACTAACCCACACCTAGTACTGGTATCCTCTGATATAGAGGATACATGCATTACACAGGTTCTCCCACTAACCCACACCTAGTACTGGTATCCCCTGATATAGAGGATACATGCATTACACAGGTTCTCCCACTAACCCACACCTAGTACTGGTATCCTGATATAGAGGATACATGCATTACACAGGTTCTCCCACTAACCCACACCTAGTACTGGTATCCTCTGATATAAGGATACATGCATTACACAGGTTCTCCCACTAACCCACACCTAGTACTGGTATCCCCTGATATAGAGGATACATGCATTACACAGTTTCTCCCACTAACCCACACCTAGTACTGGTATCCTCTCATATAGAGGATACATGCATTACACAGGTTCTCCCACTAACCCACACCTAGTACTGGTATCCCCTGATATAGAGGATACATGCATTACACAGGTTCTCCCACTAACCCACACCTAGTACTGGTATCCTCTGATATAGAGGATACATGCATTACACAGGTTCTCCCACTAACCCACACCTAGTACTGGTATCCTCT
Source organism: Tenodera sinensis (assembly GCA_030765045.1). NCBI lineage: Eukaryota > Metazoa > Arthropoda > Insecta > Mantodea > Mantidae > Tenodera > Tenodera sinensis. The sequence goes on along the minus strand of CM060965.1, from coordinate 2,210,267 downwards.
GATATAGAGGATACATGCATTACACAGGTTCTCCCACTAACCCACACCTAGTACTGGTATCCTCTCATATAGAGGATACATGCATTACACAGGTTCTCCCACTAACCCACACCTAGTACTGGTATCCTCTCATATAGAGGATACATGCATTACACAGGTTCTCCCACTAACCCACACCTAGTACTGGTATCCCCTGATATAGAGGATACATGCATTACACAGGTTCTCCCACTAACCCACACCTAGTACTGGTATCCTCTGATATAGAGGATACATGCATTACACAGGTTCTACCACTAACCCACACCTAGTACTGGTATCCCCTGATATAGAGGATACATGCATTACACAGGTTCTACCACTAACCCACACCTAGTACTGGTATCCTCTGATATAGAGGATACATGCATTACACAGGTTCTACCACTAACCCACACCTAGTACTGGTATCCCCTGATATAGAGGATACATGCATTACACAGGTTCTACCACTAACCCACACCTAGTACTGGTATCCTCTGATATAGAGGATACATGCATTACACAGGTTCTACCACTAACCCATACCTAGTACTGGTATCTTCTCATACAGAGAACACAAGCATTACACAGGTTCTCCCACTAACCCACACCTGGTACTGGTATCCTCTGATATAGAGGATACATGCATTACACAGGTTCTCCCACTAACCCACACCTAGTACTGGTATCCTCTGATATAGAGGATACATGCATTACACAGGTTCTCCCACTAACCCACACCTAGTACTGGTATCCTCTCATATAGAGGATACATGCATTACACAGGTTCTACCACTAACCCACACCTAGTACTGGTATCCTCTGATATAGAGGATACATGCATTACACAGGTTCTCCCCCTAACCCACACCTAGTACTGGTATCCTCTAATATAGAGGATACATGCATTACACAGGTTCTCCCACTAACCCACACCTAGTACTTGTATCCTCTGATATAGCAGAGGGGCGTTTGGCTCAGACCACACAGCTATGTTAATTTCTTTCTTTAAACAAAAACAAATTGACACACAAACTAAATGTTCTTGAAACTTTAAAAAGGCAAATTGGAAAGAGTATGAAGCTGAACTAGAAGAAAAAATACCAAAGTTGTTATACTAAATTCACTCTTAGGTTTATTCACGTCAAAACAAACCCATGTGAGCAGTGCACCGTGGTACAACAAGGTAGCAACGCGTGCAGGGAAATAGTCCCATTCTTTGTAATCTGAATTTGGAATGAAGTTATCCTTAAGTGATATATTATTCTATACGAATAATTAAGAGGTTAATTAATGCTGATGTACACTGATAAACATAACTATAAGTCCCAACATGCAACTGGTGTGAGTTGCCTGATATCTGAGTATTTACAGAGTGTTGTTTACAGCCAGGAGTTTCTATTTAGAATTGCTTATTGTTTATTGTTTATTAGCCCATAGACAATTATACAAATTGTTTCGAGCATCATCAAACTACAAATACAACAAAACAAAAATTACAAAAAGACTTAAGATAATCATATTCTATGAAATACCACTAAGTAGAGTCATATACAGCATATTTACAATTCCGCTATACAGTATAAACATTTTCCTATAAGATATTTCCTTAGTTCTTTTTTAAAACTTTCTCCTTGCTTAGCTTTAGTAGTATGTGGCAATTTGTTATATAGTTTGACACCACTTATATATGGATCAGATTCACTTGTTCTTTTATTAACATTAATTCTATGTATATTATTCATACCTCGTGTATTGTAACTATAATATTGATTATTACTACTAATAATATGTATATTTTTACTTACAATATGTATTATTACTTTATATACATATAATGAAATAATAGTGAACAAGTTATTATTTTTAAAAATACTGCGGCACGAAGTCCTGTTATTAAGTTTATACACTGTTCTTATACAATTCTTCTGCAATATTAACAACCTATTTAAATTTTGTTTACTAACATTTCCCCAAACCTCGATCCCATATTGAAAGTTATGATATATTACCCCAAAATATACAATTTTTAGAACCTCAGTATTGAGGTATTTGGAAAGCCTCCTTAGTAGATATAAGCCTGAGCTTACTCTACCACAGATTAAGTCTATATGAGGTGCAAATGACAAATTTTTATCTAACATTAGTCCTAAAAATTTAATTTTCTGTACGTGTTCGAGAATTGTGTTTTGTACATTTATAGTTACAGAGTTATTAGTGTTTTGATTAGAATACTGAAAGTGGAGTAATTTTGTCTTTCCTATATTCATGTTTAAGTTATTATCCTTGAAATATTTCTGTATCTCACTTAATGAGTCCATCATTGAATATTCCAAAGCATTTAGGGATTTATTCCAGTATAGAAGTGTGGTATCATCAGCATAAGAAATATTTTTACAATTCTCAAACTGGGGGAGGTCATTTATATACAATAAAAACAATAGAGGACCCAAAACTGAACCTTGCGGTACACCAAACCTAACAGTATGGTATGCAGATGAAAAACTTTTCATTGAACCATTGACTTTGTGTGTAACTACTGTGCACTGCTTACGATTCGTTAAGTAAGATGTTATTATTTTGTGCATTTTCCCCCTTATCCCATAATTTTCTAATTTGTCCAATAATACTTTTATTGATACACTATCAAATGCCTTAGTAAGGTCGAGAAACAGTGCTACAGAATGATTGTTTTTATCTAATTGAGTGTATACATTATGTAGAAGTTCAACAATTGCAGTGCTTGTAGAGTAATTCTTCCTAAACCCGTGTTGTGTTTCTACTAGAACGTCATATTTATTTAGGAAGGTGACCAGTCTTGTATTTAGAACTTTTTCGAAAATCTTGCTAAAAACAGAAGTAAGAGTTATGGGTCTATAGTTTTCTACATGTCTTTCATCTCCCTTTTTAAAAACTGGTCTTATTATACTATTCTTTAAGTATTCTGGGAAAATGTTTTGTTCAATTGATGTATTTATTAGATGAGTTATTATATTACCCAGTTCATTTTTACAATACTTTATAACCCTAGTGGAGATGCCATCCCATCCATATGAATTTTGATTTTTCAGTTCCCTAATTATTTTATTAATCTCAATGTCAGTAGTGGGGGTAAGATAAATAGAATTTTGAACGGTGGATTTTTGTTTAGAGTTGCCCGGTATATTTTGTGATGGGTTAATCACATTGGTAAAATAATGATTAAAGAAATTACATATATCTTTAGGATTAGACATCATTAATCCATTTATTTGCAAAGAGATATTATTATCTTCATTTTTTACTTTTCTTTGGTTATTTATTATGTTCCATGCAGTTTTAGTTTTGTTTGTTGACTGACTAATTATAGTTCCGTATGTTAGCGATAACTGTCTAGCTAGGGCCTAGAATCATGGCGGACGGCGGCGGTGAACTTGTTCTTGTGTCTTTGTCACCTTATGTAAAGCATAAGATGGGCAAACCATTGACTAGTGGTGAAAAAACAATAGAGTTTAGCATATAAGTTATGTGAGAAATATTCAACTGTTCCCATCAAAGAAATAGTGAAATTAACTTCTGAGTGCACTGGTGTTTCGAGTCCCAGTATAAACAGTGTTCGTAAAGAAAAAGCTGAAGCGGGAAAAGTGGTTACACCAGAAAGAAAAGAAAATGTGTGAAATATGCTATGCAAGAATGTGACAATTTTGTTAGAAGCACAGTTCATGCAACAGTGCGCAATTTCTTTTTTAAAAATTGGCCCCTAACAACTGACAAAGTACTACAACAGGTTAATGCTGATCCAGACTTGCCTAAGTTCAGAGCAACCAGCTTTTATAAAATGTTGAGTGAAATAAGGTTAGAATTTGTCAAAAGAAGTCGAAAAAGTGCTTTAATTGACAGCAAGGACATTATTATGTGGAGAAGGGCCTATTTGAAGGCAATGTTTAGGTTCAGGGAAGGACGTAGGTTGTACTTCTTAGATGAAACCTGGGTTAATGAGGGCTATACAACATCCAAAGTGTGGATGATTACGTGTTCTTTTTCACTCGATTCTTTTAGAATTAATTATAACTATGACATGTACATAGTTTATTTTGTTGTAACTATCAATCTTATCAACTTTAACCTCTAGTTACATGTTAGTCACTCTTTAAGTTGAGGGAATAAGGGATTGGTTCCTTTCTATTACATACCACATGCACTCACCGCATGGTTGTGTGGTGACAATATTTCTGGAGCGTATGACGGAAGGATACATTATAACTGTGCACTGGCCAGGATTTAGTTTCGCGCGGATCAACCTCAGAGTGAATGCAGAGTAGAAACAAATTTCAATTCTACAGATCAAATTAATAATAGAATGTGTAACACATTATTGATAAAAGCCAACAAATTTATACAAAAAGGAAGAGTAAAAATGTACAAATCCTTCTGGTCAAAAGAATTAGAACTGGAATATGAGAGAGTAGAAGCTAGGGAGAAAGATGAAATTAATAAACATCAACATAGTACAATTCAGTGGAAAAGAAAGCTGCAGCATTCAAGAAAACCTTAATAAATGACAAAAGATATACATATAACGATTTTGCTGAAAAACTGGATTACAGAAAAGATGGTAATGAAGGATACAAATTCATGTCTTCAATATGGAAATAAATATACTCCAAAACAACCAATGGAATATAAAAATAATAAAATTATTGATGAGTCAAAAATAGCATCCAGATTGAATACCAATTTCACATCTCTCAGAATACATAAAGAGTACAAAAAAATGAGAAAAGCTTATCAAAACAATAACAGGGAAAATAAACAGAATGAAAATTTGAGAGGTAGAACTGGAACTTAAAAATTCAATGTCACAGTTGGGATTTGAAACACAGACCCTCCGCTTACCAGGCGGGTGCTCTAACCATTAACCTACTGTGACAACCTGCCAGAATGACACTGAATTCTCAAACCAGTTTGTATTTCTCCTGGTAAACCACAAAGGCAGTCTCACATCAGAGACAATTACCCCAATAGTGACTTACTACTGCAAGTACTTTATGTCCTGGGATTAAATAACCTTCTGAAGAAGAAGTACATTTTTATATAGTAGTATTTTGTGTATCTCTTACAGTTTACCAGCTACACAAAAGTCATTCAGAATAAAGAGAACTATAGAGAATATTCACAGAAAATTCAACATATACATGTCATTCATAATGAAAATTTATTAAACAGTTCATTTAATCTATATCACTAGAGCAAATTTTAAAAAGATCAAAAATTATTAAAGCAATTTTCCAAAGGTCAGTATGTTGAGAGACGCAACACTCACTCACTCACCCATCCACACACTCACTAACCCTCCCACTCACTCATTCACCTACCCACTCACTCACTGACCCACCCATCTACTCATTCACCCACTCACTCACCCTCTCACTCATTCACTCACCTGTCTTGATGTGACTGGGGTTTCCCCTCCAGGGCGTTCAGTATACATGGCACCAGCTCTGCTTGCTTCTCTATTGGCAGACGTGGGTATCCCATCTTTATGTAGATAATGGTGAAATTCTGACAAACACAGTATCCAGTCTTAGAGCTACCAGAACCAGCTATCATTTACCACAATGTTTAAAAAACATTACTTCTACAAATAAATATAAAGTACAAATACTCAAATCCTGCCATGACCTTGCTACCATGTGCTTACCACTCACTGCTATTACTTTATCTTACTCCTAAATAATCCAACTTGAGAGAAACTTTCCAACATGTGAAGCGAGTCCAAGGTTCACTAATGTGCGTGCATGGGTATGCACCACTTGTCTTGTAACCAACATACAAAACATCACTACCTCTGCAAAAAGTCTCCACACATGTGCATAAGAATTGTGTAGTATACAACCAATTAGCTGTCCGTAATTTTTAAAAAAGTTGCCTGCTTGTATGGAAATAAATGTAGTGATACATTTGGAAACAAACAAGATGCAGATCGCAATATGACTTAATAATAATAGATACAAATACACTCTACAATTTAATTACAGAGCATGTAATGCAAAAACCTGGACACTCAAATTGCTGAGTATTTGTGTCACCTGCAGACCCTTTCCAACATCTTAGGGGCAGGTCCACCCTGTAGTGTGGGATTAGTTAGGGCCTGGATGTTTATCAAATGTCATAGTTTGTCTTTGTGGTCTTTCAGTGGAAAATATATGCAAAGCACAATTTTATCTATGATGATTAAAATTATGCAATTCTCATGGGACATATAGTCATATTTTGGCTTTTTTAATTTTTTGTGTCATTTTCTTGTTATTTTCATATTATGGTCATATTTTCTCTTATATTTTTGTATTTTTTTTTTTATATTTTTACTTTCTCTACTGTAAGTAGAAGAAGTATTGTATTTTACACACAAATTCAATGTCCAAATCTCACAGCAAATATAGGTTTTGATACCCCCTAAATCCAAAAAAAATCATTTTTAGAAAAAGTTCTCCATGTGCTCATGCCGGTGTGTGTGTGTGTGTGTGTGTGTGTGTGTGTGTGTGTGTGCGCGTGTGTGTGTGTGTGTGTGGGGGGGGGGGGGGCCACGTGCGTGTGTCTGTCAGTGGACAGCATAACTCAAAAACGAAAAGTCGGTTAATAACCAAAGTTGGTATTTAAGTTTAATGTCTTTCAAGGATACAACACGATTTTGAAGAAAATAGCCCCACTTTAAACAATCCGTTACATGGAAAATTTTTCGAACATTTTGATTTTCTTGAAAATGGCTCTCATGATTTTGATTAAAAAGATATTTGTATAACAAATAAAATGTATATTTTGAAGTTTCTGGCTATAGTCTATGTAGTCCTGTTTACTATGGATGACTTTTGAATAACTTGTAAACAGTAAGAGATAGACAAAATCTTACCATACAAAAAAATGTAGATCTCGCTAAAACACACTATTTAAGATTGAGAGGTAGAACTGGAACTTAAAAATTCAATGCCACAGATGGGATTTGGTTCAAATCAATCATTTGGTCCAATTGCCCACACACGGCTTGTATGTTTAAAAAAGCACCAACAGTAAGTTTGTTGGCATAAATAAATAATAACACACTATTTATGTCTGAATAAATCTTTTTGTAGAGTGAACCGTTTCAGAGATATTCCTTGTTATTTGTATCAGTTTTGGAAAATTTAAAACTTTCGTGAAATGGAACATCGTTCATTTTTACTTTCTCTACTGGTAAGTAGGGGAAGTATTGTATTCCACCCAAAAATTCGAAGTCGAGATTTCACCGGAAATACATGTTTTGAGGCCCCCTGAATCCAAAAAAAGCATTTTTAGAAAAAGGTCCATGTGTGTGTCTGTGTGTCTGTCAGTCTGTCAGTCTGTGGACAGCATAGCTCAAAAACGAAAAGTCGGTTAAAAACCAAAGTTGGCATTTAAGTTTAATGTCGTTCAAGGATGTGACACGAAGATTTTGAAGAAAATAGCCCCACCCTAAACTACCCTTTACATGGAAAATTTTTCGAAAATTTTGATTTTCTTGAAAATGGCTCTAACGATTTTGATTAAAATGTCATATGTTTGAGATATTTTTATGACAAATGAAATGTATATCTTGAATTTTCTGGCTATAGCACCTGTAGTCGTATTTACTCTGGACGACTTTTGCATAACTGGTAAACCGTTAGAGATAGACCAAATTATACTATACAAAAAATGTTGTTGTTAGCTAATGCTGGATTTCTGACAATGAAGTCATTAATCCTCTTGCTCTCCAATATTTTTCACTGATATTGAAGAGAGCAATAGCAGTAATAGTAACTGTTTTTTAGAGAGCACCATATTTTTATGTTTTGGCGGTCACATTGCTCTCTCACAACCCCCAGAATGTCTGGAGGACCACAACTGTCGTTGGTTTACGGGTCTCACCGACCTGACCGGGAGAATTATCAAAATAAATTCACTGACCATATCCTCTGATTACCAATCAGAGGACGTATTACATGCCATGACAGGTCAGCATGTAAGGGGTTAAGGTTTTATAGAGAAATTGGAGAAATGGAGAGGTTGGAAAAATAAAGACTCCCTAGCCCTCGGGAACCCTAATAGCATCGGGGTCGAAAGAGAACAAGAGATGACCAAGGTAAGGTCAGATAGAAAAGTTACAGTGAGGAGCAAAACACCAGTAAGTGGAAGTAATGTTCTGCTCAGCTTGGGTACCTTGTGGTCGCTATTCACATATCCCCTAGACGGAGACCCCTGAGTAACCAATTCAGATATTGAAGAGAGCAATAGCGGTAATAGTAACCGTTTTCTAGAGAGCACCATATTTTTATGTTTTGGTGGTCACATCGCTCTCTCACAACCTCCAGAATGTCTGGAGGACCACACCTGTCGTTGGTTTACGGGTCTCACCGACCTGACTGGGAGAATTATCAAAATAAATTCACTGGCCATATCCTCTGATTACCAATCAGAGGACGTATTACATGCCATGACAGGTCAGCATGTTAGGGGTTAAGATTTTATAGAGAAATGGAGAGATTGGAAAAATAAAGACTCCCTAGCCCTCGGGAACCCTAATAGCATTGGGGTCGGAAGAGAACAAGAGATGACCAAGGTAAGGTCAGATGGAAAAGCTACAGTGAGGAGCAAAACACCAGTAAGTGGAAGTAATGTTCTGCTCAGCTTGGGTACCTTAGAAATATGTGGCAAATTCTATATATTAAATTTATTTTGAGGAACCAAAGTTATTCCATATTCTCTAAAAAATTTTAAATTTTTTATTAGCCCATGGATGGTAAGTAAATTTTTTAAAACACAATTATATTTTATTTTCTTGAGGGTAGAACCTCTTTAACAGTCTTTTGATATTTAAATTTTTCTACCTTTTTATGTGTAAAATATGTATTAAAACCATTAATTACCAGTGTTAATAACGTGTTTATGTTCTGTGTTAAATTCTCCCTTATTAAGGGATATATTTATTAAACTATAAATTAAACTATTGAAAACAGCAAATTTGTGTGAAAAAGGATTAAAACTTTTATTTTTTATATAATTATCAGTATGAGTAAATTTTCGATAGCTTCAATTTTCCTTAATTTGATACTGTAATTACTTTGAACTGGCCTTGTAGAGATGGAATACAGTACAACAAATGTAGATCTTGCTAAAATATTCAATTTATGTCGAAATAAATTTTCTTGCAGGGTGAACCATTTCGGAGATATTTTTTGTTATGTGTGTGAGTTTCAGAAAACTTACAACTTTCGTGAAATGGAACATTGTTGTTCATTTTTTTATATGTTAAGTGTGCAAAGAGGACGGGATCTCAAAGTTTTAAAAGATTTGACTATCGCACAAAACCCACTGCACTCCAATATTGATACCGAAATTTAGATTTCCGATCGAATGGGCTTTTGAAAAAGATACGTTTTAATTTAATTGCCGGATCTGAGATTTGCGATAAATATTGAGTAATAACATAAATAGATAATAGAGTAGCAAGTGTTGTAAGGTGAGCAAGATATGAGTAAATGATAGTCGTTAAATTTGTAGAATAAACGCATTATTGGTTTGAAATTAACGAGTCATGACGTCATACACCTTAAAAAGTCGCGCGATATATCTAATAAAATATAAAGTAAACATCGTTTAATCCTAAAAAAGTAATTATATATTTGAAATTCCTAAAAGAACATGTTATAATAGAAAGGGACATTTCTAAATTGCGGGAAAAGGAAATAGCATTTTGGATACGAGGCTTTCTTGGATGACGTCATGACATTCAAATTGGAAGCGAACGGTCTTCTTGGCGTGGGTAAGAGAGAAGCGTCTAGTCAGTACTCAACCAGAGAGCAGTACGGGAGTTCGTGCAGTTCGTGCTGCGCAGATGTGATTGTGATGCTTCTACAGATACACATATAGAATCGGCATATCTCCCGAAAATATTTTATATAAAATAAATTGATGTGCAAAGTAGTTCTTGGGTTGTCCTTTACACTCACGCAAACCCGAGATAAAGAGATAATGCTCAGCTAGCCGGAGATAACACACCGAACCACATCAACGTGACCAACAACATCACTTCACCAACGACTTCAGCTTCAAATGGCGAGGTAATAACTAGGAAGCAATATATTACAGCTTCAAATTGGCTTCCCAACGTGTGGCGCCGAAGGAATGGACCAAACCCCCAAGACGACCAGATCAGCATCGAACCAACAGACAAGAAGGTGCCCAGCGCGTCAACATCTGTGAAACGTGTAGTGAACAAGTTTAAGTGCAGTTAAAGTGAAATAGTGAAAATACTGAAAATTTTGGTGAGTAGAAAAACACATGTAAATAGCTTAGAAATGGAAGACAGTGATAGTGAGTTTAGAGGTTTCAATAGTCCGGAAATTCAGGAAAGTATAAGTAGGATGGAAGAATTTAATCAGAATGTAATTGGTAGCAGAATATGCCAAGAATTAGAAGATCAGAACGTTAGAGAAACACCTAGAGGTAGTTCAGAAATGTTTAGTAGTAATTCAGAAAGGCCAGCATTTATGTCAGAAATAGAGAATATGTTTCAAACGATAATGAAAAAGATGAGTACAGAGTTAAGTCGAAAGATAGATGAAAATAGTAAAGAATTAAGAACAGTGGAAAAGATGAATACAGAGTTAAGTAAAAAGATAGATGAAAATAGTAAAGAATTAAGAACAGAGTTAAGTCAAAAGATAGATGAAAATAGTAAAGAGTTAGGACAGAAAGTAGAGAAGGGACAACAGGAATTGGGAATGCAATTGGAAAATCAGAAGAGAGCTTTCGAAACCTTTAGGGAAGAAGTTAGGGAGGAAATTAATAAAGTTAGTAGTGAAGTAAAAGAAAATAGAGAACAGGTAGAACAGGTTAAGGGAGAATTAGAGACAATAAGGCAAGAAGTAAAGAATTCTGAAAAGAAATTAGGTCAACAAGTGAGTGAAAAATTAGATAAAGAAAGGGAAGAAATTAGAGAAGAGTTACAGGGGTGTAAAGTTAGAATAGAAAGATCTGATGTAGAAAATGAAAGGCAGGCTAGAAATTTGGAGGATGTTACAGACCAAATAAAAGGGGTAGTAACAGAAATTACTCAGGTAAAAGAGGCCTTAGAAAATTTGAAATTAAGTGAAAATGCATGTAATCACAACAATCTTAGTAAAGAAGTTGCAAGAAACGAGGCAATACCAGGTGTATCAGCTGACATTTCGATGCAAAATAGGGGTAACAGTAATTCCCATTCTGATCTCGGAAATAGCTCAGGGATAGGTGACAATTCAAATTTACATTGGCCTAACCATGTCTTAAATGAAATGACACCTCCAGTTTTTGAAAATGAAGACTCAGATGATCCTAAAGCCTTTTTAGAAGGGTTACAAGAGTACTTCACGGTGAAACGTATACCAGAGGAGTACAAGATGGTGATAGTAAGAAAATGTCTAAAGGGTAATGCTGCTAATTGGCTAGGCCTTTCTATGGGTAACAATAATGACTACAGGACCTTTAGGAACATCTTTTTAACCAGATATTGGGGAGCTAGTAGGCAGGCTAATATTAGAGTTGAATTAAGCAATGGAAAATTTAATCCTAGATCGGAGGAATCGATGGTAAACTATTTTATGAGAATAGCGAGAAAATCGAAGATGTTGGACCCTCCCTTGGATGAAAAAGATCTAATAAATATAGTTACTCCACATTTTCCGGAAACACTTCAACATTACCTAATCATAGCCCGACCCGATAGCATTGCAGCTATGATCGAATTATTATCAGCCTTGGAAGTCAATAAGCCAAAACACTCATTTGGAAATAAATATGAAGGAAAAGAAAATGTCAATTCTTTCGGGCAAGGGGCACAGTATTATCAGAATAGAAGTGAGATTAGGGAAAGATATAAAGGACCAGTACCAAGGATGGAATCATTCCGGTGGGAAAATCAAGGTAGATATAACCAGGAAGGGCGTCATCAAAATAGAAATGGTAATCAAAGGGGAAGAAATGTAAGGGTAAATTATATGAATACAAATAGATTTGATCGAGGTAGACGGGGACGTTATTTTGGACATGGTAGAAATTCAAATGATGGGTATTGGACAAACGGAGATAATGAGTTTAGACCGAGGTCACCAAGACAGGGAGAAAGGTATTCTAATGGGCGAAATTCCCCTGAAAATGCGGAAATGGTCGAGGCCATTAACACGGTCAAAAACATGGTAGGAAGTAACCCCGATTTAATGCAGGAAAACAGAAGTAACAATTTGGGAAATAGTACAGGAGCAATACATAAAAATCAGGGAAACGCCAGACCCGGTCAAACGCGCCTTCAGTGAGAACTGGGTATCCTAGTAATGATTGTGATAAGTACTCGGAAATAAATAGTCCTGGAAGGCAAATGATGATACAAAAGAAAAGAGAATGGAAAAATAGAATTGACGAAAACGAAACAGTAGGAGATCCACCTAAAATCAAAATTGGAGTAAATGGAAAACAATACAATGCAATTATAGATACGGGATCAAATAGCACAGTATGCTCACAAAATTTTTATGATAATTTACAAAGTAGTGGCTTTAAAGTAATGTCTTTACCAGTTAATGGGATATATTGCTCGCTAGCTGTGGGAAAACGAAAAGAAAGAGTAAAATTTCAAGCAATGATAAATATTGAAATAAATGGGAGAATACTTGGAATTTTATTTCTGATTGTAGGAAGACTTGTGACAGATATTATAATAGGTTGTGATTGTCTTTATGCCTGGGAAGCTGTGGTGAATTTTAAAAACATGATTCTAGAAATGAAAGTTGAAGATGAGACCATTATAGTGCCTTTTGTGGAAGATAGTAGTTCAGAAACTATTGTAAGAGAAAAAGAGGAAGAAGAAATCCAAGGGGATACATTCTTTGTAGAATATGTTAAAGTAGGAGCTATGGAATTAACTGAAGTAAATGTCAAAGAGTACAGAGTCGATAATAAAGAAAATGTAGAATGGGATAAAAATGATTTCATAGACAATTTGAGGGTTTCTGATGCAACTAGGTACTATGATAGGGAGAGTAGTGAAGACTTAGAAGAATTGTTGAGGGAAAAGGTAACTCAGGCTGATCAACTAAATGAACAACAGAGGGATAAACTGTTTGAAATATTAATCCGAAATAAAGAAGTATTCTCTGAGAAACCTGGTAAATGTAATATTTATACTCATTCGTTTGAGATGATACCCATCAAACCTTTTACACATAAAGTGAGAGCTATCCCTAGTACAATAAGAGAAGAGGTAGATGCAGTTATAAAGTCAATGTTAGAAGATGAGGTTATTGAGATTTCTAATTCAGAATTTGTGAATCCCCTATGTATTGTAAATAAGGCCAATGGAAGATTAGGGTGACATTAGATGCGAGAAAACTAAATTATTGTTCCTCATACTTTCCATCAGGGAATCCAACAGAACGTGTCCTCCGAGATATAGGAATTTATTTACGTGTACTTACACATCATAATCACAAGGATTGGGTGAAATATTGTCCATTGATAGAAAAGATTATCAATCACACCATTAATGTAACTACTGGGTTTGCACCAATAAAATTAATGTTAGGAATTGAACCAGAACCAATATTGATCGGGGTACCAAAAACACTGAAAATTAATGACATTCAGTTAAGTGAAGAAGAAAGAGCGAAAATTGCTTTTGAACGAATCAAGAAAAAGGCAGAGAAGCGAAAATTAAAGAAAAAGAGTAGAAAACATAAATGGGAACCTAAGATAGGCGATTGGGTACTAGTTAAAGACCATAAGTTATCAAGTGCCTTGAGAGGTAGGAACAAAAGGATGGAATTGTTATATAAAGGTCCTGCAGAAATTATATCAAAATTTGGTTATCATACCTATGAATTAAAAGATGTTAAAAATGAAAAATGTCTGGGAAGATGGCATAAACAACTCCTTCGACCATACAAGAAACCGTGTGGTGCATTGGAACCTTGATCTAATGTAAGAGAAAAATTGGAAGTGTCATTTGTCTATTGGCGCCCAATCAGCTTTGAGATAAAATTTAAATGTTAGCTTACTTGAAAATCATATATTGGTCAGGTACTTACATATTCATGAAAAATGCAGAATGTGAATTGCTATCTACTACAAAGAGCTTAAAAATATATTGTATAGAGCTCACAATAACAGCTTCAGAAAGATTGTTAAAATGTTCATCTCCGCATAGAGAGAAAACAGAATATTTACTTTGTAAAACATTTGTTAAAATATTTAGATGTATAGATAGTTATCACAGAAAGACAAAGAAAGAACTTGTCTAAAGAGTGCAATGGATTTATATAAATATATGTACATTTTAGTGCTTAAAGGATATAGTACAGATATGTGTTACAATAACAAAAGTGAAAAATCACAGTGCAAGTGATAGTGAGAGCGAAGTGAGCAAACATGAACTAAAAGAAGGAAGTATAAAGAAAGACTCTTGAAATTTAACCTTTATATAAAAGCTTCACAGAAGAAACCATAACATATTGTAATTAGTATTTAAGGATTAATGTTTAGTCAAGTGTACAATTGTTTGTCATGTTAAAAAGATTAATGAGAAAATGTGTTAATAACCAATTTCAAAAACAGTGTAATTGAAAATTGTATACAAGGGGAGTGTTGCCGATTATTCAAAATACAGGAGTAATTTTAGTTTTTTTCTTTCGGGCAAGACATTTACATTATTTTATTATGAAATAATAAAATAACATAAATGGGGGCATTTGATACCGAAATTTAGATTTCCGATCGAATGGGCTTTTGAAAAAGATACGTTTTAATTTAATTGCCGGATCTGAGATTTGCGATAAATATTGAGTAATAACATAAATAGATAATAGAGTAGCAAGTGTTGTAAGGTGAGCAAGATATGAGTAAATGATAGTCGTTAAATTTGTAGAATAAACGCATTATTGGTTTGAAATTAACGAGTCATGACGTCATACACCTTAAAAAGTCGCGCGATATATCTAATAAAATATAAAGTAAACATCGTTTAATCCTAAAAAAGTAATTATATATTTGAAATTCCTAAAAGAACATGTTATAATAGAAAGGGACATTTCTAAATTGCGGGAAAAGGAAATAGCATTTTGGATACGAGGCTTTCTTGGATGACGTCATGACATTCAAATTGGAAGCGAACGGTCTTCTTGGCGTGGGTAAGAGAGAAGCGTCTAGTCAGTACTCAACCAGAGAGCAGTACGGGAGTTCGTGCAGTTCGTGCTGCGCAGATGTGATTGTGATGCTTCTACAGATACACATATAGAATCGGCATATCTCCCGAAAATATTTTATATAAAATAAATTGATGTGCAAAGTAGTTCTTGGGTTGTCCTTTACACTCACGCAAACCCGAGATAAAGAGATAATGCTCAGCTAGCCGGAGATAACACACCGAACCACATCAACGTGACCAACAACATCACTTCACCAACGACTTCAGCTTCAAATGGCGAGGTAATAACTAGGAAGCAATATATTACAGCTTCAATATGCCTCTTGCACCTACAAGGAAACAAGCAATAAGACAATTTGTACAAATCGATAATGAAAGATACATACATTACAGGAGCCCATTTTTACAATAAATTACCCAACCACCTAAAAATGTACAAGGATAATGTATTTAAGAACTAATTGAAAGAATTCCTAACAGTAAAAGCTCTATATTCAATTGAAGATTTTAAAATTAGTGTGACTGATAAATGTATGTGTAATTTGTAAATAAACATAATTATAACTCATTTCTGTAATTGTAACGTTGACTTTTCAATTACAAAAAATGTAGATCTTGCTAAAATACACAATTTATGTCTCAATAAATTTTCTTGTAGGGTGAACCATTTCGGAGATATACCTTGTTATGTGTGTGAGTTTCGGAAAACTTGGAACTTTCATGAAATGGGTCATTGTTGTTCATTTTTTTATATGTTACGTGTACAAAGAGAACGGAATCTCAAAGCTTTAACAGATTTGACTATCGCACAAAGCCTACTGTATTCCAATATTCCCCTTGCACCTACAAGGAAATAAGCAATAAGATAATTTGTACAAATGTTTATTTTAACTAACACGAAGAAGATATAGGAATAAGAGTTTGTAAGAATGGTTAGTACAAGAGTAGAGAAAGTCATGTGAGTGCAACACATCAGATTTTTTTATATGTTAAGTGTGCAAAGAGAACAGGATCTCAAAGCTTTAAAACATTTGACTATCGCTCAAAGCCTACTGTATTCTAATATTCCCCTTGTACACAAGGAAATAAGCAATAAGATAATTTGTACAAATGTTTATCTCAACTAACACGAAGAAGATATAGGAATAAGAGTTTGCAAGAATGGTTAGTACAAAAGTAGAGAAAGTCATGTGAGTGCAACACATCAGATTTTTATATTTCTATTCCAGTTTCGCAAATATGCTTGCAGTCTTCTCAATGACAGTTTTTTCTCACACCTTCTAATTCTAGTCTGTAATGTTTTCTTACAATTATGTTTCTTAGAAATATGTTTCTGTGAATTTGGAGAGTAAGTCTTATAGAAAGAGAGATGTATAGGAAGTGACAGATGCAGAGAAAGCACACACAGTTTACTATGGCTGTTGTCAGGTTTTCTGCCCAGGTCAACTCTTTAATTAAAATTCTCATAAATTTAATGGTTCAATCTCTACGATACCTGACAGCAGGTATACAAACAGCCCTCATTTATCGGACAGATTTCACTGTAAGTGTGTGACTGAAAATACTCTCAGTTCTTCATGCCCAGAAGTAACAATCGATAAAATACACCAATCAGCACACTGCTAATGCAACACTTCACAACTACTCACCACCTGTTACAAGTATATTTTAAACAGAATATCTCATTGTGTTACAGATAACATCTGGGTTTCTGTGGATGAAACAACCGATGCTAAAGGGAGATATGTGACGAACCTTCAGAGGTCTTTTTCCCTTAAAAACTTAAAGTTGCGTGCACATAGAAGATTGTTGGTTTTTGAAAACTTTAGAATATATGTAATTTGTTATTGTAATTCTTTCTGATCGCCCTTCAAAATGTGACATTTATTTCGTTCTGTGCAGAGCTGAGGGTTAGCTCTGAATGAGCAATTAAATAAATTAAAAATGTAACAATAATATTAATATTACTTATTTATTATTGAGTGTGCTTGATTTTTAATGTAGACTTTCCATATAATGTTAATTCAAACAGCATTAAAATTTTAAAGATTTTGAAAATACACCCAAAAATTTTAGATCATATTTATCGTCATGTTTTCTAATTTTTTTGGTAATAAATGCTTGCATATTTCTAACATTTTTAGGTCATAAACACCCAGGCCCTGCTTAGAGGACTAAAAGCATAGAATTATGTCAAGTAGGAAACCTTATTGATCTGCAGTTCAATCCCCTTAAGGTTAAATTGGTATGTACAGGAGCAGCTGAAAAAAACTCTAAGTTGGATAAACCTTAACTTATGTTCTCCAACTTCAAATTACACTACCACATATTAGAGCAATAAATGTCAGGTCACTTACATTGGACTTCGCATCACATGTTGAAAAGTTGAGTGCAAACTCTTTTACTACTTCTAATTGTTGTCCATTCAGATACCATTGTTTTTCTTTTCCTAGTTTATTCATTTTTTTGAAAACTTAACTCTTGATTTACTCACAGTAACAAATGAGCTGGCGGAGGGATCCTGGTATTGCAGCAGCAATGCCTCGACTGGCAGCTGCACCAAAGGACGGCTCTTGATTCGCTTGTTGATGTGCACAAGCAGTTCCATAACCTGCAACAACAACTTCAAACTTTTATTTGTCCCACAGATCTCTCAATTGCACAAAACCAACACATTATCATACTTTATGGAGCAAGTCACATCATAGCCAATACAAAATATTCTCAGTGTGCTGTGACTTAATTTCTCATTGAAGAAGGAATCTCTACCACAGATTGGGGTAAAATGTTTTAAACATATAGAAACATGCTAGTACACTGTCTCTAATGAGCACAGGGATGATATCATTTAAGACAGACATGTAACTGTGGATGAAAAGGATTGGTAGAATCACAACAAATTGAGTTCTTAACCCATTCACATCATATAATGAACTGTGCTCGTTGTGCACATGCACACACATGCACACTGCTAAAAGATGTCTTGTTCATCACAAGAACGGGCTGCTCTTGCCATCTCGACTCGATTATATAGGCGAGAATGACGTAGCATGCAATTTTCCTGAAATTTACCTTTTCTTGAAACTCTCGCAAATAAACTGGCAACTGAAAGGTGCCAGAACAGTGTGGGCGCTTTGTTCTACTGCAATCCATTGTTAACATTGTTTCTCGTCGCACTATGGTGTAAGGAAGCTTCATGTTGAGCATCTGATGGTCTGGTCAGTATCACACTGCTCCCTCCTCAGAGTTGGTTGTCCCATCCAGCATTTTCCCTTGGGGCAACCTCTGGATATGATAGACTACCCCATTGAACCCCTTCTCCATGTGGCACAATTTTTAGCAACGTTTTTGGGTAGCACCCCTTGGTCCTAGTCGGGCGATGTATACCACCCTACCTCTACAGCAGGCTTGTTGGTCATGACGGGTCTTACTCAGGTTGCCCTTCACCCAGATGTGTTGGGTAGTGCCCCTTGGTCCTAGTCGGGCGATGTATACCACCCTACCTCTGCAGCAGGCTTGTTGGTCATGACGGGTCTTACTCGGGTTGCCCTTCACCCAGATGTGTTGTGTAGCACCCCGTGGTCCTAGTCGGGCGATGTATACCACCCTACCTCTGCAGCAGGCTTGTTGGTCATGACGGGTCTTACTCAGGTTGCCCTTCACCCAGATGTGTTGTGTAGCACCCCTTGGTCCTAGTCGGGCGATGTATACCACCCTACCTCTGCAGCAGGCTTGTTGGTCATGACGGGTCTTACTCAGGTTGCCCTTCACCCAGATGTGTTGGGTAGTGCCCCTTGGTCCTAGTCAGGCAATGTATACCACCCTACCTCTGCAGCAGGCTTGTTGGTCATGACGGGTCTTACTCAGGTTGCCCTTCACCCAGATGTGTTGGGTAGTGCCCCTTGGTCCTAGCTGGGCGATGTATGTCACCCTACCTCTGCAGCAGGCTTGTTGGTCATGACGGGTCTTACTCAGGTTGCCCTTCACCCAGATGTGTTGGGTAGCGCCCCTTGGTCCTAGTCGGGCGATGTATACCACCCTACCTCTGCAGCAGGCTTGTTGGTCATGACGGGTCTTACTCAGGTTGCCCTTCACCCAGATGTGTTGGGTAGTGCCCCTTGGTCCTAGTCGGGCGATGTATGTCACCCTACCTCTACAGCAGGCTTGTTGGTCATGACGGGTCTTACTCAGGTTGCCCTTCACCCAGATGTGTTGTGTAGCACCCCTTGGTCCTAGTCGGGCGATGTATACCACCCTACCTCTGCAGCAGGCTTGTTGGTCATGACGGGTCTTACTCAGGTTGCCCTTCACCCAGATGTGTTGGGTAGTGTCTCTTGGTCCTAGTCGGGCGATGTATGTCACCCTACCTCTACAGCAGGCTTGTTGGTCATGACGGGTCTTACTCAGGTTGCCCTTCACCCAGATGTGTTGGGTAGTGCCCCTTGGTCCTAGTCGGGCGATGTATACCACCCTACCTCTGCAGCAGGCTTGTTGGTCATGAAGGGTCCTACTCAGGTTGCCCTTCACCCAGATGTGTTGGGTAGTGCCCCTTGGTCCTAGTCGGGCGATGTATACCACCCTACCTCTACAGCAGGCTTGTTGGTCATGACGGGTCTTACTCAGGTTGCCCTTCACCCAGATGTGTTGTGTAGCACCCCTTGGTCCTAGTTGGGCGATGTATACCACCCTACCTCTGCAGCAGGCTTGTTGGTCATGACGGGTCTTACTCAGGTTGCCCTTCACCCAGATGTGTTGGGTAGTGTCTCTTGGTCCTAGTCGGGCGATGTATACCACCCTACCTCTGCAGCAGGCTTGTTGGTCATGATGGGTCTTACTCAGGTTGCCCTTCACCCAGATGTGTTGGGTAGTGTCTCTTGGTCCTAGTCGGGCGATGTATGTCACCCTACCTCTGCAGCAGGCTTGTTGGTGATGACGGGTCTTACTCAGGTTGCCCTTCACCCAGATGTGTTGGGTAGTGTCTCTTGGTCCTAGTCGGGCGATGTATGTCACCCTACCTCTGCAGCAGGCTTGTTGGTCATGATGGGTCTTACTCAGGTTGCCCTTCACCCAGATGTGTTGGGTAGTGTCTCTTGGTCCTAGTCGGGCGATGTATGTCACCCTACCTCTACAGCAGGCTTGTTGGTCATGACGGGTCTTACTCAGGTTGC
This sequence comes from Tenodera sinensis, assembly GCA_030765045.1. Taxonomy (NCBI): domain Eukaryota; kingdom Metazoa; phylum Arthropoda; class Insecta; order Mantodea; family Mantidae; genus Tenodera; species Tenodera sinensis. The sequence goes on along the minus strand of CM060965.1, from coordinate 2,189,870 downwards.
CCTTCACCCAGATGTGTTGGGTAGTGTCTCTTGGTCCTAGTTGGGCGATGTATACTACCCTACCTCTGCAGCAGGCTTGTTGGTCATGACGGGTCTTACTCAGGTTGCCCTTCACCCAGATGTGTTGGGTAGTGCCCCTTGGTCCTAGTCGGGCGATGTATGTCACCCTACCTCTGCAGCAGGCTTGTTGGTCATGACGGGTCTTACTCAGGTTGCCCTTCACATAGATGTGTTGGGTAGTGCCCCTTGGTCCTAGTCAGGCGATGTATGTCACCCTACCTCTACAGCAGGCTTGTTGGTCATGACAGGTCTTACTCAGGTTGCCCTTCACATAGATGTGTTGGGTAGTGCCCCTTGGTCCTAGTTGGGTAAGTTTGAGTGGGTGAGTGTGTGGGTGTGGGTGAGTGTGTGGGTGTGGGTGAGTGTGTGTGAGTGTGTGTGGGTGAGTGGGTGTGGGTGAGTGTGTGGGTGTGGGTGAATGTGTGAGTGTGTGTGGGTGAGTGGGTGTGGGTGAGTGTGTGGGTGTGGGTGAGTGTGTGGGTGTGGGTGAGTGTGTGTGAGTGTGTGTGGGTGTGCAAGTGGGTGAGTGTGTGGGTGTGGGTGAGTGTGTGGGTGTGGGTGAATGTGTGTGAGTGTGTGTGGGTGAGTGGGTGTGGGTGAGTGTGTGGGTGTGGGTGAGTGTGTGTGAGTGTGTGTGGGTGTGCAAGTGGGTGAGTGTGTGTGGGTGTGCAAGTGGGTGAGTGTGAGTGTGTGAGTGTGGGTGAGTGTGCAAGTGGGTGAGTGTGTGTGAGTGTGAGTGTGAGTGTGTGTGGGTGAGTGGGTGTGGGTGAGTGTGTGGGTGTGGGTGAGTGGTTGTGGGTGAGTGGGTGTGGGTGAGTGTGTGGGTGTGGGTGAGTGTGTGGGTGTGGGTGAGTGTGTGTGAGTGTGTGTGTGGGTGTGCAAGTGGGTGAGTGTGAGTGTGTGAGTGTGGGTGAGTGTGCAAGTGGGTGAGTGTGTGTGAGTGTGAGTGTGTGTGGGTGAGTGGCTGTGGGTGAGTGTGTGGGTGATTGTGTGTGAGTGTGTGTGGGTGTGCAAGTGGGTGAGTGTGTGAGTGTGGGTGAGTGTGCAAGTGGGTGAGTGTGTGTGGGTGTGGGTGGGTGAGTGGGTATGCAAGTGGTTGTGTGGGTGTGAGTGTGTGTGAGTGTGTGTGAGTGTGCAAGTGGGTGAGTGGGTGTGAGTGTGGGTGAGTGTGTGTGTGTGAGTGTGTGGGTGTGTGAGTGTGTGGGTGAGTGTGTGAGTGTGTGGGTGAGTGTGAGTGTGGGTGAGTGTGCAAGTGGGTGAGTGTGTGTGGGTGTGGGTGAGTGTGTGTGGGTGAGTGTGTGGGTGTGGGTGAGTGTGGGTGAGTGTGCAAGTGGGTGAGTGTGTGGGTGAGTGTGCAAGTGGGTGAGTGTGTGTGGGTGTGTGTTAGTGTGTGGGTGTGTGTGGGTGGGTGTGTGTGGGTGTGAGTGTGTGGGTGGGTGTGCAAGTGGTTGTGTGGGTGTGGGTGGGTGTGTGTGGGTGTGAGTGTGTGGGTGAGTGTGCAAGTGGTTGTGTGGGTGTCGGTGGGTGTGTGTTAGTGTGTGGGTGTGTGTGGGTGGGTGTGTGTTAGTGTGTGGGTGTGTGTGGGTGGGTGTGTGTGGGTGTGAGTGTGTGGGTGGGTGTGTGTGTGTGTGGGTGTGGACGAGTGTGTGTGAGTGTGGGTGAGTGGGTGTGCAAGTGGGTGAGTGTGAGTGTGTGTGAGTGTGGGTGAGTGTGCAAGTGGGTGAGTGAGTATGCAAGTGGTTGTGTGGGTGTGGGTGGGGGTGAGTGAGTGGGTGTGAATGATTTATTTATGCTCAAAACAATACAATTAAACCAACTTATAACAAAATAAATACATCAAAAACATCTACAAAAGCCTTACTTTTCATTTTAATTTTATTCTTTGGTTTACCATACATTTTAATTCTGTGGTTATTTATGTATGGTTGGGCCCACCCTGTTCCACATTATTTCTATTCAGTTTCCTATACCATTTTCTTCTTATTGTTGCCATAAATTCCCCCAATAACTTTATATCACCTATCTTACCTAGGTTCACCTCTTTATTATTCCTCCCATTTCTTTACAAAAATTGTTCCCTCCACAGCCTTGTTTCTTCACATTCTAATATATAGTGAAAATCATTATCCTGTTCTCCACACAACGGACATATGTCCGAGCTTACACCCTTTTTTCATTCCTCTTAATCTAGCCCATGCTCAGCCATATCTTCCCGCCCTGTTACATACATCCACATACTACTCTTTACTCCACTCCTCCTTTAGTTGACTATAGAATGCTAAAGTTTTCTTTTCTCCTGTAGTTACTAGGTAGCTCAGTTGGAACAGCACATGATTCGTAAGAGAGTGAGAGGGAGAGAGAGGGAGGGAGAGGGAGGGAGAGGGGGAGAGAGAGAGTGTGAGTGTGTGTGTGTGTGTGTGTGTGAGAGAGAGAGAGAGCCTGTCGGCAGCTAGGTGGTTTGGCATACTGATAGAGGAGTGGTAAACAAATAACTGTTGGTAAAGCAATGTTGCCAACATATGAATACACAGTATTGCATCGCCCGCCTCGGTAGCGTAATGGTTAGTGTGTCTGCCTCACATTCAAGAAGTAGCGAGTTTGAATCTTGCTTAGGGTAAGTTATTCGGGTAAGGTTTTTTCTGAGGTTTTCCCTTATTCTGAGAAGGCGAATGTCGGGTAACTTAAAGCTCCATGGACCTCGGGCTCATTTGAGCATCATTTCACCCGTTTCATTCATTCACCGTCCAATAAGACATTATGTTGGAGGACGTTAATTAAAAAAATGCAGTATTGCATCAGTTCTAAATGCATCAATTGCTCTGTATCCACCACAGATACACTACCCTGGATCACTGGGATATAGCTTCACAGTTCCGCCCCATGTCAGTACTATCCCTTGGCTTAGGACCTTAAATCAGTGCTAGTGTTCCATTATGTTCAGACTGAACATGTTGGCAGCCTAACGATAGTGAAAGCAACATCTCCATTATCATAGATGCACAACAAAAGAATCATGTACATATATGTGGCCAGTCTTATATGGGAGTTAATTTGAGTTCAAGTGAAGTTGTGTCACAAACCAACTCAATCCTTCAAGTTATTGTTTCACTTCATGTTTTCAACTTGGCGTTTTCACCAAGCATATGCTTACCTTCTTGCGCACCCCATCCTGCTGACTTGAGAGTTTGAGGAGAACTGGAGGAAGAAACTTTGACACAGCATTCTGAAGCTGTTCATCAGACTCTGCAGATCCAATACGCAGGAACACACGCTCCAGAAGTGCTGAAATATCACAAATATTCATGTACTACATAGCATGCTTGCTGCCAATCAAAGTACTTTCTCACAGTAATAAAATATGCCTCAGATTGGTCTTTATTCTCTGGAAAACAGTTTCTGATGTGCCACGTTCCCATGCCTTTCTCTAACCACACAGGTTCAGGTTCACATTTATTCACCATTAGCAAAAATATTTACAAGATTTCATCAATATGAAAAGATAAAAATTGCATTTATACTGCATTAATACTAATAGTTATATACATATCGTGACACTGGGCGTGGTGCAAAACAAAGGACTGTCTGGGCCGGATTGCTTCACGCCTCATGCCAGACGGGCAAAGACATTCAAGGTCAGGCTGCCTCGCACAATTGTTTGGGTACGTAACTAACAACAATGGAAGAAGCTACACAAAAGGGCTTTCTCCGGAGCCTTGGAGAAAGATCCAGCTGTATCACTGGCAGTGCGGTTGTGGAGTTCGAGACAGGTCTATGCCTAACAAGATAGGCTATGGTGCAAACTGTAGTGAATAATTCTCCTAGTCCATGAATCAATGCACTTTAAATAAAAATGTTACCTCACCATATTAGATTTTACTAAAATTGGTATATTCATAGGGGCTGCTGAGACTAAGAAAAATACCAAATTTCACTTTTTTATCTCAAACTGTTTGTGAAATATGGCTACATAAAGTTTTCGAAAACTAGCCAAAAAGAGTGAACAAATGTTCTTGAAATCACTCTAAGAGCTGTCCTACTTGAGCTATAGAACTGAAGGTGTCATTTTGCACCATTCTTTATGCTCTTTCTGGTGATATACAACATAACATAGATTCTAATTAAGAAATTTATTCAAAATACAAATTGAAATGTTCATTTAATTTTTTTCCAGAAAGTACATAATTTAAAATTTTCAAAATATTTCCATAAATACTTAGTCCTGTTGAAAATCATATGGCAGAATATAAATATGGAATGACAATGGCTTCATTGTTAAAAAAAATTATTCCTAACTCTTGTTTTTCACTAACAGCCCCATTTTGACCAAAACATTATGTATTAGATGGGCAGAGTGACACGTTCTGTTTGGGTCTGCACTACTCACCAAAGCAAAATTAATGATAGAAAATGCCAAACTAAATACACATCTTAAATAATTATAAGCAATGCATTGTAAAAATGCTTTGCAACCCATCATCAATTGATTGCAATATGGAAAATTGTGAATATTGTCCAGGAGAAACTGTAATACGTAAAATTTTACAAGATTCTCTTGACGAACATTTAATTGAACAAGTACAACTCCTCCAGTGGGGCCTGCTGAGCGCTGTGATCTGTAAATCATGCAGAAAACTTCCAAACAATTTATAGAGTTATTCTGCAGTAAGATGTCCTTGTAGTTCATCATGACTTCATTGCCAAGCAACAAAGAGCATTCGTTAACTCCACAATGTTGTTACAGAAAATGACGAAGCTCCAAGTTACCACTGGACGAGCCAACAGGTTACTATACATCCTTTTGTTATATACTACAAACAGGAAGACAAAACTGAGCATGTGAGCTTTGTTTTGTTTCTGATTGCCTAGAGCACAATACAATTGCTGTTTACACCTTACAAAAGAAACTAATTTCATACCTAACAAATAAATTCCAAAAGCTTCCAAAGAAAATGTACTATTTTTTAGATGATTCTGCACCTCAATGCAAAAGTACGAACAACTTTCTGAACTAATTAAGGAAATTGAAGCTATTAACAGTGAAGCAACAAGATTCAAAGCTTTGAGAATGAGTTGGAGTCAACTAGAAACTTAAGTCAGTTTTTGCAACATTACGAAGATAAGTGAAGTTTTTAGTTTCTAATTTGTTCTTACTTTAGAACTTTCTGAACCTTTGCCTTCATGAGGAAGACTTCAACATAAGTCGAGTGGCACTTTTTAGCCACAGCACATGGGACTGGCAGCTCGTGCCAGTTTTGCACATCCAAACCCCATGACATCTATCTGAGTGGGCAGTATGTAATGTAACAAAAATAGATTTTGCCTATTCCACTCCAGAAATGTTTTTAAAAACCCGGCTTGGAGAAGCGTTAACAATCAAAGGAACTCAGCAATTTCACTCATTCACTCCCAACTCTACAACACTTTTCAGATGATATACAGGTACATAACTACATCACTAGACAAATTGAAGTTACAAGACATATCAGGCTGCGTCACCTCTGTGTATAACACCAACTGGTGACTTGGCTACATTTTAGAAAAAAATTAAGAATCTTATGAAGTGAAAGTAACTTTTCTCCATCCATGTGGACTGGCTACATCATTCTATCCTACACCTGCAGATGTTCTCACAAAAGTAACTCCTTTACTCTGACAGGGAGAACATACACTCTTGTCAAAAGTGATGTGTACGCCAAACACAATTGGCTTTTTTAAAATGTAATCTGTGAAGGTCCAAGGTCACTTTTTGGGAAACTTTTTCAATTGAAAACTTAATTTATCCTCAGGTTATGTTATTTTTACTTTATAGATAGTTGTTTAAAACTTATCATTGTTAGCACCTATAGTTATAGGCCCAATGTTCAATATTTTTGTTTTACCAAGTATACATCATGGATGGATGAAGTAATCTTATATATTTAAACGAGCAATTCTTGTATATATATACATATATTTATTCCGAGCAACTTGGAAACGGCTCTAACGATTTTGATCAAACTTTGTATTCAGGTAGAGTTTTGCCTTTTAAGTTCATCTATAAAGGTGTAATTCCCGAAAAAACGTGATTTTACATAAAAAATAACTTTTTTTATTCCCACTTCTACAGGGCATTTCTTGTATATATATTCCCGGTATTTCAGAAACGGCTCTAAAGGTTTGGTTTAATTTTTGTATACATGCATATTACATTCAGAGTTTTCTCTACTCACTTTTGGGTAACACATTCACATCTCTTTCTCCACTCAGTCTTCTATAAACAATTTTCCATAAAAAACATGATTTTGCACCAAAAACCTTTTATCCCCACTTTTAAAATGTCATACCATGTTCTGTATGTTTGAAACAGAAGTGCTATTACATTCACACTGTTTTCTCCTCTCACTTTTAGGTAACACATTCACATCTCTTTCTCCACTCAGTCTTCTATAAACAATTTTCCATAAAAAAACATGATTTTGCACCAAAAACATTTTATCCCCACTTTTAAAATAAGTCAAACCATGTTCTGTATGTTTGAAACAGAAGTGCTATTACATTCACGCTGTTTTCTCCTCTCACTATTAGGTGATACATTCACACCTATTTCTCTACTCATTCTTCTAGAAATAAGTCATGCAATTTTCTGTATGTTTAAAATAGAGATGTTGCATATTATATTCACAGCGGTTTCTCTACTCACTTTTAGGTAACACATTCACATCTCTTTCTCTACTCACCCTTCTATACACAATTTTCCATAAAAAACGTGATTTTGCACCAAAAATACTTTTATCCCCACTTTTAAAATAAGTCATACCATGTTTTGTATGTTTGAAACAGAAGTGCTATTACATTCACACTGTTTTCTCCTCTCCCTTTTAGGTATCACATTCACATCTCTTTCACTACTCACTCTTCTGTAAACAATTTTCCATAAAAAACGTGATTTTGCACCAAAAACACTTTTATCCCCACTTTTAAAATAAGTCATACCATGTTTTGTATGTCTGAAACTGAAGTGCTATTACATTCACACTGTTTTCTCCTCTCACTATTAAGTGATACATTCACACCTCTTTCTCTACTCACTCTTCTACAAATAAGTCATGCAATTTTCTGTATGTTTGAAATAGAGATGCTGTATAATACATTCACAGTGGTTTCTGTACTTACTTTTAGGTATCACATTTACATCTCCTTCTCTACTCACCCTTCTATAAATAATTTTCCATAAAAAGCGTGATTTTGCACCGAAAAACACCTTTATCCCCACTTTTAAAATAAGTCAAACCATGTTCTGTATGTTTGAAACAGAAGTGCTATTACATTCACACTGTTTTCTCCTCTCACTATTAGGTAACACATTCACTTCTCTTTCTTTACTCACTCACTCTACAAATAAGTCATGCAATTTTCTGTATATTTGAAATAGAGATGTTGCATATTACTTTCACAGCGGTTTCTCTACTCACTTTTAGGGGGCACATTCACATCTCTTTCTCTACTCAGTCTTCTATAAACAACTTTCCATAAAAAATGTGATTTTTCACCAATAAAACACTTTTATCCCCCCTTTTAAAATTAGTCATGCCATGTTCTGTATATTTTAAATAGAAATGCTATTAAATTCACACTGCTTTCTCCTTTCACTATTAGGTATCACGTTCACATCTCTTTCTATACTCTTCTATAAAGAAATCATGCAATTTTCTGTATGTTTGAAATAGAAATGCTACATATTATATTCATACTGTTTTCTCTACTCACTCTTAGGTAACACATTCACGTCTCTCTCTACTCACTCTTCTACAAATAAGTCATACAATTTCGTGCATGTTTGAAATAGAAATGCTACGTATTACATTCATACTGTTTTCTCTACTTGCTTTTGGGTAACACACTCATAACCGTTTCTCTACTTATTCTTCTAGAAATAAGTCATACAATTTTGTGCATGTTTGATATAGAAATGCTGTATGTGACATTCACAGTGTTTACTCTACTCACTTTTAGGTAACACCTTCACATGTCTTTCTCCACTCACTCTTCTACAAACAATTCATATCATCTATACAACTTGAATGTTTGTATATATCTAACTGTTAATCTCGAAAACCGCTTAACCGATCTCCGCGAAATTCGGCACGTATATGTATTTTTTTCAAGGAGAGTTTTTATGGTAACAATTTTACTACACAATATATTACTTTCAAATGGTTTTCTACTTGCTTTTCTTTTACGAAGCGTATTCATGTATTCTCTGTGTGCCCTTCAACATACAATTCATATAATATTCTAGGATTGAAATATAAATGCAGCGTATTACATTCACACGATTTCCTCTACTAATTCTTCCTTTACGAGACGCAATCAGTCTTCTTTCGCTATTCGCCCTTCAACATATAATTCATACAATTTGCTATATGTTTGAAACAAATACAACATATTACATTCATACTACTTTCTCTACTCACTTTTGCTTTACGTAACAATTCACATATTATTCCCTATGGTTTATCAACTTCATACATACCAAGGCCTATACATATCTTATGTTGAAGAGTGATTAAAATCCAAAATAGGTTGACCGATCGCCATGAAAAGTGACATTTTTTTCATGGCGAAGGTTTTTATGCAATCCATTTTACCACGCAATGTATTACGTTCACATGGTTTTCTCTACTCCCTTTTCTTTTACCTAACATACTACTCCTTCTTCTGCAAACAATCCATACATTTTTCCATACACTTGAAATATAAGTGCAACGTATAACATTCACACGGTTTTTCTACTCATTTTTCTTTAGTAAAACACAATCACATTTCTTTCACTACTCCCGCTTCGACGAACAATTACGAACAATTCATACACTTTTCTATATGTTTGAAACATAAATGCGTAGTACATTCACATGGCTTTATCAACTACCTTTTCTTTCTGTAGTATTTGTTATTCTTCAACATTGCTTTTGCTTAGTGTCGCTCCTTTGTTTTAATAAAAAATAAAGAAATAGTTAAAAAAGTAAAGTAATCACAATTGGTGTCCGGAGTGCAACGAAAAGCACGATATGGAACAGTTGATGAAACAAATGTTAGCCAAGATGGACATAATGGGAAATGAAATGAATTCCGGAATGCTGCAGAGGAAATAAATATGAAAACCGGATTGGAAAAATGTAAACTACGGAATAGAAAATATGGGAACAAAAATGGAAGGCAAATTGAAAATGTAAACTCCGAAACGGAAAAGATGAAGACAGGAATTCCAATATGAAGACAGGTCTATCGAAGAATACTAACGAGCGACTGGCCGGGGTTAAGGAAGCCATGGAAGAACTCGATGGAAGTATGAAGGACCTTGTTCAACGTGTTAACGTCCTGGAGCAGCAAAGAACTGAACTCCATAATGGAACAAATGCTCGACGAAAACCTCAAACTGGGTGGATATCTATGGGGGAGGCCTGCTTTCAGCAGCACACGTTTTACAGCTGAAATGATGGTGTTTATGCAATATTTTATGTATTTCTATATCTCTTGTATCTCGGACATTACTCTTAACAATTGTGACAAGTAGTTTTATTTAGTTAACGTTTTGCCTTTCAGGTTTGTCTAAATAAGTATCTTCTCCCACAAAAAATAAGATTTCACAAAAACAGAGGCGAAAAACGCCGAGCGAAGCTCGGTCGCCCAGGTACTATATGTTAAGTGTGCAAGGAGAACAGAATCTCAAAGCTTTAAAACATTTGACTATCACACAAAGCCTACTGTATTCTAACATTCCCCTTGTACCTACAAGGAAATAAGCAATAAGATAATTTGTACAAATATTTATCTCAACTAACACAAAGAAGATACAGGAATAAGAGTTTGTAAGAATGGTTAGTACAAGAGTAGAGAAAGTCATGTGAGTGCAACACATCAGATTTTTTTAATCATGAACCCATCATTCATATTTATATTCTGCCATGTGATTTACAACAGTACGAAGTATTTATGGGAATATTTTGAAAATGTTAAATTACGTACTTTATGGAAAAAAATTAAATCAAAATTTCAGCTTGTATTTTGAATAAATTTCTTGATTAGAATCTATGTTATATTGTATTTCACTGGAAAGAGCATAAAGAATACTGGAAAATGACACCTAGTGATTTCAGGAACGTTTGTTCACTCTTTTTGGTTAGTTTTCGAAAACTTTATGTAGCCATATTTCACAAACAGTTTGAGATAAAAATTGAAATTTGGTATTTTCCTTAGTCTCAGCAGCCCCTATACCAAATTTGAGCAAAATCTAAAATGGTGAGGTAAATTGGGTCCATTGATTTCACATGGAATGATCCTCCAGTCATGGCCCAATGAAACAAAACCAGAATAACCTAATACATACATATTCTAAACAATCAAAAGAACTGCTTGTTGAATTTTTACAAAAGATACAGTTTGATAATGGTGGTATACAGTGTTAGCCATAGGTTTGTTACAACACGATCTACAATCAGTTCTCAATTATCTGAGCATGCACAGTACCTAAGTAGGACTGCAACATGACAAAAATTACCAACTAGTTCTGAGAGTGTGCATAAGAAACTGTTGGTATTAGTCTGGAACGCATCCAGAGCTGCTTACTGGAACAGACCTACAGGTTGCAACGTCACTTGAACAACCATTAATCTCTAATTCTGAATAGCTGCACACACGTAGTATCTATACGATTTGCACATGTCCAAAATTTGCAGTTCCTACTTTTGTCCAAGAACTGATTTCACTGGTTCCAAACTAGTTGGAACAGCAAGTTGCAAATTCAGAACCAGGTCTGAAGGATTTCCTGTCACGTTAGAACACTGCTTAGCTACTGCACATGCTCAGATAACAGAACTGATTCTGGATTGTGTCAAAACAAGCCTCGTATAGCTTACAACACGTGCTAAAGTTATACACAATCACACATTAATATTATATATATTATACAGGGTGTTACTGAACTATACCAAAATATTTTCAGAGCAAGTGGAGATCTCTGAAACAAGCAATTTAGGATAGGATAGGCCTGTTGGTTCCAATGTGGAAATTACGGCTATAAGTTTCTAAAGTGCCAGTACGCCACTGCTAATGATGATACCACTTGAGTGCACAACACACGAAAATGAAGACACGGTTATGACAATGGTTATGACATTAGCTTTCAAGTGAAAGGTAAACGAGTTCACGTCTCCTTCACTTTGTCTTTTTTTTTCATTTTTGTTTTGTTTGTTTGGTTGTTTTTGTTTTCATATTTTGTCTAAGGTTTTAATTCTTGTACAATGCATTTTACAGAATAATTTCACCTTGTGAGTGCAATTAATTACAATCCCTTCTAACAAAGGTTGAATCTTGCTTAATACTCTCACATGCTGTACGTCTAAATGGGAGGAGGTTTAAAGGGTGAACGAACTTACATAAAATGAAAAGTAAATGCAACTCTTTACATCAGGTTTAAAGGAACTACTTGAAATGGCGACCTGCATTTCCAATGCAAAGTTGACAGTGGCGAAGGAACGACTGTCGTACTTTGTCCAAAATTCCTTGTGTGTGTCAAATAACTTCACATGCTGCTATTATTCAGGCAGTTAGGTCCTCTTCTGATGTAATATGTGTTTCATACACCAGAGACTTGAGGTGACCCCAGAAAAAGAAATCTATTGGGTTGAGGTCGGGAGAGCGTGCTGGCCAAGCTACAGTTGGACTTCCCCTTCCGATCCATCACGCAGCATAAACATGGTTTAAATGCTCTCGTACAGCAAGGGTGAAATGGGGCGGAGCTCCGTCATGTTGTAGCCACATTCAACAACGAATATTATGGGGCACATCTTCTAAAAATACAGGTTATATGTTCTGTAACACATGAAGATAAGCATGTCCATTTAACCGAGGGGGGAGCAGGTATGGGCCAATGACATAGTCTGAAATTATTCCAACCCATATGTTTACTGAAAAAGTCTGCTGGTGACTCTTCTCCACGACAGCATGTGGATTCACACAGTCCCACACATGGCTGTTTCTTGAATTAAGAACTACGCCATCCCTAGTGAATAAGACCTAATCAGTGAACAATACTGATGAAAAGAATTCAGGCTGCTGGAGTAAAGCTCAGTTGCAAAATTGTAGCCGATGGCCATAGTCTTCCGGCTTTAGTGCTTGCACCTTCTGTGGGTGAAATGGGTAAAGTTGGTCTTCATGTATGACTTGCCATACGCTAACATGGTTAGCGCCTAGTGCACGTGCAATAGCGAGTGTGCTGGTAGATGGCTCTTCTGCAATGCTTCGCAGTACATTCTCCTCGAATTACACTATGGGTCGAGTTCGTGCCCCTGTTGACCTGGAAGGTTCCTCTCTCTCGCAAACGTCTATCGATGGACTGGAAGGTTGAGTGATGTGGTTGATGCCTATCGGGATACCGTTCCCTGTACAGCACTGCAGCAGCTAACCCATTACATCATGATTCACCGTAAATAAGGTGCATATCTGCTAGTTAAGAAACGCTGTACACGTTCTCCATGTTGTCCAACAGGCAATCCTAACTGCAGTATCCTGAAGAACGGAAATCATACTAGTGTTATTGTACTGGCCAATCAGATTCACATTCATAATTATGAATCACACCATTTCTTCCTATTGTAATTTATGATGAAGAAAAGCAATTAACCACATGACAGTAACCGAACCAATGACCTCTGGTACAACAGTTTTCGGCGTTACGGATTGGGCCACCAGAACAGTTACACAAACACTACTAGAGTAGACTATTGGTGCAAGAAGGCAGTTAATCGCTGTTCAGTGTCGCACTGGCAGATGATCAGTTCGAGATCTGAGATATCTTTGAGGCATTAAATCTTGAGAACGACAATAACGAGCTACTAAGTTTCTATATTTCTATACTCGGGAAGCAGTTTTAAAGACATTCTAACCCAATAATCTCACCTACCTTGTTTAAACACCAACTTATCAGCATCTGATGCCAATTAGGTTTAATACAATTAACTGCATTATGTTAAGCCGCAGACCATGCATTCCCTATCTCAACTTGCTTATATTAGACACGTCTACAATCGCTGAAATTATTTCAATGTATTTTATTTATTCATTCAGTTCAATACAGTGGAATACACAATTGAACCATATCATGAGTCAATACATAAGATGATATAAAAAGGTACCCTATAAGGGCCCATGTCATGAGAAACATAAATAGAAAGGAATTTAGTAATTCATTAACACCCTGCATATTTTCTTATAGATACAATGTAAATATAACAATAAGTACACTGAAGTGTTAGTTGAGTGTTTTAAGAGCTGGTCACTATGTGATGACTCCGAAATTCTATTCTCTTTGTATGACCTGGATGGAAGAAAAAAGGAAGGAAAGAAAAAAGAAGAATAAGAACTTTGAATCTGTAAAAGTATAAATTCTTGATTATTTAAATCAATAAGAAGGAATAAATTAGAAGTTAACTCTACAAAAAACAAAGAGATTTGATATAAATTGAATGTTTTAGCAAGATGTAGGTTTTATGCTCAGCATTTCCCAAAGAAATGACAAACACTTTCAAGAAAATCAACCATCCCCAAACTAGCCTTCACATGAGAATTGAATGCCATTCTGGCAGTTTGTCACAATAGCTCAATGATTAGAGCAGCCGCCTAGTAAGCGGAAGGTCTGTGGTTCAAATCCGAGTTGTGGCATTGAATTTTTAAGTTCCAGTTCTACCTCTCAAATGACCAACAATGTTTATTAGAATATATATTTAAGATATTTTCATAACAAATGGAAAATGTATATGTTGAATTTTCTCTGAAGTTCTCTTTATTCTGAATAACATTTGTATAAGTGATAAACTGTAAGGGATACACAAAATATTAATCTACAAAAAATGTGCATCTTGTTAAGACACACAGTACGTTCACTACAAAACTTGGCCGGTAGGTGCACGGCCCTGGTGACCCTCACTGCATCTCCCTGTGAGTGCATTCTAATCATCACACATGTCAGGTAGGTGTTCTAGTCCAGTTCACACGCGAATAACACTAGGAGTGTTTATAAGTGTTTAGTTTTGCTTGAAGTGTTCTCAAAATGAAATGATTGCAGTACAAAGCGTAACAAAGAGTGTTTATACACAATATTTAAGTGCTTATATCATCTTGTAGGGAAGTTGTAAGGCCATTTGAAACTAAATTTCCTGGCATGCGTGTTCTGAATAGAAACACCGTTCGTTTGAGTGTAAATAAATTCAGGGAGATGGGAATAATTTGTGATAGGAAAAGAAAGGTAAAATGTGTGTGCTTACCAAACAGGAATTAGACAAAATTGGTGAAAGGTTAGAACGGTCACTTCGAAAATCTCTTAGGTGCCTTGCACAAGAAACTGACATTTCAAAAGCTTCAGCGTGGAAAGCAACAAAACTTCTAAAACTAACCATACAAGATTACTGTTTTCCAGGAATTGCTACCATGTGATGACCAAAATCAGGTAAATTTCTGTAACTGGATTTTGAGGAATGTTGATGATGGAACAATCAATCCACAATTAATACTGTTCAGTGACAAAACATGGTTTCATTTACATAGTCATGTCACCACAACACAACTGATATAATGCTACAGACAAACCCAGTTTCATTCATGAAACTCCTTTGCATGATCAAAAAATTGGGATATGGTATGCAATAAATGGATACACAATAATAGGGTCTATTTTTATGAGTGTACCATAAATGCAGAAAGATAGAGAAATAATATACTGGCACCATGTTTTGAGCAGTTGACAGACACTGATGTTGGTCTGGATATTTCCAGCAGGACTTGCCATTGTGGATACAGCTGATGATTCATTGCATGCTCATGACATTTTTATTTAAGGGGTAACCTGAAAAATGAAGTATACAAAACTAATCCCCACACATTAAAGAATTGAAACATATTATCAGGGTAGAAATTAACGCTATTTCAAAAGCTGAACTAATGTCTCATACAGAGACCAGTTCTTAAAACATTTAACTATTACTTAAGTGTATATTTTCATATTCACATTGTATCTATAAGGAAATATGTAATAAAACAATTTGTACAAATGTTTATCTCTGTTAGCATTAAGTGATAGAAGAATAAGTGTTTGTACAAGAGTGAGTAGAGAAAGTATAATGAATCTAACACATTACATATTTTTAAGTTAGTATGGCCTTAATTTGTGTTGGTTCCCCAGTTTTGTCTAGATGGGAGCTGGACACATGCACGCACACACCAGTATTGCACATGCAAATACGTCTGATCTACTGAAGACTCAATATTGCTGTACTTCCCCTCCATTTAAGGTAACTCTTCTAAATGTCACATAAATAAGAGGCTATCTCCAAGGTCAAACTTCAGGTTCAGCCAGCCATAAACGTTTGCTGTGCTCTAACAACAATAGAGAAACGCTATCTCTAGTAATGTCATAAGCACTTTCCACATCATTAATTCTTGAGTCATGCAGTGACAACACAATTGTTCCACAGTGGCATCTACTAACACTATCCCACCAATAAAATGAAGTCATTTACACAAAAATCATGATTATTATAATAAAATCATAAAATATTTCTATTTATTTGCAATGTAAGTGGCATTATTTTCGAATAGCCCACCTGTGTGGTGTGCTGGTACCAAGAGGTCCCTAGTTTGAATCTCAGTTAGGGTGAGTTATCCAGATAGAGTTTTTTCTTAGGTTTCCCTTATCCCAAGAAGATGAATGTTGAGTAACTTTAAGCTCTATGGCCCTCGGGATCATTTGAGTATTATTTCATTAATTTCACTCATTCACTGTCCAATATGATATTACATGGGAGGATGTTAATATATATAAATAATAGTAATAATAATAATAATAATAATAATAATAATAATAATAATAATAATAATAATAATAGTAATAGTAATAGTAATAATAATAGTAGTAGTAATAGTAATAATAATAATAATAATAATAATAAATAATAATAACAATAACAATAATAATAATAATAATAATAATAATAATAATAATAATAATAATAATAATAATAATAATAATAATAATAATAATAATAATAATAATAATAATAATAATAATAGAAACACAGACAGGCAGAGGGAGGGAGGGAGGGAGGAAGAAAAAAAATTGTTTTCAAAAACAAGTTATAATTGCATGGCCACGTTTTGCTATTCTTTTATGTAAGATTTTAAGAGTGCATTTAGTATAAGTTAAGGCTTTCTTTACAGAAGAAAGGCTGGTAAATATTAACTTGTTAGTTGTGACATACCATGCGTCAAAATGTTTAAAAAATAAAGTAATAATTTTCATGGTGCACTTATTTTGGTTGAATATTTTGTTAACCCAGAGAAATAATTTATATGTACAATTACAAGTTGAAATACTTCCATATTGTTTGACACATTTACCACACATAGTATTACATACCAGATGTTCATTGTTAAGTATGTGTTGATGGACTTAGGTTCCTTCTTCATATGATCTGCTTATATAATAAACATTACAGTGTAGTACACTACATTTTCCAGACTTCTCAAATGTAAATCTCCTGCAGTTAAACACTATCTGTATTGCAACGAGTTCACATGATGTAATGTAAATACTTGCACAGTTTATGACTTTGTTAACATACAATATGGCATACCCACAAGTTTTGTCAGTTCGCCACATGCTGCTAGAGTGTTGCTCTGCGCACCTTCGGGATTCTCTGCAGCTGCCTACCAGACTTGCAGAGGTCTTAGCGGACGACAAAACAGCAGTTAAGTTTTTAGCAGATTGTAATATCAATTTGAGGATTTAGAATTTTAGATATTTGTTTATGCTTTTTGAGATATCTATTATCTTGTTTTGTATCTGGCTATTGCCACTGTTTCTTAGGCTTATGTATATATTTTCTTTGTTACTAGTGATTTTATTTTTTATTTAAATTTATATCCACCTATTGCCATGAATTTGTTAAGGACGCTGATGACCTAGAAGTTGACACCCTTAATCAATCCCACAAGTTTTACCATCTAACAAAGCCATGAGGCACATCGGAAAGAATATTTTTGCTGAGTTGTTTATGTGAGTTTATCCCACACACCTACATGGTGAGATGTGCACTCTGTTCAGATACAATCATATCATCTTCAGGACAACACATGTCATACATCGGCAGGCAAGAGATCATTAATTTGTGTTACATTACTGACTATATGGCAAGTTACTAGTATTTCACCGTTGTAGTAAACAGATAAGTGAATGCAGTGCTCTGACAACCAGGTCGCTTTGCCATGTAGTAGGGTAAGTCGATGACAGATGCCACACTTTTTTTATATATAAAAAATAACACAAATATAAGCAGATTTATGTCATCACTTTTATTTTAACATCATCTACAAAGCTTCATATTGAAAATACAGGAAACAGAATGGAAATATCATGCTACTTTAATGAATAATGACTAAAACTTTATAGAGTTCCAATTAGCTAATCGTTTTGCACCTTGAAGTAGAGATGCCGCACTACTATGGTGAAATGCCACACTCATTTCTTCCTCTTTATGTTCTTCTCCCTGATGATCTGTCGACCACACATGTTACACAGACCTTGGTACAGCGTGCAAGTTTCATGTAGCCACCCTTCACATTTGTTACATTTGATCCAGTTAGCTTTCGAAGATGTGCTGAAGTAAATTCTCCCAACACTCCAAGCATTTGTTTTCTTCTTCATGATTTTCTGTATTGGGAGTAACACTTGTGGCCCTGTTCTTGGATGCATCACTAGGTTTCTTTGCTGGTGTTGACTTCTTTCTGAGAATTCCTTCTCGTAGTTTACGGATTCGGGAATCGGTGAGAACCTCTGCCGATTGTTTTCGTCTTCCAGAACTGGATTGAATGATTGGAATAGGACGGAGTATTGCTTTTATGTTCTGAGCGCTCACGTTGGTCAACAACGTTGGTATCTTGCACATTTGTTTTTGAAAGCATAGAGTCAGAAATGGAATAAAAATATTCTGGGATCACATTGGGATTCAGAGGGAATATTCCACAATCCCGAAATCCCAAAACCGCATTTCCAACTGATGCTGCTTTATCCCAAGTTGCACCAATGAGTTTCCCAAATTGGTACCTTGTAATATTTCTTTTTGAATCACTTCTTATCCAGGTAGCAGCTTCTTTCTTATAGTAAGCCTTTAGGGCACCATAAAATGGTCGGTCCAAGGGTTGTAGAGTTTCTGCAGTGTAACTAGGTAAGTACAAAATTATGTTTTCATTTTCTGCACACTCTTAACAACGCAAGATAGTTCATATGTGAGGCATGACCATCCAAAGGTAATAATGTCTTTTTTGCAACTAATTATAAAGAAAAATATGGTTGAATATCTCTGCTCTAGAACACAGCTAACCTGAAGTAATGCAACTCTCTCCCATCGGTGTCCAAGTTTTGTTGCCTGATAATTAACATTATTGATCATAAAATGTTGATTATGTAATTTGAAACATAATTCCTTGGTGAGAGGAAATAGAAATACAACTGGTCACTTATTTCTTCTATTATTTTGACTTTATCTTCAACAGCACATTAGTTAGTTTGCGCCTTGCACCTGTTGTATGCAATTTCGTACTGCTTCCTGAGGTCATGGTTTCAAACCTGATGAAGGTGATGGAAACACAAAGACAAACCGGCTAAGGATTATACAACACTCTTTCCTCATCTCTTCATAAAGAAGAACGGATCTGTAGAATGTGCTAAGGGGACGAGGATGAGGAAGATGTTGATTGCTGCCAACAAACTGACTCACTCTTTCTACAACACAAAGGTCTAGGAAAGAGTGTGGACATTGGAACCAAGATTTACTCACATTTTTGTGAAGCAATGAAAGCATTCTTACAACACAGTTGCACAGATTGACGTGCAGGAGGTCGCCTTTGTCTATATGGTAAAGAGCGCTCATTTGTATGTTAGCAGTTGAAAAAGGGGAGTCAATAGCTGTGCTCTTTGCACATGATACTAGTGTGACCAGTAAACCATCTCAACAGCTCAACATTTGGTTTGAAGCAAATAATCTATCAGTAAACTATGATGAAACAAACTTTATTCTATTTCAAACAAAGCATAAGCAAGTAAATGAATTAATAATCAGATACAACAATTATAGTATAAGCAAGTATCAGATACAACATTTCTAGTTCTCCAAATAGATGAACAGGTCAGCTGGAGAAAACAAAATACTGCAAACTTAACACTCCTTGCATTGCGTTACGAGATTTAAAGAATATCCTTAACGAAAATGCTATAAGAACAGCATGTTTTGTCTACTTGCACTACCTTTTGGAATATGGAATTATCTTCTGGGGCAATTCAGCACACAGCAAGCGATTATTTCTAAAGTAAGAACAAATTAGAAACTAAAAACTTCTCTTATCTTAGTAATATTGCAAGTTAGTTTCTAATTTGTTCTTACTTTAGAATCTTGTTGCTTCACTGTTAATAGCTTCAATTTTCTTAATTAAGTGATTATTTATAAACAGGTTTACAATGTAAAAACCATTTTCCTGTATCCAAAGTTGAAGCTTTTATCCTCTTACTGCACTCTTCTCTATCTTGCCAATCAAATTCCTCCAGACCTAATTCCCTCATTCCTCTTATTATTTTCCATCCATTTAAGTCTAGGTCAACCACATGTGTCCCATTCTAAAACTTGTTTTGGTAATCTTATCTCAGGAATTCTGCGGACATGCCTGTACCATTCTAGCTGTTTATATCTTATAAAATATAAAATTGAATTTTGAACTTTCATGCTTTGTCTTATCACTTTGTTGGAGATATTTTCTAATTTAGAGTGTCTAAAAGATAATTAGTTTAAATTTAAATTCCTATTTAGTGTCCAAGTTTCTACTCTATAAGTTAACGTACTTGTAATTATTGATTTATATATTTGTAATTTGCTTTCTAAAGTTATCTTCTTGTCCCATAAAACTCCAGTCAACATGGATATTGCTGTTATATCTTTTACATAATTGTTCATAAAAGAAAGAGATGCAAATTCTAGCATTAACCATATAATGGTCACAGCCACATGTTGAACCTCAAAAAAACTTTCAAATCAAGTGTTTATAATGCTACTATTTAAAACCAAAATATTCTTACTCTTACTGCAAATACATACATGCTCTGTTCAACTATCTTACAGATAATCATGATAAGTTCACAACTACTCATGTGGCGATGACAGTTCATATAATGCGTATGTTAATGTGTGCCATATTTTTGCCAATCATAGTTGCCCGTGGTGCAATATAATTTTGCTCTTTGCATTGTAACCTCAAGTAAGGCCAGGAATGGTATAGGCAGGTCTCCCTATTTTATAGGAGGGGCGAGATAAAATAACTTTAAAAAGCAAATGTGTTGCTCTCATGTAACTTTCTCTACTCACTCCCGTACGAACTACTCTTTCTTACAAATCCTTATTCTTCTATTTACTTCACATTAATTGACAAACATTTGCAGAAATTGTGTTATTGATATTTCCTTGTAATTACACTGGGATTATTGTAGGCTTTAAGCGATAAGCAAATGTTTTAAGGCCAACTGCTGCATGATGGTGTTGAAATTCTTGCACTTAAAACTGTACATGCATGATGATTACTGTGATACAATTTTATTACCAGTTGGCATGTATGTTAATCAAAATATCTCGCAGATTATTGCGTGATGTTTGTGGTGACCCACTTACCACAAGATTTAATTCAAGGGGCACATGAGCGGGCTTACTGCAACTTCTGAGCTTTGTAATGGAATCTGTTTTCATTGAGCTCAATTCTCTAATATCTACAAATTATATTATGTATATTTGCCAGTTTTAAACACTGCTGCATTTATTTCACAATAGCAACTGTGCAAGATTTCGCCCTTTATGATAGGTAGTTTAAATGGTATAAATATTTAAATTGCATATTATTCATTTGTGTAACAAGACCCTCTCGTCATAATTTTATGGGTGGATGTTGTGCTTGTTTACTGATGCATAATTAAACATTAATGACTATTCTTGCTCTCAAATTAACTGTTAATTGGGTAAAAAATGTATCATTCATACTATTTCTTTTAAGAAAAATGTTGATATACAATCATTAAGTGATGAAACTCTGACAAAGAAATCATGTATGAAAAAATTTCCACGGAAGATTAAGTCGGAAAATTACTTCTTCAAAGTTTGAATTCACTGCTGAGAAAGGTGGGGAGGAGAAATGAAGCGACTGCACGTGTGCAAGCAGATGATTTCCAAAGACCACGGTCATGCCATGTATACATGTTTGACTGCGTTTTAACGGCTTCCTGAGCAGCCTTTGACTGCCAAAAGGTTTGGATATTCGGCATGCTGGAATAGGACAATGGAGAACTATTACACCATTAATACTATTAATATAGTACTCAATACATAGTAATTTTAGTCATTTGTTACTGAAATGTTACTAAAACTTAAAAAAGGAAAGGACAAATGGCGGTTCTCTCAGTATGGGCGCTGCCTGACCTGGCCCCCATAACTCAAGTTTTATGAGTCTCATCCATAAAGTAAGTTTGCCACCAGTCCCACGGCTACCACAACTGTGTGCACCTGATGGGCATGGCTACAGCACCATTGTAGCAATAGAGGCTTTTACTGCACTCCCACCGAGGGTGAAGTGAATGCAGAGAACAAATGGCATGGATGCTTGTTTTGCTGGGCTGCACAGATCTACAGACTCCACCCTCAGCCCAGACCACACTCCCATCTTTTCTTGCACCTCAAGCAGCTCCTCAGAGCTCAGGGCGGAGATGGTTTCTCACAGTGGTTCCAATACCTGACTTCTACTTCTATGGTATGACAAATGTCTGAATTTTTCTATGTTGGAAATGTCTCAACGCTTCCTGCATCTGTTCCAATAAATCTTAACATTAAACTGTGCTTTGTATTGAGTTGCTCCACAGTCTTGTGTGGCAGCACTGGCTGTCGAAAGCCTATGGTTTCCACGAAATGAAGTATATGACAGATTCACATGTGTAATTCATGAAAGGTAATGTAGGTAACCAGCACGGTGGGGAGCAACTTGTTGATAACTGTTTATAATCAGCCACTTCTACTTGTTAATCTTCACTTCAACTTTACTGGAACCCGTTTTCCATTTAACTACAGTTTCGTACTATAGTGTAAGATGACAAGCAGGTATTTGACGAATTGCTGTGTAATGATCCTCGTGTGACTTGATTCAAATCAACCAATCATGTGCATAACAATTTCAAATTTCAACCAATGACAGCCTTCATTTGCAAAAACATTATAATATTTCACTATCACCTCCTCTGAATTTCTTAGGTTGTAATCAGGTTAGAGAAACCAGCTGCACTGTGCTACAGATGCACAACAGCTTACATAATTAGACCCAACAGAGTCGCTAGGTTTAAACGTCAAAAATTGCTGACTCTTGCTTCAGTGAAACATGTAATGCTAAAATAGAAGAAATAATTGAAAGAGGGAAAGCAGCTGATAGGCCTAGTGCAATTAGAATCAATAAACTGCAAGCACCAACAGCAAACTTGCCAATAGATACTGTTGTAGGACTGCTGCATTTTCCTTTTAAGAACTTAGTAATTACAATAATAATGACGCAAGGCCCACCGCCCAACCACTTATCCCCCACTTCTGCCCACTACGGGCATCATGAGTGAGGTGGGACGTGATCCACACAACTTCTCAATGAAGTAGCAAACAAAGCAAAGGAAACCCCCGTTAAAGAGTGACAGGTTATAATAAATTTGCACACAGATAGGAAGAATGGTGAACAGAAGTCATTTAACCATTTTTAGTGCAGCTCAGCGCTACAAGCAGCAGCAGATGCTTGCCAATTTACCCAGAAGTGGAAGAACACCAAAACTGAGTAGCTGTGATTAATATGGCAAACAAAACTCCAAGAATTACAGCACCTGAAGGAATCGATTTGTAAAGTTCATCCATGCACAATCACCAGAGTGCTGGTTGTTACCAAGCAAGGGTGCCTGCCAAGAAAGAAGCCATACCAGAAAAAGAGGAGGAATTTGCCTAAACATGTCTGTCGTAAAGTGTAGAGTTCTGGGATAATGTTCTGTGCTCTGATGAAAGCAAATTTAATATTTACCACAGTGATGGTAGAATCTTAGTCCACACACTGAATGGCATCCAAAGAATATGGTGGGCACAGTGAAACGCTGTGGAGGCAGTGTAATGATGTGCGGGTGCACGACATCTGCAGGTGTAGGGCTTCTTGTTTTTATAGACAATACCATGAATAAGTATGCTTATTTACGTATTCTTAAAGAACATTTGGTAAACAGTGCTCAGAAATTAAGATTGCAGGCAAATTATTACTTCCAACAAGATAATAACCCAAAGCACATCTCAGAAGTAGTTCGATTATTGCTTCTGTACCACGTTCCACATCTTCGGCATACACCACCGCAATCTCCAGACCTCAACCCAATAGGAAATATTTGGAATGTGCTAGAAGAGTAAACCAGAAGAAGACATTACAAGTAAAAACCAGCTGAAGGAAATGCTCTTAGAGGAGTGGAATAACATCAGAGCTGATGTGACAACAAAGCATGTGCGGTTAACGCCTGAAAAACCGTCAGCCATTCTCTTGCGAAAGGGTCAAATGACCAAGTATTCAAATCCATATACTTTTGTCCAGTTCAAGTTGTTTTTCCATATGTACTTATTTAGAATAAGTATTTTGGTTTGTTTTTCATGTATATATTACTTTATATTAAAGAATGAAATACACTCTTTCAGTTAGTAGCCCAGTATGTTTTATTTATGTTCATTGTAATCACATTCTTGATACTGATAACCACATCCAAATATTTATGCCTGTCTCTGTATGTATGAACTATGTAATACAAAATGGGGAAGTGCTACTTATGTCGTTTTTGGAGAAATATTTCCAAGCAAATTAACAAAACTTCACCCCTGGAACACAACAATGATGCAGTTCAACAAAAAACCAACTATCTTTAACACATTTAAGTTTGAATAGTACTTTTGGTTGTATTTAACTGAGTTTAATATTTAAATTACCGTTCGCTCGGTAGGATCAACTAGTATTCAAAATTTTCTAATTAGATTTGGTAGGATTCACTAAAAGTTGATCGAGGCTATAAAAGCACAATTTTACCAAACCAAGATTGAGATTATGCTTTTAAAAGCCTTGGCCAAATCAAGAAAAATTCTTCAGACTAATTCTCTATTCAACGCAATTATCATTTTTAATTAAGTTTTAAGGAACTATTATATGATACACTCCCTTTGTGCACATTTATGTTTTTTTTTTTTTTTTTTTTTTTTTTTTTTTTTTTTTTTGCCCTTTGACGTAAAATTGATTATAAACCACTGTACTGTACAGCAATTTGGATTCTAGGAATCGACGTTCCGTGAATATATTGCGAGATAAACTTTAAATCATAACTTTCATATCAGAGAGCGTCCAATCAATATTAGCACATTATATTACTTTAATAAGTATTAATCAGCGTAAAACCTGTCATTTCACCTCTACCATTGAGATTTTTTTAATATTACGGTATTAGGTATTCTGACAACAGTAAGGAGAGTTTGGCGTTCGTAACACGAGTCATTTCGTTAAAGCACCTAAAATATAGAATGTAATGTTACTATCATGAAAGTATACATGAAAATTCTCATATTTTTTATAACTAAAATAGCACACTCACTTAACTCATCTGTTGCAGCCGCCATCTTTCATCAACCCTAAATCACTGTTGCCAGAGTTGTATAACTAAACGTAGCGAAATTTCGCTGGAAAAGTAGCAACAGTTGGAAAAATCGCTCTCTATCATGTCAGTATTGTAACTTTTTGTGGGTGTAAAAAGTAAAGTAGACAGATGTAGTCGAGATAAAGAAACACTTTTATTTCCGTAAACAGTAACTTTGTACACTCGTTGCAACAGCAAGAAAGTCTTTTCCGATTCTCCAACAGCACGGCTTCGAACTCGTAACACAAAGAACTGTCCCTTCTCACACTTTACCGCTATTTATATCTCCCAAGTACTATTCTGGAAACTTCGGGAAAGCTCAGTTATTTTGCGGTGAAATACAAAGCAGACAGTTCTAGAAGCCTCTATCACTTTCTCTCTTTCGGCAAGCGCCCAACAATGGGGCCATTCTCTGTCTCTTTCCTTCGACTCCTTTGCGGTAGCGCCGACAATAATGCGCTGGGCGACAGTATCCAGTATAGTGCACAATAATTTCGCTGCGTGCAGCGCATAGTGCTTTGTAATTAATTTTTATTTAAATTAAATATGACATGTGACCGACACTTAAGCGAAATTTATGTAACTTTACCGCTGCGCACTCCGTAACTATATGACGACACACTATTGTGACGTCCGTCTATGACCCCTAACATAAAGAGGAAAGTAAAAAAAATTATAGATGAGGAACACGTTGCATTTGTGCAAGTACAAGATACAAACTTGAAAAACTACATAATTAAAATGTATTCTGAAAAATGCATCAACCACTAGATATAAACCAAAATGATTTTGATATAATCAGTCACCTAATCGATGTTTCATGTATTTATCACTTTTAGCGCAACAGGAGCCCTATAACACCTTGCGTTGTATTGTATTCCATTGCTCCATGAAACTCGTTTTACAAGTGTGTATTGTTAGGTTTACAAAAATTGTGAATGACCTCAGGATGGGTGCTGATAAATGCCCGATGTGTAACTTTAAAACATAAGGGAAAGCCCGAAAAAAAGAATGAAAGTAAGTAAGAGAACGAAAAGAAGAAAAAATCTTATTGAGCTAACCCCTAATGCAACAGCCCTTTGTCGGTCTGGGTGGTTCAGTTGGTTAGACGCTGGTCTACGGATCCCAAGGTCGCGGGTTCAAAATCCAGCACAGATCTATGCTTTATAAATGTGCTTAAAAACGACAGCTCCATGTCAGGAGATGTATTGGCATGTAAAAGAACTCCTGCGGGTCGAAATTCCGACACACCCTAGACGCTGATGTAATTCTGGCAATTGACAGCTTCGTTAAACAACAAAATAGTTATTTGCAAAATCCCTTCGCGGGCCAAGGCTTACCGCCCGGCCGCAGTGTCCCTCACCCCGGCCTACTACAGGCGTCATAAGTGGTGTGCACAACTGGAGGGTGGGACATGGTCAGTGAACCCCCTCGGCCGGTTATGTGGCCTTAGTGACCTGGGATCGTGAAGACTGGATTCAACCATAATAGTAAAGGAATATGTGTGAATGTAGGGAACTTGGGGGTCAAGACATTCCGGAGAAACAAGCATCTAACCTGTGTAAAGGTGAATAAATTGGCGATCGGCGGCGTGCATGAAAAGGAAATAGCTGCGTCGCTTCAGACAATCATCGACATCTTGAACAAAGACTTGAGAGAAGCACAGAAAGAAATAACACGACTTCGAAATGAGAATAAGGCTTTGCAAATAGAGAGAGATACGTTTTGCAAAGACAAAGCAGAAATTGCCATGCTGAGAAATGGAATTGAAGTGCCAGAAAAGGAAATTACGGAAGTAAAAGAAGCAAACACAATCCCGCAAATGAAGATGGCAAATAAGGATAATAATGAATGCACTGAAGTACTACATAAACACAGAAGGAGATATTCAAATCCAATCCAAAACAGTCGAATGCAGCATATTAAATACAGCAACAGCGAGGTTGAGGTGAAAAAAAAAGTTTTGATGTATTGATGGATACAAAGCAAGGGATCTCAACTAGTCCAAACTACCATGAAAACTATGAATAACACCGCCGAAAGAAACAAATTGCCGGAACTCTTGATAGCAAGAGACTCCTTGATAAAGTTTGTTGGACAATTGTGCAAATGCCGTGGACATGATATGAGGTGCACAAACTACAGAGAATTAACTTAAAAGAACGCAATCCCGACGTCGCTGTGGTGCATGCAGGTTCTAACGATATAAAACCAGGAGTATATGAAAAAGAAATCATGGGAGATACCATGGATATTATAAATCATACAAAATCAGAATTACCTAAAGCAAGAACAGTTATCAGGGGCGTGATAAGTATTTCACTTGTTCTTTACGGTCTGAAAGCACTGAAACTTACCAAATTACAGTAGCAGTTCCATCTTATCGCCTGTATTCCAACGGGTACAGTTCGTTCTCACAAAGCTCACATAACTATACACTTAGAAACTGAAGCATATAGTCGGCTTTCCTCGCAAAGATACACTTCTGCTTTGTTACTCTATGGGAATATTCTCTGTGTAGTTGTGTGCAAAACTCGCCCGTGATTGGTTTAAAGTGGTTTAAAGTGCAGTAGTTCGCACCGACAGTTCGTTTTTTGCATTATTGAAAGTAATGAGAAAGACATGGCGGTAGTTGCGTTTGAAACATTTAATAAGGTAAGTATTGTTAAAATTGGTCGCCAAACAAATGCGCCTCTTTCCATTCTGTGCAATAATGCCGCCGTGTTATTTATTGTTGAACATAGGTTTTCTTTAAAAGTTTTGGGAGCAACAATGTGTTCTGAAGCATGTTTTGTAACTTCTTGTGTGGCTGAGAAGCTTATAAACTGATATAAATGCATATTATCTCTCACTCTGCATGTACTAATGAGGTTGGTATTATCTAGAATAAGAATTTGCTAAAGCTCATTTTTTTTCTTTTCAGAGTATTCAGCAGATGATAACATTCATATAGTTGGAACTTATGGTCTAGAATTGTGGTTTTAAGAATATCGGAGGATTAAGGTAGGTTTGTAAGGCTGCTAGAGTGAAAATTTAATTCATGTCATGTGATTAGGTAAATTTACATACCTGATGGAACGATTTGTTTACATTTAAAAAAGTTTATCCTTTATATGTTCCATATTAGAAGTATTGGTTTAATATTTTAGGTAAAATAGTATGTTTGTTAAAACGTTCACCATCGCTTATTGTGCACATGTAGCAGTATATTGCAATCGTTTGCTGCATAACTTTTAATAATACACGTAATTGACAATAATTAACCCTCAGGATATGGGCTAGGTAGGTGTAAAATTATCCTGAGTTAAATAAGTAGTGCTTTAAGACCATGGTGTTACTTCATTCAAGTCGCTGAATGCCCCACTGTCCCTTTTAAGAGATTTCACTTTTTGAAGCATATATAGTACTGGGAATATTTATTGCATCACCCATCAAATTTGTACATTTTTTTCTCTGTTTCCATGTGAACATGAATATTCATTGTTGCTTTGTACTGTTGTGATTTTTCTTTGTTGCAGTGGAGCAACACTCACACATGTCATTGTTGAAATGCTATTCACTTGTTTATAATGTTAGTGTAGTTTTGCTCTTGCATGTGTAGATTTAGTGCTCCACAACATGGGCAGAGAAACTGCTTGCAAAATTTCAGAAAATTGGAAAGGGTGAAAGGAAAATATAGAAAAAGGTGTTCTAATATTGCTAATGACGGGATTCTGAAGTGAATTAGTTTGCGGAATCAACGTATGGCTTCTTTGGAGATGAAAATATAGTGAGAAGAAGTGGAGTGTTGGTTTCCTAGAACCACTAGAAACAGGCTGCTAGAAGGCCTCGGAAGAATAAATGAAATGGCCTCAGGAACTATTCGGTGGACCAAAGAAATGTGAAGCACACTAATATTTGTTCTTTTTTCACTTGATACCACTGCGAGCAGAAACATGTCATACAACTTGGAACATGCATCATGATGAGTTAAAATGTAATGTTTGAGGAAACGATGGAAAAATAGTTGTTTGTTATAAGGAAAGTGGAGAATTTGTGCCTGAATGTTTGGAGCCAACATCTTTGAAAACCTGTATCTTGTCATACGTTGATTTCACAGACTAATTCACAGTGTTGTATTTCACCTAAAAATTTTATGTCAAGATTTCACCGGAAATATATGTTTTGAGACCCCCCCCTGAATCCAAAAACAGTGCTTTTAGTAAAAGGCTTGTGTGTGTCTGTCTGTCTGTCTGTCAGTCAGTCAGTCTGTGGTCAGCATAACTCAAAAACGAAAAGACGGTTAAAAACTAAACTTGATATTTAAGTTACCCTTTACATGGAAAATTTTCCAAAAATTTCGATTTTTTTGAAAATGGCTGTAACGATTTTGATTAAAATGTCATATCTTTATGATATTTGTATGACAAATGCAATGTATATTTTGAATTTACTATTGAAGTCCTATTTACTCTGGATGACTTCTGAATAACTCATTAACTGTAAGAAATAAACCAAATCTTACTATACAAAAAAAGTTGATCTCGCTAAAACACACAATTTATGTCTAAATAACATTTTTTTGTAGAGTGGAGCATTTCGGAGATATTCCTTGCTGTCAGTTTTGGAAAACTTAAAACTTTCGTGAAATGCAACATCATTGTTCATTTTTGATATGTTAAGCGTGCAAAGAGAACGGGATCTCAAAGCTTTGAAACATTTGACTATCGCACTAAGCCTACTGTATTCTAATATTCCTGTTGCACATACAAGGAAATAACCAGTAAGATAATTTGTACAAATGTTTATCTCAACTAACATGAAGAAGATATAGGAATAAGAGCTTGCAAGAATGGTTAGTACAAGAGTAGAGAAAGTCATATGAGTGCAACACATCAGATTTTATATGTTATAGAAAATGTTAACACCCCTCATAATCTAAAAAAAAAAAATATTTTATGTTTAACGGCGCTGTCAGTTGCTAGGATGACATCAGTGTCGCCGGTGCTGGAATTGTGTCCTTCAGTTCTTTTATATGCCAGCAAATCTACTGACATGGAGCTGTTGTTTTTAAGTGCACTTAAAAACCATTGGTCTGGGCAAGATTTGAACCCGTGACCTTGGGATCAGTAGGCCAGTGTCTAACCAACTGAGCCATCCAGACCGACCCTCATAATCTATGCATCATACTTCATATACAGGAGTCCCAAAATTAGACCAACAAACTTTGGCAGATGATAGATAAAATTATTTTAAACACATTTTGTTAAGGAAAGCTTTTTGCTGCGGTGCTTTGTTTAAGCGCTAGACGAGTTAATGTCATAGATTACTGCCTCCCAACCAGTTTAAGTATTTACAGCAAAATCAACAATACAAATTAGTATTACATTTATCTATTTATTTATACACTGTCAATAACATCTAAGGTGATACTATTGGCTGGTTTTTACAGTAGCTCAACATCAATGATTAACAATTATGTTAATTTTGGTTATTACATAAATTCACCCACACATTCATACTTCCACACTAGGGAGCACGGGGAATAATCCTGCCTGATGAAAAATTGCCATTCTCCAGCCAGGAATTGAACCTGGCACCTCTGAGATGTTATTTGTAAAGGAATATGGTAAGGAAAGGATAATCTGAAGGTGATATGCTCTATTAGGAATTACTGGGGGGGGGGGGGGGCAGCCATGTGGTCTGAATAGAAGTAGTGGTTGGGGAACCGAGGTGATAAGTAAAATTAAGGCAGCTGGGACCCAGATTGATCACCATTGCTGCTAAATGTACTGAATTCCTCTGTTGTATGTTTATCATTGAGCTGCTCGGGGGAACATAATGCTAAGTGCCAAAATACATGTTTTGAAATAGAACAAAATGTAATTCCCATGAACCTATAAATGAGAATAATTATATTTTCACCTCAATAATTAAATTTAAGGAATAGAAATTGAGCAAAGAAAGAATTAAATGGAATGTCAAAGAAAGTGGAGTTTGGTTACATATTGTATAAACAAATGCTAAAAATTGCAAATGTTCCTTGAAGTAATGAAGTGCTTACATTATCTCCTTTGTTTATACTACTTGCTGCGTCACAGCTGCCAACGTGACATTAACAAATAACACGAAGTAACAAGTGATTTAGGATGAAACATTGTTGTGGCTTAATTTGTTACAGTGCAAATGCTCACGTAAAACACTTTACATTTAATTACATCAGCACAGGAACATACGTGACCACCACTCACTGCTAAATCATACACAGTCACTTTTCACTTGTTCTACTATCAACATAACAGTGGTAAAGTTCAGGAGTGCAAACAAAAATTAATTAATGTTTGGTGTTTCCACTACATCACTCCCCCACCAGTGACAAAAAAAAAAGAACAGCCAATTCTTTTACCGCATGCTTCACAGACTATTACTTTTCAGTCGGTTGTAAAGGCGCTATCTTATTTCACCCGTGAATTCAACTTGCAGGATAGCGAGGACGCAACTGGTGCCATTTTACTAAGACTTGCTAGAAACTAACTGCAGCACTATCGCCTTGCTATATTGATGGTTGTCCAGCGGCTCTCTTTGTTTCCTCGCAGCTATTATATTACAAGATGGTGACTACTGGGACAATGGTAACAGTCAATCTCTCCAGTCCTTGTAAATGCCTACAAGCACTACAAGAAACGTGACACTGAAGGTCAACATTGTCGAGCGGCAACTGCTTTGATATAAACAGACAACAATCAGATGTGGGCGAGGCGGTTATTATTGCATTGTTAATTTAACTTGCATCCTATTTCGCTTTCAGCAAAACTTTTGAAAACAGTAGTTTATAATGTGGCTACAATATTTTTTAAAAAATAATAAAACTGTAATGAAACCCAGAAAATATATACGTTTTGTGTAACATCATTAAAATACGTAAAATGTGCAAAATATGTAAAAAAAAAAATGTGAAATAAAAGTTTGTGAGGGAGTCTCAAATGACGTAATTAGCCAATATTTATACTGCTCATTGAAATATTATGCAGGTTTTAAAATATGTAATTACATAAAACTCAGGGCTCTAGTTATAACATGAAATGGAGTTCCAAATCTAGCAATCCATTGCTCATAGAAGGCTTTGGCCACTGTTTTGGCTGTTATATTTGGTAAAGGAGCTACTTCCATCCACAAAGTAAATCAATACAAGTCAGGCAACATGTCATTCCATTAGAAGGTGGCAGAGGTTCATTAATATCGATGTGAACTACACTGAATCGTTCATCTGGTTCTTCATACTTGCCCAAAGGGGTTTTTTTTGTGGCGAACAACCTTGTTCCTCTGACAGCCAATACATGATCTTGTCCATCGCTGAACATCCCGTTGAATATCTGGCCATACAAACTTAGATATCATGATTTTCACTGTGGGCTAAATTGTGCATTTGTTGGAACATTTTGTAGTGATGTGGTCTAGGAATGAAAGGCTTGATTTGTGAGGTAGAAACATCACACTACATTGTTGCACCTGTAGGAAGGGTAAATATGTACTTACTTTAAACTGCAAAGACTTGCTTTCCATTAAGAACTGTTGTAGTTCTGGATCTTCAGCAACTCATTCATAATCTATGACTGGAATTTCTTCAATTCTTAGCATTGCATCAGCAACAAATTTATCCTTTCCGCTAATGTGACGAATATGTAGTGAATTGAGAAATATACTGCAATTGTCTTAGTTATCTAGGAGATACCTTTTCGTTCTTTTGTTTGAATGAAAAAGTTATTGGCTTGTTATCTGTAAATATCGCAAAGCTTTGTACTTCTAAGAGAAGTTTAAATTTCTTTATAGAGAAAAAAATCCCAAAAGGTTCACGATCATAGGTACTGTAGTTCTTTTGTGTTTCATTAAGTTTTTTGGAGAAAAATTCTATGGGTTTCCAATTGCTATTTTCATACTGTTGAAGCACAGACGCATCAGTACACGATGTTAGTGGAAGGTCAGGGTCAGGAAAAGCCAGTAGTGCTGTGTTCGCAATGTCCTGCTTAACATTTTTCAAACATCGCTTCAGTCTAGTGGCTGAGTGGGTTAGACACTAGCTTACTGATCCCAAAGTCGCGGGTTCAAACCCAGTCGAGATTGAAGTTTTTAAGTGTGCTTAAAAACAACAGCTCCGTGACAGTAGATTTACTGCCATGTAAAAGAACTTCTTCAGGATGAAATTCTGGCACACCGGCGATGCTGATGTGATCCTTTTAACACCTAGGATGTACAAACCAATGCCTAGGGTCAGATGTCTATCGGGGAGCAGAGGAACCTATGGACTGGACAGAGCGAAGACTTGAAAGCAGTACAGGTATGATAATGAAGAAGAGGATCTGAAATGCAGGCAAAATTGATGAATGGAAAGGTGATGTGGAGATGTAGGTTTAAGGGCGTTCAAATACATAGTCATCAGCACCCTTTCATGGCAAAAATCAGATATAAACTTCAATAAAAAATAAAATCACTAGTAAAAAGAAAAATAAATAGACATACAGATACAAAATAGGGTGGGGAAAATCCAGAACTAAAACAAGGTGATAAAGCTGTCAAAAGCAATCTCAAACTCAACTCGAACCGCCACCAGAAGAAACACCAGAAGAAGCATCACCATCTGCACCATCAAACACCATGGAAACCCAGTTATTGTCCGGTTGATAATGGAGGAAAGTTACCTTCGAAACGCGTCCCGGAAAAATATGTTGTAAGTGTTGTTCAGTGTTATTAATTAACTCACCTTTTAAATTAAATTAGGTTGTAATTGTCCAAGAAATCAGCGATCGGGTTGTCCCTCGCACAAGTGCAACTTGAACCCCAAAGTGGGTAGTGCGCATTGAAGTCTCATCACCAGAAATGTGTTGGTAACTGGGAAACCAGATCTTCCAAATCAGTGTGCGAGAAGTCATGGGACAGAAGCAAATATAAGTTACAAATGGTGAACTGGATATATGGCAGTAGAATCCTTACGGCAATTGAGTGTGTATCAGACTGTAGGGGTACAGATTTGATATATACATCATCTCTGACAAGCATCATAGTACCGTCATGTTCCGGAACACCCTCATCTGGTGTGACATCACACCATATTGAGGCGTATCACCTTGTAGACGCAGCGTAGTCTCTTGCAAACATGTGACCTTATTGAGCGAAAGTTCTAGCTCTGGTCATTGTGTTCTAATTCCATGTATGTTCCATCTAAAGTTTCTATGGGATAACTACCTCAAGGTAACTGCATTACCTTGGAGTAGGTGGTTGTCAATTCAATTTAGCCCTTTTTTTATCTCATGAGTTTGTAGATTTCTGTTTTATCCTGCCTCTTTTTCACTGGAACTCTCCCAGTGTGGGCAGGATCTCCTTGCATCTCTTGTACCGAAGAGGTGCATGTGCCCATAGTGCACTTGGGTTCAAGATCCTTGAAGCGGTTGCTAATTGACAAAGACAGAAGACGCTGGTGCAAGTCCACCCCAGAACACGATCTTTGAGAAAATGTTTGTGAACTCTTATATCCCTTCGATGTACTCTGATCAGACTTACTACTCTCCTTGAGGAAGTTGTTGCTATATCGGTGAGGCATCATATCTTATGGACTCGCTACTCTTTTGTGTTGAGCATGATGCTTTTGCTCATGATGTAATGCATGTGTTCTTTTCACCTACGTACTTTGTAAACGTTAACACAGGTGTTCGTGTTGATGTAGATGGCTTTTCTGATATTGTTGCCTCATTTATATCGCTGGTCTATGTTGCGATCGCTTGCTGTAGAGGGTTGGCGTGTATGCAACAGTTTCTGGACTTCTGAGAAGGGCACCTCTGTAACCTATATCTCTTGAATCGCCCTTTCCTCTACAAATTGGAGGCAATCTCAGGAGCTGGATAGATGTTCACTTTTGCAGTTCATGCATGACAGAGCTGCAGTACATGCACCATCATGGAATTCGTCTCCACAGTTAGGGCATGTAGCTAGTCCCTTACAAAACTCACTTGTATGTCCAACTGGCACTTGGAACGTCTGAGTGGGTCCGGGATGAAAGGCCTAACTTTGATGGATTCATACCCTGCCTTAATCCTTTGCGGAAGATATACCCGATCAAAGGTCAAGAACAGGGTACAAGTTGACTTTAATTCACCACCTTGATTGTGCTGAACCCGGTAAATATTAGTAACACCTTGCTCCATAGGATTTTCTTGAATTTGCTTTTTGGTTAAACCATCCAATGCACTGGTATTAACCAAACCATGTGAGGCGTTCAGTCAACACGTGCTGCATAGCTGGCTAACATGTTCACTTTTTATATCTTTGCTACCTGATCTGTTGAATGTGGTTCAACCAGGAGTGTGACATTTCGAGATCTAGTGCATGACTTCACTTGGCCAGCTATTTTATCCAGGCCCAGGACTCCCTGATAAAAACTTTGTGCCTTCCTCAGTTCTAGAAATAACTAAGTAGCAAGGACCACAGCACTCCACTACTTCCTTTACTATAACATTATTTGTTTGTTGTTTTTTGACGTGTATCATTGTGATGATGGCTTCCACCATTGCAAATGTCTCCGATGGCATGCTCACATCCTGGGCACCACCTTGGCTTAGATGAGAGTCCTGGCCTGGACCTTGCTCACTCTAGGGTCACACCTTCCAATGTATAGCCAGAGGGACCCATTCGCCTTCAGGAGTGCATCAGTTCATGCAATGGCCCCTCCCCGGGACTGATCTTTATCAGCAGATAAAGGGGGCTGGCAATTAGGTGGTTACTCAGTCACCCCACCCACCTACAACCTGCGCATACAACAGACTGTATGGCTCGGGATCCTAGCTATGCCAAACCCATACCTACCACAGTAGGCCCCTGGGGGTGGAAAGGTGATGACAGAGCAGTTGATGGAATGAGTGGTGGGGGTAACCAGAGAACCCAGACATCCACCACGAATACCACATGCAAGTCTCTGGGATTGAACCCAGGTCTATCTTGGTGATAGAAGAGCGATCTAACCGCTCGGCCACAGCGCCACCCTAGTGTATTAATAGTGTAAAGTTATTTTTATTTTCTCTCCTATAGTAAGTAAAAGAAGGTATTGTATTGAATCCAAAAATTCTATGTCAAGATTTCACTGGAAGTTCACGCTTTGAGGCTTTCTAAATTTAAAAGAAATATTAACTAATATGCAAGTTGGAGTAAAGCTTATATTGTCACAATCTAGGAATGCTTTGAAACTAACGGGAGCAATATATTGTTTTACATGAATTCATGAAAAATGAAGAACATCACAGAGTTGTGTTAGAAACAATTGTCTGTCATTACTGTACCTTGCATGTAACAAAATAGGAAAAAGGTAAAGGTATTAGCTAAGGCAAGTCAAGCTATGAGACTGCATCTGACATACATAACATCAATAAGATGCCCTGCCTTCCTCCCCACAGCTAGGTGCATGGGGCTTGCAAAATATTTGGAGCTGTCCATACATAAGGGGCTGGAAATAGGAATATGTCCGTAATTTGTGCTTGTAACCAGATTGGTCTAAAAGTGACAATTTGAGCATAAGGGACTGAAAATAAAGGGTAAGTCAATAGCAACAAGAAGAAAGGCAGCATTCAATATTTTGGTTCACAACAGCCCAGCAACGAGTCTGCTCCTTTGTTTACAACAGTAATTTATCGGGTGGCTGAGTTTAAGCAAAAGCACATGACCTGCCAAGATGAACATTGTAGATGTCAACCACACCACTACGTGTGGTATTGGATGGCTTGACTGAGAGTGCATGAGCTAGCAGACATTGAAGGCATTTCAAAAAGTGCAGTACATTGCATACTGACTGAAAATTTGGATATGAGAAAACTGTGCACACGTTGGGTGCCGCATTTGCTCACAATAGAACAAACATAGTATCATGAGCATGTTCAGTTGACTGTTTGGCGATGTTTTGCTGCAACAAAGCTGAGTTTTTGCTTTGATTCATAACCATGGATGAAACCTGAGGCAAAGGAACGATCGAAACAGCGGATTGAAAGGGGAGAATCTACTCCAAACAAGGCAAAAACAGTTGCATAACTTTCATTATCTCCAAAAAGGAAAAGTAATCAATGTAGAGTATTCTGCAAACTTGTTGCAGCATTTGAGTGAGAAATCAAGCAAAAGTGCCTGCATTTACTGAAGAAGAAAGTTCTGTTTCAAGACAATGCACCAGTTTACACATCATTATCATCATGGCCAAAATCAATGAGTTAAAGTTCAAATTACTTCCTCATGTACTCTATTCATCAAATTTAGCCTCCTCTGATTACTTTCTGTTTCCAAATGAAGAAATGGCTTGGTGGGGAAAGATTTGCCAACAATGAAGAAAGAAAGTCCGCAGTTGCTGATTGTTTTGCAGAGCTTGACAGCTCTCATGATAAACAGGTTATCAAAGCTATGAAGCATCCTTCGGAAAGTGTATCAGGCTGAAAAAAGACTATGTAGAGAAATAAAGACTTTTTCCCAAAATTTTTGTACTTTTCTATGTTAGGTCGGATATTTCTGGGACGGTCCTCATTTGAGAGTTGCATAACATATTTTTTTGCGATAAAAGTCTTTAACAATTATTGATGTAAGACTTACATGTATAGTTTTTCTCAGAAGCGCTGATTTCTCACAACAAAAAAGGATGATTTCAAATTTGGAGGATAGCCTACATTGTAGTGCATTCTCTTTTATCGTTTAGCTACATATGTAAATGAGGGACATTGGGTTGGATGGAGGGGCCTAAACTACAAGGGTGATTCAAATATAAAGGGTAATTTTGTTAAAAATATTTATTGAATAAACATATACACTATTGACTATATCAACATTTTTCTATGTAGCTTCCTTCACACTATACACATTTTTGCCAACGTTTTGGAAGCTTGAACATTCCTTCTTCAAAAAAAGTTTAAGGGCACGTCGCCAACCAAATGCGCAAATGCTCCTCGACGTCGTTGCTTTCGAAATGTTTCCCTCCAAGTGATTCATGGGTGCAAACAAAAAATAATCTGGTGTGGGGACAAATGTGGACTACGGGGAGGGTGTTCAAGGGTTTCCCAGTGCATGTCCGCCATTGTGTCCATTGTCAAATTGGCGGTGTGAGGCATAGTGTTGTCTTGGAGAAGGATGACATCTCTGATGGGCATACGTCTTTTGCTTCAGTGGGCAGGTTTTACAGACCTTAACAATTGGCAATAGTAAGCTGCAGTCACTGTACGTCGATCATGAAGAAAATCAACTGACTTCTGATGCGATTCCTTTGACAGTGGAGCTCTCGAACGGCACGGATGTTGTCATCTGTGAGATTTGACCTTGGGCGTCGAGCATGACTTTCGTTTTCCACAAATTCTCAGACACCCTTAAATTGTCTAGCCCAAGTAAACTCTTGATTCTGTAACAGTGTAGTGTCCCCAAACTGCGCCCTTAAAGGAGTTAAAATCTCCGAAGGTTTAGCCCCTTCATTGGTTAAAAATTTGATAATAATGCATTGCGCAACAGACGAAGGAACCTCTTGCTCACTCATGGCTGTACTGATGCCAGAACCTAGCGAAGCAGCCAACAAAGCTAGTTCCCCCTTTCTAACACACCAACCTTGAACCCTTCCACCCCACTGCCCCGCTCTGAACTGCTTCCTCCGTGATATGCAACAATTACCCTTTATATTTGAATTACCCTCGTACTTCGCATCATGTGCGTTGCTGGGCTGCCTCGCATGACTGTGTGTACCCATCATAAACAATCAAAGTAACAGAACCAAAAGGGGCTTCTTCCAGAGATTTTGGGAAAGATCTTGTTTGCCGGCATGTGTTGAGAGCTTCTCGAATGGTCTGTGTAACGTCTGCCAGCTAGGTGTGTGTGCATCGTAAGAAGCATTGAGGACGTGGACTGTGAAAGTGAAGAAAGACACTAAAAAGTCTGAGCAAGGTTATGAGAAGTAAAAGTTGTGAATTGTGATGGCACGGAAGACTTTAAACCATGTTAATGACGAAAAGAAAATTGGGTATTAATGGTAGCATTTTAGAGGACAATAAGGAGATAGAAAAGTAACAGGACTGGATTTTGTGGTTTTGTTACAATATGAGTCTAACATACTGTGCCTGGTAACAGCAATGAATAACTTAAAACTTGGCCAAGTCTTCTCCTGTTCACAGGGCATGGGAAAGCTTCCTGTTGGTTGTGAACACTTCCATTTGAATGCATGTATTCCAAGTTTATTGTTCTAGTTATCTTAACCATTGTCAGCTAGCCTTTAATGT
Organism: Tenodera sinensis; assembly: GCA_030765045.1. Lineage (NCBI taxonomy): Eukaryota > Metazoa > Arthropoda > Insecta > Mantodea > Mantidae > Tenodera > Tenodera sinensis. The sequence continues at coordinate 2,150,765 of CM060965.1, read as the reverse complement.
AAGGATAACTTATTGTGACAAAATCACTCTCTTCTCTCACTTTATTTTGGTCTAAATGAATGCACAGATGCAGTTCTCTTTTACTGGTGTTAACACAGTCTACAGTCTTTCGTGTTATTACAACTCACAGCTGTTTTCTTCTCATAACTTTGACCCAGTCCTTTCACTGTCTTTCTTCATTTTCTCTCTCTCAAACACTAACTCTGATGATACAATCACTTGACACTCATCAAAACTTCTCCACCTCGATGTAACATATTGAAGTTGTGAACGACGACAGTACCACTCACACAGACACAGCTGTCTTTTAGTCACTGGCGTACTGACCGACTCATATCCGTAACCATAACTCCTCTGCTGTTGCCTTGCACTCGTTGTTAGTCACATACACAAGGCAGCCTGACCATCCTTTGCTGTGTGCCGTATCCAGCATCACATTATGACTTTTCTCATTTCCAAATGTCCTTGTTTTGTCAAAATCATGCCAAAAATATTATGTGATAACACTTCTGTAAAACATGAGGGAAATTTGTGGTATTAACAAAATACAACTTCCCCTGAAATAACCAATTTTGAAACAAATTTAAGCCTCTGCATTTAAGTCTTTGGGCTCAAAGCCATTAAAAATGTGCCACATATGCCATAAAGTGCCAAAAGTAACCTCTAGTGTTCTTAATCAATGAAAAGGGATTGAAATTTGGTGACATAAGTGAGAAAGAAACCCTAAATCCCAGTTTTTAAATTTTTGGAAACAAATAGCCTGTGACCATCTGGAAGAATAGGACTTTTCAATGGTAAAAGATTTATGAAAACTGGTTGAGTGGTTTTTTAGATTATTCTAAGTACACACATAATGTTTGCCCTCTTTATAGTTAAAAGATAGATTTGAAAAGTAATGTTTGGGAGAGTCAGCCATGTTGAGATATATCTGTTGTTATTTTCAGACAAGATGGCGCACCCATTTGATATGGAGAATGCAAATTTTGATGAGCTGTACTACTTTGCGCTGTTTGGAGAAGCTGGAGTCTATTCCGATAAGAACCCAATAGAAACAGATGAAGTGGTGAAACTTCTGAACCTAAAGCAACCACCACCAGCAGTGAAAGAAGCACCTGAGCAGTTGAAAAAAGACAGTAAAGATGAAGACCTGCCAGTCTACAGACGCTCATATATATTGAATTTTGATTGGAGGAGATTTCCAGGAGAAGAATTCCAAGATTATGATAAGTGTTTAGAAATAGACGAAAACAGACCGACTACAAGAATGTGTGGCCTTCTGACAATGGTAATCTTTAAATTGTTAGTCTACCTTGAGGACTATCTCAAGGTTATTCTTGAAAAGAATATGTCAGATTTTGCCTTAGTTGGCAACAGAATACTGGAATTGGAATCTATAGATGACCTTGTTGGTCCTCGAAAACGTTCATGGCTGAACATGTTTGGAATGCCATACTTTAAAGATGAGCATTACTTTCCATGTCCAGGAAATAAAGATGTGCAGATTAAAAAACAGAACAATGAACTTTTGGCCAGTGATCTACAACAATTCTGTGACTGGAACGCTGCTGATACCGAAAAACTAGAAAAAGCAATTGCCAAAGAGGAAATCATCAAACGCAGACTACGATTGTCTAAAGCTATAGATGCAACCGAAGATACAGAGAAAAAAGCTGAACTGAAATGGAAATTAAAATCATTGCCGTCTTTGAAACAGATTGACAAGATGACATCTATAAAAGAGCTCTTTGAAGATGTCGAATGGGAATATGATTGGCTCAAAATAGCAGCTCAAAACTTTCAGGGCATCAAACATCCTGAGGAGTGCAGAGCTGCCTGGCACATATGTCTTCACCCGAAAATAAACAGAAGTTCTTGGTCGGATGAAGAAAATGAACAATTGAAGGAACTTGCCAAAGATTATAACTTCCAAGACTGGGATGCAATAGCAGAAAAACTGGGAACCAATCGCACTCCTTTATTAGTGATGCAACATTTCCAACGAAACCTTAATGAAGATTTCATAAACAAAACCTGGACAGAAGAGGAAGATGAGTTACTAGTGCAGCTTGTAGAGAGTTGCAAATTTGGTTCCCGCATCTCATGGAAAAAAATTGCACAACAGTTGAAGGGACATACTAAACAGCAAATATTCAAGCATTGGACCTACTACGTGAATCCAAATTTATGTAAGGGGCCCTTCTCAAAAAATGAGGATATGCTTCTGGTAGCAGCTGTGCGCAGTTTTGGGGAGAACTATGGTAAACTGTCTGAACTCTTTCCATATCGTTCACGTGATCAACTTTATGGCAGATACAGAGTGCTTAAAAAGTTACACCGAAACACTCCGGATAATAGTGAAACCGAAAAGTTACTGACATTAGTCATGAGGTTTGGAGAAGGCAAGTGGGAAGAGATAAGTGAATATTTTAGTGATCGGACACCAGCATCACTGAGGGAAGAGTACACCACACTCAAACAGAGGTTGCAGCAGTTTACTAATGGAAGCCACAATTTATCAGAAATTGAAGCTTATACAGAAGAAGAGAAAGTTAGTGAAGAGCTTAAACTATGGAGAAAAGTTCAGCAAGTTTGTCCAGATAAGATTGACTATGGTAACTTGGACATCAATGGTTTAAGAGAATTAAAGGGAATACTAATTAAAGATACAAGAATGCCACTTCAGAATATACGAGCAGTAACCCCCTTTGATAAAGAGTGTTACACATACTTCAAATGTGTGACTCATCCGGAAGCTATGTATGAAAATGATCTGTACGAGAATAAGAAAAAGTTGGAGAAACCTGATGTACTTAAATATATATTGCATCTGTTACATGCAAAGCTTGAGATTCCTGATGAAAGTCTTTTATCAGATAATCATCTAATTAAAGCAAGGGACTGGGATCTTCTGGAACTGCTGTCTGACGAATCGTTCATGGTTTCAGGAGGACAGCAGCAACATACTGAGGATCGAGGTCCAAAGTACTGTTTGCCACCCAACTTTATTACATTAGGTGGTTTTTGTTCAATAATGTTACATCGACGCTACATCCTAGAAGAGCAAGTCCAAGAAAAGGAGGGGAAGAAGCGGCAAGTGTGTGCTCAAGCTGCAAAGGCAGACTGCTTATTCAAGCAAAGATTTCGCTTTTTGTTTCTTTTGCCAGCACTTGCATCAGCAGAGCCACCCACAGTAGGGCAGATTCCCCCCATTGAGGATCCCGTAGTTTACAAGACAGAATACATGGTACCAAGAAAACGGAAGAAGAGGCCAGCTAGGACTGAGCTGCTCAACATTTTTGGACCAAGAATGAAACAAAAGTATACCAGAAGTAAACTTAAGAAACGGGAAAGTAAAAAGAATAAAAAGGAGAAAAAGGATAAAAAGAATGCCAGTGATCCATCAGAAGCTGCGATACCGAGCACTTCTTCCACAGTGGACAACATTCATAACTGTACTGTCATCGAAATAAGAGATGAGAGCATTTACCAAACTTTACTAGCATCAGAGAAGAACAAGAGGAAGCAGCCAAGCACTCCAACAATGTCATCGTCATCATCAGAACAGAACAAAAAGCAGCCACTCCCTTCAACAAACTTGACCAGTAGTGCAGCATCAATGAGCCTGGTGCCTGCTCAGGCAGGGACGTCCAGGTTTAACAATTCAGAGCCCATCAGGACATACAGTAGGGCAAAGAAACCCAAAATACAGGCTCCAAATGGATCTGAGTGAAACAGTAATGGTAGTGTGTTATTGTAGCAATGTCAGTGTTATTTGGTGCAAGCTGAAAGAAGTTACTCTACTGTAATCAACAGTTTAATTAGCACAGTGATGTATAAAAGCACATCACAACATAGTAAAGTGAGAAAACACATCACTACTGCCAATGCAAACATGGAGGAGATTTTAATAACAGACCTTGGGAGTGTGGTCTGTCATGCTTGTTAGTAGTTTCCTAGGTTATGGTTTTCATACCAAAAGTGAAATGTCTTCTTGTTTTAATTGAAAATTTTTGAAATGTTCTTTGATTCCAGTCTTTTGGCTTGCCCTATGTAGAACTTTTCATTTGGTATATTCTGGATCTATTGATTGATGGAATTTTGTTTTGTTTTTGAGTTTGACAGTTTTGTTAGTGAGTATTTATGGGGGGCCAAGATGAAGATCTCTTGAATTTGCTGAATGTTTTGGGTTTGAGTGAGAGTAGTCCCTTAATGGCTTTCTTTAGCTTTCTTGTATACAGTAGAACCCTGTTTATCTGAAATAAAGGGGCAAAGTCATTACGGATAATGCAATTTTTCGGATAATCAATGAAAAATATTTTTTCATAAAACTGGGAAGGAATAAGAGATCGTTAAGCATCTAAATTTTAAACATAACTTTAATTAGGGAAATAAATCATAATTACACATTATTTCTGCATCCAAGAGTGTAATCAGTTATTTTCTTCTGTGTTTTTTTTTTTCCTCAATTCATTTACAAGATGCTGTGTCGCACCAGCCAGTCACAAAAGAATAGTTTTTGAGGGAGGAGGGTAGAGTTGTAGCTTTTATTTGGGGACATTGGCACTTAAATATGAACACTTGTGTAGGGGGACAGGCAAACTATTGCAGGGATTAACAAAATATTGACACTTTTTCCTTCTGCAGTTGTTAATTTTTAAAAATGTAATTATTTTTGTGTTTCGCGTAAGTGAGGTTCTGTTAAATGGGATTTTACTGTACAGATTTTTGTCGTATCCATTTTCTTGTGCTAAATCTTTCAAAGTGAAGATCTTCTGCCATGCATCCAATTGTGCTGTACATCTGGCCAGTTTGAATTGTGGTTGCTTGTCCACGAAAGGTATGAGAATTTCTCATTTGCATTTATAATTTCTTATTGTATTTTAAATTTCTCACCAAACGCATTAACTATTTCAATTTGTATTAAAACTTCAGACACTTAAAATCAACTGAAATTGGAAAACTTATTTTGAAATAGTGTTAGACTGCAATTTATCCATTTGTGTGTATTTTAGGTAAGTCATATGTTCCTTTAACCCAGTTCCAAATTTGTTTTTGTGTTGCCTGTATACAGGTGGAAGTAAAATAATCCATCAAACTTTTTTGGATAAAAGTATTTCTGCTAGAAAACTAAAACTTTTCAGCTTTTGGGTACTAGACTTTGTTATTCACAATATGAGAAATTAGCTGTTAAAGCGTACAGGATTATTCGACTTCCATTGTGTGTACTTCATTACAATATGAACAGTTGTGTTTGTAGATTCCAGCGTCTTATTTTGCATGATGGAGTCTTTTAACCTGTATTTTAATTTCTCAGCACAGATATTGTTTCGATTTCTATTTAAACTGACCCACTAAAAATCAAGACAAATTTGATTTCTGGTTTTACTACATGAATTAAGAAATATTGAAACTGAAGGTGATCTACTAAAACAATTAGTGTTTACAATATTATCAGTTTAGTTTTGTGTCTCATTAAGAAAGTAAAGGAAAGATAAATTGTACCTACACAAGTATGTAATACAGTATTACTCATGTGTTACAAAGAATGTTCTTAAGATTAGATTAGATTTATCAAGCTTTAATACAAACATAGTGTTAAATCAAACTCTAGTTGATAAATAAAAAGAGAAAACGTATTTATACAAGTATTTATTATCAAAATAAAAGATAAAATGTGTTGAGTTTCTCTATATCCTCTGTTGTTTATTAATGGGTGTACAAACTACTATTGTTATGAAAGCTTATTTTCCTATCTAGATGAACCTATACAGAAATAGGTACATTATTCTGTTAAACAGTGCAACTCTGATAATTCAAACCTTTATGATTCAAAATTGTTATTAATTCTAAGGTTTTACTTGGTCCCTTAAATTTTCTATTATACTCGTAGTAATGTAAACTGCTCACTTGCAATTCAAAGTTTTTGTTCAGAAATGTCAGTCAAAAATGAATCTGAATGTAGAAATATAATATAAGTTTGTCCATGTGTTTGTACAAAAGAGGTCATCACTCTGGGGTTGTTTCTTGGCGGTGGAATAGCTTTCCCTACGCTTGTATACCTGCTGCCACATCCCCGAGTGCATTTAGTTGTCGCTTAACCTTCCTAATCTTCACGTGTTATCACTATCTCTCTTACTAAACTGCCTGCCCAATACAAGACTTTTAAGTTGCCATCATTCAACAAGTTGAAAAGGGTTTGAAGAAAAAACCTGAAATCGCAAAAGAATATGGGATAACACCGAACGTTTTGTTAACGTATCTGAAGAATAAGGAGAACATTTTAAGCAGTGCCTCGAGTAAAAATGGAAATAGTCATAAAAGAGTGAGACAACGGAAGATCCTGATGGACATTGTACCTGTGTTGCTATAATGCCAGTTTTAGACATAATTTCTGTAATTCAAATTTTTGTATATTTGAGATGTTTCCCTTCCCTTCAGCTTGAAATTATCCAAGTTGCACTGTATTATGGATGAGCATATAACACCAGCCCATCACGTTGGGAAAGGAATTATGTTGGCTATCCTTTCTTACTGTTGTTTTTGTTTCTTACAAATGACACAATGATTTATAGTGTTCTGTTTGCTGTTGTAAACATTTGTTTTGACTTATTCAATAGCAGAGTGAATATTCATTGTAAAGGTGTACATGCAGACCAGCTCTAATATGACAAATATCCACTTTGTCCAGTAGCAGTGGATATTTGTGTACGACATTGCAACTAGGAGCAGAATGTCTTCTATCCCAACACATCACAAGTAAATGAAATGATGACTAGGTATCAAATTAAAACTGTACCAACTGACTGCTGATGGAGTCTCATAGAATAAATGTGTAAATTTCTTGTGGTTAGAACCTACCAATATTCGGGATATGTAAACTTCCAGAGTATTAGATATTGGGGAACACAAAACCCTGATCTGTTTTACTTAATATTGAGCTGAAATTAGAGACACTGACATAACTTATGTTTACTTACACATGTTTCAGAGAACAGTTGTTCCCATCATAGAAGGTGTCCAACTGACCCGAGTTGTTGATGTTTCTGTTGTGGTGGCGAGATGGACTTGGTAACCACAAATCAAACCATTTTGGCAATTAATGTTGTTGAGCATTGCTCTCATCTTGTTTCCAGGTTTATGTATTGCTGTATGCTTTACCCACAGAAACACCAACACGGGTCAGTTGGATGCCTTCCGAGTTCTGATGATAGCCTTTCTCCAAAACATGTAGGTAAACATAACTAATTCCAACTCAACAATAAGTAAACTGGGAGACATCACTGTAGCTTCTTTTCAGATATTAGTCCCAAACTATTGTTCGAGCAACTTTTACATGATCAGAAGATAGGTGTGTGGTGTGCTATGACTGTGAAATGCATTATGGGTCCAATATTGTTTGATATTGCAGTTGGCACAGATGTCTACTTGATCTTTTTGGATGAAATTTACTAACAGAAGAGGAGAGTAATTGCTGCTTCTCTCAAAATGTCGCACATCTGAGAGTTCAATTACCTGTATTCCTCAGATGTTCACTAAACAAAGTCAAATGCTTATGGCCTTAAAGATCACCAGATTTGTGGATAAGTGACTTTATGGGGGTACAGTATATGAGTTGGATCTCCATCCATTGATGAATTGAAGGATAACATCTGTACAATCACCCATGGGGAATTGACTTGCAAAACATATAACGTTATTCTAACTGCTGCAAATCTAAAGCAGTGGGTCAGATAGTACTGCAGGAATTTAATATTATTTATTGAGTACTAAAGAGAATACCCGAGCTGCACCCTGGCCCTTATGTGTATTGGGGATCTCACTTTAATTGTATACTCATTCCCTCACTTACATTTATACAATCATTTTCCAAACCTTGTACCTCTTGACAAAATGTCCCTTTTTTTCTTTGCTTATCTTGTATCATTTTTTTACTGCTAATATTTTTCTTTCCTTGTCTGTTTATGTACTTATTTCAACTTATATTACTATCACTTCACTGAGTCAGGTTGTTTCTTAACCTCACCTTTTTTTTTGCGCTTCTCACTAATGCTGCTTACCTTTCTTTTTTGTAGCTATTACTGCTGTTTTTACTAACCTTTCATCTAATTTACTATTATCCTAGCTCGCCTGCCTCTGCATCTCGCAAACCCTTTCTCTACTCTCATCCCTTTCAATTTGCCCAGTAGTTCTCTTTTGAGGATAAGAGTGTAAAAAAATAAAGATGTGGGAATTTATTGCAGTAGCTACTGCTTGTGTATGTACATTGCTACACATACAGGATGCCCCTAAAATTTCACACTTTAATTTTTTTTAAATACTAGTTCACATTAGGCAATATCTAGATGGTTCACATGATGTGCAAGTTCTCCAGTTTTATTGTTTCAGTACAGAGATTGGATATGAGTGCCATGTGTTGGTCAGTGCAATGTTGTAACTTCTGCCCAGATTCTGGGCTTCTTTGATCCTGCAGGTTGCGGCGAAAAGGTGGCACGTAGCCCCACAGGAAATAATCACAAGGGGATAAATAAAGAGATTAGGGCGACCATGTTTCCTACTCGACTTATCCATCATCGCCATGAACTTTACGGTGATAATGAGGAGGTGCGCCATCCTGCTGGTACAATCTTCATTGAGATGCATGTCTAGTTGGGCTTTATCATGACTGTGGGCTCCATGAAAGAAAACAGACCGTACAGTTTGCGATGTGACAAAACACATTTAAGTTTCGTGTTCAATGATGTGTGCATTCCTAAGGACCCCAAATTAGGCAGTTGTGACAATTCGCCTCCCCATTAATGTTGCGCACCAGCAGAGTGGATTGTCTGTATGCCAGATCTGGTGAACCCGTCGCTCGTACTTGCTTTGCCCTTACGTGGCACGTTTGGCCGCATATCCCGGCCATCCTTTTTCGTCTGTTTTGAGCCCACCGCTATCTGCGGAACTCGACTATATCCCTTCCGAGTGGTATCCTATTTCACCGCACGTGCCCTCAGCCTGCCTGCAGTAGAGCGATACTCTTTTGGGCACTGTCCTCCCTGGCAACTACAGTGTGCACGCTTCGATCTGGAGCTATCAGGGTGGACGAAGGTGACTATCCCTCCCTCGGTGTTGCGCCAACTCTTCACCGCACTTCTGGATCGTTACCTGAATGTCACTCCAGTATTTACCGACGGATCCCAGGGTGGGTATTACAGGATGTAGTTTCATGTACAACGGTGAGGCTCACAAGTACCGACTATCGAACAACAGTTGTTTTTATCGCCCAGTTGTTTGCCATATTTTATTTTTTTACTTTTTATCTCCAGTTCAGTTCATGGACGTTGTATTCTCTTGCGACTCGCTGAGCGTTATCCAGGCGCTGCAACAGTTTGTTGGCAACTCAGCATTAAGTGTTAAAATACAGACCCGTATCCCAATTGTCTCGCGGATACCAGTTCGTTTTTACGTGGTGTCCAGGTCAACTAGGTATTCCCGGGTCCACCTGCACGCTGCCCCACGTAGATGTGTAGCATTACTTCCGATGCCGTCTATTTGTTGTATGGCAGCAGTTCTGGGAAGCGTTAAGTGGCACTGAATTGCGGACAATCAAAGGCAACCATGGCAGAGCTCTTGCAGGGATTCCAGGCGGGAAGAGGCGATCCTAACCCGCTTGAGGATAGGCCAGTCACACAAGAACAACTCATGGGCTCCTTCTACGTGGTGACCCGGCGTCTATCTGTTCAACTCTCTGTAGCACATGTCCCATGGCCTGACTTTTATTCCGCCGTCAATCTTGGGAAACGACTCTTGCTGCCAGCACAGTGCTGCGGTTTGTTTTCCAAATTGGCTTTGACAGGCAAGTTTGACTTGCACTTTATTTCGTAGCCTGTTTGGACTTTTAAGATGTTTTATCTCTTTACTTTTTAAAGTTTTAACGACTACTATTTTATGATTGGTTTCAAGTTTTAACTGTTTTACCCATCTGTTTTAACTTCTTTTTCACAAACTGTTAATGGAGGACTTCAACGGGTGGTGAGTTTCCTAGTTTTTATTTTTCGAATTGGGGTTCAAATGACCTAGTTTTCGACGGGCCCTTAAACACCATTCACTCATTGAAACGTTGCCCCATCGCCGAATAAAGCTATCTTGTTGCCCAAAGTGTTGAAATTCAGAGGCAAAGCTACAGTTCATTATCATTGTAGATGAAACTGATATTTGTATGACTTCATAGGGAACGGTTTCCACACTGTTTGGCGCGGTATTCGCGGTTCATGACAGGCTCTCCTCTCCGCACCACGTTCTCCTGGAGCACGTGTGGGTGCAAATTGATAACATCGCCTTCCTGTTGGGTGCTGCTTTTCCAAATGTGGTAAATTATAACACCATATAAACACGATACCAGTAGGTGAAAAAGCAACAGAAAGTACGGAATACGGGAGGCACCACACACATCAAGGAACACAAAATTATTATGAAGACGCAAGCACGCAAGAAAAGACAAGCCCAGAATACGAGAACGAAGAAGAGGCATGGACAAGTGTGGTAAGCAGAAGGAACAGAGCAAACGTACAATAGGGACAAAAGAAAACACCGATGGAGACATCCGCAGAGCGCGAAAGAATGCATGGCTCTACATGAAGCTACCTCAGCGGAGGAAGTAAAGAAGTACCTCCAAAAACTGGAGTACTAGGAGAAACAGATGCGAGGAAGAAACAACGCGTACAAGATAGGATTTCCATATGAATACCTTCAGGAAGTAGAAAACAATTCTGGCCGGAAGAAATAATTATAAGGCGATTTCGTTTCTCAAGACAATACCAATAAGAAGGAACCCAACTTGACTATTGGAGTACTTAACTGGAATAGAGAAGGGCTCAAAAATGCGATGAAATACGCAGCAAACGTAGAGCTCCAACCATATGACAATGGTATTTACAGAAACGCTCACAACGGAGCGAACAGAAATAAATGGATTCTACGGACTTCATTCATACGCAAGAAAAACTGAAGGACGACCGGCAGGGGAGTGTCGTCCCGTCTGTAAACAACGGCAAGTAACTTCAAAGTGATACACAAGGAAGTAAAAACTCACATCTGCGCGATAATGGCATTGTATATAAGGCCACAAATAACGGAGAGATCATAATAACGGCAGTCTCAAAAACGGAGGGACATAAAAGAATAACAGCAGGAGACATAAACTGCCGAATAGATAAAGAAAACAAAAACGGAAATGGTCAAGGACGCAATAAAGGAAGAAGGCTTCAAACCAGCTAACAAAAAAGACATGCCGACGGGAGCGAAGGGTAGCGCAGGTAGGAAGGTAGCCTCGGTAGGTTGATTTTCAGCTTTTATTTCCATCTGGAGGAGGTCTAGGTGGTGCTGCACTCTTTGCATTGGTATGGTAAACTAAGTTCTCAAGCGATGCTAATACCGAATCATCTGTTGTGCTTGGGGAATGTTTTAATGTGCTTCTGCTATAATTTTCATCGGTTTTCTAGCCACTGTAAGTACTCTTTACTTTCGCATGTTTTTCACTACATCATATTCCCTGAATAGTGTGTTTTATAAGGTTTAATTTACTGTATTACACAAGTATTTTGTATAATTATTCCTAACCTTTAAGGACGATTTTTTCGAACCACGCAAAACGGGTAGCCCCGGTAGGTAACAATGGGGTAATGGCAGTAGGCTACCGGTGCTCCCCCACATGTATTTAAATGCTTACTTTTAGCGGAATTAAAAAAAACGGCTTATTTTAATGTTCTATTCCAGTCATTGAGAATGATGACATAGGGGTTGAACCCTCGGATTCACCAACTACGAAGTCCAATGAAGAACCAAACCAAGAAGGTGGAGGATCAAAAGAACCTCAAGATCCCAATAACTCAGTGACTTTTGAAGACCTGATACCACTTCCTTCTACCAGTGGCACAAAGACAAAGTCTAGAAAACAAAGAGAGAAGCTAAAGTCAGAAATTCTAACCTCCACACCTAGAAAAGCTGAACTTCAATTGGCTGCCGAAAAGAAGTTAGTAAGGGACCACAGAAAAGAAAACTCATTACTGAAAACAAGTGTAAAGCAGCTATTCAAAGACACACCTAAATGTGGCCTAAAAAGGATGAAGAAAGGGGGTGTTAAAAAGAAGAAAGCAATGACCGCACGTAGAATCAAAAAAGAAATGTCTTCTAACTCTGATGAAGATTCTATTGATGAAAATCGATTGTGTGATGATGCTGAGATGGCCGATTTGCCAGTTATGGAAAATGAAAACATTTGTTTCATCTGTGGAGAATTTGGTTAGGTTGGGGAGGAATGGTTTCGATGTACCAGCTGCGGAACATGGATTCATTCTCTGTGTAGTGCTGCTGAATCTGCTGAAGGTTTTCAGTGTGATAGGTGCCTTACTAAATGACTTTTATTGCTTTTTGATACTTTTTAAGGATGTCTATGCTTTATTATATGTTTATTAAATGAATAAGTTGTGTTAATGTCATTCAACCAGTAGGACTAATAAGACTTAGAAATATTCATAATTTCTCAAGATTAAAATAATTGTCAATTGTTTTAACTAATTTTTAAAAATAAAACTTGTTTTGCAACATTTGTGTACGAAAAAGAATTATAGACTCTAACCTCCTTCAAAAATGTCATTAATTTTATGTTTCTCAAAAACACTATTAAAATGTGTTTTACCCATTTAAAATACATGGAACCAAGGCTACCGGCATTACCCCAAGGATCGGGGAGCGCCGGTACATGTAGCTAGTCTGATTGTTATATATTTTTACGTTAAGTTGTTTTCAGAATTGTTCTACAAGTTAACATATTGAAGTACACATACATGGTTTGGGTTTGAGAGTGTGAAGCTTTGTATGGGGTAATTTAAACAGCGATATGAGCATTATTGCTTAACCTACCGCCATTCCCCCATTCTCCCCTACTTCGCGCATAAGGGGTCAAGTGCGATAGATCTGCTGCTATACAAAGGGGTCTTTAGAACTCTAATACGACTCGTACCACACGGCTAAGGATTCCAACTGAAACATTCAATGGAAATAGCAAAGGAGAGACAACACAAGAGTAGAACAGAAAACCGGGGCAAAAAGTCAAGGATATTAGACCCACAAACAATAAGACACAGCAAGGAAGAGATAGAAAAAGTAAGAAATAGTAGAAGGACGACTAGAAATATTCATTGAACTGACGAATAACATAATAAAAAATGCTTGTCAAGAAACCAAAAGAAGAAGGGCGCGGCCTTGGCTTAACAAAACATGCTACGAACAAGGAAAAAAATACTGAAAGCCCTAGGATTAGCAAAAACTACAAAACGAAAAGAGGACTTTCAGAACTACGCCAGAAGAAGAAAAGAATACAGGACAATGATAAAGGAAGAAGGAGGACAGTTCATGGAGGAAGAGGCCAGAAAGATGGCAGAAGAAGCGGAGAATAACCCTTTCCTAGTATTAAAAAGAACGAAACAATGAAAGAGATTCCAATACAAAAATGGGAAAAGCACTTCTCGAGAATTATATTTAACAGTGGAAACAAAAAAGAAGCATACGAAATAACAGCATCAAAGAAAGAGGCAACAAGAAACAGAATAGAAATAACGGAGGAGGAAATAGACGGATGTATCAGGGTAGCAAAAAACAGAAAAAGCAACCGGACCGGATCAGATAGCAAACGAGCATTTAAAAAAAAACTCGTCAGAAATGCTGACACCAATTTGGACAGAAACATTTAACAAATGCAATAGCACAAACACCGTTCCAGAGAATTGGAGAAAAGCCGCACTAAAGATTATATCTCTAATGGAAGGGAAAGACTGAAGACCTGAATGCATTGAGAGGAGTAGCGCTCGAAAATACATCTTTCAAAATCTTCATGAAGATCATTACCAACAAAATGGCAGAGTTCACGCAACAGCACATACGGAGAATGAATTTGGATTCAGAAAAGCTAAATGAACATTACAAGCAGCAGAAGTACTAAGATGAGGCACTCAGCAAACCAAGGGAAAATATTACACAGTACTCATACAGCATAAACAGGGGAAAGCTAATACAGAAGCTAAAAGATATGATATGATTGGAAAGGAACATAACCTAATACTATGTACATATAATACAAGACATCATGAGGTGCATCGTCCTGCAGTGTCAACGTCACAGGAAATAACATAAACGAACAGAATTATGCAAGGTGACCCAATAAGCCCACCCGCTACTGCGTGGGTATGCAGATGATATGGCCCTAGGATCAACTAACAAAGAGGATATGAACATGATACAGCAATGGGCTATAGAAAACGAGCTCGTCATAAACAAGGACAAAACAGTAGAAATGATAAATAGAAGAGGGGAAAAATATCGAATAACGATATCATAAAGATAAACAGTGAACCAGTGAAAATAGTTAACATACAAATATCTAGGCATCATGTTAAGTCCACATATAGGAGAAAGCAACAGCGTCTATAAAAGCAATAAACATCACATCATTGAAACAGCGATGAAACTGTTCGAAATTACAATAGACACATGTGGTATAGAACTATAATGGGAGAAATTAGAAGTCAGTGACATGGAGAAAATAGAATCTGTGAAAGCAAGATAAAACAGAATGGTGTAGGTATGCAATCGCCCACTTCCTGGAAGACATAAGGAATAAAGTACTAATAGCAAGTACAGAGAAGCAATAGCAAGGAGAAGTGGCTCGGAGTGGATGCGTGATGGATGGACAACAACCAAACACTAGTAGGTCTAGCAGTTCACCATCTACTATTAGGTATTATGTACATATAGGTATTGTGTACATAAGAAAACTAAGAAATTCCACCAAGTTAACAATCAGTCTGTGCCTGTAAAAAGAAGTGTGAACTCTACCACTACAAAAAGGGACATGCAAAGATAATCAGACATAAACAGGACTACATGGGCTATAGCCAAAAAATCAAGACATGCATTTCATTTATTATACAAATATGTTCAGCATATGGCATTTTAATCAAAATCGTTAGAGCCAATCAGGTCTACCTCCAGCATATTCTTCATATGCCCAATGTTTACATTTACCACACTGAATCAAGTTGTCTTCAAGGGTTTCAAAATATACACAGTTTCTTCCATCCTAGCGGTGCTAAAACAGATATTTCGTTTCTTCTCTCTTGCATTCACCTTTCCAAGGTTCAAGGTGTGTGTTTACCAACTTATTTTCCACCGCTGTTTGAGGTTAATACTTCACTCCTTTAAGACTTCTGTTTCCTGGAATATATCTTCTTGCTAGGAGCTGGGAAAAGGGACAGCGATTTATGATATTGTCGCGGCGGCCGAACGGGCTCTGCGGAGTTTGATCGGTGGATAGTTTTAGCGACTTCTGCAAAACACAATGGTTCCGCGCCTTCCTCGCCTATCCTCTTCTGCTTCCTGCTCTTATTTGCTCGTGAACTGGAACACCATCAATCTCCATGTCCTGGGGTATCGGGTTCTCTAACAGGAGTTCAGGCGTGTCTTCCCAGGTTTTGGCCGCTATGCCACCTGGCCTAGTGAGGGTAGCTGTGGAGAGACGGGACTCCCCAGGCGTCCCTCTGCAGTCAATCATCCACGAAATTTCGCCAGCTATCATTCCTGGTTTCTGTAAGCAGGGTAGTGTACTATTTCTTTTTCCTGCGGTAGATTAGCCTAACCTCACGTTCTATGGGAGATTGCGATGTGTGGTAGGCCATTCTCGTTTGGCGCATGTTGCGCCGGAATCGCTGGAGCTTGTCATTCCATATGTCCCTGGTTGTGATCAATCGCTCTCGCACAATTGGGATGGAACATTGCGTGTCTGTATGAATTGCCGCTGTCAAGGCTTGGGCAGCTTGGTCTACATCATCTCCTTCGCCTATCAGAGGAGGAACAAAACTTTGCCATAGTTTTTTCCCCTATTAGCCCTGCGGGTGATCTGTTCCCTTGAAAGTAGATGACGTTATTATCACTTTCTGTCTGCTGATCCACGACCCTCAAACTTTGGATTAGGAGACCAGCCTGGCGGTTAGTGACGGGGATATCTGCGTTGGCTGTCACTGCCACTCTTCCTACGTAAGTAGAGGATTTCCATGTTTGTTCACAACTTCTAATTAAGTTCGGCTAGGAGTTCCTACAATAGCGCGCTTCTGTCATCCGTTGAATAAGAATATCACAGCGGGAATTTGGCGTTGGCGTCCATAGTGATGATAGTGGGTTTCCCAGGGTTCGTCATTTGAATCCCGCGAACATATCTCAGATAAGGTTGTGTTGAACGTAACTGTTGACCATGAGGCGACTGAGTTCTTTGCAGTGAATTTACATGCAGTGGTCGTGACCAGTATGTTGCTGAAGGACGGTGGTGTGTATGTTGCGGTTGAGGTGTCGATCTGGGTGGCTCAGTTGGTCAGACGCTGGCCTACTGATACCAAGGTCGCGGGTTCAAACCCGGCCCACACCGATGGTTAAGAACGACAGCTCCATGTCAATAGCTGTCTGGTACACACGGCTGATGTGATCCTGCCAATTGACAGCGTCGTTAAACGACGAAATATTTTGTATCTTTTTCCGGTTGAGGATAACTTGCGGCCGTGATGTTCTACTGTGCCATGATGCAGGATGACATCGCGTGTATGGAATAATATTATTGATGTTATAGGTCTCCCGAGTGCAGAGGATATCAATGTGCCAATCCGCTGCCAATTTTCTCATTTCTTGCTTGACCAATCTGCTTCTTGCTGCATTGATCTGAAGAATATTTACATTGGCGTTTCCCATCTGGCTGTGGTGCTCGACCATTATTATGGATAGTCAGTTTTGAGAATGGCTGGCTGGAGCAGTGCGTTGTAGGTGCATCTGTGTTTGTTGCGTCAGGTGCACGCAATACAGGTAGCCGGGTGATCCACTTTGCTGCAGTCATGCCTCAGATGATCTTACTCGCCACAGGGGCCGCAGACCGGGCACTTTTTAGTGGTGTGTCCTATATCCTGACATTGGTGGTACCAAGAAGTCCTTAGCAGCATGAGAAGAGAATTCAACATACAATCGACCTTCCTGGAGCTGGAGTGAGCCAGTAACTTTGTAGAAAGCAGTTCCTAGTTCAGCCTTATGGGATATGGATAGTCGATCGCACTACTGTACTATACAGAAGTTCAGGCCACGAGCGATACAAAGCGGAAGCAGCACGTAGGGTGAGCGGATGGTACGGAGGCACACTGGGTGACCTGATGCTTCGAAGGGTACTCAAAGAGTCCGAACAAAACAGAATCGGACCATAGCTTTCAAATTTCGTATTGAATTGGCTACAGATAGTCAACTGTACTGTTTTATTCACATCGTACATTGACTAAAATGCTGTGCAAGTTATCCCATATAATATTACGCAAAGGCCTTTGTAAGTAGAAAGGATATAATACATCAATTTCTTTTTTACTAAATATAAATTATTTAGAACGTAACGCAGAGGTGTAGAATAATTGTTTTGGCACCCTTTTTATGTTTGGCGCACGAACTGTGCAGTGTCATCTAGCGTGTGCATTTGAAATTAAGGGTTGCATGCAGCGCTCAAAATGTATGTTTCACCACGGTGACCTTGAAACACCGAAGTGGCACCGGAAGTGGCTATTCCAGTCGGAAGACTCTCGCTTCCTTCCGACATGCCTTCGGTGTCCTGCCCCAGCATTGTGTTGCTATTACTCTCAGTTCGTTCCTCACGATTTGTGCTGCTCGTATTGTTTTCTTCTATATCTCCTCGCTTCGGTGATATGATTTCCACTCCCTTCTGGTCTCTTGCTCATCATTGTCTGGGGTCAGAGGCAATGCAAGGCTTTGTTTACACAAACCACACCACCTTGCGTGTATCACTAAAATCCACTTAAGCATGGATTAATTACCAGGTATAAGTCACAAAATGTATATATTATCACTTATAAATTATAAATGTCATATATCCGTCATTAAAATATTCCAAATTCACAAATATGTTGTACTACATTACACTCAGGCAGGGCCAGAATCGCCTTCCCGCTCAAACAGTACTGGAACAGTGTGACGTCATTGGGAATATACCGAGGCTCGCGCGAGCATCGTAATACACGGGACCAAGTGAAATAAGGGTAGTTTTAGAACATGAACCACATGTTAATTGTTAATATCCCAATCCAAGGCCTATCTGTTAAAATAAACAACACAATGCAATTATCCAGTATCTATTCCTGGTGGTGGACCTTCTGTAGTACAATGAGTAAAAGTAGAAACCATTGCTTTGTTGCTTCGTGTAAATATGCTTCGCATAAAACTACGGATGTAGTTTATCATAAATTTCCTAAGGATATAACATTACAGCGTGAATGGGTGTCTCGGTGTAAAAGGGCTGATCCAATTAATGTCAATAATGCAAGAATTTATTCAGTTCATTTCCTTCCCGAAGATTACGACCGGGATTTAAAACACGAGCTTCTAGGATTGGCATTTGGAAGAAAATTAAAAAGCGATGCCGCTCCTTCACAAAGATTCCAAATTGGCATGGGAACACATGGGAGACTGCTGTGGCAAGTACAAGCAAGTACAATGTGCTGGTAATTAATAAATATGCGTATTCTTAAGACAGTATTTCTGTATGTAATTAATTTCGAATTTGTTTTATACATGTGAGGATTAGAGACATTGTCTAAGTATAATGATAAAGATAATTACGACGATATTTAAATAATAATAATAATAATAATAATAATAATAATAATAATAATAATAATAATAATAATAATAATAATAATAATAATAACCAGATTATAATTTTTTAAATTTATACGACAATGATATTAACATTTGTTGACTGTTCAACTTTAGATTTCTTTGGATATAAAGCTGATAAATTAGATAATGCTCTCTTTCGTACCGCCCTGTCTTCACATCGGCGATCTCGTGCTGATATATGTCCTATGACAAGAGAGGAAAATGTTATTGTAACACGCAGGGCTTGTTATTCCTTTACACTTAATGAAATATTCCGTCTATTTTTACATTTATGCGACGTTTTATATTGGGCAATAGCACAAACCAATGCAGTGCTTTAACTATCGCGGTAAACCAGTATTCCGGATGACGTAATGAGCGACAGCCAATAGCAGCGCGATTCGCCGGAATGGCCTATCTCTCTATTCTAGTTGCCTTGCATTACACTGCTTGCTAAGTAAACAAACAAGCTCGTCTGCTGCATTCACAGATGTTCACTAAAATATTCACGATCGGTGTAAAATACTAATTCACAAACAATTTCATAATTAGAAATAAGTATTCTATAATTTTTAATCCACTTGAAATAAACAAATGAACTATATTCAGTGTTTGAGACCAAAATGTTCGGAATATTTCAGGAGCACAGCATGGTTTCCATAGATCTGCATAAGGAGCTATCGTTTCCAGAAAATAGGACAGCCTATAACTGTGACAGGAAGATGTTAAAATAAAATGAAATAAAATAATTTGAGTTGTTTTTCTCCTTTCGTTCTCAAAATGTATATGGATGGAGGTGGTGATGGCACTGATGGTGCTGTAAATTGGCTATGGGTTCGTTCCCTAGCAAAGAAAGGGGAAGTGTTAACAGTTAAATAATAACAAATTTATTACATTATTGATGTGTATTGTGAATTCCAACCAGTTGTAACACTTTCTCTACCCATGCAGCTCTCACTTGCATCCGAAAGCAAACACTGAGTGCAAGTAGTGGTCGGAGGAAAGTTAGTAAGTACGTTTTTTCTGTACGACCTAAAACTTATTCAACAGAGAAGCATAGTTCCGGTCAGTTCCCTAAATTGTGTATAGACTAATAAGCCCTAAATGTTGCTTTAAATCTCTGAATAGTTTTCGAAATGTGAAGGTCAGCGTTTAGAAAAATGCGCTTTAATACTGAGGTCTATGCCATTTTATACATCAAAGACTCTATGTATACTTTTAGTTAATCTTCTGTTTTTCGATTGTTATTCGTAAACTTGTTTACTTGGCTGATAATAAATAGTTGTGTAATATTTCTATTGAATTTATTGAATGCATCCTGAGCCACAAAACTTTTATATCAAGTTTTAGGTGCCTCTTCATCTACAAGGATCAGCATCTCGCCGTTCGATCATAACTCTGAAAGATATTTAAATAACTCTTTCTGCAAAATACACTTAAAACTTACATGTTTAAAAACAGATTGTTTGAACACTACACGTCCCTTCACATCACAGAACATGTAAGTACATAGCTTCACACAATGAAAGAAATAATTCCAAATGTTTCGGCCCATCACTACTACCAATCACGATTTAATTTTAATTTGAATCGTAATACGAATCGTGCTCGCTTGGGAATAAGAAATGCAAACAGTTGCACTTTCCTTTACGGTTTGTAGCTTTGAATTTTAGAAGCAAAAATCGTCCGTGATTGGTTTAGATTTTGTTCGGCAGTATGCATTCTCGCTATTGGACGCAATAGTTAAAATCAGGGGTTGGTAATAGCTTCGAAAAATAGAGGGAGAATGAAATATTTGGCGGTTCATGGTGTGTTATTATTGAAACATTTAACAAAATGGCAAACAAAAGCGAGTTATTCCATGGTCTTTTGTAATGTCGTGGTGTTATCAGTTATAGCTGATCATAGATTTTCTTTAAAAGCTTAGGAAACGCAGAATATTATTCTGAGAATAAGTTCTTGTACTGCTGAGAAGTATGGATGTTTATCACTTAAACCGTTATGGTTAAACACGTATTTCTCACCTTGCGTGTGCTATTGCAGTTGGTATTATCTAGAATATAAATCTGCTAAAGCTTGTTTTTATCTTTTCAGAATGTTCTACTGATAAAATAACATTCATATATGTAGTTGGAACTTCTGGTTTGGAAAGTATTAAGGTAAGTGAACATTTAATTTGTTAATGGCATTTGATGGGTAAACTTACATACCTAATTTCTTACATTAAAAAAAGAATATATTTTCTTTGTTGCATAGCAGAAGTATTGCAAAGTGTCGACAGCAGAATAGACATCTGTTAACATTAAGAGAAGAAAAGTGGTCCTGCATCTACTTGTGCTTAATTGATAACTGTAATGGCATGTTGATGGAAGCAGTGGCGATCAATCTGGGTCCCGGTAGACTTACAACTTTCCTCCGAGCACTACTTCCACTCAGTATTTGCTTTCGGATGCAAGTGGACCATCATCATTGTTACCACACATTGCAGGAGAGCTGCATGGGTTGAGAAAGTGTTACAACTGGTTGGAATTCACAATACACATCAATAATGTAATAAATTTGTCATTATTTAAATGTTCTCACATTTAGTATCCATAGACCATTTGTTTGAAAGGACTGGGACTGAGAAGGGTTCATTTGTACATGAAACAAATACATATTAATGCAGTATGCATACAGAGTGCCTCACTGCAGTGCACTGTTATCACAGGTGACAGTATGACACTAACAAACAACACTGGCACTAAGCTGCAAAGAGAACCGAAGAGATTGCAGACCTTAAGCCATAAAGCCTAGCCGAGGGATGCTTTTTTAAGAAGAGGAGCAGAGCAGTGACCACGGAGCATAGTCGAAACATCAGTGTTGCTAAAACTCAACAATTGCTGAAACTAGGGGATTTCATTTAAGTTGGCACAGTGTGTAATTTCCTACACATTCATTTTCTGCTGTCCTATATTAGGATTGTTGATGGACCAGTGAGGTAACATCTACTCCCTAATCACTTCACACGGTATTTACATGCTACACCACGTTACTCCAAATCACTGTTTTTGCCATTTCTAAAGTGCCACAAATTGGGCCAGCTAACTGAAGTATGTTTGTCAATTTTGTATTTCTGTTTAACATCTAAGGTGATATGGGTTGGAACAGTTGCTCAGTAGCAATAATGTTCACTTGCTTACAGTGGTTGTTAGTTAGTAGTGGCACATGTTTAGTTTTACTCCAGTTGTTATCTGTTATAGAAAGTTGAAGTGAGAATGTTCTGTTTGTTCCATCATAGTAATATTGAGCATGTAATTAGACTTTTGACTTTCAGAATAAATAAAAGTAGCCAGATTTGATCTTTAATGTATATTTACAACATTTGGTGACCCCGACATGATGGAACGTGTATAATTCCTGTTGTAGAAGAGGAGGAATATTGTTTTCAAGATTCAAATGCACACAGTAACTGCCTGGTTTAATTACTAAATTCAGACAAAAAGAAAAGAAATGAAAAGACCGAGGAATGCCAGGAATACTCATGAGACAGCGGTCCACAAAGGAATTCAATAATTTAAAAGGAATTTTTACAACAGATGCGTCTCTCAAGTTTTATGATTCACTTATTGCAAATTTCAGTCATTTAGAAGCATTAGAACTTAGTGCATTAGATAGTAAAATAATGGATGCACTTAAGTGATGAAGTGGCAGTGCTTATATTGAAGAAAACACCAGAAAGTGTGAAGGGACAGTATGTAATCATCATAATAAAGCGGAATAGTTGTAAACTTCCTAAAATAGAAATTAAACAATTTAATGGTGATCTACAAGAATGGTTAAGTTTTTGTTTACAGCTTTGAAAGATTCACGAAGATCATAATTTGCATGGTAGTGACAAATTTCAGTATTTAATGCAAGTGATGGAAGTCGGAACTGAGCCTCCTGAGATTGCACTTAGCTATCCCCAGACATCAGAGAATTATCCAAAGGTTATTCAAACTTCACAGAACATCTTTATTACAAGAGTACATAAGCAAACTTTAAAATTGATGACCTCTAATAGAACACAAGAGGAAAAACTCCCATTATCCACCTTGCTAATTAAGTTAGCTCATCTTGAGTCACTCAGCAGTTTGAATCTAGCATCAGCAGATCCAAGTACTTGATTGTTTCCATTAGTGGAATCCAACATGTCAGAAGAAACTTTACCTGTCTAGCAAAGAAATTGATTCTCCAAACAAGATGAAAGTAAGGATAGTAAAAACTCATCTCGACTTGAATGCCTTATGGAATTTTTACATACTGAAGTACAAAAGGAACAACAGATCTTGCTGGCTCAATTAAGATTTTCCAGTTTGGTTATGAAAAGTAAACCTGAGAAGAAATTATGTTTTTTCAAGACAGAGAACACCAAACACTGTGTGTAAACTCACTCCTACGTTGCTGCACTTTACAATAATAGTTCATCAGTCAAGCATATATTTTTTTTTTTTTTTTTTTTTTTTCTGCAGTAGATCTCATGAAAGTGAGAAGTGTTTCCAGGACAGAAAAATGACTATAAAAAATAAAAGAAGATGAAGGGATGATTTTACTTGTGTACATGACCCAACCATCTAGCTAAGAACTATACATCTTCTGTTCAATGTTTACTTTGTGGAAAGAAGCATGTTACACTCATGTGTCCAGAACTAATGAAAATGGGAAAAAAGTGGGTCAACACATGAGAAAATACCACACAGATTACATCCATCCTAGCTAATAATACATGTGCATATAAATCAAGTGGTCCTGCAAACGCTGACAGTCACATTACAGGGGAAGAGTAGATGGAAAACAGCAAGAGCTTTCATAGACTGTGGCTCACAACGATCCTGCTCCAGAGTGCAGCTGATGAATTAGGAAGAAACAGCCACCCATGTCCTGTTGGAAATCAGACTTCTGCTGTAAAACAAGAGATATAAAATTGACATAGAAAGAAAGGATGGAAGATACACTTGTAAATTAGATAAACTGATTTACTACAAGAGTTTAAAATGGAGATAGTATGAGTGATGTCGGTGATAATTCTCCAGATATTGAGCTCCTCATTGGGATGGATGTATATGCCAAGATTCTTACAGAAATGTTGTTCACCTGAACAGTGGGTTCTTGGCAGTGGATACAAAGCTGGGATGGACCTCGGCTGGTGAAAGGCACGACCAATCTCTTGATAACAGTTTGAGTGACCTTACCATGTCAATGGCATATGATGATGTGCAAACCATATGTGAACTTGGAACTTGGAGACTTATATTCATCTATGACCACATCGATGAGGAGGTAAAACCATCTTCTCAGAACTCTGAAAAGAGATGTCAATGTCCATTACGTAATAAAGCTCCCCTGGAGAGAAGGTCATTATAAGATCAATTGCAACAAACCTATTGCTGACAAGAGACTCATGTTTACTACTCAGAAGCTAAGAAAAACGAATCTGTTTGCTAATTATACTCAGATTTTCACAGACTGGCAAAGGGAGGGATTCATAGAGGAAGTTTCGAATGAAGAAGTAGAGAATCCCTGCCATTATCTCCCCCAGCATCCGGTAATTAAAGTTTCAAGTTTGGCAACACCTGTTCTTCCGGTATTTGATGCATCATATAAGATGGATAAAGGCATTTACTTGAATGACTGTTTAGAGACAGTGCCTAATCATGTCCAGAAATGCTTGTGAAGTTTTGAGAAAATGCTATTGGAGTTACTTCAGATATTAGGGAAATATTTTGAATGGTTGAGGGTACAATGGAAGATGATGACCATCTGCATTTTCATGGTGTGATGATGATGCTACAAAGAGAGTGAAAGTCTACAGACATTCAAGAGTGGTCTCTGGAAGAGCCTGCAGCCCATTCATCCTAGGTACTGCATTAGAACATGCCTAAGAAGACAGATTGGAATCCATGTATGTAGACAACTGTGTTACGTCAGTCGCTTCGAGGGAAGAGTATGACATACTTGGAACTAAGAGTATTAAGCTACTGAATGATGCAAAGATGGAACTTAGAAATTGGGAATGTTCAACATCTTGTACATTGGAGAGAGTAAAGGTGAGAATGCATACATCACGAAAGTTTTAGGTTTACAATGGAGCAAAAGACTAGATACACTAAATGCTAAAATTAATACTGAATGTTCATCTCTGCCAGCAGTAGAGAATACTGCCCTCATTAGTACAGAAAGTTTTTGATATTTTTGGGTTTCTTACTCCCGCAATTCTTCCATTCCAGCTGTTGTTACAAAAAGCCTGGCATATTGAAACTGGAAGCAAAAGTGAACAAATGACAGTCAAACAAATGGGATTCACTGTTACCTGAGAGTATAGCTTATGAATTCAGAAACTGTTTCAAGAAATTAGTTGCTTAAAGCAAGTAAAAATTGTACAACTAATCACAGGTAGTGTGTTAGAAAAGAGCCAATGGACACTGCATACTTTAGTGGAGCTAGTCAACGCACATATGCTGCAGTCATTTTTGAGAGTTGAAAGAGCTCTGGGAGCCAAGGCCAGCGTAGCACCACTCAAGTCAATTACAATTCCCAAACTAGAATTACAAGGTGCCTAGTTGGAAGTAGACTACAAGCATCTTCAGTCAAGTCAGCTTTGCATTTGCAACATGCAAAAGGATATTCTGGAACGACTCTTCAACTACATTGGCTTGAATAAGAAGAGATGAAGAATGGGCAACAGAGTAAAAGAAATTAGAAGTTTAACATACCCTGAAGACTGGAAACATTTACCAGGCAGGGTTCAAATTGATGGCGGGGTATTTTCCCCTCTCATTAAATAATTTCCCTAGCTCATCAAAGAAACTTTTCTTCCCTGCCAAGGAAGTGTTTTTTCTTTTTACTGTATTTACTATTCCTGCTCTTTGAAAGTACACAAGACACGGAACACTTGATGGAGGCTGTACATGGTACGAGTGAGAGCTGTGAGAAAGCAAAACTATCATTTTGAAAGTAAGCTAAACAATAAACAGTTTTCAGGTTCATTAGTTAAGTTGACGTGCAGGGAACTCTGGCAATTCTGCGGCAGCAATGACAATTGACAATTCAGTTCAGTTTCTTGCAACTCACCGTTATTTGTCAGTGTGGCGGGGATTTATTAAAAAAAGATGGTCATATATTAGCGTGAATATAGCAGCATGAGTATTGTTTTTGCTAAAAGGTGGAAAGTTTGTTAGAGCAGACGCCACTCTTTTCTGCAGGGGATGTGGTCGTAGAATGGAATGCAAAAGCCAACGTTCTTTTATCACAAACACATTTATTAGTTATTTATACTTTTTATCACTATTACAGTTAGTTAACGACTTTTAAAATTGGATAGCGTCCATGCTGTTTAAAAGTTTTGGTGTAATTCACATATTCACACGCCATCAACAATTATACGTCCTTACACTTTGAAGTCACAGACGCTAATGAAAGTAGTTTCTGAGCGTCCTATGACGCAACACCGCCATTCTTATGTATTCATCCGCGCAACAGTTCTCATTGGTCGAACTCAAACAGTTGAGAAGACATTGTCTATTTTGAGTATTATCAAAAGAAATAAGTCCCTGATACACCCAAATTAAAAGAATTAGAAATTTACACACTCTCACAAAAATATTTACATGAACAATTTTCTATTAGTCAATATTCTGTCTCATCAGCATGGACAAATTTGTGGCAAGAAAGTTAAAAGTTACAGAAAGTAATGATAGTGATGCATTCCAGTTTGAATCTCAGGTTTCAACTTCAAGTAATATTAATATTACAACTGCAGCCTTGAAGGTGACATGTGTTAACAAAAAATAGAATAAGTGGATTATGCTAAAAGGGAGATGTGTAGACAAAACTAAATTTGAAAAATGGAAAACAAATTGCCAGTGACTTTCATCAAACAGTTTTGGGACAGTTATATGGCTGTACTGCTCAAATACAAAATCATGGTGCTCTTAAAAACAGTAAAATGCATATTGCTGCTGCTATGTTTTATGTATATAACACACCAATGCTACTACCACTGGTACTACTAGCATTTTGCCGTAAATATAACACAAACTTAGGCTCCCTGCCCCCCCCCCTGCCAGAAAGTCTGATTCAAACACTGATACCAGAAATTCATAATCTGATATCTTCTTCTTTCCTTGATTACCTCCCCCCTTATGTAAGACTTATAAGCCAGTGCCTAGGGTCAGATGCCTGTTGGGGAGCAGAAGGGCCTCTGGACCAGACAGAGTGAAGACCTGGAAGCAGGTGGTCAGCCAAGCACCAAGTATGATAGTGAGGAAGAGGATGATATGAAATGTAGGCAAAATAGATGAGTGGAAGGGTGATAATGGAGCAATTGGTGGAATGAATGACGGGGGAAACCAGAGAAAACCCACCCAGACACCACTTCGTCCACCGTGAATACCACATGCGGATCGCAACTAGGTGGTAGGCGAGCAGTCTAACCACTCAGCTACGGCAGTGCCAAATAAATAAATATTTTGTTGTTTAACGACGCTGTCAATTGCCAGGATCACATCAGCGTCGCCGGTGTGCCGGAATTTTGTCCCGCAGGAGTTCAAATGGCAGTGCCATTATACTTCCAGAATGAGGAATAATCCTGGCTGGAGAAAGATTCTTACCCCCTTGCCGGGAATCGAACTCGGGACCCCTTGAACAGCAGGCAGGTGATAATCTGATATCAAGAGGATATTATCCTAGCCAGCTGCAAGACCCAGAATGGTGGAAGGGACCTGAATGGTTAAAACGATCTGAGATAAAATGGCCATTTCAACAAATAGAAAATGAAGAGGATGAAACTGCAAACTTTGAGGAAAGGATGAAGTTGAGCTACATTGTAAGAATCTTGACTGTAGACATGACAAGAAACTGGAGTTTTTCTCAACATTGCAACCTCAGTAGTCTAGCTTCAGTTCCCCTGAGGATGGCGGCAGAGATAGTCCCTGAAAGCTTGGGCAGTTACCCGTATTTAGTTGTTAGCCAGAGAAAAATATCCTTAGACAGGAACCAGTAATAATCGTCACCGAAATTGGCTTCGATAAGCAAGTTTGGTTTGTTTTTTTGTTTTAGGTGGTTTTTAATTTTTAAGCTTTATTTTATGATCTATTAACATTTTTTTACACATTTTATTGATTATGGTTTTAGTTTTTTAACTTTCTTTCTTAGCTTTGGTGATTTTAACTCTCTGAGTTTGTGTTTTTATGTTTTAAGGATTAACTTAGGGCCCAAATGACTGTGCTGTCAGTGGGCCCTTAAACCCCACTTACTTACTCACTCATACAAAGATGTCAGGTGTGTGCTGCAGCAGAAGGAGGACATTTTCAGCATCAACTTTGAACATTATAATCAGATATTATTGAATGTGTATTCTTTTATTGCCAGCTGCAACATGTATCTGTGTCAGGCTATCACCATGATAGTCATCTCTTGTAAACCACACATCTAACAGCCCTATACAACTAGTAATGGGTACAGAATGTTACACGAGATTTGTAATGGTGGCTTCGTGTGCTTATTTTATTTTATACTGCTGCTTTTCCCTGCATTGCATTAGACCATTCTCTAAGTATAGGGTTGAAAATAAAGGTAGATTAGGTCTGTAGTTTGCTCTTTTGCCATATGCTTTAAATACTGCAGATTTCTACTTGAAGAGTTGAAAATATGATAGGGGTAGGTTTTAGCATTATAGGGTAGCTTACAACTTTCGTTGGATGCTATAGTATAAGCATACAAAGTTTCATCTAGAATTCTAGATGGGCCAAAGAACATTGATTTGTATGTTAGGCATTGAAAACAGGGATTTATTGTAAGGGTAACTTGTTATTTTTTCATTATAAAATTTTCCTGGTGTCAAAATCATGCTATACATATGGTAAAATAATGTGAAATATGAGGAAAATGTGATAAAAAGAAAATACAACTTCCTCTTAAAATAATTCAATTTGAAAAAAATTAAGAATCTCATTTAATCCTTTCAGCCCAAAGCCATTTCAAAAGTGCCATATTTGCACTAATATTCCATATTCAATGAAATAGAATGAAATTTAGCGACAACTGAAAAAGAAATGCTAACCCCTAGTTATCAAATTTCTGAAAACCTATAACCCTTCGCTATCTGGAATGAAAAGGCTCTTCAATGGTGAAAGAATTATAAAAACTGATCAAGTGCTTTTTGAGATTATGCTATGTACACTCACAAATGTTTCATGTCTTTATAGTAAAAACATAAATTTGTAAAGTAATGTTTGAGATAGTACAAATACCATGTTTATTTATATATACATATATATAATTTTCAGACTAGAAGATGGCTTTCCCAATTGATATGAAGAATGCTACTTTTGATGAGCTGCTCTATTTTGCGATCTATGGTAAACCTGGAGTCTATTCCGATGATGACCCAGTAAATCTTGCATATCAGAACCTGAGTCTGCCACCTGAGAAGCAGCACCCGGTGCCAGAACTAGATGCAGATCAACAAATGTGGTTTAAACTTCTATCAGAGAACAGGAAAATGCAGCAGAAAAATACAAACTTGACCACTAGCTTAACACCAGAGAACAACAAAACACTGCAGGTGAATACTCCACTCTCTCCAACAAACTTGGTCAGTAGTACCACACCAGAGAACAGAAAACAGCAGCAGGCACAAACTCCATGCTCATCAACAAGCTTTATTACTACTTCAACACCAGAAAACAGCAAAAAGCATCAACCTAATACTCCATTCTCTTCAACAAACTCGATCAGTAGTACAGCACCAGAGAACAGCAAGAAGCAGCAGACAAGTTCTCCATTCTCTTCAACAAATACGATCAGTAATGCAGCACCAGAGGACAAGAAAAAGCTGCAGGCAAGTTCTCCATTCTCTTCAACAAACATGATCAGTAATGCAGCACCAGAGAACAAGAAAAAGCTCCAGGCGAATACTCCATTGTCATCAACAAACTTCATGAGTAATGCAGCACCAGAGAACAAGAAAGAGCTGCAGGCAAGTTCTCCATTCTCTTCAACAAATATGATCAGTAATGCAGCACCAGAGGACAAGAAAAAGCTGCAGGCAAGTTCTCCATTCTCTTCAACAAACATGATCAGTAATGCAGCACCAGAGAACAAGAAAAAGCTGCAGGCAAGTTCTCCATTCTCCTCAACAAATATGATCAGTAATGCAGCACCAGAGGACAAGAAAAAGCTGCAGGCAAGTTCTCCATTCTCTTCAACAAACATGATCAGTAATGCAGCACCAGAGGACAAGAAAAAGCTGCAGGCAAGTTCTCCATTCTCTTCAACAAATATGATCAGTAATGCAGCACCAGAGAACAAGAAAAAGCTGCAGGCGAATACTCCATTCTCTTCAACAAATATGATCAGTAATGCAGCACCAGAGGACAAGAAAAAGCTGCAGGCAAGTTCTCCATTCTCTTCAACAAATATGATCAGTAATGCAGCACCAGAGAACAAGAAAAAGCTGCAGGCGAATACTCCATTCTCTTCAACAAATATGATCAGTAATGCAGCACCAGAGGACAAGAAAAAG
The DNA here is from genome assembly GCA_030765045.1 of Tenodera sinensis. Taxonomy (NCBI): domain Eukaryota; kingdom Metazoa; phylum Arthropoda; class Insecta; order Mantodea; family Mantidae; genus Tenodera; species Tenodera sinensis. The sequence continues at coordinate 2,120,494 of CM060965.1, read as the reverse complement.
CTGCAGGCAAGTTCTCCATTCTCTTCAACAAATATGATCAGTAATGCAGCACCAGAGGACAAGAAAAAGCTGCAGGCAAGTTCTCCATTCTCTTCAACAAATATGATCAGTAATGCACCACCAGAGAACAAGAAAAAGCTGCAGGCGAATACTCCATTGTCATCAACAAACTTCATTACTACTTCAACACTAGAAAACAGCAAAAAGCATCAAGCTAATACTCCATTCTCTTCAACAAACTTGATCAGTAGTGCAGCACCAGACAACAGCGAGAAGCAGCAGACAAGTTCTTCATTCTCTTCAACAAATATGATGAGTAATGCAGCACCAGAGAACAAGAAAAAGCTGCAGGCGAATACTCCATTCTCTTCAACAAACTTTATCATTACTTCAACACCAGAGAACAGTGAAAAGCCGCATACAAGTTCCCCATTTTCATCAGCAAACTTTATCATTACTTCAACACCAGAGAACAATGAAAAGCAGCATACAAGTTCTCCATTTTCATCAGCAAACTTTATCATTACTTCAACACCAGAGAACAGCGAAAAGCAGCAGAGAAATTCTCCATTTTCATCAGCAAACTTTATCATTACTTCAACACCAGAGAACAGCGAAAAGCAGCAGAGAAATTCTCCATTTTCATCAGCAAACTTTATCATTACTTCAACACCAGAGAACAGTGAAAGGCACCAGGCAAGTTCTCCATTCGTACCAACAAATTGTATTATTTCTTCAACATCAGAAAGCAGGAGAAAGCAGCAGATAAATTCTCTATTCTCATCAACAAACTTTATTACTTCAACACCACAGAACAGCGAGAAGCTGAAGAGGAGCTCTCCATTCTCGTCAACAAACTTGATCAGTAGTTCATCATTCAGGTCTACAAGTTTGGAATCTGCTCCAGGAGAAACATTCAGGTTCAACAATGTGAAGGGCCTCAGGACATACAGTAGGCCAAGGAAACCTAAAATACAGGCTCCAAATGTATCAACTCCAGAACTAGAGAGCAAAAGCATGTTAAACAATCCTCCAGATTTCGAACTGTCTCAGCTACTGAGTGAATAAATGAAGGTTGTGACTATTACTTTTGAGTGAGGTTATAACTGTAATACTTAATGTCATTGGTTACCAATAATGATTAATGTATTTGTTAAATATGTCATTGAGCTTATAATTTTTCATTGCAGTTTTAAAGTTCCCATTTCATTTTTAAATTTCTTATTGTGTTTTTAATTTCATAGCAATGATATTTCTGTGATATTTAAGTGATACACATGTATGTAATACAGTATTATTGATTTTAGGTACAATATTGTGTGTGTTAACAGGGTGTTCATTTCTCAGCTAAGAAATGTATCTTTGTGCCTTACAAAGAATGCTCTTTATCAAGCTTTAATACAGCCAAACTCTAGTTGATAAATAAAAAGAAAACTTATTTATACGTGTATTTATTTTCAAAATAAAAAATAAAATGTGTTAATTTCTCATGACTCTACTCTTTATTAATGTGTGTACAAACTGTTCCTATGGAAGCTTATTTTTCTATTTACTTCATTTACAGAAATATCTACATTATTTTCTTATAAATACAAAGTGAATAGCAATACTAAAGTGTTTAAGCTCTGGACACTTCAAAATTCCATACTCTTTTCATGTGGTCATAGGTTACAACTAAGTATTTACAGGAATTTAAAAGAATGACAGAGTATTGATCAGTTCATACCATTAATAATGGATATCTCTGAGGGAGCTTTTGACACAAAAAAGACATTTGTTAAGGAATTGTGCATCTTAAAACCTACGGTTTTTGTGTAGTGTGTATTCACCTACTGCTTAACGTTTACCAGTTACACGGGATTATGTAAAATTCCTTATGAACGAGGAGGGTTACACAGGATATTCTCAGAAAATTGAAGATCTACATTCTGTAATTTAAATGTATTGTGACGACGGCCGCCACTGCACATTAAAGGGAGTCGTGGTCGACTACCTCACACCACTTGGAGGACGCACCACAAAAGAGTCAAGCTCAAGCTACCTTACTCGACCGCGTGGATTGTGCGCACGTGACCACTGGCAATGAGCCCAGCAGAACAGAGTTCCTAGAGTCTTCGCTTAGTTGTGAGGTTGGAGAAATATCCGTGCTAGTCACCTTCGTCTGTACAACGTTTGTTCTTTACTTTGTTCCAATGTGGCATGGTTGGCAGCTCACTAGAGTCATCCGTCATTTCACTCTGTATTGCGTCCAGATCTTGCCCACCGTTATATATGAAATAACTGTACCCCACACCAGCGGTATTCGGTTTCGCAAACTGCTCGCAGAATACCTGCTGTAGAGCGGTGTTCTTTTGGCCGCTCCGTAGCAACTTCTGAGTGCCCGGTATGACCTGGAGCTGAGTTAGCAACTCCGCCAGCTTTTCACCGAACTTCTGAACTTGTGCCACGGTACACGATTGCTTCCGGGAGTGTCACATAACACCAAGGCTCAAATACAGGCTTCCGGACAACTTCAGTTTTTATTGCCGAGCTCTTTGTCGTCTCTTATTCCTTACTTTTTATCTCTAGCTCAGTTCCTGGAAATTTTATCATTTGCTTAGACTCTCTGAGTGTAATACAGGCGCTGCAGCAGTTTCGCCACCTCAGCTTTCATTGTGAAAACTCAGACACTTGTTTCCGAGTTACTCTCACGTGGATACCTGTTAGGTTTAACATGGAGCCTAGGTCATGTGGGTATTACCGGCAATGAGAAGGCTGCTCAGTCTGCATGTCGTTTGCCGGAGTTATCCACACAGAGACTGTCTCTTAGGGATGCACAGAAGTACATCTCTTGGGAGGCGTTAGCTGGCGCTCAGTTGCGGACAATACCTTGCAGGGACTGTCGCAAGTCAACACGCCCGTGCCACTCATGGGTATTGCTGCGTGGCGATCCGGCCCCAATGTGTCCGACGTCCAACTCTCTGTGTCGCACGTTTTGCTAGATTGTCCGCGCCAGTCCCTTGGTCTGGGTGTTACACAGTGTTCCGTTTTGGGTAACGACCTAGTTGCTGTAAATAATGCACTGCGGTTCGTCGCAGACATTGAGTTCGCGAAGAATGTTTAACTTGTGTTTTAGCTTACGGATGTTTTGGACTATTGGGAATGACGTGTTAACATTTTAGCGTTTTACATATTACATGTTTTAACTTTCATTTTTTGAACTTTTACACTCCTTTCGCTTTTTAATCTTATACACTTTAAACGTTCATCTTTTTAACTTCGGTACGTTTTAACATTTCAACCATATCACTTTCACTTTTTAGCTTTGAACTTTTACATTTGTGAGCTTTCGCGCTGTGACTTGGGGCCCAAATGACCTAGTTGTCAACGGGCCCTTAAAGATCATTCACTATCCCATTCTATGAAAGGTCGCGGGACGGCGAGAAAAGTTAATTGTTTTGTGCTGGAGTTGTGAACGTTGAGCGAAACAGCTGTTAGCAGTGTGTGTGTACAATCGTCGCGAGAATTTGTGTGTAGACAGAGAAGGTTTGGGACATTGATACGTCGCATCGGAGTTATTGTGAGAAGCAGGTTTAGTGAGCTTGATCGTCGAAGCCAGTAGTTTGCGGGACAGAGAGAACTGAAAGACAAACAATCTGATGTGTTGCACTCACATGACTTTCTGTACTCTTGTACTAACCATTATTACAAACTCTTTCTTCTATGTTCTTCGTGTTGAGATAAACATTTGCAGAAATTATCTTATTGCTCGTTTTCTTACACGTGCAACGGGAGTATGGGAATACAGTAGACTTTGAGCGACAGTCAAATCTTTTAAAGCTTCTCTTTGGACGCTTAACATAGCGATGTTCCATTTGACAGAAATATAAGTTGTCCAAAACTTATACAAAATATCTCCAAAATTACTCACTCGAAAAACAAATAATTATTTGAACATAAATTGTGTTTTGGCGAGTTCTTTAAAATGCTAGTAAACAATCAAAGGTCCTCTCTATTCACTATTGCCAACACCGCGACATTAACAATGTCAGTAATCTTGTGACAAAATACAAGTCCAATTAGTACTACGTCACTTTATTTCTCTTAAAACCGAATCAGAGGAATCAGGATCTTACAACTCACTCTGATAATTAACAAATATAGTTACTTTTTATATCATTTTATTTCTCTTAAAAGTGACTCACAATTTGTCGGGATCTTGTAACTAGCAGCTGTTCTGTTTTGTTGTAACCTGGACACAAATACTGTACACTGCTCACTCTGGCAATTTTACTAACTCAAAACTTAAACTGCCTTCCCTGCCGACTCGCGTATATACCCGGGAGTTAGGTACCGAAAAGTTTTCTGGAAATCGACGTTTCGCGAAGTTTCTCGTAATTAAGTCCTAGGCTCGAAGTGTCTGGAAACGGTGTTTGTTCTTAGCGGCTATTGTCGCGTATTGCGTAGCCAGATAATGGCATGAGCCTTCTTTACCCACGGTAATATAAAATGGATATGTGACAAATTATTACATATTTATGAACACTTGTGCCCGGTTATATGCAACCGAAGTAAAGCTTGCTTAAAGTGTAGAAAATGTTAAGAATCGGAACGAAAAAAATCGAATGTGTTGCACTCGCATGACTTTCTCTACTCTTGCACTAACCATTCTTACAAACTCTTATTCCCATGTCTTCTGCGTGTTACTTGAGATACATATTTGTTTGTTTGTATGTTTGTATTTATTTCGTCCATAGAAACATGGTACATGTTATAGGACACGTCAACTTATATATCCATACATTTAGATTTGGTCTTAATATTTACAAGGAATTTATAGCCTTGTCAATACACAAAAAAACAATGTAATATAATGAAAGTAATATATACAGTGACATCATTAATGTACAAAAACAATAATATACTGCGATATACATATAATCTTCAAATATAGTAATATAACAAGCATGTTACACTTTGTGACATTTTAATATACAAAAACACAATAACTTCAAAGGAAAAAGTCACAAGATATTTGATAATATTAAGCTGGAATTAATCACAATATTCTATAGTTCTATAATATTCTATCACAATTGTATAATAATGGGAGAATTTTTCTCTCCAAAACCTCCACATCAACAATACATACAGTAAAAAACTACCACTTTATGTGAGGCCCAGATTTAGAAATTCCTGTGTGGTATATGGCATGTAAAATAATAAAAGTTTATTTAATTTTGTTTTGAATTGTTTATTATTTAGTGATTTTATTTTCTGTGGTAATTTATTATATAAACAAATTCCTCTATGGGCAATGCTATTAAGACTTTTGTTAATCCTATGGGAGCTTAAATGTAAATTATTTGCTATTCTGGTGTTGTGCAAATGAAAATCAGAATTTTTTTAAACGATCTTACATTTTGGTGGATAAAGTACAATGTTTCTAAGACATAGACAGAAGCAACAGGCAGTATTTTTAATTTTTGAAAGATGCCCTTACTGGGGGTTCGAGGAGGTACCTTTTTCATTATTCTTATAATTTTCTTTTGAATTTTAAATACCTGGGATAATTTTGGTGATGCACCCCATAATGGTATGGCATAGGAGATGTGAGCCTGCACATAGCCAAAATATACTGGCCGACCGAAGGACATTTAGTGTAATAACATTGCTAAGAACTCTGAATGCATAGCACAAACGAGTGAGTTTATGTATTAGTTTATCAATATGGGTACTCCAAGAAGATGTGAATCAATCCAAACACCGAGAAACCTTGTTTCATTTACTTCTTGGATGGGTATGTTATTCATAAAAATATTCAGTAGTTTTGGTACCTTCTGATGATTAAAATTAATGTAAACAGTCTTGCTAATGTTTAAGTAAAGCTTGTTTTTTTCTAACCAGTTTTGTAACATTAGGTTTGATTTATTTACAACAGATTGGAGTTGGTTTAAATTATTACTTTTGAAAATAATTTTGGTGTCATCCGCAAATAACAGTTTTTGCTTGTGGTAAGGATAAGGGTAAGTCATTTACATATAATAAAAACAATATTGGGCCTAAAATTGAACCCTGGGGAACGCCGTGCTTCAGATTTACAACATTGGAACAAAACTGATCAACTTCCACATATTGTTTTCTATTTTCCAGGTAAGATGCAAACCATTTCCCTGCTACACCTCTAATACCATAGGAGTTTAACTTTTTAAGCAGGATAGCATGATTTACTGTGTCAAAAGCTTTTTTAAGATCAATAAATAATCCCAAAGAGTGATGTTTATTATCTATGGCTTGGAGTATATCATCAATAAATGAAAATAATGCATCATTAATGGTTTTCCCTTTCTGAAAGCCATATTGCGATGTTGAGAGAATACCATGTAATTCCAAGAAGGGTGTCAATCTATTTAACATGACCTTTTCAAGAACTTTGGAAAAAACAGATAACAAGGATATTGGTCTGTAATTCTCAAAGCTACTTCTATCCCCCTTTTTTAAAATTGGTTGTACTCTGGCAATTTTCAGACTGTTGGGAAATATTCCCAATGTTAGAGAGGAATTACATATGTCTACTAAGGGGTCAACAACAAAATGAGAGCAAATTTTTAGTAAAAAATCTGGAATACAGTCTACTCCATGAGATTTTTTATTTTTTAGGCATTTTATTATACAGCATAATTCCTCTTTAGATACTGGTTTAAGAAAAATTGTATTCACGACTGTGTTATTAATGGTGTTATTTGCATCAGGTGAATAGGATGCATGAATATTTTTAACAGAGTCAATAAAAAAGTTATTAAATATAGTAGCCAATTTTTGGGGATCTGTTATATTCATATTTTCATAAGAAATGTTTAATTTACCTTTGGTGTCATAGTTTACTTTCCCAGTCTCTCTTTTAACTACCTCCCAAAGTGCCTTTCCTTTATTTTGTGATTCTTCAATATATTTAGAGTTATGCATCCTTTTTGCTTCACGTATAACCTTTCTTAAGATACACGTATATTTTCTGTAATACATCTTAAAGTGTTCATCATTTGTACTATTATTTATTTTTTGTAACATTTTTTTCCTTTCACAAGAAGTTTTAATTCCTTTAGTTATCCATGTACATGATTTCGTTTTGTATGTAGTTTGAAAATGTTTGCTTTTCTTTAGGGGAAAAGCTACATCAAAGCAATAAGTTATGGTTTTTAAAAACTCATCTACCTTATTTGATGGATCACTTGCATTGAATACTGACTCCCATTTTTCATTTTGAAGTAAAAAGTTAAAGTAATCTATGTTTTCTTTTGTAAACTTTCTTGTGACTTTGATTTTCTCATGCTTGGATATTTGCATTGCAATTTGGATCTTTAGATCTAGAAGAACAGCATTGTGATCAGAGATACCAAGATTTTGTTTTCTGTGCAAAATGGAAAGAAGTCCCTATCAATTATAATTTGATCCAAGCAGGTTTTTGATGTGCCTGATGTGCGTGTAGGTGAATGAATGGTTGTTATTAAGTTAAAGGAGTTAATTAATGTATTAAAATTTTTAACTACCTTATCATCTACTAAAAAGTTAATATTAAAGTCACCACAAATAATTAGTGGTTTATTTTTCTTTTTTAGGATAGTCATTAAGGTCTCTAGTTTATCAAAAAATATATGTAGATCACTATCTGGTGATCTATAGATACATACTAAAATTATTTCTATATCCTGGAAGGATAATTTTGCAACTACATGCTCAAAAAGCTTTTCTTCGTTTAGAAAGGACGTGTTCAAAATTTCATTGCAAGCTATGCCAGATTTTACATATATAGAGACTCCTCCATTTTTAAAAATAGTACGACAGTAGACTGCACATAAGTTAAATGTTGTTATTGGGTACAGATCACATTCTTGTTGTTTAAGCCAGTGTTCTGAAAAACACAAAATATTGACTCCCCTTAGTTTATCATGAAGGGCAATTTCTAATTCATGAATTTTGTTTCTTATACACTGAGCATTTAAGTGTAATAATGATACTGACGGATAGCTGACTCTTGTACAAGCAGTCTTAACAGCATATTTGCAGAAATTATCTTATTACTTATTTCCTTGTAGGTACAAGGGGAATATATAAACACAATAGACTGAGCGATAGTCAAATCTTTTAAAGCTTCGAAATTCCGTTCTCTTTGCATGGCTAACAAAAAATGAACAACGATATTGCATTAGACGAAAGTTTGTTTTCCGAAGCTGACCCAAATAACAAGGAATATCTCCGAAATGGTTCACTCTACAAAAAATTTTATTTGGTCATAAATTGTGTGTTATAGCGAGATCTGTATTTTTTGTCTAGTAAGATTTGGTCCATCTCTTACGGTTTACGAGTTATTCAAAAGTCATCTAGAGTAAACAGGTCTACATAGGCTATAGCCAGAAAGTTCAAAATATACATTTCATTTGTCATAAAAATATCTTTAACACATTTTAATCAAAATCGTCAGAGCCATTTTCAAGAAATTCAAAATTTTCAACAAATTTTCCATGTAAAGGTAGTTTAGGGTGGAGCAATTTTTTTTTTTTCAAAATCTTCGTGTCGCATTCTTGCCTTACCTTAAATGCCAACTTTGGTTTTTAACCGACTTTTCATTTTTGAGTTGTGATGTCCACAGACTGACACACACACACACACATATATATATACAGACGGACCTTTTTCTAAAACTGCTCTTTTTTTTGGATTCAGGGGGCCTCTAAACATATATTTCCGGTGAGATCTCGACATCTAATTTTTGGGTGGAATACAATATTTCCTCTACTTCACTATACGTAGTAGACAAAGTAATAAGCACTAGCATTTAATATACAGGGTGGAAGGGAAGTTGTTTCATTCCTTATAATATGTGCTTCATAGAAGCATTACAAACAAAAAGTTGAATGGCACTTTGTTCTTTGATCTGCTGATTTCGAAAAAATAAATAGTTTTTTAATCCAAGTTGGATGCGTAATTCCACAAGAATGTGGAAAGATAATAGTTTGTTACTTGCAAGATGTGTAGACTAACTTATTTCTGACATAGCTTCATGGGACATACGTCACACAGGGTTTCGAAATAATTAATCACGTGAAGGAATACTCCGAGCTGCTATTTCAAAGATGACGTAACTGGACAACGTTGGTTTGAGGTTGGTCAGGGAATTGACGTGGTTTGTGGATGTAAATAGCTTTCGCTTTCGGTAATGTTTTGGGAGCTAACGCTTGTGATTGGCCTACACTGTCACAGTAAACACGGAAGGACAAGGCAGGGCATGAGTTTGTTTTCAAAACGCACCGTTACTCTGTATATGTACTGAGCTAGGGAAAGTTGTTGTTGTTGTTTTCCAGTGCCTTGCATCTGGCAATGAAGCCATTAGCATTCGTGCTTTCCAATACTTTTGAACTGTAGTTTCTTCTAATCTTAATGCTTCACAGGTCTTCAAGTGGTATTCGTTCATTTCTGCTGGATCGTTACACAGGACACATATTGGTGAGGCTGAGATACCTATTCTGTAGGGATGACTAGCTAGGGAAAGTGACACCCACACAATCTGCAGTGTTGCCAGCTTGTTTTCGATAAAACTAAAATCTGTCCATAGGAAATGGTCGGAGACAAAAACGTAAGATACAAAATGTGTTCCAAATACAGAGATCTATCACTGGTTTAAATTAATGCAATGACTTCCTTTCCTCCTTTTCCTTTTTTTTAATTAACGTGCTCCACTGTCATATCGGACGGTGAAATGATGCTCAAATGAGCCCAAGGACTGTGGAGCTTTAAGTTACCCGACATTCGCCTTCTCAGGATAAGGGAAAACCTTGGAAAAAACCTTACCCGGATAACTTACCCTAAGCGAAGTACGAACTCGCGACCTCTTGGACGTGAGGCAGACACGCTAACATTCACGCTATCGAGGCGGGCCACCCGGTATAAGATTGTGCATTCGCTTTAAATATGACAATTTGATGGCACTGATTAACAAATATGATATATATTGAAAATAAAATTCCATAAAAGCCAATTTTAATGCTTTATTATTTTCAGCTATTCTTATAATGAGTTCGAGGCTAGGTATGTGCTTGGCGGTAGCTCTTATTGCGATTTGTAACAGAAATATCGTTTAACAAATGTTTCTACATTAGAAAGGAACATTTTCTCATCCCCTCGTGTTTAATGGTAAAGCCATGATTGAGCGCATTAGAGGAACAGAATATTTTTAAGTTCCACGTCGTGTGGCAGTGCGGTTTACACAAGTCGATATTGCAACTTGCAACTGAGTTTATTGATAGTCTGTGCTCCATACGTTATCGTCTGTTAGTCTATGTCTTGAATTACCACTCGCATTTTAGGTATAAATCGCAACTACAATGCTAGTGGTGATTCAAAACACTGGGCTACTTTTCACATATTTTTATCATATCTTTACTTTTATAAATAGCAACCTAATAATATATTTATAACATTTGATGTCAGACGCCCCACGTTTTTTACAATAACATTTATTATTTTGTTGATATAAATTAGTTTTTGTTGTAAACATATTCAAAAATTTTGAAATATAATGAACTATAAATTGTCCCAGCCTTAGATCCGCACTTGGTGTAAACAGAAGCCGTCAACAACTAACTCGTGATACGCCGAAACCAAAGCACACCATAAAATGTAGTACCCTAAATATCAGGGATTATCTGTGAGTTTTCAAGATGTATGATAACCCTCGTACAGGCTTCTTGAATGTAACACGATAGCAGCAATATTCCTAAAACTCCTGAGTAAATATCGTTTTGTTGCATGATGCATGAATCCACGTGGTGTTTGTTTTGTATTAGTCGCAGGCTATCGCGGAAGGATACAAGGGGCGGATGGAGTATAGTTGACTCTTACCCCACTACGTAGGCTGGTGTCCATAGTAACAGTCCTCCGCGTCTTGGTTCCTGCTTTTGCCGACGTTTCGCCCTACTATGTAGGACTTCTTCAGGGTATTCCCAAGAACTCTTCATTCTTAAAAATTATTTTCTACTTTTTAGTTTGGTTTCTTATAAAAGCGTGTTCTTTAGCTTTTTAAACTATAATTTATTTTTAATTTGAAATCTTTTTAAAATTTCTGAACATGAAATTTCTTCCATTTTTTTGAACACGTTTTTTGGGAACACTATTATATTACAATTACTGTTTTAACTGCACTATTAGCTGTTGTGAACTTCCTGGCCCTGCGGAAACTTCTGTCCGCAATCCTTACCCCGAAATCTCGTCTCCCTCTCAGGTATTATCTCCGGACATCTCCGTCTTTCAATATTTTCTAGCGATTTAATTCCTTTGTCCAGTGTAAACTTGTGTTGATTTCTAAGCTACCAGATGTTGTGGTTGTCTTGGCCCTGTGTGAACTCCTAGGGGTTTTGCGGTTCTTTCCTGCCTTTGGGAACATCAGCACCAGTGCGTGTGTCCAGAGATATGGAAAGTACCCGTGCTGGACGCAGTAGTTGCAAATTTCCGCGTCGTTTTTCAGGGAAATGGGCGTCCAGTGTTTCAGCACCCTATTGGGTATTTGCCTGGACCTGGCGCTGCTTGATCCGACAGGTGCGCGATTAGCGATTTCACCTCGGGGGGGGGGGGGGGGTGCGTTTTTCTAAGCTTGTAGTGGCAGGGCTTTTTGGTCGTGTTATTCACCAGCGCCTGGAAGTCGTCGTTTGTTGTGGTGTTCAGAATTTTTCAAGGGTATCCGCCAGTGCGTTTGCCTGGTCCTCGGGTGACTGGGCTGCGGTAGTTGGGTCCGTCTTCGTTATGAGGGATGGTATTGTGGCGGAGTCTTTGATTGGGCGCTTTGTTATTTGTCAAATTTGCCTATTGCCTGGCTTCCTATTGCTGGTTTATGCGTGTTTTTATTTCAATGTTCAGAACTTCCACATTCAATTTGTGTACGTTCTTCCTTGTCCCTTAGCATTCTCGTCTCTCATGGTCCCGCTCGTTCATGAGTTTAAGTACTTCTGGTGGTAGGTTTAGTTCCCTCTTCGGCGGTTGCTGAATGCTGCTATGGCTAGCGTTGTAGTGGTTGCTTCTACTTCGTGTTCAGGTTGCCTGTTAGCAACTAGGGTGAGATTTGGGCAAAGAGAGACCAGTCTGTTCAGTTCAAGTTTCTTCTGTGCGGTTGGTTCGTGGTGGTGAATCGGCGTGTGTGATGTCTGGGAAAACTGCATAGAGATCGGAAGCGAGTGAGTGTATTCGCGTGTTTTTACCAGTAATACATAAGCCGAGGATGTGCGGTATACGGGCAGGGTTGGGTGCGATGAAGGTCAGATCCTGTGTGTGGGTTACTATGCCTGCATGTGGCGGTGCAGTGTGTTCCTGCGTGGCTGTTTGGTGTATTATCCATGGTTTTGTGTATTGCATTTAAGTCCCCATGATTATTTGCTGATCATTTTGTGTGGTAATTGATTGTTGGTCTCGGTTGTGAGCTTATTGGGGGGCAGTAGGTAGCTGTGGCAGTGACGTTCTGGCTGTCAATGGGGACGGTGATTGCTGTAGCTTCCAAGAGGCTCATTGGTGTTACGTACTTTTGGCTCTGTTGGAGCTGCTCTTCCGGCACGGTTGGTACGGTCGTCACGTGGTTTTCGGGCACGGTGAATCTGGCTCGTGGGTTGAGGAGTGTTTCTCCCAACAGTACTGTTGAAACGTTATTGGCGGTGAGCAAGTGTGACAGTTCAAGTAACTTCGATCGAGCTCCCCTGCACTGCCAATAAAGGATCGTTACTGTGATTGGTTGTATTAGCCATGTGTTGGGTATGATTGGTTGGTGTTGTTTGGGTTTGTGTTTGTTTTGGTGTTGTGTGCTTTTTCTTCTTTTTTATGCTTCTCTTCCCATTTCTAGGGTGAGGATGGCAGCTCATCTTTTCCAGGACCATCCAGAAATGCGTTTTTGGTGGTCGGGGATGTCATATGCCTGCGTGAAAGCTTTGACAAGCCCACCTATGTATCTTTTGGAGGCCGTCTTGCAGGTTCTCTTGCCCCTGTCGGTTTAGCAACAGTAATGCTGCTGATGACAGACTGTTGGAGCGTAACCTAATCCCCTCGTAGGCTATTTCATTATGGCTTACTTTAGATATTGGGGACGTCAGCCATTCCAGCCTTCTCCTTTATTCCGGAGTTCTCTGTGGTGCTGCAATGTTGTTGCTGGATGATGTTTTAAGCACCGCTTGGGGGGATGCTGCCCTATTGTAATATGTTTGAGGCTCTTGGGCCTCTCTATTGATGGGGTGCACGGGAGGTGCCGTAGGTTGCCTGGCCGCTTGGTCTTCTCTAGCTCTCAACGGTGTGTCGGGTCTAGGTCTGCGTATCTCGGGAGTTCTTGGTGGTAAGTGTATCCGTGAATATGTAAGTTCTCATTTAGTTTTTGGTTGGTCAAGTGTTGTGCATAAGTGCCCCTTTGGCTTGAGGCTGTAGTCCATGCCCTGGGATGCACGTTCTGGCGTGTCAAATTGGCGCCACAGCCTCGCCACCTGGCCGCATGTTGGCTGTTATTGGCACGCACTTGAAGCGCTCCGATGTGCAAGTTCGCGCATGGTGGTTGCACACTTACGGTGCTGTGCAATTTTTGTTCGGGTGTTTAAACCTTTGGCACCTGCCACATTGAGGAGGTCCTGCTGGGGGACATAGTGCAGTGCAGAAAGCGTCGTATCTCTTTTATGGTTGCCGCGCATGTTTCCTTGGTGAGCTCCACCATAAAAGTGGCTCTTTCTGGACTATAGTTTGCTTGTCTTTCACCAGTTTCTGTATTTCCTCCTTCAACTCCTCTGGGGACATGTTACCATACATGTCTTTCAGTATTGTGACTTTGGTGGGTGTAAAGTAAAGAAGACAGATGTAGTCGAGATAAAGAAACACTTTTATTTCCGTAAACAGTAACTTGTACACTCGTTGCAACAGCAAGAAAGTCTTTACCGATTCACCAACAGCACGGCTCCGAATTAGTAACACAAGACTGTCCCTTCTCACACTTTACCGCTATTTATATCTCCCAGGCACTATTCTGGAAACTTCAGGAAAGTTCAGTTATTATTGCGGTGAAATACAAAGCAGAAAATTCCAGAAGTCTCTATCCCTTTCTCTCTTTCGGCAAGCGCCCCAACAATGCGGCCATTCTCTGTCTCTTCCCTTCGGCTCCTTTGCGGTAGTGCCAACAATAATGTGATGGGCGACAATACTACTCTGAAGGTTCTGTCTTCAGGCAGTGTGGTGACGTGACAGCGTACCGTGTTTTCCCAGCAATGCTTTATACAATTGTAATTCTCTAGTGTCGTGAGCGACATAGATTTTAAATTAAGTAAAAATTGAAGTTTTTAGTTTCTAATTTGTTCTTACTTTAGACATAGATTTTCTTTATTCAAATATTTGGCCTGCTGCCGGTACACTGGACCCGATTACAGGCTACAGTTAACACTTTTCTAGAATTAGCAAATATTTACATTTTGTTGTCATGTTGGTTTAACAAAAACCCACACAGTGACCAACTTTAGGTCACCGAGAGCGGCTTTAAGCGTTATTGTTGTTTATGTTCATTTGAGTGACCTCTCTCTTTATGTATATGCACTGCACTATTTACACATTTCACTATATACAGTTCCCGCAGTTTTCCTGTGCGGCAGGTTGCAGATTCTGGTCTTCTCGAGGTGCAGACCTCTGCAGTAGTGATTGTGTGGCCTAACGCCGGGGTTACATGGGGGCGCATTAGTCGGTGAAAGTGCTATGTCTAAACATTTTAATTGTGGCATGTTTCCTGTGCTTCGGCTCTCCTTTGCCGATGTTGGCAATCACATCGTTTTGGTGATTCCTAAGGTGCGTCCACGCTGCGGAAGCTCTTTGCGATTGTCTCTGGGATGGATGGGATCTTGGTTTCGAAGCGTACGGCTCGGTTGGTAGTTCGGAGCGGAGCAGAGATTTTTCAGAAGGAGAGGTTTGGTAGGGTAGGTTATGGGCGGTTTTGGAGGCATTGGTCCCTGCCACACAAACATAGAGGACCACCAAGAGAATAAATTACTTTAACAGGATCAGCTTGGATTTGAGCTGCAGCTGCTTCCTTTGAAATATTGAGGTGCATAACTTTAACCATTGTCTGCCTTTGTTAACTATTTTTAGGTGGGTGGACCAGCATATTGTGCACTACATGGTGACGCCCAGGTGCTTAATCTGCCACCGCGTAACAGCCCATGAAGGGCCAAGACTTGCTGCTGCGTCTCCCACCTCTGTCCACTACAGGGGTACAGTACTGAAGGGTGGTACAGGGTCAGCATCCCAAGCCCTCCCAGCCAGTTATGCGGCCTTCTCGACCGGAGGCTACTACTTCTCCATCAAGTAGCTCAACTGGCTCCCAGAACATAACGAGGCTGAGTGCACCCCGTGCCAGACCTCCCAGAGGGGAAAAATCCCCATACTGGTACCGGGGATCAAACCCATGTCCTCTGCACCAGAGGCAAGTACACTACTAACTGTACTACGGAGGCAGTCCACTGACCGTTAGGTACTGGTGTGCTAGCTGCCTTATAAAGCTAAAATGCACTCCTCGTACTTAGCACATTGCTTTTCCCATCACTGCATGCATTCTCTTTCCTTCTTGTTACTGTAGTTAGTAATGACTTACCTTTCTAAACCTGCCCAAGTCTCCAACTTACCCACTGATACTCAGATTTACTTAATTTGCTATAAAAACAGCCACCACTCATCTCCTTTGCAGCCTGTGGCCATGTGCCATTGAATGTCAACCCTCTTTGGCTGCACTGTCCTCTGACTTGTGTTTCAACTACTGTCCATACTCTGACGGAGCGCTACTCCTTGCACTACAGTCTGAGCAGTGCTTTGCCCAGCGGTAACCGTCTAGTCTTTGGCTGAGCGTTCTGTGATCCTGATACTTTGTGAACTGCCACCTCCTCACTAAAGTTAGATTTACTTTGTGAACTGTCACCTGAAATAATTTAAAGGAGACATCCAGAGGGGAATTCAGTTTTCTTCACTGAACTGAAATGTTTGTTAAAGTGGGATTCACTAAAACCATATCCAACTGCTTACCTGAATGTGACCAATGACAGTCACTGACACAGTACACACAGTTACTATTAATACAAATACATTCTGAAGTTGGGTAAAATCTTTAATAAAAAACTTTCTTATACTTAACAAGTTGTAATGATTTTTACATTTTTAACAATTAAAGTGTATAATAATTATATACAGATTATTTTTGGTATAAATAGGGGAGAAATACTTTATTGCTATAATACAGTTAGTTGTATTAACACTCGGCTGCACACACTAAGTTAGATTCACGTTTGTTTGATGTGGATCATGTCTCTGCAAGCTTGTGCAATGCACCTCAAGATGTCACTGCGTTCTCCTGCAGAAACAGTTGGTACACACGAATCAATATGTTCTCTTGCACTTGCCAGGCACTGCAACACATGTTTCACAACACTGTTAAAAAATCTCATGTGTTGCACTCACATGACCTTCTCTACTCAGTCTTAAACAAACTATTCTTACAAACTATTAGAAATGTTTAGTTCTTACGGGCTTGTAGGCCGTGGTCTAGAAGGCATTGTAGATACCAACGTTTCGCCAAGTACTGGCCATGGGCAGCCCTTTGAGCCTAGTGATCGCCAACTTGTTTATGGAAAAGTTTGAGCAATCAGCACTCACCAAGGCACCTCTAAAACCGAAGACCTGGTTGCGCTATGTCGATGATACTTTTGTAGTATGGAGTCATGGGGAGGACATCTTAAATCAGTTTCTGACACATTTAAACAGCCTAAATGACAACATTCAATTCACCATGGATAAAGAGGAAAACATCACTTTGGCCTTCCTAGATGTGAAAGTCATGAGAACAGTAGACCATGGCCTGGAATACACTATTTACAGGAAACCTACACATACAGATCGATATTTACATAAAACCTCCAACCATCACCCTAGGCAGAAACAACGTATAATAAAAACACTCAGAACGAGCATCCTGGCTCTGCAACAAGAAATACTTAAAGGAAGAACTCAATCATCTAAACTCAGCATTCCAGTCCAATAGATACACACAAAAAGAAATCTGGCGCGCAATTCATCCCAGGCAACCAACAACAAAAAAGGAAAAACACGGCAAAGTAGCAACAGCTTTTCTCCCCTACATCAGGAACGTCTCCAACTGGATAGGCAAGCTTCTGCACTCACATGGAGTTGATACTTTCTACAGACCAACAAGATCGAAGACCTACTGAGATCGGCCAAAGACAAACGCCACCCACACACATCTGCTGTATATAAAGTTCCCTGTAGTTGAGGCAAAGTATACAAAGGCACTACCATGCGCAGTGTGGCCACCAGATTAAAAGAACATGAGCGTCACGCCAGATTGGGACATACAGATAAATCGTCTGTGGCAGAGCACGCCTTATTATTTGGCCATGATGTCAACCTTAAAGAAACCCGAGTTCCGTCTTCTACAGTTAACTCCCATGCGCGACTACAAAGGGAAGCCATAGGAATCTACAAACACAAAGACAACTTTAATCGCAAGGAAGAAATACTTCATGTACATAAAGCATGGATATCAGTCTTAGATAAACTTTCAGACACACAGCAGTTGTAATAAAAACCCTGCCTACAACTAGCCAATCACTAACGTAGCCAGCGCAACAATGCCCCGCTCATACCCACCCATATAAATAACCCTAACGGACATTAACAGTCTTTACTTCCACTGTTTCTCTGCTTCCACATTCAGACTCTGACCCGTGCAGACAGCAGATCGTGTTACCCTGATGATGCCAGGCACAGTACTTGGCGAAACGTTGGTATCTACAATGCCTTCTACACCATGGCCTACAAGACCAGAAGAACTAAACATTTCTAATAGTCAAGACACCGGCCGTAAAAGCCTAAGAATATATATTATTCTTACAAACACTTATTCTTCTATTTTATGCTAATAAGCATTTGTACAAATTATCTTATTGCTAATTTTCTTGTAGGTACAAGGGAAATATGGCAATAGGCTTTAAGTGATAGTCAAACGTTTTAAGAGTGGTTGCTATATGGTGGCTTTGAAATTCCATTCTCTTTGTATGGCCAAGAACTCACGAACCCTTTGAATTGCATTTACAGCAGGTTTTGGCATGCTGATGTTCAACAGATATGAACTGCTCTGATTCAGATTGTATACTGACCATAAAACCGTTAAACTTTACACACAAGTTTATTGTTGGAATTATTGAGGGAAACAACTTTAATTTCTGCATTGATCTATTGTTGGAAATTAACTGTCAGTTTACAATCTAAGAATTATACTTTAACTTACATATTGTGCTTTATTATGCTTTTAAAACTTATTTATTCCTAAATCTTAGACCCCCAAAGTCATATTTTGGGTAGCAACCACATGTCAAAAGCTCTGCTATGCTTATTGTGCTTTTGGGTTGCACTAGTTAGAAGCTTCACTTATCTTAATATGTGTGTTGCAAGTTCATGAAGTATAGTTTCATGATCACTACATCATATGCTCAGTCATATCATTGAATCATCATGAAACTATAGTCTGCGTAATATTTCAAGAACTTGCAGCACATACTGAGATAAGTGAAGCTTATAGTCTGTAAATGAGATGTGTGTTGCTTCACTGTTAAGATACACACCTTCTCCATGTACGTACGGTATGGGGAACACACAAGCTCCGCACAGAAGTCGATGACTGCCTCGCTGTTCTCCTGATGCAGGGCAGTAACTGCTTGTAGGTGTGCTACGAGATCGCCGGCAGGAGCCCCGTCTTGTACCACGTTCACTGTCAGTCTGTACGGGGCAGCCCCAAAGTCCTCGCTTGCCTCCACCACCATACACCTGTACTCCGACGCTGGCCTCTTGCTGGTCGGGCAGTACGGAGATAGTATGAACCCCACAAGAGGGGCTGACACTGTCTTCTGGAACCATTCCTGCATGTTGCTCTGGGTGTCCAGATCCTGCAGTGAAGGATTGGGGAAGAATGTTGGATGTGAGTGGTACCAACCTACCACCTCCAAATTCTTAGAGTGTATCTGCTCGCTTGCCTCAGTTTGTGACACTGCAAGTAAATATGGTCCTCTGTTAGTATTGGACCAATCACAGTGCTAGGGTCAGTTATCTGGCAGCCAGTGATTTAGAAGACAATGTCACATAACATAAGATATATTAATGATAATATGTGTAAACTGAAGCAACACAAATATCATAATATTGTGCTAGTTTTGTATGTGTTATGTCCACGAGCCACATACAGCAACAGCAGTTGAAAAAATATGTGCTGGGATTGAGTCTTGGTTGAAGAATACGTTTATAGTTTGTAAAGTTCAGCAATTAAGCGATGCGATCTCTATTAATTTCTCCAGTGTGATGGTAAGGGTGTTTTTGGAATCAACTAATTAATTCTTCTAAAGCTTTTGTTTATTAAATTCAATAATAAGAGGGTGATTTTAAATGAAAACCTGAAAACTGCTATAGAAAATCTATAACTTCTCTTATTAAGATCAGACCCAGTACACATGCACGTGGACTCTCCCATCATCAATTAGTGTTAGTCCCACAACCCCATGTGATCCAGTAGCATGATACAGATAGCCAGAGTGATCCATTTTCTAGACAGTGCAGGCACAAAACAAATAGAAATCCATCGATGCATGTTGGCACAGTATTGCAAACTCAGGTGTACAAAATCCAGCAGCCAGGCCAAGCACATTGTGGCACAGGTGATTGCAGCGGTGGAGGAGATGATTCTGCAGGATAGATTGTTTACCATCCATGACAATGCAGTGCAATTATGCTTCTGCTCACCGTATTGTTCAGGATGGGTTGAGGTACCGGACAGTGACTGCAAGATGGGCACCTCATTGACTGACTCCTGAAATGAAGGAGAGACAAGTCGATGCCTGCCATTTATGCAGCATTTAATGCCCGGACACTTCTAACATCCCAACCATCGGTGAAAAATATTGGAGAGCAAAAGGATTAATGACTTCGTCATTAATGAAATCCAGCATTAGCTAACAACAACAAAATATTCATATGGTAATTATTATTTATTTATGTCAACAAACTTACTGTTGGTGTTTTTAAACACACAAGGCGTGTGTGGGCAAAGTTTAAGAGGAGAAATACGAACTGGCTTGAGAATTTAATGCCATTCTGGCAGTTTGTCACAATAGCTCAGTGGTTAGAGCGTCCGCCCGGCAAGCGGAAGGTCTGTGGTTCAAATCCCAGTTGTGGCATTGAATTTTTAAGTTCCAGTTCTACCTCTTAAACATATTCATACTTTGTCTAGAACCTTGTGTTTATTCATTACGTATGCTCTTAGTTAGGTTGTCTCCTTAGTGTAGTGGTAGCACTACTGCTTACCAAGTGGGGCACCCAGGTTCGATTCCCAGTACTGGTATAGGGATTTTCTTCTGCTGGAACACCTGGTCTGGGGTGCATTCAGCCTTGTTAGATCGCTGAGGGGACAATTGAGGAGCTACTTGATTTTAAGGTAGAGGCCCTTGGTTGAGAAGACCACATAACCGACCGAGGGACCACGTCCCACTTTCAGTACTGTGGATGCACCGTATGGGTGGTAGGCCATGTCCCAGTAAGGGTTGTTGTGACATGAGGGGATGCTAATACTTGTTTAAATCTAATGAATTGTTCTATTACCTGGACACATGTCGCAGTGAACTCCACTACTGATGCTGCGACAAGGAACTGCACACTGGACATGTAACACACTCGTCTCCAGGCTGTAGCTGCCTCCTAGAAGACCTATCACCTCGGAGTGGGACGAATGTGCGTGGAAGTCCATCACTAGCAGTGGCTCTATATTCAGGTCTACTGAGAACGGCGCCTCAACACAAACATACGATCACATCACTTTCTCCACTCACTAAATATTCACAATCTTTACAATTCACATCAACAATTGAGAGGTTTCTCATAAAAACATTGTCCAAAATTTGCAAACATGATTAAACCATCTAGCATCTTTGTACCTTAATTTATAGACAAGTAATGGAAGACTTAGGTGTTTCTCTGCATTAATATTCCATGTGTTCACTATTGGGAAATATTGAGAAATAACATACAACACATTAGGTTCACAGGAGAGACTATGCAGTATTGTAATATATTCCTTATTGTCGATATCATCAGTTTGCCAACTGTTGAAATGCTACCTAGCCAATCAATGAATCTGATTGGTTCATGCGTTAAACTCATGATATAAAGCTATTTGACTTTACAGGGCATTGATCCATTTTCAAATTAACATTGGAATTTGCTTGTTTCACACAGATGTGCCAGTGTTGAAGAATGAGTGGCTGTTGTCAGAGGTCCACTGCACATAGACTGTAGACGTAAGTTGTACAAATCAGCAAATATCCAACTGAATGTTGCCAATAAGTGAGTTTCTAGTCAACCTGCCCTGCCTGAGCATTGCCACCAAGGGACACCAAACCCACTGTCTACGGTCCTCACATGTCTCTGGAACCTACATACCTAGAGATGCTGCTTCTAGAACAGGTCTTTTAGCAGGAAGCTGGATTATCTGTTAGAGTGTAGTTGAAGCAGCACCTTCCTAACAGAGATGCTCGCCAGATCTAGCCTGATCTGACCTGACTTGACCTGGCCCGACCTGACCTGGCCTGGCCTGACTTGACCTGACTTGACCTGGCCCGACCTGACTTGACCTGGCCCGACCTGACCTGGCCTGACTTGACCTGAGATGGTCCCACCTGAATTGACTTGTCCTTGCCCAACCTGACTTGACCTGGCCCGACCTGACTTGAACTGGCCCGACCTGACTTGACCTGACTTGACCTGGCCTGTCTTGGCCCGACCTGACTTGACCTGATTTGGCCCGACCTGACTTGAGCTGGCCTGACCTGACTTGACCTGGCCTGTCTTGGCCCGACCTGACTTGACCTGGCCCGACCTGACTTGACCTGGCCTGTCTTGGCCCGACCTGACTTGACCTGACATGGCCTGACCTGACTTGACCTGGCCCGACTTGACCTGACCTGACTTGACATGGCCTGACTTGGCCCAACCTGCCTTGAAATGACCTGGCCTGATTTGACCTGACATGGCCTGACTTGGCCCGACCTGACTTGACCTGACATGGCCTTACTTGACTTGACCTGACATGGCCTGACTTGGCCCGACCTGACATGGCCTGACTTGGCCCAACCTGACTTGATCTGGCCTGGCCTGATTTGACCTGACATGGCCTAACTTGGCCCGACCTGACTTGACCTGACATGGCCTGACCTGACTTGACCTGACGTGGCCTGATTTGACCTGACATGGCCTGACTTGGCCCGACCTGACTTGACCCAGCGTGACCTGACCTGAGATGGCCCCACCTGAATTGACCTGTCCTGGCCCGACCTCACTTGACCTGGCCCGACGTGACTTGACCTGGCCCGGCCTGACTTGAACTGGCCCGACCTCACTTGACCTGGCCTGACCTGACTCGACCTGGCCTGTCTTGGCCCGACCTGACTTGACCTGGCCTGTCTTGGCCCGACCTGACTTGACCTGGCCCGACCTGACTTGACCTGGCCTGTCTTGGCCCGACCTGACTTGACCTGACTTGGCCCGACCTGACTTGATCTGACTTGGCCCAACCTGACTTGACCTGGCCTGGCCTGATTTGACCTGACTTGGCCCAACCTGACTTGACCTGACATGGCCTGACTTGGCCCGACCTGACTTGACCTGACTTGACCTGACGTGGCCTGATTTGACCTGACAAGGCCTGACTTGGCCCGACCTGACTTGACCCAACGTGACCTGACCTGGCCTGATTTGACCCAACGTGACCTGGCCTGATCTGACTTGACCCAACGTGACCTGACATGGCCTGACTTGGCCCGACCTGACTTCATCTGGCCTGGCCTGATTTGACCCGTGACCTGACTTGACCTGACATGGCCTGACTTGGCCCGACCTGACTTGACCTGACCTGGCCTGACTTGGCCCGACCTGACAACCTGACCTGGCCTGATTTGACCCGTGACCTGACTTGACGCAATGTGACCTGACTTGACCCAACGTGACTTGGCCTGATCTGACCCAACGTGACCTGACCTGGCCTGACTTGTCCCAACGTGACCTGATCTGGCCTGACTTGACCCAACGTGACCTGGCCTGGTCTGACTTGACCCAACGTGACCTGACCTGGCCTGATCTGACTTGACCCAACGTGACCTGAGCTGGCCTGACTTGGCATGACTTGACCCAACGTGACCTGACCTGACCCAACGTGACCTGTCCTGACCTGACTTGACCCGTGACCTTGCCTGATCTGACTTGACCCAACGTGACCTGACCTGGCCTGACTTGACCCAACGTGACCGAGCCTGACTTGACCCAACGTGACCTGGCCTGATCTGACTTGACCTGGCCCAACATGACTTGACCTGGCGTGATTATGCTGCAGGTTTATCAACACAAGAGTGCAAACAATGAAAGTATCAAGTCTACAAGACCAGCAAGCAGCATCTACATTAAAATTAAATTAAAATTTTGAGTCAATTAATAAGACTAAAGAAAACTCTGATGCATGTTTCAGAAGTTAGCTTTCCTCCATTATCACCTGGACATTGACTGAACTGTAGAGGCTGGTTTCTCCTGTAGACTGCTCTGGCGGTGATTTTAAGAACTTGTATACCAGATCGCCTTGTGGTATATGTTGTTGTTGTTTTCTAGTGCCTTGCATCTGGCAATGAAGCCATTAGCATTCGTGCTTTCCAATACTTTTGAACTGTAGTTTCTTCTGATCTTAATGCTTCACAGGTCTTCAAGTGTTCTTCATTCATTTCTGCTGGATCGTTACACAGGACACATATCGGTGAGGCTGAGATACCTATTCTGTAGAGATGACTTGCCAAGCAGTCATGATTTGTCAATAGTCGGAAGGCTGCAACAGCTGTTTTCCTTGGTCTCTGGGGGATTATATCTGGATTGGAAAGTAGTGTAATCCATTTTTTATCTTTGGCATTTGTTTCTATTTCTTGTAGGTATGAATGACAAAAATTTTTAATGATCACCTTGTGGTATATCAAAATTGAAAACTCAATCTTTGTTTTTCCAGATGAAGATCTGTTCCCACGTTGACAATTTTTGGTTTCCTGATATGTGTTTTAATAATTTTGGATCCAGATTAATGTCATGAACTTCTTTCCAAAAATGGGTGGCAACTGCTCATTTTTTTTATTTGTTTGTATTTTATACATCTGAAATGTTCTTCTGTTCTCATTTCCAAATTCCTCTTAGTTTTTCCTATATACAACAGGTTGTGAGTGTTGTTTACTGTTACTAATGGACTCAGACTTATATTTTAATCTGATTCAAAACACTGTCATCAACTTCCAGTATTTATTACTTAATAGGCGAAAAAGTTGTTTATTCCATTTTCTAAGTCATAAATTAAGAAGCTTAATAGCAATCCAGCAAACTGGTGATAAAATGTTTTGAAAAAGTATTTTTTTCCTGAAGACTGCAAACTTTTTAGGTTTTTGGTATTAAACTTTCTTGTTGTTCATAATAAGACAAATTTTCTGTTAAAGTCTGCAAGATTATTTCACTTTCTCCCTGTATAAGAAAAGTTAAGTGATACTTTATGTGAAGATTAGGGGAAATGTTGTGTTACTAACTTACTGGCTTGGTATCTGTGTATTTGCTGCAGTATATAAGTTTGATGGGTCCTGTCTTCGGTCCTCTTGCTTTGCCTGGAGCTCGCTGCTGTTCTGGTACAACAACAGTTGTGTGTGTGGCCTCACCATTCTCGTTGTGTGTTATTGTATAGCCACCTTCTCCAGCCATTAACGACCACACCTCCTGCAACACACATTTACAACATAAACCTATACAATTCACACTGCAGCCTGAAAATAATCATTGCATTACATTTTTACATTTAAAGATAATGAATGAACATTGAATTTTGGGATTTATAGAAAATCAACTTACATTGATGATTACATAAAAAAATAACACATAAATTTCCTGTTTCAGGTTGCCTTATTAAAAGGAGTGGTAGTACTGCACTTCTGTGGGAGACCCGGGTTCAATTCCCGGTACTGGCATGGGCATTTTCTCTTGCTGAGAGGCCTAGTCCAGGGAAGACTAACCCACATTAGGTCCTTGAGCAACTACTTGATTCACAAGTACTGATTTGAGTGGTATTCAAAAATTCATCCATTATTTTCCCTGTAGAATCCACAGAAATATTCCTACATCAGCTGTGGCAGACAGAAATCAGCTCTGAGAAATGTTTCTCTACTAATGACACCATGCAGCCCGTTCCTAAGTGTTTTGTTCTTCCGTTAGAACAAAAGCTACAGTCATTTTACAGAAGAGGATGCTCTGCATCTTCAATATGTGAAGAACTTAGGCAGCATGGGCAAGAGGTGATTTGGATTTGGATTTGGTTTAAGGGGCAAGAGGTGAAGGCGATGGTCTCATGCGAGAACAAGTTGCAACAACAGGAGCATATACTTCAATACTTAATATTTACCGATTGCAATAGCCATATTGGGGAGTCGTTAAACAACATTCTGCTTATTGTTTCAGTTTGATTTTATGAGTTAGTTGAGCCACATTAAAATACTGTCAACATCATTTGATCTCATCTTCAGCCGCTGGGTGACTGAAGGTAACTTCTTCGTGCTCACTCTCTCTGCTGCTATGGTACTGCTGCCAACTTGTGTTAGGAGCACAAAGTTTTAACACTTCGTTCAATGCTGGGACTTCAAAATGTATTATGTTATTACTGTTTTTGATTATGTATATTTTTTCCCAAATGTTCACTTCTATAGATGAAGTAAGTGATTTTAAAAATTCTATATAATGACTGATGTGGTGTTCTATCAAAAAATGGTGTGATGCACCAGACTTTTCCGTTTGTTTTTGGATAAAAATGTCACACTGGTCATTATACAAAATTGTTAAAGTCACTTACTTCAGCAATAGAGTTGAAAGCTTGGGAAAGAGTAGGAGGGGTCTCCAATAAGCCTTAGAAAAAGATAGAAAAATTATTTTTGCTTCATTTATTTTTTATTTTTTTAACATAATCTTCTTTTAGCTCGATACACTTTTCCAGCATTTCTTCAACTGTTTTAAACCTTCCAAAAAGTAGGACTTTGAAAGATTCTCAAAATAGGCATCTGTTTGTGAGATGACCTCTTCGTTAGATGTGAATCTTTTTCCACTGAGCCACGTTTCATCCACAGTTATGTACTGAACCAGAAACTTGTCAGGATTGCGACTGAAAAGTACCAAAGCAGCCTCCGCATTGATCACACGATTGCGTTTATTCTCCATTGAGAGCAAACATGGTACCCATCTTGCCGAGACCTTTGTCAGACCTAATTTTTGGTACGAAATTGAGAACACTGTACCTTGTGATATGCCTGTGGCCTCTACTATTTTGCAAACTTTGATTTGTCGATCAATCAAAACCATGTGCTGGATTTTGTCAATCATTTTGGAGGAAGTCACTTCTACTGGATGTCCAGAACAATGTTCATCATTTGTGGATATACGGTCACCTTTAAATTAATTTATCCAATTGTAAATTGTTGCAAATCCAGGAGCACGTGCCATGAATTTCATCCAACTTGGCTTTTATCTCTTTCG
This sequence comes from Tenodera sinensis, assembly GCA_030765045.1. Classification (NCBI taxonomy): domain Eukaryota; kingdom Metazoa; phylum Arthropoda; class Insecta; order Mantodea; family Mantidae; genus Tenodera; species Tenodera sinensis. Next base: position 2,093,830 of record CM060965.1, on the reverse strand, counting down.
GTGTTAAGTCTTTTAAATAGAAATGTTTAATCACTGCATGAAACTCTTTCTTTTCCATCTTTTTCAATAAGCACAGGTTTGTTGATGCAACCACATATGGCAACTAAAGCATGTGATGGATAGAGCTGAAACTTTAACTACCGCCTAGTAAGAGACAACAGTTACCAAATGCAAACTTTGATGCTACGAGTGTAATTTCTTGGATTTTCTAAGAATTTATTGAATGCCCCTCATATACTTAATTAAGAACAGTAACAAAGTAATATGTTTTGAAATGCAGACATTGAAAGAAATGCTGGAACTTTGCATACTTGACACCAGATGGCAACAGGACGGTCACAGCAGGAGGACGGCAGCGTCAGTCACCCAACGGCTGACGTTGAGATGCAATCATCTTAAAATGTTTAAGTATGTTCAATATTTTAAAGTGAAGGTGAGTATAAAAAGTGACTCAAGTGACCTACAAAACTGAATTCCAACATGAACAATATTTCACTGTAAATAGTGAAATTTAAAGAATGGCAGTAACCTGAGTGTTGAGCTTGCGTTTTCGTGGTCTCATGCTGGGCCGATCCTTGCACTGAGTTGCTCCAGATGCTGTGACACCGTCCGAGTCCCCCAGGTTGGACATCAGGTACAATGGCCTTGTGTAGCGTGCTTGTTCTGAAACATTACCATGTCATTCCTTAAACTGAACCACAACAACTGTTTATAGCAAGTGATAAACCAAGTCACTCACCACAGCCGAAGTTGATAGCGCCAATCTGCTCCAGATACGCATGAATACGTCCTATACAGTTGACATCTCCACAGTTCTTTAAGCCAGTGCGTACCGAAGTTTTGGTCACATACGCTGGTTTGTTGCGAAGCCAGCAGTCCAGGATATGATTACGAATCTGCAAGGGCACAAATCCTAATTTCTTTAGTTCTACTTGTCATGTAAGTTGTACACATTCAATAGGAAACCATTGTCTGATTTAAAAGTTTGGTATTTAACCAAGTTTTTGTTTTTGAGTTATGCTGTTTACCGAAACACTGAGACATTTTAATATTCTTTTTTAACTAATAGGATGTCAAAACATGTATTGCTAAATATTAAAAACAAAAGCACTATTAAAGTGAAGTATTCATGTTTGAATTTTATAAATGAAGGTGAGTGTAAATAAAGTGACTCAAAAAACTGGATTCCAACATTTATTGGTGCTGAAATCTCTATATTGAAGTTTTGGGTGGAATACAATAGATCCCCTACTTATTGTAAATACACAGTCGAGACAGCAAACAGAAGTCTTTGTCATTTGTTTAATGTTGTGGCAAAAAGCAACAATAAAAGTTATGGTTCATGTCAATGGCTGTAGCGAATCACAGGCCTCCAGCATTGCCTAATCACAACTGGCTTTGCCTCACTCACTATAACCTTCGCAAAAGTTAAAGGCATATGGAGGCGGGCCGTACTGCAGATTCCAGCCAATCCCAAGCTTGCCCCTCCTACCAGAGCTGCCGAATGTGGTACACGCATCTCACGTGCCTTATGTACAGAACCTCTGCTGGTACACGCACCACACTTGGCAACAGCGCTCCGCTTGAGCATTGGCTAGCGTTCACATGCCTTTAACTTTTGTGAGCAGCATAATTACCACTATTGATAGTTTATTACAAGCTCAAAACTCATGTCACATATAAACACAATAGTTGCGCACGCATGTACAAAAAAAGATCATTATTTTAGCTACAGCCATTCCGCATTTATACACAATTATATTTACATGTATTTTGTCAGATCTGAAGCAGACCTTGAATGTATTGTTTCTCCTATACTCCCCTAAGTACTTCAACAGAACAGGGAGATAATGTGCAGAAGAAGCTTGTAATATGTTGCTAAGTAAAGCAAGTGATTGTGTTAGTGATACAAGAAACAAATACAGTGTTTTACATAGTCAAGCATGACAAGTTGTTTACAGGGTGTGTGAGTTGTTAAAAGGAACTCAAGTAGTGAAGAAAGGTGCAAAATTGATTTTAAAAAGTGCCAAGAGTTAACAACTGCAGTGTGTGGACTAAATCAACCATTTCTATTGTCATTTTAGTTTAACTGATTAGCCAAATGTTACTTAAGTTTTGATCTACAGTTCCACTTAACAGCTCACAGTGAAATGCTATTCTTATGCCGTGCAACACCACTATGTCCATCTCTTTCACATGATATGGCTACGCTGGCTACTGCCTTATGCAGGAGATTGTGATGTTCAGACTGTACTGTGGTAGTGTGTCTCACTCACATTCCAGTGGTCCCTAGTTCGAATATCAGTTAGGGTAAATTATCCCGATAAGGTTTTCTCTTATCCTGAGAAGGCAACTTTAACCTATGGATCTCGGACTCGTTTGAGTATCATTTCACTAATTTTACTCATTCATCATCCAATATGACATTACGTTGGAGGACATTAATAGACAAAACAAAGTTGTACTGACATACTCCAAAACTTACCCTGAGGTAGCGTTTTGGAGTCTTGGCTGGTCTTCCTTCAAAGAACTCTGCATGAATAAGTTTCTCCTCGTCTGTTATATCATTTGCATCAAGTTGGACCTCCTGTGTCGGAGGTGGCAATGCGAAGATGCTCTCCAGTATCTCGTGGTGACTCTGAACAGGGAGCACTGCCCCAACCTTCTCCTTCACCTCATCATTATCACTGTCCATGCTTTCCCATACTTCCTGCTTTACTTGCGCTCTGTCTGCTTCACCACTCACTTCTATTTCTATCTCGCTGTCCTCGTCAGAGTCCTTGCTGCATTCCTTCTGGATCCGCACCTGCAAACACAGGCCAGTCCTTATATAATAGGGCAAGTACTCCAGCCCACCCAAACATTCACCTCAAATACCTTCTGAGGCAACCTCAATACAGAGAAAGCATTTTTAGAAAAAGAACTGTATGTGTGTCTGTGAAAAACATAACTCAAAAACAAAAGTTGGTTAAATACCAAACCTGAGGCCAGTTTTACCACACATTGTTAAATTTTAACTCAATTCAATGAAAAACTGAACCTATTAACAGTGAAACAATATAAATCAACTAATGTTAACAAATATTCAGAGATGAGGCTTTACTTTTCTTTCATAAATGTCGTAAGTTCTTGAAATGAAATGTCGTAAGTTCTTGAAATGAATCACAAACTTGAGTTTTGTAAGGCTTTCCTCACATTATCAATCTGCAAGGTCTCTGAATATTTGCTAATATTGTTAGTTGATTTTAACTCAATGCTAAACTGATTTAACACTGAAGTTAATTCAAATTCTGTTTATCAAACAATGTTAAGTTAAAGTTGATGTTAATGTGAAGCTGGTCGCTCGAGGTCAGCTGCCTCACATCGCTGCTAGGCAATGCATGGGGAGAAACAGTACCTGAGTCAGGGATTCAATGCAACTTAGAAGCTGGAAAGTGGCTGCAGTAAACCAAACTGTTAAAGTAACTTTGTTATATTCAACATTTAAGAATGTTATTTCTAATGGAAGAATGTTGTAACACAGAAAATTTGTTTGTTTCACTTTTGTGTTTCTCTGATGTCCTTAGTCTGATTTCTAAATTTCTTTTAGGTTTGCCAGAGAAATGTAAGACAAAACAAACAGAAAAGCCTTACTGTTTCACACCATTTTTGGATAGAAATTCACAACATTGACTGTAATATAGGATTGTTAAAATCACTTAATCAATCAAATTGAACATTTGGGAAAAAACATATGTTATGAAAAATACTAGTTCAGTAATAAATCTTGAAATCCTGGCATTGAATAAAGTGTTAAAAGTTTGCATCCCTAACACCAGATGGCAAGAGGAGCATTACAGTAGGGAGAGGGAACAGTCCCCCCAAAGCTCACAATGAGCTTCGCTTGAGCAAGTGTGGTAACTCACCACTTCCTCGCCACACAGCTGTATGCGATCGATCCTCTTAGGGTCTGGACTGACAACATCCACATCTTTCCGCCTGGCCTTGGTCACTCCCTTCTTGCCAAGTACACCAATCACTTTACGACCGCCTTTGCTCAAATGCTGCAGCTTCTCTGGTCCTTGTATCCTTTTCTTTCGCCCTTTTAACCTTCACAGTTCAAATGGAAATAGGTTACATAAATATTTCAATAACTATTTCAAGAACACTGAAAATTGAAGTAAAATGTTATTTTTCAAACTTCTTATAGGAGTTTATGATAGCTTGAACAAAGTGTTAAATTCTGAATAAGTTAATATTGGTATAGCCCTGTGTTAAGGTGTTTAACAAGTTGTCTATAAGAGTTTACTATATTTGGTAATTAAGAATGTCATTCCTAATAGAGGAATGGACATGCATCATAAACAATTTGAAAACCTAACAAAAGAGGCCACTTTTAAAGCAATACAAACTTCCCAAAGTGGTTATGAGAATAAGTTTATACTAAATATGTTAGGTTAGAACACTACTAATACCCTATTCTGCTCAAGTTTAACTTCTAGTACTTTTCATTTAATGGTAGGTTATAATGCTGGAAATTACGTTTGTGGCTTTATCCACAATTGCTTTAAGAAGTAAACTGTAGTTATTGGTGTTTCCTTGATCCTTAATCAATGATAACACATTTCTGCACTTTGATTTCAATGTAGTATCTACCATTCTAGTATACAACTGCTGTAAATGCTCTTTGCACCTGGTGTTTTATGTTAGCATAAAATTGTCATACTACTTTATTGGGCTTGGGAGAAAGTACTTGCAATCAAACCATGTGTAGCTTTTCCCCCAGGCTACATCATTATTGTTCAATTCAAGTCTCTTAGTTTTCATGCACACAGTTATGTGTATACTTAGTAATGAGTTCCATAATTGTGATGAAGCATTAGCTTCTGTTTATCTACATTGTGACTCTAACCTCAAACAATTGGGGAAAATGACATGGCAATTCATGAACCTCTGTAGTGTCTGCCTCACAACCTCGGTTAGGGCAGGCCCAAATGACCTAGTTGTGGATGTCCCTTAAACCTTACTCACCCATTCTCAGTTAGAGTGAGTTATCTGGATAAGCTACTTTCCTGCAAAGAAGAATATCTGATAACTTGAAGCTCTATGGACCTCAGGCTCATTTCAGTATCATTTCATTCATTCACCAACCAATATGACATCACATTGGAGAATGTTGATATGCACCAAAAATAAAAATAATAATAATAATAAAAAATACAAAATGAAAGAAGAAAGTGGTATGAATCTAACTGGTTGTGTGCTACTGGCACACAGAATGTGGGAATGTGTATACAAAAGTGTATTGGAATACGTTCAGAAACCTTAGAGACTGGTTCCCACCTTCTACAAAGCTGTTATTGACAGTTATGTTTGCTGTTAACTAACATTTTGCTGTAAAGTTTTCATGGAACTGAAGACTTTTTACATTATGTCAAATTTTTAAGTACAAGTCAGTTAACTTGTTACAGTATTCTGATGTGCAACTCCAAGGAGACTCACGGTAAGGTAGCTCACACCACTACACTGCTAGGTAACACCCAACAACATGCAGGACCAGAACAAAGGAGACTCAAGGTAAGGTAGCTCACACCACTACACTGCTAGGCAACACCCAACAACATGCAGGACCAGAACAAAGGAGGGTCAAGGTAAGGTAGCTCACACCACTACACTGCTAGGCAACACCCAACAACATGCAGGACCAGAACAAAGGAGACTCTAGGTAAGGTAGCTCACTCCACTACACTGCTAGGTAACACCCAACAACATGCAGGACCAGAACAAAGGACACTCAAGGTAAGGTAGCTCACACCACTACACTGCTAGGCAACACCCAACAACATGCAGGACCAGAACAAAGGAGGGTCAAGGTAAGGTAGCCCACACCACTACACTGCTAGGCAACACCCAACAACATGCAGGACCAGAACAAAGGAGACTCAAGGTAAGGTAGCCCACACCACTACACTGCTAGGCAACACCCAACAACAAGCAGGACTATACTCCGTCCAGCCCTTGTATCCCTCCGCAATAACCAGCGACTAATACAAAACAAAATAAACACCATGTGGATTCATGCATCGTGTTTATGTTGCAACAGAACAATATTTACTCAGGAGTTTTAGAAATATTGCTGCTATCGGGTTACATTCAAGTAGTCTTTACGAGGGTTACCATAATCGCCGATATTTAGGGTACTACATTTTATGGTGTAGAATTCTTAAAGTATTGGAACAATGATGAAATTTGCCTAAAGATGTCCCCACCCGGAGATCCGATTATTCATGTATGTGGCTTTCATGTAACTGTTTTCTTAACGGGCACCAGTTTTACAATGTGGCAGTTACATCACCCGACTCAAACCCCCATTTTGCAAGGGGGACCACACCTATCGTTGGTCAACGGGTCCATCCTAACACCAGAGAAAATCTACTTATTAGAGAAAATCCATTGGAATTATTGCAACCTACCTTCAATTTGGAATTAATAGAGGAAATAAGTAAATCAGACACACCAAAAGAAATACAAAAACTTCTAGCTCTGGAAACAATCAATACTAGGTATCCCACAGAAGAATGGCTGCACATATATACTGATGGATCCTCGAAGGAAAACCTTACTGGAGCTGGAGTTACATGTTCACATTTTTCCTTTTATCATTCTGTTGGCAGAGACACAACAAATTATGATGGAGAAATAGAGGCTATATACATTGCTCTCCGACAATTATTAAATCTTCCCTTAAATAAATTTAACAAGGCAGTAATTCTTTCGGATTCTAAAGCTGCAATTCAGGGAATATGTTCAAATACTACAAAGAAGTCAACAAAAATTAGAGAATGCTACAAAATGTTAACACAACTCCAAAAAGTTAATAAGACTGTTCATCTCCAATGGATTCCAGCACACTGTGGAGTCATGGGGAACGAAGCTGCAGACTCACTTGCAAAGAAAGCCACAACAATAACACAAAAGTCTAAATTCAATTTCTCATATTCCTCAATAAAACGCTTGATCATTAAAAATTTTTCTCATTCATACCTACAAGAAATAGAAACAAATGCCAAAGATAAAAAATGGATTACACTACTTTCCAATCCAGATATAATCCCCCAGAGACCAAGGAAAACAGCTGTTGCAGCCTTCCGACTATTGACAAATCATGACTGCTTGGCAAGTCATCTCTACAGAATAGGTATCTCAGCCTCACCGATATGTGTCCTGTGTAACGATCCAGCAGAAATGAACGAAGAACACTTGAAGACCTGTGAAGCATTAAGATCAGAAGAAACTACAGTTCAAAAGTATTGGAAAGCACGAATGCTAATGGCTTCATTGCCAGATGCAAGGCACTAGAAAACAACAACAACATTTTATGGTGTGCTTTGGTTTCGGCATATCACGGGTTAGTTGTTGATGGCTTGTGTTTACACCAAGTGCAGATCTAAGAGTGGAGCAATTATAGACAATTCAACAAGTTCTACTGCTGGCTTTTATGAGTTGTTGCAGAAAATTTCCCGGCTACATAAGTGAGTCAGCCTTTACAAGACAGTCAGGGTTGTGTAGAACTCTCACAGCGAGATGTGGACAGTTGAGCAGTATTTGTGTCAACTGAACAGAACAGCTTGAGCTGCTAGGTCGTGACGAATTGTACATTTTATTAATAGAGGACTGTTTTGTGATCCCATTTTAGAAGAAAAATGAAGTGACATTAAAAATAACCTGACTTGTTATTTGTTATAATATTTTTAACACAATTTGTTTTCTACTATTGTGTTCTCCATAATGTGGAAATGTGTACGAGTTGCCCTGGTGATTACTCTAACATGTGCACCTTGTAAACAGTGAGAATGAGAACTGGCTAATACCTGTGGGTGTAAGCTGCTTGTCTCTTTGCAACGTCTCCACACTGCAGCGTGGTGCTCGTTTCCTTCCTGTGTACCGACGGTACTGTGGGGTGTGCTGTACTCACCACTGCTATAACCTAGTGACAATGTAACGTTACAGACACATATAACCATTGCACACACACATTTAGTCATTTAAGTTAATTTATACAACACTTGCTTATATGCAGCCTCCATATTACAAGGAATTGCTTGTACTGCGCTGTGCTGTGCACCAGCTAGTCAGTTGATACATTGTGGAACCATTTACTGTGTGCTTCAGTATGTTAATGCACAATCTTTACGTGACAATAGAGAAGTGAGACAGATTCACACTGTGATCTTGTTAACAGGTTATAATTGGTTATGTCTCTGTCTTCTTGCTTACTTAATACCATTCTAGAGCTCTCTAATCAATCTGCAATGGTATTTAAACTGCAAAAAAGAATTCTAAGACAATGAACCTCTACATTTGTTAAGCAATGTTCAATGAACTAAGCACATTGCCATTACCTTGTATGTACGGTATTACTTCTCGATTGTAAGACCAGCCAAGTTTTGCGGACAAATTTCAGAATAAAATATATGTATGTGAATGTTAGATATGCTAAACTGAGAGAGGCTGTAATTCGTATAAAAACAGTTCCTCAGAATTTCTTTGTTACTGTACATAACTTGGCCACAGACAAGTTTTACCTTTCACTTGTTTCTGGAGAAAAGTGCGGGGAATTAGACATTGATCTTCAATCATTTACACCCTCAACCCTTCTACCTGCTTTCTTCTTACTGCTAAAACATCTTTCCTTACAACAGTAGCAAATTTATTAAAAGTGAGTTTCTCTTGTATGTGTATGTGTCTGTGTTAGCAGTAACATGAATTCACGAAGAACTTTCACTAAAGGTTTTAAACTAGATGTTTTTGAATTTGTTGAGAAAAAATGGTGTATGAGCAGTGAGTTGACAGTAATTGTACAACCAAACATGACTGGTTACTGGAGAAATCAGATCGATAAACTTTAAGCTGTGAAAAAAGGAACTCAATCTTTCCGTGCTCCTAAGAAAAGACGCCATGCTGCAGTGGATGATGCAATGAGAAAGCAGGTGGAAGAGAAGAGAGTGATGTATAGTGTCACCTTGAAATGACAGCAAATGAAAGAATGAAAGGGTGCAAAGACGCAAAACAGCATCAAAGTATCGACAACACTCAGTGTTTAATAAAACATAGATATTAAATTTATAATTCAGTAATATGTTTCTTACTTTAAATTTCTACAACACCCATTTGTAAGCCTTCTCAATTTTTTGGCTATAATTCTGTCAAAAAAGGGCATCTTATTTTTGAACAAATATGTTATATCCTAGAAACAGTATTCTTTGTTTACAATAAATAATTTGTGTTATTTTCTAAAAACAAGACATCCAATCTCTCAATACATGTGTTACTGAATCAATTCATCATAGACTTGATCCACAGTATATCTCACAAATGTGTAACAATGTACCCAAGGTGTTGACAGGCACAGAGTAAAAGCTCTCTTCATCAAATACAAATTTTATACTGAAAAGGAACTTCTACACACTCAAATTGTAGGATAATTTGTAAAGATCATGTAATGTACTGTACTATTTATCTATTTATCAATTCCTTTAAATTATTTAAGATATGCCATATTGATTACTATTCAATCTGATAGAATTTGTTATATTGTACTTTGACAAAGCCCATATTTCTATATAAAAATTAAAAATAACAGGACATGCTGTTTACACACGTATAATAATGTAACAAAAACAACAAATCCAAGTCTAGTTAGTTTTCTAGCACTTCACTGTCCTCTAAAATTTTATTACAAACAGAGAGTTCTCTAAATAAGGAAATAATGAAGCTATTAACAATGAAGTAACAGAATCTAGCTATGAGAATGAGTTGGAGTCAACCTGAAACGTGTTAGCTGCAAAAGATCTTGCAATATTACTAAGATAAGTGAAGTTTTTAGTTTCTAATTTGTTCTTACTTTAGAATCTTGTTGCTTCACTGTTAATAGCTTCAATTTCCTTAAATATACACTTTAATGTTAGTTAATAATTTTAAATATATGCGCTTTTCATATCGTTTGACATTATTGTACTATGGCCTATAGAAAGACACCATTATTGTAGGGTTGCTACGCCTGTATGTACTGCTATCTCTCTTTCAAGCTTTCCATATCGATATGTTGAAGTTTCCCTGATTGACTACGCCCTACCGTGGCTATCGAAAAAGACTGCTCTATGACTCTAGCTGGAATGAAGCTGAACTAACCAATCAAATGTACACACTCGCCTCTGCTGTCGGCTGACAGCCAGGGCTACCCCTGCTAGGGGGGCTCTATACGGGACATGCATGCATCAATACAGCACTCGTAGGCTAGCTGGTACTGAGGGTAGCAAGAACAAGACAAGTTGCCAAGAGCAACAGCTGCCTAGTTGGGTGCGGGAGTTTGAACCTTAAGTACTGTAACATTCAAGATCGATGTGCGTATTTTATTGAAATATGAAAACAATATTTTAATTTTGAACTTATGAATAAATCAGTTACCCCAGCAGTGCTGGGGTAGCTGGGGTTGAATGCATGCCACTGGTGATGAGAGATGACCTAACAAACTTTAAGTACTCCTTGCCGTTGCCTAACAAACATGAAGTGGTGAAGGCAATGATCTTCAAGCAGCATCAACTTCATTTGTCATCTGGTGTGCACTTTTTAATGATCCCTTTATAAGAAAAAGGCATTAGATAATTATGTTTGTGTGACAAGCGTTATGTGCAACTATTATAAACAAGTGACACACGACCTCTTTCACATTATTTTATTTTGACTGAAATTATTCCCACAATTTCAGGGTGGGAGAAATGTTGGAAATCTAGTTGGTAATGGCAGATGTTTATTTTGACTTCAGTTGTCATCTGTTACAAAAAGTTGAAGTAACAATAGGCTGAGAGGTAAAACTGGAACTTAAATATTCAATGGCACAGCTGGGATTTGAACCACAGACCCTCCACTTACTATTGCAAGTACTTTATGTCCCAGGATTAAACAACCTTCAGATGGTAGTTATTTATTTATGCCAACAAACTTACACGGCTTGTGTGTTTAAAAACACCAACAGTAAGTTTGTTGGCATAAATAAATATAACAAATAGGCTCTTTATTCCATCACAATAATTTTATTGAATTTATGTAACAAGAGTTTTGAGTTTGAAATATATATAAAATGTGTCAGATTTGATATTTTAATATATTTTTTTTAATAATACAATTAATGTTCGAATATTTATAGGATGTCTGTTGCATTTTTTTTTTTTTGCACTCAACATTTGATCTGTATTTGCTATCAGCTCAACTGCTAATTCTTTTGATGAGAAATTTCTACCCCTATTTCTAGCTTTCTCATTCATTTTTTAATTGTATTTGTGTTGTGATCAGGAAGCAATGAAATTAACCTCACACTAACTCAAAATAATTTGTTTGCTTATCAGGAACCAATCAGAACATAGCATTGCAAAGGAAAAGAAAGACAAAAATGCATCTGAGCAATTTCAGAAGCAGTGAAGTTCGTTCATGGCCTTCTCGTTCGTGGTTATTCATTGTCCTCTTGGACTTTTAACATTGAATGTTACTTTTTCTCTCGAAAAGCTTGATGAAATGCATGAGGCTTCATGCAGAGTTAAACTGATAAAACCATCCCTAGATCTGTTTATTGGCTATTCAGGAACAACACTTCATAAATTTTTGTGTTCATCAAAATAAAAGCATTACACAACCAGAAATCCCCAAAACATGATCTTTAACTTGGCTACACTCTACTGGCTAAATGACTCCATTATTAAGGCACCATCAACAGATGACTAACCTCTTCCATTGACGCTGGTATCTGCATGTCATCAATGAGTTCTGTGAAGCCCAGGATATTCGGCTCATTTGAGAATGTTATCTGCGAGCAGCTTTCCGTAAGGCCCACGTTGTTATGATGTGACCGCACATAGTTCTTTATTTGTTGAGGTGTTTTGGTCACAATGAACTGTGACAGCCGACTCCAGTTGCACCCATAAAGTGCCTGTAAACAATACCAAACTTATGACATCACTTGCAACATTCTTTTCCACCATTAACATACAACTGCAACAGAAAAAGAGATATTGGTTAATGTTCTGTATAGACCAAAACCCAATTTTCATCAAAAATACTTGCATTGGGAATGTTGTGTATCAGTACATCATTATTGTTTTAAGATCATGATATTGCCTCCTAAACACTTAAAAACATGCCGTATGAAAAGCAGAGAACTAGCGAAAAAATGAATTTTTGCTTACTTTTAACACTTTTATTGCACAAGTATTAAGAATACACCTTTGGGAACAATAACTGACACACATAATGTTTGACAGGTGGAATCGGGACTGCCACAGTTTGAGCCAGGATTTGAACCACAGACCTTTTGCTCAAATCCTGGCTGTGCCATTGAATTTCTCAGCCCTGATTCTACCTGTCACGGCGTGTGTGTGTAGTTGGTTGGCATAACACAATGTTACTGATCTGTGTAAATGTCTAGTCTAAACTGCACTTAACTGACAGGAGAGACAAGTGACGAGCAGGAAAGAAACACTCCCACAAAGCACACTGCCAGGTTTGTGCACCTTGCCTCAGTTTACACAATATCATCTGTGTCAATTATTGTTTCTAAAGGTGCAATACAGTGTACAAGTGCATTAAAATCCATTTCAAGCATTTTGGCGAATACCAAACATTACCCCAAGTAGACTTGTGTGGAAATACTGCAGTAACAAACTTCACTTAACTTGAGATAAAATACGTCATTATCTAATTCTCCCCATTTATAAAGGCATTCTGTCAAAGTTACGGTCTCTAATTATTACATTACACCAGCCCAGAGTATAATTTAAATGCATGCGTCATTTTGACTTTTAATGATATATGTATACATTTACAAATAGGCATGAAGTTCTCCGGGGAGGGAGACTTTTTAATTCCCGGGGGCATTTTACCCCCGGGCCATCCCCTGGATTCATCATTGTGCATAACCGTTTGTGAGATTTGTCCCATGCCATCCAAATATAGCCATTCTAATTATCAAACAACTTGGAAGACAAATCACTTGAAACTTCACAAGCCTAAGGTTTGCACGAGTTGTATGTTGGCAGTACTAGTGGTGTTCAGTGTCAGAACTACTACTAAAGGTAATATTGTAAACTTAATTACCAAGCCTTTTTCCAACTGAGTTTTCTCCTTGGCAGTCCATATTTCGCCCACATCCCAGCTGCATGAAGCGAGAGCGTCATCAGACTGAAGTCCTTTGGCCTCCTCTGTGGCTGCGTACCAACACGGTTGATTAGAGGTGTCCAATAGCCATTGCGAGGTTATTCCATAATCACATTGCAACAGTTCACTTCCCTGTGATCCCAAAACGCCTCCATCGTAACACGAACCTCTGAAATAGGAGATGTACAAAATATAACCTCACTAACGAACTGTCTAACGCCTTGACGCTAACCAAACATGCCTTGGGTAAAACAGTCACCCATAAAGAGTAACTTAGTTTAGCGTTACACTTTATTACTCACAATCTCCCATCCTCTTTTGAAAACAAATTATCCAAACTAAAGTCCCCTAACACATCAACCTCATCTTCGTCTTCCATGTTGAAATTTCGTAAATTTCATTGTAAACAATGTAGCATTACCAACTTCTGCCAAGCCCGAAAGTTGCCCACTTTTATATTATTTTCCAAGGTCATAATGACAGCAGCTGCTAATTTTACGAAAGCACTGTACTATGTATTTCAAAATTATCAGAGTTCTTTCCTATGGATGCAAGTAATGGCAGCTTACGTTTCAGAAACCCAATTCAGTATTAAAATTGAATTTATTAAATTAGTTTCTCTCAAGTATCTTACAGTATATAACCAGAAAACTTTGACGTTTCATTATTTGCATAACTATATTTAAACAATTATTTTTGTTGTTTTACGACGCTCTCATTTGCCAGGATCACATCAGTATGGGCGCGGATCTAGAAATATTCGATAGGGGGGCCCGGTTCCGGTCCACTACTACTTCTTGATAATTAAATTCATGCTAAAACATGACTAGCTAAATATTTAACTGAAAGAAACAATATTTAAAGGTAGTACATACCTATACCAATTTTCATAGAAACCGGTTTGTCCATTTTGCGTAATGAGCTAACACATATATAGCATTTATAGCAATAAAGTAGGATATGACAGGGGGGCCGGGCCCCCTGGTACCCCCTGGATCCGCGCCTGCCGACAGACCCTTTTCCAGGGTTTGGGGGTGGGGACACATGTTGGAAGTTTGCAATTAAACAATATTATTTTGTTGTCAAGAGTTATAGTATTTGTTGTGAATAGCCGTTTTAATTTGTGCCAAATAAAATTGTTCTTTATTTCCCTGATTACCCTCTCCTTATGTAGGACTTAAGGTCTTACAAACCAGTGCCTAGGGTCAGACGCCTGTCGGGGAGCAGCGGGACCTCTGGACCTGTCAGAGTGAAGACTTGGTAGCAGGTGGTCAGTCAAGCACCAGGTATGATAGTGAGGAAGACGATGATATGCAATGCAGGCGAAATTGATGATGGCAAGAGTGATAATGGAGCAATTGGCGCCCAGATGCCGCTTCGTCAATCACGAATACCACATAGGGGTCCCTAACCTCTCAGCCACGGCGCCGCCATTGTACTTCCAGACTCAGGGAAGGATGAGGAATAATCCTGACTGGAGAAAAACTCCTACCCGCTGCCGAGAATTGAACCTGGAACTCCTTGCACAGCAGGCAGGTGCTCTACCAACTGCGCTATGAGGCCAGCCAAAAAATTGTTCTTTACATCAAAATTAAAATAAGAGTCTAATAGTCAGTAATTGATTGCACCTTAAGTGCATCGGCTTCCAAGAGGGGGGCGACCCTCCTCCCCCTTGCCCCCTTCGCGACGACCATGCATATCAGCGTCGCCGGTGTGCCGGAATTTTGTCCCGCATGAGTTTATTTACTTGCCAATAAATCTACTGACATGGAGCTGTCGTTTTTAAGCACACTCGGTCTAGGCCGGATTTGAACCCGTGACCTTGGGATGAGTAGGCCAGCGTCTAACATCTTCAATATCTGAAGTAGCAGCATCTTCTTTGCTTAACTTTGTAATATAATTTTTCTCATCATAGCTTAATTTGCTGAATTCAGAGTTCTCGAATATTATCCATGAAGGGACAGAATTGATGTGCAAAGCTTACACGACAGTCAATAGTACAGGTTGTGTGCAGTTATAGCCAGGAACAACTAGAATGCATTGCAGTAACGTTTCTGTACATACCCCAAAATAGGTGATGCCAACCATTGCTGGTAGAGCAGGATAGAATTTTTGTACATGGACACAAGGGTTATAGCATAATCCTCCTTTTTGTGGTATTTAATATATTATAAAAATTCAAATCTGTTTTATATATGGTTATGTATAATTTGAATCAAGGATAACTCAAGGGGTAGGCCTAGAAGCTAGGCCTGAGAGCACAGGCTGGAACGGAAAATAGTCTTTGGGGATTCGCGGAGAAGAACGGTTGAATACCCAGCCCGCCTCTGTAGTGTGTTGGACCTCTGGCTCATTTGAGCAACATTTCGGCCATTTCATTCATCCACCGTCCGTTGGAGGATGTTAGTAAAAATTATAGAAAACACCATTCCTTACGCTTTCTTTTCGATTTAGGTCAAAAGGATGCAAGCCTTTATATTTGCTAGTGTAGATTGAGTTAAGCATCACATCTTATTCCCAAGCACACACATTTATGAATCAGTCTTTTCACAATGCAACACTTAACCAGTGGCGGCTCGCAGTCAAAATTTTAGGGTAGGCAAAGTGTAACAGTAACAACAACAACAACAACAACAACAATAATAATAATAATAATAATAATAATAATAATAATAATAATAATAATAATAATAATAATAATAATAATAATAATAATAATAATAATAATAATAATAATAATAATAATAATAATAATAATAATAATAATAATAATAATAAACCCCGTTTATCCGAAATATAGGGGGCGAAGTCATTGCGGATAACGCAAACAATATATTGTTTGGTTGTTTAATAAGAGCAGAGTGAATGAGTGTGACTTTACGGACGAATTACCGCCAAAACTAAAATCACGAGTGTCGGCAGACTTTTTTCCAGGGGGGGGGGCACATGTTGGAAATTTGCAATCATATAATATTAAATCATTATTTTACTATCAAAATGTATAGTATTTGTTGCAGATAACCGTATTAATTTGTGCTAAACAAAAATTGTTCTTTACATCAAAATTAAAATAATAGTTTAAAAGTCAGTAACTGACTGCACATTAAGTTCACCAACTTCCAAGGGGGGGGGCCGTGGCCCCCCTTGCCCCCGTTTCGCGACGCCCATGACTAAAATAGATTAAGAAATTGAAAAATTGTCTGACTGCAGCTTTGTGTTAAATAGCTAAAACACTCCTCTTTTCATTGTCAGTGCGCCGCGAAAGCGAAATTTGTAATAGTTCACTAATTAAGTCGGTCATACTGGTATTACACAGAGATAACGACAGATGCACATCTCTGAGATTCGTTCGTGGAGTATGGCTGTTCGGAAAATGTCGCATAAATTCGGATTTGGGCAGGCAAGTGTTCGGACTGCTGGCAGATGCGTCTACGCATGCTCGGAGTGCATATACAGACCGAATGTTTCCTTATCCCTGTTCAAGGGCCTCGTACTGAGGAAATGGGGCCGGGCAGGCAGAGGTTAAGCTAGCCTGCTCTCCACTACCCAGGTTCCACGCGTATCATTTCTGCCGCGCGTTTCAAACACGCAGCGCAGTTTTGATGAATCGGAATTGAGATTAAAGGATTTGACCATGCGCTGGTCATTATAACCGAGAAAACTTTTCTTGAACTGCAATTTAGGGGAAAATGACGGTTCAAATGATAAAATGCAGAATCATAGTTAAACATTATTTGTTGATGTATTACGATAGGGTAGGCAATGCCTACCCTGCCTACCCTGAGGAGCCGCGCCTGCACTTAACTTGCGACAATGTATGTCTAACAAACAAAGAAATTCACAGGTACAATAACAGACGAAATCAAATTTACATGTAACGAGAACCAATACAATAGTTCTGCAAAATGGAACACTCTATCCAAGTACCAAATTATATAACAAACAACAAATATTGCGCGCATCGATTGATTTACTAAATAGAAATACTGCTGACATACAACGCTGTAATTTCTATTAAAAGAGACATAAGTATGGTCCTCTCTCTGAAATTATAATTATCGCTTGTCGCTTCTTTACGGCGCTTGGTTACGAAGAATAACAAGTAATAGAATTTTCCGGAGTACAAAAAGGAACAATTTTGTGAGTGTAACCAAGTTACTGCAATCAGTAATAGATCTTTTATAAAAAGCAACAATTTTGGACTAATAATATATGAATGATAAGCGGCGAGGCTTGGTTACGAAGAATAATAACAGTGAAAGAATTTTTCCTCAGTAGACAAACTTTTTGGAATTTCGACTATTGGAATAACTATGTGTAGATAGGGCATCAGTTATACCGAGAGAGCTTTATTACCCTAATATTGTCTTATTGGAGCTGTTTATCTAGCTAAATTGTAAAGGAGATGTCTAAAACACGAAATTTTATTGGAAGTAATTACATAAAATACATCGTTCTGCAGTAAAATCGGACTTACTGGATTTTCATTTGAGTATTAAACAGTTAATTCATCTGCACCTACATATACAATTTGAGATACAACCCGAGCTGACTAGCCGAACGGCGCGATACTTCCACAACAGGACATCCAGGACAGGGAATCCCAGCAGCAGCAAAACACTGTAATCCGCTAGCAAGCAAGAATACACGAAAAAGTAAGTCGGTGCACATTATCTTATTGTGGTGCTAGCGTATGCTTTTACGTAGTGGAAAATGTACAAAGCCTTTTAAAATGGAAGACGACCACAACCACTCAAGGGGTAAAGGCAACAGTGCACGAAAGCAAATACTATTAGCATAGCATTGATAATCATATGGAATTAAGCTTTAACAGCCGAATGCATAATTTAACTAAAGTACGTACTCTTTAACGGTAATTTTAGTAATAGATAAATTAAATGGTCCCTGCATTTTAGTTCCATTTCCTCTCGCAAGTTCGTTTATTCAAATACTTTACTTTCTGTCATTTTTCTCAATCTCCAATGTCAATTGATTCCAGACGCTTATACATAGTTCCCATAAAAGTCCGCTAATGTAACTCAGAACTTCATCTTGCAACTGTAGATTTCACTGTAGGGTTTATTTACCTTTACCTTTCTTACCAGAGTGGTGCCAATAACCCTAATTGAAAATAATATATTATATATATATATATATATATATATATATATATATATATATATATATATATATATATATATATACTTTATATTATAGTAATCCTGATATCATGAGCGTCGCGAACGGTGAACTTAGTGTGCAATCAATTACTGACTATTAAACTATTATTTTAATTAAGAACAATTGTTGTTTAGCATAAATCAATACGGTTATATGCAACAAATATAAATTTGGACAGTAAAATAATGAATTGTTATTATTTATTTATGCCAACAAACTTACTGTTGGTGTTTTTAAACACACAAGCCGTGTGTGGGCAAAGTTTGAGAGGTAGAACTGGAACTTAAAAATTCAATGCCACAACTGGATTTGAACCACAGACCTTCCGCTTGCCGGGCGGACGCTCTAACCACTGAGCTATTGTGACAAACTGCCAGAATGGCTAGAACTGAAACTTAAAAATTCAATGCCACAACTGGGATTTGAACCACAGACCTTCCGCTTGCCGGGCGGACGCTCTAACCACTGAGCTATTGTGACAAACTGCCAGAATGGCTAGAACTGAAACTTAAAAATTCAATGCCACAACTGGGATTTGAACCACAGACCTTCCGCTTGCCGGGCGGACGCTCTAACCACTGAGCTATTGTGACAAACTGGCAAACTGGCAGTTTGTCACAATAGCTCAGTGGTTAGAGCGTCCGCCCGGCAAGCGGAAGGTCTGTGGTTCAAATCCCAGTTGTGGCATTGAATTTTTAAGTTCCAGTTCTACCTCTTAATGAATTGTTGTTTTCTAGTGCCTTGCATCTGGCAATGAAGCCATTAGCATTAAAATAATGAATTAATAATATATGATTGCAAATTTCCAACATGTGCCCCCCCCCCCCTGGAAAAAAGTCTGCCGACGCTCATGCCTGATATTGAAGTTCATGCTTCTTCATTAAAGTCCTCGTTATGGGCATGTTTTAGAAATGGAGGATTCCAGCTGAGCGGATGATAGCAGCAGCAGTAAGTCAGAAGAGCTACGCTAGGCGTGAAGAGGAGGTCCGAGCCCAAAGTGGAACCCTGCGGGGGCAAGTATAAATAGCAGTTTAGACGGGTAGGTTAGTACGGCCAAAGCCAACAGTCCCTGACTGATATCAAGGCGCCTTAAGGATACCCATCTGTGAAATTTTGAAAATCTACAGTTATCATTGGATTGATCTGAAATTTTAACACAACAATCACTGCATGGTAAGGAGTAACTGTGCTAAATTTTACACATTTAGTCAGATTAGTTGCTGACATATATTTTATTATATATTTTTTTTAATATTTGTATAAATGGTTTCCCATGATGCAATTTTGATTTGAAAAACTTAATAATTTTCAGTTATGTCCTGTAATAGAATGTTAGCAAATTGATGAGACAATTTCTTAATCTTGTTATTAGCTTGGATAAAAATAAATTTTAAAGTTTAAATTCATTATTTTTTTGATTTAAATTTCGAAATGTAAACTTTAATATTTAATTACTCAGCAGTTATTCACGTTATGAAAAAATTATCTCATCATTTCTTTTTAACGTTATTTCTAAGCAGGTATACCAAATTTCATGCATAAGTACTGAAAATTGCATCATGTGGAGCATTTTAAAAAGCAAACGGTGCTAAAAATAAAAACATGGGAAAACTAAGTTTGAAGTCATAGCAAGGATAATGGAACTGTATTGATTTAAATGGACATGACCACTTACAGGCAATCAGTTAGACGGCCACGTGACATAGTTAAAAGGGTATAAAAAGCATATCAAAATAAAGCAGAAGATTTATACTATTTGATAAAACAAAAATTCATTTTTGGCAATTTTTGAAATGTTTAGCCTTTTTACTCAGATGGGTATCCTTAACGGGTCCGACCCTCTACTAGCCGAGCTTCTCAGCGCTCGCTATCTGCCCCTTTCTCTCCAACTGTCACTATCTTTCCTCTGTCTGTCTAGTTCTTAAATCCCCTCTAGGATCCCAAACAGTAGGCTGTCGTAAAACGCTTGTCACTTCCATCTTGGTTTAAGACTAATGCCTTTGATAGGCATTTTCCGCTAGAGGTAAGGCGTTACCGCGTGCTACCCCCGTTTTTATAGGCTAGCAGCAGACCTTACGCACCACTACTGCCTCTCAAAAAGAAGTCCGGGCTAGGTGAAGTCACACTAGAGGGCTGCCCTGGCCACAACACATCCAGAGATCCAGCAGCTAGCCCTCGATGAGCGCCGCTGAGGCCGCGCCCAGCACACAACCACCATGCCAGGATGCTGGACAGACTGAACAAAGACGTAACCTTGCTAAAATCTTCGTTGCGGACTACTGCAAGATCAACATGGCATGGCTGCTGTACAGAACTGGACCATATAACGCAGAGCATGGCAACAGCTACCACGGGTTTAGATTCAATACACTACAAGAATATCACAACTTCATGAAACATAAAAAGAATAAGGCATCACATACCGCCACATCTTTACGAACGAACATGCAAAGTGATCATAAAGGGTCTTTATTTTAACATGGCCACCGAGCTAGGACGACTAGGTTTCAACACAGCAAAGGTGTGCAAATTATACTCGAGGGGACAGCGGATACATACTCTTCTTCCTGTGCTCCACTGCCGTCAACCAGGTTAGAGAAATGGCCCATTGCGCCGTCCGAATCGAGGACTATAGAGCAATTCCGTGAACATGTCATACCGAGTGTTAAAATTTGAAATTAATGTTTCACTTTTTTTACTGAGGAAAGATGATGCTAGATACTCCAAAGTATCTTATGAAGTGAAAAATAAATGCTTTTAACGTGAATATGGGTTCAAATTTCACTTCTTACCCATATATTTCCAAAGCACTAAAAATAAGCGCGAATAACGGTGATTTTCATATCAATATTTCAGGAGCTATGTACAACTGTTTTAATGTTTTTGTTCTGAACATCACACAATGACTCTTCGTCTTCTAAACGTGTATATGGCTAATCATTTTTGACATTTATAAATAATCCTTACAGCCTCTTTAATTATTACTGTGTGTCAATGTCAGTTAGTCACGGTAAATAAGGATAAAGTCCTCTGGAGGGAAAAGTAATAGACTGAAATAAATATCCTTTTTGATTCTGCATCATTAAAATATAACAAATAAAAAAGTATCAGAAAGTTTTCCTCTATAGTCATTAGTTTTCCCACAAAACACGTGACTAACGGACAATTAGTGCTGGCACCCTGTGGTCGCATACGCGTACAGTGCTTATGAGACTTCAGTCAGGATAGACGTATCAATCTGTTTCTGACTCCATGATTAAAACACCAGCCCAAAGACAACGTGAATACAAACAATGTCTGAAGGAGCAAGGCAGTTATGCACAATGGAAGGAAACAATAGAAGTGACTATGAGGAAAGGAAGAGCAATAATGAAACTAACAAAACAAGGAAGAGAACAGCTCAAAGCTGAATATAGGAGATATAAGCAAGCACAGTGGGCAAGACAGAAGATAAGAGACCAAGAAGGGATTGATAAGGATACTCCATCAACATCAACTGCTTTCAAAAGCAAACAGTATTTCGGAAAGTGCAGAAAACGTGTTGAGGAAGCATTGCCGCAATTTCCACATAAAGGAAAAGAAATGATTCGTAAATTAGCAGTTGAAGAGGGATTACATGTTGTAAAACCAAAGCATTCTGTCCCGGTGTCAGGAAAACAACTATCAGAGGAACTTAAAAGTGCAATCATCAAGTTCTGTCAGGATGATTCAGTATCTTACCAAGCTCCTGGAAGAGATGATTTTATTGAAATCCGTGCTCAAGGAGAAACAAAAGAAGTTCACATTAGGTATCTAGTGGTAACATTAAAAGAAGCACATGCACTCTTTCTACAAGACTGAGTAGAAATGTCTGTGGGATTGACAAAATTCGCTGAATTACACCCTGCTCACGTGCGTCTTCAAAGTCAGATCCCACATAATGTGTGCACATGCATTATACATTAAAATACGAAGTTTCTTCTCAAAGCATTGTGTAAAAATCACGTACTCAGTGAGACTGAATTTCGTAAGTTCATAGCACAAGTGGTTTGTGATCAGAAATTGAGTGAATGTGTGCAGGGAGGATGCTCCAACTGCCCGGGATTGAGTGGAGCAGACTTTTCGGATAAACTTGCTAATTCTCCATGCGAATGGAAGCTGTGGAGTTCACGTAATGGAAGAATGGAAATAGAAGTTAAAAATGGGTCTGTAAAAGACTACATTGAAGAACTGAGCAATTGCCTGCAACGTTTCCTAAATCACATTTATGTAAAAAGACAGCAATCCGAGGCCTTTAAGAAGGCTCGGGAAAATGTTGGAATTAGTGAAGCTGTGATACAGATCGACTTCTTTGAGAACTACACATGCAAGGAGCTGCCCATTGGAACAATACACAGATCTCAATATTTACTGCTGTTGCCTGGTATAGGAAAGAAGATATTGGTGAAATTCAGAAACAATCTTTTGCTTTGGTGTCTGATTATGTATCACATGACAAATATGCAGTTGATATTTGCTTAAGGAATATATTTTCGGAAATATTGGATATTGTTCCGAATCTTGAACTTCTGAAAGTGTTTTCTGATGGAGCTGCTTGTCATTTTAAGCAGAAATACACATTGAGCCATGTGACATATCTTTCCGAAGTATTTGGAATCCAAATTGAATGCCACTTCTTCGAATCCTATCACGGAAAGGAGACAGTAGATGCGATTGGAGGACAAGTGAGGAGGAGCGAGTCATTTAACAGTCATCAACCATTCCACCGTGATCGATGGTGGCAGGCGCATCGCTCTTCGCATACGCTTACTGCTAGTTGCTTGGTGGACGTGTGGTGGCGGAGTAGATCAGTTCGTTCGCGGAAGCAGTCTTTGTGTTTCCAGAACACACGTGATCGTTTTTTGGCATAATTTTCGTCTTTGTGTGTAGTATAATTAACTTTATATTTGATTATCTTGGTGGATTAAAGAGGTAAGATTATATATTTCCTACTTAATTTTGGTGGATTTTAGAGGCGTTTCCACCCCCTCGGGGGGGTGCCGGCAATCGTTTAGCCGGCACTAATTATGGATGACACAACACTACTAGCCCCGGTGGTCATGGAAATGGACTTACCGGTGGCTGAACATACAGAAGTCATTACTCAAGAAAATTCCGAGTCGAATCTGAATTCCACAGAGGTTCCGGCTGCCGAGCAGTCTAATGGGGCAAATGTGACGCCTGGGACAACGATGAGTAACAAGCCAACTAAACCCCCTTTAAGGTATCAAGCCACGGATTTAGGACCTTTTTTCGTAATAATTAGAAGTAACAGTAGAAATATTAGAGATTTCCACCCACTGAAAATTGGAAAATGGCTTTTTTTACACGCCGAGGGTGTGACACACAGCCATAAAAGTGGATTTAATCAACTAGAAGTTCATTTTTCAACCTATATGGGAGCTAATAAATTTCTCGACTCGGATTTTGATGCGACACATGATACACGTTCATATATCCCCTTCTATAATATATTTGTAACAGGGGTGGTGAGGGGTATAGATACAGATATTAGCATGGAAGAACTGGGTACCCATCTTCAAATAACAGGTCAGCTACAAATACACAACCTTCACCGTTTCAATCGTAAAGTTACATCGAATGGGGACACGACCTTTGAGCCAACACGTACGGTAAAGATTACCTTCAGGGCGCAACGTTTGCCAGCGTACGTGTATGTTTATTATCAACGTTTTACAGTGGGAACATATACAACGAGAGTCTTAATTTGCGAAAATTGCGGTAAATTCCATCACAGAGCAAAATTCTGCAGG
The DNA here is from genome assembly GCA_030765045.1 of Tenodera sinensis. NCBI lineage: Eukaryota > Metazoa > Arthropoda > Insecta > Mantodea > Mantidae > Tenodera > Tenodera sinensis. Next base: position 2,069,672 of record CM060965.1, on the reverse strand, counting down.
AACACCAAGCGCTGTTTAAAGTGCGGACAGGTTCACCAGGAGGGGCAGAGCGACTGTCCAGTAGACCGCGTATGCTGTATCAATTGTAAGCAGGGGCACGTGGCAACGGAAACAGATAAATGTCCAGCGTATAAGCTGGAGTCGCAGATTGCTGCCCGGATAGGGGAATTACCCATTTCCAGGCACGAAGCACGGCAGATGCTTACGGGAACCACATCCTACGCGGACCTCACTAAAACTGTTCCCAAGGATGTTCCGCGCCAGGGACGGGAAGATTTTCCTAACCTACCAGAGGAGCGCAGCCGAAGCATAATATCAAAGCCTAACGCGTATAGGACCGGAAGGGGTACAAATGCGGCCAAACGGAAATGTCAAACACAACAGGCACCTCCTGCTCAGGAATGGCTACGAGAGCGGTGGGCACCCCATGGCCGCTGGCCAGAAGGAACCCCCTCCGTCATTCCTACTAAACCAACGGAGAATGGCCCCCTAGGAGTCCCACAACCGCTTCCTACCCGGGAAGTGCACATTGGCCCAATCGAGCAAGGAGCATCGAGCAAAGACAGAAACTCGCTGGATAGAAACGTCCGGAGGGAGGATACAGTTACGGGATTACCCCCAAAGTGGCCCCCGGAGTCTCGGGGACGGGACCTCCGGGAAATACAACATACATTTGAAAGATTATTGGCTGAAGCTCCTGAATATCTCTTACGTACACTGACATCTTTGAAACAACAACTACACCTGTAAAATTCGCATATTAAACATGCCGGAATTTAGAATAGCTTACTGGAATGCGCGCAGCATCAATAAGAAATTAGCTGATCTGCACTGGTACTTAACTAGGTTTAACCCGCATGTTATAATACTGGTGGAAACCTGGTTACATTTACATCAGTCATTTCACCTCCAGGGTTATCAAATATTCCGCAACGACCGGGCGACGCAAGGTGGAGGTGTAGCCATCGGTGTCGCCAGTAATCTGTATGTCCGGGACTGGGATACCGATATCCGGTACCCGCCCCACTTGGAAGCTGTTCGGATAACGCTAGGGGACCTCTCAATTGTAGGTGTCTATGCGACCGGCCGCCGTTTCACTTTGGTGGAATGGGAGCAATTTCTGACTCCCCAAACACAACAACAAGTGATTTGCGGAGATTTTAATATCACAGATTTCCGGGCATTATCTTTACAACAACGCCAACGTCATCCCCTATTCCAGCTCTCGGAACAACATGGGTGGACGTTAATATCTGAACACCATACCACCAGAATGGGTACTCCGGGACAACAGGACTCCTCCCCAGACCTGATGTTTGTGACAGCGGACATAAATCCCAATGCGACTTTGTCGAAACTCCCCCAGACCCTGGGGAGTGATCATTTTCCCTTTCTGATTAAATACGAACCTCGACAGAGGGGCGGACACACGATATATCATAGCCGTAGACGAGGGCAGGTGCGTCGTGAACATTTACGTTCGTACCTTAACCAAGCGACCAATCAGTTTTCGGAAACCGACGTGACATACGAACAGATAGAGGATACACTACACCAGTACCAGGATCAGTATCACCCCTGGATGGAAATAAAGTCGCCGAAGGTTCGAAAACCTCCATGGTGGAACAGCGAGTGCGCCCAGTTGGTCGCGGAAAAACGATTGGCTTACTCTCGATACAACTACCTTAGGACCGAGGAGGCCTACCTCGTAGCCAGAAGAACGGAGGCCCGGGTGAGACGTCGGCTCCGCCGCATCAAACGGCAATCATGGTACGATACTGTAACTCCATTACCTCGGATACTACAACCGCACAAATATGGAAACAGTTGGCTTGGTTCAAGAAACAACGCCCAGCTTTACCGCCCTTACCGATGAACAGGCAGGTTGAATTACAGGACCAATTTTTAAGTCGGGTGGCCCCGACTTCGGTGCCCGAAAATATGACGGTTACGGCAACGGAAATAGATGCGTCGAACCCACTATTAACACCTTTTACGGCAACTGAGGTACGCAGAACTATAATGAGAAAAACCGGACGATCGGCCCCGGGAGCCGACGGGATCACCTATAACTTTTTGCAATCCCTTCCGGAGGCATGGTACGCTCTAATAGCATCAGCGTATACCAAACTACTTCGCGGGGGCTCTATACCAACTTCATGGCGAACTATTATAATCCATCCTGTCCTAAAACCAGGTTGTATGGGTCACGCCCCGGCGGATTATCGCCCGATCGGCTTATTAACCACCTTAAGAAAGGTATTTGAGAAGATCCTCCAGGACCGCCTCAGTTTTTATTTAGAACGAAATAGTCGGTGGCCCAGTACGCAATACGGATTCCGGAGAGGCTATGGGACCACTTTCCCACTATATACATTTTTAACCGATGTTAATATCGCCTTCCGCACAAAGAACCAAATTCTGGCACTCTTTCTAGATATAACTTCAGCTTATGATCAGGTGTCGATTCCAATATTACTGAAACGGCTACAGGCGGTCGGGATCCCAACGCCTATTCGCCAAATAATAGCGGCGCTTCATGCCGATAGACATTGCACACTTGCAGCGTTCCGACAAAGCGCCCACACAAGACAGACATCGCAAGGTCTAGTTCAGGGATCGGCACTTAGTCCGTTGTTATATGCCATATATGTCGGTGACATCATCTCGGCGGTAACAGTAGCCGTCAGAGTCCTACAATACGCTGACGATATTATTATTTATCAAACAATCACCCCCCGTTCCCATATAGGCTTGGACAATTTTTCGACAGACTGTCAGAAGATAATCGCGTACCTAGAAGAACTCGGCCTCCCAGTTAACCTACGTAAGACCCGGTTTGTACATTTTAATAAAGCTACCCGCTTGTCACGCCTTTCCCTGCGCCTCCGAAATTATGTCATACAGCCGACTCTCACAGTAAAATTTTTAGGGGTACTTTTACACCAAAATTTAAGTTACACGCTACATATGCAACGTGTATTAGCTACGCTTAATACCTTAAAAGCATTATTCAAGGCTATGACCGCGCGTCACTGGGGCACAGACCCCCGGGTCTTACTAAGACTATTTCCGCCATTGATATACTCACGCCTGGAATATGGTTTATTACTAGCCCCCGCCCCTACGCAAGGTGTGCGGAATAAATTAGAATCGTTCTTATACCAACTCTACAACATAATATTCCATATACCCGGACGACCAGCGAAGAGCCAACATAAATTATACTTTCCGTCGTATGACGTAGAGGGTCGCATGCTCATACAGGGCGGTCGCCAAATAGCACGCTTGTTAACACATTCGCACAATGTCCTGTTACCGAAATTGACACGTCTTTACGAGCTTTTCCGCCGCCAATTGCCGGAGGGGGAACAGTTGCCATTACCATTGGTACGATGCTTGGGGCGATTTCAGTCCTATGATCACATTTACCGGACACCCACACGTCCGAATTACTTAATAGATATGAACGTTTATTCGCTTCCGTCACATATTGAGATTGACTGTCATCAGTTTCGTGCACCAAAAATGGATTATTCCCTCGCTTGGCGAGAGTATATCGCCCCGTTCCTTTCCTCACCTAAACATTTAGTACAAATCATTTTTACAGACGGCTCGAAAACCCCCGATGGAGTCAGTTCCGGCATATATATATGGAATACTAAGGAAAAACACTCGTGGCGATTATTTGACGAGACCTCAATTTACACCGCCGAGGCTATTGCCCTTTATAAGGCGATAAAGTTCGTGCAACATGTGCCCTCCCGTGTTTTTATCTTTACAGATTGTCTCAGCCTCCTGCAGGCGCTCACGCGTACATACTGCCATTCGCACCACCAAATCTACGAGATTCTAATATTGAATATACTACACCAATTACCAAGTCATGTTTCACTCACGCTCATGTGGATACCCAGTCACGTCGGAATATCGGGCAACGATATAGTCGATGCCGCCGCCAAAGCTGCGACCAGATTTCCCACGGTCACACCGGAATTTTTAACACCTCCGGGAGATATACTGATGGATATCTTACGCCGCGACGATTCGCGGCATACTCCCTCGGCGGATATACGCATACAATTCAGACACTTCCTCGAGCATAAGCCACGTATACTGAAAATTGCATATTCGAGTTACTTTAGGGTGCTACTAAATGTGGCATTGACACCAGCCTATTTATACAGAATCAATCTACGTGATTCAAATTCTTGTGAATGTGGCCAAATAGGGGATATTAACCATCTATTTTTTGCTTGTCCCAGGCACCATGCAGCTACTATGGACTTTCTTAGGGTATTGTATCGGGTATATCATACTGGACCTTTTCAATTACCTTCGTTACTTCTACCTTTCTCCACCAAGATATGTAAAGCTTTGTTTCGTTTTATTACACGCACGCGAATGAAACTGTAAACTCGCGCTAGGTCACACGTTGCCACATCTGTTTAGACCCCCACCCCTCCACCACACTAGACTGTCATGATTGACGCAGTCGCCACCTTTAAGGCTGGCAGTAGCGTCGTTAAACAAGCGCCAGACAAGACAAGACAAGTGAGGAGGATGGCATGGACAGCTGCAAAAGCAGGAAGCAGGATTCAGAGTGCTGAAGAATTTGTTAATACTGTTAGAAAGAAAACCAAAATATGTGTTCTTGAAGTTTGTCTGCCTGAAATTGAAGAAGCAAAAGAATTTCTCGACAAAAGATTTGAACGTATTTTACCTATGCCGTCCACTCAGCGGGTTCATTATGTGAAATTATTAGGTTTAAATGTTGTGGAATATGCTTTTCTTTCATGTGCGGAAAGTGTCAGAATGATGCACAACTTTCGGAAATAAAAACAGTGTAGTGATATGCGCATGTACTACGAGACTACTGCATCTAGCGTTCCTGCACTATAAGGAGTCCAATCATGTGATACAGGTATGTGCTGTGTGCTCTCATGTGTCATCTTTGTTATGGTTTTGAGTCAGCTTTTTATACTTGCAACGACGTAACTGTAATAAGAAATGAGTGCTGTCAACATGTTTATTTTGTGTATGTTGCATGACAGTAATGCTTCTCCAAAGGATATGATTCTTCTCAAAATGATAAATGGAATTACACACCTGTGTGTATTACATGTATGTAACGTATAATATGTATCACTGTGATTTACCATACGTTATACCATGTAAAACAAAGACAAAGTATTACAATTTTCGCAAGTGTCAGTTAGTCACAAACTCATGTCAGTTAGTAACGCTGACCTTTTGAATAAATATCTCCAGATGAGAATAACATGCCAAACCTTTTTTCAGGTCATTTGAAAGCTTATAAGTTCCTCTCTCAAGTGGTTTTTCAGAACAAATCAAATAAGAAAACTTTCAGAGAAAATGGAGGACAAACGTTTGAAGTTGGACCTGCAGTTGACGAAATGTCAGTAAGTCACGAAAAGTTTAGCGCTCATTATTAAATAATTGTTTCGCTTTTTTAAGGTTTTTATATTTCCTATCACTACCGCCAATGTATTCTCTGTCATTGTATGTCGTTAAAATAACATTTTTCACGCCTATATTGACCATTAGAGAGACATGTTAGGAAGAAACTGTAGTGTAAATGTCAGTTAGTCACACGCGGAATTGCTCTATAGACAACCTAATGGCCCCTCACGATGCGGAAGGTGCCTGCGCTTCCGACACGCTGTGCGCAACTGCCACTCAGAGCAACAGTGTGCTGGGCCTCACCACATCAGTCAATGTACCGGCCACACAGGACATGGTGCGCGATGGAGAAGTATCGGAGCATGGTAGATGACCCACAACACCGCTTGGATGGCAGCATCAAGGGAACGCGACTCCTATGCTTCCATCACCCAGAGTGCGCACCCTGAGATCACTGCACCTATAACACAGTCCATGTACACATGGACCAAGCCAGCCCCAGTCAAATGCATGGCGACAAGCACCTGTACCAAAAATACATAACATAACACCAGGCCCCAGAAGCAAAAGCAAACACAGAAATCTAAGTATTCTGCAATTTCTGATGATGACATTCCAAGTGATTTGAGCCAATTTTTGATCAGTGATGGGAGTTTTTCTATTGGTATACTGGGAAATAGTGACTTTACGTTAAAGGAGACAAGGATGTCCTCTTCTGTTAATTTGAAGTCTTTGATGTGTTCTATTAGTTCATAACTGTTTCTTATGCTTAAACTTTCAAATTTGAAATTTACAATCCAACATTGTAATGGTTGGAGATTTTAATTAGACTTCTTTTAAAACTCCAATGATAAGAAGAAGTTTCAGTATGTGTTAAATAAATACAACTTCGTAGTTAATATTAAAGAATTGACATGTTTAACACAAATATCCACAACAGCTATTGATAATATTATTATGAACATGGTTAACATGCTGTGCAATGTAGAAGTTATCCATTCATGTCTGTCTGATCACACAGGACAGTGTATTCATGGGCATCACGAAGTGGGGGCAAGGGGGGGGGGGCGCTGCCTCCTTGGAAGTTGGTGAACTTAATGTGTAATCAATTACTGACTATTAAACTATTATTTTAATTTTGACGTAAAGAACTATTTTAATGTAGCACAAATTAATACAGTTATCTGCAACAAATATAAATTTTGACAGTAAAATAGTAAATTAATATTATCTGATTGCAAACTTCCAACATGGAAAAGAGTCTGCCGACACTCATGAAATATACAACACAACCTATGGAGTACCCCAAGGCTCAATACTAGGACCATTACTATTTATTCTATACACTCATGATTTCAATGAAATAATCTCTAACAATTCTAGTATAATACAATTTGCCGACGATACTACAATTGTTGTCAACAGTACCAGTATATCTCAGCTGAATTCCAACATTAAAGACACAGTAAATTAGTGGTAGAATATTTAGGAGATCTAAATCTATTTATGAATCCAACTAAATGTGAAACAGTCAATTTTGACTTCAAACACATGAACTATAACTCAGCATACTATTAACCATACAATAGTTAATAACGTAAAAGCTACAAAACTCCTGGGTCTAAACTTAGTATATTTACCTATGATACACATGTTAATATACTTGCCTCCAAAATTACTAAAAACTTATTTGTTCTTAGATATTTAGGAAAGTTTGTGCCTGACAATTTATTTTTTCCTTGTTCAAGCACACATTATCCATGCCATTGAATTATGGAGCAGTACTAGTAAAGGAAATTTAAATAAAATTTTTTCACTACCAAAAAGGGCCATTAGGTACCTCGATAATCTTGCTAGCAATGAATCTTGTAGGCATTCCTTAAGACAGTTAACACTTCCCAGTCTTTACACATATAAAACCATCTTGTATTTAAATAAGTTTAAAATACAAATGTCAGTTAACTCCGATAATCATAATTACAATACAAGAAAAAAGAATGATTTCCACATTCAGGGCCACAGGCTTCATCTTTATGAGAAGATGCCTAGTTTTATGGGGGTAAAATTCTATAATGCTTTACCAAAAGAAATTAAATAAATAATTACCACTTGAAAAAAAATATTTGTAAATTTAAGAAATCTTTGCAAACTTTTCTGATAGATAGAGCCTATTATACTATTGCAGAGTATTTATTGGAAATAGTTGTTTGATTATTATTTATTTATGCCAACAAACTTACTGTTGGTGGTTTTAAACACACAAGCTGTTAGTGGGCAATGTTTCAGAGGTAGAATTGGAACTGAAAAATTCAATGCCACAGCTGGAATTTGAACCACAGACCCTCCACTTACTAGGCAGATGCTCTAACCATTAAGCTACTGTGACAACCTGCCAGAATGACATTGAATTCTCAAACCAGTTTGTATTTCTCCTGGTAAACCACAAAGACAGTCTCACATCAGAGACAGAGACAATTACCCCAATAGCGACTAAAATTGTAAGTACTCTATGTCCCAGGATTAAATAACTTTCAGATGGTAATTATTATTTATTTATGACAACAAACTTAATGTTGGTGTTTTTAAACACACAAGTCGTGTGTGGGCAATGCTTCAGGGGTAGAACTGGAAATGAAAAATTCTACCTCTCAAGTTGGCTGATCGTTCTATTTTATTTGTGTTTCAAGCTGTAACACAATCCAATGTATATATTATTGACATAATTCAATTGTGAGTCTCACTGTATTGAATTGCAATAAATTCTATTAAAATATTTTACTATCACTCAAAGTCTACTGTATTCCCAAATCCCCCTTGTACCTACAAGGAAGTAAGCAATAAGGTAATATGTACAACTGTTTATCTCAACCCACATGAAGATACAGGAATAAGAATTTGTAAGAATGGTTAGTACAAGAGTAGAGAAAGTCATGTGAGTGCAACACATCTGAGTTTTAAGAAAACAAAACACATCAAACAATTTTCCATGTAAACTACTTTGGGGTGGGAGAATTAGGATATATTCTTCGCCATTCTGTCCTCCATGTGATCTGCAAGAGCAAATGGACCAAGACCACCTTCAAATATGCCTGGCCACTACAGCCCTTCCCACCCATCAGTGACAAATATTGGAGAGCAAGAAGATTAATGACTTCATTGTCAGAAATCCAGCATTAGCCAAAAACAACAACTTTGAGGTGGGATGATTTTCTTGAAAATCTTCCTCTCCCATCCTTTGAGCATAAAACACCAACTTTCCATATTTTGGTTGTGTTGTTCAAAGCCACACAGGCCTGTCTTTTTGGATTCAGGTAGTCTCAAACTATTTGCTATGAAAACTCAGTAGGTAACAAATTTTTGGGTGCAATATGTATATCCTCTGTAGAACTGTAGTGTCTACATTATCGTGATATTTGTGGACTGTATTGCTGCTTTGCTTCACTGTGTGTATATTAGAGATGTACATATATCCTCTACTTAACAGGTGGCAGAGAAATAAACAGGGAAGATCATGAGGAAAAAAAACTCTTAAAACTGGTTGATTTCTGATTTCTTTATTTAAAACCATTGTTACAGCACAATGGTATTGAAGTAGCTTCAAGAATGTGGATCTTCTTGAACTTCTGCTGCTTTTCCTCTGAGAAGGATCTTATGCAATGTAATTTCCAAATCTTTTCCTTTATTCACACTTTCTTCTGGAATTGAAAGCAGAAAACACTTTTATTTATATTTAAAAGCATTATAACTTTCCCAAGGTGAAGCAAATAAATGTTGGGAACTGCACTGACCTTAAACTGTGCTACCGCATAATTCAGTAATTGAGGATATATGAATGTTTAACCTCAATTAATTTTCCACTATTTATGTTAAGAAGAAATGTACTGTTTGTTTTTAACTTGCTGACATCCCTGATTGTTTCTTTCTTTCTTTACCTGATTCTCCTCCCCTTATTTAGGACTTACAAGCCAGTGCCTAGGATCAGATGCCTGTCGGGGAGCACAGGAACCTATGGGCAGGACAGAGTGAACACCTGGAAGTGGGTGGTCAGCCAAGCACCATGTATGAGAGTGAGGAAGAGGATGATATGAAATGCAGGTGAAATAAATGATTGGAAAGATAATAATGGAGAAATTGGTGGAATGAGTGGAAGGGAAAACCAGAGAACCTAGAGAAAACCCACCCTGACACCACTTCGTCCACCCCAAATACCACAGGCAGGTCCTTGAGATTGAACCCGGGCTGCCTAGGTGGTAGGTGAATGCTCTAATTGCTCAATCATGGCACCACCTCTGCCTGATAGTTTTCCTCTCTTATCTTAATTCATCAAGTTGGTTATAAGGTTGGCTTTTAAACCATTCAAATTTGCAACATGTGGTGCAGTTTTTTTATGATTAAAAGCAGGAAATAAACAAGAAAGATACTACAAATTCACATACCATTGAAAAGTGTTTCATAAATTCAAGGCTTTTAAAGATTTTAATATAAAAGTGGCTCCTCAAAACAAACATAGAATAAAAAATTTGCTCTATCCTTTAAAAAACACTACTTCAGGAATTTACTGCATTAGCTATGAAGATTGTCATGAAATAAACAGCATGGAAGTGAAATAATCCTGCAGACATTAACAGTGAATTTCTCATATTGTGAGTAAGAAGAAAGTCTAATACTAAAAAGCTGAAAGGTTAATGCTTAGGTTACTTTTTCAGGTGTCTTACGCCCCAGTGACAAAACATCTGAATTTGATAAATGGCCAATGTTACTTCAATGATTTTATAGAGTACTAGAATAGCTCATTGAGCCGCTGGTAGAAGCTGATACAGAAATTATACTCAGAAAATTAACCCCGTGGCACAATAACTCATCTGGGCCAAGGCCTACCACCTGGCCACTGCGTCCGCCATCTCTACCCACCACAGTTGTCATGAGTAGGGTGTAGTACTGGACCCTCCTGGCTGGTTATGTGGTCTTCTCAACCGGGGCCGCTACTTGCCAATCAAGTAGCTGCTCCATTGGGCCCTCGGGGACCTAATAAGGCTGAGTGTATCCCACACCATGTCTCCCAGTGGCAGGAAATCCCCATGTCAGTACTGGCAATTGAAACCTAGTCCCTCGCTTGCACAAGTTGTATCATTTAAAATATAATTTAATAATAATTCTTAAAAAAAATAAACAGAGAAATCAAACATGAATGTAAAAAGTTGAATAGGGTTGTAATGGTTTTGGTAGTGTCACTTTAGTTCAGAGCAGCGTATTGTCTAGCCTTGTCTCTCAAAGTGCACAGATCATAAACCTACAGACACAAGGTTATACCATAGTAAAGCATATTTTGGGTACTTAAATACAGGCAAAATTTTATTTCACTGGTGAATGGTACCATAATCTGCTTTGGTTGGTCTCAGTGCAAATAGTGAAAATACTGGAAATATTAGTTAAAGTACATCATCATCATCATCATCATTAGTGTGATCCTTTCTAAATGAAAGCCAAGGAGAGGAATCTCACTGCTCGACTGCTGACAAAGCTGAACCAAAGGTACTGGGAGACATTGTGTGAGGTTTTGTTGGCTTTGTTGCTTCAAACTGTCTTACCAATATGTGACCTACAAAACACTAATTTGACTTCAGAATTGGTCCATCAACGAGTGGCAAAAACGGCTTCAAAGCAGGTTACTCAATGAATAAGTTGTGCCACATAGCCGCACACTCTCAGCTTTAAATATGGTTATCTAGTTAATGGCACATTTAATAAAAAAAAATATATATTGGAATTTTTTTTTGTTAATTTAGATCCACTCTCTCACCTCCTTCAGTCTGATGGATTATTTTACTTCCACATATATATCAGAAAAACCAAGAGCAGCTTAAAAACCAGTTTGAAGGAACACTTCAGAAATATAAAATAGAAACAGACAGATGAATTATCATTTTTGGTCATAGAACCACAATATCACCCAAAAAATAAAACTTAAAACCAGCAAAGTATCATTAGGAATTAACAGTGTGGGAGAATTGTTATTTTTTTATACCAACAAACTTATTGCTGGTGTTTTTAAACACACAAGCGGTGCGTGGGCAATGTTTGAGAGGTGGAATTGGAACATAATATTCAATACCACAGCCAGGATATTTCAGTCCTGATTCTACCTCTCAAACAATGTGGAAGAATATTCATATCATCAAGAATGGGAATTGAATAATGAATTTTTAAATAGCACCAACACACAGCATGTTAAGACTGACCAATGGGAGAAGGGTAAGACAGTGACTTGACAAGAAAATCAGTTGACCAACTAGCTGATGAGGAGAGGAATCTCACCAAACTGAAGAATTTTTTAAGAATGAGTGGAGCAAAAGTGTTTTTAAAAGTTAAGAAGTTTATACATTTCAGTGATTTGAGACAAAAAGTTAAACATGAGAAACAAAATGTGTTGCATAAAAGTAGAAGTTATAACTATAATAAACATGCAAAATCAAAAAATCTGATGTGTTACACTCACATGACTTTCTCTACTCTTGTACTAACCATTCTTAAAAACTCTTATTCTTCTATCTTCATGTTAGTTGAGAGAAACATTTGCAGAAATTATCTTATTGCTTGTTTTCTTGCATGTGCAAAGGGAATATGGGAATACAGTAGGCTTTGAGCGATAGTCAAATATTTTAAAGCTTTCAAATTCTGTTCTCTTTGCATGGTTCAACACATAAAAAAATTAATAGGAGGTTCTATTTGACTGAAGTATAAGTTCTCCAGAATTTACACAAATAACAAGGAATATCTCTGAAATGGTTCACTCTACAAAAAAATTTATGTAGACATAAATTAAGTATTTTAGCAAGATCTACATTTGTTGTGCAGTATAATTTGGTCTATCTCTAATGGTTTACCAGTTATACAAAAGTCATCCAGAGTAAATAGGACTTCATGGGCTATAGCCAGAAAATTCAAGATATAAATTTCGTGTCATAAAAATATCTTAAACATATGGCATTTTAATCAAAATCATTAGAGCCATTTTCAAGAAAATCAACATTTTTGAAAAATTTTCCATGTAAATTGTAGTTTAGAATGGAGGAATTTTCTTCAAAATTTTCATGTCGTATCCTTGAAAGAGATTAAACTTAAACTTTAACCAAGTTTTCGTTTTTGAGTTATGCTGTCCACAGGCTGACCAACCAACACATGCACACGCACCCCCCCACACACACACACACTCACACACACGCACCTGCACCCACACACACTCATACACTCACACAATTTGATAAGTACTAGATTTATGATTTGTAAAATAGCATTAGGTTAAAGAAATAAAGTCAAACAAAATAAAATAGCATTAAACAACAAACATTAAATAAAAAATTGCAGATATACACAATAGAGAAGTATTCAATTAGACTAAGGTAGATAAAAAATTAGAGGTAAATAAAAGCATAAATGTTCAAATAGAACATCACCAACAATATATACATGTATATAAAAAGTAATTGTATGTAAATAATTAAATGCAAGCATGTAGTATTCCTACGGAATGGGGCATGCTATTGTTTAAAAAAAAAAGAAGAAGAAAACAACAGACACACACAGACACACACACACACACACACACACACACACACACACACACACACACACACACACACACACAGACGGACACACATTTTTCTGAAAATGCTTCTTTTGGATTCAGGAGGTCTCAAAACATATTCCCAGTGAAATCTCGACATCAAATTTTTGAGTGCAATATACAACACTTCCTCTACTTTACTGAACATAGTAGAGAAAGTAAAAAATTGAACATTTTCGTGTTTTGTACGAAATTTAACTGATGCATTACCTTGACAGGAAGTGGTAAGAATATTTTGTGAGTAGGGAAAGCCATATGAATGTAACACAAATATTTGTTGTTTATTTAGTAGTGATGGATGAAGTTGAGATGTAATAGTTACCATTGCAGTGAAGCCCTGCTCCAGATCAGCAATAAGATCTTCTGGATTCTCAAGGCCAATAGAGAATCTTATCATGTTCTCAGTAATACCAATTTTGTCAAGTACTTCCTTGGGATACTGTGGATGTGTCATTATACAACTGAAAATAACATTAGAAAATATGAATCTACATATCTTCACTTGGGTTCTGAACTTGTGTATTTTAGTTCAATCTCTCCTTACTTGTGTATCTCGTTAACAGGATGCAGCAAATATAACACACAATTCAGGTTACTCCATGGTTCATAAGAAACAATCAGCTATATCCCAATGGTGTTAATCAACCCCAATAACTCAACTCTTATAAGTTGACATTACGTATAACTTGACGCCCTTTTGATTTTTATTATTAAACTTGACTGTAATAATTTTTATAATTCACTATACAGTATAAATAGTATAGGCAAATGTATGCATACAAGCTATCACATTGTCCCTCACAGTAACAAGAGGGCTGACTCAATATCTAATCAGAACTTAAGGAGCTGGCAGACCATTGTCGTGAAACTAAGAGCTTGCTGCTGTAATGTGGATATTAGGGTAATCCCAAAACCTGGCTTGGCAGCCCGTTGTAATGGAGCTTCAGTTTCCGACTACCGCCAGGTATGAAGTTTGTGCAGTTATTCGGTTTTTGAGTGCAAAAGGGCTTAAACAAATTGAAATTCATCGACAGTTGGTGGAAGTGCATGGAGAGTCTTGTATGGATGTCAAAAATGTCCGCAAGTGGTGTAGAGAGTTTGCAGGTGGTCACACGGAAATTCACAATGACGAAGGAAGCAGGAGACCATCAATTCCCGATGAAACAATTGCAAAGATTGAACAAATCGTGCTTCAAGATGGGTGCATCACTCTTGATGAGCTCTGCATTGTGGTTCCTGAGATTTCTCGAAGCACCATTCACAGGACTGACTGAAAAGTTGAAATTTCGGAAGGTGTGTGCAACATGGGTCCCAAGATACTGACAGATCACAAAAGACAATGCGCTGAAAGTTCCCGCCAATTTCTTCAACGCTATGCTGATGAAAAGGACAACCTTTTGGATTCAATAGTCACAGGTGATGAAACTTGCCACACCCAAGACAAAACAACAATCTCGTGAGTGGCAGTATTCTGGTTCACCCAAGCTGCGAAAGTTCAAAAGAACACAGTCTGCCAGTAAAGTCATAGCAACTGTGTTTTGGGATCGAAAGGGGATATTGTTGATTGACTTTATGGATCCTGGGACAACAATCAATGTCGACAGGTATTGTCAGACATTAAGAAAACTCAGACGAGAAATTCAAAACCAAAGAAGAGGAATGTTGAGCAAGGACATCAGCCTTCTCCATGAAAACGCTCACCCCCTCACTGCCCATCAAACTGTGGACCTCCTGCATCTGTCTGGATAGGATATCACCACCCACCCACCCTATAGTCCGGACTTCGCACCCAGTGACTGCCACTTGTTCAAGAGCATGGCGGTGGACTGGTATAACATGGGCATACAAAAACTGCCACAGCATTTACAAAAATGCATCAATTAAAATGGTGATTATGTGGAAAAATAGAAAAATGTTCAAGCTTAAAATCTATGTACTATTTAATTATTATTTATTTATGCCAACAAACTTACTGTTGGTGTTTTTAAACACACAAGCCGTGTGTTTAAAAACACCAACAGTAAGTTTGTTGGCATAAATAAATAATAATTACCATGTGAAGGTTATTTAATCCTGGGATATAAAGTACTTGCAATAGTAAGTCACCATTGGGGTAATTGTCTCTGATGTGAGACTGCCTTTGTGGTTTACCAGGAAACATACGAACTGGCTTGAGAATTTAATGCCATTCTGGCAGTTTGTCACAATAGCTCAGTGGTAGAGCGTCCGCCCGGCAAGCGGAAGGTCTGTGGTTCAAATCCCAGTTGTGGCATTGAATTTTTAAGTTCCGGTTCTACCTCTTAATCTATGTACTATTTGTTGTAAATAAACATTTATTTAAATTTAAAAAAAAACTTGAGACCTTAGTTTTGGGATTACCCTTGTATATAACACAAACACTTTGAAGGCTTATTGCTTTACCCAGTGGTAAGTAAAACTTTCAGTTTCATATTTCTGCTTACAGTACGTTTCTCACATTTCAAACTTAATATTACTGTGACTTGTGTTTCAGGCAGTGAAAATGTCGAGCAAGGAGACATGCAAATTAAATTTGTGCGTTAAAGAGACTGGACAAATGGGAACACATTAATACATAATGAATTTTGGGATATTTTATTCTTTTCTGTTTCCTATACTGTGCTAGAACATGCCTTTATGTAATCTGCAGTTTTATATTATGAGTTGTGAACAACAGACATTTGGTAACTCGACACACATTAGGTCAACTTATCAGGATTCTACTGTACCTACCTACATCAAAACAAGCAATTTGAAATAGCATATTTATGGTGTGTTTGTTCAAATTTTGTTGTACTCAATATTTACTTTGAAGCATTGCTTCTTCAGTTACTACACAATTTAACTTAATGATAGATAATTTAGAATATAATAACTATTTATTTAATCTAAATTTTAATGCTACTAAACCTGAAATTAAATTACATTTAAAACTTGAAGTTAAAGAAGACTTACTCTTGTAGATTCTCTCAATAAATTTGTTTTGCTTTAGTAATTGGTAATATGATAAGAAAAAATATATCATCTGTAACAATAGTGACCATGATAAGCAAAGTAAGACTGAGCATGTGAGGTAGTCACTTGTGAAACTGGTCATTTGAAACATTCACAACTTACCAGAGATAAATGAACCTTAGTGTCTAGTATATTTGTTGATTTCAAACATGACATCATGTAAATTTATCTGTGTAATGAATGCTCATTTAACTATAGTAATTTATACACCTTAGCAATGTACTTATTAATTATCTGGAACCAAATTGCCCAACCACATATGTTACATAAAGTTACTCTATACAGACCTCCACAGCCTTTGTCCATTAGTTCCTCCTTGACTTCCGGTATGGGCTGCGTCCTGCTGATGTTTCACTGTAAACTGTGTCAGGCTTCTTCAGTCACCCAGTCAAATGTCAGCATGACTAATAAAGCCAATAGGAGCAGCCCATTACTTCCTCCTTGACTTCTGGTATGGGCTGCATCCTGCTGATGTTTCACTGTAAACTGTGTCAGGCTTCTTCAGTCACCCAGTCAAATGTCAGCATGACTAATAAAGCCAATAGGAGCAGCCCATTACTTCCTCCTTGACTTCTGGTATGGGCTGCGTCCTGCTGATGTTTCACTGTAAACTGTGTCAGGCTTCTTCAGTCACCCAGTCAAACGTCAGCATGACTAATTAAGCCAATAGGAGCAGCCCATTACTTCCTCCTTGACTTCTGGTATGGGCTGCGTCCTGCTGATGTTTCACTGTAAACTGTGTCAGGCTTCTTCAGTCACCCAGTCAAATGTCAGCATGACTAATACAGCCAATAGGAGCAGCCCATTACTTCCTCCTTGGCTTCTGGTATGGGCTGCGTCCTGCTGATGTTTCATTGTAAACTGTGTCAGGCTTCTTCAGTCACCCAGTCAAATGTCAGCATGACTAATAAAGCCAATAGGAGCAGCCCATTACTTCCTCCTTGACTTCTGGTATGGGCTGCGTCCTGCTGACGTTTCACTGTAAACTGTGTCAGGCTTCTTCAGTCACCCAGTCAAATGTCAGCATGACTAATAAAGCCAATAGGAGCAGCCCATTACTTCCTCCTTGGCTTCTGATATGGGCTGCGTCCTGCTGACGTTTCACTGTAAACTGTGTCAGGCTTCTTCAGTCACCCAGTCAAACGTCAGCATGACTAATAAAGCCAATAGGAGCAGCCCATTACTTCCTCCTTGGCTTCTGGTATGGGCTGCGTCCTGCTGACGTTTCACTGTAAACTGTGTCAGGCTTCTTCAGTCACCCAGTCAAATGTCAGCATGACTAATAAAGCCAATAGGAGCAGCCCATTACTTCCTCCTTGGCTTCTGGTATGGGCTGCGTCCTGCTGACGTTTCACTGTAAACTGTGTCAGGCTTCTTCAGTCACCCAGTCAAATGTCAGCATGACTAATACAGCCAATAGGAGCAGCCCATTACTTCCTCCTTGGCTTCTGGTATGGGCTGCGTCCTGCTGATGTTTCACTGTAAACTGTGTTAGGCTTCTTCAGTCACCCAGTCAAATGTCAGCATGACTAATACAGCCAATAGGAGCAGCCCATTACTTCCTCCTTGGCTTCTGGTATGGGCTGCGTCCTGCTGATGTTTCACTGTAAACTGTGTCAGGCTTCTTCAGTCACCCAGTCAAATGTCAGCATGACTAATACAGCCAATAGGAGCAGCCCATTACTTCCTCCTTGGCTTCTGGTATGGACTGTGTCCTGCTGACGTTTCACTGTAAACTGTGTCAGGCTTCTTCAGTCACCCAGTCAAATGTCAGCATGACTAATACAGCCAATAGGAGCAGCCCATTACTTCCTCCTTGGCTTCTGGTATGGGCTGCGTCCTGCTGATGTTTCACTGTAAACTGTGTCAGGCTTCTTCAGTCACCCAGTCAAATGTCAGCATGACTAATACAGCCAATAGGAGCAGCCCATGTTGGAAGCCAAGGAGCAAGTTACCCAATAGTAATTTATCAACGTACAGCAAAACTGCTGATCAGCCAACATTAAATATATGAGATGGAAGATAATACTTCAGCCACAAGGCTCTACTTGATGAGTGTAACAAATATGTACAGTACAATTAAATTTGTGTCAAATATTTGCAGACATCTAGCTTCTTGATGAATAAATACAAATGGTTTATTACTTCACTGTCATGTGAATATTGTATGAACATGCTGTAAAGCCTGTTTATCTTAAATCAAAGCATTTAGCCACAACTTGATGTTAAAATATCATGTAAACTTGAATTTCTACTAGAAATGTGACAACACCATGTTGTGTGCGCTCAACTTGTTCTCAGGGTGGACACATTCCGATGGAGGGGAGGTATCACCTTATGTTACTCCAAGTGAGGAACGCGACAGTGGGGTGCCAACTTTAGTTGTCATTTACATTGGCGTGTGTGAAGACAGTTCAGTGTTTCCATTTACATTGCAAAAAAATGAACATTTTTACAAAACAATTAAACCTATTGAAACTTAGTATTTTATGTTTGTTACACCTGCATCTATTAGCCACGTTACTGTGGCCAAAGTTGTACCTTCCACCCTGTACACACACATTATACATCTATGAGCCATGTTACTCTGGCCGAAGTAGCACCTTATATATATAGTGGTTCTAATTGTAGTCTCAGGATACGCACCACAGTGCTGATGTGCTCCTGTGTCCTCCAAGACTCCCAGCGAGCATAAACAGTTTCAATGAAGTGAGGAATTTGGTAGTCTGCTCTAGGTTTGCTTTCAGATAGACTGTTAACATTCCACTATGTCCAGAACTCTGTCGTTTTGCAAGTTCATGTTGTGGATGTGAGGGTAATCCTAAACATCATTAGGTTTAATAAGAAAATTATGAAGCAACAAGAATCTTTTATGCATAAAATCTTGCAATATTACTAAGATAAGTGAAGCTTTTAGTTTCTAATTTGTTCTTACATTAGATCATTAGGTTTATTATTACTATCTATTTATGCCAAGGAAAAATTCAATGCCACAACCAGGGTTTGATCCACAGACCTTCCACTTCCACTCCAACAAATCAATTGGAGAATTGAATGTCATATTGGCAAGTTGTCACAGTAGCTCAGTGGCTAGAACAGCCACGTATGAAGCAAAAGGTCTGTGATTCAAACCCCAGCTGTGGCATTGAATTTTTCAGTTACCATTCTACCTCTAAATAATTATGTTTATTTAACTAGCATTATATGTGAAATTACAAAATTATTTTAATAAAAAAATGTGTTTGGGTTTTATATGGACTAGTAATTTATTACTTAAGATCTACAGAGGCTTCTTTTGGATGCATGGCTGGCCTAGTATTCTATTTATTTAACTACTAAAAACTAAACCCCAGCATGACAGCCCATGAAGGGCCAAGGCCTACCGCCCAGCCGCTGCGTCCCCCACCTCTGCCCACTACAGGCGTCATTGGCGGGGTGCAGTACTGGAGGATGGGACGTAGCCAGCGCACCAATCCCTCCCGGCCAGTTATGCGGTCTTCTCGACCTGGAGCTGCTACTTCTCCGTCAAGTAGCTCCTCAATTGGTCCCCCGGAACCTAACGAGGCTGAGTGCACCCCATGCCAGACCTCCCAGAGGGGATAAAATCACTATGCTGGTACCAGGGATTGAACCCGGGTCCTCTGCAGCAGAGGCAAGTGCGATTTTATTTATTTGCTATTTGGTAATTACAATTATGACATGGGCTTCATTAGTTGCCACTGATAAATGTATATTGTGCACTGTTCACATGTCATATTTGTCTCCTGTGTCATATTCTTGTATCTTATATTACCCATTTATACAATCTCTGTTTAAAAGCTTGATCATTTATGACAGTCATTTTTTACGGAAGTGAATTGTCTACTACCTTGTAATACTTTGAGATGCCCTGTGATATTATAGCATAGATTTATTCAGAGTTTACAAAGTATATGTATAGACAATGAGTTTTGTATAAAGATGAAAAATAATAAAGTAACAAAATACATTCAAAATAATATAGGATTGAGGCAAGGCTGCAAGTTGAGCCCTGTACTGTTTAATTTGTTTATAGATAATATTCTGGATGCAATTAGAATGGAAAATAGGCATATGCCAATAATTAATAACAGGGAAGTACCTGGGTTGCTATTTGCGGATGTAGCAGGAGCTATATCCAAAGTGGGGTTAGATAGAGCAATTGAAGCAATAGATAAATTTTGTAAGGGATGGAGCCTCAAAATTAATGTAAATAAAACCAAAATTATGGGATTTAAGAAAGGTAACAAGTTTAAAAAGAGGAGAAATGGTACTGGCAAGGAAGGGAAATTGAGGTGATCAATACATTTAGTTATCTAGGAGTAAGATTAAGCAGTAAGGGAGGGTGGAAAGAGCAGAAGAGAATGGCAATGGCTAAAGGTAAAATTGCATTAAAAGCTATTAAAGCATGCCTAGATAAATTACCAGGAATGCAAATAAAACAGCTAGAGAGAAATTACACAGCCATAGTGGAAGCAAAAATGCTGTATGGGGTGGAGGAAGAGGGTGCAAATATGGATGTGATACATAGAAACTTTACAAGCAATCTTTGGGCTTACCACTAGCTTCACCAAATGGAGTGGCACAAGCAGAATTGGGAAGACTGGGAACTAGAGGGATAATGGTGGAAAGGGTGTTAAAATATTGGGCGAGAATTAGGAGTTTAGATGAGCAGAATATTCTACGTCAATGCTTGATAGTACAGGAAAGACTAAATCAGAAAGATTCATGGCTGAACAAGATGAAGGAAATGATGTTAAAAATAGGGTTTGGTGTCATGTGGGAAAACAGGGAGTTATTGCAAAGTGGATTTTGGAAAGAACTTAGACTAAGAACGGAAGATATTGAAAGGCAAGAAATGATAGGAAGTTTCAATTTGAAAAGCTCACTGAAAGTTTATAGAGAGATGAAAGTGAACTGGAACAGGAAAAATATACAGACATTTGTGATAAAGTAGCAAGAGAAGGCTTTGCATGGGCCAGAACAGGGGTGGTGAAACTGAAAGGTTTGCAAAGAGGGAGGGACCTAGAGAAATGCCCATTATGCCAACAAAGGGATAAAAAATGGCATTTACTTTTAGAATGTGAAGAAACTAGGTTGCTTAGGGGGAGGATAGGTAAAAAAGATTGGACAAGGCTACCAAATGAAATTCAAGCAATTAAGTTCGTGAGTGTAAAACCTAGGGTAAATTTAATTAAAATTTGGAACTTTTTGGGCAAAGTAAGAGCCAAATGGTTGAGGAAGATAAGCGAATATGACGAAAATGAAGATGAAGTATTTTAGATAAGATGTAAATGGGGACCCATTAGCTCGACAACCTCAGTGTTTGAGCCTAATGGGCCCAAGGGCAATCAGCAACTCATTGTAGTAACAAGTATGTAAATGTATAATAATTTGTAAATGAAATGGAAATAAAGTTTCAACCAACCAACCAACCGATATTATGGCATATTGATTTTATTTTTGTTTTGTACCCCCCCCCCCCCCCCGATTACATAATAGTTATTCAAATTCTCTTTTATTTGTACCAACATAGCATAAATATAATTCTAAATTGTGCTGTATGGGAGGAGGTGTAACTTTGCACTTGCTTATTACAAAAAGAAAGAAATACTATTTGTCTGTGTGCTGTGTAGCCAGGGAGGTAAGCACACACACCAGTGGTGGGTGATTGTCAAGTGATAGGTACACCACCGCAGGTAATTAGAGAATACATCATCATCCCATCCCAGCCTGTGCTAGAGAAGGATAGTAGAAAAAGTGCCAAGTTAAATTTTATGCCAACAAACTCACTATTGGTGTTTTGAAACACACAAGCTGTCTGTGGGCAGTCTTTGAGAGGTAGAATCAGGACTGAAAAATTCAATGCCATAGCCAGGATTTGAACCACAGACCTTCTGCTTCACATGCAGCTGCTCTAACCAGCAAGCTACCAGGCCAACTTGCCAGTATGACATTAAAAACCTATTCATATTTTTCCCAGTTGACCACTAGGGAATCTCAAATCAGAGATAAGTACCACAAGTCCCCACATGGCTTGTGTGTTTAAAAATTCAGCAGTAGGTTGGTTGGCATAAATAACAATTACCATCTAAAGATTATTTGATCCCAGGACATAAAGTACTTACAATTGGGGTATTTATCCCTGATGTGAGATTCATTTGTGGTCTACCAGGAAAATACAAATAATTTGGGGAATTTAATGCCATACTGACAAGTTGTCATGCTAGCTCAGTGGCTTGAGTAGCCACACATGAAACAAGATCCATGGTTCAAATCCCAGCTATGGCATTGAATTTTTCAGTCCTGATTCCACATCTCAAACATATTGTTTTCAAGAATTTTATAAGCAAGATAAAAGTAAACTGTAAACTTGTATTTGTATATATATCTTGTGTATTTTCAATATATCTATGAATTTTTATTTTCTCTGCTGGTAAGTAGAGGAAGTATTGTATTCCACCGAAAAATTTAATGTCAAGATTTCACCAGAAATATATGTTTTGAAACCCCCTAAATTAAAAAAAAAGGTCTGTGTGTGTGTGTGTGTGTGTGTGTGTGTGTGTGTGTGTGTGGGTGGGTGTGGGTGTGGGTGTGGGTGTGGGTGTGGGTGTGGGTGGGGGTGGGGGTGGGGGTGTGGGGGTGGGTGTGGGTGTGTGTGAGAGAGAGAGAGAGTATGTGTGTGTCTGTCAGTCTGTGGACAGTATAACTCAAAAACGAAAAGTCCCTTAAAAACCAGAGTTGGTATTTAAGTTTAATATCTTTCAAGGATGCAACACAAAGATTTTGAAGAAAATAGCCCCAACTTATACTACCCTTTATGAGGAAAATTTTTCAAAAATCTTTGTTTTCTTGAAAATGGCTCTAACAATTTTGATTAAAATGACATGTTTAAGGTATTTTTATGACTGGCCTATGGCCTACATAGTCCTGTCTACTCTGGATGACTGGATAATTGAGCTGTTCCTCTAAAAGAACTTGTATGTTGTATGAAAAATACATCCTATTTCTGTAAATCTAGTGACAAGGTTACAATGTGAAGAGTAGGGAACCTGTCTCTGTCTCACTTCTCTACATCAGTTTGTTATCACAATAAGATTCAGTACTAACATACTGAAACATGTTGTCTCACACTAGAAACAAATGTTTCATCATCTGATTAGCTGACACACAGAGAAGGAACAGAACTTGTGTAGTGCAGGGCAAGCAATTCCCTCATAATATGGCCATGCATCCAAACAAAGGCTTTATCAATGGGCAATAATAAGTTGTACCTGGATGTATCACTTTCTCTACCATTGGATGTTTCTCCAAGTAGTGAGCTATTTTCAGACCATTGCTCATGTGCCTTGTCATTCTAAGTTCAAGAGTGTTGAGACTGCGAGACACAAGGAAGCAATCAAACGGCGATGGACACACTCCCAGATCTGCAAATATTAGCACACATTTAGCAACCTTCTATATTGTCAACAAATATAATAAATACTTAGAGACTAGTAGCTTCACTTGTCTGTGATCTAAGTTGTAAACATAAAGGCAAACCACAGTTTCATGATTTTTTAATCACATCTTCAGTGCCACTATTTATTCTGGTTATCATCGTGGCACTTTGAATAATCAAGAAACTACAGTCTAATGGCCCCAGAGTACCTGGACCAGCAACTCAGGTATTGAAATGTGAACACGTGCAAGCAAAGTGGATGGTCTATACTGACAGGTGTTGTTCACTTTGAGGTATAGTTATGACTATACAGAAAACATCAGGTAGTAAATTGTTATATATTTGTGGGAAAACTGTTATACAAAGACATAAAACAACCAGTACACTGAAGTGGATACATAATAGAGTACTAATTATCAAAATATCCGTACTTGCATCACTTGCATCCTATATCTGTGTGACATGCATGTCAGGGTTCTTCAGTTGATCAGTTGTAATATGTCTTTTAGCTGGGACTGTGCTCAGTGTCTTTGGAACCTCCCCAAGTATTATACGGACTATCCTTCCTACCAAAGCACAACCTTAAGTCATATTTATGATAAAAAGGTACATAGACCAACAGTGCTGTTTGGCTGGATGAGACATACTACAAGGGCTTTCTCTACATAGTTGCCTCTCCAATGTAGACAGTTTTAATAGCATGGTATCAACTTTCCAATCCTCTTAGGCAGCCCCTGTGCTTTGAGCCACTTCCCTAAAGCCACAGTCATATGGTTAAGTCTGTACGGTATAGTGGGTCATCAAACAGATCCCATCAGAAATGTTGCAGTGCCCATGGTCAGACATCTTGGGAACCCATCTAGCACACAGTTTGTCATACTGAAGGATCTCAGCTATCACAGTATAGAAAGCTAACCTTTAAATTTCAGAAAATGAATCACTCAATACAAAAGTTGTGTACTGGTAATTTTGTCAAGTCACTTGATCCACTTGCTGAACAAGATGATCGAGTGACACTTGCCTCGTTCCCTGAACGTCCATGCATCCTGCATCTGATCCAAACTAGACTATGGGTGTGTTGTTTATTCGTCAGCACGACCATCTGTGCTGAGAAGATTAGATGCAGTCCACAATAGCAACATCTGCATGGCAATAAGAGCTTTTCCAACAAGCCCAGTGGTGAGCCTTTTCACCGAGTCCACAGAACCTCCTCTGCAATATTGACGTGAGATTCTCTTAGCAAATTATGGTTGTGCGCTTAGATGTATGCCTAAGCTTCTATTTTCACCACCACGCTAAGAGAATGGCATAGGAATAACACCCTCATTCCTAAGTCTGCGGGGTTTCGTTTCCAGGAACTTCTAGTAAAGCTTGAAATGGAACTGCCTAGGATGTTCGCCAAGAGCGAGAAGCTTTACCCCCCTTGGCTATCTGGCACACCCCATGTAGATCTTGGGATGATTGTACACCAGAAGTCTACGATGCCCATTTCAAGTATCCACACGTGTTTCTTAGAATTTTTGTCAGGCTACACTGACCGTCGATATATTTACACCGATGGGTCAATTTAAAAGGGACCTTGCCCCTCTATGTCTGCTGTGTGACAACCTTTTGTCAGTCCATCACTTGTTGCTAGAGTGTTCCTCTCTAGCGCACCTTCGAGATTCTCTGCAGCTGCGATTTAAAATGCTCTACATGCTTCTGGCATTGATGTGGTGTGTGCAGGGATTCCTGGCCACGTAGGTTTGCCAGGGACTGAAATGGCAGATTTGGCAGCAAAGACAGCAACTGCAGAACCCAGTATTACCATCTCCCATATTACTTCAGTAGACTTTAGACTTGAAGTGCAGAGAGTGGTGCTATCGTCCTGGCATAAAGTGTGGTCAGCTCTACACCGTAATAAGCTTAGAGAAATGAAAGAACTTCTGACAAACTGGGTAATTTCCTGTCACACATTCACACATCTCACCGCGAGGAGGTTAGTTTGGCTCGGTTAAGAATAGCCACAGCAATTTTTCACATGGTTACCTATTTAAAAGGGACCTTACCCCTCTATGTCTGCTGTGTGCCAACCTTTTGTCAGTCTGTCACGTGCTGCTAGTCACATACTCTAGCGCACCTTCAAGATTCTCTGCAGCTGCCTGCCAGACTTGCAGAGATCTTAGCAGATGACAAAATAGCAGTTGACAGAGTTTTTAATCTAAATAGAAGGGAATGTGCAATTGTGATATTCCTTGATCTTCCTAAGGCTTTCGATTGCGTTAACATAGAAACCTTGATGTCAAAGTTAGAAAACTATGGAATTAGAGGCATACCATTAAAGTGGCTTGGCTCATACTTACAAAATAGAAAACAATGCATTGAAATAATACATAATGTAAGTGGGAAGCTAACAAAAATTTTATCACAATTCAAATAAGTAATACAGGGAGTACCACAAGGCTCAAAATTAGGACCGTATCTATTCTTACTCTATATAAACAGTTTATTTAACATAATTCAAGAAGCTGGGAAATAGCGATAGGTTATAGGTTATGCGGATGACTAAAGTTATTTTAGAAATAGACTTATAGGTACTCTAAACAATAAGTGCATGGAAAATAGTATCAAAGACCTGTACAACCCCCTATCATCCAGAATTAAACAGATAACAAATGAAACAATTAAACTAAAGAATATTAAATCTTATCTATTACAAAAGGTATTCCACTCTGTAGAAGAGTATCAAAATAGATAGAATGTGGTATTTATGCACTTCCCATTATTTTCAATTATTCTTGTATTTTTGTAAATATTTTGTATTCATTTTATGAACATATAAATTGACGATTTACAGTTGGAGACAGTGAAGTAAGTTGTTGTTAGCTAATGCTGGATTTCTGACAATGAAGTCATTAATCCTCTTGCTCTCCAATATTTTTCACTGATGGATGGGGTGGGCACTAGAAGTGGTCGGGCATATTTGAAGGTGGTCTCGATCCATTTCCTCTTGCAGATCACATAGAGGACAGAGTGGTGAAGAATATATCCCAATTCTGTTCAAATGTTTTGCTAGACAATCAAGTCCTGTAATCAACCTGAAGGTTTCAACGCTGCTTTTCGAGGATACTCAGGAATTACCGTTTGAATGTTTGATAATTCCCATCTTTTACTTTTTGATTTTTCATAGTAATATTTTGCAATAATGTTTTTGAATTCAGAGTTGACTAATCTTTTAGCTGCATAAAATGGTAGATTAACTATAGATTTCTGTACACTGCTGGTACCCTTTTTTGCAAGAAAATCAACTTTGTCATTACCACTCAGTCCACAGTGAACAGTAAAGTAAGCAAGATGTTTTTTTTTATACTTTTTGACGTATTTATCACCTTCTTTTATATCTGGCTATTGCAATGAATTTTTTAAGGGCAATGATGACCTAGAAGTTGAGCGCCCTTAAACCCAGAAAACAACAACGTACATCCTACATCATTGCCACACTCATGAAGGTTTCATCGTACACATTACTCAATTGTCTATGAAGTTTGGCTGTATTGCATTCAAATGCATAAAGAAAACAAATTACAGCACACACTTCACATTTGGCAGGAGACATGTTTATGTGCTAACTGCACGCTCACAACTGACGAGTCTGACATGACATATCAACAGGCATGCTAGAGACACTACACAACACATCTCTGCAAGGTTTCAATTGATTTTCACTGTTGTTTTGGTTTCTTGACCTATCGACAGTGGCATAAATAATGGCCCTGCAGACCCCATAGCGTGGGGATGCCCCGACCTATAGGGGTCCCCAGACTGCCTTTAAATGTTTTCTCAAAAATGACACTTTATATTCAATTCAACCATGGAAAATCTCTAGGAAGAAGCACTGAAACACATGCAGTTCACTGATGACATACTGACAACAGAACAACCTGTAAGCTTTTCCTATCCTTTCTTGCTTAAAAGTGTGAAACAAGTTTACCTCCAAATGTAAATGCTCTCAAAGGCATTGGAATCATATGGAGAAATTCATTAAAGTACAGTATTTTATTCAATATGGTTGTTATAAAAACCGAACAAACTACATAGTAAGTATGACTAGTACCTATCTAAACATGTACTCGATTGGCCAATAAATTGAATTATTTTAGAATTTGGCCATATGGCATAAACATTAATCAGTATGTGTTTTTCTAACGAGTTGTTAGAGTTATTGTTTCTGAATTATATCTGAGGGATCACAATAGAATTTTGCTTCAGTTAATAGCTCAGTTACCCAGAATATTGACAGAGATCAATTTTCTTCCTCCTATGTGCATTATACATTTAGAGAGTGCATATTATATGTTTGACCTCCTCCGTAGCGCAGTTTGTAGCATGCTTGCGTATGCGCAGTGGACCCAGGTTCAATCCCCGGTACCAGCATGGGGATTTTAACCCCTCTGGGAGGTCTGTCACTGGGTGCACTCTGCCTCGTTAGGTCCAGGGGGACCAATTGAGGAGCTCATGATGGAGAAGTAGTGGCCCCAGGTCGAGAAGACTGCATAACTGGTCGGGAGGGCTCGGGGTGCTGACCACATCCCACCCTCCAGTACTGTACCTCACCAATAACGCCTATAGTGGGCAGAGGTGGTGGGCAGTAGGCCTTGGCCCTTCATGGGCTGTTGCGCCAAGATTAAAAATATTATTTGTTTAGGAAAAATAATCATTAGTGTTGATAATCAGGGAGTGCTATTTTAATAGCTCAAATGTCTGTTTTGCAAGTGGTACCTAATAAAACAAAACTTATGAACATACTAAACAAAAGATAATGATGATAATGACAGTTAACTGATTTTACTGCACTTAAATTTCTGAATATCAAAACCTTTTAATAGGTCATTCTGATGTATCATTAGCACAGTATGATAAACAATTATATCAAGAGGGAAAAGTGTGTAACAGGAGAAATTAGGTACTCAAGTGATATTTACGAGGCACGTCCTGATTCTATTTACACAAATAAAACAGAATTTAATTGAAGAACTTTTGGGAAAGAGATAGAAAATGTTCAGATATTTTTCAACATATTCACCACCAGAACTTAGTTTTGTTATACTCTGGGACCAAATGTTGTATTTCTGTGCTGCTGCTGCCAGGGATTGAACCATTGTCTCTCTGTCAGTCCAAAAATGCTCACTCTGAATGAATGAACAGAAACTTCTTGAGGTATAAGAAAAGATGGAAATCACTGGAAGTAAGGTCCAGTCTGTAAGGTAGATGATTAAATACCTTCCAGCAGATCTGTTGTCATTATGCTGTGAATGGTCGAGCAAAATAACACATGTTAATTCAGTGCAAGACAACATCAATACTGCTTATTTATGCCAACAAACTTACTGCTGGTGTTTTTAAACACCACTGGATGCACTTTGTATAATTAAAGGCTGATAAGACTATTTCCAGTACAAATATAGAAAGTATCATCTTACAGATCAGATTGTAGTTAAGCTTTTTGTAGATTTTTTCATTGTTGGTTGTAATTGCTCCCATGACGACATCTGAGTGACCGTTGAGGTACTTGCTAACAGAGTACATGTTAATGTCAGCTCCAAATTCCAAAGGGCGCTGAAACAAAACAAAAGTTGTTTTAATTCTGTTCGTGTATTGGGGAAGCATCTTCTGATACATAAGATAGGAATATTGGCTCTCATTATAAACACTTACTTATGCATAACTGATTAATAGACTTCAAAAACTTTGAGCTTTTAAAAAGGTCTGATGTGTTATATTCACAAGACTTTCTCTACTCTGTATCTCAAACACCCTTTTGTTTCTTTGATCATCAAGGACCATTTAGCCCTTGGATGATGTATATTTCTATTATATTCACAGACAGATTTATTTACTCTCTGACTCACAATTCCACATTCACACACACACACACACACACACACAAACAGCCATGCCCAAGGTAGGACTTGAACCCATGACCCTCTGTGTGGCAGATCACCAAACATGTATGCTCTAGTGACCACAGCTATAAGGGCTGGCTAAATACTCACACTTTTCTCAAGTAGGTCATTCATTTTTTATGTCCTTTCCATGACTATGACTTAATGACAACTTGCATACAGGGACTTAGTACCTCAAACGAAAGATGATGTTTTGTGTCTATGTCCCTGATGGAGCATCCCCTGGGAGCATGGATGAGGCAAACAGATCCTAAGGGTGGCTGGAATGTCATCATAGCAAAGCAGAAGGCAGTGTCCCTACATTTTCCCAGTTAGAAACACCCTGGCAGAGGCTGGCTTAGCTCACCCCCTCAGACTTGAACAACCCCATGGGGAGCCCAGAAACCAGTAGCTTAACTTCCAATGCTGGGGACGAGATTTTCACAACTCATTTGTTCCCCCTGCCATGCTTCTGCCACAATGTTTGCCGATGCTCCCAATCCTGAAAAAACCTAATGGGATGAAGGGTGAAATGAAATTATTAATGTAACAAAATGGAGGAACAGGAACTTTGGAGGATATGGAAATCCTTCCCAGCATTTGTCTAGCAACCTGGGGAAACCTACAAAAAAACCAATGGATAAGGGAGGTCAGCCATGGAGATCAAACCCATGACCTCCCAAATGCAGGTCATAGACATTACCACCTGAGACATCCCACTCAGTTATGTCCTTGCCAGATAAAGAGAGTAAAAAGTGAAAGCCATCACATAACAACCAATTCTTAAAACATTTGACTATCACTTAAGTGTACTGTATCCTCATATTCACATTGTATCTGTAAGGAAATATATAATAAAACAATTTGTACAAATGTTTATCTGTATTAACATGAAGTGGGTAGAAGAGTGAGTAGCGAAAGTGATATGGATACACACACATGAGATCTGTGACATGTTAGGATACAGTACAAATGGCTGACATCCAGGACATACCTGGAAGAACGGTGTAAGGAAAGTGTTATCGACCACCACAAGTATGTCGCTATGTTTCCTTGCAATGGCCACCATTCCCTTCAGGTCTATGATGGTCAGTAGAGGATTTGTTGGAGTCTCAACCCAGAACATTCTCGTGTTTGGTTTAACAGCTGCTTCTACGTTCTTGAGGTTCGTGGCATCAACAAACGTAGTCTCTATTCCCATGGATTTGAACACCTGCATAACACAACATTTCCAACAGTAATAAAAGATGAAACACACAGGTTTACTAACATTGGAGAATTTAAGGCACTCTGGCATGTTGACATGATACCTCAGTAGTCAAGAGCAGCCACACAAAGAGCAGGAGATCCATGGTTCAAATCCTGGCTATGACATTGAATTTTTCATTTCTGATTCTACCTTCCAGAGTTGACCTACACACACTGTGTGTGCGTGTGTTGTGTGTTTTGTGCGTGTGTGTTATGTGTGATGTGTGTTGTGCATGTGTGTTGTGCATGTGTGTTATGTGCATGTGTGTTATGTGCATGTGTGTTATGTGCATGTGTGTTATGTGTATGTTTGTGTGTTGTGCGTGTGTGTTGTGCATGTGTGTTGTGTGTGTTTTGTGTGTTGTGTGTATTGTGTGTATGTTGCGTGTGTTGTGTGTGTATGTTCTGTGTGTGTTGTACGTGTGTGTGTTGTATGTGTTGTGTGTGTGTGTATGTTCTGTGTGTGTTGTGTGTGTATGATGTGTGTGCATGTGTGTTATGTGTGTTGTGTGTTGTGCATGTGTGTTGTGTATGTGTGTTATGTGCATGTGTGTTATGTGCATATGTGTTATGTGTATGTTTGTGTGTTGTGCGTGTGTGTTGTGCGTGTGTGTTGTGCATGTGTGTTGTGTGTGTTTTGTGTGTTGTGTGTATTGTGTGTATGTTGCGTGTGTTGTGTGTGTATGTTGTACGTGTGTGTCTTGTATGTGTTGTGTGTTGTATGTGTTGTGTGTGTGTATGTTCTGTGTGTGTTGTGTGTGTATGATGTGTGTGTGTGCATGTGTGTTGTGTGTGTTTTGTGGTTGTGTTTTGTGTGTTGTGTGTATTGTGTGTATGTTGCGTGTGTTGTGTGTGTATGTTCTGTGTGTGTTGTATGTGTTGTGTGTGTGTATGTTCTCTGTGTGTTGTGTGTGTATGATGTGTGTGCGTGTGTGCATGCGTGTGCATATGTGTGTGTGTGTGTGTGTGTGTGTGTTTTAGAACAATCAATTATCATTGAATGATTCTACACTACTTTTACAAACTTCAAGCATGGATTCCTTACATCAAAAGAAAAAAAAATGTTCATTGAACATATGCTCCACAATTTAGTGTTTTCTTGTTATTAATGAAAGTTTACATTCATAACTCAACTTATGAACCTCATAACAAATACTCAAAATGTAAGATTCACCTTACTTGTCAATCAATGGATTGCCGCATTCTTTCAGATACTCCGAATGGTGTTGAATGGTTTTGCAGGCTTCCATGTCATGTTGATGAAAAGTTGCTTCGTCTGGGATCTTTGCTGCATAAATCAATCATTTAAGGTACCCCCATTGGTCTGGATAGCTCGATTGGTTAGACGCTAGCCTACTGATCCGAAGGTTGCGGTGGTTTTTAAGTGTGCTTAAAAAGGACAGCTCCATGTCAATAGATTTACTGGCATGTAAAAGAACTCCTGCGGAATGGAATTCTGGCACACCTGCAATGCTGATGTGGTCCTGGCAATTGACAGTGTTGTTAAACAACAAAATAATAAATTAAGGTGCCCCAGAGATAAAAATCCAAAGGAATGAGGTCGGGTGAACTTGCAAGTCATGGAACTGGTCCTCTTCTACCTGTCCATACGTCATGGTAGACTCCAGTCAGTGCATCTCAAACAATGAGACTAAAACATGTAGGAGACCCATTATGCATAAACCACATGTTTTATCAAATTCACTGAGATGTATACAATTGAAGCATTGAAAGCAAACTAATGACAACTGCAATCAAGTCCTATGACAACACTTCATCACTGTGTAAGATGCAGTGAGTCAAATAGGTCAAAGATTTCTATGAATGAGTGCATATGAGGTCGGACCTGGAAGACAACTGAATGTGAACTGTAATTACTAATGAGAAAACAAAGAACTATAGGACCTATGTTCATATGAACTGTTTTCTTCTTCTGATGTAAGGAGTCCATGCCTGAAGTTTGTAAATATATTTTTGAATCACCTATATATGCAAACTATTAACATAGAAGCTTATTTTCATTTGTTTTGAACACTTAAACATCCTTAAAAACAAAACAAATTTTGTAGCTAGAGATCAAAATATCGTGACAAATCCCACCCCTGACACCAATGTATCAAAATGACAAAGTTCAGTTGCTCTTTTTATATCACTTTATTTCTCTTCTAAAACTGAACCACAAAAACACAGTTCTCTTTTATCACAGGCTACAATAGTCATCTGTTCTGTCTGATCTTAACCTTCATACTTATTTCACTGACTTTTAATGCTATTCTGACTGCTGACTTACACAACGATTAAACACCGTGTCATCACATACTCACATTTCTATTGACTGTGTGTGCACGCAGACACATACACACAAACACACACACACACACACACACACACACATACACACCACACACACATACACACCACACACACATACACACACACACATACACACCACACACATACACACACATACACACACACATACACACACACCACACACACATACACACACATTAACACACACACATACACACACACATAGACACCACACACACACACACCACACACACATACACACATACATACATACACACATACATACATACACACATACATACACACATACATACACACATACATACACACACATATACACACACATACACACCACACACACATACACACATACATACATACACACATACATACATACACACATACACACACATACACCACACACACACACATACACACACATACACACCACACACATACACACACATACACAC